>CM060910.1:200636942-201945692 GCA_030737875.1 Allium sativum
GTTGAAAAATACCCGTTTGTGGTTGAGAAATATTTGGTTGAAACCACATAGGATTAGTTTGTGGAAATGAAATAAATATATACATGCCGCATGCGTGCGAACTAGATGCATGATTCCCCATTGTCAAAAACCGCTAGGTTTTAAGCTAGAGCGAGGAGCCGTACTAGGGACGGTCCCGGTTTTAACTACCCTGCCGTTATGCTGCCGAAATTTTGAATAATATTCAAGTGTTTGAATTATTTTCATTTGTTGAAACTATATTTATTCGTTGAATGGAAAACCTTCATGTGTTGAGTCGATATTCACTCGTTGGATAGAAATTCATGTGTTGAATGGTATTCGTGTTTTAAATATAAAAATCACATTTTTATCTATATATATACACATATAAGCTATAGAAAACCTTCATGTGTTGAATCGATATTCATTCGTTGAATTGAAATTCATGTGTTGAATGATATTCGTGTTTTAAATATGAAAATCACATTTTTATCTATATATATAAGCTATAGAAAACCTTCATGTGTTGAATCGATATTCATTCGTTGAATTGAAATTCATGTGTTGAATGGTATTCATATTTTGAAATAAATTGTTTTATATTAAAAAATCACATTTTTATCATCTATACGAACTATATAAAATAATCTCCCTTTGAAAGAAATTGTTTTATAATAAAAATCCTATTTTTATTACCTATATGAACTATATAAAATAATAGTGTTTTGAAATGATTTGTTTTACAATAAAAATCACATTTTTATTATATACATGAATTGTTAAATATAGTGAATTGTTGAAATCGAAGACAGTTAGATAAAAATATCATTTTTCTCAAATGTATGTAAAGAATATAGCTTTGAAATCGAAGAATCGATATATATATATAAATAGAATTAAAATATATCGAATAACGACATTGCAGTTCGTATTTTGAAACTGTGATTTTAAACGATTATACCGGAAGATCCGACCATCGGATTTTCCTGAAATCGCAACCGTTGGGTTCGCTTTGGAAATATCTTTCCAACGGCACCAACTTTGTAAAAATCCAACGTTTGGATTGCCTGGAATGTTTAATTCAAATCTGAAGAAAAACAGCACTAGAATCGATTATATATATATATATAAATATAATTATATTTAATCGAATAACGACGCTGTAGTTCATATTTTGAAATCGAAACTTCAAACGATTATACCGGGAGATCCAACCGTCGGATTTTCCCGAAACTGGAACCGTTGGATTCGTTTTGAAAAGATCTTTCTAATGATGTAAATTTTGTGAAGATCCAACGGTTAGATTTTCAGATATGTGTAAATCAAATCTGAGGAAAAACAGTGCCACGGCCGTGTTATGGCTCGAAGCGTCGTTTTGAATAAATTGGCTATTTTAAAATAAATAAAAATAGAGATAAATCGTTATAAAATATTATAAATGATATGGATGTGAAATTTAGAAATTAACTGAAGGTTGGCTAAGTCGAATGGTTTCTTGGGTATTGATCTGATGTTGGTTTTGGCCTTCGGGGTTAATATTTGGGAAATCGCTCTCTTACTGAATGACGGTTAGTGACTAATGAATTGAAATGATGCGTGTGTATGTTAGTGTTGCACTTGTTAATTATATACGCGAGTTTCTCAGAAAGATCAGGTTTATCCCATTTTGAATAACTGAATCGACGATAAGAAATCGAAGATGAAGACGGTGGTCGAAGACCGGAGATCTTCACCTCGTTTGAATGGTAACTGAGGTCCTGATTGGGAGGCATCCCGAAATATGGATAATGAGTGGTGATCATCCAGACATACGTGGTGATCGATGGGTTTGCGAGGTATATAGTGCCTCCGGTTTCATTCAGATCCAGAACGGACTTGCAAATGGACAGTGTGTCTAACATTGGAATTTATTCTGTATGATTGATAGCCATCAGTTGCACGGTGTGAATTGCCTGTGTGGCATGCTAAGATGCAGTGATCAGGGCTTCTGTTGAAAAGCAAAGTCTTGTGGTGATGATCAAAGCACCGCCTGTGTGGCGTAGCTTTGTGTATAACGTGAATTCGCGAACCTCACACCCGGTATGAACCAGAAACGGGAGAGGACCTCAGGGAGGGCCTGCGTTTTTTTCTAGTTAGAAGTGGCGTCAGTGGTTTTACACGCCCTGACGAGTTTGACTTATGTGGTTGTTACTGTTGCGAGGCGCCTCGGTTAGATCGGACGATCTGGGTCCGATGGAGTCATTCGTTGCCTCATTTACGCCCCAAAGGGTGGGGAAACACAATGTTCAGGAATTTTAATCCACATCGGTGGACCGGCCCTGACGATCCAAGGGTCGATGCGCTCCGACCCTGAGGCTCGGGCTAGAGAGTCTCGAAGTTGGTAAGGACTATCTTTTGCCTTGGTTCATGACGGAAATCCAATTTCCAAATACGACATCGTGCGGTTTTGATTGTATATATAAATGGCGACATGATATATGGTACCCATGTCGTCTATGATTGATACTTATGATTTGAAAATGCTTTTGAAAAATACAAACACTAGTAATAATATCAAATGCTTTTGTTTTATTTGTATCAAACATATTTTGGCTATTATAAGGTAAAACTCTATCCTCCGGTTTGCGTTACATTGTGTGATGGGAACTGAGTCTTATAGTGGCTTCATTTTTATTAAAAAGCATTGCGATGTTTAAAAGAATGATTTGTTTTTAAAGTACTAGCAATCCAATGGAGTAAGCCTGTTCCACGAAAGTGGCGTGGTCCTGTGATTAGCCAAATTATAGATGTGTTGAGTAGATTTCTCATACCAGTCCCATGACTGACTCGTAGTTTGTTTCACTTTCAAACTCGGGTGCCCCTTTTTCTACACGGGCAGCCTTGTATTCAGGTTAAGCTATCTCTTTCTGTATAGCTGGAGCTGAAGATGGATTCTATTATTTATCTCTTTTTATGTTGTTCAGCTCCTATTGTACATTATGTTTGTTTTCCACTGTAGACATTTATGTATAGCTGAACTGTATTTGTACTAAGTATGATCCTGTATACTGTGTAACTCTGATGATTACGTTTATCCAGTATATTCAATTGTGCATTATCTGGTGTATTTATTTAATTCTGTTCTGCTGTTATCTGTTTCTGTGTTATATTCCAAAGATTACCCCTGTCGCCGTCCGTACGGGGTTTGGGGTCGTCACATTTAAATCTAAAAATAACTGGGGCTTACAGATCGTGGTTCGAGAATTAGAAAAAGAGAGTCGATGTTGAATATGCTTAGTCAAGTCCTAATAGAAGTCTCCAAATCATCAATTCCCTTAACGCAGTCTCAACGTAGAAGAAGTAGTCCTTCTCTCGCACTTTTCAATCAGAATCAGAGCGGCATAAGGTCAGAAAATTTTTTGTGTAGAGAGACTGGTGTTAGGGGATGTATTTATAGGGTCAGGTCAACGAATGTGGACAGAAACGAGGCCAAATACATCAGAGTGAATCCAGCTTCAGAAATGGGCTCGGGCACCAGGTCGACCCCCAGGTCGACACTATGGTCGACCTGGTCCAGGGTAGGTCGACTACACAGTCGACCCCCAGGTTGACCTGGTCCTGGGTGGGAAATTTCCTGCCCAGTCCATTTGGAGGTTTGAAATTCGAATTTTTGAATTCGAATCGAGTCTGTTTTGAACTTGAAAATTTCTGAAAACTTCGAATGGTCATAACTTAGTCATACAGACTCCGATTCTCGAAAACTCGGACTCGTTTCCAAGCGGAATTTCGAGACGAACGCAATAGCGCAACCCATTTCCCTCGATTCTTATTTTAAAAATTAATTCTGCCTTGATTTATGGTTATTACATGTTATAAAAACACGGGTTGTTACAGAAGCGCATGTCCATCTAACTATTCTGCCTACTCTGCTGATATTCTGCTGGCTCCAAAGGACTGAAAGGGCAAGCATGCGGCTTCCTATGATATGGAGGGTACTTGTGGTAGTCCTCCGTACGGTGGTAGCACTAGGTTGTGGTTGCAGAGGTTGGGTCTGCACGTTACTACCTGTTGAGTATACCTCGATTTCCACGATAGTGGGCAATTAGAAGGCTGTAAGGTGGCTTAGGTGATTCGATGATCTTGCTGCCTTGTGACTAGGCGGGTTACAACCATTTCTTTTTGCCTTTGGCAGATCAAACCATATGTTTGATAGTAGTCGTCAGGTATCAACCATCGACAGTCTGCGTGATACGTGATGCGGAAAGATAGAGAGCTAAACCAAAAGACCATAGACCTTTTACTATTAAGGCTTTGGGTAAGGGACATGCTTATTAGGATTGTTGTTTTCTATGGGGCCATGTCACTAGCTCTCACGTCTGTTTGTCTTTCACTAATTGAGGGATGGGTCAGGTGGGACCATAGCCACTGTAAAAATGCAGGCCATAGCATCTGTGCACACAGATATTTGAAAAGGTTCCCGATTGAGTTCCGTGTTTTTGATACAGCCCTGTTACAGAACCCGGTGCACAGTAGATAATATGCACGGATACACGCATGCCTTTTCCTAATGGTGTATAATATAGGTCGAGGCATCGAGTACGATTAACGATACGTACGTAAGAAAGTCTAAATACGTGCATGTTTGCTCTGGGTGGTGTATCATAAACTTTATGGCATTACTCTACGATGGAATCTGATTCGATCGAAGGTGGCTGAAACGATCCAAACTTTCCCGATCCCCGAAGAGACGGAGAAGCCCGGATTGCTTTGAGAACACAACGCATCAGAACATAAAAAAGGGAACATTTCATTTCTATTACAACAATTTACATCAGAGTTCAAATAAATAATACACAATGGAAATTAATATCAGAGATTAAAAATTACACAGCAACAGAAAACTAATACATCAATTATCGCAGCTGAAAGAGATACACTGACACAAAGCTTTTCAAATATAGCTCTAGCTGTAAATCCAGGATCCTATTAAATAAAAATCTACAAAACCAAAACAACTAGTTGCCATGTAGAAAATATGGTACCTAGAGTTTAGATAGAAACAATAAGCTCCGAGTTAGTCATGGGACTGGTGTGAGAACTAAAAGAGTTATTAAATCTTTACTTTAAAAGTTGGAAAATCATGGGACCATGATGTATAACACGGAACGGGTTTACTCCACATGAAACTCTGTTTAAAATAAAACAACGCAATGCTTTTTGGAAAATGAAGCTATTATAAGACTCAGATCCCATCACACAATGCAACAAAAGCCGAAGGATAGAGTTTTCCCTTATAGTTGCCAAACATGCTTGTACGATTAATACAAATCGTTTTGATATTACTATAAGTGCATAGTGTCAAAATCACTTCAAATATAAATGTATCAATCATAGATGACACAGGTACCATAGATTATGCCACCAAATAAAACCGAAAAGTCATGTATTGGAAATTGGATTCCATCTATGAGTCGAGGCAAGGGATGGCCCCTCACCGATTCGAGACACCCTAGCAAATGCCTCAGGATCCCTTGTAGTGAACCTATGGATCTTCAGGGCCGATCCACACTTACTTTAGTGAATTGGTTATTCCTAGACACAAGTTTCCTAGTCCTATCAGACCTATCTCTAAGCCATTAGGGACTCAATATTCGAGGCACCTCATAATCCATCATCCACATAAGTAAAAATAACTGGGCTCCATACCATGACACCACTCCTAGCTAGAAAGAAACGTTTGCACCTCCTGAAGTCACTATCCCGTTTTTGACTCACACCGGATATGAGGCTCGCGAATTAACGCTATACACAATGCTATGATATTTAAAGCTGTGCTTTGATCATCAACCACAAGGCTCTGCTTTTCAATGAAAATCCTGATCATTTGCATCTTAGTATGCTTCACTGACAATTCACGCCATACAACTGATGTCTATTAATATATTACCTCTAAGATCGTACGTCTCAGAGAACAGTGTTAAGAAAGAGAATAAATTCTCCGCCACCAAACAGATATATATTTAATAGAAATCAATCAACACAGAATGAAATCCAATGTCAGACACACATCCGTTTACAAGTCCGTTCTTGGTCTGGACGATATCGGAGGCACCTTATTCCTCGTCCCATATGTCCAATACAGGAGAGAGACCCTCGCATATCCGGTCGATCTCCAAATACGTCTGCACGATAACGAATTATTACCTTGTCTTGGGTGTACAACCCAATCAAGACATCAATAATCATCCAAACGATGTGAACATCTCCGATCTTCAACCACCGTCTTCATCATTGACTTTTAGTTGCCGTATCAGTTATTCAGAATGGGATATACCAGGTATTCACGAATAACTCGCATATTTTATAATCAATAATCAAGTGCTATAAAAACACATCATATGCCTCTTTCCAATTAAGAATATTCTTTTATTCAAATATTCACATCATCCTTAGGGAAAGGTTCCCATTAATTTTATCAGTGATAAATTCCATTAAACTTATTATTTAATCTTCCTTTAGATATCATTTCAAAGATTTTATTTTATCCTTTCACAATTCTAAATCAAATTAAGGTTTATAAAACTAGTCGGGATACCGAAGTAATCATTTATTTTATTTTTCCAATCCCAACCTATTCATCCCATGGAGAAAAACTGGTAGTACTCCATATCTAACACCATGGTGTTATCGGCAAATTTAATCACCATTTCACATTTTAAATCTAATTAATGATTTAACTGCCGCTTTGAGTAAAACTGGTGGTACTCCATTCTCGATCATTTCATGAATTCGATAAATTTAGTTATCCCATTCTCTTTCCAATCTAATTAAAGATAAAACTATAACTTGGTTTCAATCTCCAAAAATCATTACTTTATGATTATTTAACTTTAAGAAATTAATCTTGTCTTTAATTGGGTTAAAGAATCATTGTTATTTAAAACATTGTTCACAATAAACCTAAATCATCTTCCAGCAAAATGGAATCTTCACAGAAATCATAACAATATATAATCGATATAAATTTCCGTATCAAACTAATATTATAAGTGGAATAACAACAAAGCCTTTTGAATTCCATAAATAGTAACGGTCTTCCTTCACAGAAGTTCATCTCGATTATTACCAAATCGAATTCCATTCAAGTCCAATTCAATATATTAAATAGGAAACCTTTACTTTGGAAAATTTCCATTAAATCTTATAATAAAGATTTATAAATTCCAAATCTTAACTTCATTATTAATTGGGTTTAAGAACTAATGTAGTTTAAAACATCGTTCACAATCAACCCAAAATCCAATTTTCCATTTAATTTAGATTATATTTATTAATTGGAAAACTTCATTAAATCTTGATTAAAAGATTTACTCTTTTCTCAACTGGGTTTAAGAATGGTGTTAATAAAGAGACTATTCACGACAAACCCAAAATCCCGTTTGATGTTAAATACAAGGCTCTAAAGAGAAATTATATCGGCTTATATTTAATATCAAATTCTGAAACCAACAAATATCGTATTGGGAATAACGATATCTATATCTTTCAAATTCCCATGACCATATTTGTATAATTACGGAGTCCAATATCGAATTATTCCAAATATTATTTGCATTTAAACCCATTCCAATTTATACGTTGGATAATTCTGGTTATGTTAAAACCATTTTTAATCTAAGTTATTTATTTAAAAACATTGGATTATTATTTTAGTTAATAACTAGTTTACTTCAATAAGAAATATATTTTTATCTTTTCAAAACTTGGAATATTTCATCTAGAATCTTTCCAAATCATTTATTATGATTTTACATGATTTTTCCATATTTTGTACTAATTTTATTAAGGCCCTTACAGTCGGTTTCCAATAACGGCCACCGAACTGCGTTCATAGCGAGCTTTTATAAAATTGAATTGGACATAATTAGAAATCCAACCGTTTGAATTTAAATCTCTTATATTCATTGGAAAGATCTAATCGATACGAACCCAACGGTTCCTGTTTAGGAGAATCTGACTGTCAAATCTTCTGTTTCGTCCATTTGAAGTCAATAGTTGAAATTCGTGAACCGTCGCTGTGCGGCGCGTTCTAGTCGAACCATTTGTGTATATATATATATATATATATATATATATATATATATATATATATATATATATATATATATATATATATATATTCATCGATTTCTATTTAAAATGTATTTTATAAATTCGTTTTAAAACAATTCCAACTTCCATTTCAATTTTATATCAAAATTTAGAATTCCATATCATTATAATTTTAAAATGATAATATTTTCAAAATATCTGATTTTGAAATCCATTTCCTTTCATATTCATTATAAAATGAATAAAATTGATCGATAAACCCGTTCGAGTTAAAAAGGCATTTAGCTACTTAACTCGGCTTCAAATTCATTTCCGTTATGAATATTTCAATACTTTCGTGTCCATCCATAATCGGACATCAAAATCATAATTTAATTCTTCACTAAATATCATTTTAAAATATTCGTTATTTTAAAATATTCGTTACTTTAAAATATTCGTTATTTCTGAATCGGAATACGACTCAATCGAACGCTCCCTCGATTTGCAAATGCTCACCGCGGCACCACCTAACACGCCTTGGAGACGATCAGACACTCCACTTGGAAGGGCTTCGCATTGCCTTCCTCTGCCCCAACAGCTCGCAACTCGAGCTTCACCTGAACCCTTAAATCACCGGCGAACTTCGGTTGTTCAAGCCCAGAAATTGACCAAATCTTGCAACGAAAATTCATCCAATCGATGTTAATTTGAAGATCGAGTGTAGCTCTTGCATTTTCTTTTTAATTTCATTAGCTAATTCGAAGTGGATTCAAACGTTTTAAGGATCTAAAATTTGAAGCTTCTCCGCCTTTGATTTTTCGACCCGACGGCCAGATAAGTTTGTTGACCACGCAACAGGCAATCCTAGGGTTTTAACCAATGAAAAGGGATATTTATATATATATATATATTATATTAATATTAAATTCATACATTATTTATTTAATGCTCCAAACTCCAAATTAGTTCCAACGACTAACATTCCTAACTAAGTACCCCCATTCCGAACATAATGTGATATGTTTCATAAGCCAATTCGACCGTTTCGATTAATTTTCATCAAAATTAAAATATAAATTAATTTAACGTTCAATATTGAATTCTAACGTACATTTTAATTTATCGGGGCCACATACTAACTCCAAAAATTATAGAAAAATAAAATCTAGCTATGTTTTGATGATATAGTTCTATGAAAACTATTTTCATCGAATTTGGAGTCCGTTTGAAAAATGGCCTTTTTAACTGGTCAATTAAATTTAAATTGAAATTGAAAACAAATTTAAATTTACCACGCTCACATATTAATTCCAAAAATTATGAAATTTTAAATTTAACAATAATTTGACATTACGGATCCAATAAAAGTGGTTTCATCAAAAATAGAGGTCGTTTGCAAAATGGCTATTATTAAGGGCTATATATTATATTAAAATATATAAATTCAATAGCGACTATTTTGAATTTTAAAATGGACATAACTTTCAATTTATATTATAAAATCTGAATTTTCACATTCATTAGAAAGATATAATTAAACAGATTCTAACGTTTCTGGTTTTACTAGAATCCGATTTATTTTGAATCTTATACATTCAATTGAAATTAAAAATCGAATTTTCAAACTACCACACCATTTTAAGCTCATTTTATAATTAAATTAAATATTTATATGTTCTAACTTTGATTTAAATAAATTTTTAGTCGTTATTATTTAAAATTAATCATTTTAAATATTCAAAACCCATTAAAATAGCTAAAATAAAAAAAATTAATTGGTTCAAAAATTCCGGGTTGTTACAATCTTCCCCACTTAAAATCTTTTCGTCCTTGAAAAGGAACAGAGCTGAAAGTTGTTTAACTAACCAACTCAACTTTCATTCTGGCTTGATTTCTTCAACTTTTCAGTTTGTAAGAACTTTCTAATTTCTCAAAAATTTGGCTAACACCCTAAATTTTCGAAGATTTTCACCATAACCTCCTTTGTACGGGCTGATCGGTAAAACCGCAACATGCCTCATAGGGCCCTCATCAATCAAAAGAAAATCAAAATCCTAGCGGCTAGCCAATCGGCTCATAAAATCATCAAACCCAATGAATATAGTAAACATGTACCCATTTGTCGGGCATACAATTTTATTCCTCTTCTTGGCTTCCATGCTCTGATCTGTTCAATTATATATACATGTATTTGCATCCGATTCTAATCAATTTTCAATTCAATTCAATATTTGATTCGATTTGGCTTATTTCACCTTTCATTCTGTTATTGGTTTGCTTATTCCAATATTATTAATTAGTTAACTAGTAATCATCCATCACAACCAACAATCAATTAGTTGAATAGATTTTCAAATATATATAACTTTTATATACTCAAAAATCATATTTCAATGCCAAATCACAAATAGTAAATTCTAACTAAGTTTTGGTTCTCACACCAGTCGATTGGAAATATATAGATATCCCAATTCGATACTCGAACATAAACACTGATGATGATGCCTCAATAATCAGAATCATCTCTGGGTGATTAGAGTGTGATTCTATATCTACCCAATATATTTGAGACTTCGAATACACGTTAATTACACGTATATTCAAGATCTTTGTATACCCGATAGTCCAAATTCAATATAAAATAAAATAATTAAATCTTTACAATAGTATATAATTTTCAAAACAAAATTCTTTTTTTAGAAAAAGAACTCTTAGAACTCATTCTAGGATACTACTGATCCTATCTCTAACGAGTCATTCTTATAGGATTACTATTCCTATCTCTGATGAATACTTTCGTTCGGTTCGAATGTGTCTTGTTCTCTAGCTTTGTAAATCAAAGCTCTAATACCAAAATGAAATGACCCAAACTTCTCTGATCTCGAAGAGACGAAGATGCCCAGATTGCTTTGAGAACACGGCGCATCAGAACACAAAAACGAGAACATTTCATTGCTATTACAATAATTTACATCAGAGTACAAGATATCAGAATTCAAATAAATAATATACAGTGGAGAATTCATTTCAGAGATTAAAAATTACATAGCAGCGGAGAACTAATACATCAACTACCACAGTTGAAAGAGATACACGGATACAAATCTTTCTGAATATAGCTCTAGCTGTAAATCTAGGATCCTATTGAATAGAAATCTGCAAAACCAAAACTACTAGCTGCCGTATGGAAAATATGGGCACCCAGAGTTTATGTAGAAACAATAAACTCCGAGTCAGTCATGGGACTGGTGTGAGAACTAAAATAATTATTAAATATAACTTTAGAAGTTGGGAAATCATGGGACCATGTCATATAACACGGAATGAGTTTACTCCACATAAACCTCTGTTTAAAATAAAACAACGCAACACTTTTCAGAAAATGAAGCTATTATAAGACTCAGGTCTCATCACACAATGCAACGGAAGCCGAAGGATATAATTTTCCCTCATAATAGCCAAACTTGCTTGGTACGTTTAAAACAAATCGTTTTGATATTACTATAAGTGCATAGTGTCAATCACTTCAAATATAAATGTATCAATCATAGATGACATAGTTACCATATATTATGCCGCCATACATAGGTTGACAACTAAAACCAAAAAGTTGCGTATTGGAAATTGGATTCCATCTCTAAGCCATTAGGGACTCAATATCCGAGGCGCCTTGCAATCCATCATCCACATAAGTAAAAATGTCTGGGCTTCATACCATGACACCACTTCTAGGTAGAAAGAAATGTCGTGCACTCCCTGCAGTCACTATCCAGTTTTTGACTCATACCGGTGTGAGGCTCGCGAATTAACGCTATACATAAAGCTATGCTATTTAAAGCCGTGCTTTGATCATCAACCACAAGACTCTGCTTTTCAACAAAAGCCTTGATAATTTGAATCTCAGTATGCCACACTAACAACTCACGCTATACAACAGATGTCTATCAATATATTACCCCTAAGCTCGTACGTCTTAGAGAAGGGTGTTAAGCAAGAGAATAAATTATCCGCTACCAAATAGATATATATTAAATAGAAATCAATTAACATAGAATGAAATCCAATGTCAGATACACATCCATTTACAAGCTCATTCTAGGTTTGAATGAAACCAGACGCACCTTATTCCTCGTCCCATATGTCCAATATAGGAGAGAGGCCCTCGCATATCTAGTCGATCTCTAAGTATGTCCGGACGATCACCACTTATTACCTTGTCTTGGGTGTACAGCCCAATCAAGACATCAGTAATCATCCAAACGATGTGAAGAACTTCGGTCTTCAACCACCGTCTTCATCGCCGACTTTTAGTCTCCATATCAGTTATTCAGAATGGGTTATACCCGGTCTTTCCGAATAACTTGCAATTTTATAATCAATAATCAAGTGCTATAAAAACTCATCATATGCCCCTTTCCAATTCAGATATTCTTTTATTCAAATATTCACATCCTTAGGGAAAGGTTCCCATTAATTTTATCAAAGATAAATTCTTTTAAATTTATTCTTTAATCTTCCTTTGGATATCATTTCAAAGATTTTATTTTATCCTTTCACAATTCTAAATCAAATTAAGGTTTATAAAACTAGTCGGGATTATCGCGCCTTACCGAAGTAATCATTTATTTTATTTTTCCAATCCCAACCTATTCATGCCATGAAGAAAAACTGGTAGTACTCCATATCTAACACATACGGTGTTATCAGTATAATTACCATTTCACATTTCAAATCTAATTAAAGATTTAACTATCGCTTTAAGTAAAACTGGTGGTACTCCATTCTCGATCATTTCATGAATTCGATAAATTTAGTTATCCCATTCTCTTTCCAATCTAATTAAAGAGTTATTAAAACTCTAACTTGGTTTCAATCTCCAAAAATCATTACTTTATGATTATTTAACTTTAAGAAATTAATCTTGTCTTTGATAGGGTTAAAGAATCATTGTTATTTAAAACATTGTTCACATTAAACCCAAATCATCTTCCAGCAAAATGGAATCTTCGCGGAAATCATAACAATATATAATCGATATAAATTCCCGTATCAAACTAATACTATAAGTGGAATAACAGCAAAGCCTTTTGAATTCCATAAATAGCAACGGTCTTCCTTCACAGAAGCTCATCTCGATTATCACCAAATCGAATTCCATTCAATTCCAATTCAATATATTAAATAGGAAAACTTTACTTTGGAAATTTTTTATTAAACCTTAAAAGAAAGATTTATAAATTCCAAATCTTAACTTCATTGTTAGCTGGGTTTAAGAGCTAATGTTGTTTAAAACATCGTTCACAATCAACCCAAAATCCAATTTTCCATTTAATTCCAGTTATATTTATTAATTGGAAAACTCCATTAAATCTTCGTTAAAAGATTTATTCTTTTCTCAACTGGATTTAAGAACAATGTTAATAAAGACACCATTCACGACAAACCAAAAATCTCGTTTGGTGTTAAATACAAGGCTCTAAATAGAAATTATATTGACTTACATTCAATATCAAATTCTGAAACCAATAAATATCGTATTGGGAACAGTGATATATATCTTTCAAATTCCCATAACCATATCTGTATAATTACGGAGTCCAATATCGAATTATTCCAAAGATTATTTCCGTTTAAATCCACTCCAATTTATACGTTGGAAAATCCTGGTTATACTAAAATCATTTTCAATCCAATTTATATATTTAAAAACATTGGATTATTATTCTAGTTAATAACTAGTTTACTTCGATAAAAAATATATTTTTATCTTCTCAAAACTTGGAATATTTCATCCAAAATCTTTCCAAATCAATTATAATGATATTACATGATTTTTCCATATTTTTAATAATTTTATTAAGGCCCTTACAATCAGTTTCCAATATCGGCCACAGAACTGCGTCCATGGCAACCTTTTAAAAAATTGATTTGGACATAATTTGAAATCCAACCATTCTAATTTAAATCTCTTATATTCATTGGAAAGATCTAATTGATACGAACCCAATGGTTCCGGTTTTAGGAGAATCCAACGGTCAGATCTACCATTTTGTCCATTTGAAGTCAATGGTTGAAATTCCGAACGGTCACTGCACGACGCATTCTATTCGAACCCTTTATATATATATATATATATATATATATAATATTTCATCGATTTCTATTTAAAATGTATTTTATTAATTCGTTTTAAAAACGATTCCAGCTTCCATTTCAATTTTTATCAAAATTGAATAATCCATATCCTTATAATTTAAAATGATAATATTTTCACAATATTTGATTTCAAATCCATTTTCTTTTCGTATTCATTATAAAATGAATAAATTGATCGATAAACCCGTTCGAGTTAAAATTACGTTTAGCTACTTAACTCGGCTTCACATTCATTTCTGTTATTAATATTTCAATATTTTCGTGTCCATCTAAAATCGGACATCAAAATCATAATTTAATTCTTCACTGAATATTGTTTTAAAATATTCGTTATTTTAAAATATTTTTTATTTTAAAATATTCGTTATTTCTGAATCAGAATGTGACTCAATCAATTACCATATAATTTTAGTTATACAAGTTTCATACATTGCATGTATTCAACAATAATGATAAATAATCATTCAACATTAAAGCATCATCCAGAGTGCATTCTATAACTGTATAAGCATTAAAATAAATAATTTACGCTTACAACAGTCTGTCAATCAATCGATCAACATACAACTAAATATTGGGATTAGTGTATGTCAAATATCATCCCAAAACCCGTGTGGAGTTTTCAAACAACAAAAGTCTATTTAAATAAATCATTAGTTAATAAATTTAACCAATTCTAATTCGGTTTGAATTATTTTTCTACTTAACAAATATTTACTGTTCAAATTATAAATGGATATTTATATCACATTTCAACAACCATAAAGTGCATCCACATTGTTTGAAATACGAGTGTCGGATATTCAAACAACGCTTCTTATGTAGATGAGTCCTAAATAGTTCATGTGTTGAACTCAAGCAATGTCACATACAACAGATAAAAATCATCACCTGGAACTTCTGTATATTTACAATTATAAAATAATTAAATAACTGTACAAATATTTTAGTGACAGAAATCTCACTTTGGGTTCAACGCCGTCAGTCTTTATTAAAGGGTTGTTTTAATAAAATTAAACGACCATTTAATTTTATCAAAAACTGCAATAGCTTCCATTTCCGTTCCGGTCAGTTTTGAAATGTAGAATTCGATCCCATGATTCCAACGCGATTGAGATCGTTGGATTTGGACCTCGTATGAAAAAATACCGCATTTTATACATTCGATAATTAAATAAAGGGTAAATTAAAATAATTAACCACTAATTATCCTTTAATTACGTTTCCAAAATCCGTTGTCGGTTCCTTCATCATTGCCAAAACTGAAAAAATCGAACGCCCCTCCGATCTGCAAATGCTCACCGCGTCGCCGGTCACGCCTTGGAGATGATCAGACGCTGCCATGTGATAGCCCGTTACTTCCCCGGTAAGGAAAGCCCGGATTACCTTGAGAACACGACAAAATAGAATGCAAACAGAAGAACATTTCATTGCTTATTACAACAATTCCATCAGAATACAAGAATATACAGAGTATGAATAAATTACATTCGATAAATATCAGAGATTACAATAAATTACATAGCAGCGGAAAATAATATAAAACACAACTGAAAGTAATACACGGATACAGAGCTTTCCGAGCATCGTTCCAGCTGTAAATCAGGATCCTGTGAATATAAATCTGCAAAACCAAAACTACTAGCTGCCCGTGTCGAAAATAGGGGCACCTAGAGTTTAGGTTAAAACAATAAACTCCAGGTCAGTCATGTGACTAGTGTGAAAACTAAAACAGTTATTAAAAATTTATTTTAAAAGAGAGTAATTCAAGGGACCACGCCGTATAACACGGAATGGGTTTCCTCCCAAGAATACCAGTGCATATCAATAAACAACCCAATGCTTTTTCGAAAAATGAAGCTATTATAAGACCCAGGTCCCATCACACAATGCAACGCAAGCCGGAGGATAGGGTTTTCCCTTATAATAGCCAAACATGCTTGGTACGTTTAAAAACAAATCAATTGATACTATTATTGGTGTATAGTTACAAAAAAATTTCAATCATAGACGGCATGGGTACCATATATCATGTCGCCATACTAGTTCTACAATTAAAACCGCAATATCACGTATTGGAAATTGGATTTCCGTCATGAGTCGAGGCAAGGGGCAAGCTCCTCTCCGATTCGAGACACTCTAGCAAATGCCTCGGGACTACACACTCTGGGTAATCCCTAGATCTTCAAGGCTGGTCCTCTCTTACGTTTGAGGATTAATTATTCCTGAACACACGTTTCCCAGTCCTTACAGACCTAAAATCGAGGCGCCTCATCCAACAACCACATAGGTGAAAAGTGTATAAATGTCAGGGCTGGTAAGTCACTGACACCACCAAAGCAAGAAAGAAACGTCGTGCTCTCCCCGCAGTCCTTATCCCGTTTTTAACTCATACCGAGGTGTGAGGCTCGCGAATTCACGTTATACACAAAGCTACGCCACAAAGGCCGTGCTTTGATCATCAACCACAAGACTTTGCTTTTTCAACACAAGCCTTGATCAATTGCCACTTAGGCGTGCCACACAGACAATTCATGCCATGCGACTGATGTCCATCGATATACAACCTCTGAGCTCGTACGTCTCAGAGAAGGGCGTTAAGCAAAAGAATAAATTCTCCGCCGCCAAACAGATGTATATTTAATAGAGATCAATCAACATAGAATAAAATCCAATGTCAGATACACAGTCCATTTACAAGTTCGTTCTGGGTCTGAACGAAACCAGAGGCACTTTCCTCGCATATCCATCGATCTCCAAGTACGTATGGACGATCACCAACTGATTCCCTCATCTTGGGTGTACAGCCCAATCAAGATCATCAATAATCACCCAAACGATGTGAAGACTTCCGGTCTTCGACCACCATCATCATCTTCGACTTATCGTCGAATCGGTTATTCAGAATGGGTGTAATCCCGGCCTTTCCGAACAACCCGCGTATATTATAAATAAATGTTACACAAACACAACATACGCCTCATTCCAATTCATCAGTCACTAACCGTAAATTAGCAAGAGAAAAATTCCCCAAATATTAACCCCGAAGGCCGAAACCAACATCAGATCAATACCCAGGAAACCATTCTTCTTAACTAACCTACAGCTAGTTTCTAAATTTCATATTCTTAGGGAAAGGTTCCCATTAATTTTATCAAAGATAAATTCTTTAAAATTTATCCTTTAATCTTCCTTTGGATATCATTTCAAACCAGATTATGGTTTTCCAAACTAGTCGAGATTAGCGAACCACACCGAAGTAATTATTTATTTTATTTCCCAATCCCAACCTATTCATCACATGAAGAAAAACTGGTAATACTCCATATCTAACTCCATGGTGTTATCGGTAAAATTAATTACCATTTCACGTTCAAATCTAATTAAAGATTTAACTATCGCTTTGGAGAAAAACTGGTAATACTCCATTCTCGCTCACTTTCCAAATTTGATAATTTAAATTATCAATTCAGATTTCAATCTAATTGCAGATTCATTAAAACTCCCTTTACTGGGTTAAAGAACTAATGTCATTTAAAACACAGTTCACGATAAACCCCAAATCACCTTCTATTTATTATCAGGTTAAAGAACAAGTGTTATTTAAAACACCATTCACGATAAACCCACAGATCAATTCTAATTCTATTCCAATCAAATATATTAGAAATTCCGATTATTTTAAAACCCCTTTTAAATCCAATTTATTTACTTAAAAATAATTGGGTTTTCAATTTAGTTCAAAACTAGTTCATTTCGATAAAATCTATTTTTATCTTTTCAAATATGGAGTTTTTCATCCCAATTTTTCCCAAATCATTTCTTATGATTTTACACAAAATATTACTATTTTTAATCATTTTATCAAGGCTCGTACAGTCGATTTCCAACAACGGCCATCGAACCGCACTTACAGCGACCTTTTCTGAAATTGATTTGGACATATCACCAAATCCAGCCGTTAGATTTCAAATTTCTAATATTCGTTAGAAAGCTCTTCTCGATATGAACCCAACGGTTCCGGTTTTAGGAGAATCCGATGGTCGGATCTCCCGTAATATCCGTTCGAAGTCAATGGTCGAAATTCGCGAACTGCCGCCGCGCGGCGCGTTCTATTCAGGCCATTTTATTATATATATAATATATATATAATATATTTCGTCGATTTCTATTTAAAACGATTTTTATAAATAGTTTTAAATTCATTTCAAAAACATTTCAACTTCCATTTCCAATTCAAATCAAAATTGAATTTTCCCTTATAAATTCATTTCAAATTCATTTCAATTCGAATTCATTTTCTATTAAATTCAAATCAAATTCGTTTTCTATTCCATTCAAATCAAATTCGTTTTCTATTCAATTCAAATTCGTTTTCTATATATTCGATTTTTATCTCTTTTCAATATTCATTATAAAAACGAATATAATCGATATAAATATCATTCGCGTCAAAATAGCGCATCTCTAATCAACATGGCTTTATATTTTTCAATAACTTCGTTATTCTATTCAACAAATGAATCTATATTTCTTTCAATACATGACTTTACATTTTTGTCAACACATGACTAATCTCAACGAATGAGTACTGTCCACGTGTGACTATTTTTTTATTTAATATATTTTATAACAATTATGGTATCTATCGTTTGATTTCGAACCAGACTCCAACCGTAAATTAGTAAGAGAACGATTCCCTAAATATTAACCCCGAAGGCCGAAACCAACATCAGATCAATATCCAGGAGACCACTCATCTTATCTATTTTCCAGTTAGTTTCTAATTTTATATATGATAAAGATGTAAATTTTATTGTTAAAATATTTCGTTCAACACATGACTAATCTCAACGGATGAGTACTGTCAACACATGAACCTTTATTTTATAAAGAAGTTAGTTTCTAATTTTATATACGATAAAGATGTAAATTTTATCGTTAAAATATTTCGTTCAACACATGACTAATCTCAACGAACGAGTACTGTCAACACATGAACCTTTATTTTGTAATATTCTTTATTTTCCCAATTGGAGGAATGAGGCCCAATCAATCACCATATAAAGTTAATTATATGGATTCCGTACAACACATGTATATAATAGCAACGATAAATAATCAACCATCATCCAAAGTGCACTACACTGTATAAGCATCAAATATAGATATCTAACGCTTATAACAGCATGTCAATCAATCGATTGACATACAACTAATTATTGGGATTAGTGTATGCCGTATTTTATCCCAATACCCGTGTGGGGTTTCAAACAATCAAACAAAGATTTTATTTTTGCAGCTGGGCGATGTGTAAAATTTATCGTCCCAATCAATGTCCTTCAAATAGGTGTACATAAACAAACCGTCTGGTGTGTAAATGAATATTTATTTATTCACATTCACGTAAAAATTATACTTTTAAAGACCAAATTATTTTATTCAACCTATGAATATTCTATTCGGTTCATTTATTAAATAAAATGATATCTTTATTTTTCTAACTTATTTTAGAAAATTTCGGCGGCATAATGGCATGATACTAGAAACGGGACAAGGCCTAGCCTTATCCCCGGTCTAATAATGGCCCATGCCATACGCATATCAATCAAATCCATTCCATTTTACCAAACAATCAAATTCAAATCAAATAATCAAACTAACTACACAACCAAACAAACAAGTCTATGGTCTGTGGACGATGGTGTCGGGTGCTACTAAACACCGTCTGCATCCTAGTATATATTTATATAACTAGAAAAGAAAAGTTAAAGTGAGAAGTTCTCACCAAAGCTAATCCAAACGCCACGACTCTTCTTATGTAGGAAGTCTTCATCTTTTGTCACTTTCGTTACCCGTATTCACTACATACATAAAAATCACATTTTTATATTCTCTTTACTTCACGATAAAATAAAGTTCAGATTTTTATTTCACTTCATATATTTACAACTCTTCTTTCTATATAAAAATTATATTTTTATATTTCTACCTCTTATATAAAGATTGGATTTTTATTATCATAACTATATAAAAATTATATTTTTATATTGCCATTCTGTATATAAAGATCTCGCCTTTTCAAATATAAAGATTATATTTTTCTCCTTCTATAATATAATAATCGTATTTTTATATCATCTAGTACATAAAAATCATAATTCTATAACTCTACTTCAATAAAAATCATATTTTCATTATTCTACATCAATGAAAATCCTATTTTTATCGAAGTAAAAATCATATTTTTACTTCACTACTTAATTAAAAATTATATTTTTATTACTCTACATAAATAAAAATTATATTTTTAATCTTCATGTCATATAAAAATTATATCTTTATACCTTTATAAATTAAAAATCGAATTTTTATCCTTTCTAAACTATAAAAATTATACTTTTAACCTTCGTATAATATAAAAATTATATTTTTAACTTACTTATATTATAAAAATATTTTTTTTCTACAACTATAATTAAAAATCGTTTCTTTATCTCGTCTACTTCACATATATAAAAAATGAATTTTTATCATGCTCTCTTCTATATAAAAATACGATCTTTTCTTCCTACATTCATATAAAAATACGATCTTTCTTCTTCTAAAAATTCAAATCTTTACTTTAGAAAAATCAAATCCTTCACTTTCGAAAAATCAAATCTTTTATAACAAAGTTATACATATATAATTTTTATTTTATTTTAAAACTAAAAATACATTACCTCCTTTATATATAAATAAAAAGAAATAAAAACTAAAGATAGAAAATGAAAATCTTACTATGCTCGACGTAAAACGGAGAAGGGGAAATGATGTGCCGGAGTCGCGTTGTGGCCAGGCGAAGCCAACGGTTTGCTGTTCGATTTGGGGTGTGCCATTTTCGGAGGAGGTTGAGGTCGGGAAGCCTCTGGCCATCGCGCATCGGAGGGTGGAGGCTGAGGTCGCTGCGCCTTCTCCTGACATGGCGGCAAGGGCAGGGCGTGGGCCCAGGGGTGCGGCGTCTGATTGAATTGGGCTAGGGTTTTGTTCCTTGGAGGGTGCGGTTTGAACGGAGAAGGGCTGGAGGAGGAGGGGAAGAAGAAGGGGAGGCTCAGGGTGGAGAGCGGTGCTGGGTGACGGTGGGGCTGCGCGCCCGACGGCGGCTGGAAGGAGCTCCCTCGTTCGTCGATTTGGGATTTTTTTTATTTTCTTTTTTTCCTGAAAAGTGGAAGAGAGAGAGGGAAGGGAGTGTTTTATTATATATATTTAATAATTAAATATTATTATTCTTCTTCCTATAAGTTGACTTTTAATTCGAACACAAAATCGAACCCACCGACTGTCGTACAAAGCTAATTACCCCCATTCCGAACACAATGGGATATGTATCGTAGGCCAATTCGATTGTTTGAATCAGTTTCCGTTGAATTTAAAGCATAATTCTTTATATGTTCAATTTGAACGCACATTTTAATTTACCGGTGCCACATACTAACTCGAAAATTTCCAGAAAAATTATCTCTAACTTCGTATTGACGATAAGGTCCTAACAAAACTAATTTCGTCAAATTATGAGACCATTTGAAAAATGGCCATTTTCTAGTCGACCCGATTTAATTGAAACTATCAAAACACGTTTAACTTCGCCACGCTCACATATTGATTCAGAAAATAGGAATTTTGAAACCTAGCAATAATTTGACATCCCGGATCCAACAAAAGTGGTTTCGTCGAAATCCGAGGTCGTTTGCAAAATTTCCATTTCTAAGGGCCTTTATATATATTAAAAAATATATAAATTCCACAGCGACTTTTCAGAATTTTAAACTGGACATATCTTTCAACTTATAAAGTGAAATCTCAGTTTCTTGGATCCGTTGGAAAGATATGGTCAAACAGATTTAGATATTTCTTGTTTCGTTCAATTCCGACTTAAAACAAATTCTGTATATTCATTTGAAATTCGAAATCGAATTTTCGAACTACAGGGCCATTTCAGGCTCGTTATATAATTAAAATAAATTTATTTGTTTTAACTTCGTCGAAAATAAATTTTCCGTTGTTATTATTTAAAATAATTCATTTTAAATATTCAAAATTCATTAAATCCGCCAAAATAAAAATTTTAAACTGGCTCAGATTTTCCGGGTTGTTACATGCCACGTGGAAGGGCTTCGCGTCGCCTTCCTCTGCAACCAATAGCTCACGACCTAAGCTTCACCTAAACCCTCAAATCGCCGATGAACTTCGGCTGTTCAAGCCTAGAAATTGAACAAATCTTGCAACGAAAATTCATCCAACCGATGTCAATTTGAAGATAGAGTTTAGCTCTACCATTTTCATTCAGATTTCATTAGCCAATTCGATGTGGATTCAAACGTTTTAAGGAACTAAAATTTTGTAACAACCCGGAAAATCTGAGCCAATTTAAAAATTATATTTTGGCAATTTTAACAAATTTTGGATATTTAAAACGATTTATTTTAAATAATAATGAAGAGAAATTTATTTTGAATGGAAATAGAACGTATATATGTATTTGAATTGTCATTAGAATAGAAATATTTATTTTTAATTATAAAAGGAATTGAAAAAGGTGCGGTAGTTTGAAAATTCGATTTCAGATTTCAATTGAATGTACAGGATTCAAAATAAACCGGATTTTAGCAGAACCAAAAATATTAGAATCTATTTGAAAATATCTTTCCAAAAAATCCGAAAAATTGAAATTTCATAGTGGGAATAAAAAGTTATGCCCAGTTGGAAATTCAGAATAGTCGGTATGGAATTTAATCCCTTAAAAATGGAAATTTTGCAAACGACCTTCATTTTCGACGAAACCGCTTTTGTTAGATCCAGGATGTCAAATTATTGCTAGACTCCAATTTTTATAATTTTCTGAATCAAAATGTGAGCGTGGCGAAAGGAAAACGAGTTTGACCAATTTTAGTTGATTTTAATCGATTGGAATGGCCATTTTTCAAATGGTCTTCAAATTTGATGAAATTAGTTTTGTTAGGACCGTATCATGAATATGAAGCTAGGAATAATTTTTTGGGAATTTTCAGAGTTAAAATGAGGCCTTGGTAAATTGAAATGTGCGTTCAAATTGAATATATAAAGATTTGTCTTTTAAATTCAACGGAAGCTGAACTGTCGAATTGGCCAACGATACATATCCCAAAGCGTTCGGAATGGCGGTAATAAGCTAGGGACGACACTCGTTGGGTTTTATTTGAAGGTAAAATCGATTAACAATTAAATTTCGAATAAAAATAAAATAAAATAATAATTCTTTCCAATTAAAACCTAAACCCCGTTCATTATCGAAGCAGCCTCCCTCGTTCAAATCCGCTCCCTCAAATCGACCGCCACCGTTGCCATGCCACCACCGCACCCTGTCGCCGTCCTCCCTAGGTGGCGCCGCACCATCGTAGCTCCCTCCGCTCCACCGCCATCGCCTCCTTCCCCAGTTCGAACCAAATCGAATCCTTAGCCCCCCAAAGCTTCATTCCGCCGCCGTTGGCCCTGCCTCGACTGCCGTTGGCCATTAGAGCCAGCCCCGCGCCTCCAGTTACCCTCAAATCTCCTCCAGCCACCACTTGCCACCCAACTCCGCCGGTAAATCCTATTTTCTTTATTTATTTTGTTATGTACTTAAAGACATGATTTTTATATGGAACAAACTTGTGTTAAAAACGTAATTTTTATATAATAGCATTGTTTTAAATCAGAAGTTTTAAAAATAAAATAGCTTTGATTTGAAAAAGATGAGCTTTTTAGTTGAATAAAAATATTATTTTTGTATGAATAGAGTAATAAAAATATGATTTTTATATAGTAGAGATTATAAAAATATGGTTTTTATAAGATAGAGAATATAAAAATACGATTTTTATATATGTTGTAGCGAAATAAAAATTCAATTTTTATATAAGTAGCAATATAAAAATATAATTTTTATATAGAAAGAAGCGTGGTAAAAATATGATTTTTATATATATGTAACATTGAAATAAAAAATTTATTTTTTATATACATGGCAACAATATAAAATTGTGATTTTTATATATGTAGCGATTACGGGCGACGAAAGTGACAAAAGGCGAGCAGGGCGAGATCTCCTACATTTGAAGAGTCACGGCGAATTGGTTTAGCTAATTAGTGAGAACTTCTCACTTTAATTCTTGTTTTCTAGTTAAAAATATATACTTGGATGTAGACGGTGCTTAACAGCACCCGACACCTGTCGTCCACAAACCATGGACGACTTGTTTGATTTTGTTGTGTTGTGAAAATTGATTGTGATGTGGAATAGATGGAAATATATTCATGTGTTGAAATAAATCATTTATCATTAAAAATATAAATTTAACGTGAATGTGAATAAATAAATATTCATTTACAAATCAGACGATTTGTTTATGTACACCCATTTTACTGGTATGGATTGAGACGATAAATTTTACACATCGCCCAACTGCACAAATAATATCCAGTGTTTGTTGATTTGAAACCCCACACGGGTGTTGGAATGATATTTGGCATACACTAATCCCAATTATTTAGTTGTATGCCAATCGATAGGTTGACAAACAGTTGTGTGGTGCACTCTAGATGATGGTTGATTATTTATCATTGCTATTATATACATGTGTTGTATATAATCCATATTAATAACGTTATATGGTAATTGAGTGGGTCTCATTCCAATTTAGAAAATAAATCATATTCATGTGTTGAATAAACAAAAATAGTCATGTGTTGACAATAATCATGTGTTGAGAATATTCATGTGTTGAAACCATTCATGTGTTGAAAATATTCATGTGTTGAATAAAATATTTATACAATAAAATTCACATTTTTATTATAAGTCAGAATTAATAAATATTCGTATGTTGAATAAAATATTTATACAATAAAATTCACATTTTTATTGTAAGTAAGAATTAATAAATATTCATGTGTTGAACAAAATATTTATACAATAAAATTCACATTTTTATTGTAAGAAAGAATTAATAAATATTCATGTGTTGAACAAAATATATATTCATGTGCTGAAGAAAATATTCATTTGTTGAATAGAATAATGAAGTTGTTGAAATATATAAAGCCGTATAAATTAGATTTGCGCCATTTTGACAGGAAAGATATTTATATCGATTATATTCGTTTTTATAATGAATATAGAAAAGAAATTGATTTCAAAATATAACGTTTTGAAAATATTATCATTTATATATTAATGATATGGAATATCCAATTTTGATCTAAAATTGAATATGAAGTTGAAATTGTTTTTAAAACGAATTTGAAACGATTTATAAAATATGTTTAGAATTGAAATCGACAAGATATATATAATATATATATTATATATGTAAAATGGCCTGAATAGAACGCGCCGCGCCACAGCAGTTTGCGAATTTCGACTATTGACTTCGGATTGACGTTACGGGAGATCCGACCGTCGGATTCTCCTGAAACCGGAACCGTTGGGTTCGTATCGAAAAGAGCTTTCCAATGAATATTAGAAATTTGAAATCTAATAGTTGCATTTGAAATTATGTCTTAATGAAATTTGGAAAAGGTCGTTGTAAGTGTAGTTCGACGATCGTTATTGGAAATCGACTGTACAAGCCTTGATCAAATTATTAAAAATATCAATAATTTATGTAAAATCATAATAAATGATTTAGAAAGAACTGGGGTGAAAAATCCCATATTTAAAAAAGATAAAAATATATTTTTATAGAAATGAACTAGTTATGAACTAGAATTATAATCCAATATTTTTGAATAAATAAAGTGGATTTGAAGTGGTTTTAAAAATAATCAGAATTTCCAATATATGAATTGGAATGGATTTGAATCGAAATTATCTTCGGAATATTTCGATGTTGGATTTTGTGATTATACAGATATGGTTGTGGAAATTTGAATGATATATTTATATCGTTATTTCCAATATGATATTTGTTGGTTTCAGAATTTGATATTGAATATAAGTCGATATATTTTCTATTCAGAGCCTTGTATTTAATATCAAATGGGATTTTGGGTTTGTCGTGAATGGTGTCTTAAATAACACTGTTCTTGAACCCAGTTTAGAAAAGAATAAATCTTTTAATTAAGATTTAGTGAAATTGTCCAATTAATTAGTATTTAATTGGAATTGAATTTAAATTGGTTTTTGGGGTTTATCGTGAGCGCTGTTTTGAATAACACCTGTTCTTTAACCCGATTGACAACGGAACGCGATTTTGGGTTTATCGTTAACCGTGTTTTAGATGACATTGGTTCTTTAACCCAGTTAAAGAGAGGATATTGATTTGGGGGAAGATTAAAACTGAGTGGAGTTTTAATGAATCTTTAATTAGATTGAAATGATCGAGAATGGAGTATCACCAGTTTTTCTCCAAAGCGATAGTTAAATCTTTAATTGTATTTGAATGTGAAATGGTAATTAATGTTTACCGATAACACTGTGGTGTTAGATATGGAGTATTACCTGTTTTGGTCCATGGATGAGTAGGTTGGGATTGGGAAATAAAATAAATAATTACTTCGGTGTGGTTCGCTAATCCCGACTAGTTTGGAAAACCTTAACATGATTTGAAATGATATCCAAAGGAAGATTAAAGAATAAATTTAGAAGAATTTATCTTTGATAAAATTAATGGGAACCTTTTCCTAAGAATGTGAATATTTGAATAAAAGAATATTCTGAATTGGAATGAGGCGTATGTTGTGTTTGTGTAACACTTGTTTATTATATACGCGGGTTATTCGGAAAGGCCGGGTTTATACCTATTCTGAATAACTGATTCGACGATAAGTCGAATAAGAAGATGGTGGTTGAAGATCGGAGGTCTCCACATTGTTTGGATGATTATTGATGATCTTGATTGGGCTATACAACCAAGAGGAGGGAATCAGTTGGTGATCGTCCAGTCGTATTTGGAGATCGATGGATATGCGAGGAATAAGGTTCCTTCGGTTTCGTTCAGACCCAGAACGAACTTGTAAATGGACTGTGTGTTTGACATTGGATTTTCTTCTGTTTGGTTGATTTCTATTAAATATATATCTATTTGGCGGTGGAAAATATATTCTCTTGCTTAACGCCCTTCTCTGAGACGTAGGAGCTTAGAGGTTATATATCGATAGATATCAGTCGCATGGCATGAATTGCCTGTGTGCCATGCCTAAGTGGCAAATGATCAAGGCTTTTGTTGAAAAGCAAAGTCTTGTTGTTGATGGTCAAAGCACGGCCTATGTGGCACAGCTTTGTGTATAGCGTTAATTCACGTGCCTCACACCTCGGTATGAGTCAAAAACAGGATGGTGACTACGGGGAGAGCACGGCGTTTCTTTCTAGCTATGGGTGATGTTAGTGACCTACCAGCCCTGACATTTATATACTTTTTACCTGTGTGGTTGTTGGATGCGAGGCGCCTCGGATATAGGTCTGAAAGGACCGGGAAACGTGTTTTCGGGAATACTAATCCTCAAAAGTAAGAGAGGACCGGCCCTGAAGATCCAGGATCGCTGTGTGTGGTCCTGAGACATTTGTTAGCATGTCTCGAACGGAGAGGAGCTTGCCCCTTGCCTGGAATCATGACGGAAATCCAATTTCCAATACGTTATATTGCGGTTTTAATTGCAGAACTAGTATGGCGACATAGTGGTATAAAGCACTTATGCCGCCTATGATTGATACTTATGATTAAAATTATTTTGACACTATACACTTATAGTAATAATAAAAGATGAAATTTAGCATATCAAGAATTCTTTGGCTGTTATAAGGTAAAACCCTATCCTCCAGCTTGCATTGCATTGTGTGATGGGACCTGGGTCTTATAATAGCTTCATTTTTCTTTATTTAGCATTGCGTTGTTTATTTTATGCACTGGTATTCTTGGGAGAAAACCCGTTCCGTGTTATACGGCGTGGTCCCTTGATTTACCTAACTTTAAAAATGAAGATCAATAACTGTTTTTATTTCTCACACCAGTCACATGACTGACCTGGAGTTTATTTTTTTAACCTAAACTCTGGGTGCCCCTATTTTCCACACGGGCAGCTAGTAGTTTTGGTTTTGCAGATTTATATTCATAGGATTCTGGTTTATAGCTGAAGTGATATTCGGAAAGCTCTGTATCCGCGTATTTCTTTCAGATATGTTTTGTATTATTTTTCCACTGCCATGTATTTAAATGTAATTTAAATCTCTGATATTTATCAAATGTGTAATATTGATTCATACTCTGTGATATTCTTGTATTCTGATGGAATTGTTGTAATAAGCAATGAAATGTTCTTCTGTTTGTGTTCCAGTTTGTCATGTTCTCAAAACAATCAGGGGTTTCGAACAGTCTTGGTCGGTTTAGTGATCGATTCGGATCGAGCGAAATTCCTTGTTGTTACATTTGGTATCAGAGCTTTGGTTTACAGAGCTCGAGAACATGACGTATTAGAACCAAATGAAAGAATTCATCAGAGATTGGATTAGTAATACCCAATGAGAATAACTCGTTAGAGATGGGATCAGTAGTGTCCTGGAATGAGTGTAAAGAGTGAAATTTTTGAAATAAAAATTTGAAAACAAATTTTGTTTCGAAAATTTAAACCATTTTGTACGTATTTGAATATTTTATTTGTATTGAATTTGGACAATCGAGTATATAGACATTTTGCATATACGCGTCATGAACGTATATTCGAAGTCTCAAATATACTGGATAGATATAGAATCACACTCTAGTCGCCCGGAGATGATTCTACTGATGACATATGGCTTCAGTAGTTTATGTTCGAGTTTCGAAGGTAGGATTTCTATATATTTCCATTAGACTGATGTGAGAACCAAAACTATATTGGTTTATTGTTGTGGTTTGGCATCAAAAACATGATTTTCTGTATATATATCAAAATTATGAATTTGAAACGATAATCCACTAACTTATTGATGGTTGTGTTATTTGATTATTGATTTCATTTATTATAATTTTGAACCATTTAGCCTAATGGAACCAAATTTATAACTGAATTGAAAATTGATTACAATTGCATGCATATACATGTATATCTATTGAGCACGTCATAGCAAGGAAGCTAGAGAAGAGGAACAAAATTGTTTGCTCGAAAAATAGGTACATGTTTACAAATTTATTGGGTTTGGATGATTTTATGAGCCGATTGTCCAGCCGCTTGGAAGTTTCTTTTTCTTTTTGGATTGGTGAGGCCTGTATGGCAATTTCGGGATTTTCCCGGTGCTCCCATGCAGGGGAGGTTATGGAAAAATTTCTCGAAAATTTAGGGCGTCTGCCAAATTTTTGAAAAAATTGAAAAGTTCTTAGAAACTGAAAAGTTGAAGAACTTAAGCCGTAATGAAGATAATGGAAGTTGAGTTGATTAGTTAAACAACTTTCAGCTTTGTTCCTTTTCAAGGACAAAAAGATTTTAAGTGGGGGAGATTGTAACAACCCGGGAAATCTGAGCCAATTTAAAATTTTATTCTGGCAATTTTAATGAATTTTGGATATTTAAAATGATTTATTTCAAATAATAATGACGAGAAATTTATTTTGAATGGAAATAGAACGTATATATGTATTTGAATCATCGTTAGAATATATATATATATACTTATTTATTTTTAATTATAAAGGAATTGAAAATGGCACGGTAGTTTGAAAATTCGATTTCAAATTTCAAATGAATGTACAGGATTCAAAATAAACCAAATTTTAGCGAAACCAAAAATATTGGTATCTATTTGAAAATATATTTCCAAGGAATTCGAATAATTGAAATTTCATTGCGGGAATAAAAAGTTATGCCCAGTTGGAAATTCAGAATAGTTGCTATGGGATTTAAGCCCTTAAAAATGGAAATTTTGCAAACGACCTTCGTTTTCGACGAAACCAATTTTGTTGGATCCGGGATGTCAAATTAATGCTAGATTCCAATTTTCATAACTTTTTGAATCAATATGTGAGCGTGGCGAAAGGAAAACGCGTTTGACTAGTTTCAGTTGATTTTAATCGACTGGAAAATGGCCATTTTTCAGACGGTCTTCAAATTTGATGTAATTAGTTTTGTTAGGACCGTATCGTCAATACGAAGTGAGAAATAATTTTTTGGGAATTTTTAGAGTTAATATGAGGCCCCGGTAAATTGAAATGTACGGTCAAATTGAATATATAAAGATTTATATTTTAAATCCAACGGAAGCTGATCGTAACTGTCGAACTGGCCTACGATACATATCCCAAAGCGTTCGGAATGGGGGTAATTAGCGGGAGACGACAGTCGTTGGGTTTTATTTGTAGGTAGGATCGATTAACAATTAAATTTCGAATCAAAATAAAATAAAATAATAATTCTTTCCTATTAAAACCTAACCCCCGTTCATAATCGAAGCAGCCTCCCTCGTTCAAATCCGCTCCCCCAAATCAGCCGCCACCGTTGCCCTACCGCCACCGCAACCTGTCAAAGTCCTCCCCAGGTGACGCCGCACCACCGTGGCTCCCTCCGCTCCACCCCCATCGCCTCCTTCCCCAATTCGAACCAAATCGAATCCCTAGCCCCCCCCCAAAGCTCCATTCCGCCTCCGTGGGTCCTGCCTCGACCGCTGCTGGCCAGTAGAGCCAGCCCCGCACCTCCAGCTAGCCTCAGACCTCCTACAGCCGCCACTTGCCACCCAACTCCACCGATAAATCCTATTTTCTTTATTTATTTTGTTATGTACTTAAAGACATGATTTTTATATGGAACAAACTTGTGTTAAAAACGTAATTTTCATATAATAACATTGTTTTAAATCAAAAGTTTTAAAAATAAAATAGCTTTGATTTGAAAAAGATGAGCTTTTTAGTTGAATAAAAATATCATTTTTATATGAATAGAGTAATAAAAGTACGATTTTTATATAGTAGAGATTATAAAAATATGATTTTTTTTAAGATAGAGAATATAAAAATACTATTTTTATATATGTTGTAGAGAAATAAAATTCAATTTTTATATAAGTAGCAATATAAAAATATAATTTTTATATAGAAAGAAGCGTGGTAAAAATATGATTTTTATGTATGTAACATTGAAATAAAAATGTTATTTTTATGTACATGGCAACAATATAAAAATGTGATTTTTATATATGTAGCAATTACGGGCGACGAAAGTGACAAAAGGCGAGCATGGCGAGATCTCCTACATATGAAGAGTCACAGCGAATTGATTTACCTAATCGGCGAGAACTTCTCACTTTAATTCTTGTTTTCTAGTTAAAAATATATACTAGGATGCAGACGGTGCTTAGCAGCACCCGACACCCATCGTCAACAGACCATAGACGACTTGTTTGATTTTGTTGTGTTGTGAAAATTGATTGTGATGTGGAATAGATGGAAATATATTCATGTGTTGAAATAAATTATTTATTGTTAAAAATATAAATTTAACGTGAATGTGAATAAATATTCATTTACAAATCAGACGATTTATTTATGTACACCCATTTTACTGATATGGATTGGGACGATAAATTTTACACATCGCCCAACTGCACAAATAATATTCAGTGTTTGTTGATTTGAAACCCCATACGGGTGTTGAGATGATATTTGGCGTACACTAATCCCAATTATTTTGTTGTATGTCAATCGATAGGTTGAAAAACAGTTGTGTGGTGCACTCTGGATGATGGTTGATTATTTATCATTGTTATTATATACATGTGTTGTATAGAATCCATGTAAATAACGTTATATGTAATTGAGTGGGTCTCATTCTAATTTAGAAAATAAATCATATTCATGTGTTGAATAAACAAAAATAGTCATGTGTTGACAATACTCATGTGTTGAGAATATTCATGTGTTGAAACCATTCATGTGTTGAAAATATTCAAGTGTTGAAAATATTCATGTGTTGAATAAAATATTTATACAATAAAATTCACATTTTTATTGTAAGTAAGAATTAATAAATATTCATGTGTTGAATAAAATATTTATACAATAAAATTCACATATTTATTGTAAGTAAGAATTAATAAATATCCATGTGTTGAATAAAATATTTATACAATAAAATTCACATTTGAATTAATAAATATTCATGTGTTGAAGAAAATATTCATTTGTTTAATAAAATAACGAAGTTATTGAAATATATAAAGCCGTGTTGATTAGATTTGCGCCATTTTGACGCGAACGATATTTTATCGATTATATTCATTTTTATAATGAATATAGAAAAGAAAGTGATTTCAAAATAAAATGTTTTGAACATATTATCATTTATACATTAATGATATGGAATATTCAATTTTGTTCTAAAATTGAATATGAATTTGAAATTGTTTTTAAAACGAATTTGAAACGATTCATAAAATACGTTTAGAATTGAAATTGACGAGATATATAAAAAAAATATATTTTATATATAATGGCCTAAATAGAAAGCGCCGCGCCGTGGCAGTTCGCGAATTTCGACCATTGACTTCGGATTGACGTTACGGGAGATCCGACCGTCGGATTCTCCTGAAACCGGAACTGTTGGGTTCGTATCGAAAAGAGCTTTCAAATGAATATTAGAAATTTGAAATCTAACGGTTGGATTTGGAATTATGTCCAAATCAAGTTTGGAAAAGGTCGTTGTAAGTGCAGTTCGACGACCGTTATTGGAAATCGACTGTACAAGCCTTGATAAAATTAATAAAAATAGCAATAATTTGTGTAAAATCATAATAAATGATTTAGAAAGAATTATGGTGAAAAATCCCATATTTAAAAAATATATTTTTATCGAAATGAACTAGTTATGAATTAGAATTATAATCCAATATTTTTGAATAAATAAATTGGATTTGAAGTGGTTTTAAAAATAATTAGAATTTCCAATATATGAATTGGAATGGATTTGAATCGAAATTATCTTCGGAATATTTCGATGTTGGATTTTGTGATTATACAGATATGGTTGTGGAAATTTGAAAGATATATTTACATCGTTATTTCCAATATGATATTTGTTGGTTTCAGAATTTGATATCGAATATAAGCCGATATATTTTCTATTCAGAGCCTTGTATTTAATATCAAATGGGATTTTGGGTTCGTCATGAATGGTGTCTTAAATAACACTGTTCTTGAACCCAGTTTAGAAAGGAATAAATCTTTTAATTAAGATTTAGTGAAATTGTCCAATTAATTAGTATTTAATTGGAATTGAATTTAAATTGGTTTTTGGGGTTTATCATGAGCGGTGTTTTGAATAACACCTGTTCTTTAACCCGATTAACAACGGAACGCGATTTTGGGTTTATCGTGAACCGTGTTTTAGATGACATTGGTTCTTTAACCCAGTTAATCAGAGGATATTGATTTGTGGGAAGATTAAAATTGAGTGGAGTTTTAATGAATCTATAATTAGATTGAAATGATCGAGAATGGAGTATCACCAGTTTTTCTCCAAAGCGATAGTTAAATCTTTAATTGTATTTGAATGTGAAATGGTAATTAATATTTACCGATAACACTGTGGTGTTAGATATGGAGTATTACATGTTTTGCTCCATGGATGAATAGGTTGGGATTGGAAAATAAAATAAATAATTACTTCGGTGTGGTTCGCTAATCCCGACTAGTTTGGAAAACCTTAACATGATTTGAAATGATATCCAAAGGAAGATTAAATAATAAATTTAGAAGAATTTATCTTTGATAAAACTAATGGGAATATTTTCCTAAGAATGTGAATATTTGAATAAAAGAATATTCTGAATTGGAATGAGGCGTATGTTGTGTTTGTGTAACACTTGTTTATTATATACGCGGGTTATTCGGAAAGGCCGGGTTTTATACCCATTTTGAATAACTGATTCGACGATAAGTCGAATATGAAGACGGTGGTTGAAGACCGGAGGTCTCCACATCGTTTGGATGATTAATGATGATCTTGATTGGGCTGTACAACCAAGAGGAGGGAATCAGTTGGTGATCGTCTAGACGTATTTGGAGATTGATGGATATGCGAGGAATAAGGTTCCTCCGGTTTCGTTCAGACCCAGAATGAACTTGTAAATAGACTGCGTGTCTGACATTGGATTTTCTTCTGTTTGGTTGATTTATATTAAATATATATCTGTTTGGCGGCGGAGAATTTATTCTTTTGCTTAACGCCCTTCTCTGAGATGTACGAGCTTAGAGGTTATATATCGATAGATATCAGTCGCATGGCATGAATTGTCTGTATGGCATGCCTAAGTGGAAAATGATCAAGACTTTCGTTGAAAATCAAAGTCTTGTGGTTGATGATCAAAGCACGGCCTATGTGGAACAGCTTCGTGTATCGCGTTAATTCGCGAGCCTCACACCTCGGTATGAGTCAAAAACAGGATAGTGGCTACGGGGAGAGCACGACGTTTCTTTCTAGCTATGGGTGATGTCAGTGACCTACCAGCCCTGACATTTATATACTTTTTACCTGTGTGGTTGTTGGATGCGAGGCGCCTCGGATATAGGTCTGAAAGGACCGGGAAACGTGTGTTCAGGAATACTAATCCTCAAAAGTAAGAGAGGACCGACCCTGAAGATCCAGGATCGCTGCGTGTGTCCTGAGACATTTGCTAGAGTGTCTTAAACAGACAGGAGCTTGCACCTTGCCTGGACTCATGACGGAAATCCAATTTACAATACGTGATATTGCGGTTTTAATTGCAGAACTAGTATGGCGACATAGTGGTATAAAGCACTTATGTCGCCTATGATTGATACTTATGATTAAAATTGTTTTGACACTATACACTTACAGTAATAATAAAAGATGAAATTTAGCGTATCAAGCATTCTTTGGCTATTATAAGGTAAAACCCTATCCTCCAGCTTGTGTTGCATTGTGTGATGGGACCTGGGTCTTATAATAGCTTCATTTTTCTTTATTTAGCATTGCGCTATTTATTTTATGTATTGGTATTCTTGGAAGGAAACCCGTTCCGTGTTATACGGCGTGGTCCCTTGATTTACCTAACTTTAAAAATGAAGAGTAATAACTGTTTTTAGTTCTCACACCAGTCACATGACTGACCTGGAGTTTATTTTTTTAACCTAAACTCTGGGTGTCCCTATTTTCCACACGGGCAGTTAGTAGTTTTGGTTTTGCAGATTTATATTCACAGGATCCTGGTTTATAGCTGAAGTGATATTCGGAAAGCTCTGTATCCGCGTATTTCTTTCAGTTACGTTTTGTATTATTTTTCCACTGCCATGTATTTAAATGTAATTTAAATCTCTGATATTTATCAAATGTGTAATATTGATTCATACTCTGTGATATTCTTGTATTCTGATGGAATTGTTGTAATAAGCAATGAAATGTTCTTCTGTTTATGTTCCAATTTGTCATGTTCTCAAAACAGTCAGGGGTTTCGAACGGTCTTGGTCGGTTTAGCGATCGATTCGGATCGAGCGAAATTCCTTGTTGTTACATTTGGTATCAGAGCTTTGGTTTACAGAGCTCGAGAAAAAGACGTATTAGAACCAAATGAAAGAATTCATCAGAGATTGGATTAGTAATATCCAATTAGAATAACTCATTAGAGATGGGATCAGTAGTGTCCTGGAACGAGTGTAAAGAGTGAAATTTTTGAAATAAAAATTTGAAAACAAATTTTGTTTAGAAAATTTAAACCATTTTGTACGTATTTGAATATTTTATTTGTATTGAATTTGGACAATCGAGTATATAGACATTTTGCATATATGCATCATGAACGTATATTCGAAGTCTCAAATATACTGGATAGATATAGAATCACACTCTAGTCGCCCAGAGATGATTCTACTGATGACGTACGACATTAGTAGTTTATGTTCGAGTTTCGAAGGTAGGATTTCTATATATTTCCATTAGACAGGTATGAGAACCAAAACTATATAGGTTAATTGTTGTGGTTTGGCATCAAAAACATGATTTTCTTTATATTTTTCAAAATTATGAATTTGAAACGATAATCCACTAATTTATTGATGGTTGTGTTATTTGATTATTGGTTTCATTTGTTAAAATTTTGAACCATTTAGCCTAATGGAACCAAATTTAGAATTGAATTGAAAAGTGATTACAATTGCATGCATATACATGTATATCTATTGATCAGGTCATAGCAAGGAAGCTAGAGAAGAGGAATAAAATTGTTTGCCCGACAAATAAGTACATGTTTACAAATTTATTGGGTTTGGATGATTTTATGAGCCGATTGTCTAGCCGCTTGGCTGTTTCTTTTTCGTTTTGGATTGGTGAGGCCTGTATGGCAATTTCGGGATTTTCCCAGTGCTCCCATGCATGGGACGTTATGGCAAAATTTCTCGAAAATTTAGGGCGTTAGCCAAATTTTTGAAAAAATTGAAAAGTTCTTAAAAACTGAAAAGTTGAAGAACTTAAGCCGTAATGAAGATAATAGAAGTTGAGTTGATTAGTTAAACAACTTTCAGCTTTGTTCCTTTTCGAGGACGAAAAGATTTTAAGTGGGGGAGATTGTAACAACCCGGAAAATCTGAGCCAATTTAAAATTTTATTTTGGCAATTTTAACTAATTTTGGATATTTAAAATGATTTATTTTAAATAATAATGACGAGAAATTTATTTTGAATGGAAATAGAACGTATATATGTATTTGAATCGTCGTTAGAATATATATATTTATTTATTTTAAATTATAAAAGGAATTGAAAATGGCGCGGTAGTTTTAAAATTCGATTTCAAATTTCAAATGAATGTACATGATTCAAAATAAACCAGATTTTAGCGAAACCAAAAATATTGGTATCTATTTGAAAATATCTTTCCAAGGAATCCGAAAAATTGAAATTTCATCGCGGGAATAAAAAGTTATGCCCAGTTTGAAATTCAGAATAGTTGCTATGGGATTTAAGCCCTTAAAAATGGAAATTTTGCAAACGACCTTCGTTTTCGACGAAACCACTTTTGTTGGATCCGGGATGTCAAATTATTGCTAGATTCCAATTTTCATAATTTTCTGAATCAATATGTAAGCATGGCGAAAGGAAAACGCGTTTGACCAGTTTCAGTTGATTTTAATCGACCGGAAAATGGCCATTTTTCAAACGGTCTTCAAATTTGATGAAATTAGTTTTGTTAGCACCGTATCGACAATACGAAGTGAGAAATAATTTTTCGGGAATTTTTAGAGTTAATATGAGGCCCCGGTAAATTGAAATGTGTGTTCAAATTGAATATATAAAGATTTATATTTTAAATCCAATGGAAACTGATCGTAACTGTCGAATTGGCCTACGATACATATCCCAAAGCCTTCGGAATGGGGGTAATTAGCTAGGGATGACAGTCGTTTGGTTTTATTTGAAGGTAGGATCGATTAACAATTAAATTTCGAATCAAAATAAAATAAAATAATAATTCTTTCCTATTAAAACCTAACCCCCGTTCATAATCGAAGCAGCCTCCCTCGTTCAAATCCACTCCCCCAAATTGGCCGCCACCATTGCCTGGCCACCACCGCACCCTGTCGCAGTCCTCCCCAGGTGGCGCCGCACCAACGTGGCTCCCTCCGCTCCACCCCCATCGCCTGCTTCCCCAATTCGAACCAAATCGAATCCCTAGCCCCCTCCCCCAAAAGCTCCATTCCGCCGCCGTGGGCTCTGCCTCGACCACTGCTGACCAGTAGAGCCAGCCCCGCACCTCCAACTACCGTCAGACCTCCTCCAGCCGCCACTTGCCACCCAACTCCACCGGTAAATCCTATTTTCTTTATTTATTTTGTTATGTACTTAAAGACATGATTTTTATATGGAACAAACTTATGTTAAAAACGTAATTTTTATATAATAACATTGTTTTAAATCAGAAGTTTTAAAAATAAAATAGCTTTGATTTGAAAAAGATGATCTTTTTAGTTGAATAAAAATATTATTTTTATATGAATAGAGTAATAAAAGTATGATTTTTATATAGTAGAGATTATAAAAATATGATTTTTATAAGATAGAGAATATAAAAATACTATTTTTATATATGTTGTAGCGAAATAAAAATTCAATTTTTATATAAGTAGCCATATAAAAATATAATTTTTATATAGAAAGAAGCGTGGTAAAAATGTGATTTTTATGTATGTAACATTGAAATAAAAATGTTATTTTTTATATACATGGCAACAATATAAAAATGTGATTTTTATATATGTAGCGATTACGGGCGACGAAAGTGAGAAAAGGCGAGCATGGCGAGATCTCCTACATATGAAGAGTCGCGGCGAATTGGTTTTGCTAATCGGTGAGAACTTCTCACTTTAGTTCTTATTTTCTAGTTAAAAATATATATTAGGATGCAGACGGTGCTTAGCAGCACCCGACACCCGTCGTCCACAGACCATGGACAACTTGTTTGATTTTGTTATGTTGTGAAAATTGATTGTGATGTGGAATAGATGGAAATATATTCATGTGTTGAAATAAATTATTTATTGTTAAAAATATAAATTTAACGTGAATGTAAATAAATATTCATTTACAAATCATACGATTTATTTTTGTACACCCATTTTACTGATATGGATTGGGACGATAAATTTACACATCGCCCAACTGCACAAATAATATTCAGTGTTTGTTGATTTGAAACCCCATACGGGTGTTGGGATGATATTTGGCGTACACTAATCCCAATTATTTTGTTGTATGTCAATCGATAGGTTGAAAAACAGTTGTGCGGTGCACTCTGGATGATGGTTGATTATTTATCATTGCTATTATATACATGTGTTTTATAGAATCCATGTAAATAACGTTATATGGTAATTGAGTGGGTCTCATTCCAATTTAGAAAATAAATCATATTCATGTGTTGAGTAAATAAAAATAGTCATGTGTTGACAATACTCATGTGTTGAGAATATTCATGTGTTGAAACCATTCGTGTGTTGAAAATATTCATGTGTTGAAAATATTCATGAGTTGAATAAAATATTTATACAATAAAATTCACATTTTTATTGTAAGTAAGAATTAATAAATATTCATGTGTTAAATAAAATATTTATACAATAAAATTCACATTTTTATTGTAAGTAAGAATTAATAAATACTCATGTGTTGAATAAAATATTTATACAATAAAATTCACATTTTTATTGTAAGAAAGAATTAATAAATATTTATGTGTTGAATAAAATATATATTCATGTGTTGAAGAAAATATTCATTTGTTGAACAAAATAACAAAGTTATTGAAATATATAAAGCCGTGTTGATTAGATTTGCGCCATTTTGACGCGAACGATATTTATATCGATCATATTCGTTTTTATAATGAATATAGAAAAGAAAGTGATTTCAAAATATAACATTTTGAAAATATTATCATTTATATATTGATGGTATGGAATATTCAGTTTTGATCTAAAATTGAATATGAATTTGAAATTGTTTTTAAAACGAATTTGAAACGATTCATAAAATACGTTTAGAATTGAAATCGATGAGATATATAAAAAATATATATATTTTATATATAATGGCATGAATAGAACGCGCCGCGCCGTGGCAGTTCGCGAATTTCGACCATTGACTTCGGATTGACGTTATGGGAGATCCGACCGTCGGATTCTCCTGAAACCGGAACTGTTGGGTTCGTATCGAAAAGAGTATTCCAATGAATATTAGAAATTTGAAATCTAACGGTTGGATTTGGAATTATGTCCAAATCAAATTTGGAAAAGGTCGTTGTAAGTGCAGTTCGACGACCGTTATTGGAAATCGACTGTACAAGCCTTGATAAAATTATTAAAAATATCAATAATTTGTGTAAAATCATAATAAATGATTTAGAAAGGATTAGGGTGAAAAATCCCATATTTAAAAAATATATTTTTACCGAAATGAACTAGTTATGAACTAGAATTATAATTCAATATTTTTGAATAAATAAATTGGATTTGAATTGGTTTTAAAAATAATCAGAATTTCCAATATATGAATTGGAATGGATTTAAATCGAAATTATCTTCAGAATATTTCGATGTTGGATTTTGTGATTATACAGATATAGTTATGGAAATTTGAAAGATATATTTATATCGTTATTTCCAATATGTTATTTGTTGGTTTCAGAATTTGATATTGAATATAAGCCGATATATTTTCTATTCAGAGCCTTATATTTAATATCAAATGGGATTCTGGGTTCGTCGTGAATGGTGTAACACCCCACACCCGCTATGGTCACTCACTAAGGGAATGCCATAACATCGGTGGAGTATTTTAAGTGAATATAGAACAGAAAAATTACAACAAGACAGATATAAGTAATACTTGAGAATTTAAAACATCATTTCATTTCAGCGGAAAGCAAAACATGTTTGGTTACATCACAAAACCATAATAAGAGTCAAGTACAAAATATCCATCCTGATAAATAAAAATACATAATCCCAATACATGAACTGATAGCCATAAAAGAAAAGGACAAGCTGAGCTTTACTCCTACGGTCCAAGCTCCAACAGAGAATAAAGCAGCCTGATCAAAGCCCACTCGTACTGGGCCCACTCTGAGAACCTGAGGGTTGGGAAAAAGATAAAAACAACGGGGTCAGACATAAGTCTGAGCGAGTCCTATAACTTTAACAATGTAATCATTAAAGTAATAAGGATATGATATAACTTGGTACGGTGTGACTGGTGATAAATGACTACACTCAGTAGCCAATCAGACTTAGAGTGAACTAAGACAACGAAAAAGACGCATTTACCCACCCAAGGATAATTACTACACTGCACCACACCAGTCATTCCTACTTAAAGGTTGATCCCTCCCAAGGACTTAAAAAAATTACCCAGTAGTTTCGTGTACCCCTAGCTGACTACCTAGGTGCCGTCTGCCCCTATCTTCACTAGGTGTACCCACTACTCCCAAGCGATCGGCTCCCTACCGTAGATACCCGTGCTGGTCCCACAATGGGGTGTATCATTCCCCAAAGTGGCAACCTGATAATATCAACGGTGCACGGCTTTATATCTACACGATGCAACAACGACTTACCAACCAGCCCGGGTCCACACACGCATATGAAACCCGTTGATCCTGCGTTGCCACCGCTAACCCGTTTTGGCCTCTTATAGTCAAGCCCAATATGCGTGTCCCGTCACTCGACTAGAGTCGAGCCCACAAAGATACGTTTGGGATATTGGTTGAAATGGGCCCCCACAAGCTACCCACCTAAGCTTGTCATTTCTAGTGTATACCACTTAACCCTTTAATCATGTTTTAATTACATGTTCCACTTTGGTTAAGTATTCTAATCGTATTTTCCTATTGCCACCCAAGGCAACCACTAGATTTCCACATGCCACCGAAGGCACCCACTTAACCCCTCATGTCCCTCTACATGCTAATATGGTTAAGTGTTTCTTAATTAATTAATGAAGATCATGACCTCATAAAGACCTCTCATATTAGACCATCTTTTATGACTGCTGGATATGCCGGTTGGGTCCGGGCAGACTTCCATCATAAAAAGGATCTAACCTCGTGTCTTTACTTTAATCACGTATTTAACTTATGACTAAGACCTCTCACATTTGGCCAATCATTTGTAGCTGCTGGATGGTCGGTCGGTCCCGGGCAGACTTCCGCTACAAAAGGGTCCAACCTCGTGTCTTAGTTGATTAATTACACCTAATTAATCACCCCCATAATTTGTATTAATTATCCCTAATTAATTACACATTTTTAAGAATATGGGTAGACCTAACTCAATAGGTAAATTCCCAATTCCATAGTATGGGTAGACCTAACTTAATAGGTAAATTCCCAACTCCATAATATGGGTAGACCTAACTTAATAGGTAAATTCCCAATTATGTCCATTCATTTTATGTTATGCTTAATCATAACAACTTTACACCTTTTTATAATTATGCATATTAACCCCATCGTTTCCTACGTAATTCGTTTACATAACATGTCATACATAGAGGCAACCTTGCATATGTTATGCACATCATAAAAAGAGACAAACTTGCATATGAGCTTGCATATAAACTTGCATAAAACTTGCATATGAACTTGCATATAAACTTGCATAAAACTTGCATATGAACTTGCATAAAACTTGCAAATGAACTTGCATATAAACTTGCATAAAACTTGCATATGAACTTGCATACCATGTCATATCACAAAGGCAAACTTGCATATGTTATGCATATCATAAAAAGAGACTAACTTGCACATGAACTTGCATATATCATGTCATATCACAAAGGCAAACTTGCATATGTTATGCATATCATAAAAAGAGACTAACTTGCACATGAACTTGCATATATCATGTCATATCACAAAGGCAAACTTGCATATGTTATGCATATCATAAAAAGAGACAAGTTTGCATATTAACTTATAACATATGACAACCACAACTTGCATAATCCACATTTACATCCATAGCCTCCTAATATCCTATCCTAATTAGTTTAGCAATTACTTGCTAAAGGCATAGGAACTCACCAAAACCAAGATTAGCAAACTTATGAAGTAGAACTAGTTGCTAAATATGAAGAAGATGATGATTAGAGGTTGATTAGCTTGCAACTTCCTTCATAAACTAGTGGAGGCTCCTCTTAGGTTTGATTTTGGCGGCATGATGGCATCATTCCTATTTTTAGTATGGATTAGGCTTGCATTAGGGTGTATTTATAGGATTAGGGTGTGTTTTAGACCATAGGATTAACCCTAGGTTAGATTAGGTCCGTCAGATTTAGGAAGTCTCTAGAACACAGCCCAGCCCTAGCCAGAAAACCAAACCTGGTGCACCCAGGCAATCTGGCTCGACACCCTGCGTCGACAGGCAAGTCGACAGGGCAGTCGACCTCCAGGTCGACAGGCCTGTCGACATGGCTAGGGCGGGAACCTTCCCGCCTGCCCCGCTAGTTCTATTTTCTAAATCTGAATTTGAATTTTAAATCTCTTTTTAACTTTAAATTTTCTGCAAACTTCATTGGGCCATAACTGGGCCATACGGACTCCGATTTACAAAATTTCGGACTCTATTTCGCGTATTTTTTTCCGAGACGAACGCAATGACGCAGCCCGTTTCCCCCAATTCTCACATTTGAGATTATTTATTCTGCAATTAGTGAATTTTAGCATTAACTGAAATACGGGGTGTTACAAATGGTGTCTTAAATCACACTGTTCTTGAACCCAGTTTAGAAAAGAGTAAATCTTTTAATTAAGATTTAGTGAAATTGTCCAATTAATTAGTATTTAATTGGAATTGAATTTAAATTGGTTTTTGGGGTTTATCGTGAGCGATGTTTTGAATAACACATGTTCTTTAACCCGATTAACAACGGAACGTGATTTTGAGTTTATCGTGAACCGTGTTTTAGATGACATTGGTTCTTTAACCCAGTTAAAGACAGGATATTGATTTGTGGGAAGATTAAAACCAAGGGGAGTTTTAATGAATTTTTAATTAGATTGAAATGATCGAGAATGGAGTATCACCAGTTTTTCTCCAAAGCGGTAGTTAAATCTTTAACTATTTGAACGTGAAATGGTAATTAATTTTTACCAATAAAACTGTGGTGTTAGATATGGAGTATTACCAGTTTTGCTCCATCGATGAATAGGTTGGGATTGGGAAATAAAAAGATAATTACTTCGGTGTGGTTCGCTAATCCCGACTAGTTTGGAAAATCTTAACATGATTTGAAATGATATCCAAAGGAAGATTAAAGAATAAATTTAGAAGAATTTGTCTTTGATAAAATCAATGGGAACCTTTCCCTAATAATGTGAATATTTGAATAAAAGAATATTCTGAATAGGAATGAGGCATATGTTGTGTTTGTGCAACACTTGTTTATTATATACGCGGGTTATTCGGAAAGGCCGGGTTTATACCCATTCTGAATAACTGATTCGACGATAAGTCGAATATGAAGATGGTGGTTGTAGACCGGGGGTCTCCACATCGTTTGGATGATTATTGATGATCTTGATTGGGCTGTACAACCAAGAGGAGGGAATCAGTTGGTGATCGTCCAGACGTACTTGGAGATCGATGGATATGCGAGGAATAAGGTTCCTCCGGTTTCATTCAGACCCAGAACGAACTTGTAAATGGACTGTGTGTTTGACATTGGATTTTATTCTGTTTAGTCGATTTCTATTAAATATATATATGTTTGGCGGCGGAGAATTTATTCTCTTGCTTAACGCCCTTCTCTGAGACGTACGAGCTTAGAGGTTATATATCGATAGATATCAGTCGCATGGCATGAATTGCCTATGTGTCATGCCTAAGTGGCAAATGATCAAGACTTTTATTGAAAATCAAAGTATTGTGGTTGATGATTAAAGCATGGCCTATGTGGAACAGCTTCGTGTATCGCGTTAATTCGCGAGCCTCACACCTCGGTATGAGTCAAAAATAGGATAGTGACTATGGGGAGAGCACGACATTCCTTTCTAGCTATGGGTGATGTCAGTGACCTAGCAGCCCTGACATTTATATACTTTTTACCTGTGTGGTTGTTGGATGCGAGGCGCCTCAGATATAGGTCTGAAAGGACCAGGAAACGTGTTTTCGGGAATACTAATCCTCAAAAGTAAGAGAGGACTGGCCCTGAAGATCCAGGATCGCTGCGTGTGGTCCTGAGACATTTGCTAGCTGTCTCGAACGGAGAGGAGCCTGCCCCTTGCCTGGACTCATGACGGAAATCCAATTTCGAATACGTGATATTGCGGTTTTAATTGCAGAACTAGTATGGCGACATAGTGGTATAAAGCACTTATGCCGCCTATGATTAATACTTATGATTAAAATTGTTTTGACACTATACACTTATAGTAATAATAAAAGATCAAATTTAGCATATCAAGCATTCTTTGGCTATTATAAGGTAAAACCCTATCCTCTAGCTTGCGTTGCATTGTGTGATGGGACCTGGGTCTTATAATAGCTTCATTTTTCTTTATTTAGCATTGCGCTGTTTATTTTATGCACTGGTATTCTTGGGAGGAAACCCGTTCCGTGTTATACGGCGTGGTCCCTTGATTTACCTAACTTTAAAAATAAATATTAATGAATGTTTTTAGTTCTCACACCAGTCACATGACTGACCTGGAGTTTATTTTTTTAACCTAAACTCTGGGTGCCCTTATTTTCCACACGGGCAGCTAGTAGTTTTGGTTTTGCAGATTTATATTCATAGGATCCTGGTTTATAGCTGAAGTGATATTCGGAAAGCTCTGTATCCGCGTATTTCTTTCAGATATGTTTTGTATTATTTTTCCACTACCATGTTTTTAAATGTAATTTAAATCTCTGATATTTATCAAATGTGTAATATTGATTCATACTCTGTGGTATTCTTGTATTCTGATGGAATTGTTGTAATAAGCAATGTTCTTGTGTTTGTGTTCCAGTTTGTCGTGTTCTCAAAACAATCAGGGGTTTCGAACTGTTTTGGTCGGTTTAGCGATTGATTCGGATCGAGCGAAATTCCTTGTTGTTACAAATTTGAAGCTTTTCCGCCTTTGATTTTTGGAGCCGACGGCCTGATAAGCGGGTTGACCACGCAATAGGAAATCCTATTGTTTTGACCAATAAAAAGGGATATATATATATAAAATTTATATTAATATTAAATTCATACGTTATTCATTTAATGCTTCAAACTCCAAATTAGTCCCAACGACTGACGTTCATAACTAAATACCCCCATTTCGGACACAATGGGATATGTTTCGTAAGCCAATTCGATCATTTGTTTAGTTTTCATCAAAATTAAAATATAAATTAATTTAACGTTCAATAATGAATTCCAACATACATTTTAATTTACCAAGGCCACATACTGACTCCAAAAATTACAGAAAAATTAGAACTAGCTATATTTTGACAATATAGTCCTAACAAATCTAATTTCTTCGAATTTGGAGACCTTTTGAAAAATGGCCTTTTTAACTGGTCAATAAATTTAAACTAAATTGAAAACACGTTTAATTTACCATGCTCACATATTAATTCCAAAAATTATGAAATTTGAAACCTAAGAAAACTTTGACATTTCAGATCCAACAAAAATGGTTTCATTGAAAACGGAGGTCGTTTGCAAAATGGCAATTTTTAAGGGCTATACATTATATTAAAATATATAAATTCCATAGCAAGTATTTTCGATTTTAAACTGGACATAACTTTCAATTTGTATTACGAAATCTGAATTTTTCATATTCATTAGAAAGATATAATTAATCAGATTCTAACATTTCTGGTTTTACTGAAATCCGATTTATTTTGAATCCTATACATTCAATTGAAATTAAAAATCGAATTTTCAAACTACCGCCCATTTCAAGCTCATTTTATAATTAAATTAAAAATTTATACGTCCTAACTTCGATTTAAATAAATTTTTAGTCTTTATTATTTAAAATAATTCTTTTTAAATATTCAAAACCCATTAAAATAACTAAAATAAATTTTTTAAATTGATTTGGAAATTCGAGTTGTTCCAATGGTAGTCCATATGCTTACGTAGCATGGCGATTGAAGTTCTATGCGGAACGTAGAGATGTTATACAATGACCCGTACGTCGTTCCAACGTAGGTTGAGGGACTGCGTATATTTTTGTGGCATTACGCCGGAGACCATGCGAGCGGGATACCATGGGGTGTACGTTAATGTTAGGGGTAGCGATAACTATATATATATATATACATACTATATTAGGTTAACCCAATGGGAAATATATGGGTACGGCATGTGTGTAAGCCTTAAGCGTTGTTAACCCAAGTAACCTAATGAATAAGAATATGTAACTGAACGGTATATGTAGGGTTATCCAAAATTTTGTAGTTTAAATCCAGTCACCAGAACTTGTGTTCTGACCCCCTCCTCATAACATACTCGCAGGTTAGATTTGTGGTAGAGATATGATAGCGTTGGATACTGGTTGGTAGTATTATCATCTGGGCAAGGCTACATTTGATTATGTTATATTTTATTCCATTCCATTGTGAGATGTTTCTAAGCTTTGATATATTTTATATTTCTGTCTTTTTTGCAAGATACTAGACAAACCAACATGAGTTTTAATAGATTGGAATCTTGAAAAAAAATCAGTCCATCAGAATTTGGGTTGTTACATCTGGTATCAAAGCTTAGGTTTAAGATTCCTGTATAGATAGTGAGTGGACGTATTTGTATTTTTAAAATATAAATATTATATATATATATATATATATATGTATGTATGTATACCTAGATCCATAGAGGAACCCACTATCTAGAGAAGGCATAATATGGTAAAAGTTGGGATATCTGTTTTGTACACTAAAGGAATGAACATGAAAATCTGAGACCCTTAGGTAACTTTGATGGGAAGTGTACAATATGCTTTGCTTGGAAGAAAGGTGAATCCCATATATTAATATTTCAGATTAGTGGGTTTCGCAGTAAAACCTTATAAATTGGAAAGGGTTAAAAAGAGAAAAATGGATTAGAATATATATAGTTGAGAGAATAGCCTTTGTGGGAGTGTCTAAGAACGCCTAGGTGTAACACCCAGCATTTTATGACAATTTAATAATAAAATAATGCATATGTGTATATATATGCATAGACATAAATATATATGAAGAATAAAATAAAGTTAATATGTGATGCATGTAACAATTACACGCAATAAAAAAGAAGAAAATATTAATGCAAACAAAAATGTAATGCATGCATTAAAAGAAAGAAAGGATTGGTTGCATGCAGTGTGAATATGTTGCATATACTGATTTACAAATATTATGCATTAATAATAAAAGGAAAATAAAAGAAAAAGATTCATGCAATTGTTTAAATGAAATATTGTAGCAAACATGAAAAGAGAAGTAAGAAGAGAACAATAATTACCATTGTTCTAAGCCTTGTTAACAGTAGCCTTAATAGTCCAGTTGGTTAGAGCATGTGGCTTGCATACAAGAGGTACAGAGTTTGATCCCCGTCGGCGCCATATTTTTATTTTAGGGGAACGACTAAAATAACAAATGTTCTAAAGAGAATATGTATAAACACACATATAAGGAATAATATACGTATAAGAAAGTGTAGAAAAATATATGTATACATGTATATGTAAATATACGCATATATATGTGTAGAAATATGTATATACAAGAGAAAAAATTCAAGATAAGGCTGCAATCAAAGAAATATGACAAGAATTATAGAACGGTAAAACATCGTTTGAATTTTGAAAACAAAATAAAAGTTGTGCATATATATATATAAACGTCTAAAATGGTCATTAAAAGATTTGTATATGTATAAGAAGATTACATGTGAATATAACAGTTAAATAAATTCCAAAAATTTAAACATTTGAAAATCAAACTTCTGCACCAAAACCGCTCGTGGGACCCATATGGGGGTCGACACCCCTGTACGGGGGTCGACATCGGGGTCAACACTGGGGTTGACACCCCCTAGATCCAGCTAGATTCATCCGAGAACCTGGACTATTTTCTTAACTGGGTTCAACGCTGACTCAAACGCTGCGTGTGCGATAAGATCCACACCTATAAATAGGCTAGCAGAGCCTAGCCTAAATCTCATATTCTCTGAGACAACATCTAAGCTCTGCCAATCTTTCTCCTCCTCAAATCTCTTCCAAAAATAATAATAGAATTATTAGTTTAGTAAAATTCTGAATCAAGATCTGGAGGAAAAGAATGAATATTAATTAGAAGTTGTTCAGAATCATATTCGAAGTGAGGTAATTTCTTAGTTCTGGTCTATTTCAATTTTCTCCTCTTTCTTTCCTTTTTCTTTTAGTAAGAATTGTGTATCTATGGTTGGAAGATTCTAAATTCAATCAGGAGGACCATGGAATACTAAGATGTTGACCAGATTCAGGATTTGGAAAGCAAATTTAGGTGAGTGGATTTAAGCTATATCATTTTTGATAATGATATATCATCATTTGACATTTCCCACAATGTAAACCTACAAGAATGATTAAATTGATGAAATGCTAATATGACATGTTGGAATATTAATATGTTGGAAAATTCATATGTTAAAACGTTTAATATGTTGAAATGTTCACATGTTGAAATGCAAACATGTTAAAATATGTGTAACGATTAATGTTGTATATATACATGTTCTAATTACATGATTAACTTGTGGCATATTATGTAATTGAATTATTAGCTATAAAATTGAGAAAATTACGTGTTAACTCTGAACAATTAAATGATTAAATGATTACATGTTAGAATAGAATCAATTACATGTTAGAAAGAACATGTGGTATAAAATGGGCTTAATATGATGACATGTAAAATATAGATTACAGTAAAAATTTGAAAGAATGGACATGCCTAAATTATATATAAAATTTACAGTAAATGGAAAACTGTAATTGCACTCAGATACGAAATTAAATTCAACTTGTGGTAGAAGTCTGCCCGGAACCGCTCGGCAAATCCAGCATCCACAAGTTGTTAATTTAATGTGAGGGGTCTAGTGCGTAAATAAAACATGTAACGATGCTAAGACATGAGGTTAGGTCAACTTGCGGAAGAAGTCTGCCTGGAACCGCCCGGCAAATCCAGCATCCATGTGAGAGGTCTATTGCATAAACATATATATATATATATATATGTGTGTGTGTGTGTGTGTGTGTGTGTATGTATGTAAATAGTAGGATTGGTAAAATAACATTAATTGTAATTAACGGAAATGAATGGAAGTTACAACAGTAAAAGGAATGGAATGAACGGGGAATGATAATAACCTGTTATAAATAAATTACATTAATGAGAATGTTATATAATAGGTAGGCTTGTCCTAGGGACAAGTGGAAATTATAACTTAGATTATAATAAAAGATAAAGAAAATGGAATAAGTTATGTTGTGAGATAAGTTGTACTTAATTGTCAATTAAGTTATTTATAAGAACGAGAATTTGAAATCTACGGATGATAAGTTATATTTATGGGAAGAGGAACTTATTAGCAAACCTTAGTTAAGAGAACTAAGTTAATAAGTAAACAACGATAAGTGTAGTGACAATATAAGATGGAATTATTATTAAATAAGAAAGAAGGAAGCAAACTTATGAAATAAAATAAGTGATATTTAACCATAAATAATAAGTGACATGTTAAACAGAAAACATGTGAATTGAGATATACTTAATTATATATTAAGCAGAATGTGTTATTGGACAATGAATAATATAAATGGATTGTGGATTACAAACCTTGGACCACAATCTAGAAAACAACACGTTGTGGGCTTATTAATAAACTTAAATGGGTTAAGTTATATGACTGAAATCAATAAGCAAGAGGAACTTGGTAACTTGAATAAAAATTCAATGTGAATGGAAATAACCAAGTTAAATGGAAACCCGATGAGGTAAAGCAAGTGCGTAATAGAATGTTTAAACATAGGGTCTAATAACATACTAAAATAAGGCGCTTGGACCAGTCCGCACTCTTAAGGTGAATTGCCCGACGGGGTAGATCATCGCGGTGTCATGAGGCACGAGGGGAGCGCACTTTCATATGATCATTTTGTCGGCTCCGAAGGACTGGAAGGGGAAGCACGCGACTTTCTTAGATGTGCAATATGCACCTGGTAGTCCTCTGTGGTGATGCAGTGTTCGGACTGTGCTCACAGAGGTTGCGTCTGCGCGTAACTACCTGGTGAGTAGCCTTGACTACAAAAGTAGCTTCGAAGTCAGAAAGATGTGATGAGGTGAAACCAGGGTGATTCGACGGTCGCCTTAAGAGGGAGGCAGGAGTTACGACCAATAAGGATAGTAGATCGTCAGGTACCGTCATCGGCAGCCAGTGGGATGCGAAAAGACAGGAGCTAAACCCAAGACGCCATCCGCCTTTCACTATCGAGGCACGGTAGTTGAGGGGAAACGCCAACTAAATGTTTAGATTATTGTTAGGGGCAAGTCGCTTTGCTCTTATAGTCTTTACTAGTTGAGGGAGGAGCCGAGGTGGGGCCATAGACACCATGAAAAACATACCTGAAGGATTTCTCTATTTTTAGGCTCTTAAAGGCGGGCCTGTATAGATATGGAAAAACTCCCGACCGAGTTCTGTGTCTCTTGTATAGCCCTGCCACGGAACTCGGTGCACATTAGAGATTATGGGCGGTTAAGGCATCAAAAACGATTGACGATACATACGTGGGAAAGTCTAGATACATGCATGTCAGCTCTGGGTGGTATATCATAGACTTGAGGGCATTACTCTATAATGGAATCTGATTCGATCGAAGATGGAAATCCGTACACTTACGTAGCATAGTAATTACAGATATATATGCGGAACGTAATATTGTTATATAGAGATCTGTACGTCACTCCGGCGTTGGATGAGAGACTGCGTACATTTTTGTATTACGGTAGAGACCGTGCGAGTGGGGTACCATGGGGTGTAACTCAATATTGGGGGGTAGCTACATATATACTGAATTAGGATAATCGACTGGGAGTAAATGGGTACGACGTGTGTGTAAGCCTTGAGTGTTAATAACCTAAGTAACCTAATGAATAAGAAAATGTGATTGCACGATACACGTAGGGTTATCCAAAAAGTATAGTTTAAATCTAGTCACCAGAACTTGTGTTCTGACCCCTCTTCATAACATACTCGCGGGTTAGATTTGTGGCAGAGATATGATAGCTTTGGATACTGGTTAGGCATTATTATTAATACGATAAGGGTATACTTTAATTATATTATACTTTATCCAATCCGCTGTGAGATATTTTCTGAGCTCTAATATATTTTATGTCTCTGTCTTTTATGCAGGATACCAGAGCAACCAACATGGGTTTCCATGGATTTGAATTTTGAAAAAAAAAATCGGTCTTTCGTAATTTGGGTTGTTACACTAGGTAAGTTGGAAACCTACTTTGAGTCTAACCCGTTTTTAGCTTTTGAGAACTTGAAATTGAAAAAGCTTTTGAAGATGGTTTACGATATTTTTCAAGTTTTGATCTTAAAAGTGTTTTTGATGTTTGAAAAAAAAATGTAAAGAACATATTTGAAAAGTACAAATTGAGTTTTAACGTAAAATGGGGTATATTTTATAAACATTGATTTCTTGTGAAATTTTGTCTAAAATAAAATTCTCTCAGTAAAAGGTGCACATTATAGAGCTTGTATAGCTCGCTAGTTTTTATGAAAGGATTAAAAAGCAAAACATAGAAAAAGGTGCATTTTGTTGAAAACTGATATTTCCAGTGAAGGAAGTTTTGAAATCTCTATTCTTTTGACAATCATTTTTGATAATTATTTCAACATAAAATTTTGTTGGGTTGACGAATTAAGTTGAAGAAATTTAGAATAGAGTAGATGTTTGCCCCTAGTTATGAGTAGCTGAACTGATATAGTAAGAAAGAGCAGTGGTAATCCTGATTTAGAAATAGTTGCCCTCATCTACTCTAGTTTTTGTGATTTGAAAAAAAAATTGAGAAGGCCAAACCACATTTTAAAATCATGAATAGATAAGGATCAATGCCTAGGAAAGACGGGAAAAGTTTTAAGGCTATGAATTAGATAGCGAGAATTATCTTGGATTAATGGTAAGTTCCTATAGAATGCGTAAGCATTGAAAAACCTATGGTGTTGCTTAGAAATGACTATTAGTACACAGCAAGGACTAGGGGTGACTACTAGATAGTTAAGGGCAAATAATTATTTACATCCGTTTGTTTGAATTTTTCTGTCTGAAGGGACATAGTTCTAAGATTCTTGCCCCTTAGTAGTAGCTGTGTAGAGCATCTGTTTTCCTATTTCAGTTGAAGGACTAGAAGGCTTATTTGAAGCTAAACCTTAGATTAGAGGATTAGGTTAAAAAAGCTAAGAAAAGAGTAACGTTATAACTGAAAAGAAAACAACAAGTTCAGTAAAGCAACAAACATGACAGTTAAAGAAAATGGAAAATTATGACAAAAGGTGAATAAGAATAAAAATTTCCAAGATAAAATGAAAAAGAAAATCTATAATAAAGTAAGTTTTCTTATGTCGGCGGTGCTTGGATAGGAAAATAAGGATCATTTATATAGTAGTTATATAAAATCCAAGAACATATAGAAAAGGTAATTAAAGAAAAACGGAGGATTTGAAGTTTTCCGTTTTTTCCACCTTTTTGTAACATAAGAAATCAAATTTAGAAAATTAGATCTTTTTGAAATTCAAAAAAATAAAGTTTCTTGGTAGGGGTTTGGATGCAAAAATTGGATGAGCTACGCTCTTGCTCAGTAAGAGTATGGGAAAATTTGGATGAAAAATTATGTTGAAAAATTTGCATACATATAGGAGATACCTCTTAGGTATACATGTATTACTATGTTATGTTACACTTTGCACGAGTGCACAGATGTTTGAAAAAATTGGATGAACACATGATGGATGTATAATGTGCGAGGGATTATTTAATTTTACCCTTATCAAATTTCAGGATGAAATTTCCTAAGGGTGGGAGATTGTAACACCCCACATTTTTAATTAAGAAAAATAAAATAAAATTTTGAAAAACTTCCGGAGTTTGGTCATGGGATTAGCATCATTGCATCCATGGCATATTTCTGGTCAATTTAGACTTATGGATTGCAAAAAACTGATTTAATATTAAAGAGATACCTTTAAATGAAATATTGTAACAAATGTGAAAAGAAGGTAAAAGAAAAAGAACAATGACCACCAATGTTCTGGTCTTGTTAACAAAATACTATGTAGTCTAGTTGGTAAGAGCACGTGGCTTTCAAGAGAGGTGCAAGTTCGATCCCCGCGGGCGCCATATTTTTATTCTAGAGAAACGACTAAAATAACACATGTTCTTAAGGGAAAATAAGTATAAACGCACATATAAGGAAATGGTACATATAAGGAAGTGTAAAAAAATTTATGTATATGTAAATATATGCGTATACATGTGCAAATATATATATATAAGATAAATTCAAAATAAGGCTGCAATCAAAGAAATCTGATAAGAATTAAATAACGACATAACACCATTTGAATTTTGAAAATTAAATAAAACTTATCCATATATATATATGTGTAAAATGGGCACTAGAAGCTTTTTATACATATAAGGAGTTTATATGTAAACATAATGTTTAAATAATTCCAGAAACGTTTAAAACAAAAAGTTAACAAATAAACATCGTGCCCAAAACCGCTCGTGGGACCCAGGGGGTCGACCTACCCCAGATTAAGGCAGATTCATCCGATGAATCTGGACTATTTTTCAAACCATATTCTTTGCTAATGCAGCGCTGCGTGTACGATAAGATCTTGAACACCTATAAATAAGCTTTAGAGCATAGCATAAATCTTATATTTTTTGAGAGATTGCCTAAGCTCTGCCATTCTTCTTCCTTCTCAATTCTCTTCAGAAAATAGATTAATTAGTCTAATGAAATTCTGATTCAAGATCTGGAGGAAAAGAATGTATATATGCAAATGGGTGTTTAGAATTCTGCTCGAAGTAAGGTATATTCTTGGATCTGGTCTATTTAAGTTTCTCCTCTTCCTTCCCTTTTTCTTTTAGTTCAGAATTGTGGATCCGTGGTTATTTAAGTTCTAGATTCAGTTAGGAGAACCATGGATGCTAGATCTGGACCAGATTCATGATTTGTAAAGCAATTAGGTGAGTGGATTTAAATTATGCCTTTTTTATAATGATATATTTATCATTTGGCATTCCCTGTTAATATGCATAGTAAATCTGCTGGAATGATTAATTTGCTGAAATGTAATGCTGAGATGTATAAACCTGTTAAAATAGGTGGAAACGATTACTGTTGTTTACATACATGTACTAATAAGTTGTTAATTGGATACTGTAAGTTAAGTTACCGTGAAATTGGGATAATTACATGTTAATTTATGGCATATTAAGTATTTGAACCTTTAATTATAAGAACTAGGATAATTATATGTTAATTTGTTAGATTGCAATAAATTACATGATTGGATAATTACGTGTTATTCCTTTTAGATTAATTACATGTTAGGAAGAACATGCGACATGATTATCAGTTAGAATGGACTTAATATGATATTAAGTATGACATATAAAAATAGAATTCCAGTAAAATTTTGGAAGAATGGATACGCCTAAATTATATGGAAAATTGACTGTAATTAAGAAATTGTAACCACACTTAAGCAGGAGGTTAAATTAAACTTGTGGTAGAAATCTTCCTGTAACCACCCGACAAATCCAACATCCACAAGTGCTTAATTTAACGTGAGGGGTCTAGTACGTAAATATACATGTAATGTCGCTAAGACACGAGGTTGAGCCCAACTTGTTGTAGAATTCTGTTAGGAACCGCCCAGAAAATCCAGCATTCACAAGTGGTCGGCTTAATGTGAGAGGTCTGGTGCATAAACACATATATGAATATATGTATGTAACAAGATAGAAATAAATGTCATTAATTGTAATTAATGCAAACGAATGAAAGTTACAACAGTAAAAGAAATGGAATGAACGGGGAATGATAATAACCTATTATAAATAAACCTGAAGGGAAAAATGAAAGATAATGGGAAGGCTTGTCCTAGGGACAAGTGGAAATTATAACTTAGTTATAATAAACGATAGGGGGAATGAGATAACTTATAATGAGATAAGTTGTACTTAATTATAAATTAAGTATTTGTAAATTTGGAAACCTGAAACCTGTTGTTTGTAATAAGTAGAGAAAAGAGGGGAAAACTTATGAAATGCAATAATTTGTACTTAATTATACACTAAGTAACTTGTAAACCTGAGAATGTGAACGTACTGATAAAATTAACATGTTAAAGGTTTATTATTGAACTTAAATGGGTTAAGTTATATAATTGAAATTAATAAGCAAGAGGAACTTGGTAACTTGAATAAGGAGTTAATATGATTTGAAATAACTAAGTTGACTGGAAATCTGACGAGGTAGAGCAAGCGCATAATTAAATGTTTAGACATAGGGTGTACTAACACATCAACCTGAGGCGCTTGGACCAGTCCGTATGTCTAAAGATGAATTTCCCAATGGAGTAGATCATCGAGGTGGCATGATATACGAGGGGAGCGCATGTCCATTTGATTATTCTGCCAACTTTGCTTATATTCTGCTGGCTCCAAAGGACTGGAAGGGGAAGCACGCAGCTTCCTGGGACATGGAGGGTACTCCTAGTAGTCTTTTTTATGGTGGCAGCACTAGGCTGTGCTTGCAGAGAATGGGTCTGCGCGTTACAACCCGGTGAGTATACCTTGATTGCCACGATAATGGGCAATCGAAAGGCTGTAGTATTGCTTAGATGATTTGACGATCCTATTGCCTTGTGACTAGATGGGTTACTACCATTTCTGTTTGCCATTGGCGGTTCTAACCATATGTTTGATAGTAGTCGCCGGGTACCAACCATCAACAGTCAACATGATACGTGATGTGGAAAGACGAAGATCTAAACCAAAAGATCATAGACCTTTTACTATCAAGGCTCTGGGTGAGGGACATGCCAATTAGGATTCGTTGTTTGTTGCTTTCTCTAGGGCCACGTCACTAGCTCTCACTTCTATTTGTATTTCAATAGTTGAGGGAGGGGTCAGGTGGGACCATAGCCACTATAAAAATGCAGACCATAACATTTGTGTATACAGATATCTGAAAAGGCTCCCAACTGAGTTTCTTGTATCTGATATAGCCTTGTTATGGAACTCGTTGCACAGTAGATAATATGTCCGGATTCATGCATACCATTTTCGGATGGTGTATTATATAGGTCGAGGCATCGAGTACGATTAATGATATGTATGTGAGAAAGTCAAGATACATGCATGTCTTCTCCCGGTGGTGTATCGTAGACTTTAGAGCATTAATCTGTTATGGAATCTGATTCAAGCGTAGGTGCCAGTCCGTACGCTTACGTAACATGGCGATGGCAGTTCTATGCGGAACGTAGCTTGGTTATACAATGACCCGTACGTCGTTCAAGTGTAGGATGAGGGACTGCATTTATTTCTATGGCGTTACGGTGGAGACCATGCAAGTGGGGTACCATGGGGTATACCTTAATGTTGGGGATGGCTACATATACATACTATAATAGGTTAAACACTAGGAAGTATATGGGTACGACATGTGTGTAAGCCTTGAGTGTTGTCATCCCAAGTAACCTAATGAATAAGAATTTGTAACTGAACAGTATATGTAGGGTTATCCAAAATGTGCAGTTTAAGTCCAGTCACTGGAACTTGTGTTCTGACCCCCTCCTCATAACATACTCATAGGTTAAATTTGTAGCAGAGATATGATAGCTTTGGATACCGGTTAGGCAGCATTATTATCTGGGTAGGGCTATATTTGATTATATTAATTTTATTCCATTCCGTTGTGAGATGTTTTTTGAGCTCTGATATATTTTATATCTCTGTCTTTTTTGAAGGATACCAAACAAATTAACACAAGTTTATATAGATTGGAATCTTGAAAAAAAATGGTCTGTCGGAATCTAGGTTGTTTCATAGTGCATCGGATGCATGGTAGGATCCATCTTGCTGCTGTACAGTTCCAAGGATGGAAGTTTGAAATCCGGAGGTTGGGAGAATTCCGGATTTCCCATGTGAAGGGAATGTGATTGACGTTTTCCACGTCATGCTGAAAAGTGCCGCCTTTAGTGAAGTGTCGAACCATGTTGGCAATGTGATTTCTATTAGTTGAAAACTGTTGCTAGTCGTCCAATCCTGTTCTAGTGCCCCTAGCATGGAGTGTAGAAGAGTTAACAAGTGTATGGGAAGTTGCTCGGTTTAGGTCGAGAGTGACCCCGGGTTGCGGGTTAAATGATTCGATCCGACATGGTCTGTGTGCTTCGAGCTGAGGAACTTCATGCTGAAGACATATTGAATTCATGCAAATTGGAGCAGAGGTTGGTCGTACTTTGTCTAAGTTTCTGGTGACGTTTCCATCCAAAACGTTATGAGTCGTTGTGTCATGCTGCACATCAATGGAAGGAGGTTGATTGCTCCTTGCTGCCTGTTCAGGGTTTGCATTCCACACGACGCCTGGGGGGAGACCCAATCGAGTTATATTAGTTTCCAAGGTGCTCATTCCAGTGAGCAAGTTGTTGTTGCTTGACCTTTCATCCATCCGAGTAAAGAATTCATTCATCATATCCTACCGCTTCCAGAGAAGTTCGTGTTGTCATGTCGTCTGAGTTCTCAATTCAACAAGAATATCGTCAATTTCATCTCTTGTCAAGTATGTTGATGGATCACCATGAGATGAAGCGTCCTGGCTTTCCTTGTTCCTTGTGCCTCCTGTGCCAACATCCTTAGCACGAGAGAAGGTTCCATCTTTCTTCCTTTTGACCATTAAGACAAAATTCCAAACAATCTGCATCTTTGCAAGCTAGAAGTCATAATGACAGCGTGCCCCCTAACTGGCGCGCCAAAATGTTAGACCAAAAATGGCACTAACACATAATGTGGTGTGAAATCCTCACAAACACAAACCGCAGATAATTAATGTAGAAAATGACAAAAGGGACCCGCGATATTTTTATAGTGGTTTAGCTCAAACCAACCCTACGTCCACTTTATAGATTAAATCCTAAGAAGTTACAAGTACAAGTCTGTCTTACAGTCCGTGAGATCCAATTATACACAACATCCTTGTATTAAAATGAAGAAGAGGAGAAAAGAGAATGAATTATACACGAAATCCCCATGTTATTTGAAAGGAATTTGCCTTGATGTGGATGCAAAGTCCTTGCACTTTAGTAATGGTGGAGGCCGTATACCGAGTAAGCCAAAAGATCCCTCCAAAATTCTATGTGATTGTGTAGTTATAGCTGTGTGGAGGATCGGGTCGGATGTGCCACCCGACGAGCATCAAGAGGATCCCTGAGTTGAGTGGAGAAGTGATCTCCAGAATGTGTTAAGTTATGTGTGACTCGAACCATGTAATTAGGAGTGTGGAGCGAGTTTAGTTCCATAGGATTAGAGCTACGTTGAAGAGTGGTAACCGTGCCAGGCGGGTCGAGTAGGTGAAGTTCAACCTGGTGGAGACGTTGAAATGCAAAGCCTTTGTGTGTGGCTAGTGACATGGGTTCGGGTCAGATTTGACCCATGCAGTTCGATATGATGTCGTTCAAAGGTGGTGAGGCAAAATTGCCTTGGAATAATCTAATCTGAAGGTTAGGACGTGACCCAGAGTTGGGACCTAACCCGGAGTATTCATGCATGAAAATGCTAAGTTTTCCAAAGTTGTGCTACTTCATCCAAGTGATGTACGATCAATGCCAGTTTATACTCAAGTCCTAAGTAGTTTTATTGATAGAATATATCTTCACGTGTTTACGGAAATAGTTGTAATTTTCAAATGTAAGGCGTTTGGGCCAAACGAAAATTGTACCAGAAGCTCATTTAGAGGGCTATAAGAGTTAACGTGTGTAGCACCATAATTGATGTTTTTCCCGCCCAAAATAGGTCATCTAAAGGAGTTTCTGACCCTTTTTATGCTTGCTACTTCGACCAAATCGCTTTGTGTTTTCCTGTGATGTTCTCTATGCTTGAGCTTGTTGCTAACAAAAAACTTGATGTGTGACAAGTTTGCCTAAAAAGCATGTCAATATTTTTCCCTCAGAACATATATTTCAAGATAAAAGAAGATGTGTTCTGGATAATCCGAGAAATCCATAATTCATATAAATCCAGAATGTCGTGATCGTTCCAGATCGTATTATAAAAAGGCCAGAAAATCGACGATCGCTCGGGATCATATTAAGGAAAAAAATTCAAAAAAAAACTAGGGCCACACTGGGTTCGTCTGTTGTGAATATAATTCATACCTGCAAAGAAAAGATGGCAAACAGATGTGTTAAAAATGACACTACTGATTAACCTTTTAAGCATAAACTATGCTTGGGCATCCAGTTGACCATAAACCATACTCGAGGGATGTTCGAATCATCCTGCCAAGTCCTGGCGAGGGATCTAACCTTCCTGGCATAATCCATATCAGCAAATTCAAACTGAGCATAAGCCATACTCGAGTTTTATTGGATTCCTATGTCATATCCCGGTAAGATGATTTAACATTCCTGAGTATAATCCATGCTTAGGAATCCAACTGAGTATAAACCATACTCGTATCGAGATAGAGCTATACTCGCCATAGCCTAAAAAAATAGTCCGTCCCTAGGCATAATCCATACTAGGGTTCCGATATAAATATTAACCATATTTTAGTTAAGATTGAGAACCTTGTCACATCCTGATAAGATACTCAAGATGCCAAACATAAACCATGCTTGAAAAGTTCAATTTATTCAATTCAATTGCGGTTACAACCAAATCCTGTTTGTTTTATTATTGAATCCAGAGCATGCCCAGGTATCATATCCTATATGTGTGTACTTCAACTTAGCCATTCGGATGAATAAAGGGGAAAGTAAACAGAAACATTCTTAAGTCCTAAAAAATGTAGAAAATGCAATGTGATCCAATCCGGATTAACTGATGATGATCCCACGTGAAGTTGACCTAGGATCATTCCCTCTCCATGGAGCAGGAGGTGGAAACACAGGTGTAGGCGTTATTGGTTGTTTGACATGCTCGGGTAGCTCTCCGCGTATAACCCGTTCCTCGATCAAGTCTCGTAAATGCCTGTAATCATCGGTGTTATGACTGTCCATGTCACGTAATATGCAATGCTTTACGGAGTTGCATTCTTTGAGCATTGAATCCCTCCTAGGAGGCTTAGGATAGGAGATAGCATCTTTTGTGTCCATGTATATGTCGTTGGGTGAAGATTGAGTTCATTGTATTTGTCATATATAGGCGCTCTCCGGGCTGAGCATTACGATCATTCTTAGAAGGGGGGCCTTTCCTTTGCCCATGTTAGTGCCTTTTCCAGAGTTGGATAGTTCTTCATATTTGACCATGTTGACATCGAGATGTCGTTATCGGAGTTTGCATCTTCTTGCTGCAAAAATCTGTCTGGTTCAAAGTAGAATTCACCAAGATCTCATGGTGGATCTCGGTGCAATGAAGTTTTGAAGTCCTACTTATACAAGGTGTCGGATACAGGTGCCATCAATACCATTGATGGTTCAGGTCGATCTACTGACTTTACTACGGCGTTGAATCGTTCCACGAATGAATGTAGGGTCTCGCCGGACCAAAGTTTGATTGAAGTGAGTGACATGATAATCTTGGGTCGATAAATGTGGACCAAAACTTCTCAATGAAGCAAGAGACCAAAACGTTCCAACTGTTGATCGATTCGGATTCCATCTACCGAAACCACGTAGCAACTATATCAGTTAGGAAGGGGGAGCAGCATTTGGCTATGACATTATCCGACATCGATAAAAATTCCATGTGGTACGTATAGCGCATCAGATGCAAGGTAGGATCCATCCTCCCGTTGTTCGGTTCCAAGACTGAAAGTTTTAAGCCTGGAGGGTTGCGGGAATTCCCGAATTCCCATGTGAATGGACTGCGGTTGACGTTATCAACGTCATGCTGAAAAGTTTCATCTTTGGTGAAGCTTCGAATCATGTTAGCAATGTGATTTCCATCAGTTAACAACTGTCAACAAACGTCCAATCCTGAGCTGGTCACCCCAGCATTGAGGGTAAAAGAGTGAGGAAGTGTACGGGGAGCAGTCCGGTTCGGGTCGAGAGTGACCCCGGGTCGGGGGTCAAATGATTCGACTCGAACCAGTCAGTGCGCTGAGAGTTGAGGAGCTTCATGCCAAAGACGTATTGAATTCATGCGAAACGGAGCAGAGGTTGGTCAGACTCTATCTGAGTTTCTACTTACGTTTCCATCCAAAACATTATGAGTCGTTGTGTGATGCTGCCCACAATGGAAAGAGGCTGATTGCCCCTTGCTGCCAGTTTAGGGTTCGCATTCGACTCGACCCGAGAGGGAGACCCGATGGAGTTAGATTTGTTGCCATGGTGATCATTCCAGTGATCAAGTTGTTGCTTGGCCTTCCAGCCATACAAGTAAATAATTCATTCATCATATCCTGCTCCTTCCAGAGAAGTTCATCTTGTTGTGCCATCTGGGTTATCAATTCAGTGAGAACGCTGTCCATTTCATCTCTTGTCAAGTATGCTGATGGATCATAGTGAGATGAAGCCTTATGGCTTGCCTCACTCCTCATGCCTTCTGCGCCAACATCCTCAGCAGGAGAGAAGGTTCCTTCTTTCTTCCTTTAGACTATTGAGCCAGAATTCCAAACAATCCGCTTCTTTTCAAGACAAAAGTCAAAGTGATAGCATGCCCCTACCTGGCATGCAAAAGTGTTAGACCGAAAACTAACACTAACACCTAATGCGGGGTGAAATCCATACAAACACAGATCACAGATAATAAATGCAAAAAATAATAAAGGGACACGCAATATTTTTATAGTGTTTGGCTAAAACCAAGCCTACATACACTTTTATAGCTTCTTAAATCCTAAGAAGCTACAAGTGCAATCCTATATTATAATCTGTAAGATCCAATTATACACAACATCCTTGTGTTACAACGAAGAAGAGGAGAATTAAGAATTAATTTATACACTAAATCCTCGTCTTACATGAAAGGAATGTCCTTGATGTGGATGGAAAGTCCTTGCCCTTTGGTAATGATGGAGGCCGCATACCGAGAAAGCCAAAAGATCCCTCCAAAATGCCATGCGTTCGCGTATTTATAGCCGCATGGAAGATCGTGTCAGATGTGCCACATGGCAAGCATCGAGAGGATCCTAGAGTTGAGTGGATAAGTGGTCTCTAGAATGTGTTAAGCCATGTGTGACTCGATCCATGTAAATAGGAGTGTGGAGTGAGTTTATGTAACACCCCGTATTTTCTATGAATATTAAAATAACGAATTAAAGAATACTTAATATTAAAAGTGGGAATTAAGTAAAATAGGTAGCGCTATTGCATTCGTCTCGGAATTCTGGTTGGAATAGAGTCCGAGTTTGCGTAAATCGGACTCCGTATGAGGAAGTTATGAAGCATAGAAGACTTCAGTTCAAAGTAGAATTAAATTAAATAAATCAGAAAATAAATTCAAAATTCGAAAATCATCCAATAAAAGACGAGCAGGAAAAATCCCGCCCGAGGGTGTCGACCCCCCTAGGGGGTGTCGACATAGGTGTCGACCCCCCTATAAGGGTGTTGACCCCAATCTTACCAAATCCGGGTGACGAATTCTGAAGGATCAGGGCTTATGTGTCGCGCTATGGTTGGCTGGGTGACGTGTCTCTTTGGTTTGGATGGCTCTGATGACTCCTAAGCTAATCGAAAAGCCATAGTTTGTCTAACACATCTATAAATACATGTCTAAACTTAACCCTAACCACATAACCCTATTCTATGGTGCCTCCATGCTGTCAATCTCTAAGCTAGCCTAGCCTCCTTCTTCTCTAACCTATAAATCAAATTAGAGAGCTTCAAATTGAAGAAAAGGTTTTCCGCTTCAATCAACAAAGAAAGATTAAAATCGCTACAATTTCAACTAATTCTCTTTTTCTAATCCTATCGCTGTAAGTTCAGTTATTATTCAGATTTGAACACATAATAGAAATCATGACGGTAATGAATCGAATCTAAAACTATGCCTAATTGCAAGATAATCAATTCTGATTCATGCTTATTCTTTTGTCAAATCTAAAATTACCTATGCCTATGAGACTGTTGTGATTGAACCTATTATGTTGTACATCAAATTAGTAATTTCTTTATGTTCAATCCTATCGAATCTGTATACCTATGATGTATTTTCCTTAGTTTGCTCATATTCGTTGTTAATGTACAACATGCCAATGGAACCATGATTCTTGTGTTTGGTACACCTTTACATGCCTATTTTCCCTTATGTCAATTCTTGTGTTTCTTCTCTATCATCATTCCGTTTTATTTTTTAAGTACTTGGAATTTGGAAACCTTGTTGAATCTTGTTGTACGAGCGATTGTAATGCGGGGAATTGGGTATAACTTATTAGAGTAATCTTGGACATAACAAGTATATTAGTCATAACTTGAATTGATTACAATTGTGGATAATTGGCATACAAAAATCTAGACTTGGACATGAATGGTAAACATGTAAATTGGTTAAAAGATGAACATGTCTAACCCGAGGTTAGATTGAGTTGCAGTGTAAGACTTCCCGGAACCACCCGGGACATCCAGCAACCCGAGGTTAGATTGAGTTGCAGTCTAATGTGAGAGTTTAGCGCATCAAGCCCAAAACCCGAGGTTAGAATGAGTTTGCGGTATAAATATGCCCGGAACCGCCCGTTACATCCAGCAACCGCAAACAACAGTTCTAATGTGAGAGGTTGGTGCATTAACAAATTAATAATGCCAATGAACATACATGCTAAGAATGGTAAGGTTAAGTAACATATGAATAGGCGACACATAACCAATGCAACATGTTAATTAAACAAATGGGTAGGGTTGCGTTAAATTGAGAACACTTAACCGCTATAACATGTTGATTAGGAAACATTAGCAACGGGGACCCATTTCAGCAATAACCCGCATAGATGTATCACGGTACCCTGAACTAAGCAGGGTGGGGCAAGATTACTGGGATGATTATAAGCGGTCAAAATAGCGACAGGTGGTGCGTCAGTGTAGGTTCCGATAGAGTACGGGCGTGCACGTACTCCGGAGTGGAAAAACCAGGTACTGGGCATCAGTAGTTATACACCGTGCATCTTGAATTGTGTCGGGTCGCCATCATAGGGATTGATACACCCTATGGTGGGACCAGCACAGGTATCTACGAACAAGCACACTACAAGAAAACGCTGATTTAGCGTCATATATTTAGAAGCGGAAATTTCCGTCGCTAATTTGCGACGAATTTCCGTGTGATTTGAAAGGGATAGTTTTTGTTTTTTTCCTTTAATTTATTACCGTCGTCTTCTATCATCCCTCGCTAAGTTGTTGCAAATTGCGTCAAATTACCGACAAAAAATGTCTACCGCTATTTTCCGCTGCAAATCCAGGCAGAATATCAATGAATATTTATCGAAGCTATTTTGCAACAGAATTCTAACAGATTTGCAAGAGATGTTTATATTATTTTTCTAAGATATATTTTAGTGTTATTTTTTAATAATTATTAGCATGTTCAATAATTAATAATTAGTTTGTTCTAATTAATGATTTATAAGAATAAATAATAATTTATGTTCTATAATAAATAACTTAGAATCATTGCCTATTTAGAATTAGCAAAATAATCTTTGCTCATAACCAATGTAATTGCCGAATTCTTAATTAAGTCCTTTGCTTTCGTCACAAACGTCAGTTAGTATGCTAGTATATTTTACGCTAAATCCCAAAATTTTAAATTGTTCTTTTATAATTATTCCCCTAAATAATGAAAACTTTAGTTTATTTTAATAATTATTAATAGTTAATAATAAAATTTAATACTTATGATATCTAGTATTCAATAATTAATTTTAAATAATTGTATTTAATAATTACAGCCGATAATTATAGTTGATACTTATATTTTATAATTATAGTATAAAATTATATTTTATATTTCAAAAAATTTGAAATTTTGAAATCATCATGAAATAATGTACAACGCCTTTTTTACAACGGATAAAGATTGCCTATTGTAATAGATTGCTGTTACAACGATCATTTCAGGTCCTTTATAATAGATGTCAATTTTACAATGATCACAAAATGTCCATTGTAATAGATGTCTATTTTACAACGGCCACAAAATGCCCATTGTAATACGTGACAATCTTTGACAGTCAATAATTGATCATTACAATACTTCCATAAAATTAGTACTGATTATCTTTATTTTTTAATAATTAATCATTAACCATATATCACTAATTATTAACAATGATATCATATTACTAGTTAATAAACATTAATAATATTATATTATTTATTAATATTTAATAATTAATCATTAATAATATTATATGTATCATTTATAAATTATAATAATTAATGATTATTAATAAATAATCTTTAATGACTAATTATTATATATAATCAGTATTCCAACAGCTTAATTTTACTTTCTAGTTATCAGTAAGTAATATCGAGTGATTAATATCAAACATATAATAATTTGTAATTAATATTATATATTAATATTTTATGATTAACAATATTACGATTAATTCACTACATGAACAACATTGAATCTACATTAAATCACTAAAGTGTTGTAAAAATTCTTGATCTTTCACGATATTTAAAAAAAATGTTGTAGTAGGATTCCCATGATAATGTAACACCCCTTAAATTGTAATAATACTATTTTAAATATTTATACTATTAAATTATATTAAATTCATATTAAATTATTTAATAGTTTAAATTTTAATGTTATTCATAAGTTTATTTATGTTATAGCATTCAATAAAGTAGAATGGTCTTTTTTCTAGCCATCCGCATCAACAATCAAGAATAAACAGGAACCGTTGATCTGAAATCCAAGCACGGATATATTGTAAACCGTGGATTGCTTCAGCGTTCTGATTTCCACCCCCCCCCCCCCCCCCGGACTTCCTCCTAAAATCGTAACAAATCAAATGCTCCTCTTAATTTTCTTCCAACGCTAAACCTAATTTACTTTACCTCATCTTCATCACGTTTATCCATCAAATTAATAACCAGAATTCAAAGCTGTTTTTCCTTTCTCGAAGCAAGTAGATTCCGATTAATCCAATTTTCCAAATTCGGGGTTTCAGATTTGTAGATCTAGAAACTGCAAGGTAAATGTGTCACCTTTGAGTTAGATGATACTGTAATTAGTAACTTTGCTTTTAATTCCGTTTATTGATTTTGATTTTTGTATTGCACTAAAATTTATTGTCGTTCCCCATTTTGATTCGTTGCAAGGAGTCGATCCTTGTTCATATCATGATCGAAAGCCACGAATGGAATTCACGATTGAGTATGGATATACAGAAGCCTTGGGTTTTGCTCGATTTAGGTGGCTTCGAGTTGGTGAGGGTGGCGGTTCTTTGCTTGGAGGCAAATTGGATTTTTCTTTAGTGTATCGAGTTCTAGAAGTGGTTGGTTGCGTGTGGTTTGGACGTGGTTGAATGATTTGAAAGGTTATCAAAAATGGATCTTGAAGCCGCTAGCATGGATATTACAAAACTCAGAAGAGTATTGTGCACATCATGCTTGTGTTGTTCCCCAGCTCTACTTCAACCGGTGAAGCTAAATTTCCGTAAGCTTCATTCTTTATTTTTTATACTCTTATATTACTAATGATAATTTTATTTTCTATCAAATGTTCTAGGTTACTATGGTTCTATCATAAAAAAAACATTTTGTGTGAATTCTAAGATTACATTCTACATATTCGAAAATAAATTTTCTACAGAAAGGTAAATTTCTTTTCAAAATGTTAGCAGTCCTTTTAGCCTCCTTTTAGCCGAGGAAATCGGTTACCCTGATTGTAAGTCCGAAAGGACCATCTTCATTCCCATACCACTGCTTTATACATATTTCATGGTGCAAAATAGCCGTTAGTTCACTCTTCGTAGTTTGCAATATTGTTCACTTTTAGAAATATAACAGTTTGATGCGTTACCTATATTTACACAGTAATTAATGGTAAAATGCATATGCGTTGATTCATTGAATGTGCAAACCTTCAAAATTTCTTCAAAGAAAAAGGAAAATAATAATCTCATTTTTAAGCGAATTTCTCAACTCATGTGCCCTCAGAAATCTGCATGTTCATTTTCTAATTTTTACTAAATACATAAATCAGAAAAGATGGTAAATATTTGTTTAGTACAACGAAACACAAAACATGAGATCGAAGGAACTGCTGTCATAATAAATGCCTCTCTGGTAGTTCATTCTATGCATAGCTTGTTGCAAGAGATATTTGTCATAATACTTGTTAAAGTAAACATAGCATGCGAGAGATATTTTTACATCGATGTAAAAACATTTTATGCATAGATGTTAAATGCATGATCCAAAAACCTAGGTAGTTCATCTTTCTTGTGTCGTTAAAGTAAACTTATATGCATTTTAATATATGCATTTGTCTAGCATTTAGTTATCATTCGTTTACATGAATTCTTACAAAATATTAAATATGGATTAGGAAGAGCAAGGAAAGGAAGCAATGACAAAGGTTTTGCATCGATATACAACTGAAAAGCATTCGTCATTTGGGGAGCTAGCGCTTATTTGAGATAATTCTGGCCTGAATTATACAGACATTACTTCCCGTGCACTATAAATTTAATTTAGAATAGAACATGGCTCATAATCTTAGAATTTCCATTATTCCATCTCAACTTAATGCAATAGAATTTCCATTATTCCATCTGTTAAATGAGTTCTACAAGAAGTTGAGTTTATGAGAATAAATAGCAAGCCCACACTCCATGGACTCCTCCGTGGAGGTTCAAACCTATGACGTACATAATCTCTGTCTCTGTCTAAAATGTCATGTCTCTAACCACTTGAGATGAATGTCATTAACATAACTGTACACTTTCTAGTTGAATGTCAGGACTGTGAGTTCAACGTTTTTCGATGAGGTATACTAAGTCTAGACTCCTTTATGGAGTGTGAGGTAATGCGTTTTCTTGGAAAAAGAATTTGCATATTTTAGTGGGTTTCACCAATTTTGTCAATCGAAGAGATTTTATTAGATCACACTTCATAAATAATATAGAAGCATGTTTAAGAACCAAGACAAATTTTAGTATTAGGCCTGACAAAAAAAATTCAACTTAAGACCTCTTTGAAAACTTTTTATAAAAATAGTCATATTTTTCACTAACTTATTAGAAAATTAGGCATGTTTTTCGCTATAACAGCATTTTGTACTTGAGTTTCAGCACTTGTAAAATGCGCAAGCGCGTTTTTTTAAGCTTCCGTATTTTGAAAATTCGCAGGTACAAGCTATAAATTTGTGCTTCCTCACTTTTGCCCAATCACAAAACCCTGCCTTATGAAAACCAGATCTATTTTCATAATAAGTTTTCAAAGTGGTTTGAAGTTGAAATAAGTTTATTGTTGGATCCAGTAATAAAATTTGTCCAAGAAATATTCCTCGAAACGAGGACGCTAAGCTCTCCCTCGTTTAGGGAGTGTGAGCTAACAAATCTCGATTTGGACGAGATAACCAACTATTATATTATTAAATCAAGTTTTAGTGGTTGCACTTTGTAGAGTTGTTTAGGATGTTGCTTATGTGAATATAGATCTTTTGTACCTAAAATGTTGTGTGCTCGCTTGTCTGCAAACAACATAAAGATTCTTAAACATCCACTTTCAAATTAAATGAATTGATTTAATCAAATTTATGATCAATAGTATGTATCGGAAATTGGGAGACATACGAATTCTATTGTTTGAAGACAAGCGATCTCAATTTAAAGTTTATTGATGAATAGTTCACAGTAACAATTCTTATATTTATAATATCTGCAATACTAAATTTTTGCCAGACTATTTTCATACTTTGCAGCTCTTCTCATGCCGGCAAATTGACGGTTCACAGCATCTTTCCGTGCTTCTACAAATAAACTCTTTTTAAAGTTCTGGACATGCATAACTTTGTAACTAAACGGTAAAATCTGCATTTATAATTTTTTAGATGATAACTCAACAGGAAAGAGTATTTCTATACACTACATCTCATTGGTGGTGGAGAATGCAGCTCTTTGAGTTTTTTTTTTAAAAAAAGAATTTAACTATATATGTTTCCTTTGGGTATGCGAGAGGATAGCAAAACTAAAAATTAGAACATCTTATTTATTGCTTCATCACTTTTTGGATCATGCATTTAACATGTTTGTCTTAGCTAAATTAGCTTACAGCATTTTCCTAGGTCAACCAAGTGCACTCATGGGTGCTTCAACATTTTTCAATCTTGGTATTCGCTTCAAAGTGGTATTTCTTAAGAGCCTACAAAAATGAGGCAAGGTTTTACACAAAAAGGATAAGAGAAGACAAATGAAGTAACTGAATTCAGAAGGATAGTGGATGCTTTTTCCATCCAGGTTACACTCTTTTTTAAGGTCTTGCTTTGGATTTTCATTTAATAATGTTTTTTTCCTTTATTCATTTTGGATTCACGTGAGGGATAAACATTGTTTGTTTATTATACAATCCTTTGTATCTGTATATAGTAGTAATCATTACGCTGACAAATATAACGGATTAGGCTATTTGTTTGACTTTGCAGGACTAATTTGGTAGTGCACGAATATATTCACCCCATTTGTGTCTTCCATAGATAACAAATATTCCTATTATCTTGATCAGTTAGTTATGCATTTCCATTTTGTAGAACACACTTTTGCTGCAGTTTTATAAACAAGCCTTATGATTTTATATTTCTTACCCTTATTCCCAATTTTCAAAAGGTTTTAACCATTCAGAATCTCATCATTTGCAAGTTTCTATCTGTCAGTATTCTGAAATAAGCATGCAGTTTTTTATCAACCAGCCTTGTGATTTTGTATTTATTACTATCCTTATTCCCGGTTTTTGTTTTCAGAAGGCCTTGACCATTAAGTTTCTTATCATTTGCAAGTTTATTTTTGTCGGTAGTACTAAATAAGCATGTAAGTTTTGTCAATGAGCCTTGTGATTTTGTATTTCTTGCTATCCCTATTCCCAATTTTTAAAAGGTTTTAACAATTCAGATTCTTATTATTTGCATTTTTTTTGTTTGTATTCTGAAGAAGGCACGCTTTATTGATTTTCTGCACTTACTATTTTCGCTGTTTTTATTTCCCGCAACCCATCAAGCTACACCACCTTCTCTTGTTCAGTCACAAGGTGGATCCCCCCTTTGAGGAATTGGCTCTACCACAACTCAAGGTATTACATACTCTTGTTTCAAATAGATACAGTTTGACCGTGATTGCATGCTTAGAGCATCGTTTTTATCAGCTGAACATTATTTTTGTTACCAACTGATATTATTATGAGAAATATTTATGTTGCTATTAATCCTTGTTTCTTTAGCTTTTCATTACTTGTGGTTTTATGGCAACATGGTTAACTTTTTCTGCCACAAATATATACATATTAGTGCATTACTCCACGACAAATGCTCTGCATCGGTGGAGTTATTACGGTCTCGAGTTGTGGCGCGTGGTGTTACGGTCTCGGGTTTGTAATGTTGTTATTGTTTTGTAGAATGTTACAATGTATATTCAGTCTGCAATAAAAAATTCATTGTTTTGTAATGTTGTTATTGTTTTGTACAATGAATTGATGATATTGATTTTCTTGTTATAACATATGTAAATTAAATAGAATAGTATATGACTAGAAAATATTCTATTTGAAAAAATGTAATGTTGAATGTTGATTATGAGATGAGTGATTAATATAATACGTTGATTATGAGATGTGTGTTGATATTAATTGTGTTGTATTTACATTAGGATTGTGTATTGAATGGAACACAAATTATTGTGTGTGATGAGTATGTATATGAATGTATGTATGTATATGTGTTTGTGTGTGTGTGTGTGTGTATATATATATATATATATATATATATATATATATAGGCAGATCAGAAGGGGAATAATAATGGATTACCAACAAAAAAAGGAAGGTTAAGTTTAACTCAATTCAATTTTCGTCGCTAATCCCTTGGCAATTAGTAAGGATTTACCAACAACTTTTGTAAATAATAATTTATTATAAATTACCGTCGGTAAATAGTCGTTATAAAAATTAAAATTAAATTAATAAATAAAATTTTATTTTTATTATATAATTAGTAAAATGACGGAAAACTATCGGAAAACCAATGCCAAATTCCATCACAAAAATCGGACACAAATACCATCATGGTTTTTACCGACCACAGCATTATGCAGGAAATCCGCCGCTAAGGCCTATTTAGCGATGGATTAGAAGCGGATTCTGCCGCTGCTATATGCAGCTTTTCTTGTAATGGCGGGGCCAAATGTCACAAGTAATAAATACATGCGAGTAGAAGCCGATCGATAAAGGGGTCATTTTATTATGAACACATAAGGCTAGTTGGTACAGTTGTTAGTAGGTGCATAGAAATATAAATGGGAGAAATAGCATATTCAGATTATCTTTCCTTATCTTGTCTTATGTTATCTTGTTACTATGGTATTGTCTTATACTCGGTTTATTCATGTCAAGATCCTTTTTCTTGTTTACATGCTGAAAATCACTGGGCTTACCAGGCTTTATGTCTGACCCGTTTTCTTTCGTCTTCTTTTCTTCTCCCCCCCCCCCCAAGGTCAACAGGGAGGGAATACTTTAGCTTAGTTCAGACCTTTTCCAGCTTAAAGAGAGCAGATGCATTGCTTGGATTCTCTTTTCTTGGGCTATGGCTGTGGTTATATTTTTATTTGGGATTTATGCTTCTTTAATACTGTTTTATGCTTCTTTATGTATTTGGAGTTTTGAATCAAGATAGAAGTTTTATTGTAATGATTTGGAAGTTGGGTTCTGAGACAATGGTTGTAATGTTTTGACTGAACCATGCTGCTTATGAAATGATTTCAGTTTTTCCGCTGTTTGTATGTATGTCTTGTAAATTATTTCTAACTTTTACCTATAATGCTTCACCAAAGTTAATGCATTCCCTTTGTGAGTGACCTAAACGAAGGTGAGGTGTTTCACTTGGTATTAGAGCTGATGGTTACCAGATCAGATAAAAGTTTTTGAAAACTATTTTTCAAAAAGAAGTTTTAAAGAAGCATTTTCAAGAAAAGTGTTGTTTTATTTTAAAGGCATATTCCCCAAAGCCATATGCACTATCTTTCTATCCTTTATTTTGAATCTTTTTCTTTTCGTTTCAGCATGTCTGGGGATCTTAATCTTCTAGAGGGAGTGCAAATAACCGCCTGGTTCCGTCGGTATTTAGAGGCTACGGCCCCCGCCGAAGGACAAGCGGACGTTGCTCATCCCCCACCCGCAGATGTTGCTTCTCCTCCTCCCCCACCTGCGGACATCGTTCCTCATCCTCCTCTGCGTCCGAATGCTTTCTCGAAGATATGTAGGGACATTCGAGCTATGGGCGGAAAGAACTTTAATGGGACCAAATCATTCGTGGAAGCAAGAAACTGGCTCAAGGAAATAGAAGATATGTTTGTTACCTTCGAAGTGGATGGTAGGCGGAAGATACAGCTGAATGTATGGTTACTTAAGGACAAAGCCTCTTTTTGGTGGGAAGTTACTAATGCTGAGAGACCAGTTGAGACTTGGGAGGACTTCAGAATGAGGTTTGGGATGAAGTTCCTCTCGCAAGCTGAACAAAGCAAACAGATGGAGAAGTTCTTAGCACTAATACAGGGAAGCCTATCAGTTAAGGAATACGTCAGCAAGTTCAACCAGTTGGCTAGATTCGGATCGAAGTTGGTAAACACTCCACATAAAAAGGCTCTCCGTTTCACTAAAGGGTTAAATGAGCTACTGCACGGCCTAGCTATGTCCCATATACCTATGGGCGCGACTTATGAGAGACTGCTGGACATGGCACTATTACATAAGGAAAGCAAGGGCGTGAAGAAAGAGGCAAAGATGGAAGAAACTCTAAACAAGAAAGTGGAGGAATCGCAGAATAATAAGACGGATAATAAGAAGGGTGGAAAGAATAACAAACCCCCTGACAAGTGGAAGTGTAATTTTTATGGAATACCTGGACATCTGATTAAGGACTACAGAAAGAAGAAGAGGAAGATGGGTGGTTGCTTTCAGTGTGGCGAGGCAGGACATATGGCTAAGGATTGCCCAAGAAGGCAAGGGCAAGGGCAGAGGACAGGATCTACTTCTGGAGGGCAGATTCACGCTCTCACAGCACCTACGCAAGCAAGAGGTAGAAATATTTCTGTTGAGAATTTAATTAATCTTTTTGACCATCATGTTCGTACTCTTTTTGATCTTGGTGCATCACACTCTTTTATATCTACTTCTTTGGTTGAATCTCTGCACCTAGATACCAGTATAGTAGAGGATCCCATGGTTGTTTCAAATCCAATTGGTAGTTCAGCTTATTTATCAATGATTTGTTTGGATTTGGAAATTTCTATACTAAGCACCGGGTTTAGATGCAATGCTTATGTTTTAGGGTTTATGGGCTATGGGTTGATTCTAGGCATGGATTGGTTATCCAGTAATGGTGCCATCCTCGATTGTGAAAAGAAAGTGGTTAGACTTTTAACTCGCTTCGGTAATACTCTTGAAATCTCTTGTAATCCTATGAATTCTGTTATGCTTAGTTACCTAGAATCTCTAGATGCGTATGTTGGAAATTTGCAATCTGGTAGAGTAGTCCGTGAGTACTCTGATATCTTTGAAGAAGTGAAAGGTTTACCTCTAAAGCGAGAGATAGATTTCCGCATATACCTAGTTGATAATGCAAAACCAGTTGCTTTACTCGTTAGACACATGGCTCCAAGGGAAAGGAAGGAGCTCAGCAAGCAAGTTAAAGAGTTGCTCGAAAAGGGGTTCATAAGCCAGAGTATTTCTAAATCGAGTGCTCCAGTAGTGTTCACAACCAAAACGGATGGTTCACTTCGCCTATGCGTGGATTATAGGGAGCTAAACAAGCTGACTAAGAAGAGTAGGCACCCACTTCCAAGAATAAATGACTTGTTCGACCAGCTCGTAGGTGCATCAGTTTTCTCCTAAATAGATCTGGCTACCGGATTTCATCAGCTAAGATTGGCTGAAGGCAGCATAGATAAGACTGCGTTCAGGACTCCGGATGGTTTCTTCGAATGGCTTGTCATGCTTTTCGGTTTGAAAAATGCACCCGCCTATTTCATAGACTTGATGAGTGGGGTGTTTAGGGAGTTCCTTAATAAATTTGTAGTAGTCTTCGTCGACGACATTTTGATTTTCTCAAAAAGTGAGGAAGAACATGCTTTGCATTTAAGGGAAATTATGGATACTCTTCGAGCACATCGGCTTAAAGCAAAATTCTCCAAATGCCATTTTTGGAGTGAAGAAGTAAGGTTTCTTGTACATGTGGCGTCCAAAGAAGGGATCGCTGTGGATCCTGCAAAAATAGTGGTGGTGCAAGATTGGAAGATTCCAAGGATTGCAACCGAAGTACGATATTTTCTCGGACTAGCAGGCTATTACAGAAAGTTCATTAAGGACTGCGAAGATCTCAGCCCCACTTACTAGATTGACGAAGAAGAACCTAACTTTTGCTTGGGATTTGGATTGTGATGTTGCTTTCCAACGATTGAAGAGAGCTCTAACAACAGCTCCAGTTCTGACATTGCCTGATGGAAGTAAGATGTTTACAGTATACACAGACGCATGCGGCACGGGGTTAGGCGCTGTCTTGATGCAAGAAGGTAAGGTAGTTTGTTATGGAGGAAGGCAATTGAAGGTACATGAAAAGAACTACCCAACTCATGATTTGGAACTAGCTGCCAATGTTTTTGCTCTTAATTCATGGCGTCATTACCTACTATGAGAAAGGTTTGAATTGTTCACTGGCCATAAATCATTAAAATATCTTTTCTCACAAAAAGATCTTAACTTAAGACAGCAAAGGTGGATGGAATTTCTTGCCTCATATGATTTTGAGATTGCTTATACCCCTGGCAAGGGTAATGTGGTAGCACACGTCTTAAGTAGGAAAAGGCTGACCTTAAGTCCTCTCTTTGTAGAAAGACAAAACTTGCTTATACCTTTAACTTTAGACCCTCCTTTTAGTTTGTACCTAGTTTGTTAGCATCGCTAGAGGTGTGGCTTAAGCTTTTGGACTCAATAGGAGCTGCGCAACGTGAAGACCCTCAGATAGTTGATGTGATGGATAAGTTAATTAGAGGTGAGACTTCTAGTCACCTCAATAGATACTTCATAGATGAGAAGGGTTGGTTGAGACGGGATGGAAGACTTTGTGTCCCACAAGCAAGGGATTTGGTGAAGACAGCTCTTGAAGAAGCACACCATTCTAAGTTGACCATACACCCTGGTGGAGACAAGATGTATAAAGACATAAAAAGGGTTTTCTTTGGAATGGCATGAAGAAGGATGTAGCTGAATTCGTCTCTAAGTGCTTAATATGGTGGTCAGCTTCATCCTCTAGAGGTCCCACAGTGGAAATGGGATAGCATTTCGATGGACTTTACAGATGGGTTGCCTAGGTCAAGAAGGGGCAATACTAGTATTTGGGTAATAGTTGACAGGCTCACTAAAGGCACTTACTTTATACCTGTTAAGAGTAGGAGGATGCATCATCATTAGAATCGGCCATTTATCTTAAAGAAGTAGTTCGACTGCATGGGGTACCCTCTAGCATAGTAAGTGATCGAGATCCTATCTTTACAAGTGAGTTTTGGAAGAGTTTGCAAGAGTCTATAAGTACACAGCTTTGCTTAATCACTGCCTATCACCCTTAAACCGATGGTCAGACTGAAAGGGTGAACAGAGTGTTAGAAGATCTCTTGAGATTGTGCATTCTTGATTTTGGAGGAACGTGGGAAGATCATCTTCCTTTGGTGAAGTTCACCTACAACAATAGCTACTAAGTCACCATAGGCATGACACCCTTTGAGGCTTTATATGGAAGACCATGCCGATCACCAACCTATTGGTGGGAATCTACAGACAAGCTCGTACTTGGGCCTGACATGATCAAAGAGACTTAGGAGAAGGTGGACTTAATATGAAGACGAATCTACGCGGATAAAAGAAGGACCGACCTTTAGTTTGAGGTTGGAGACCGGGTTTTCCTTAAAGTATCTCCATTGAAGAATGTCGTTCGCTTTGGATCTATAGGAAAATTGGCACCACGATTTGTAGGGCCATTTCCTATCATTGAGAGGATTGGAACGATGGCTTATAGAGTAGAGTTGCTCGAAAGATTGGCTGGAGTTCATAATCTTTTTCATGTTTCTCATCTACGAAAGTGCTTACATGAGTCTGCGGAAGTGGTGGAGCCGAGCATACTAGAAGAAGTAGAAGTGGAACGAGAAGCGACGGTGAGTAGAGTTCCAACTCGTATCTAGGGAACAGAAGTTAAGAAGTTACGCAATCGTGAGGTCAAGCTTGTTAAAGTACAATGGAGTGACACCGAAGAAGACGCGACATGGGAGACTGAAGACATGATACGTGCAGCCTAACCTTTTCTTTTTGAGGGTACATCCTTGATCTCTTTTTCATAAGTTTATGCATGCTTGTATCTATCTTTTAAGTCTATCTCCTTGGTCCTATTCTTGATCCTTAAGTAGAAACCAATGAATGTAAACATGTATTTGAAACATGTTATTATTGATGGTTGCAAGTGGCTGCTAGTTGTTGCTCGTGGATGCATATACACACACATTAGGTACTAGATCGACTTAGTCACTTTCATAGTGCATATGCATATATGTTGTAACACCCTGTATTTCTATGTTTATTAAAGTAACAAATTATAGAACACTAAATTGTAAAAGTGAGAATTAAGGGAAACAAGTTACGTCATTGCATTCGTCTCGAAATTCTACTTGAGATAGAGTCCGAGTTTGCGTGAATCGGACTCCGTATGAAGAAGTTATGGAGTTTAGAAGATTTCATGTTTAAACAGAAAATTATATAATTAAATGAACAAAACAGTTCAAATTTTAAAAATCACGTAGCTCAGCTGGGCGGGAAAAATCCCGCCTATAGGGGTCGACTCCCAATGGGGGGGGGTTGACATAGGTGTCGACCCCCTTATAGGGGTCGACCTCCTCGCCCAGATCCAAACAGTGACGATTTTCTGACCTATTGCTGAGTCTTTTCTGACTTGTTGCTGAGTCACTAGGGCATAGGTGGCAATTTCTGGATAACTTTATCTAGTTTGGACGGTTCTGATCGCTCCTAGGATGATCTAACGGATCACATAAGTTTAAACTTCTATAAAAGCAACCCTAGTCCTCAACCCTAAATCACACCATTTCATTCCAAGGAGCCACCATGCTGTCCATGATCGTCCTAGCCTAGCCACCATTTCTTCTCAAACTAGAAAGCAAGTTAGAAGCTACGAATCAAATCTAATTTAGAGAATCGATAATCTTTGTCAAGGGATTGCTTTTCAGTTTCAGAAAATAGATCCTAGAAAACAAGACTTTCTTTTGTTTGTAAGTCTTGTTATTGTTTAGATGTGAATAATTAAAAGTTATGATTTGTAATAAAATGAAATTAGAGCTGTATCTAGTTGTAAAATAATGATGATGCTGATTCATGTCTATTCTTGTAACGATTCTATCATATATGCCTATGAGACTATTGTGGTTTATTGGACTTATTATGTTGATGTTAAACCAATCGTGTATTATGTAAATTTGGTGACTTTTTCTTGTTATGTTACATGCACGTTTTCAGGATAAGTTATATATATATATATGTTTAGATCTACATTCTCCTATGTTATGATTCATGTTTATTGGATCCAAAATAAAAGTTCACGTTCACATGCCTAGTTGGATTTGTGCAATTCTATATGCTTAAGATTCATGTTTATTGGATCCAAAATAAAAAGTTTACATTTACATGCCTAGTTGGATTTGTGTAATTCTATATGTTTAAGATTTATGTTAATTGGATCCAAAAATGCAAGTTCATTGGTTATGCCAAATTCGTACGATACATGTTTAGTTAGATCCTTATTATGTCGTATGAATGGTACATGCTCCTTTCTTTCCCCTTTTGTATATAAGCTAGGCTAAGTTACAAGCCTAACATTCTATGTGAATTTTGCGAACGTGTAACGGGGGTAACGTTGGGAAAACCTTAAATTTCATATTATTGGCATAATTTGGCCCATAAATATACGAATGATTAGTGGCATAAAAATTGTATAATTTATATACCTAAATTTTTTTGAATATGATTTAGAGGGTAAATGGGGCATGACTTGAATGGAAATAATTGTGGATAATTTACATATAAATATGAAAGGTAAATATGTAAATTAAGAAAAAGACGAACATGCCTAACCCGAGGTTAAATTGAGTTACGTATAAGACTGCCCGGAACCGCCCGGCACATCCAGCAACCGTAACAGTATAGATCTAATGTGAGAGGTTAGCGCATCAAGCCCAAAAGAACCCGAGGTTAGATTGAGTTGCGGTGTAAAACTGCCCGGAACCGACCGGCACATCCATCGACCGTAACAATACATATCTAATGTGAGTGGTTGGTGCTTTAATGAATGCATTAAAGCTAAGACAGGAATGGCAGGGTTAAGTTAATTAAGGCAACACTTAACCAATACAACATGTTAACTAAACTGATGGGTGGGGTTAGGTTAATTTGAGAACACTTAACCATTTTAACATGTTGATTAGGAAATCTTAGTAACAGGGACCCATTTCAGCAGTAACCCACATAAATGTATCATGGTACCCTGAACTAGGCAGGGTGGGGCACGATTACTGGGTTGATTATAAGGGGTCAAAATAGTGGCGGGTGGTGCATCAGTGTAGGTTCCGACGGAGTGCGGTCGTGCACCTATTCCGGAGTGGAAAAAGTAGGAACTGGGCATCAGTGGTTATACACTGTGCATCTTGAACTGTGTCGGGTTACCACTGTAGGATTTGATACACCCCATGTTGGGACCAGCACAGGTATCTACAATCAAGCGGGGACGAATGACACAAGTGGTACACGTATACGAGTAGGAGCTGATCGATAAAGGGGATCATTTATCTTGAACACATGGTGCTAGTTGAAACACTTGTAAGTAGGTGTAGAGAAATAGTTATGAGTGTGATAGCATATTCAGTCTTACTATCTTATTTCTAGGGTGTTGTCCTAGGTTCGGTTTATCCATGTCATAATCTTTTTTCTTGTTTACATGCTAAATAATCACTGGACTTACCAGACTCATGTCTAACCCATTTTCTTTCGTCTTCTTTTCTTCCGTTTCCTCCCCAGGTCCGCGGGGAGGAAATACTTCAGCTTAGTTTGGACCATTTCCATCTTGAAGAGACTAGATGTATTGCTTGGATTCTCTTTCCTTGGGCTATGGCTTTGGAAACTCTCTTATTGGGGATTTATGCGGCCTTACTTTTATTTTAATGCTTCTTTATGTTTTAATTCAAGACAGAGATTTTGTTGTAAAAAATTGGAAGTTGGTTTGAGATAGTTGTTGTAATGTTTTAACTGAACCACGTGCTTATGAAATAAATTTAGTTTTCCACTGTTTAAATGTCTGTCTTGTAAATTATCTATATCTTTTACCTATAATGCTCCACCGAAGTTAAGGCATTCCCCTTGTGAGTGACCTTAATGGAGGTGGAGTGTTTCACTTGGTATCAGAGCTGATGGTTTGCAGATCAGATAAAAAAATTTGGAAACTAATTTTCAAAAAAAAAAGAAGTTTAAAGAAGCATTTTCAAGAAAAGTGTTGTTTTAAAAGGCATAATCCCCTAAAGCCATATGCACTATCTTTCTATCCTTTGTTTTGAATATTTTCTTTTTCGTTTCAGCATGTCTGGGGATCTTGACCTTCCATAAGGCGTACCAGTACCTGGCTGGTTTAGAAGGTACCTAGAGGCTAGGGCTAATGATGCAGGCCTAGCAGACGTTCCTCCTCCCCCAGTTGCAGCTGTTCCTCCTCCTCTTCCTCGTGCAAATATTTTGTCCAAGATATGTAGAGATTTTCGAGCCATGGGTGGAAAGAACTTTAATAGGACTGAGTCATTTATAGAAGCAAGAAACTGGCTTAAATAAACCAAGGATTTGTTTGTTATCTTTGAAGTGGACAATAGACAAAAGATACAGTTGGCCGTATGGTTGCTTAAAGACGAAGCCTCTTATTGGTGGGAAGTTACTAATGCTGAGAGACTAGTTGAAACTTGGGAGGATTTCATAATGATGTTTGAAATGAAATTCCTCTCACATGCTGAACGTTGTCTACAGATGGAGAAGTCCTTAGCTCTCAAACAGGGAAGTATGTCAGTCAAGGAATACGTCAACCAATTCAACTAGCTGGATAGATTCGGACTGGAGGTAGTGAACACTCCCCATAAGAAGGCCCTCCGTTTTGTTAAAGGGTGGAATGAGCCACTGCACAACCTAGCTATGTCCGATATAATTATGGGTGCAACTTATGAGAGACTGGTGGACATGGCACTGTTACAGGAGGAAGATAAGGATGGCAAGAAAGAGGCAATGGTGGAAGTACCTCAATATAAGAAGGTGGAGGGATCGCAGAATAAGAAGGCAGATTCAAAGAAGGGCGGGAAGAACAACAAACCCCATGACAAGAAGAAGTGTAATTTTTGTTGCATTCCTGGACATCTGATTAAGGACCGCAGAAAGAAAAAGAGGAAGATGATGGTTGTTTTCACTGCGGCATACCAGGACACATAGATAAGGACTGACCAAGAAAGCAAGGGCAAGGGCAAGAGCAGAGCACTGGATCTACTTCTGGAGGGTAGGTTCACGCTCTCATAGAACTTCCATAAGAACGAGGTAGAAATATTTCTGTTGAGAGTTTAGTTTATCTTTTTGATCATCCTGTTCGTACACTCTTTGATTCTGGCGCATCGCACTCTTTTATATCTACTACTGCTTTAGTTGAATCTTTGCACCTAGACACCAGTATAGTAGAGGATCCATTGGTTGTTCCAAATCCAATTGGGGGCTCGGCTTATTTGTCAATGATTTGTTTGGATTTGGAAATTTCTATACTAAGCGTTGGGTTTATATGTAATGCCTATGTTTTGGGCTTCACGGGCTATGGTTTTATTATAGGCATGGATTGTTTATCCAGTAATGGTGCCATCCTCGATTGTGAAAAGAGAGTGGTTAGACTTATGACTCACCTTGGTAACATCCTCGAAATATCTTGTAGTGGCATTCTGTTATGCTTAGCTATCTAGAATCTCTTGATGCGTCTGTTGAAAACTTGCAGTGGGTAGTCCGTGAATACTCAGATGTATTTGAAGATGTGGAGGGCTTACCTCCAAAGCAGGAGATAGACTTCCGCATATACCTTGTTGATAATGCAAAACCCGTAGCTCTACCTGTTAGACACATGGCTCCAAGGGAGTGAAAGAGCTCAACAAGCAAGTTAAAGAGCTGCTTGAAAAAAGGTTCATAAGGCGGAGTATTTCTGAATGGGGTGCTCCAGTAGTATTCGCAACCAAAGCGGATGGTTCACTTCGCCTATGTGTTGACTATAGGGAGCTAAACAAGCTGACCAAGAAGAATAGGCACCCACTTCCAAGAATAGATGACTTGTTTGATCATCTTGTAGGTGCATCGGTTTTCTCCCAACTAGATCTGGCTAACAGGTTTCATCAGCTAAGAGTGGCTAAAGACAACATGGATAAGACCGCGTTCAGAACCCTGGATGGTTTCTTCGAATGGCTTGTCATGCCTTTCGGCTTGACAAACGCACCCTCTTATTTTGTTGACTTGATGAGCAGGGTGTTCAGGGAGTTCCTAAATAAGTTTGTGGTAGTCTTCGTAGACGACATTTTTATTTTCTCGAAGAATGAAGAAGAGCATGCTTTGCATTTAAGGGAAGTCATGGATACTCTTCGTGCACATCTGCTGAAAGCCAAATTCTCCAAATGTCATTTCTGGAGAGAAGAAGTAAGGTTTCTTGGACATGTGGTGTCCAAATAAGGGATAGCTATGGACCCCGCAAAAGTAGTTGCGGTGCAAGATTGGAAGGTTCCACGGAATGCAACCGAAGTCCGAAGCTTTCTCGACCTAGCAGGTTTTTACCGAAAGTTCATTAAAAACTTTGCAAAAATCTCAGCCCCCCTCACAAGATTGACAAATAAGAACCTAACTTAAAGAGATAGTTTGACTCCATGGGATACCCTCCAGCTTAGTGAGTGATCGAGATCCTATCTTTACGAGCGAGTTTTGGAAGAGTTTGCAGGAGGCTGTAGGCACACAACTATGCTTAAGCACGGCCTATCACCACCAAACCGATGGTCAGATGGGAAGGGTGAACAGAGTATTAGAAGACCTCTTGAGATTGTGCATTCTTGACTTTGGAGGAAAATGGGAGGATCATCTTCCTTTGGTGGAATTCACTTACAACAATAGCTACCAAGCCACCATAGGCATGGCACCCTTCGAGGCTTTATATGGAAGACCATGCCGATAACCAACTTGTTGGTGGGAGTCTACAGACAAGCTCGTACTTGGGAAAGACATGATTAGAGAAACTTCAGAGAAGCTGGTCTTGATAAGAAGACGAATGAATACTGCACAAGATAGACAGTAGTCCTACGCAGAAAAAAGAAGGACCGACCTTGAGTTTGAGGTTGGAGATAGGGTGTTCCTTAAAGTATCTCCTTTGAGGAATGTCATTCGCTTTGGGTCCTTAGGAAAGTTGGCACCAAGATTTGTAGGACCATTTCCTATCATTGAAAGGATTGGGATGATGGCTTACAGAGTAGAGCTACCCAAAAGACTGGCTGGAGTTCATAATGTTTTTCACGTTTCTCAACTATGAAAGTGCTTCATGAGTCTGCGGAAGTTGTGGAGCCGAGTACACTAGAGGAAGTAGAAATGGAATGAGAAGCGACTGTGAGAAGAATTCCAACTTGTATCTTCGGTACAGAAGTCAAAAAGCTATGCAACCATGAAGTCAAGCTTGTTAAAGTTCAATGGAAGTGACGCTGAGGAAGACGCGACTTGGGAAACTGAGAGAAAAAACGCGCGGTCTACCCTTTTCTTTTTGAGGGTACCTCCTTGATCTCTTTTTCCATAAGCTTATACATGCTTGTATCTACCTTTTTAAGTATATCTCCTCGATCCTTAAATAGAAACCAATGGATGTAAACTGTTTATAACATGTTATTATTGATGGTTGCAAGTAGTTGCAAGTGGTTGCTAGTGGTTGCTCGTGGATGCATACACACACACACACATTAGGTGTTAGATCGGCTCAGTCACTTTAGTATTGCATATGCATATATGTGTTGGTGTATGGATTGAAACTTTAAATGTTATCATATGGACGTTGCATTTGTATGGAATGATTGTGCACTCATATAGAAAGTGTGATTAGGAATTAATGGACTCATGGCACTGACATAATTTGCATTAAAGGGGCCAACTCAATCAGTAGACCGCATGATTTTGCATTAGATAAGGACACATATACACACACACTATGCATACAATCATGAAAGCATTAGAAATATTTTAAGGACAATGGATGCCGGTGTTTGATGGTTGAGTAGATGGACGATTGGATGGTAGGATATACATTCTTCGTGACTTGAAGATTTCGGGGACGAAATCCTTTAAGGAAGGGGATAATGTAACACCCTGTATTTCTATGTTTATTAAAGTAATGAATTATAGAACACTAAATTGTAAAAGTGAGAATTAAGGGAAACGGGTAACGCCATTGCGTTCATCTCAGAATTCTGCTTGAGATAGAGTCCGAGTTTGCGTGAATCGGACTCCGTATGAAGAAGTTATGGAGTTCAGAAGATTTCATGTTTAAATAGAAAATTGTATAATTAAATAAACAACACAGTTCAAATTTTAAAAATCACGTGGCTCAGCTGGGCAGGAAAAATCCCACCCATAGGGGTCGACTCCCCCCGGGGGGGGGGGGTCGACATAGGTGTCGACCCCCCAAGAGGGGTGTCGACTGGGGTGTCGACCCCCTCGCCCAGATCCAAACAGTGACGATTTTCTGACCTGTTGTTGAGTATTTTCTGACTTTTTGCTGAGTCACTAGGGCATAGGTGGAAATTTCTGGATAACTCTATCTAGTCTGGACGGTTCTGATCGCTCCTAGGATGATCTAACGGCTCACATAAGTTTAAACTTCTATAAAAGCAACCCTAGTCCTCAACCCTAAATCACACCATTTCATTCCAAGGAGACACCATGCTGTCCATGATCGTCCTAGCCTATCCACCATTTCTTCTCAAATTAGAAAGCAAGTTAGAAACTACAAATCAAATCTAATTTAGAGAATTGATAGTCTTTGTCAAGGGATTGCTTTTCAGTTTCATAAAACAGATCCCAGAAAACAAGATTTCTTTTGTTTGTAAGTCCTGTTATTATTTAAATGTGAACAACTAAAAGTTATGATTTGTAATAAAATGAAATAGAGCTGTGTCTTGTTGTAAAATAATGGTGATGCTGATTCATGTCTATTCTTGTAACGATTCTATCATATATGCATATGAGACTATTGTGGTTTATTGGACTTATTATGTTGATGTTAAACCAATCGTGTATTATGTAAATTTGGTGACTTTTTATGTTATGTTACATGCAAGTTTTTAGGATAAGTTATATATATGTTTAGATCTACATTCTCCTATGTTAAGATTCATGTTTATTGGATCCAAAATAAAAGTTCACATTCACATGCCTAGTTGGATTTGTGCAATTCTATATGCTTAAGATTCGTGTTTATTGGATGCAAAATTAAAAGTTTACATTTATATGCCTAGTTGGATTTGTGTAATTCTATATGCTTAAGATTTATGTTAATTGGATCCAAGAATGCAAGTTCATTGGTTATGCCAAATTTATATGACACATGTCTAGTTAGATCCTTATTATGTTGAATGAATGGTACATGCTCCTTTCTTTCCCCTTTTGTATATAAGTTCGTCTAAGTTGCGAGCCTAACATTCTATGTGAATTTTGCGAACGTATAACGGAGGTAACATTGGGAAAACCTTAAATTTCGTATTATTGGCATAATTTGGCCCATAAATATACGAATGATTAGTGGCATAAAAATGGTATAATTTATATACCTAAAAATTTTTGAGTATGATTTAGAGGGTAAATGGGGCATGACTTGAATGGCAATAATTGTGGATAATTTACATATAAATATGAAAGGTAAATATGTAAATTAAGAAAAAGACGAATATGCCTAACCCGAGGTTAGATTGAGTTACGGTATAAGACTGGTCGGAACCGCCCGGCACATCCAGCAACCATACAAATATAGATCTAATGTGAGAGGTTAGCGCATCAAGCCCAAAAGAACTCGAGGTTAGATTGAGTTGCGGTGTATGACTGCCCGGAACCGACCAGCACGTCAAGAGATTACAACAATACGTATCTTATGTGAGTGGTTGGTGCGGTTAAGTTAATTAAGGCAGCACTTAACCAGTACAACATGTTAACCAAACTGATGGGTGGGGTTAGGTTAATTTGAGAACACTTAAACATTTTAACATGTTGATTAGGAAACCCTAGTAACGGGGACCCATTTCAGCAATAACCCACATAGATGTATCATGGTACCCTGAACTAGGCAGGGTGGGGCACGATTAGCAGTCAAAACAACGACGGGTGGTGCGTCAGTGTAGGTTCCGACGGAGTGCGGTTGTGCGCGTACTCCGGAGTGGAAAAAGCAGGCACTGGGCATTAGTAGTTATACACTGTGCATCTTGAATTGTGTCGGGTTGCCACTATAGGATTTGATACACCCTATGTGGGACCAGCACGGGTATCTACAATCAAGCGGGCCAAATGACATAAGTGGTACACGTATACGAGTAGGAGCTGATCGATAAAGGGTATCATTTATCTTGAACACATAGTGCAAGTTGAAACACTTGTAAGTAGGTGTAGAGAAATAGTAATGAGTGCGATAGCATATTCAGTCTTGCTATCTTATTTCTAGGGTGTTATCCTAGGTTCAGTTTATTCATATCATGATTTGTTTTCCTGTTTACATGCTAAATAATCACTGGACTTACCAGACTCATGTCTGACCCATTTTCTTTTGTCTTCTTTTCTTCCGCTTCCCCCCCCCCCAGGTCCGTAGGGAGGGAATACTTCAGCTTATTTTGGACCATTTCCACCTTGAAGAGACTAAATGTATTGCTTGGATTCTCTTTCCTTGGGCTATGCCTTTGGATACTCTCTTATTGGGGATTTATGATGCCTTATTGTTATTTTAATACTTCTTTATATTTTAATTCAAGACAGAGATTTTGTTGTAATAATTTGGAAGTTGGTTTGAGACTGCTATTGTAATGTTTTAACTGAACCACGTACTTATGAAATAAATTTAGTTTTCTGCTGTTTATATGTCTGTCTTGTAAATTATCTGTATCTTTTACCTATAATGATCCACTGAAGTTAAGGCACTCCCCTTGTGAGTGACCTTAATGGAGGTGGGGTGTTTCATATGTATTTGTATATGGATTGAAACTTGATGTGTTATCATATGGATGTTGCATTTGTATAAATGATTGTGCACTCATGTAGAAGTTATAAAGTACAATTAGGAATAATTGCATACATGATGGACTCATGGCACTGACATAATTCGCATTAAGGAGGTCAACTGAATCAGTAGACCGCCTAATTTTGCATTAGATAAAGACATATACACACATACTATACATATGATCATCAAAGCATTAGAAATCTTTTTTTAGGACTAAGGATGCCTGCGGTTGATGGTTGAGTAGATGGATGTTAGATGTTAGGATACATTCTTCTTAACTTAGAGATTTCGGGGACGAAATCCTTTAAGGAGGGGAGAATGTAACACCCCGTATTTTCTATGAATATTAAAATAACAATTAAAGAATACTTAATTTTAAAAGTGGGAATTAAGTAAAATGGGTAGCGCCATTGCGTTCGTCTCGGAATTCTGGTTGGAATAAAATCCGAGTTTGCGTAAATCGGACTCCATATGTGGAAGTTATGAAGCTTAGAAGATTTCAGTTCAAAGCAGAATTAAATTAAATAATAATTAAAAATCAGAAAACAAATTCAAATTTCGAAAATCAGCCAAAAAAAGATTAGCGGGAAAAATCCCGTCTGAGGTTTTGTCGATCCCCCTACGGGGTGTCGACCCCCCTATAGGGGTGTCGACCCCTATCTTCCCAGATCTGAGTGACGAATTCTAAAGGATTAGGGCTTATGTGTCGCGTTGTGGTTGGCTAGATGACGTTTCTCTTTGGTTTGGATGGTTCTAATGACTCCTATGCTAATCTAAAGGCCATAGTTTGTCCAACACATCTATAAATACATATCTAAACTTAACCCTAACCTCATAACCCTATTCTATGGTGCCTCCATGATGTCCATCTCTAAACTAGGCTAGCCTCCTTCTCCAAACTAGAAATCAAATAGAGAGCTTCAAATTGAAGAAAAGATTTTCCGCTTCAATCAACAAAAAAAGAGTAGAATCGCTATAACGTCAACTAATTCTCTTTTTCTAATCCTATTGCTGTAAGTTCAGTTATTATTCAGATTTGAACACATAATAGAAATCATGACTATAATGAATCGAATCTATAACTATGCCTAACTATAAGATAATCAATTCTGATTCATGATTGTTCTTTTGTCAAATCTAAAATTACCTATGCTTATGAGACTCTTGTGATTGAACCAATCATGTTGTACATCAAATTAGTAATTTCTTTATGTTCAATCCTATCGAATCTGTATACCTATTATGTATTTTCCTTAGTTTGCTCATATTCATTGTTAATGTACAACATGTCTATTGGAACCATGATTCTTCTGTTTGGTACACCTTTACATGCCTATTTTCCCTTATGTCAATTCTAGTGTTTCTTCTCTATCCCCATTCCGTTTTATTTTATGAGTACATGGGATTTGGAAACCTTGTTTAATCTTGTTGTACGTACGATTGTAACGCGAGGAATTGGGTATAACTTATTGGAGTAATCTTGGACATAACAAGTATAGTGGTCATAACTTGAATTGACTACAATTGTGGATAATTGGCATACAAAAATCTAGACTTGGACAAGAATGGTAAATATGTAAATTGGTTAAAAGATGAACATGCCTAACCCGAGGTTTAAAGGCCAAATGTTTAAATCAGCTGAAACTGTTATCTGCTAAATTTGCCTAATCTGCTAAATCTGTTACCTGTTTAACCTGTTGAATTGCCTAAACTGTTAAATATGTTGAATCGCCTAATCTGCTAATTATGCCAAATCTGCTAAATCTGTCGAGTTGCCCAATCTTCTAAATCTATTGAACTACCTGAGCTGCTAAATCTGTTGAAAAGATGAATGATTGTAATTTGTGTATGAAAATCCGTAGGCTCGATCTAAGATTGAGTAAAACATGTTAATTTGATTAATCTGCTGCGACTTGAAAAGAAGTCAAATCTGTTAAATTGACATAATTAGTCTGATATTTGTATAATTTGTAACAGAATAAACTAGTTATAATAAAAATGCTGAGAAATGAGGTTAGACTCATGTTTGCGGTAGAAGCCTGCCCGGACCCAACTGGCTTAACCAGCAACCGCAAACTGCTAGTCTAATGTGAGAGGTCATAGGCATAAATAAAATATGCTTAGACACGAGGTTAGGTCTGGCTTGTGACAGAATTCTCCCCAAAACCGCCCGGCTTATCCAACGGCCACAAGCTACCCACCTAATGTGAGAGGTCTGCGCATTAATATTTAATTAATGCAAATCTAAGATAAATATGATGTCTAAAACGTGTTGGGTGGATAGGGCTAAACCAGCTGGACTGATGAATTAATAAACTTGTTTCGTGAATCTGTAGGCCCAATACAAAGTTAGGCAATCTGTAAGTTTGTTAAAACTGTACATCTGATCCGTTAGTCTGAAAACCTGTTGACTTGATTTTTTGATCTGTGAACTAGTTGATCTGAACTCTGTAGGTCTGAAAACTTGTAAACAAGTTAATCTGAAATCCATTAGTCTGGGGACACAAGGTTAGGAGGGAAAATACTTGTGTCATCTGTTGTTTGGGACCCATATTAGTTAGTAACCCTTTCTGGTATCAAAACTATGACCCAACAGTAGGTAGGGTCCTGGCACGCTTACTGAACTAATTATATGCGGTTCATTCTGATAATGACGAGGGGTGTTGATGGTGTGTTCCAACTGGGTCATGTGCGTGCATGGATCCCGGTTTACCTCTGTAGATGTAAGACGTCGTGACATCTGCAAATAGGTCTGTGTCATTCAAAGGTTGCCACTTTAGGGAGTGATACACCGTTCTGTGGGGCTGGCACAGGGTATTTATGTATTAGGGAGCCGATCGCTTAGGGTAGATTTAGGGTACACTTAGTTCCGTCTGTTTCCGTTATGGTACCATCTATTTCTGTTGGGTGTTAACACCTATCTTTTTTTGCGTGGTACCATCTGTTGGGGTGGTAAAGGCCCAATTACTAGTGTACACCTAATTCTAACATTCTGTTTCCATAAGGATTATTCTGTTTCCGTCTCTGATTCCGTTTATGTATCTTCTGTCTGTTGGGGTGGTAAAGTCCCATTACTGGCATTCTGTTTCTTTATAGATTATTCTTTTCCGTTTCTGTTTTAGTTTAGACATTATGGTAGCACCTAATCCTATTATACTAGTATTAGTGCAGATAAGTAAGATATAAGCAAGAAGCATAACTTGGGCTATATCATTTGTTTTTTCTGTTTAGCTTAAGTATACCAGTTACTCCTGTTGCTGTTGTCTCTTATCCAGCTTTATTTTCATGTCATGATATTATTATCTGTTCATATGTTGAAAGACACTGGTCTTGCCAGACTTCATGTCTGACCTTTCTTGTTTTCGCCCCTTTTCTTTCGTCCTCCCCCCCCCCTTAAGTTTTTAGGGTGGAAATATAGGAGCTTGATTCGGATTTTCTCTGCTTGAAGTATCGCTTGGTCTTGGGTCTATCTTTCCATGGCAGATTATGTTGGGGATTATAACTTTAAAAACATTGCATTCTGAAGGCTTTTGTACAAGACCAATATTTTGTACTTGAATTCTGATATTGTGATTTGAAAAGATGTAACCAAACTTATTTCGGTTTCTGTTGTAATAAAGTTATAAATTTTTCAAGTACTGTTTTATATATCTTGTAAATTTCCGTTCTGTCTACTAAAACGCTCCATCAAAGTTAAGGCATTCCCTTTGTGAGTGACCTTAACGGAGGTGGGGTGTTACACTTGGTATCAGAGCTGAAGATTAACAGATTTGATAAAAAAGTTTTGGAAAACTATTTTCAAAAAGGTTTTAAAAAAGGGAAGTATTTTCAAAAGTAGAGTTTATTTTGAAAAACATAATCCCCAAAGCCATAGCATATCTTTCTATCCTTTGTTTTGAACCTTTCCTTTTTCTTTCCTTTCAGCATGTATGGGGATCTTAACCTTTTGGGGGGCGTACCGATACCTGGCTGGTTCAGGAGGTACCTAGAAGCTAGGGCTAATGATGTGGGCCCAACAAACGTCCCTCCTCCCACAGCTGCAGCGGTTCCTCCTCCTCCTCCACGCGTGAATACTTTCCCGAAGATATATAGAGACTTTCGAGCCATGGATGGGAAGAACTTTATTGGAACTGAATCCTTTGTGGAAGCAAGGAACTGTCTCAAAGAAACTGAGGATTTGTTCATTATCTTCGAGGTGGACGATAGGTAGAAGATACAGTTGGCGGTGTGGTTGCTTAAGGACGAAGCTTCTTTTTGGTGGGAGGTCACAAATGGAAAGCATCCGGTAGAGAGGTGGATGGATTTCTGGCATAGGTTCGAGATCAAATTTCTCTCATGAGCGGAAGAGAGTCTATACGTAGAAAGGTTCTTGGCGTTGAAGCATGGGAATTTATCAGTGAGAGAGTACGTCAACAAGTTTAATCAATTGGCAAGATTCAGCTTAGAATTGGTAAATACACCACATAAGAAGGCACTAAGGTTTGCTAAAGGTTTGAATGAGCCGCTACACCCATTGGCGATGTCCCACATTCCTATGGGGGCAACCTTCGAAAAATTGGTGGACATGGCGTTAATGCATGAAGAGGAAGCCGAAAGTAAAAAGAAAGAGGAAAAGCTTGAAGGACCACAAAACAAGAAGGCGGGGCCCGAAAAGGAAACACAAAAGAAGGATGAGAAGACTGAGGATAAGAAGGAGAAGAAGTGCTTTACTTGTGGAAGCTCGAACCATCTGAACAAGGATTGCAGAAAAAGGAAGGGCACTTGCTTCAACTATGGAGAAATGGGGCACTTCACAAGTGACTGCCCAAAGAAACGGGGGCAAGGGCAGAGGGCAGAACCCACTTCTGGAGAAAAAGCGAATGCTCAAGTGACTGGTAGATAGGGTAGAAATAAGAAAATTTATGTAGAAGGTTTAATTTCCTTATCTGATTGAGGAGTAAAAAAAACTCTTTCTGATTCTGGCATTTTGATTCTGTAATTGAAACTCTGCATTTTAATACTAATCTTGTTTCTGGTTCCATTATAGTCTCGGACCCCATGAGGGTTACGACTCATCTGTTTGTGATAACTTGGGGTTTGAGGGCATCTGTGTTGGGTGTTAAGTTGACCATGACGCATACCTTCTGAGCTTTTATCATGCGTAGTTTCCTAAGAATTATTTGGTAATCTGATCTGTTCAGTAGTCTGTAGGTTTCTGAAAAGGATAGGAGTTTTTACTCAAAGTGTGAAATAGATTTCTAGTTGGGCATTTGTTTAATGGGAGTGATTCTCTGAGTGTTAATCTGATGTTGATTTTGGTCTTCGAGGTTGATACTTAGGAAGTTATTCTCTTAAACCGATGTCTAATAGGAACCTAGCTTTAGTTTTAATTATACTTGCTTCTATCACTCGACTTTATCCTTCGACCTTTAGTAGAAACTAATGGGTGTAAACATGTGTTTGAGACATTTTATGTTTGATGGTTGCAAGTGGATACAAGTGGTTGCTAGTGATTGCTCGTGGATGCATATACACACACTAGGCACAAGATCGGCTCAAAAACACTCTCATACTGCATATAGATGTGTGTGCATTTTTTTTAAATTTTATGGATGCAAAATGGTTGACTCATCACATGGATGTTGTATATGAATGAATGATTGTGCACTCATATAGAAATGATATGTATCAAATAGGAAAATTGCATATATGTTGGACTCATGGCACTAACATAATTCGCATAAAGGAGGTCAACTGAATCATTGGACCGCCTGATCTTTGCATTAGATAAGTACATATACACACACTCTTGCATAAGTTCATACATCATTAGAAATCTTTTAAGGACAATGGTTGCTTGTGGATGATGGTTGAGTAGATGGATGATTGGATAATAGGATACATTCTTCATAACTTGAAGATTTCAGGGACGAAATTCTTTAAGGATGGGAGAATGTAACAAACCGAATTTTAATAACAAGTTAAACCCATGAATCAAGGCACAATTAAATTTTAAGACAAGAATCAAGGGAAACGGGTTGCGCCATTGCGTTCGTCTCGAAATTCTACTTGGAAACGAGTCCGAATTTTCGAGAAACGGAGTCCGTATGAGGGAGATATGACCCTCCGAAGTTTCAAGGATTTTCAGAACAGAAAAACAGCTCGAATTCGAAATTCGAATTCAAACCCTAGCGCAGACTAGGCGGGAATTTTCCCGCCCAGGACCAGGTCGACCTGGGGGTCGACACTATGGTCGACCTCCCAGGGACCAGATCGACCCTATGGTCGACCTGGTGGTCGACCTGGTGCCAAAACCCAGTTTTAAGCCTGGGTTCATTCTGATGTATCTGGTCTCATTTTTAGTCTAAATTCGTCTGCCTAATCCTATATAAACAGCCCCCTAGCCCCATTCTCTTCACACCATTTTATTCTCTCCTTATGCTGTATCTGAAATAACAGAAATAAATAAATAAAATAATGGCGTCGCTACTCTGCTGGGATCAAAACTAGAACTAGTGCATCTTCTTCCAAATCTGAATAAGATTAAAAGAGAACAGTTGTGACTCTTCTTCTATAATCCAACCAAGGCAAGTGCAGTTATTTTCTGATATGAATGTAATCATGATCTTGACATAATTATAAGTCTGAATCTGAGACTAGGCCCTTTTTCTATTTATCAGATCTGTTCCTCCGTTTTATTATTCTATTTGTTCTGTATATCTTCCTCCTTTCTTTCTTTTTTTTTGATAGCTAGGCTACCATGAGCCTGAGCCAAGTCTCATAAGAGATGAACGCACAAACACTAAATTTGGGAAGAATATTGAATGAGGCATATTTGGGCAGAATCGATTTGTAACTAATTTGAGGACACAACGCATGTTGTAATTCTGGACATAAATTTGAGACATATTGCATAAGATGATCTATGACTTGGAAGAAGAGGATTATAGTGACTTAGAACATGAAGAACATATTTCATATTTTAAGATCTGGATCTAGGCATATTTAATCTGATAGTTTGTCATTTGGAAGTAGGAGAATTAATTTGCATATGACTTAGGTGTAAAAACCTATATTAAGATTTGATGACTATTAAGTGTGAAGACACCTAAGTAGGAGGGGTTTGGATATGTGACATGCATTGTAATCAATGGCCATGTTTGGCATAATTTATATGTGAATCACAATTAGGGTTTTTGGAGAATACTCTGAACTATGCAAGTTTAACTAAAATTTGGGACATGTGTTATGGTGGATTATGACCATAATTTGGGCATATAATTTTAGGCTTACTTTATGAATTAGGCAAGATATGTGAATAGGACTTTAAGGAATGTTTAAATCGGCTGAAACTGTTATCTGCTAAATTTGCCTAATCTGATAAATCTGTTACCTATTTAATCTGTTGAATTGCCTAAGCTGTTAAATATGTTGAATCGCCTAATCTGCTAATTATGCCTAATCTGCTAAATCTGTTGAGTTGCCTAATCTGCTAAATCTATTGTACCGCCTGAGCTGCTAAATCTGTTGAAAAGCTGAATGACTGTAATTTTTGTATGAAAATCCATAGGCTCGATTTAAGATTGAGTAAAACATGTTAATTTGATTAATCTGCTACGACTTGAAAAGAAGTCAAATCTGTTAAATTGACATAATTAGTCTGATATTTGTATAATTTGTAGTGGAATAAACTGGTTATAATATAAATGCTGAGACACGAGGTTAGACTCATGTTTGCGGTAGAAGCCTGCGCGGACCCAACCGGCTTAACCAGCAGCCGCAAACTGCTAGTCTAATGTGAGAGGTCGTAGGCATAACTAAAATATGCTTAGACACGAGGTTAGGTCTGGCTTGTGGCTGAAGTCTGCCCGGAACTGCCCGGCTTATCCAGCGGCCACAAGCTACCAACCTAATGTGAGAGGTCTACGCATTAATATTTAATTAATGCAAATCTGAGATAAATATGATGTCTAAAACGTGTTGGGTGGATAGGGCTAAACCAACTGGACTGATGAATTAATAAACCTGTTTCGTGAATCTATAGGCCCAATACAAAGTTAGACAATCTGCAAGTCTGTTAAAACTGTACATCTGATCCATTAGTCTGAAAACCTGTTAACTTGATTTTCTGATCGGTGAACTAGTTGATCTGAACTCTGTAGGTCTGAAAACTTGTAAACAAGTTAGTCTGAAGTCCATTAGTCTGGGGACACAAGGTAAGGAGGGAAAATACTTGTGTCATCTATTGTTTGGGACCCATATTAGTTAGTAACCCTTTCTGGTATCAAAACTATGACCCAATAGTAGGTAGGGTCCGGGCACGCTTACTGAACTAATTATAAGCGGTTCATTCTGATAATGGCGAGGGGTGTTGATGGTGCGTTCCAACCGGGTCAGAGCGTGCATGGATCCCGGTCTGCCTCTGAAGATGTAAGACGCCGTCACATTTGTAAATAGGTCTGTGTCATACAAAGGTTGTCACTTTAGGGAGTGATACACCCTTCTATGGGGCTGGCACAGGGTATTTATGTATTAGGGAGTCGATCGCTTGGGGTAGATTTAGGGTACACTTAGTTCTGTCTGTTTCCGTTGGGGTACCGTCTGTTTCTGTTGGGTGGTAACACATGTATGTTTCTGCGTGGTACCATCTGTTGGGTGGTAAAGGCCCATTTACTAGGGTGCACCTAATTATAACATTCTGTTTCCATAAGGATTATTCTGTTTCCGTCTCTGATTCCGTTTATGTATCTTATGTCTGTTGGGGTGGTAAAGGCCCATTACTGGCATTTTGTTTCTGTATAGATTATTCTGTTCCGTTTCTGTTTCAGTTTAGACATTACCTAATCCTGTTATACTAGTATTAGTGCAGAGAAGTAAGATATAAGTAAGAAGCATAACTTGGGCTATATCATTCTGTTTCTTCTGTTTAGCTCAAGTATACCAATTACTCATGTTGTTGTTGTCTCTTATCCAGCTTTATTTTCATGTCATGATATTATTATCTGTTCATATGCTGAAAGTCACTGGTCTTGCCAGACTTTATGTCTGACCTTGCTTGTTTTCGCCCCTTTTCTTTCGTCCCCCCAGGTTTTTAGGGTGGAAATATAGGAGCTTGATTCATATTTTCTCTGTTTGAAGTATCCTTGGCCTTGGCTCTATCTTTCCATGGCAGTTTATGTTAGGGATTATGACTTTAAAAACTATGCATTCTAAAGACTTTTGTACAAGACCGATATTTTTTACTTGAATTCTGATATTGTGATTTGAAAAGATGTAACCAAATTTATTTCGGTTTCTATTGTAATAAAGTTATAAATTTTTCAAGTACTGTTTAATCTGTCTTGTAAATTTCTGTTCTATCTACTAAAACGCTCCATCAAAGTTAAGGCATTATCTTTGTGAGTGAACTTAACGGAGGTGGGGTGTTGCAATAATAATATGATAACATAACAAGTAGCCGTGGATGGAAAATATATACAACAATTTAAACTTGCATCCTAGGCATATGGAAATGATCTCAGTGTTAAATCAAAAGTGGAGCATTTCATACATTCACACATGTATGTTTAAAACCTATATTTCACCTAATTCACCCTTTTTGTGGTGTTATACACCCAAAAACATTTCCATTTGACTCATTCTAATTTATGAATGAGTTTACACCCAAAATAGGATCCATACGCAATTCAACTATGAAACAATTCAAATCCAAACATTTTTAGGCTAAATCAAATGATAATAATGGTGAATTTCATAAAATATAAATAATAGTACAACACTCATATTTACCTTTAATTCAATACAAAAATCACAATTCCACAAAACCAATTCAACATGATAATTTCTCATGTAATTACAAGATAGAAGATTTGGGGATTTTTGTATTCGTATTATCGCATAACCAAATCTTCATAGGACTATCAATTCACATAACAAACTATTAAAAACATGAATATACCTTTAAGTAAAACTACCTTCCACTCACAGTTAGATGGAGATGTGGTAGGAATTCAAGATTTGTGATGGTTCTCAACGTTCAAGCGAGCTCTGATTGATATCCTAACAATATACATATAAGAATCATATAATTAGATTCTTATATATTTTTTTATTTAAATTCCAAATTCCTAAACTTATATAAATTGAAATAGAGAGATATAGAATGGAGGTAGAGGGAAGATTCACTCGATTTCTCTTTATTTTTCTATGGAATTCAGCAGCATGGTGGAGAGGTTTAAGAATAATTAGGGTTCCTAATGTAGAGTTTGAGGGGTTATCAATACTTTCTCATGTGAGCGTGAGTCGTTGGATTAATAAAATTAAATCTGATCCTTCCATATAAACACAACCTCTTAGAAAACCATAATCCACATGAGCAGAATTGGGCTGGCCATTAGTCTAGCGGTCAACAGGCGGTCGACCCCCCTAAAGCGGGAGCGGTTGAACCCCCTCCGGCTGGAATGCCCAATTTTTCTTTTTTACTAATCTGTTTATTTTATCAATTACATACTTAGTTTGCTTCACTCTTTTCCATATATCTAATATACGCTGTCCTCTAGATCTTATCTCAACATTTCAAAATTTGAATTTTCCCTCTTCTATTTTAAATTATTATTTGGACAATATATATAATATTTACTCAATTATATATATATATATATATATATATTCTACATACACTATCCAAATTCATTTGTTCATAACTCCTTCATACATCAACCGTTTTCAGCATATTATATATGGAAACGATTAAGAATTTCTCCACGAGTCCAAATAAAAGAGTTTCATAGCTAAGTTCCTAAAGCTGCAAAATCTCATTTCCATCCATATCCTTTAATTGTTTTTATTTATTTATTTATAAATACTTATCAATTTTACATGGTGTTACATTCTCCCCCCTTAAAATAGATTTCGTCTATAAATTTGTTTAAAGGGCAAAAAATGCAACTCGCTCGAAACATCCTTGTTGTACACCCAGGTTATTTATGATTCATCCATAAGCATCCATGACTCGTAGTGACTATGAAATGCAGACCCACTAAAGTGAGCTATAACTTAGCATGTAAGTGTAATAAGTGATGCAATATGTATGCAAAAAACCTAAATATGCATATATTTCTATATCAGTGTTTGGTGCAATGGTGTCACATCCATTTCCTAACATCCAGTCTAGCAATCATGATGCATCCATAAACGATATTTTAAGGAAAATTTTACCCATGAAAAGCTCTAAGTGAGTCTGTCTCATCTTATCCTCTATCTTCCATGTGCTTTTTGCAGGGTCATTGCCCCATCGTACTCAGACGAGATGAGCGATTTTGTTGTGTACTCTCTTGATTTCGTGCTCTACAATCATTGCACCTGCACGGGGCACCCTTGACTCCAACTCGAGTTTCTCTATGTCCCCAATTTCATCAAGCTCGAGTCTGGTAGTAGAATCATGAAGGCATTTCCTTAGATAAGATACATGAAAAACATTATGGACTCCCGATAGACGCTCTGGGAGATCCACTTGATAGGCCAAAGATCCTATCTTCTCGATGACCCTAAAAGTCCTAATAAATCTGGGAGCCAACTTCTAAGTCTTTCTAAACCAATTAGTTCTCTTAAGAGGGGATACTTTCACAAGCACTAAGTCTCCAACATTAAACTCTGGTTCCCACCTATGCTTGTCGGTGTATGATTTCTAGCGTTCTAGGGCTGCCTTTATCCTCTTCCTAATAAAAGATATATTCCCCATGGATTCATGGACAGAGTCTGGTCCGAGTATAACCTTGTCGGTAGTTTCCCACCAAGAAGTTGGTGATTTGCATGGCCTCCCGTGTAGCACTTCAAAAGGGGCTATAACAATCGTCACTTGAAATTTTTTGTTATACGTGAACTCCACAAGCAGTAGGTGTTGCTCCCAAAATCCTCCAAATTCGATGATACAGGCTCTGAGCAAGTCTCTAAGATTCTGTTTACTCTCTCTACATGTTTGTCAATCTGTGGATGATAAACTGTGCTTAAGTTAAGCGTCGTCCCGAAAGCTGCTTGTAGGATTATCCAAAATTCGCTTGTGAATATGGGATCTCTATCACACATGATTCTTGATGGAATACTATGGAGTCTGACTATCTCTCTGACATATAATTAGGATAATGAGGCTGCAGTCCTTGTCTTCTTGGCTGGTATGAAATGTGAACTTTTGGTTAGACAATCCACCACAACTTAAATGGCCTCATTCCCCTTTTTGGCTTTTAGGGAGTCCGTCTACAAAGTCCGTGGAAATATGTTCCCACTTCCACGTCGGAATCTCTAAAGGTAGTAATAGTCCTCTGGGCTTCCCTTGTTCAGCTTTTACCTTTTGGCATGTTAACATTTGGCCACGAACTCGGCTACGTCTCTCTTTATTCCTTCCCAAAGGAGATTCCTCTTCATTTCCTTGTACATCTTATCGCCACACGGGTGTATGGTCAGTTTCGTCCAATGGCATTCCTCTAGAATTTTTTTTCCTCAACCTTCATCCTTAGGGACGTAAAGATGTCCATCCCAAAGTATACTCCCATCATCATGGATCGAATACCTAACCGAATGAGGAAAGGTCTCTCTTTTAACCACTTTCTTATTTATGCCTTTTAACTCTTCATCGATGTCTTGTTCTCTTTAGACTCTTTCTCTTACGGTAGGTGTGGCGGCCCGCCCCGCACCAGTCGACATTTCACTGAGATGTGCTGTACTGATGTCCAACCAGCACTGAACGGTCGCCAAAAGAAAGGAAAAGGAAAGGGATTTGAAGAATTGAATTAGCACAAAACCTGTAACATATCTCACAGCGCATGGAATAAAATATAATAATAATATACTTGACATAAACATGCGAGACGGTGCATAAGCTGAAAACTGAATCAGAACCATTATAGCAGCGGAAATCCAAAATACAGCTTATTACAACTTAAAAATACTGTCTCTAAAGCAAAAAGGAAAGGTACACTACTAATGCCCAAAGTAGTGACCAGCTGCGACACAGGGAGAATATCTATATATCATACGTAGAAGCCTCCTGCTCGTCTCCGGATCAACTACTCGTGCATACCACCTAACCTGTCTCTAGTCTGCTCGTGTGAGCACCCAGAGTAATAAGAAGAGACATAAAACTCTGGGTCAGACAAAAGTCTGGTATGAGCGATAAGCAACTAAACAGAACAATAACAGGTATACTAAACCATACCTGAACCTGGACCTGCAACCAAAGAGTTAGCACTACATACTGTACAATACTCTAAGGTGCCTCAAAACAAGTGGTGTAAAGATACGGGGGTGGGGCTGTGCATGTCATAATGATAGCAAACAAATCAATCATAGCAACCATCCTCACATCTCTCACTCAGTGCGTAAAGCATACGATGTCCACCACTGTAAATCACTAGACTCATCGAAGTAGTGACGGAGTTCGACTCTGTACAACTACTGCTACAACCAAGCTTACCCACATGGAATCATGACCAAACCTTTTCAATGATCCCACTTCATTGGTCTATAGCTACTTTTAGTTGTACCTAGGTCACTACATACTGTGACCCAGAATCCGTTCACATACTTCCCATACATAGTGATCCAAAGATACAGACATCGACAACTCCTTAGCACACATCCCGTAGCAAAGCCCAATGATGAAGTGAACTCAATTGTTCCCAACTGGGTCCGGGATCCTGAGCTCTGACTTCCATTTGGACTACCTTTGCATCTCGGGTTATTGGTTTCCTCCTGTTCGGGTCGGTCGGTCAAGAACCTTTCATTCTGGTCGGTTTTCATCATCTCTACCCTGGTCGGTCGGTATTGCCCCCTGGTCGGTCGAACACTTCACCATTCCTGGTCGGTCGTACTTCACCATCCCTGGTCGGTCGAACACTTCACCATTCCTAGTTGGTCGTACTTCACCATTCCTGGTCGGTCGTACTTCACCATCCCTGGTCGGTCGAACACCTTCACCATTCCTGGTCGGTCGTACTTCACCATTCCTGGTCGGTCGTACTTCACCATCCCTGGTCGGTCGAACACCTTCATACAGGGTCGGTCGTGATGTCCTCCTTCTATTGGGGTCGGTCGTGAACTCGGGTCGGTCGGTCAAAACCCTCCCCTGGTCGGTCTAACTCGACCCGAAGAAAACCTGCACCATTTCAGCAAGCTATTTTCGCCTCTCGACGGCGTTTTCAACCATTCTAACTTTATAATGCAATCATAAATCATGTCAAACAGTCATAGCAACATATGGGATAGACCACAAACACCAAAACATAAATCATAGCATGTGAAATAGATCAAACATACCCAAAAACCATATTTTTCCCTCAAGCATGTTCAAGCAAACTTAATGATAGAATTAACAAAATTTAACCGAATTAGCCAATTTTTCTAACAGAGGTCTAAAATAATATTTTAGAATTTATAAATATTTTTCCAGATTTTTAACATGCATAAATTCGCTAATTTCCACTAATCACCCCTTAATCCCCCAAATTCCGGGATTTGCAAAATTAGTCGAAATTAACCCAAATTCATATCAGAGGCATAAAATGATGTTTTAGAATTTTAGGAATTTTTTTCTAGATTTTTCTGAGTTATAATTTCGCTAATCTTCGCTAATTACCCTAATTAGCCGTAATTAGTGTAAAACAAAGCAAATCACTCACCTTTGCCACAATTTAACTTTCAGAACTTAAAATCCTCTGATATAGATCCAATCTCTATGTGTTCCAGCAGCTCTATTCCAAATCCTATGCTAATTCGCCTTGATTTGATGTAGTTTTGCTTAATCTTTGATTAGAAAGTGATTAGAGGTGATTTGGAATGATTTTAGATGTTGGAGGCCATGACTAGGGTTGAAGAAAATAAGTGGAGGTTGGAAAAATGAAGTAAAAACCGAAATCCTAACCCTAGCAGCCCTTAAATACCAATAATCCCGAAATCCCCCCAATGGGCCTAATTACTAACTACCCGGTTAAGCCCAATTAAGCTGTTTTTCACCATCTGAAACTTGTTTCAGCCATATCTCCCAAACGGTGAGTCCGTTTGGCTAATGTGACCACTCTACGGAAAGAGAAACCATCATCCGGAGCCAATGGAAGTGGTTTCAGGTCAAAATTCTTTTCCAGTCAAAAGTTATGGCCAAAACAGTGCCAACTAGGGGTAAAATGGTCATTTAAAAATCGGGAAAAAATCATGAACGTGGGAAATGACCCCAATAGTCGTCTCCCAAAGTTACATGACCATACGTCTTCGTATGTGAAAGAAATAAATATCCTACGATCCTATGATGCGTAGAATACGGGTCGTTACAGTAGGTCTAATTATCATGGCCCCAAGAAAACTATTGGAAGTGGTTGGTGAGGGTTGTAAATTAAAATTAGAGAGGAACTCTAATTGCTTCCATTCTAGGATTGCATTTAAAGTCGCATATTTCATACTTAAAGCATCCGCCACAACATTCCCCTTGCTTGGGGTATACTGAATCTCAAAGTCAAATGAGGCTTTATATTTCATCCATCTTTGTTGTCTCAAGTTTAGGCCACATTGATAAAATAAATACTTAAGGGATTTATAGTCGGTAAACAATTCAAACTTCTCCGCTAAGACATAATGCCTCCACATCTTGAGGGCGAACACTACTACGGCTAACTCAAGGTCATGTACTAGATATCTTTTTTATGGGTCCTTGACTTGTCTATTAGCATAGGCAACTACTCTTCCTTCTTGCATACGAACTGCTCCTAAATTGGTCCCACGTGTGTCAGTGTAAACGGTAAACAATCTTGAAACATCATGTATAATTAGGACTGGTGCACTAGTCAATGCTTCCTTTAATTTCTCAAAGGCTGTATCACTTTTATTACTCCAAGTGAATACCAAATTTTTCTTTGTCAATTGGGTTAATGGAGTAGCAATCTTTGCGAAGTCTTTAATGAATTTCCTATAATACCTAGCCAATCCAAGGAAACTTCTTACCTTTGTAGTGTTTCGAGGTATCCTCTATTCCTTGATTGCCTCAATCTTCGCGAGGTCTTCGGCCAAGCCTTTACTCAACACAATATGTCCTAAAAATCTTACTTCTTCCCTCCAGAAATGGCATTGCAGTTGGTTCTTTCTTAATATCCCTAACACTTGTCTCAAGTGTTTCTCTTGCTCTTCACGATCTTTTGAAAATATAAGGATATCATCTATGAAGACTATCACAATTTTATTTAGAATGCCCTAAACACTCTACTCATGAGGTCTACAAAGAAATCAGGTGCATTTGTTAATCTGAAGGGCATAACTTCCCATTGGAACAACCCATTTGGTGTCCTAAAAGCAGTTTTTTCCTTGCCGTCCTCCGAATTCTTAACTGGTGAAATCCGGTAGAAAGGTCTAGTTGGGAAAATACTCGGGCTCCTCCAGTGGTTAAAAAGTCATCGATTCTTGGCGAAGGGTACCTGTTCTTTTTGGTCAATTTATTAAGTTCTATATAGTCCACATAAAGTCTCAAAAATACATCTGCTTTGGTGGAAAACACAACAGGTACAGACTATTCTGAGGTGCTTTGACGAATAAAACCTTTTTGTAATAATTCCGAGATTTGTTTATCTAACTCCCTTCTTTCCTTGGGTGCCATATGCCTCAAGGGTAGTGTTACAGGTTTAACATCCTTCTCTAGGTCAATACGAAAGGAGATTTCTCTATAGAGTGGAAGTTCCATGACTTCCTCAATGACATCCAAAAACTCATAGACTATAGGGACCGAAGATGGTCCTTCAGAATTAGGAGACAAGGAATATAAAAGGATTTGTCCTTGTTTATAATATTACAAGGAATATTTAGGCTGTTTCCTTTTTATCTCCTAAGACGAACAAGTCTCTTATCACAATCTAGGATTGCTGCATAAAACGATAGCCAATCCATGCCTAAGATAAGGTCATACCCCATAAAGTCCAACACATACGCTTTTCAATGGAACTCGACATTGTCAACCTCCAATACTAGGTCTTTAAACAATAGCTCAGGATACTTAGATCCTCCGATAGGGTTGGCCACCTCTATCGGACTATCTAAGATAGATACAAAAAGGTTCAACAAATTTACTAATCGCTTGGTGATAAAACAATGGGTCACCCCGAAGTCAAACAAGGTATATGCTGAAATTCCTAAAATAGAGATTATACCTTTGAGTGTGGGCTGCCCTTTTTCTCGCGGGGGTAGGATTTGAACTGGGGTTGCTTCAGTCGCATAATTCTGGCCACTCTTGGCAACTTTGGGCTTTGGGAAGTCCGTGTATATGTGTCCTTCTTCGTGGAAGTTGTAACATTTTCCCTTCAACTCCTTTTTCTTTAGCGAGGTCCTATAATCTTTGGCCTCATGTCCCTTGCGGTTTCACCTCATACAAGTCTTTGCGTCCTTTTTGAATTTGTTCTTTTTCTTATTATTCTACCACTCCTTCTTGTTTTTACTGGAGCCTTCTCCTTTCTCTCCCTGTTTATCTTCTTTGGAGCTTTTGGCCGCACGGTGTTTACTTTCTAAACTAGAGTTTCGAAGGTTTCCCCTAAACGTTACTTAAGCTAATAAGGTCTCCTTCAACAGGGAGTTCATTCCTTTGACAAACCTAAGGGCTTTGTTCATGGGAGTGTTTATTAACTCTCTCCCGTACTTACATAACTGAATGAATTTTGATATGTTTTCTTGCAGGCTCTAGCGACTTTCCTGAGGTGCATGAACTTCTCTAGCTGAATAATCATTTCGACCAGGGGTAAAAAGTTAGCTTCAAACTGGGTCTTGAACTTAGCCCATGTAAAGATTCGGCCTCATTCTCCATTGATATTAAGTTCCACCACTCTAGGGCTTCATCCTTCAAATGCAAGACCGCTATCATTCTTTTCACTTCGTCGGGCCAAGCTGTAGCCATAAAGATTCTTTATAATCCATAAACCAAAATTGGGACTTAGCAAAGCCTTCCTTTCTAGAAAACGTTTTCCCTCCACTATTCATAAAGGGCTTACAAAAGTAGGAAAAGTCAAAGGACACTTCAGCGGCAGGAGCCGTAGGAGCCGCCAGGGAAGGATTCACGACAGGGGCCTATTCCACAGTACAGAGGTACTGCTGGAACCATTCAGGCAAGTATCTAGGCCTAGCCTGGTTAACGTGCTCATTTTTATTTTTATCCATTCTACTATCTGAAAAGAAAAGGAAGAACCCCTTTGTGGATACTCCTAAGATAGTATTTAATGCTGAAAACGATAAAGATGCCTAGTATAATTGCTTACACTTATTGTGGGTAAATATATATTGTGTATATATATTGTTTGGAAAATCTTTTTCATATCACAAATACGCCTCTCATACGTATATTTTCCATATAATCGGGTAACCTATGCTCTGATACCAAATGTAACAACCCACCCGGAATGGGCCTGAATTTCGACATAGAAAAGGCCCATCGAAACTTAGAGTTATTCTAAATGGGTCGTTGGTTCCTGTAAGGACTACGTTTGCACAGATAATAATAACTTATACGTCAAATGGAAATCTCACACAGCGGAATGAGAAAATATAATACCAAATATAGATGTACCATTTATTTCAAAAACCGCAGAAACACAGTGTCACAGTTACATTTATTCAAGAGGTACGTCAAATAGTTCATAAATATCCAAAATAAGTCCAGTAATAACTGTTAATAATATCATAATCACTTCGTCTTCTCCGCTGGCTTCAACCATGTTGTCATCCATGACTTTACCTCACCTACTGACCTGTTGGATGTTAAGGAGAGGGGGTCAGAACATAATGTTCTGTGTGACTTAAATATAGTGTTACTTAATGTTCATACCCTATATTTTTAGCAGGTATCATATATAAGGTATGTCTATGTAGCACACAACAAACATCAAGTTTTAACCAATGGGGTGGATGTCCAAGTCAATTTCCCATTAGTGTTTTAGGGTAAAAATCCAAAGAGGTGGCATTCTCGGTCACTTATAGCCCTATTAAGGGTGGATTCTTACTATCTGTTATAACCCTGAGGCAGGCCTTATCCCTTTCAGACCCCGTCCTAGCACATCAATGATTTTAAATCTATTCTCTCATTTGTAATATGAGAATTAGTATTGCGGACGTTACTACTTAATTGATATTACCCGGTAGGCCTATGTCACTTAAGACTTCCCTTAGATAAGTTGGTGAGCATGCAATGGACACATATCGTTTCAATTACAAATCTATCCCTAGTTAAGCCCTTAGAAGCTTCTAAAGGAAGTGGACATCCCGGTGAACTACCCCACTCTGATACCATTTTATGCCTAACCACTTTTAAAGAAGGAGGACACAAAAACCTACCTTAACACTAATAAGGGTGGGTCCCATGACTTTGGTTCCTCTCCAAGGAATAAATCTTCAGAGGGATCCTAGTCCTACCCAAATTAGATAAAAAAAGGTGAGTCAGCCAATTAAGCCCTTCTTAAGGCTTAGTAAACCTATCTATTTTCATATATCACACACACACACTAGAGCTCTCACATTAAATCCTATACCTATAGATGCTGGATGTGCTGGTCCGTTTCGGGCATACTTCTACTATAATTCGGTTTAACCTCGTGTCTAGTGTACTAAGTTTATGAATGGCCCATGGCGCCTAGATATCTCATATTAGTTGGGCCTATTTGTGGTTGCTGGATTTGTCGGTCGGTTCCCGGAAGGCTTCTACCACAAATGGAAACTAACCTCGTGTCTATATGTCATATATATATACATATACATATATATATATATATATATATATATATATATAAAAGCCATTCTAAATATATGCATATACAAGCAAACAAAAATATATGTATATTTGTTAAGGGGACATTTCAATTTCAAATTCTAGCCTAATCGCATTTATTAGGATATTACAAAATCAATTACGTTGAATACGTTTGTTTAAGTAATATAATAATAGCGCCTAATTAATGTAACATTCGTACAATGGGAAGCATTCTAACGAGGTGGAAATTGTTGTCATATCCAAATCAAGGCATGAAAATTGGATTTTCCATGCTTTTACCGCTACAGCTACAACATAGGCACAATAATAATATGATAACATAACAAGTAGCTATGGAAGGAAAAACATATATACAACAATTTTAAACTTGCATCCTAGGCATATGGAAATGATCTCAGTATTAAATTAAAAGTGGAGTATTTCATACATTCACACATGTATGTTAAAATCTATATTTACCCAACTCACCCTTTTTTGTGGTGTTATACAACCAAAAACGTTTCCATTTGACTCATTCCAATTTATGAATGTGTTTACACCCAAAATAGGATCCAAACCCAATTCAACTATGAAAAAATTCAAATACATACCTTTTTAGGCTTAATAAAATGATAATTATGGTGAATTGCATAATATATAAATAATAGTACAACACTCATATTTACCTTTAATTCAGTACAAAAATCATAATTCCACAAAACCAATTCAACATGACAATTTCTCATGTAATTACAAGATAGAAGATTTGGGGATTTTCTGTTCGCATTATCGCATAACCAAATCTTCGTAGGCATATCAATTCCTATAGCAAACTATTAAAAACATGAATTTTGCTTCATTGCTGAGCAGTTTATTTTGTTAATTACATACTTAATTTGCTTCATTCTTTTCCATATATCCAATATACGCTGTCCCCTAAATCTTATCTCAAAATTTCAAATTTTGAATTTTCCCTCTTCTATTTTAAATTATTATTTAGACAATATATATATAATTTTTTCACAATTGTATTTTTTTTGCATACACTGTCCAAATTCATTTGTTCATAAGCCCTTCATACATTAACTGTTTTCAGCATATTATGTATTAAAACGATTCTAAATTTCGCCACGAATCCAAATAAAAGATTTTCATAGCCAAATTCCTAAAGCTACAAAATCCCATTTTCCAGCGATATCATTGTCATACAAGAGAGAGGGCATCTGACCTGGTTTCCGTACAACTCGGGATTCCTTACTAACGGAGGACCAGAGAACGGGTCCACCATCAGATCTCTGCGTGACCGGGGGCACCCCACGGTGCGGGGTCTTCTGTCACAATTGGCTTGAGTGTAACAACAAGTACGCTTGTGCGAGTACCAGACGCTAGAAAGCAGAAGAAAAACATTCGAACACTTAACATAAATGCGACGTAATAAAGACTAACTAATGCTTTCATTCACAGAACTAAAGAAAAATACATACTTTGATATCATTCTTTCTAAACTACCTACTTTGATATTGAAAATTTCTAATGACAGGGTGCACATGAAAACCATACCATGCCTCTAAAAGCGAAAGGGTCGGACTCGCATATATTATCGGCCCACATCCCAAAAAAGGCAAAAGACATCCATCCCTTGGGCAGTTCTTCCTCCTCTTCTTCCTAAGGCTCCTTCTCCCCCTTCTTCTTTTTCTTTTTCTTGCCTGAATCTATGCTTGACAGATCTTTTCTGTGAAAACCCGTAACTTCCCCGTAAAGGAAAGCGGCGGATGGTTCGAGAACAAGCCACAACAAAACGCATACAAAAGAACATTTCACTGTATATTACAACAATGCATCAGATTACAAGAATATACCGAGTATAAATGAATAAATATTACACAGAAATATCAGAGATTTAAATTACATTTAAATACATAGCAGCGGAAAATAATACAATACACAACTAGAAGAGATATACGGATACAAAGCTTTCCGGATATCATTCCAGCTGTAAACCAGGATCCTGTGAATATAAATCTACAAAACCAAAACTACTAGCTACCCGTGTCAAAATAAGGGCACCCAGAGTTTAGGTTAAAACAATAAACTCCAGGTCAGTCATGTGACTGGTGTGAGAACTAAAACAGTTAACCTTTATTTTAAAGTTAGGTAAATCAAGGGACCACGCCGTATAACACGGAACGGGTTTCCTCCCAAGAATACCAGTGCATAAAACAAACAGCGCAATGCTAAATAAGAAAAAATGAAGCTGTTATAAGACCCAGGTCCTATCACACAATGCAACACAAGCCGGGGGATAGGGTTTTCCCTTATAACAGCCAAAGAATGCTTGATACGTTTAAAACAAATCATTTGATACTATTATAAGTGTATAGTGTATAAAACAACTTCAAATCATAAATATCAATCATAGACGGCATAAGTGCCCCATCCCACTATGTCGCCATACTAGGCTCTACAAATAAAACCGCAAATGTCATGTATTTGGAAATTGGATTTCCATCTATGAACCGAGGCAAAAGATAGTCCTCAACCGATTCGAGACGCTCTAGCCCGTGTCTCAGGCAAGTACTCAGTCAAGCCTTTGGATCGTCAGGGCCGGTCCACCGATGTGGATTAAAATTCCTGAACACCACGTTTCCCCACCCTATGGGGTGTAAGTCTGGTCCGTCTGCCGACCAGAATGCATCGGCCGAAACCGATATAACCGAGGCGCCTCGCAACAGCAACAACCACATAAGTCAAACTCGTCAGGGCGTGTAAAACCACTGACGCCACTTTTTAGCTAGAAGGAAACGCATGCCCTCCCTGAGGTCCGTCTCCCGTTTTTGGTTCATACCGGGTGTGAAACTCGCGAAGTAAACGTTACACAAAGCTACGCCACAAAGGCCGTGCTTTGATCATCAACCACAAGACTTTGCTTTTCAACAGAAGCCTTGATCATTCGCCACTTAGGCATGCCACACAGGCAATTCACTCCATGCGTTTGATATCCATCAGTATATAACCCCTGAGCTCGTACGTCTCAGAGAAGGGCGTTAAGCAAGAGAATAAATTCTCCGCCGCCAAACAGATATATATTTAATAGAGATCAATCACACAGACTAAAATCCAATGTCAGACACACAGTCCATTTACAAGTCCGTTCTGGGTCTGAACGAAACCGGAGGCACCTAGTACCCCGCATATCCATCGATCTCCTAGTACGTCTGGACGATCACCAACTGTTTCCATCTTCTTGGGTGTACAACCCAATCAAGATCATCAGTAATCACCCAAACGACGTGAAGACCTCCGGTCTTCGACCATCGTCTTCATCTTCGACTTATCGTCGTATCAGTTATTCAGAATGGGATAAACCCGGTCTTTCCAAATAACTCGCGTATATTTTAAATAAGTGTTACACAAACACAACATACGCCTCATTCCAATTCATCAGTCACTAACCGTAAATTAATCAAGAGAATAATTCCCCAAATATTAACCCCGAAGGCCGAAACCAACATCAGATCAATATCCAGAAAACCATTATGCTTAGCTAACCGACAGTTAGTTTCTGAATTTCACATTCATAGGGAAAGGTTCCCATTAATTTTATCAAAGATAAATTCTTTATATTTCTTTAATCTATCCTTTTGAATTTCGATTCAACTAGTCGGGATTAACGAACCTTACCGAAGTAATCAGTTATTTTAATTTCCCAATCCCACCATATTCATCCCATGAAGTAAAACTGGTTAAACTTCATATCTAACACCACGGTGTTATCGGTAAATTCAATTACCCTTTCACATTCAAATCTAATTAAAGATTTAACTATCGCCTGGAGCAAAACTGGTGATACTCCATTTCGATTATTTCAATCTAATTAAGGATTCATTAAAACTCCACTTAGTTTTAATCTTTGACTGGGTTAAAGAATCAGTGTCATTTAAAACACAGTTCACGATAAACCCAAAATCACATTCATTAATTATCGGGTTAAAGAACGAGTGTTATTTAAAACACTGTCCACGATAAACCCAAAAATCAATATCAATTCAATTCCAATTAAATATTATTTAATTGGTACACTTGATTAAATCTAAATAAAAAGATTTAATCTTTCCTCAACTGGGTTCAAGAACAGTGTTAGTCAATACACCATTCACGACAAACCCAAATCATATTTGATATTAAATACAAGGCTCTGAATAGAAAATATCCCGGCTTATATTCAATATCAAATTCTGCGACCAACAAAGATCGTATTGGAAATAACGATATATATATATATATATCTATATCTTTCAAATTTCCATAACAACATTTGTATAATCACGAAATCCAACATCGAAATATTCCGAAGACAGTTTCGATTCAAATCCATTCCAATGCAATCATTGGAAATTCTGGTTATTTTTAAAACCCTGTTTAAATTCAATTTATTTATTTAAAATAAATAGAATTATAATTCTAATTCAAAACTAGTTCATTTCGATAAAAATCTATTTTTATCTTTTCAAATATGGAGTTTTTTTCATCCCAATCCTTTCTAAATCATTTCTTATGATTTTACACAAATTATTACTATTTTTAATAATTTTATCAAGGCCTGTACAGTCAATTTCCATCAACGGCCATCGAACTACACTTACAGCGACCTTTTTCAAATTTGATTTGGACATAATTCCAAATGCAACCGTTAGATTTCTAATTCCTAATATTCGTTAGAAAACTCTTTTCGATACGAACCCAACGGTTCCGGTTTTAGGAGAATCCGACGGTCGGATCTCCCGTAATGTCCGTTTGAAATAAATGGTCGAAATTCACGAACTGCCGCGGCGCGGCGCGTTCTATTCAGGCCATTATATTATATATATAATATATATAATATATATTTCATCGATTTCTATTTAAAACGAATTATATAAATAGTTTTAAATTTGTTTCAAAAGCAATTTCAACTTCCATTTCAATTCAAATCAAAATTGAATTCTTCTTTATAAATTCGTTTTAAAATTCATTTCTATTCAATTCAAATTTCAATTGAATTTGAATTCATTTCAATTCGCTTTCAATTCAATTTGGATTCGTTATATATTCAATTCGAATTCATTTTCTTTTCAATTCGATTCAAATTTTATTTCAAAATATTCGATTTCGAAATCACTTTTCAATATTCATTTTAAAATGAATAAAATCGATATAAATATCATTCACATCAAAATGGCGTCAATCTAATCAACATGGCTTCATATATTTCTATTTTCAAATATTCTATTTCAAATATTTCTATCATTAAAATATTTCGTTCAACACATGACCAATCTCAATGGATGAGTACAGTCAACACATGAACCTTTATTTTATATTGATAAAGATGTAAATTTTACTACTAAAATATTTCGTTCAACACATGACCAATCTCAATGGATGAGTACTGTCAACACATGAACCTTTATTTTATATTGATAAAGATGTAAATTTTACTACTAAAATATTTCGTTCAACACATGACCCTTTATTTTATATTATTCTTTATTTTCTAAATTGGAATGAGGCTCAATCAATTACCATATAAAGTTAATCATATGGATTTTCACACATCACACGTACATAATAGCATTGAAAAATAATCAACCATCAACCAAAGTGCACTACACTGTATAAGCATCAAATATAGATATCTAACGCTTATAACAGCCTGTCAATCAATCGATCGACATATTTAATCAATCAGGATGAGTGAACTTCAAATTTCATCCCAACACCCGTGTGGGGTTTCAAACAATCAAACACAGATTTTATTTGTGCAGTTGGGCGATGTGTAAAATTTATCGTCCCAATCAATGTCAGTCAAATCAGTGTATATAAACAAATCGGCCGATTTGTTTATAAATATCTATTTGTTCACTTTCACGTTAAAAATTATATTCTTAACGATAAAACATTTTATTCAACCTATGAAAATATTCTATTCAGTTCATTTATTCAATAAAATGATATTTCTATTTTCTAACATATTTTTAGAAAATTTCGGCGGCATAACGGCACGATACTAGAAACGGGACGAGGCCTAGCCTTATCCCCGGTCTAGTGAAGGCCCACGCCATTCACACATCAATCAAATCAATTTCATTTCACCAACCAATTCAAATTTCAATCCAATAATCTAACCAACTACACAACCACACAACTTAACAAACAAGCCATCCATGGTCTGTGGATGACGGGTGTCGGGTGCTACAAAACACCGTCTGCATCCTAGTATATATTTAATACTAGAAAAATTAAATTGAAAGGTGAGAAGTTCTCACCTTTAGCTATCCCATCATCTTGACTCTTCTTTGATAGAAATCTTCATCTTTCACGCCTTTTTATCACTTTCGTTGCCCGTAGTCACTACATATGTAAAAATCGGATTTTTACTTCGCTATTCAATATATAAAAATCGAATTTTGACTTCGCTATTCAATATATAAAAATCGAATTTTTTCTTCGCTATTCAATATATAAAAATCGAATTTTTATAACTTCAACTTCATATTGAAAAATCGTATTTTTCTATTCAACTTCATATAAGGAAAGTCATATTTTTCTATTCAACTTCATATAAGGAAAATCATATTTTTATTTTGCTAAAAATATTCCATACATCGAATAAAAATCAAATTTTTATCTAATGTAAAAATCACACCTTTATGTTATGAAAAATTAAAACTTTATGCATTAAAAATCTCTCTTTTCTTTCAAGCTAAAAATCATAGCTTTCATACATTAAAGGTCATATCTTTATCACCTCGTTATAAATTTAAAACAAGGCTTTTTAATTATAGGAACTAATTATTTAAAATAAATTAAAATAAAATAAATACTTACATTCGTTGTTTTGGTCGAAGGAGTGGGGTTATCGTGCACTGGGGGAGGGAGCAAGGAGGCGTCGTCACCTCTGAACTGCGGCGGAGGCGGTGGTAGGGAATGTAGGTGGCTAGGGTTTTTGCTGGAGCTCGATTTGGGGGTGGTGGTCGAGGTCACGGTTTTAATCGAAGGGGGGTGTGGACCTGGCAGCGGCGGACGGCGCAGGAGTGGGGCGGCTAGGCGGCTGAAGTTGAGGCTGGCAGCGGTGGTAGTTTCGTTTGGGGATTTGGGGGGTTCGGGTGTCGCTTGCTTCTGGGGAGGAGGGAGAGATAAGAGGGGGCGCGAGGGAGGGGGATGCCATCACCGGCGGCGGCGCGTCAGGCCGAGGAGGAGGGAGCGACGAGCAGTAGTCGGGTTTTTTTTATCCTAGGTCTGAAATCCAACGTGTAAGGGAGGGGTGAGATAAAGGGGATAAGGGTTAATTAATTAATTAATTTTATATTTAATTTTCCACGAAAAAGTCAACTCTTTTTATTCGACCTCCAAACGAGACCCACCGACTGTCGTCCATAGCTAATTACCCCCATTCCGAACACAATGGGATATGTATCATAAGATGATTCGACTGTCTCGACCAGTTTCTGTTGAATTTAAAATATAATTCTTTATATATTCAATTTAAACGTACATTTCAATTTACCGGGGTCACATACGAACTCTAAAAATTCTAAAAAAATATTTTCTAGCTTCGTATTGACGATACGGTCCTAACAAAACTAGTTTCGTCGAATTCTGAGACCGTTGGAAAAATGGCCATTTTCCAGTCGATTAAAATCAACTAAAACTGGTCAAACGCGTTTTCCTTTGCCACGCTCACACATTGATTCGAAAAATTATGAAATTTGACACCTAGCGATAATTTGACATCACGGACCCAACAAAACTGGTTTCGCCGAAATCCGAGGTCATTTGCAAAATGTCCACTTTTAAGGGCCTGAATTCCATAGCGACTATTCAGAATTTTCAACTGGACATATCTTTTGATTCCCGCTATGAAATTTTGATTTTTCGGATTCGTTGGAAAGATATTCTCAATTAGATCCTAATGTTTTTGGTTTCACTAAAATCCGGATTGTTTTGCACCCGGTACATTCAATTGAAGTTTGAAATCGAATTATTGAACTACCGCGCCATTTTCAATTCTATTTTATAATTATAAATAAATATTTATATTTTAACGACGACGTATATAATATATACGTCGAATTATATTCAAAATAAATTTCTCGTCGATATTATTTAAAATAATTCATTTTAAATAATCAAAATTCGCTAGAATTGCCAAAATAAAAATTTTAAACTGGCCCAGATTTTCGGGTTGTTACATTTTCCCTTCTTCATCCACCTCCTAGAACTTCCCCCTCCTTTCTCCTTCTTCCCTTTGGGTGGGGATGGGAAAAGAGAAGCTAGCGGGATCTCCTCGTCGTCGTCGCTAACCTTGGTGATCTCATCATCGGGCAGGATCTATGCAGTTAATGCCTCGCTACTATCCTGTTATATCCTGTAGCACATTACCACACTACGCTTTTCCTCAAATAGCCTCTTATATAGCCTTTCCGCTTTAAGCCCCGCTATATTCTGCTATTTCCGATATATCCCATTATTTCCCTATGTTTCGTTATTCCCTCTATATCTTTGATGAAATAAATGAACTCAAAAATGAAATTTATGCATTGTAAAAATTACGAAATTAGGTTTTTTAATTGACATTTTTAATATATATTTTTAGAAACAAAAATTCTCAAAACATGCTATTAAATTTGATTAATTTGAGTGAAAGTTTATGTTTATTTATCGATATTTGCACATACTTGTATCTAATATTAAAAATGTACTAATTAGAGTTAAATAAATTCTTATTTTTTTTGCTAAATTATCATTCATATATTCGCATATTCGCAAAAACATTTTGAAGGCATTATATGTGTTATTTTAGAGTCATCCGCTATATCCTGCTATTTCCTTGCTTTATCCCCACTATGACTTTTTGGACCTCCGCCGCATTCGATCCGCTAAGTACTTTAACTGCACAGGGTGAGATTTCCCTCAAAGGCGGAGGAACAACCTTACATGAAAGTGCAAGCACTGGAGGTGCTCTCTCTTGCCCTTGGGACCTGGTCTTCGATACCACCTGTTGTTGGACCGTCTTGCCAGCCTTAAGTTTTTTGGCCTCCGCTCCCTTGAACTGTTTATACGTCTTTGCGGCCTTCTTCCTAGAGGCATTTGCATCATCTTTTTCCTTTATATCTTCCTGCTCCTTCACCGTAGCCTCCTTTTCTCTTTGGACCTTGGACGCGACATCTTGTTTGGCCTTCTTTCTAGAATCCACCAGAGCCATTTGCCGGGCTAACTAGTCAGCCATTTTCTTCTTCTCTTGCTCCATGGCTTTGGCAAGTAAACCAATTTGCTGCTCTTGAAATTTCCCATGCATCGTAGCTCGCTCATTTTGGAAATTATTGTTGCCTGACTCTCTGCCCTTCTCTCCCCATAAAAGAACTAAAGTACACCAAATCCTCCTCAGTGAGCGTAATCTCCGTTCCTTCTTCCTCACCAAGCTGGCCAGTGAAGCCTCCCACTCCGATCTCGGGCTTGCAAAACTGAGAAGAATCCAAGATCACAGTCATTTCCACATCAAAGGGCCCTGCATATCCAAAAAAGGCTCATGAGTCGGCTAGATTCCTGCATGCCGATACTGTTAAGCACTTAAGGATAGTGCGACTTTACCTACCAACACCTGCGGTGCAGTTCCGACAAGCACTAAGACATTGTCTGTTGCCTGGTTCGAACTCTTAAGACCATACCCTGGTTGATCTGGATTATATTCAGGTACGATAGGGGGATTGACTTACAAGCTAGCCAAGGGAGTAGACGACCCAATGTGCTACTGGGAAGAACTACCTCCACCAAATTCATGGGCCACCACCAAACTATCAGTGTCCACATTCTTTCTGTTCGCGGCAGCCTGTGCCGCATCAGCATCATTCCTCAGCAATTACCTCCCCTCTTGCAGATTCAAGCGTTTTGCACCTTTCAAGTGAGAAAACATGAAGTCAACATTGTTGATGGCATCCACCCCCCGTAGGCCCATCTCAAAATCCAGCAACTTGTCTCACAAACTAGTCAGTACCCTAAAGTAATAATCAACCCATGAAAAGTCACGGTACCTGAGCACCTTAACATACATGTCCCATATATAGGGCTCCAAATCCAACTCTGCTTGGGCTGTGGCATCCTCAACAGTAATCTTGATCCCCTCCATTTCCCTCTCATGCTTGGTCCTCACTCCATCTAGCTAGCCCAGCGCGTATCCAACCGTCTCCTCGGCCTTGTCCTTATCTCTCTTGGCCTCCTCAACCTGCCTTTTCAGATCAACAATCTCCTGTGTTAACCTCTAGTTTTCCGCATTCTCAGTGCTTAACCACTCGTTTTCTTTCCTCAAGGCCTCGTTATCCTTTTGAAGTTGGGAGGCCCTTTCATTGTACTCCAATTTGGCATTAACCCTCTCCAAGTCGACTTTAACTTTCGTGAGGGTTGTATTCTATGTTGTAAGTTTGATCGCTATATCTTAAAACTCGAAGCCGCATGCTCCGCATCCCTCTTCATCCTATCATGTGCCTCCTTCAGTTCCATTGTGTCAACAACAAAAATTTAGCCTTTGAATGAGGCGCTACAAGTACAAAAAAGCCTAAGACCTAAGGGTATGTCTCACCTATCTCTTTCTCCAGGTTTTGGATAGTTGTCCGCTAAGCATTGATGGTCAGACCACGATTCTAGATCTCCACATTCTTAGCGCAAACCGAATCAGAGAGATGCCCATCATACTGAACTCTATGACATTGCGTTAAGCATGGTATATTTTCTTCCACACATAAGTGGTGTCTTCCTGAGGAGTCGAAATAATATTCGGCACAAACTTCAATTCATCAAGGTAATACCATCGGAATTGCCTTTTCAAGAGGCCAATCTTCTCCTCATTAGTCAGTTTTAGGGCTTCTGGTCCTCCCCTTGACGTGCACATCCTCGATAGCCCACGACTTACCAACTAAACAACATGATTGTCAGATCTTTGAACGGGATCCACTTAAGAGTTAGGAAGAGGGAACGTCGGGGCTTGCGATCTGGCGCCTGTAGTCTCAAGCCTTGAATCTGCCCCGACGATCTAAATGGCAGTGGAAATTCTAAGTGTTATTGATGTCGGTAATCGCTGCTACGACCAGAGGGTGAGATGACTGAGGCAGGTTGGCCCCTTTCTTAAAATTGCTTAAAACCAAGCTCTTTTGTGGTCTCTAGCCTTTTGACCCATAACTTCAGTGCCTATCATCGCCACCTCTGCGAGCCATTTCACCTGCGCAAAGCAAAACCAAACATCAGGCCAAGCACTTTACGCACATGAGAAAAATGTCGTGTTATGTAGTGTTTATGAATGTGTGCCCTAAGTGCGCTCTCCACAGACCAGATTGAGTCCTACTAGGAGGAGTTGGGTAACGACCCGGATTTTAAATAATTAGTTTTAAACATTCAATATTATTTTAAATGTTGTGTTGATAATATAAATGGAATTTTATATTGAGTTATTGATTTAATAAACGAATACGGTTTATTTTGAATATATATAATTATTATAATAAGAGAATCTGAAATAATTCAATTCGAAATTTAAAACCAAGTCAAAATGATACAAATGATTAATAGAAATTCTGTTTGAGCATAAACGATAATAACAATAATTTATTATCAATAAATTTATCGTTTTGAATTTAATTTATCAATTTAAACTAATATCGTCTCCAGATGATCAAATAAGGCTTTGGAATTTTTCCAAGTGTGTCTAGAGTAATGGTATAACAAAAAAATTATCGATTTTTTTGTTCAAAAGGGAGTTTAGAATCATGAGATATTTTAAATTAAATAAAGTTGTACTAGTTCAAATAAAATTAAAGTAAAATAAATTTTAACTAATTTCCTTCTACCCTAAGTATTTAAAATTTACGTACAACCTACATGCCTATGTGCTGATTCACGCACCTACCTTGTACCATCTTCCTTCTACCTGAAGCACCTTTCTCTTATTTAAACACGCGATTCCCTTTCCTGTCTTCTATAAACAAAAATAGCAAAGTCAACTGTTTTTTTCTCTCTAATGAAATCCATAGCTTCGATACCAAAAGGAAGGTGTCTGCTCCTCCTTTCCTTTTTCCAAACCTGGTTATGGGAATAAAAAAAGGGATGATTCCCTCACTTCATAAAAATCAAAACATGTCTTATTTACCTCTTTCCCCTTTCGTTTATCTCGATTCAAAATAAGAAGAAAAAAACTAAAAAAATAAAAGGAAACCACGAATCAGAAATCGCGACTCTGAGGCTGAGCGCGGTAGGAGGAGGAGCAGAGGGTGTCGCCACTTTTGGATTGGGGGTTCAAGTTTGAATTCGATTTCATGGAGATGGCGACCTGTAGTTTGATTTCATGATACTTGGCTTCAGAGCGAATTAAGGTGTCCACAAGTTCAACTGGGTGGGGGCGTTGCAATGGGTGGTGGATGATTTAGACGTCACGAGGAGGTCGGAAATTGCAATGAAGAATGGCGGTGATTAGAGCTTCACCATGAATTCACAATGGGTTTAAATAGGAATGGTTGCACTAGTTAGATGACAGGGTTTGTGGTGCGTAATGTGTTAAATATTAGAAACTGGGTTTGTGATTGAGGCTGTTAGAAACTGGTTTTGACATTTCGAAGAGGAGGAAGGCTGTTGTTGAATTTGGGTCAAGCAATGGTGTTGTAATGCTGTATGGGGGAAAGGGACAGTAGGTTTGAATGGAATGGAGGTAGCAAAGTGGAAAGTCAGTTGGGAAATTTCTGAAGTAGGGTATTGGTATATAGAACCAGTGGTGGTTTTCTTATGTGAAGAACATGAAGGAATTAAATCAGAAAAGGAGATGATTTACATGATTTTGTAAGGTATGCTTCTATTTATAAATTTAATTTTTTTATGGAAACTAGTTTATATAATTAGTAACCGACCAATGAAAATTGTAAAACCTGTTGAGTTAGTTAGTAAAAACTAAAATTTATTGACTAATAGTTTGAGCATGCAAATTAAGGTTTAATTTCGATATGGCTTACACATGGGAAATTAATTAAATTCTTATAATTTGACAGCTGAAATTTTATTAATATTGTTTACATTGAAAAACAGATATATGGAGGAATCGCTGTATAATCTATATAATTGGCTTCAATGGGTATTCAAACGCAAATAAAATCAAGGTGAGTAAACTCACTCTCTAGTTCGATTATAATTTATTATAATCAATTTTTTATTTAAAATAAATATTTATATGTTGTTTATTGGTTGATTAGTTGCATTGTTATTTATTGTTAAATTGTGATTATATATATATATTAGTTATTAGGCCTGGTGTTTGTGGTTATTATATATATTGGTGGTTGGATATTTCCTGCAATACTGTTAGCGGACGCCTGCAATATCATTAGCGGATGACCCTATGCGCCCCACAATATGATAGTGGATGACCTTCTATACCGCGATATCCTTCTATGAAGAAGGATGAGTATTACTTATGCTGGCTAACGTCTGTAGATGCAGGAAAAACAAGTTAGAGGAATCCAACATGATTCCTCAAAATTTATTATATGTTTGTTTTCATATATATATATATATATATATATATATATATATATATGTGTGTGTGTGTGTGTGTGTGTGTGTGTGTGTGTATGTATTATCATATATGATGTGTTAGAAAATCTGTGATTGATAATTAAGTGTTTTGGATGTTTAATATATCACTGGGTCTAAAATTTTGATATATAAAAATATCGTGAAAAGGATATTTTGAGATTTAAAAGAAAAAATCTATTAATGTTTTTAAAATAGAACTTGAATTTCGAATGAGTTAAGAAATATTAACTTGTTCTGAATAATAAACCAAGTAGTGAATTTATAAACGGTGTTTATAAATTAAATGGAATAATTTCCATTGGATAATTTGGGGAATTGAAATGAATTTGTAAACGGTGTTTATAAATAAAAATGAAACAATTATCATTGGATAATTAGAATATGTAAATTCCAAATGTGAATTTAAAACGGGAATTTGGAATTGCTTTAAAGAAATAAACGATGAAATTTATTCCGATGATTTTAATGTAAATTAAATTAATAAATCCATAGGATTTATGTTTTGAATTCAACTAGGTCGAATTTAGAAAAATAAATTATTTACAGGAAGGTTATTGGAATTTTGTTCATTAAAAACTAAGATTTGAAATTAAATGTGAAAATAGATTCTATATATATATATATATAAGTTATAATAAATAAAGTATTCCAAATATAGGAATTTGGTTTCTAATAAGTTTTGAAACTAAACTTGTTTAATGTATAAAACAAGAAAGAAAATTTAAAAATGATGTGTATAAAGTGGAATAATTATCATGGGATAATGTGGAATTATAAATTCAAGTATGAATTTGAAGTGAATTGGAAATCTTTTCAAAAAGGGAACGACGGATTTTATTCTCGAATTTCAGAATATAAACTGAATTGAATAAATCCAACCGATTTATAATTGAGATTCGATTTATATCAAATTTTATAAAATAATTTATTTCTAACAAAATTGGAAATTAATAAGGGCAATGGAGTTATGATTGAATTGATAGCTGAATAATGATATAATCGGCAATTAAGGATAATCAGAAATATTAGGTTGAACTAGGAAAATTGTTTTAATATATACTGAAATATATTAGAATAGAGTTGAAATTTTGTTATAACCAAAATTTAAATATTTAATTTAAATATAATTAAGACGAACTCGCCGTGATGCGCTAGTTCTAAATTTGTCAATTTGAACTTCAATTGAGTATACATAACTCAATTTAAGTCGAAATTCTTTGAAACAAGAATCGTTAGAATCGGCTGGATAATAGTTTTCTAATGGAAGAGAAAATTATGGATTTTGTCTTATAGATTTTGAGTTATGTCAAAATCAAATTTCCAGATAAACAGCGCCATAATCATTCAAAAACCATATCAGTTTATTTGATAAATATAAGGATTTTAAGTAAATAAAATCCAAAGTTCCATTAGAAAATTCAGACTTGAGTTATAAAATATTTCTGAACTCAGGTGGAGTAATGAATTGATTTTTGAAACAAAAATCAGATTTTTAAATTATTGAATGAAGTTAACTAGTTAGAAAAATAATTAGTTAATGGAGTTGGATCGAATTTAATTTTGGTTAAGTAAATTGGTTTGGTGAATTAAAAATTGGTAACTGAATCCGGAAACTTGAATTAAATTCGGAATCGAATATGGAAAGTGATTTAGACTTGTTTATCGGTCAATAGCAAATGTGTTTAAACACGGTCGATTCCAAATAAAAGTGAAATAGGCAAAAGAGCTAATTAAAGAATAAGTTAGCGAATTGAGTTAAAAATGATTGGATTGAGTTGTAATAAATTGGGAATGGGTGTATATATGTGGAATAGGTATGGAATGAAGAGGTACACGTTTAAATTTCCGAGTACCCAATAAAAAGGTATACGTTTAAACTCCATATGAGTTTTTATGTGCCGAATCGGCAAGTCACTTGTCTTTCTGATTTTCTTTTTGAATGGAAAGGGCCTAGAGAGGCGAGTTGGAGTTTGAGTTATTGACCGGTACAAAGGAGGCACCAGCGAATTTTTCCAGAAAATTAAGGAGTTATATGAACGTGAATGAAATGTAATTAATTATAAGAATCAAGGTAAAATGTGATGAATAGGGAATATTACCTATTATAATTAATTAAATGAACGAAATATAATAGGTCGGCTTTTACTAGGGACAAGTGGAATTATAACACTGGTTATGATAAATGGAAAGAGAACTTACTAGTAAACGTTAGTTAAGAGAATTAAGTTAGTAAGTAAATAACAACAAAAGGTTGTGATAATGAGGTTATGACTAAATAAGAGATAATAAAGTAGGCTTATTATTAGTAGAATTATAATTGGAAATATTAAGTCTAATAAAAGAAATAATTAATAAGCGGATGCCCGCTTCGGTGGCATAAGGCTGGATAAAGAAAGTAAGCAGCGAGTTATGAGCTAATGAACCTAGTAACTTGAAATAAATGAATAAGTGAGTAATCAAATTAATTAGCAATCTGATGAGATAAAGCAAGCTCTTAAAGCGCTTATGAAAGGACCCGAACTTGCCCTTATAGGAAAGCCCGGATTGAGTTGAGAATACGACAAATCAAAACAAAAACAATAGAAAATTTCATTGACATTACATCAATTACAATAGAGTACAAGAATATAACATAGTATGAATAAATAATATACGGATAAAAAGCTTTCCGAATTTAGCTCCAGTTGTAAATCTAGGATCCTGTGAATATATTATCTGCAAAACCAAAACTACTAGCTGCCCATGTGGAAAATACGGGCACCTAGAGTTTAGGTTTAAACAATAAACTTCAGGTCAGTCATGGGACTGGTGTGAGAACTAAACCAATTATTTAAAATTTTACTTTAGAAATAAAGTAAATGAAGGGACCACGTCATATAACATGTTACAGATTTTCTCCCAAGAATACCAGTGCATAAAACAAACATCGCAATGCTTTTTGGAAAAATGAAACTATTATAAGACTCAGGTCCTATCGCACAATCCAATGCAAGCCGGAGGATAGAGTTTTTCCTTATAATTGCCAAATATGCTTGGTAAAACAAAATCATTTGATACTATCATAAGTGTATAGCGTCAAAATCAACTTATAATATAAATGTATCAATCATAGACGGCATAGTACCCCATCCTACTATGTCGCCGAACTAGTTCTGTAATTAAAACCGAAAAGCCGCGTATTGAAAATTGGATTCCATCTATGAGTCGAGGCCAGGGATGGCTCCTCATCGATTTGAGACACTCTAGCAAATGTCTCAAGATTACACGCTCTGGGCAACCCCTGGATCTTCAAGGCCAGTCCACACTTACGTTTGTGGATTAATTATTCCTGAACATATGTTTCCCAGTCCTATCGGACCTATCCAGCGACCCGGTAGTGACCGATATATCTGAGGCACCTCGCTATCTGTCATCCACATAGGTAAAAATATAAATGTCTGGGCCCTATGCCATGACACCACCCATAGCTATAAAGAAACGACATGGCCTCCCTGCAGTCACGATCCCGTTTTTGACTCATACCGAGGTGTGAGGCTCGCAAATTAACGCAATACACAAAGCTATGCTATTTAAGGTCGTGCCTTAATCATCAACTACGAGACTTTGCTTTTCAACAGAAGCCTTGATCATTTGCATCTCAGCATGCCACACTGACAATTCATGCCATGTGACTGACGTCTATCGATATATAACCTCTAAGCTCGTATGTCTCAGAGAAGGATGTTAAGCAAGAGAATAAATTCTCCGCCACCAAACAGATATATATTTAATAGAAATCAATCAACACAGAATAAAATCCAATGTCAGACACACATCCATTTACTAGTTCGTTCTAGGTCTGAACGAAATCGGAGGCACCTTATTCCTCGTCCCATATGTCCAATACAGGAGAGAGGTCCCCGCATATCCGGTCAATCTCCAAGTACATCTAGACGATCACCACTTATTACCTTGTCTTGGGTGTACAGCCTAATCAAGACATTAGTAATCATCCAAATGATGTGAAGAACTCCGGTCTTCAACCACCATCTTCATTATCAACTTATCGCCGAATCAATTATTCAGAATTGGTATAAACCCGACCTTCCCGAATAATTCATGTATCTTATAATCAAGTGCTATAAAAACACAACATACCCCTCATTCCAATCCAGAATATTCTTTTATTCAAATACTCACACCTTTAGGGAAAGGTTCCCGTTAATTTTATCAAAGATAAATTCTTTTAAATTTATTCCTTACTCTTCCTTTGGATATCAATTCAAACCCAAATTAAGGTTTATCAACTAGTCGGGATTATCGAACCATACCGAAGTAATCATTTCTTTTATTATCCCCCCAACCCATTCATCCCATAGAGCAAAATTGGTAGTACCCCATATCTAACACCCATGGTGTTATCGGTAAAATTAATTACCATTTCACGTTCAAATCTAATTGAAGATTTAACTATCGCTTGGAGCAAAACTGGTGAAACTCCATTCTCGATCATTTCTCAAATTTGATAATTTAAATTATCACATTCACATTTCAATTTAATTAAAGATTCATTAAAAATCCACTTAGTTTTAATGTTCCAACAATCATTATTATTGATTATTTAACTTTGGGAAATCAAACATGTCACATCATCTATACAGTACCATTGATTTCTGCCAATATATAAACTCTAAGCTCGTACATCTCAGAGAAGGGTGTAAAGCAAGAGAATAAATCCTCCAGTACCAAACAGATATATATTTAGTAGAGATCAACAATACAGTTCGAAATACAATGTTAGACATGTAATCCTGTCTTTAATTGGGTTAAAGAACCAAGGTCATTTAAAACACAGTTCACGATAAACCCAAAATCACATTCCATTAATTATGGAATCTTCACAGAAAAAATATAATTGGTATCAATTTCTGTATCCGACTAATAATATAAATGGAATAACGGCAAAGCATTTTAAATTCCATATATAGTAACAGTCTTCCACCATAGAAGCTCACTTCGATTATTAACAAATTCAGTTCCATTCAACTCCAATTTATTATATTAAATTGGAAAATTTTACTTTGGAAAATTTTACTTTGGAAAATTTCCATTAAATCTTAATTTAAAAATTTATATATTCCAAATCACATTTCATTGTTAATCGGGTTAAAGAACGAATGTCGTTTAAAACACAATTCACAATAAACCCGAATTCACATTCCATTTTATTCCAATTACTAAATATAACTGGAAACTCTAATAATCTTAATTAAAAGATTTATCCTTTTCACATGGCGTTTAAGAACAATGTTATTGAAGACGCCATTCATGACAAACCAAAAATCCAATTTGATATTAAATATATGGCTCTAAATAGAAATTATATCTACTTATATTCAATATCAAATTCTAATGCCAACACATATCGTATGGGGAATAACGATATATAAGCTCACTTCGATTATTACCAAATTCAATTCCAATTTATTATATTAAATTGGAAAATTTACTTTGGAAAATTTCCGCTAAATCTTATTTAAAAGATTTATATATTCCAAATCATATTTCACTGTTAATCGGGTTAAAGAACGAATGTCGTTTAAAACACAGTTCACAATAAACCCGAATTTACATTCCATTTTATTCCAATTACAAATATTATTGGAAACTCTAATAATCTTAATTAAAAGATTTATGCTTTTCACACAAGGTTTAAGAACAGTGTTATTGAAGACACAATTCATGACAAACCAAAAATCGAATTTGGTATTAAATATAAGGCTCTAAATAGAAATTATATCGACTTATATTCAATATCAAATACTTAAACCAACACATATCGTATGGGGAATAACAATATATCTTTATCTTTCAAATTCCTCCAAAATATTCGATGGTCAAGGAATCCAATATTGAAATATTCTGGAGATTATTTCTATTCAAATCCATTCCAATTTATATATTGGAAATTTCTGGTTATATTAAAACCCTTTATAAATATAGTTAATAACTAGTTCATTTTGATAAAAAAATATTTTTATCTTTTCAAATATGGAATTTTTCATCCAAATTCTTTCCAATTCATTTATTATGATTTTACACAAACTATTAATATTTAGATAAATTTATCAAGGCATTTTCAGCCGATTTCCATAAACGGTCATCGAACTGCATTTACAGCGACCTTGTCCAAATTTGATTTGGACATAATTCCAAATCCAACTGTTAGATTTCAAATATCTTATATTTGTTGGAAAGTATTTTTCGATATGAACCCAATGGTTGCGGTTTTAGGAGAATCCGACGGTCGAATCCCCGTAACATCAATTCGAAGTCAATGGTCAAAATTCGCGAACGGTCACGGCGCGTTCTATCCAGGCCATTAAATATATATATTATATATTATATGTATTTCATCCACTTCCATTAACGTATTTTATAAATCGTTTATAAATTCGTTATAAAACAATTTCCAATTTCATTTCAATTTTAAATCAAAACTGAATACTCCTTATCATTATAATATTTAAATGATAATATTTTCAAGATATCTGATTTTGAAATCATTTCCTATTCGATATTAGTTATAAAAATGAACAAAATCGATATAAATATCGTTTGCATCAAAATGGCGCATATCTAATAAACAAGGCTTCACACATTTCAATATTCTTGTGTCCATACAAAATTGGACACAAAAATCATATTTGAATCCTTTGTAGAATATTATTTTAAAATATTCGTTATTTTAAAATATTCGTTCTTTCTGAATTGTATTTAGACACAGTCAATTAACATATAATGTTATTCATACGGATTTCATACAACAACAAAGATAAACAATAATCCATCGTCCAGAGTGCATTCTACACTGTATAAGCATTAAAATAAATAGATAACGCTTACTACAGTTCGTCAACCAATCGATTGACATACAACTAAACAATTGGGATTAGTGTGCGCCAAATATCATCCCAATACCCATGTGGGGTTTCAACCAACAAATACTAAATATTATTTGTGTAGTTGGGTGATGTGTAAAATTTACCATCCCAATCAATATCAGTTAATTGGGTGTACATAAACAAATCGTCTGATTTGTAGATGAATTTTTATTTTCATTTCAGGAGAATTTTATGTAGTTCACATATACGTTAAAAATTATATTTTTAATAATAAAATATTTATTTCAACTTATGAATATTTTTTATAGTTCATATATTCAATAAAGATAATATTTTTATTGTTCAAACATTTTATTCAGCACATGAATATTTTATACAATTCATATACACATTAAAAATTATATTTTTAATGAATAAATATTTGTTTCAGAAAATCGGCATTATAACGGCGCAATATTAAAACCGGAGTAATGTCTAGCACTATCCCTCTCCTTATACTGGCTCGCGCCATACACAATAATCAATCCAATCAATACACCACAATACAGTCAATATTCCACAATACAATCCAAGCAACAACCGTGGTTTGTATGATAAATAGTGTAGGGGGTTTTTAAGCCCCGTCTTCATCCTAGTATATATTTAACTGTAAAATAATTAGAGTGAGAAGGAGTTCTCACATTGGGATCCACTTCGCCGTTGTTTTCTGACGCTCTGTTTTGCTGTTCTGGTTCCAGAATTTGCAAATGAGCTCCAATCTTCACACCATCTTTTTTTCTAGCTTAAACGCGCCATTCTGGCCAGCTTTCGCCTAGTGGCCTTTTTTCAAAATTGGTTCATTTCGCTAGAAATCGTGAAAAGACAGTTTCTGGGCAGCAAACTTTGGACACGTTTTCTGAACAACTCCACAATCCAAAATCTGACTTCCATATACTCAAATCGAAGAGGAAATCATGCTCTTCAATTTTGGTACTTCGGAGTTTTGGCCATAGGGGATCGATTTGGAAGTTATTCGCTGTTGAAGCTCAGGGTGTTAAACGTAAAACTGGAAATTGTTAAAAATTGTTTTTTTGTCGGAGGGGCCCCACAGTCGGAGGTGGAGGTTGAGGGGGGCCGCACCGGGTTGTTAGGGGTCTGGGATGGCGACGGCTGGCCGGAGGCGGGCCCACATTGGCTGTGGTGGTGGGTTGAATTGGGGATAGGGGTTTTGGGCTTCAATTGGAGGAAGGGGGAGATGGTCAGCGACGAGGGAGGGTGCTCCGGCGATGGCGATCACCTGGGAGGGGCGACTAGGCGGCATGGTGGACGGAAGGGGGGCGATGGGGGAGGGATCGTTTTTTTTTCAATTTCGTGCATTGACTGATATGGGGAGAGAGAGGGTATAGAAATATTTATATTTTATTTAATTAAATTCCCATAAAGTCACTTTTCATTCGAACCCCAAATCGAACCCAACGACTGTCATCCCTAACTAAATACACCTATTCCGAGCACAATGGGATATGTTTCGTAAACTAATTCTAATATTTCGATCAGTTTTCATCAAAATTAAAATATAAATCAATATTTATTGAATTTGAACGTACATTTTAATTTACCAGGGCCACATACTGAATCCAAAAATTCCAGAAAAATTAATATTGTTATGTTTTGATGATTCAGCCCTGACAAAACTAATTTCATCAAATTTGGAGACCTTATGAAAAATGGTCATTTTCCAGTTGATTAAATTCAAGGGTGCGTTTTTTATAGGTCCCTATTAAGTTTCAAAATTAGGCTGACATCCAGTCATAAACTTATTATAAATTAGGTCCCTATTTTTCAAAAGCAGCTCAAAAAATGGATTAAAAAAATAAAAAACGAAAATTGATATTAAAATAAATTATGCATTCGACAAAAAAGTCACTCAAAAAACACGCAAAAATCAAAAAACAGTATAAAGAATAGCGAAAAATGCAATTAAATGCAAAATATTATGCAATAATTCCAATTTTTTGCATATATATGTGGAAGTATTCCAGTGTTGCATCCGCATTTGATTTTTTTGCATATTTCCATGCAAGTATTGCATCATTCTTGCATAAAAATAAGCAAAATTTCGTAACAATGCAACTCTGTTCATTTTTTATTTGCATTCAAGTGTGCTAGTAAATCTGAAACATGCACACATGTGTGCAACATATCTACAGGCAAACCGTTAGCATAATTTCCTTTATGCAATAATTGCATATATGTATGCAAGTATTGGCAATAATTGCATACATATATGCAACTTTTTTTTCTTTGCATGGACTTCTGGGATTATTTCTAGATTTTAGAAGAAAAAAATTAATCAGCGCCGCACTTTTTATTATAAGAAAATGAAGGAGGCGAAACCAAATAAGCAGGAGGCGGAACCAGAAAAGTAGGAAGCGGATCCAAAAAAAAAGAGGCGACCATTCAAAAATAGGGCCAGAAATGTATTTAAAACATGGGAGGGATGTGAGCTACATTAAGTTTCAAAATAGGGATGTGTCCCTAACTGAAATTACCAAACACATCTAAATTCACCACACTCACATATTAACTCCAAAAATTATGAAAATTGGAATCTATCAATGATTTGACATTCTGGATCCAACAAAATTGGTTTCGTTGAAAATGGAGGTCGTTTGCAAAATGGTTATTTTTATGGGCTATATATTTTATTAAAATATATAAATATTCCATAGCGACTATATTAAATTTTAAACCGGACATAACTTTCAATTTATATTATGAAATCTGGATTTTTCACATTCATTAGAAAGATATAGTTAAGTAGATTCTAATGTTTCTGGTTTTACTGAAATTCGATTCATTTTGAATCCTATAAATTTATTTGAAATTTAAAATTGAATTTTCAAACTACCGCGCCATTTCAGGCTCGTTTTATAATTAAAATAAATTTATACGTTCTATCTTTGATTTAAATAAATTTTTAATCTTTATTATTTAAAATAAATCATTTCAAATATTGAAAATCCATAAAAATAGCTAAAATAAAATTTTTAAATTGGTTCTGATTTTCCGGGTTGTTACAATCTCCCCTACTTAAAATCTTTTCGTCCTCGAAAAGGTACGGAGCTGAAAGTTGTTTAACTAACCAATTATATTTTCATTCTTCAACTTTTCAGTTTCTAAGAATTTTCTAGTTCTTCAAAAATTTGGCTAACACCCTAAATTGTCAAAAAAAAATCGCCATAAACTTCTTTGTACGGGTTGATATTTAAAACCGCAACTTGACTCACAGGGCCCATGTCAATCCAAAAGAAAAAGAAAAAGCCAATTGGCTTAGAAAATCATCAAAACCCAAGAAATACAATAAATATGTACCAATTTGTCAGGCATACAATTTTATTCCTCTTTTTAGCTTCCATGCTATGACCTGTTCATTATATATACATGTACATATTTGCAATTCTAACAAATTTTCAATTCAGTTCAAATTGGACTCTATTTGGCTAAATTTACCTTTTCTTCTCTTTGGTCCAACATTTTAATTAGTCAAACTAATTATCACACAACATAACCAACAATCAATTAGTTGAATAGCTTTTCAATAATATATCTTTCTATATATACATAAAAATCATATCTTTAGTGTCAAATCACAAACAATAGAACCTATCTAAGTTTTGGTTCTCACACTAGTCAAATTGGAAATATATAGATATCCCACTTTCGAAACTCGAACATAAGCACTGGTGATGTTTTGTACCATCATCAGAAACATCTCCAGGCGACTAGAGTGTGATTCTATATCTATCCAGTATATTTAAGACTTTGAATATACGTTCATGACGTGTATATGCAAAATCTTCGTATACTCGATTATCCAAAATAAAATAAAATAATATATCTAAATACTTATAATTAGATTAAATTTTCAATACTAAATTTGGTTTTAATAAATAATACTCTTCTAATTCATTCTAGGATTGTAATAACCCGAAAATCTGGGCCAGTTTAAAATTTTTATTTTGGCAATTTTAGCGAATTTTGATTATTTAAAATGAGTTATTTTAAATAGTATCGATGAGAAATTTATTTTGAATATAATTCGAACGTATATATTATACGCGTCGTCGTTAGAATATAAATATTTATATATAAATATAAATAGAATTGAAAATGGCGCGGTAGTTCGATAATTCGATTTCAAACTTCAATTGAATGTACCGGGTGCAAAACAATCCGGATTTTAGTGAAACCAAAAACATTAGGATCTAATTGGTAATATCTTTCCAACGAATCCGACGAATCAAAATTTGATAGCAGGAATCAAAAGATATGTCCAGTTGAAAATTCTGAATAGTCGCTATGGAATTCAGGCCCTTAAAAATGGAAATTTTGCAAACGACCTCGGATTTCAACGAAACCACTTTTGTTGGGTCCGTGAGGTAAAGTTATTGCTAGATTCCAAATTTCATAATTTTTCGAATCAATATGTGAGCGTGGCAAAGGAAAACGCGTTTGACCAGTTTTAGTTGATTTTAATCGACTGGGAATTGGCCATTTTTCTAACGGTCTCAGAATTCGACGAAACTAGTTTTGTTAGGACCGTATCGTCAATAGGAGGCTAGAAAATATTTTTCTGGAATTTTTCTAGTTAGTATGTGACCCCGGTAATTTGAAATGTACGTTTAAAATTCAATATAGTAATTTAAATGTAAATTCAACGGAAACTGATCAAAACGATCGAATCAGCTTGCGATACATATCCCATTGTGTTCGGAATGGGGGTAAAACGCTAGGGACGACAGTCGGTGGGTTTCATTTTGAGTTCGAAAATAAAAGTTACTTTTTGGACTTTAAATAAAATAATAAATAAATTTAATTACACTCAACCCCCTCCTTTCTCTTTGTTGAAGTCAACCCCCCCCCCCCCTTCAGTCACGTTCAAATGGTAATCGAATAAACAAAAAAAAAAAAAAAGAGGAAAGAGAGAAGGAAGGGGGAGGAGCCGCCGCTCCTCCCACCGTCGCGCCCACCCAAGGTGGCGCTGACCACCACAGCCCCCCTCGCGCCTCCTCCTCCCTGGCACCACCGCCGCCCTACTTCTTCCACCGCGATGCAGCCGGCCACCACCACATCGACGCACCCACCAACCTCGTCACCTCCGCCTCCTGCCCCTCCCCTCCTCCAACTCGCGCAGCACCCTCCACCCCCCCATCGAACCAGTCGACGCCCCCCCTAGAAGCCAGCTCCGACGAAGACGACGCCCCCCCTTTCTTCGAGATACAGTAAGTTTTTTTACTTTATTTTTATTTTAATCTGAAAATTTTGATTTTAGAATTTAAAACTGATTTCGATTTTAAAAGATTTAAAACTGATTAGAAAAAGATTTAATTCTGATTTTAGAAAAAGATTTAATTCTGATTTTAGAAAAAGATTTAATTCTGATAAAAGAAAAAGGTTTGAACTTCAAAAGGTGAAAAGGTCGTATTTTGAAATGTGAGAAGATCGTATTTTGAAAGGTGAAAAGATCGTATTTTTATATAGTTGATTTACAGAAAAGATAGGATTTTTATTTGTAGAAAAGATTAAATTTTTAACAAACTAAAAATTCGATTTTTATATATTGAATAGCAAACTAAGAAATTCGATTTTTATATATTGAATAGCAAACTAAAAAATTCGATTTTTATATATTGAATAGCAAACTAAAAAATTCGATTTTTATATATTGAATAGCGAACTAAAAATTCGATTTTTATATATTGAATAGCAAACTAGAAATTCGATTTTTATATATTGAATAACAAACTAAAAATTCGATTTTTATATATTGAATAGCGAACTAAAAATATGATTTTTATATATTGAATAGCATAGTAAAAATTCGATTTTTACACATGTAGTGGCTACGGGCAACGAAGATGACGAAGATGCAATAGCGATGAAGATTTCTATCAATGAAGTGCCGTGGAGCTTGGATAGCTTTCGGTGAGAATTTCTCACATTTCAATTTCTTTTTTTCTAGTTATATATATATACTAGGATGCAGACGGTGCTTAGTAGCACCCGACACAATCGTCCACAGACCATGGACTTATTTGTTTGATTGCAAAAAAATTAGTTAGATTATTTGGTTGAAATGGAATTGTTTGGTGGAATGAATGGATTTGATTGATATGTGAATGGCATGGGCCTTCACTAGACCGGGGATAAGGCTAGGCCTTGTCCTGTTTCTAGTATCGTGCCGTTATGCCGCCGAAATTTTCTAAAATATGTTAGAAAAATAAAAATATCATTTTTATTGAATAAATGAACTGAATAGGATATATTCATATGTTGAAATAAAATGTGTTATCGTTAAAAATATAATTTTTAACATGAAAGTTAAATAAATAAAATATTCATTTACAAACCGGACGATTTGTTTATGTACACCTATTTGAAGGACATTGATTGGGACGATAAATTTCACACATCGCCCAACTGCACAAATAAAATCTGTGTTTGATTGTTTGAAACCCCACACGGGTGTGGGATGAAATTTGAAGTTCACTCATCCTGATTGATTAAATATGTCGATCGATTGATTGACAGGCTGTTATAAGCGTTAGATATCTATATTTAATGCTTATACAGTGTAGTGCACTTTGGTTGATGGTTGATTATTTTTCAATGCTATTATATACATGTGTTGTATGAAAATCCATATAATTAATTTTATATGGTGATTGATTGGGCCTCATTCCAATCTAGAAGATAAAGAATAATATAATATAAAGGTTCATGTGTTGACTGTACTCATCCGTTGAGATTAGTCATCTGTTGAACGAAATATTTTTATAATAAAATTTACATCTTTATCAATATAATATAAAGGTTCATGTGTTGACTGTACTCATCCGTTGAGATTAGTCATGTGTTGAACGAATTATTTTTATAATAAAATTTACATCTTTATCAATATAAAATAAAGGTTCATGTGTTGACTGAACTCATCCGTTGAGATTAGTCATGTGTTGAACGAAATATTTTAACAAAAATAGTCACACATGGACGGTACTCATTCGTTGAGATTAGTCGTGTATTGACAAAAAGGAAATATTTGAAATAGAATATTTGAAAATAGAAATTTATGAAGCCGTGTTGATTAGTTTGACGCCATTTTGACGTGAACGATATTTATATCGATTTTATTCATTTCGAAATGAATTGAATTGAAAATGATTTCGAAATGAATTGAATTGAAAACGATTTCGAAATGAATTGAATTGAAAACGATTTCGAAATGAATTGAATTGAAAACGATTTCGAAATGAATCGAATTGAAAACGATTTCGAAATGAATCGAATTGAAAACGATTTCGAAATGAATTGAATTGAAAACGATTTCGAAATGAATTGAATTGAAAACGATTTCGAAATGAATTGAATTGAAAACGATTTCAAAATGAATTGAATTGAAAACGATTTCAAAATGAATTGAATTGAAAACGATTTCGAAATGGATTGAATTGAAAACGATTTCGAAATGAATTGAATTGAAAACGATTTCGAAATGAATTGAATTGAAAACGATTTCAAATTGAGTTGAAAGCGACTTGAAATGAATTCAAATTGAATTGAAATTTGAATTTAATAGAAATGAATTTTAAAACAGAATTTATAAAGAAGAATTCAATTTTGATTTGAATTGAAATGGAAGTTGAAATTGCTTTTGAAACGAATTTAAAACTATTTATATAATTCGTTTTAAATAGAAATCGACGAAATATATTATATATATAATATAATGGCCTGAATAGAACGCGCCGCGCCGCGGCAGTTCGTGAATTTCGACCATCTATTTCGAACGAACATTACGGGAGATCCGACCGTCGGATTCTCCTGAAACCAGAACCGTTGGGTTCGTATCGAAAAGAGCTTTCTAACGAATATTAGAAATTAGAAATCTAACGGTTGGATTTGGAGATACGTCCAAATCGAATTCGAAAAAGGTCGCTGTAAGTGCAGTTCGATGACCGTTGATGGAAATCGACTGTACGGGCCTTGATAAAATTATTAAAAATAGTAATAATTTGTGTAAAATCATAAGAAATGGTTTAGAAAGGATTGGGACGAAAAACTCCATATTTGAAAAGATAAAAATAGATTTTTATCGAAATGAACTAGTTTTGAACTAGAACTATAATTCTATTTATTTTTAAATAAATAAATTGAATTTGAAAAAGGGTTTTAAAAATAACCAGAATTTCCGATGATTGCATTGGAATGGATTTGAATCGAAATTGCCTTTGGATTATTTCGATGTTGGATTTCGTGATGATACAGATTTTGTTATGGGAATTTGAAAGATATATATATATCGTTATTTCCAATACGACATTTGTTAATCGTAGAATTTGATATTGAATATAAGCCGATATATTTTCTATTCATAGCCTTGTATTGAATATCAAATGTGATTTGGGTTTGTCGTGAATGGTGTCTTCATTAACACTATTCTTGAACCCAGTTGAGAAAAGATTAAATCTTTTTATTTAGATTTAATGAAGTGTACCAATTAAATGATATTTAATTGGAATTGATATTGATTTTTGGGTTTATCGTGAACAGTGTTTTAAATAACACGTGTTCTTTAACCCGATAATTAATGAGATGATTTTTGGGTTTATCGTGAACAGTGTTTTAAATAACACTTGTTCTTTAACCCGATAATTAATGGAATGTGATTTTGGGTTTATCGTGAACCGTGTTTTAAATGACACTGATTCTTTAACCCAGTCGAAGATTAAAACTAAGTGGAGTTTTAATGAATCTTTAAGTAGATTGAAATAATCGAAATGGAGTATCACCAGTTTTGCTCCAGGCGTTAGTTAAATCTTTAATTAGATTTGAACGCGAAATGGTAATTGAATTTACCGATAACACCGTGGTGTTAGATATGAAGTATTACCAGTTTTACTTCATGCGATGAATAGGTTGGGATTGGGAAATTAGAACCAATGATTACTTCGGTAAAGTTCGCTAATTCCGACTAGTTGAATCGAAATTCAAAGGAAGATTAGAGAATAAATTCAGGAATTTATCTTGGATAAAATTAATGGGAACCTTTCCCTATGAATGTGAAATCAGAAACTAACTGTCGGTTAGCCAAGCAGAATGGTTTTCTGGATATTGATCTAATGTTGGTTTCGGCCTTCGGGGTTAATATTCGGGGAATTATTCTCTTGATTAATTTACGGTTAGTGACTGATAAATTGGAATGAGGCGTATGTTGTGTTTATGTAACACTTATTTAAAATATACGCGAGTTATTTGGAAAGACCGGGTTTATCCCATTCTGAATAACTGATACGACGATAAGTCGAAGATGAAGACGGTGGTCGAAGACCAGAAGTCTTCACGTCGTTTGGGTGATTACTGATGATCTTGATTGGGCTGTACACCCAAGAAGATGGAAACAGTTAGTGATCGTCCAGACGTACTTGGAGATCGATGGATATGCGGGGTACTAGGTGCCTCCGGTTTCGTTCAGACCCAGAACGGACTTGTAAATGGACTGTGTGTCTGACATTGGATTTTAGTCCGTGTGATTGATCTCTATTAAATATATATCTGTTTGGCGGCGGAGAATTTATTCTCTTGCTTAACGCCCTTCTCTGAGACGTACGAGCTCAGGGGTTATATATTGATCGATATCAAACGCATGGAGTGAATTGCCTGTGTGGCATGCCTAAGTGGCAAATGATCGAGACTTCTGTTGAAAAGCAAAGTCTTGTGGTTGATGATCGAAGCACGGCCTTCGTGGCGTAGCTTTGTGTAACGTTTACTTCGCGAGTTTCACACCCGGTATGAACCAAAAACGGGAGAGGACATCAGGGAGGACTTGCGTTTCTTTCTAGCTAGAAGTGGCGTCAGTGGTTTTACACGCCCTGACGAGTTTGACTTATGTGGTTGTTGCTGTTGCGAGGCGCCTCGGTTTGATCGGACGATCCGGGTCCGATGGAGTCATTTTTTTGGCTCATTGACGCCCCAAAGGGCGGGGAGACGTATTGTTCAGGCATAATAATCCACATCGGTGGACCGGCCCTGACGATCCAAGGCTTGCCTGCGTGCTTGCCTGAGACACGGGCTAGAGCGTCTCGAATCGGTTGAGGACTATCTTTTGCCTCGGTTCATAGTTGGAAACCCAATTTCCAAATACGTGACTTTGCGATTTTGATTGTATAACCTATATATGGCGACATAGTGGTATGGGGCATTCATGCCGCCTATGATTGATACTTATGATTTGAAGTTGTTTTATACACTATGCACTTATAATAGTATCAAACGATTTGTTTTAAACGTATCATGCATTCTTTGGCTGTTATAAGGGAAAACCCTATCCTCGGCTGCGTTGCATTGTGTGATGGGACCTGGGTCTTATAACAGCTTCATTTTTCTTTATTTAGCATTGCGCTGTTTGTTTTATGCACTGGTATTCTTGGGAGGAAACCCGTTCCGTGTTATACGGCGTGGTCCCTTGATTTACCTAACTTTAAAATAAAGATTAACTGTTTTAGTTCTCACACCAGTCACATGACTGACCTGGAGTTTATTGTTTTAACCTAAACTCTGGGTGCCCTTATTTCGACACGGGCAGCTAGTAGTTTTGGTTTTGCAGATTTATATTCACAGGATCCTGGTTTACAGCTGGAATGATATCCGGAAAGCTTTGTATCCGTATATCTCTTCTAGTTGTGTATTGTATTATTTTCCGCTGCGATGTATTTAAATGTAATTTAAATCTCTGGTATTTCTGTGTAATATTCATTTATATTCTGTATATTCTTGTAATCTGGTGCATTGTTGTAATAACAATGAAATGTTCTTCTGTATGTGTTCTGTTGTGGTTTGTTCTCGAACTATCCGACGCTTTCCTTTACGGGGAAGTTACGGGTTTTCACAGTTGGTATCAGAGCTTTGGTTTACCAAGCTCAGAGAACAAGGCACATTAGAACCGTACGAAAGAATTCATCAGATATTGGATTAGTAATATCCAATTAGAATGACTCGTTAGAGATGGGATCAGTAGTATCCTAGAACGAGTGTGAAGAGTATATTTTTAAAGTGAAATCAAATTTAGTTTTGAAAATCTAAATCAAATATTCGTATTTGATTATTTATTTGTATTGATTTGGACAGTCCAGTATATAAAGAATTTGCATATACGCCTTGCTAACGTATATTCGAAGTTTTAATATACTGGATAGATATAGAGTCACATTCTAGACACCCGGGGATAATTCTGATGATGTGGCCACATCATCAGTATTTATATTCGTGTTTCGAAGGTGTGATTTCTATATATTTCCATTAGACTGGTGTGAGAACCAAAATATAGCTAGAATATATTGTTGTGATTTGGCATCAAAAACAGGATTTTTGTATATGTATCAAAGTTATGAATTTGAAACTCTAATTCACTAATTGATTGATGTTTGTGTTGTTTGTTTATTTGGTTGATAATTTTGAACCATTTAGCCTAATTGAACCAAATATTGAATTATATTGAAATTAGTCACATTTGCTTGCATATACATGTACTTACATTGAACAGGTCATAGCAAGGAGGCTAGAGCAGAGAATAAAATTTGTTTGCCCGACAAATAGGTACATGTTTACTACATGATTTACTGTTTTGTTTGGGTGATGATGATTTTATGAGCCTATTGGCTAGCCGCTTGGCTTTTTCTTTTTCTTTTTGAGATCTGAAGGACCGGGGAAGCTATTTGAAATTCCCTGATGCTCCCGGTGCAGGGGAGGTTATGGCGAAATTTTTCGAAAATTTAGGGTGTTAGCCAAATTTTTGAAATTTTTGAAAATTCTCAGAAACTGAAAAGTTGGAGAATGGAAGCCAGATCGAACATAGAGTTGATTAATCAAACCACTTTCGACTTTGTTCCTTTTCGGGGACGAAAAGTTTTAAGTGGGGGAGATTATAATAACCCGAAAATCTGGGCCAGTTTAAAATTTTTATTTTGGCAATTTTAGCGAATTTTGATTATTTAAAATGAGTTATTTTAAATAGTATCGGTGAGAAATTTATTTTGAATATAATTCGAACGTATATATTATACGCGTCGTCATTAGAATATAAATATTTATATATAAATATAAATAGAATTGAAAATGGCGCGGTAGTTCGATAATTCGATTTCAAACTTCAATTGAATGTACCGGGTGCAAAACAATCCGGATTTTAGTGAAACCAAAAACATTAGGATCTAATTGGTAATATCTTTCCAACAAATCCGACGAATCGAAATTTGATAGCAGGAATCAAAAGATATGTCCAGTTGAAAATTCTGAATAGTCGCTATGGAATTCAGGCCCTTAAAAATGGAAATTTTGCAAACGACCTCGGATTTCGACGAAACCACTTTTGTTGGGTCCGTGAGGTAAAGTTATTGCTAGATTCCAAATTTCATAATTTTTCGAATCAATATGTGAGCGTGGCAAAGGAAAACGCGTTTGACCAGTTTAAGTTGATTTTAATCGACTGGGAATTGGCCATTTTTCTAACGGTCTCAGAATTCGACGAAACTAGTTTTGTTAGGACCGTATCGTCAATAGGAGGCTAGAAAATATTTTTCTGGAATTTTTCTAGTTAGTATGTGACCCCGGTAATTTGAAATGTACGTTTAAAATTCAATATAGTAATTTAAATGTAAATTCAACGGAAACTGATCAAAACGATCGAATCAGCTTGCGATACATATCCCATTGTGTTCGGAATGGGGGTAAAACGCTAGGGACGACAGTCGGTGGGTTTCATTTTGAGTTCGAAAATAAAAGTTACTTTTTGGACTTTAAATAAAATAATAAATAAATTTAATTACACTCACCCCCCCCTCCTTTCTCTTTGTTGAAGTCAACCCCCCCCCCCCTTCAGTCACGTTCAAATGGTAATCGAATAAAAAAAAAAGAGGAAAGAGAGAAGGAAGGGGGAGGAGCCGCCGCTCCTCCCACCGTCGCGCCCACCCAAGGTGGCGCTGACCACCACAGCCCCCCTCGCGCCTCCTCCTCCCTGGCACCACCGCCGCCCTACTTCTTCCACCGCGATGCAGCCGGCCACCACCACATCGACGCACCCACCAACCTCGTCACCTCCGCCTCCTGCCCCTCCCCTCCTCCAACTCGCGCAGCACCCTCCACCCCCCTATCGAACCAGTCGACGCCCCCCTAGAAGCCAGCTCCGACGAAGACGACGCCCCCCTTTCTTCGAGATACAGTAAGTTTTTTTACTTTATTTTATTTTTATTTTAATCTGAAAATTTTGATTTTAGAATTTAAAACTGATTTCGATTTTAAAAGATTTAAAACTGATTAGAAAAAGATTTAATTCTGATTTTAGAAAAAGATTTAATTCTGATTTTAGAAAAAGATTTAATTCTGATAAAAGAAAAAGGTTTGAACTTCAAAAGGTGAAAAGGTCGTATTTTGAAATGTGAGAAGATCGTATTTTGAAAGGTGAAAAGATCGTATTTTTATATAGTTGATTTACAGAAAAGATAGGATTTTTATTTGTAGAAAAGATTAAATTTTTAACAAACTAAAAATTCGATTTTTATATATTGAATAGCAAACTAAGAAATTCGATTTTTATATATTGAATAGCAAACTAAAAAATTCGATTTTTATATATTGAATAGCAAACTAAAAAATTCGATTTTTATATATTGAATAGCGAACTAAAAATTCGATTTTTATATATTGAATAGCAAACTAGAAATTCGATTTTTATATATTGAATAACAAACTAAAAATTCGATTTTTATATATTGAATAGCGAACTAAAAATATGATTTTTATATATTGAATAGCATAGTAAAAATTCGATTTTTACACATGTAGTGGCTACGGGCAACGAAGATGACGAAGATGCAATAGCGATGAAGATTTCTATCAATGAAGTGCCGTGGAGCTTGGATAGCTTTCGGTGAGAATTTCTCACCTTTCAATTTCTTTTTTTCTAGTTATATATATATATATATACTAGGATGCAGACGGTGCTTAGTAGCACCCGACACAATCGTCCACAGACCATGGACTTGTTTGTTTGATTGCAAAAAAATTAGTTAGATTATTTGGTTGAAATGGAATTGTTTGGTGGAATGAATGGATTTGATTGATATGTGAATGGCGTGGGCCTTCACTAGACCGGGGATAAGGCTAGGCCTTGTCCTGTTTCTAGTATCGTGCCGTTATGCCGCCGAAATTTTCTAAAATATGTTAGAAAAATAAAAATATCATTTTTATTGAATAAATGAAATAAATAGGATATATTCATATGTTGAAATAAAATGTGTTATCGTTAAAAATATAATTTTTAACATGAAAGTTAAATAAATAAAATATTCATTTACAAACCGGACGATTTGTTTATGTACACCTATTTGAAGGACATTGATTGGGACGATAAATTTCACACATCGCCCAACTGCACAAATAAAATCTGTGTTTGATTGTTTGAAACCCCACACGGGTGTGGGATGAAATTTGAAGTTCACTCATCCTGATTGATTAAATATGTCGATCGATTGATTGACAGGCTGTTATAAGCGTTAGATATCTATATTTAATGCTTATACAGTGTAGTGCACTTTGGTTGATGGTTGATTATTTTTCAATGCTATTATATACATGTGTTGTATGAAAATCCATATAATTAATTTTATATGGTGATTGATTGGGCCTCATTCCAATCTAGAAGATAAAGAGTAATATAATATAAAGGTTCATGTGTTGACTGTACTCATCCGTTGAGATTAGTCATGTGTTGAACGAAATATTTTTATAATAAAATTTACATCTTTATCAATATAATATAAAGGTTCATGTGTTGACTGTACTCATCCGTTGAGATTAGTCATGTGTTGAACGAATTATTTTTATAATAAAATTTACATCTTTATCAATATAAAATAAAGGTTCATGTGTTGACTGAACTCATCCGTTGAGATTAGTCATGTGTTGAACGAAATATTTTAACAAAAATAGTCACACATGGACGGTACTCATTCGTTGAGATTAGTCGTGTGTTGACAAAAAGGAAATATTTGAAATAGAATATTTGAAAATAGAAATTTATGAAGCCGTGTTGATTAGTTTGACGCCATTTTGACGTGAACGATATTTATATCGATTTCATTCATTTCGAAATGAATTGAATTGAAAACGATTTCAAAATGAATTGAATTGAAAACGATTTCGAAATGAATTGAATTGAAAACGATTTCGAAATGAATTGAATTGAAAACGATTTCGAAATGAATTGAATTTAAAACGATTTCGAAATGAATTGAATTGAAAACGATTTCGAAATGAATTGAATTGAAAACGATTTCGAAATGAATTGAATTGAAAACGATTTCGAAATGAATTGAATTGAAAACGATTTCGAAATGAATTGAATTGAAAACGATTTCGAAATGAATTGAATTGAAAACGATTTCGAAATGAATTGAATTGAAAACGATTTCGAAATGAATTGAATTGAAAACGATTTCAAAATGGATTGAATTGAAAACGATTTCGAAATGAATTGGATTGAAAACGATTTCGAAATGAATTGAATTGAAAACGATTTCAAATTGAATTGAAAGCGACTTGAAATGAATTCAAATTGAATTGAAATTTGAATTTAATAGAAATGAATTTTAAAACAGAATTTATAAAGAAGAATTCAATTTTGATTTGAATTGAAATGGAAGTTGAAATTGCTTTTGAAACGAATTTAAAACTATTTATATAATTCGTTTTAAATAGAAATCGACGAAATATATTATATATATATTATATATAATATAATGGCCTGAATAGAACGCGCCGCGCCGCGGCAGTTCGTGAATTTCGACCATTTATTTCGAACGAACATTACGGGAGATCCGACCGTCGGATTCTCCTGAAACCAGAACCGTTGGGTTCGTATCGAAAAGAGCTTTCTAACGAATATTAGAAATTAGAAATCTAACGGTTGGATTTGGAGATACGTCCAAATCGAATTCGAAAAAGGTCGCTGTAAGTGCAGTTCGATGACCGTTGATGGAAATCGACTGTACGGGCCTTGATAAAATTATTAAAAATAGTAATAATTTGTGTAAAATCATAAGAAATGGTTTAGAAAGGATTGGGATGAAAAACTCCATATTTGAAAAGATAAAAATAGATTTTTATCGAAATGAACTAGTTTTGAACTAGAACTATAATTCTATTTATTTTTAAATAAATAAATTGAATTTGAAAAAGGGTTTTAAAAATAACCAGAATTTCCGATGATTGCATTGGAATGGATTTGAATCGAAATTGCCTTTGGATTATTTCGATGTTGGATTTCGTGATGATACAGATTTTGTTATGGGAATTTGAAAGATATATATATCGTTATTTCCAATACGACATTTGTTAATCGTAGAATTTGATATTGAATATAAGCCGATATATTTTCTATTCAGAGCCTTGTATTGAATATCAAATGTGATTTGGGTTTGTCGTGAATGGTGTCTTCATTAACACTATTCTTGAACCCAGTTGAGAAAAGATTAAATCTTTTTATTTAGATTTAATGAAGTGTACCAATTAAATGATATTTAATTGGAATTGATATTGATTTTTGGGTTTATCGTGAACAGTGTTTTAAATAACACGTGTTCTTTAACCCGATAATTAATGAGATGATTTTTGGGTTTATCGTGAACAGTGTTTTAAATAACACTTGTTCTTTAACCCGATAATTAATGGAATGTGATTTTGGGTTTATCGTGAACCGTGTTTTAAATGACACTGATTCTTTAACCCAGTCGAAGATTAAAACTAAGTGGAGTTTTAATGAATCTTTAAGTAGATTGAAATAATCGAAATGGAGTATCACCAGTTTTGCTCCAGGCGTTAGTTAAATCTTTAATTAGATTTGAACGTGAAATGGTAATTGAATTTACCGATAACACCGTGGTGTTGGATATGAAGTATTACCAGTTTTACTTCATGGGATGAATAGGTTGGGATTGGGAAATTAGAATCAATGATTACTTCGGTAAAGTTCGCTAATTCCGACTAGTTGAATCGAAATTCAAAGGAAGATTAGAGAATAAATTCAGGAATTTATCTTGGATAAAATTAATGGGAACCTTTCCCTATGAATGTGAAATCAGAAACTAACTGTCGGTTAGCCAAGCAGAATGGTTTTCTGGATATTGATCTAATGTTGGTTTCGGCCTTCGGGGTTAATATTCAGGGAATTATTCTCTTGATTAATTTACGGTTAGTGACTGATAAATTGGAATGAGGCGTATGTTGTGTTTATGTAACACTTATTTAAAATATACGCGAGTTATTTGGAAAGACCGGGTTTATCCCATTCTGAATAACTGATACGACGATAAGTCGAAGATGAAGACGGTGGTCGAAGACCAGAAGTCTTCACGTCGTTTGGGTGATTACTGATGATCTTGATTGGGCTGTACACCCAAGAAGATGGAAACAGTTAGTGATCGTCCAGACGTACTTGGAGATCGATGGATATGCGGGGTACTAGGTGCCTCCGGTTTCGTTCAGACCCAGAACGGACTTGTAAATGGACTGTGTGTCTGACATTGGATTTTAGTCCGTGTGATTGATCTCTATTAAATATATATCTGTTTGGCGGCGGAGAATTTATTCTCTTACTTAACGCCCTTCTCTGAGACGTACGAGCTCAGGGGTTATATATTGATGGATATCAAACGCATGGAGTGAATTGCCTGTGTGGCATGCCTAAGTGGCAAATGATCGAGGCTTCTGTTGAAAAGCAAAGTCTTGTGGTTGATGATCGAAGCACGGCCTTCGTGGCGTAGCTTTGTGTAACGTTTACTTCGCGAGTTTCACACCCGGTATGAACCAAAAACGGGAGAGGACATCAGGGAGGACTTGCGTTTCTTTCTAGCTAGAAGTGGCGTCAGTGGTTTTACACGCCCTAACGAGTTTGACTTATGTGGTTGTTGCTGTTGCGAGGCGCCTCGGTTTGATCGGACGATCCGGGTCCGATGGAGTCATTTTTTTTTGGCTCATTGACGCCCCAAAGGGCGGGGAGACGTATTGTTCAGGCATAATAATCCACATCGGTGGACCGGCCCTGACGATCCAAGGCTTGCCTGCGCGCTTGCCTGAGACATGGGCTAGAGCGTCTCGAATCGGTTGAGGACTATCTTTTGCCTCGGTTTATAGTTGGAAACCCAATTTCCAAATACGTGACTTTGTGATTTTGATTGTATAACCTATATATGGCGACATAGTGGTATGGGGCATTCATGCCGCCTATGATTGATACTTATGATTTGAAGTTGTTTTATACGCTATGCACTTATAATAGTATCAAACGATTTGTTTTAAACGTATCAAGCATTCTTTGACTGTTATAAGGGAAAACCCTATCCTCGGCTGCGTTGCATTGTGTGATGGGACCTGGGTCTTATAACAGCTTCATTTTTCTTTATTTAGCATTGCGCTGTTTGTTTTATGCACTGGTATTCTTGGGAGGAAACCCGTTCCGTGTTATACGGCGTGGTCCCTTGATTTACCTAACTTTAAAATAAAGATTAACTGTTTTAGTTCTCACACCAGTCACATGACTGACCTGAAGTTTATTGTTTTAACCTAAACTCTGGGTGCCCTTATTTCGACACGGGCAGCTAGTAGTTTTGGTTTTGCAGATTTATATTCACAGGATCCTGGTTTACAGCTGGAATGATATCCGGAAAGCTTTGTATCCATATATCTCTTCTAGTTGTGTATTGTATTATTTTCCGCTGCGATGTATTTAAATGTAATTTAAATCTCTGGTATTTCTGTGTAATATTCATTTATACTCTGTATATTCTTGAAATCTGGTGCATTGTTGTAATAACAATGAAATGTTCTTCTGTATGTGTTCTGTTGTGGTTTGTTCTCGAACTATCCGACGCTTTCCTTTACGGGGAAGTTACGGGTTTTCACAAGGATACTACTGATCCTATTTCTAATGAGCCATTCTTATTGGATGTTACAAATCCAATCTCTGATGAATTCTTTCGTTCGGTTCTAATGTGCCTTATTCTCGAGCTCTGTAAACCAGAGCTCTGATACCAAACTAAAATAACTAGAACTTGCACCTAAGGGAAAGCCCGGATTGAGTTGAGAACACGACAAATCAGAACACAAACAATAAAACATTTCATTACTATTACATCAATTACATCAGAGTACAAGAATATAACAGAGTACAAATAAATAATATACATCAGAAAAATATTAGAGATTAAAATAACTTACATAGCAGCGAAAAAATAATACATAACACGACTGAAAGAGATACACGGATATAAAGCTTTCCGAATATATCTCCGGTTGTAAATCTAGGGTCCTGTGAATATAATATTTGCAAAACCAAAACTACTAGCTGCCAGTGTGGAAAATATGGGCACCCAGAGTTTAGGTTAAAACAATAAACTCCAGGTCAGTCGTGGGACTGGTGTGAGAACTAAAACAGTTATTTAAAACTTTACTTTAGAAACAAAGTAAATCAAGGGACCACGCTATATAACACAGAATGGGTTTTCTCCCAAGAATACCAGTGCATAGAACAAACAGTGCAATACTTTTTGGAAAAATGATGCTATTATAAGATTTAGGTCCCATCCCACAATGCAATGCAATGCAATGCAAGCCAGAGGATAGAGAATTACCTTATAATTGCAAAAAATGCTTGGTACGTTTAAAATAAAATCATTTGATACTATTATAAGTTTATAGTGTCAAAATTAACTTGAAATATAAATGTATCAATCATTGACGACATAGTACCCCATTCTACTATGTCGCTATACTAGTTTGTAATTAAAACCGAAAGTCACGCATTGGAAATTGTATTCCATCTATGAGTCGATGCCAGGGTTGGCTCCTCACCGATTCGAGACACTCTAGTAAATGTCTCAGGATAACACACTTTGGGCAACCCCTGGATCTTCAGGCCTGTCTATACTTATGTTAATGTATTAATTATTACCGAACACACATTTCCCAGTCCTATCGGACCTATCCATTGGCCTTGTAGTGACTGATATATCCGAGGCGCCTCGCTATCCATCATCCACATAGGTAAAAATATAAATGTCCGGGCTCTATACCATGACACCACCCGTAGCTAGAAAGAAACAATGTGCACTCCCTACAGTCACGATCCCGTTTTAACTCATACCGAGGTGTAAGGCTTGCGAATTAACACTATACACAAAGCTATGTTATTTAAAGTCATGCTTTGATCATCAACCATAAGAATCTGCTTTTCAACAGAAGCCTTGATCATTTGCATCTTAGCATGCCACACTGACAATTCACGCCATGTGACTGATGTTTATCGATATATAACCCCTAAGCTTGTACGTCTCAGAGAAGTGCGTTAAGCAAGAGAATAAATTCTCCGCCACCAAACAAATATATATTTAATAGAAATCAATCAACATAGAATAAAATCCAATGTTAGACACACATCCATTTACTGCATTGTTCTGGGTCTGAACGAAACGAGGCACCTTATTCCTCGCCCCATAAGTCCAATACAAGAGAGAGGTCCTTGCATGTCCAGTCGATCTTCAAGTACGTTTAGACGATCGCCACTTATTAGCTTATCTTGGGTGTATAGCCCAATTTAGACATCAGTAATCATTCAAACGATCTGAAGAACTCCGGCCTTCGACCATCGTCTTCATCGTCGGCTTATCATCGAATCAATTATTCAGAATGGTTATAAACTCGGCCTTTCTGAATAATTCATGTATCTTATAATCAAGTGCTGTAAAAACATAACATACGCCTCATTCCAATCCATATTATTCTTTTTTTCAAATACTCACATATTTAGGGAAAGGTTCCCATTAATTTTATCAAAGATAAATTGTTTTAAATATATTATTTAATCTTCCTTTGGATATCAATCCAAAACCAAATTAAGGTTTATCAACTAGTCGGGATTATCGAACCATACCGAAGTAATCATTTCTTTTATTATCCCAATCCCAACCTATTCATCCCATGGAGGAAAACTGGTAGTACCCTATATCTAACACCCATGGTGTTATCGGTAAAATTAATTACCATTTCACGTTCAAATCTAATTAAAGATTTAACTATAGCATGGAGAAAAATTGGTGATACTCCATTCTCGATCATTTCCCAAATTTGATAATTTAAATTATCACATTCACATTTCAATCTAATTAAAGATTCATTAAAACTCCACTTATTTTTAATCTTCCAACAATCATTATTAATGATTATTTAACTTCGGGAAATCAAACATGTCGCATCGACAATCTACACCGTATCATTGCCGATATATACCCTCTAAGCTCATACTTCTCAAAGAAGGGTGTTAAGAAAGAGAATAAATTCTCCGCTACCAAAAAGATATATATTTAGCAGAAATCAAAAATACAATTCGAAATATAATATTAGACATGTAATCCTGTCTTTAACTGGGTTAAAGAACCAATGTCATTTAGTTCACGATAAACCCAAAATCACATTCCATTAATTATGGAATCTTCACGGATAAACAGATCAATATATAATCGATATCAATTTCCGTATCAGACTAATAATATAAATGGAATAATGGCAAAGCCTTTTAAATTCCATATATAGTAACAGTCTTCCTCCATAGAAGCTCACTTCGATTATTAACAAATTCAATTCCAATTTATTATATTAAATTGGAAAACTTTACTTTGGAAAATTTCCATTAAATCTTAATTTAAAAATTTATGTATTCCAAATCACATTTCACTATTAATCGGGTTAAAGAACGAATGTCGTTTAAAACACAATTCACAATAAACTCGAATTCACATTCCATTTTATTCCAATTACTAAATATAACTGGAAACTCTAATAATCTTAATTAAAAGATTTATCCTTTTCACATGGCATTTAAGAACAATGTTATTGAAGACGCCATTCATGACAAACCAAAAATCCAATTTGATATTAAATATATGGCTCTAAATAGAAATTATATCTACTTATATTCAATATCAAATTCTAAAGCCAACACATATCGTATGGGGAATAACGATATATCTCTGTCTTCCAAATTTCTCCACAATATCCGTATAGACATGGAATCAACTATTGAAATATTCCGGAGGTTACTTCTATTCAAATTCATTCCAATCTATATATTGGAAATTTCTGGTTATATTAAACCCTTTATAAATCTAGCTAATAACTAGTTCATTTTGATAAAAACATATTTTTATCTTTTCAAATATGGAAATTTTCATCCAAATTCTTTCCAAATCATTTATTATGATTTTAAACAAATTATTAATATTTTTAATCATTTTATTAAGGCCCTTTCAGTCGATTTCCATAAACGGCCATCGAACTTCAATTACAACGACCTTTTCCAAATTTGATTTAGATATAATTCCAAATCTATCCATTAGATTTCATATCTCTTATATTCGTTGGAAAGCTCTTTTTGATACAAACGCAACGGTTTTGGTTTTAGGACAATCCGATGGTCGGATCTCTCGTAATGTCAAATCGAAGTCAATGTTCGAAATTCGTGAACGGTCGCGGCACGACGCGTTCTATTCAGGCCATTAAATATATATATATATATATATATATAGTATATATTATATATATTTTGGCGATTTCTATTAATGTATTTTATGAATCGTTTATAAATTTATTTTAAAACGATTTCCACTTTCATTTCGATTTTAAATCAAAATTGAATACTCCTTATCATTATAATATTTAAATGGTAATATTTTTAAAATATCTGATTTTGAAAAAATTTCCTATTTGATATTCATTATAAAAATAAACAAAATCGATATAAATATCATTCGCATCAAAATGTCGCATATCTAATCAATACGGCTTCATACAGTTCAATATTCTCGTGTCCATCCAAAATCAGACACCAAAATCATATTTTAATTCTACACTGCATAATCATTAAAATAAATAAATAACGCTTACTACAGTTCGCCAACAAATTGATTGACTTACAACTAAACAATTGGAATTAGTGTATGCCAAATATCATCCCAATACCCGTGTGGGGTTTCAACCAACAAATACTGAATATTGTTTGTGCAGTTGGGCAAAGTGTAAAATTTATCGTCCCAATCAATATCAGTTAAATGGGTGTACATAAATAAATCGTCCGATTTGTAATTGAATATTTATTTTCATTTCAGGATAATTTTATGCCATTCACATATACGTTAAAAATTATATTTTTAACGATAATATATTTGTTTCAACTTATGAATATTCTTAATAGTTTATACATTCACTAAAAATAATATTTTATTTTTCAAACATTTTATTCAACACATGAATATTTTATACTGTTCATACACACATTAAAAATTATATTTTTAATAAATAAATATTTATTTCAGAAAATTTCAGCATTATAACAGCGCAATATTAAAACCGAAGTAATGTCCAACACTACGCCTTTCCTGATACTGGTTCGCGCCATACACAATAATCAATCCAATCAATACACCACAATACAGTCAATAATCACAATACAGTCAATATTCCATAATACAATCCAAACAACAACCATGGTTTGTACAATAAATTGTGTCGGAGGCTTCTAAGCCCCGTTTGCATCCTAGTATATATTTAGCTATAAAATAATTAGAGTAAGAAGGAGTTCTCACATTGGGATCCACTCCATCGTTGTTTTCTAATGCTCTGATTTGTTGTTCTGGTTCCTGAATTTGCAAATGAGCTCCATTCTTCATGCGTTCTTGTTTCCTTGCTTTAATGCGCCATTACGGACAACTTTCGCCTTGTAATGACCCGTATTCTACACATCATAGGATCGTAGAATATTTATTTCTTTCCCATGTGAAGTCGTATGGTCATGTAACTTTGGGAAACATCTATTAGAGTCATTTCCCATGCTTATGATTTTTGTCGATTTTTAAATGACCATTTTGCCCCTAGTTGGTACTGTTTTGGCCATAACTTTTGATAGGAAAGGAATTTTGACCTGAAACCACTTCCATTAGATTCGTTTGATGGTTTCTCTTTCCGTAGAGTGGTCATAATAGCCAAACGGACTTAATGTTTGGGAGATATGGCTGAAACAAGGTTTGGAGGGTGAAAACTGCTTAACCGGGCCAAAACGGGTGATTAGTGAGTAGGCCCATAACCCATTTCGGGATTAGGGTTATGGGAGGGCTGAAATGAGATGGAGAATCATTCCATTTCAGTTTTCTAGCCTCCACTTATCACCAAGGATCCCTAAAAATGGCCTCCAACCTCTAAATCACCTCCAAATCACCCTTAGGTTAAGGATTTGGCTTAGCAACCCCTAATCAAGAAGGATCTTCACCAAATCAACAAAGGAGCTGCTGTTTGGTATTGAAATTCGCATCAAATCAGAGAATCATTTCAGATCTTAGTTTATTTTGTGGCTAAGGTGAGTGATTTGCATAGTTTTGCACTAATTAGGGTTGATTAGTGTTAATTAGCGAATCTAAACATGATAAAATTCTGGAAAAATGTTTATAAAATTCGGAATGATATTTTAAACCTCTGTTAGAAATTTGGTTCTGTTTGGATAAGTTTTGCTAATCATATCATTGGTTTCACCTAAACATGCTTAGGGGGAAAATATGGGGTTTTGGGTATTTTTGATCCATTTTGACCTACCATGTTGATGTTTTGATGTTTGTGGTTGATTATGCATGTTGCTATGACCGTATGAAATGCTATGTGACTGTTTAGAATAGTTGGAATGGTCGAAAACGCCGTCGAGGGGCGTAAACAGCTCGCTGGACAAGGTGCAGGGGTTCGGATCGCATAGGGGGTTGAGGGACGATCGGATCGCCCTATGGGATCGTGGGGGCATCCCCACGAGTCGAGTCACCTCCTCCGAACCATACCGTCTGTGCAAGGCCACGAAGCGAATCGATACAGCGCCGTGCCAAACTGAAGTACTCCGACCCGGATCGCCAATGAGCATTACGATCCAATCCGATCCAACTTGATGAGGCACCACGATCCGAAGGGAGGAGCACGACTTGATCTACTTCAGGAGCTCACGAGTCGATGGCTACTAGGCGAGACGATCCGACCCGATCGGAAGACACGATCCGACCCGGACGAAGCAACCCGATCCGATCAGAAGTGGTGACGCCGATCCGAATCAGGAAGAGGAGCCACGAGCTGGAGGACCACGACCCGATCCGATGCAAGAGGCGCGATCCGATCCGAACGCAGAGGCCGATCCGATCCGACAAAGAATGTGAAGGCTGATCTGATCCGATTCGATTGTGATGACCAATAACCCGAGACGCAAAGGTAGTCCAAATGGAAGTTAGAGCTCAGGATCCCGGAACCAGTTGGGAACCAATGAGTTCACTTCATGGTTGGACTTTGCTGCGGGATGTGTGCTAAGGAGTTGTCGACGTTCATAACTTCGATTCACCACTAAAAAGGAATGATGGGCTACTTATCAGTGCAGTAGGGTCGTTATGACCTGAGGGGCAAAGTGATGGTAGCAAGACTACGTTATCAGTGCAGTAGGGTCATTATGACCTGAGGGGCAAGGTGATGCGTAGTAAGACTATGAGCCAGCGCAGATGGGGTGAATAACTCCATGGGGCAAGTGGACATAGTAAGGATTAGTAAGGCTATGAGCCAGCGCAAATGGGGTGAATAACTCCATGGGGCAAGTGGACATAGCGAGGAATTAGTGGCTACGTTATCAGTGCAGTGAAGCCATTTATGACTTCATGGGGCAAAGTGATCGTAGCAAGGTATGTTGGGTGATCGAAGTGGTGGATATCGTATGCTTTATGCACTAAGTGAGAGATGTGAGGATGGATGCTTTGTTTGATTGTTTGTCATCCCTATGACATGCACACCTCCCCCACCTCCGTATCTTTACACTGTTTGATATGATACCTTAGAGTGTTGTACAGTATGTAGTGCTAACTCTTTGGTTGCAGGTCCAGGTTTAGGTATGTTTTGGTCTACCTGTTATTGTTCACTTTAGATGCTTATCGCTCATACTAGGCTTTATGTCTGACCCAGAGTTTTATGTCTCCTCTTATTACTCTGGGTGCTCACACGAGTAGACTAGAGACAGGTTAGCTGGGGATGCGCGAGTAGCTGATTCGGAAGCGGGCAGGAGGCTTCCACGTATTATATATATATATATACACATTCTCACTGTGTCGTTGGTGGTCGCTACTTGGGCATTAGTAGTGTACCTCATTTATCTTACCTTGCTTTGAGACAGTTTGAAAGTTGTAATAAGCTGTATTTTGGATTTCCGCTGCTATGATGTTTAGTTCTGATTTTCAGCTTAGGCACTGTCTCTCCTGTTTTATGTCAAGTATGTTATTATTATATTTTGTTCTATGCGCTGTGAGACATTCTACAGGTTCCTTGTATGTTCGTTTCTTCCTTTTTTCCCCTTCTGGCGACCCGTTCCGTGCTAACTGGACATGTGTACAGCGCACTTATGGAGTAAATGTCGGTTGGTGCGGGGCGGGCCGTCACACTTGGTATCAGAGCTCTAGGTTGCGTAGTTAACCTAGGGAAAGACACTAGGGAGAGTTAGTACGTATATGAGAGCGCGTATTTGTGATTACTTTGGTTTTCCAAAGCTATGTATATATATACTATCAGGAGTATAAGAATGAAGTTGCATTGCACTAGTACCACTATGGGGTCGTTGATCGTTTTCCTTTTTCAGATTGACGATGAGCCGACATGTTAGAGGTACCGGTAGAGGGGCCAATAATGGGAATGCCGCTGACATGAGGGCGATGTTTACCAACCTCATGAGAGACATGCTTAGAGAAGTGCAAGGGGCAATTCCCAATCCCGGAGTTGGTGCTGGGCCAGTAGTGCAGGCACCTAGGGTCGATTTCGCCAAGTTGTGCAAAGATTACACTAATCTTGGTGGGAAGCCGTTCCACGGAACGGAGTCGGCCACGGATGTTCAGGACTGGATGGATAGCTGTGACCGTATCTTTGATGACTTGGGTCTTGAGGATGCGATGAAGAGAAGGCTAGCGTCTCGTCAGCTGCAAGGGCGAGCAATGAATTGGTGGAATGCCATTAGAACGGCTACTCCAGAAGATCAGGTTACTTGGGTTCAGTTCAAGGCTCGCTTTAGCGAGAAGTTTATTCCAGCTGCCCAGAAGTCGGTGTTGTTCAAGAGGTTCCTGGAACTCAAGCAGGGTGGCAGGGCAGTTTCTGATTATATTGCTGAGTTCGACACTTTGTCGAAGTATGGACTGTCTCTCATTGATACCCCTGAAAAGAAGAATGAGAAGTTCATTACTGGTTTGGATGGGTACTTGGGGGAAAGGCTTATCAACCACATCGATGAGACTTTTGAATCGATTGTGGGAAAAGCTTTGAGGTCAGAGAGTCTTTACCCTAAGTCAAAGACCGAGGCTGCATCTGCATAAGGGCCAAAGCTGCAAGCAGGCGGAGGAGGCAAGAATAGCTCTCAGAATAAGAGGAAGCAGGACCAATCTAAAGGTGGCCAGAAAAAGAGCAAGAAGGATGTTGAGTGCTTCAGCTGTGGAAAGAAAGGCCATTATGCTAAGGAATGTCGGGCCAAGCCAGCGGAAAGGAAGTGCTACAACTGTGGTCAAGTGGGACATCAGAAAGATAAGTGTCCGCAACCTCTTAAGGAGAAGCAGATTGTGAAAGCATATGCTCTTGATGCTATTCCTTCTTCGTCGAATGCCCCAACTGTGGCGGAGAAAGGGAAGAATGTTGTTATCCAAGGTATGCTTTCTATTTATGATGTACCAATTCGAGTTTTGTTTGATACTGGGGCTTCTCGTTCCTTCATATCTAGTGACCTGGTAGATAGGTTGGGACTGGAACCCGAGATAGTCGATAGACCATTGATTGTGACGAACCCGATTGGTGGTTCGACTAGCCTTAGTATGATTTGTAGGAGTTTGGTCTTATCGAGTCATGGATGTATGTTTGTATGTGATTGCTTTGTTTTGGGCTTTACTGGGTATGGCATTATATTGGGAGTCGATTGGCTCCAAAGATACGGGGTGGTGGTAGACTGTGAGGGCTTTTTGGTGACAGTGAGGGCGGACTATGGGCGGAGGGTAGTGTTTGTTAGTCTACCCAGTGATGGGGTTATGGCTAGTTTTGTAAATTCCCTCGACATCCCGCAGGATGAGTTGTCAGATGTGCCCGTGGTTGGCCAGTATCCGGACGTCTTCGAGGAGGTAACCGGGCTTCCACCACACCGAGAGATTGAGTTCCGTATTGATTTAGTGAAAGATGCCAGACCTATAGTGATGCCACTTCGTCGTATGGCACCAAGGGAGCAGTGAGAGCTCGGGGTGCAAGTCAGCAATCTTTTGAAGAAGGGATTGATTAGAAGGAGTGTCTCCGAGTGGGGAGCACCAGTTGTGTTTGCCACTAAGACAGATGGTTCCCTTCGTTTGTGTGTGGACTATCGCGAGTTGAATAAGGTAACGAGGAAGAATAAGTATCCTCTACCGCGGATAGATGATTTGTTTGATCAGCTGGAAGGAGCAAGAGTGTTCTCCCAGTTGGACCTCGCGACAGGATTTCATCAGCTTCGAGTAGCAGATGAGAGTGTTCCGAAAACGGCATTTAGGACGCCGTCTGGATTTTATGAGTGGTTGGTCATGCCGTTTGGGTTGACCAATGCACCAGCCTATTTTGTGGATCTTATGAATCGAGTATTCAGAGATCAGTTGAATAAGTTTGTTCTTGTGTTCGTGGATGATATCCTTGTTTACTCAAGGACAGAGGAGGAACACAAGGGGCACTTGAGGATAGTGATGGAGGTGTTGAGGAAACACCAATTGAAAGCGAAATTCTCTAAGTGTCATTTTTGGAGAAGGGAAGTGAGATTCTTGGGTCATGTTGTTTCAGAGAGTGGTATTGCCGTGGACCCTGCGAAGGTGGCTACGGTACAGGATTAGCCTACACCCAAGAATGCAACAGATGTAAGAAGTTTCTTGGGATTAGCTGGATATTATCGTAAGTTTATCCAGGACTTCTCCAAGATAGCAGCACTGTTGACTCAGTTGACTAAGAAGAATCAGTCCTTCGTCTGGGACGGAGTGTGTGAGGATGCCTTCAAAAGTCTAAAGGAGAGGTTGACGCGTGCGCCAGTGTTAGTCATTCCTAAAGGGAATGAAGAGATGACGGTATACACAGATGCTTGTGGTACCGGACTGGGTGCTGTATTAATGCAAGGAGGTAGGGTTGTAGCTTATGCTAGTCGACAGCTAAAGCCGCATGAGAAGAAGTATCCTACCCATGATTTGGAATTGGCAGCGATTGTATTTGCGCTGAAGATGTGGAGACACTATCTCTTGGGAGAAATATTTGAGCTGTTTACCGATCATAAATCTTTAAAGTATCTCTTCTCTCAGAAAGATCTGAATCTCCGTCAACAGAGATGGTTAGAGTTCTTGGCTTCGTATGATTTTGATATCGCATACACACCTGGGAAGGGTAATGCGGTAGCCGATGCCTTGAGTAGGAGACATGCCAGCTTAGGGGCAATGTTTCTTGAATGGAAGCAACTGGAGTATATCGCGGGGTTTGATTTCAGACCAAGGTGCGAATTGGATCCAGTTATGCTAGCTAGTTTGACGATCAGACCCACTTTGATGGAGCGGATTGGTTCCAACCAGAGGGACGATCCTAATCTACTAGAAATCATCTCCAAGTTAGAGATGGGTATCGATGAGGAGATGAGTGTGTATGGGCTTGATCGAGATGGATGGCTTCGGAAGAATGGAAGACTAGTTGTGCCCAACGTGAATGGTTTGAGAGATGAAGTGCTTAGAGAATGTCATCACTCAAAACTGACTATACATCCCGGTGGTAATAAGATGTATCGAGACATGAGACAGACTTACTACTGGGAAGGGATGAAAAGAGACGTTGGGAAGTTTATATCCAAATGCATGAATTGTCAGCTAGTTAAAGCCGAGCAAAAGAAGCCTAGTGGGTTGATGCAACCATTAGAAATTCCCGAATGGAAATGGGAACAAGTTTCGATGGATTTCATCGATGGTTTACCGAGGACTAGATCGGGACATGATAGCATTTGGGTAATTGTGGATCGATTGACTAAGAGTGCAAGATTTATACCAGTCAAATCGACCAGAACAGCAGTCAAGTTGGCAGAATTGTATATGAAGTGGGTAGTGAGATTTCATGGAGTACCTAAAAGCATTGTGAGTGACCGAGACCCGTTGTTCACTAGTGGGTTTTGGAAGAGCTTACAAGAGGCTCTAGGATCAAGATTACATCTCAGTACCGCATATCATCCTCAGACCGACGGTCAGACGGAGAGGGTGAATCGTATATTGGAAGATCTCTTGAGAGCGTGCATACTGGATTTTGGTGGATCATGGGATGACCATTTGCATCTAGTAGAGTTTGCATATAATAATAGCTACCAATCCAGTATTGGTATGGCTCCATATGAAGCTTTGTACGGAAGACCGTGCAACTCACCATCATGTTGGATAGAGACTGGCGAGAAGTTTGTGCTTGGACCAGATGTGGTGAGAGAAACATCGGATAAGATTAAGGTCATTCAACAACGAATGAAAGCTGCTCAAGATAGGCAGAAAAGCTATGCCGATAAGAGGAGAAGGGACTTGAAATTCTCCATTGGTGACGTGGTGTTTGTCAAGATCTCTCCGTTGAAGAGCGTGATTCGATTTGGCAGGAGAGGCAAGTTAGCACCAAGATTTGTTGGCCCATTCCCTGTTCTTGAACTAGTCGGGAATTTGGCATATAGAGTTGGCTTACCAGAGAAAATGGCGGGAGTTCATAATGTATTTCATGTTTCCCAGCTAAGGAAGTTCGTTCACGACTCAGATGTGACTATTTCACCTGATCAGTTAGAGGACTTCGAAGTAGAACCTGAGGCGGTTGGGAACTGCAAGCCGATTCGTATTGTGGGGCACGATACGAAGCAACTTCGAAGGAAGTCGGTGAAGCTAGTCAAGGTTCAGTGGGGCGAGAACGAGAATGATTGCACTTGGGAGACAAAGGAGAGCATTAGGAAGGCTTATCCAGAACTCTTTGCCTGGTAAGATTTACTTTGCGATTTAGTTTTCCGCATGCTAGGATAGACTTGCTTTGCCCGTTTGCATGTTTGATTGTTGTTTTATGATTGATAGGCATGCGGGAACCTTTGTGTATGTTTGGATTAGGGAATTTCGGGGGCGAAATTTCTTAAGGGGGGGAGAGTGTAATGACCCGTATTCTACACACCATAGGATCGTAGAATATTTATTTCTTTCCCATGTGAAGTCGTATGGTCATGTAACTTTGGGAAACATCTATTAGAGTCATTTCCCATGCTTATGATTTTTGTCGATTTTTAAATGACCATTTTGCCCCTAGTTGGTACTGTTTTGGCCATAACTTTTGATAGGAAAGGAATTTTGACCTGAAACCACTTCCATTAGATTCGTTTGATGGTTTCTCTTTCCGTAGAGTGGTCATAATAGCCAAACGGACTTACTGTTTGGGAGATATGGCTGAAACAAGGTTTGGAGGGTGAAAACTGCTTAACCGGGCCAAAACGGGTGATTAGTGAGTAGGCCCATAACCCATTTCGGGATTAGGGTTATGGGAGGGCTGAAATGAGATGGAGAATCATTCCATTTCAGTTTTCTAGCCTCCACTTATCACCAAGGATCCCTAAAAATGGCCTCCAACCTCTAAATCACCTCCAAATCACCCTTAGGTTAAGGATTTGGCTTAGCAACCCCTAATCAAGAAGGATCTTCACCAAATCAACAAAGGAGCTGCTGTTTGGTATTGAAATTCGCATCAAATCAGAGAATCATTTCAGATCTTAGTTTATTTTGTGGCTAAGGTGAGTGATTTGCATAGTTTTGCACTAATTAGGGTTGATTAGTGTTAATTAGCGAATCTAAACATGATAAAATTCTGGAAAAATGTTTATAAAATTCGGAATGATATTTTAAACCTTTGTTAGAAATTTGGTTCTGTTTGGTTAAGTTTTGCTAATCATATCATTGGTTTCACCTAAACATGCTTAGGGGGAAAATATGGGGTTTTGGGTATTTTTGATCCATTTTGACCTACCATGTTGATGTTTTGATGTTTGTGGTTGATTATGCATGTTGCTATGACCGTATGAAATGCTTTGTGACTGTTTAGAATAGTTGGAATGGTCGAAAACGCCGTCGAGGGGCGTAAACAGCTCGCTGGACAAGGTGCAGGGGTTCGGATCGCATAGGGGGTTGAGGGACGATCGGATCGCCCTATGGGATCGTGGGGGCATCCCCACGAGTCGAGTCACCTCCTCCGAACCGAACCGTCTGTGCAAGGCCACGAAGCGAATCGATACAGCGCCGTGCCAAACTGAAGTACTCCGACCCGGATCGCCAATGAGCATTACGATCCGATCCGATCCAACTTGATGAGGCACCACGATCCGAAGGGAGGAGCACGACTTGATCTACTTCAGGAGCTCACGAGTCGATGGCTACTAGGCGAGACGATCCGACCCGATCGGAAGACACGACCCAACCCGGACGAAGCAACCCGATCCGATCAGAAGTGGTGACGCCGATCCGAATCAGGAAGAGGAGCCACGAGCTGGAGGACCACGACCCGATCCGATGCAAGAGGCACGATCCGATCCGAACGCAGAGGCCGATCCGATCCGACAAAGAATGTGAAGGCTGATCCGATCCGATTCGATTGTGATGACCAATAACCCGAGACGCAAAGGTAGTCCAAATGGAAGTTAGAGCTCAGGATCCCGGAACCAGTTGGGAACCAATGAGTTCACTTCATGGTTGGACTTTGCTGCGGGACGTGTGCTAAGGAGTTGTCGACGTTCATAACTTCGATTCACCACTAAAAAGGAATGATGGGCTACTTATCAGTGCAGTAGGGTCGTTATGACCTGAGGGGCAAAGTGATGGTAGCAAGACTACGTTATCAGTGCAGTAGGGTCATTATGACCTGAGGGGCAAGGTGATGCGTAGTAAGACTATGAGCCAGCGCAGATGGGGTGAATAACTCCATGGGGCAAGTGGACATAGTAAGGATTAGTAAGGCTATGAGCCGGCGCAAATGGGGTGAATAACTCCATGGGGCAAGTGGACTTAGCGAGGAATTAGTGGCTACGTTATCAGTGCAGTGAAGCCATTTATGACTTCATGGGGCAAAGTGATCGTAGCAAGGTATGTTGGGTGATCGAAGTGGTGGATATCGTATGCTTTATGCACTGAGTGAGAGATGTGAGGATGGATGCTTTGTTTGATTGTTTGTCATCCCTATGACATGCACACCTCCCCCACCTCCGTATCTTTACACTGTTTGATATGATACCTTAGAGTGTTGTACAGTATGTAGTGCTAACTCTTTGGTTGCAGGTCCAGGTTCAGGTATGTTTTAGTCTACCTGTTATTGTTCACTTTAGATGCTTATCGCTCATACCAGGCTTTATGTCTGACCCAGAGTTTTATGTCTCCTCTTATTACTCTGGGTGCTCACACGAGTAGACTAGAGACAGGTTAGCTGGGGATGCGCGAGTAGCTGATTCGGAGGCGGGCAGGAGGCTTCCACGTATTATATATATATATATATATATATATATATATATATATATATATATATATATATATATATATACACACATTCTCCCTGTGTCGTTGGTGGTCGCTACTTGGGCATTAGTAGTGTACCTCATTTATCTTACCTTGCTTTGAGACAGTTTGAAAGTTGTAATAAGCTGTATTTTGGATTTCCGCTGCTATGATGTTTAGTTCTGATTTTTCAGCTTAGGCACTGTCTCTCCTGTTTTATGTCAAGTATGTTATTATTATATTTTGTTCTATGTGCTGTGAGACATTCTACAGGTTCCTTGTATGTTCATTTCTTCCTCTTTTTCCCCTTCTGGCGACCCGTTCCGTGCTAACTGGACATGTGTACAGCGCACTTATGGAGTAAATGTCGGTTGGTGCGGGGCGGGCCGTCACACGCCTAGTGGCCTTTCTTCCGAAATTGGTCCATTTCGCTAGAAATCGCGAAAGGACAGTTTTTGGACAGCAAACTTTGGACGCGTTTTCTGAACAACTCCGCAATCCAAAATCTGACTTCCATATACTCAAATCGAAGAGTAAATCATGCTCTTATATTTTGGTACTGTGGAGTTTTGGCCATAGGGGCTTAGTTTAGAAGTTATTGGATGTGGAAGCTCAGGGTGTTAAACGCTAAATTGGAAATTGTTAAAAATTGGATTTTTGGTTGAGGGGGCCCCACAGTCGGAGAGGGAAGCTGAGGGGGCAGAGCCGGGTTACTGGGGGTCGGGGGTGGCGGCGGCTGGCTATAGGCGGGCCAACATTGGCTGTGGTGGCGGGTGGAATTGGGGATGGAGGTTTTGGGCTTCGATTGGAGGAAGGGAAGATGGTCAGCGATCGAGGGGGGGAGGGGGGTGCTCAGGCGATCGCCTTGGGGGGGATTGGGCGATGCGGTGGACGAAGGGGGGATAGGGGAGGGATCGGTTTTTCATTTTTTTTTAATTTTGTGCGTTGACTGAAATGGGGAGAGAGACGAGTATAGAATATTTTTTTTTATTTAATTAAATTTCAATGAAGTCACTTTTTCATTCGAACCCCAAATCGAACCCAACGACTGTTGTCCCTAATTAAATACCCTCATTCCGAACACAATAGTACTTGTTTCGTAAGCCAATTCTAACGTTTTGATCAGTTTTCATCAAAATTAAAATATAAATCAATATATATATATATATATATATATATATATATATATATATATAATTTGAACGTACATTTTAATTTACCGGGGCTACATACTGACTCCAAAAATTCCAGAAAAATAAATCTAGCTATGTTTTGACGATACAGTCCTAATAAAACTAATTTCGTTGAATTTGGAGAACGTTTGAGAAATGGCCGTTTTCCAGTCGATTAAATTCGAACTGAAATTACCAAACACATTTAAATTCACCATGCCCACATATTAATTCCAAAAATTATGAAAATTGGAATCTAGCAATAATTTGACATTCCAAATCCAACAAAAGTGGTTTCATCGAAAATGGAGTTCATTTGCAAAATGGCTATTTTTAAGGGCTATATATTATATAAATATATGTAAATATTCCATAGCGACTATTTTAAATTTATAACTGTACATAACTTTCAATTTATATTATGAAATCTAGATTTTTTACATTCATTAGAAAGATATAGTTAAGTAGATTCTAAAGTTTCTGGTTTTACTGAAATCCAATTTATTTTGAATCCTATACATTCATTTGAAATTAAAAATTGAATTTTCAAACTACCGCGCCATTTCAGTTTCGTTTTATAGTTAAAATAAACTTATACATTCTATCTTCGATTTAAATAAATTTTTAATTGTTATTATTTAAAATAAATTATTTTAAATATTCCAAATTGGTAAAAATAGCTAAAATAAAAATTTTAAATTGGTTCTGATTTTCCGGATTATTACAGCTTAATTAAAAAGATTAGAAGTAGAACCATATAACATGTTACTGTAATGCACTTGACCCAGTCCGCATGTACGAAGGTGAAGAACCTAACGAGGTAGATCATCGAGGTGTCTTGAGGCATGAGAGGAGCATGTCAATCTGATTATTCTGCCTGGTAATTTTGATAGTTATTCTGTTTGCTTGCTCTATGGGACTTGAGGAAAGCGTGTCGCTTTCGAGGGACATAGCAGGGTACTCCATGGTGGTCCTCTATTGCGGTCACGCTTAGGCTGTACTTGCAGAGGTTTGGTCTATGCGGTACCACCCGATGAGTATACCTTGTCTGCAACTATAGCTTAGCATTCATAAGGCTGTAACGGATGGCGTTGGGTGATTCAGCCATCACCTCGAGAAGGGGCTGGGACTGGACTAGTACAGGATAGTAATCATCAGGTACCTGTCATCGCCAGTCAGTGGGGTGCAGAAATACTAGAGCTAAACCAAGAGACCGTCGATCTTTCATTATTGAGACGTTGGTTGAGGGACACACCAAATTGGATGATATATTATTTTCTAGGGGAACACCACGTAGCTCTTGATGTATTCTTTCACTAGTTGAGGAATGGGTCAGGGTTGAACCATAACCACCATGAAAATGCAGACCGTACTCTGGATATCTATACTGTAGGCCTTACGAGGCGGACCTTTATAGATATGGAAAGCTTTTGATCGAGTTTTGCATTGGATGCAGCCCTACTACAGGACTCAAGGTACAATAGATAGTACGTATGTGTGAAGGTCTAGATACATGCATTGGGTAGTGTATTATAGGCATTAGAGCATTACTTCGTGTTGAGACATTATTTAGCTGAGGAGTTCGGATACGACGATCCATACGCTTGCGTGGCATAATGATGATGATTCTGTGTGATTACATGGCATAATGATTTGAATTTCCTTACATCGTTCGACGTAGAATGTATGTTGCATACGTTTCAATGGCATGACGGTGGAGACCATGAGAGGAGGGTGCTATGGGGCGTACCATGAGATGTGGGATATAGTTACATATATTATTTTAGGTTAATCTACTGGTGAGTAGATGGGTACGACGTGTGAGTAGAGCCTTGAGTTCTGTTAACCCAAAGTAACCTAATAAATAAGAAAACACAACTAAATGGTATATGTAGGGTTATTCTAGGATGTATAATTTGTCTAGTCACCAGAACTTTGTGTTCAGATCCCCTCCCATAACATACTTCTAGGTTAGGTTCATGGCAAAAATATGATAGCTGTGGATACTTGTTAGACTATATTATTATTTCAGTAAGGCTATACTTGATTATGTTATATTTTATCCATTCCGCTGTGAGATGTTTACTGATCTTTGATATATTTTTTGCCTTTTTCTTTTCTGCAGGAGACCAGACAAGCCAACTCATGCTTTAATAGATTATATTTTTGAAAAAAAAACGGTACATCAAAATTCGGGTTGTTCCAAGCAGGCTCTTGCTGCGACTTGGTCGCCACAGATGGTTCTGATTCCATTGTTTGTTGGAAACTTCATAAGTAGGTACCAAGGCATCATGAATATTCAGAACTCGACAAGGGCTGATCATCCGAGAAGACACTATAGAGAGAGGGGATGTCGATAACGACGAAGAAAAAGCATCCTAACTCGACTTCAATCCCCATCTCCTATTTTTACCGGTAGCTCTACAAGACCGATTGGCCAGTTGGAAGCACCATTGAATCTATGAATGGTGGCCTTGCACAACTTTAAATCTCTAGCCTCAAGCTTTATATGGTATGTTTGAAGATGATGTTCACGGAACTCCCTAAGTCGATGAGGACTTTCTTGGCATAGGTCGGTCCTATGTATATGGAAATGACAAGTGGATCACTGGTGGGAAGGATGATTCCCATAGCATCATTATCTCAAAAGACTATGTCATCCCTTGTAGTATTTTATAGCTTTGCCGGGACTGACTCTTCTGCGACAGCAGAGCACGCTTCATTATTGGCATGCTTGGTGGAGTTGGTGTATCCTTCCATACGCTGAAAGCTTTCATTTTCAGGGAGAGGTCTACTACAAATAGTGTTAATCACAATACCCTTTTGATGGGGTCTTGGATTGGATGGCCTGGGTGCTGCTTGGATATGAGGAGGTGTAGGCATTGAAGGACCCACAACTGCTTCCTTGGGAGCAGGATTTGGACGTACTATTCGAGGAGTTTCTCATGAACGAGCTTCTTAATAGCATCATGGAGGTGTCCGCAGTCACTTATGTTGTGACCGAACATGTCATGGAATCTGCTTATTTTCTCGAGTTTTTCTCTTTGTCAATAGATTCCCTCAAAGTCGGCTTCTTGTACCGCATAGTATTATTAAGTCTCAGATATATTTTCTCCAACTGAGTATACATCGGAGTTTAGACCTTGTACGACGGGAAGCGGTCACGCATCTTAGAGTCCTATTTTTGATTGCTACAGCTCCTAGTTTTTCAATTGCTCGGTTTGGGTTGAGCGATCCATTTACCCTTGTCGAAGATTTCTCTGATTTTGTTGACTTTGACACTGTTTTGAGCAGATCCCTAGTGCGAGTTGTTGGGATGGCCAGCTCGAGCAGCCTTGTTCCTGCGCGTTTCTTCCAAGAACAGGAACTGATTTTCCTTCTTGTGGAAAACTTCTAGAGACTTAGGCTGTGTTATATTGGTCCAAGCTCTAAATTCGGAATCTGGCTGTATGCCCTTAGCAAGATGATAAAGGATGGCGTGAGGCTCAGGATCTTCGCCTTCGGCCAAGGCATTGTTGAATCATTTGAGGTACTCTTAAGAATTTCCCCGATGCCCTAGTATATGATTATGTGGGCCATAGTTTCATTTCGTCTGTTGACGTGCATTCTTAACTGCTTCAGCAACTCGATATCAAGCTGACCAAAAGTTGCTACGGTTTCCAGCGAGAGTCGAGAGAACCAAAGAAGAGCCACACCTACGAGAAAAATTGGAAATTATTAACACTTTACTACATTGGTGGCATGGCTCGAGTCCACGTGCCACTTGTATTGTTATAGAAAATTTTGAGGATCGGTCTTCCCCTAGTAAGCCATTAGCTATGGCAAGTTGAAGCATTTCGGTCATTCATCCTTGAGGATAGCTAGAGTAAAGGGGTTATGTCTCGTACTGGTTTCCCAAACACCATTGACGTGCCCCCACGATTCCCCCATGATCCTATAGGCCATGTCAATGAGAATCGGAGGTTGGATCTTCATTGGATTCCAGTCGTCGTGATCCACCTCATGAGTGTGTGACCTAGGGCGCCTTCTCAGATGAACATCAACATCATCTGTTAAGGTTAAGGACCAAGGATCTTAAGGCAAAACAAACATTAGAGGGAGGGTGAATAGTGTTTTAAATTTTTTTGGAAATCTTAACCAATTACAAGTTACTCGAACTAATATATGAATCACAAAATGAATATTATTACAAATACAATCACAGATGCAAATATAAAAATAAGTAAAATGCAGAAAAGGAAATAAAACATTGGATTTTTATACTGGTTTGGATTGCTCCAACGTCTAGTCCAGTACAACGCTGGGTTGCACAGAGTTTTATAAATATCAATATCCAATTACAACACCCTTGACTTCACAGCTACAAGGTTAACACCACTCCTTTTCCTTGATTTATAGGCTATAAGGAGCACTCCCTTCTCTTTCCTTGATTTCAGGGATATAAGGAACATACCCAGCCTATTTCTGATTATAATTTACCTAGAACTCTTGAGTAGCACTTCCATACAGATAGTATTTGATAGAGAATGAGAAGAAGAATGATATAATATATATTGAAATTGGTAGAGTATAAGTGTATAGTCTTAGAAATTTGATAAGAATAATGGTGGTATGTTAAGGGAGGAAGAAGGAGAAGATATATTATTAAAAAATTCGAAATTAAGGCCTTTATATAGTGTTCCAAATGATACAATTGTTTCTGAAACATTTTAAAATGAAAAGAGACAATTATTTAAAATTTAAAAATACTTCAGTTATATATCGACATGTAAGTATATGTATGTCAACATATATTTAAAATATAAATAATTTTTTCAAGTATTTGAATCAATATATATATTCTGCAAATTTCTAAAACAAAACTAGTTGTTCAAAATATAACTTTTCAAGCATAAAGACATAATAAAATATTATTTAAACATATGATTTGAAAACTATATATAAGTGATATAAAACTACATAATATAATTACAAAACTTTATAATATATATATATATATATAAACATAAGAAATTTAGGAAGTATATTTGAAATCATAAGTTTAAAATCCTTGGATGATAAAAAGTCATTTTGAGAGAAGTTTAAATAAATTTGAAAATAGTTTTAAAATTAATTTGAGAAGAGATAATTTGAAAACAAAGTTTGTGTGTTATTCAGAGTTTTGCATACTAACTAGATTATATTTCTCTGATGATCTTGGACTCATGATATCTTGATACTCATGTGTCTTGATTCTTCTTTGAAATCTTGAATATCTTAACTATAAAGTCTTCAATATTTTTAACCTGCATACAATTCCTGCATATAGATATACATGTATATAAATTGAAATATATTCTGGATAAAAGTGTTAGTATATATTTTATAATCAATAATGATAATTATTGAAACAAGGTTGTCGTCGTCAAAACATCATCAAAATTCCATTCTCCATCAATCTCCCCCTTTTTGATGATGACAACCTTGGTTTATAGAATATTCATACCTGATATTACCTGTTAATATGATTCTTCAATCACTCCCTCTTTCACTATGAATCCCTTCTAATTCCCGCTTATGCCTATTTCATAATTTCTCCCCTTTTGTCATCAACAAAAAGTATATTGATCTATACTCCACCTAAATTTATAAACGATCCTAGAGAATAATTCTATACATAAATCCCCACGAATCCGTTCTTTTCTTATAACTCCCTTTAAATCTATATCATGAATGATCCTAGTGACTCCCCCTTAAACTATAGCTATACTATTGTAATTCTACTAAGAAAACTGTATAAAAGTATAATCAATACAACCATTGTTTATTTCAAATAATCAATCCAAAGAATATGCACAAAAAAAATCTTAATCGAACAACGAATATACATATTTACAACAAATACATGACTGTACGTATTTACTACGAATATAAGAATGTACGAATGAACGTAATCCTTGTAACATCCCACAATTTTCTATGCCCAAATTTCGACAAAGATCGAAACTCAAACACATCCAAGCATGGAGTGTGTAAATATGATACCTACAACAAATGAGCATGAGCATAATCAAAGTATGATAAGATAACTCATAGTAGAAAGAAAACAAGATAAACTAGTATTAACTCAAACAACTACCTTTTAAAGTAAGTCACTTTGCCAATACCAAGCATGAGAGAGAATGATAACTGAAAGCCAAACTTAGATACATGTGGGAACCCGACTTTCTCTAGAAAATCTGTGTGGTTGCAATAAGGAGGGGGTCAAAACAACAAGATTCTGGCGAACAGGAACTGTACAACACAGATGTATCCCGCTTGGTTCAACCCAAGATGTATGTCTACTAAGATTAGTAATTCTAACCTAACCTTGTAAATGTTTATGCACCACTCAAACTACCATTTCCAAGGTGGTATTATCTAAAGTATGATACCGAGATAAAACATTTTGGCATATCTTTGTGAAGCCTTTATACACAAACATGGATGGTTATTTAACCAAGGTTAGACCCCTAGTTACAAAGTTTCTTTATATACCTTCACTTGCTCATCCACGAATATTTAAATCCTCACTATCAAATGATAGAGAGGGTGGATTCTCCCTGATCGCTTAAGGCCCTATGCGGACTTATTAGTCACTTATTATTCCTCGATAATTTATTTACGTTAACATAAACTAGAAGGCATTAGGTACGGGCCCTACTAGTTAAAGCTTCCGTCATTCACACATATATCATTGCCCACGTAAGGGGGGAGACAGTATTTTATCGCTTACCATCTAGCTGACCTTATTGCATAATCTCCTTAGTCACTTAATACTTCGCGTAGGATAGGTAGCCATATTTGACATTTTTAGTTTCCAGATTTGGGTAGGCCCTACACACATGCCATTTAAGACCCCTAAACTGAAAGATCTACTCCCAGGTGGACTCCTCAACCCAAACCATTTAAGACCCAAGGAAGTGGACTATATGTGAAGATTATTAATTTTGAACCCCATTAGCCTTTACTACCTTTACCTATTGGGATAAAGTGTGCTACATCATTTCGTCATTCCCGTTTAATTTGTTTTCACGGAAATACTATATGTACAAGACTAATTATCGCCATAGGTTCCTATGGCTAATAATGTTTCACATTACTAACCTGCTAAGTCTGATTCTAACTTTTAATTATAAGTTTTATATTAACCAACTGTAAATAAGGAAGGTTATATCCTCTTTACCTTAGGATATTTATTTAATTACCTCCCTAAATTGGAATTAGTATTTAAACAACAATTTATACCCATTAATCCCCGCTTGACACCCTTTACTTTCATTCATAGGTGTATTGCCATTTATGACCATAACGGTCATATTTCCCTATGGAAACCCTTTCCATTGGGTATCCTTATTCTATCAATCTTGAAGTATCTATTTGTTGTACCCAAACAGATAATTACTATTTTTATTTATTTTTTGTTGCCTATTATATATATATTTGTGCACCGGACCTCTCACATTAAGTTGGCCACTTGTAGATGTTGGATTTACCAGTCGGTTCCGGCCAGATTTCTACCGCAAGTTGAACTTAACCTTGTGCTTTATTACACTTATATTTATGCATTAGGCTTCTCACATTAAGTTGACCACCTGTGGATGCTGGATTTGATGAGTGGTTCCGGGCCGACTTCTACCACAAGTTAAGCTTGACCTCATGTCTAAATGCGGTTATATTTAAGATTCTCTAATTTGGGTTTACAACATTAATCCTAATTAATTTAGGGATTGTAACCAGTATCTTACTATATTCACTTTTACCTAATCAACATCGTAACAATGGTTATTTATTGATTTGCGGTCCTATTTATAGCAATTAATTATATTGATTTCTATAATGGTCACGACAAATATATTAATTCAATATGGATTACATTTTCATATATAATTCCATAACTGAATATCGTTCGGACATTCAATACAATGCATATTTTATCATTTTACGCAGATTTGGATGGATAATATACATATATTTATATTTTTCAAGCGGTTAGCATAGTTATTTTCTTTATTATTATTTTTAGATTTAATGATTTGGTTTAATCAATAACCAAATGTTCCTTTTTGCATTTAATCTAGCGAAAAGTTCCAAATCTTACAAGAAAAACATTAGCTATAATTATTGTAAATTATGTCTGATTAATGCAATTTACATATTTTCAAATCATAAGAGATATATGTAAATGTATGTTTAGGAACAGTTGATGCAAACCACGTGCAAATATGTATATTTATACGTACATTTGCACCACTTTTCCCTTTTTCAAATCTTTTCGTCATATCTCTTACGAACTCAAAATAATGTCCTTTAGTTCAAAAGGAGGAAAACGACATATTTGCAACAACTAAGTCAAAACCCCAACGAAATTAAATACAAACAGATATATTTCTTTTAACAATTACAATCGCATAATTTTACCATTGTATCTTTTTATCCAAATTCACATAATTTTTCATTCAATACTAAAATTAGAGACCTGGAATATAACTACATCTAAATGGTGTTTAATGGGACTAATTTCTAGATCTACAGTGTTTTGCAACAGCCACAACATATTTTTCAACATAATTATAGGCAATAAGTGTAAGCAATTTCTATAAGCCCACAATTAATATTATTCCTAATCACAATTCCCAAGTTTGACAATATTTATTAGCAGATGTAATAGGTGCCAATTCAACTTCAATAATATTATGAATAGATCAGATTAAAATAGGTATATATTTGGAGATCTAGCACAAACGAGATAATAACTTTGTTTATAAATTTCCCACTCACCTGAAAGCATCCAAAACTGAAGTTTGAATAATCTTTTAGGCCTACAATTACCAAATTCTTATAGATCCACAATTTTTCTGAAAAGGGGATACTTTTCAGATCTTTAGATATGCAAAAAAATAGGAGGAGAGGGAAGAATCTGATGTAGAGCGTCAATTCACATTCTTCCATCTTCTCCTATTTTTTTTAATACTATATGATTTGTGTTTGATTTGTTGTATATGAATATATTTTTAATTATGAAATTAGGTTGGAAGAGAATGTGAAGTGGCAGAGCTTTGTTGTTGCCTATAGACTTTTGTGGAAAAGAATGAGGCCTTACCCATGTATTTATAGGAGCGGGATTGGCTATGAACCATTAGATTCATTTTGGTTTATATCTGTCCATTCTTTAATAATATATTATAATCTAACCTCATCAACCCTAGTCGTCACTGGGCGTTCTGACGCCCAGTGAGTCAACAGCTAGGGTCGAACGCTACGGTCAACCACCTGGGTCGTCAATTGCCCTGTGGGGCTAGTTAAATAAGGTATAATATATATTTTTATTCTAACTTGTTTATTTTTCGTCCGTTATCGTATTTTGTCCGTAACTTTTTCATACGTCTTCCGTTCGCGGAACTCCAAACATGAAAGTTGACCAGAATTCCAAGACTAACACATCGGTTAAAGTTTCGTGGTCTAGAAATTATTATTTTTGAAATTCTAATAATTAATTTATATTGCCAAAATTCTGTATTGTTACATTCTTCCGTCTTTAAAAGGAAGTTTGTCCCGAAATTCTGACACCTATTGCCCTATACTACGCAACAAATTTTGTGTTCATCCACTTTGCAACTATGTGTATACATGCATGGTGTACATAATGCAATTCAACCATAAAATATGCATGCAAGATGATTCTAAATCGGATCCTCTTATATGTATGCATTAAATCTTTGTACTTTTTATAACATGATGCAAGACATCCTAAATATACCGGCAGTTCTATATAAATGAAAATTTGAAAACTTTTTTCATCCATTACCCTCGCACAATTACGAATAAAAGTGTAAATTAACCAATTTTGCATGCTAACCTTACCATCCAAAACATCACACAAACTAATCGTTTCCTATTTAATTTCTCTAAAATTAAAAAAAAGAAATTGAAGCAAAGAATTATATCATTATCCCCGCTAACAAATAATCCATTTTCCGCTCTACAGTGGAATTTTCACCTCAGTTACCCAAAAACTCCAAAATTTCCATCTGTCGACTATAAAGGAGGCTTACAACAAGCTCTAAAACGTAGAGGAGTTAATTAAAAACCCACGCACATCGTTGATAAGGTACGAAAATAATGCTTCAAAGGCTAAAACGGCCTTTTCCTTGTTGTCTTTAATGTTTTTATCATATCATAGGTCCTATTGCACCGCTAAAACGCGCACGTAAAGCATCCAAAAATCTTCCTTATGCCTTTCATGAGACTAAAAATCGGAAATTTTCATAATAATAAATTTCCACTTTAAAACTACTTATATTCATTTTGAAAATTTCCTTTCAAAACCGTTTCACTTTCTGATAAAAAAAAAAGTTATATTCGTTTTCCAAACAGCATTTTCCAAAACTGCAAAAATGTATTTTGCGGAAACTTAAACGATTCAAGTCACATGCTGGCGAGAAAGGAAGCTAGTCGCGCAAAAATGCGAAAACTGAAATCACACAAAAGACCAATATAAATTTTAGTCTTAACAAGTAACAGTGATTGATTTATTTATATACCCATGATGTAGAACCAGCCCTTTACAAAAATTTATCCAGCACCAAATTCTATTCTTTCCAATTCAAGGATGAGTGCTAGTTTAAAAACGAGAGTTGATAAATATGCGTGAATGATACAAACATTTCCAAACATAGAAATCCCATTAACTAAAGTCGTGCAATTTTTTTTAACCCTAGCAGTTACAACACTACAACAACAACAAAGATAAAGAAAAATGCTAGAAAGGGAAAAATACGATACAAGATACAACGACTACCCACTGTTGACTGGTCGACCATGCCCACACAAGGAGCGTAGTATGGCAGAGATGCAGCCAATCTCATGCGCATATCGGTGCTGCTCCTCGCGAACCTCTCAGAGCTTGGTTTGATGTTTTGGAGGGCGGCGAGCTCTTGGCTCCCCTGGCCAAGATGTTGGGGCTGCTGAGCTGGAGCGGGTGGTGCGGGGATAGGAGAATCAAGCAGCTGAATGCCCATCTTCCGGAGAGTGGCACGGCTAATGGCGGTAGGCGCCTGCTTCACCGCCTTCTCCCAGGAAAGTCTCACCTGGAAGTATTTGAAGACATGGGTGAGAAGGTGAGTGTAAGGGAAATGGCTCCGTCGGGTGCCGATAAAGGGCTCACAAAGATGAATCATAACCACGCGCTCCCAGTTGATGGCTATGCCACCAAGGATTGTATAGGTGACATAGTGAAAAGAAGGATAAATTTAGATGGACCAGGCTTCGGGCTCTCAAAGGAAGATACGCTGAAGGATTTAAGGGTCCTCCATCTTGATAGCATCAAGCTCGTCTCTGACTGCCGAGATGCCCAAAATATGAGCTAAGTCGTTGTCGGTGAACTCGATGTATATTCCTATAACCTCATACCGGATGACGCAAGACTCGTCATCGATGTCAGCATCCATCTGAGCATCAAACAAATAGATGCAGCGCGTATACCGGTCACACTCAAAGGTGTCGAAGCGCAGAATCTATGTGTATCATCCTAGAAATTTCGACAACCGGAATGAGAAATTAATTGAATATTTAATTAATAATAAATTTTATATGGATATTTGGGTTAAAAATTTAAAATCAAATATATTGTTTTGAGTCTGAATTGAATTCAGAATGGTTGGTTAAGGATCGAATATTCATTGTTGAATATTTACATTAAAATTGGTTGATATTTGAATTGAAGTCAATTTGGAATTCGATTAAAAATATAAACATTGAATTTGAAATTTAACATTGTTGACGTTAAATAAATTGGAGTATTATTTGTTAAATATATGAAAAATTGGCTTGGATATGTGTGTATTCTTATATATAAAGAATTGGTATTTCAATGTTCAAATATGGAGCCGAACGGGATTGTCATGTGGACAAACGAGATAAAATGAGTAAACCGATAAGTAATTTAAAAATAAAATAGCGTCGTGTACAGATGAAGTCAGACTATAACCGGTTAATTTTATTGGATTCAGAACGCGAAAACGATGGGGTACATATAATTTTTGTCGTGTTTGGAGATTGTGTTTACAGTACGTGTTTTGAGCTTTCGGTGATAATTCAAGGTAGATTAAATATTAAATTATTCGTAAATAAACTACTCCAAATATTACTTACCCTAGGAATAACTTGCCTCAGTAAAATTTTCGGCCAACCTACATATGTAAACGTGCAGCTTCCTCATGCCTATTTGGCAATACTTCGTTCTTATCCCTGACTACTTTTCTTCTATAAATACATCACTCCATCTTCCATTCCTTGGAGCAAAGACATTTTTTTCTTTCTTTTTTCAATTTTAATCGGCCGAAATCCTCTGGTCCAAAATCACATTAATGGCTGAAAGCCCTCTTCTCCCAAATCAAATCCGTCCTCTTCCCTTTCAAAAATAATTATCGTCCTCTTTGGAAAAAAATCAGCATGTTTAAATCGCGGAGTAGCCGCGTCAACACGCCTCCTCCAATTTATCCTGAAACCCTAGCACCACCAAAAATCCAAAATCGTTCCTCTTGAAATTGATTGAGTGGTCCTTTGATTGAATCAAATCGGGTATCGAAGCCGTTGCTCCACCGCTACTCAAATCGGAGTCTAGTCTCCTACTTCTTCTATTTGTAGCCATCAATCATCGTGCCATGCAAGCACTGCTGTCACCAGCATCACCATCATTCGAAGCTCCGCCTCGTGGGTTCAAGAACTGCGCCTCCTTACGGTTGCGTTCAAGGTGAGTATTCACTCATGATTAATCTTATTTCAAGTATTTTGACTTCTCGTTGGACTGAGTATATTAGTTAATACTTATACTGAGCCTTGATACTTGCTTATGAATGAATATTGGCACTGAATATCTTTGGTTGTTGGCCTTCACCCTGACAATGTTGTTATTTAACCCATGACCATTGTATTGGATGGTGTACCTAACAATACAGTGTCAGAAATGTTTTTGTAGATAGCATAATCCATGGTACTCCTTTGTTTCCTAATAAGTTGTAACTGGAAAAGTAGAAATAAATGTGTGAATTTCAGATGTTAAATTTTTTATTATTTTGTTTGTGCATGATCTGTTTACACTTGTATTGATCAATTTTCATGAGTTTACACCTTGGAATTTCCCCCTGACTTGTCGTGCATGGCCATTATTTTGAACCCATGCCCTAGTTATGTACATATGGCATGATCACTTATATATGCTGGAGTTAACGCTTGTATCCCATGATGTTACCCTCGCACTTGTTCGAAATGTATTCATGTGAGCATCCATGAATATGCTGTGATAAACACTTTCACCCTACGTTGTTATCCCCCTGCACTTGTTTGAATATGATACTGGCCTGATGTTTTACACGGTATTAACTTGCGTAATAGCATATCTTCACAGACTACTTAGAAGCCGGAACCACTTAAGTTCTTACCTATAAACTTATGTTTACTTGTTGAACTAAATTACAGTAGCTATTTTTGTCAAAACCACGTGAATCAGTGCATTGCCAGATTTCCCCTTTTCGAATATGTTTGGGTATAAAACCTTGCATGACTGACCTTAATTTAGCATATGTTGGTAATATTGACTCATGGACATAATTCGTATATGGCCAAATGTAGCTAGTTTTCTTTCCTTATGTTCATAAAATGCTCCCTATGATTATTTCAGCATGTCCTTGCTTTAAATGGGTTACTGACTATTTATGCATCCTTGGCATTTTTATGTCCCATCCGTGATAATGAACATATTTACCTAGCCTTGTTACACTGAATTCATCTTGACACTGAATACCTTATACGATGCTCTATAAATTAATTTTCTCTGAACATTTACATGTTTACCTTTATTCAAACGTGTATATACTACCTCTATAGAACAGTAGGATGCCTATTTTGTCCTGCTGTAACGACCCGTAATTTTCTGGTAATTAATTAATTTATTTTATTATTTAAATATTGATTTGAATTTAAATATTTGAATTTAACGATTTCCTTTTGAATATAATATTTAAATAAATAATAAAATAACATTTTAATTTCCAAATAGTCGGAAAATGTTGTGTTGGCGACATATTGTGAAAGGGCAGTTCAAAATGGTTCAATATGGTTTATATTGAATTCTATTGACGATTTCGTTTGTTTAACTACGAATTGAATATATAGTTTATAATTTAATTATAAATCGAGCTGCAGCGGCGCGGCAGTTCGCAATATTGCTATTTGAACTTCAAACGGCTGTACAGGGCCCAAAATAAGTCAGATTTTCTCGAAATACGAAATGCAGGAATCTATTTGATGATATCTTTCCAATAGAAGAGAAAAATCAAATTTTCATAGTGTAGATTCTAATTTATGTCCAAATCAAATTTTGAAAAGGTCGCTATGGAATTCCTTTATATATATTATCGATTTATTTATATAAGTAAAAGGTTTTAAATATTTTAAATATCGAACTAACTTGTATTTCAACCCAAGTTATTCTATTTTAAATCTATATCAAATTCTGGCCGGGTATGATCAATTTCAGTATTTTATTTTAATTATATTGAAGTCACGTACATCAATTTCTGACAGAGTATTTCCAAAGAGGTCACGTACATTGATTTCTTTAGCCATACCAAGAGTGGCAGCAGATAAGGAAACTTCTTTAGCTAACACGTAATGTATTATTGTAGTCGTCAATTAGTGATTTCGATGGATCTAACAATGTGGCATTCAAAGAAAATCTGATGTGATGATAAAGCATAGCCTTAAACCTCATCAACTGGAAAATGACAAATATCGGGCATGCAGCATGGCTATGTGGGTCGCTCCCATTAGGTTGTATAATCACCTATCTAGAGAAATTCTATTTGCTTCTTTAATCTATCAATGCTGTCCCTTTTCAGGAAACGGTGGGTCGCACCCAACCGTTGGTGTTATACATTCGATACACTCAAGCGAAATGAGTGGTCGGTCATGTGTTGGCCGGGTTGCAAGACGTTCTTATTGAACCCATTGTATTCGCCTCTAGAAATACACTATCGGCAGGTGGTCCTATACCTTGTCATAGTCAGAATCCAATCTCCAATAAGCACCCGCGTTTTTGATTGTATATTATGTATGTGGAGCATGAGATGCAAGCGTTCCGCCAGTTTGGTATATACTTGTATTTAGACACTATTATAATACCATAAAAGATATTGGTTTCAAAAATGTTTTGGGTTATAGTAAGGTAAAAACTGTTTGTATTTATTTGTGGTCTGGTCTTACTATTAAACTTTTCTTTCAAAATGATTTCTCAAAGTTAAACAATTGTTTGTGCGGTGAATTTATCGCTGAAAGTATTCCGGACTGACCCGGTGAATTTTGCTTTGCTTTAAATGTGCTCGGGTCAGACCGAGTATATTTACAGGTTAGGTTTCGCTTGGAGTTCCAAAGGTTGGAAGCAGGAGGCTTCACCGCTAGTTATACAAAGTATTTCCGCTGTGATTAATGTATGTGTACTCTGATAAATGGTATGTATATATACAGTTTCTTTTATAAAGACGTTTGACATATTATGTTTATTCGTTCCGTTGTGAGATTCTGATGTGTTCTTCTTCGTTCTTCTATTCTAAATTTCTTTCTTTCTATTTTCCATCCTCTATCTTGTTTCTACTAACAGTCTGTGGTTCGATACTTGGGTTTTTGACAAGTGATACAGGGTTATGTATTATTGTTAAAAATTCGAGCATCGAAACTTTTCTGGGCCGTTACAGCTGGTATCAGAGCTATTGGTTTGGTGATAACCTTGGCTCTGTGGTGAACTCGATAGAGATGGGGTTAGTATTGCCCTGGATTGAGTTTGACTATATATATGAGAGCGCGTATTTGTAATTTCTTATAAAATTATTTATATATAGTTTTGCTGGATTATATTTTATATAAATATATTTTTCTCATATGAATATAATATAGAATTTTTTTTCGAATGATTCGAATAAGAATTCAAATTGGAATATTTATATTTATATAACAAAAAGAGATTTCATTTGTGAAATCGAGTAAATGATAATTGGATGGAAATTAATCCAATATAAATCAATTGATGTGAGGCCAAAGTGAAAGAAAACGAGAAAATATTGATGTGAATCAAAATGGTTTGGTTGGATTGATAGGCCTTGGTAGTTTGTTATATATTGGATGGATTGTATAGAATTTTCCAACAATTGTTTGAAAAACCAATCTGGAATAAATGAGTTGTAACTTTGAAATGGATCAAAGTATAATGTGGGAATCAAGGAATTTTGTGGTTGATTGCATTGGAATAAACCTGGAAAAGGTATAAACTTGATTGGAAATCAATCTGAAATGATCAAGTAAATGATTTAAACCAAGATAAATTAATTTGAATGTATGTTTAAATAAATAAATGGATTGCTAAGTCTTAGTTACAAAAAAATCCATTAGAGTTGAATAAAGTGGTAAGATTATTTCGAATTGTTTGGAATTGGATGATATGGATGATACAGACATTTGGATCTGACTGATATTTGTTTTCGGAACTAATGGATTTCATTGGAGTTGTGAACAGGTATGGAATTAATCCAAGGAAATTCTGGAGTAATTTTGAATCCAGTTTGGCATGCTAGTCGAGTAAGCATGAATATATTTATCACTTATCGCGTAATAGCACTCGCAGAAAGGTACGCCTATGCAAATATAAAATTTTGGTTTAATTTGGGGTTTGAGTTTGGATTTTGGATTTTTTCCGACCCTATTGGTCGATATATAGATATTTCTTGAACCTTTGATATTGCAGATGTCCCTCCGTACAGGGGATACACTACCGAAATTTTTCCAGAATTTAAAAGTGTTAGAAATTTTTTGAATTTTTTGTTATTTGGACTAATTTGGTTTTAAAATCAATTGGATTGGATTTGAAAAAAAACTAAGTTTTAATTAAATATATTTTTGTCAAAGAAATGGGTTTACATCATTTTTCTACCTTAGCAATTTCGAGGACGAAATTATTATAAGGGGAAGGAATGTAACGACCCATAATTTTCTGGTAATTATTTAATTTATTTTATTATTTAAAATATTGATTTGAATTTAAATATTTGAATTTAACGATTTCCTTTTGAATATAATATTTATATAAATAATAGAATAACATTTTAATTTCCAAATAGTCGGAAAATGTTGTGTTGGCGATATATTGAAAAAGGGCTGTTCAAAATGGTTCAATAGGGTTTATATTGAATTCTATTGACGATTTCGTTTGTTTAACGATGAATTGAATATATAGTTTGTAATTTAATTATAAATCGAGCTGCAGCGGCGTGGCAGTTCGCAATATTGCAATTTGAACTTTAAACGGCTGTACAGGGCCCAAAATAAGTCAGATTTTCTTGAAATAAGAAATGCTGGAATCTATTTGATGATATCTTTCCAATGGAAGAGAAAACTCGAATTTTCATTGTGTAGATTTTAATTTACGTCCAAATCAAATTTTAAAAAGGTCGCTATGGAATTCCTTTATATATATTATCGATTTATTTATATAAATAAAAGGTTTTTAAATATTTTAAATATCGAACTGACTTGGATTTCAACCCGAGTTATTTTATTTTAAATCCATATCAAATTCTGGACGGGTATGATCAATTTCAATATTTTATTTTAATTATATTGAAGTATATTTAAATTGATTTATTTTAATTCAAACTGGACCGTTTAAAAGGGACTTTATTCAAACGACCTCCGTTTTCGATGAAACAAATTTTAGTTGAGACCGTAATGGAAAATTATTACTAGATTTTCAAGTTGCACGCAAATCGGGGTTATTCTGTGAGCGTGGCAAAATTAAATGCAAATATAAACGACTATTTGGACGTAAACGAACCCTGTTTGAGCAAATGGACTCGGAATTCGATGAAACAAGATTCATCAGGACCGTAACGTCAAATTATACTATGATGTCCTGTTCCGTGGCAAACGAAGTTTGTATGCAGGAGCGAATAAACGGTGTTTGAAATTGCGATAGACATGAATAAATATCGTTAGTCGTCATCACACGTTACATCGACTTAAAATAATATTATTCCAATTATATATACACCTTACCTCAGCCTAATCTCAGCCAAAAAATTTACACTGTCCACATATTTTTTAGAATTTGCAAATAAGTCCAGTTTTACAAAACAATTTATATCTTTAAATCTGGTGCGACTAGGATGATGGAATCCAAAGTGAAGTTGTAAATCCAGTCGAGGCCAACCTTCACCAAAAATTCCAGGACCAACGGTTGCCTGAGTTGGCCGAAAATTACCAATTTCCGTCAAGAATCAATTTCTTCTTTATGGATTTTATAGTGATTTGGTTGATGATTGATATTGGATCCAAAGGTAGACTTGTAGAGGACGAAGAGGTGGTGTTTTTTCCCTTGGGGTCGAAGGCCTGAAAATGCCTGTGGGGGCCGGCGGAGGGAGTTGAATGGAGGAGGCTGTTTTGGGGGAGTTTTTCGAAGTCGAAAGTGGTAATCGAGATTTTTCGGCTATTGGAGTTGACAGGTGGTGGTGTGGCTGATTGGGGTTGGCCGAGGGATGTGAGACGGACACAACGGCGGTGGTCCAGTGGCTTATGGTGGTCGGAGGTGGAAGAAATCGAGGTGGAGGCGGGTTTGGGTCTTCACGGTTTTCCTGGCGAATTGGAGAGGGGTGGGGTCCAGCATCTCAGGCGTGGGTGGTTGCTGCAGTGGCGATGGTGTGGTCAAGGGCGGTGCAGGTCTCACGGTGGTGGCAGTGTAAGGCCGAGATGTGGTAGAGCTTTCGTTTGAATTCAAGAGGAAGGATGGCCATCGGGCTTGAAGGGGTTGAACGCGAGGAAAACGCGTGAAGTAACAGTGTATGGGCTGACGTGGCAAGTAATTTAAAGGGTGAAACGTTTATTTAGTTAATTAATAATTAGTTAATTTAATTATCATTTAAATTATTTAAACTTGTAACGGACGTAACTTTTACATACATTAATGGATTTCAGCGAAACTGGATCTGTTGGGATCGTGGCGACGAGCACTACACGTACAAACTGGTTGGGTTGCAAATGGAGACAGTTGGAATTTCACATGATTTTAAACGTCCATTTAAAATTGTGTGAAACAAACACATCAACCATCAACTGTATTTTCTGGTGAGTTAATTCTTACACTTTTCTGGACTACTATGATGTGATAAAACCATATAATATCATTTAAAAATATATACCGTTTGATTGGCTGCATTGGTTGTTTATGGTTGATTTACTGGTTGTTATTAGTTATATTATTGCAGTTAATTTATTATTTAAATTATAATATTATAACCATCTGTTATGCAGAGAAGGACAGGTTGGAGGAATCCGACCGGATTCCTCAAATATTGTGGATGTTGTTTATTTTTATATTGTTTGCACATGAACTGATTGGATCCCAAATGACATCAAAACCAATTAGAATCTTGATGGTTGAGTGGATGTGATTGTTGATGTGATTTTTAATCAATCGACAGTGGTTGGAAGTGAGGGTCAAAATTCTATTATTTTCAAGGGGTCGTGTTGCCGTCAGGCGGACTGTCGCAGTTTATGTCATAAAAATTATTTTATAACTGAATTAAAATTTGGGTTATTTTATTTAAAATAAAATAAAATGAAAAGGAGTTTTATAGATTTATTTATACGTGTAATCATGTTGGAATAGAAATTAGAAATATTTTATAGTTTGGATTAAATGTCATTTTTTTAGATTTATGAACTGTAGTCATAAAATAATTTACGAGTTAGAAAGGGAATAATTGTTTTTATAAAACAATAAACTGATGTTTTAAATTAATTAAGTTATTTGATTAATTTAAGGAAGAAACGGTAACATAAATCAGTTAAGGGGTAACTGATATGTGCAGTTAGCAAAAATCAACCCTTTAATTAGGGAATTTGACGATTGGATTAAATTTGTTTTAAATTAATCCAATTGATGGTTTTCAAAATATTCGTTGACATAACGGATATTGCGGAAATTAGTTAATCATCGATTAACTAATATTTTAAGTGATTATCGAAATTGTTTACTTATAAATTAAGTTAAATATTATTGGATAACCTTTGTAAAAACATTTAATTATCATACCTTTAATTAATGAAGTTAATTGTGAATAATTAATATTAAAATTGACTGTTTTTAATTGGTTAATGATGAAGTAAATCATTATATTAATAATAGTTAAAGTTATTGCTCGAATAATTGGAATCTCTTTCCATAAGGAAATCGAGTTATGGTGAGTTTCTAATTAAGGAAAAGGTTACCAAAGGACTTTGTTATAAATCCTAGAATATTATAAACATAAGTTGATATAGGACCATCGAGCCAGAGTGATATTAAAGAGAAACCTTAAAATACAATTAAAGAAATGATTTTTAAGTGGGATTTAATTAAGAGGAAAATAAGTAGCGATAGTATTTGATTAAAAGTTAGTAAGGATTTATAATCCAAATTTACCAACAAGGCTTGTAAATAAGCTTTGTAAACTTATACGACGATTTCAATAGGATTTTGTTGAGTAGAATAAGTAGGGATAAAATAAGACTTAAAGGGGGTTTGGTAAAGTAACTATGAGGAAGTTTATCAAGGTGAGAAATCATTGTAAAACCATATGAAAATCAAATAGGTTTAGTGAAGTTTTACCAAATCGGGGAAATGGGATTAGCAGGTCAAGTGGGTTTCAAATAAAAGAAAATGATTTTTGAATCCCATCGAATTGGAAATGGAAATGATGTATCATAACTGGAAATTACAAGCTTGTATTTATCTTGAGGTAAGAACGTTGTCGATCAAGGTCTGAGAGGTAATTAGAATACCGCAACTTGAACAACTTCGCTATTATCGAGAGATGATATTTGTTTGTAATGGATAGAGAAGTTATTATCGAGTGGTTTGCGATCAATGAAATTTATCATTATTTAAAATAACCCTTTAAGTTGGATTTAACTATGCTAGATTTAGTTAAGTGGGAATATAATTACTTTTAATTAATTATAATCAAAGCAAGTACTTTTCAGTTGGAATTCCTTTCTGAAATGGGATAAAGCTATAAATGAATCGGTATGGAAAGGATTTGAATTAATTCAATTCATACAAACAAGTATGAAAAAAAGGGTTTTAACCAAATCGATATTTTAAAAATAAGTGTTCACCTACGGGCTGAATTAAGTAAAATGGTTTAATCGAAATAAGGGAATGATTTTGGTAATTAAGCATATGCCATTGGATTAAAAAGAAATATAATGACATGCCAAATGGGAATGGAAATGGAATTATAGAATTAGAACAATGATTTCAAATTCAAAGGGAAAACGAAAGGGAGTTGAATAAATTAAATGGTGTTTCCACAATAGAGGAAAATAAAAGAGGAGTTATAAAGTATGGTAATATTTCCAAACAAAGGAAATAAAAATAGAAGTTGGTTAGATGAGTATTAAGTAAAAAAATTCAAAGTAACGAAACCGAAAGAGTTTTTGATAAGATTAAATTCATAGAATCGATCATCGATAGAATAGTGAAAATGAAGTTTATATAAAGGACCTGAGCTGCCAATCTATTTGGATACACTATTATGCTGTGATAGTTAAATAACCGACTATCAAAAATATGGCCTTATATCGATTGTTAGTACGGAAAAACCAGGATCGAATTTATATTCGAAAACCATTCCGACCAGCAAATACGTAGCGTGAATATATCAGAAGATGGTCAAGATGGAGCATTGAAGACCGTTGATCTTCATGAGCGGAAGAACCACTTGTTAAATTTCTATGGCTAGCTACCAGAGTTATGATGATTTGTGATTCTATCGTGATTGAAACCTTCGGATATTCAAGGACTTCTTACTACCGATCCTTGGGGTGACTCCTATATAGGATGCGGTAGAAGAGTATCTTCGGTTCATCCTGTTCCTGGATGACTTGCATGGATGGATGTCTGACAGAGTATTTCCAAATAGGTCACGTACATTGATTTCTTCAACCGTACCAAGAGTGGCAACGGAGAAGGAAACTTCTTTAGCTAATACGTAATGTATTGTTGTAGTCTTCAATTAGTGATTTCGATGGATCTGGCAATGTGGCATTCGAAGAAAATCTGATGTGATGATAAAGTGTAGCCTTAAACCTCATCAACAGGAAGATGTTAAAAATCAGGCAGGCAAGATGGCTATGTGGGTCGCTCTCATTAGGGTGTATAATCACCTATGTAGAGAAATTCTATTTGCTTCTTTAATCTATCGATGTTGTCCCTTTTCGTGAAACGTGGGTCGCACCCAACCGTTGGTGATATACATTCGATACACTCAAGCGAAATGAGTGGTCGGTCATGCATGGGCCGGGTTGCAAGACATTCTTGTTGAACCCAGTGTATTCGCCTCTAGAAATACACTCGGTAGGTGGTCCCATACCTTGTCATAGTCGGAATCCAATCTCCGATAAGCGCCCGCGGTTTTGATTGTATATTATATATGTGGAGCGTGAGATGCAAGCGTTCAGCTAGATTGGTATATACTTGTATATAGACACTATTATAATACCATAAAAGATATTAATTTCAAAAATGTTTTGGGTTATAGTAAGGTAAAAACCTTCCGTGTTTATGTGTGGGCTGGTCTTACATGTTCCTTTTCTTTCAAAGGATTTCTCAAAGTTAAACAATTGTTTGTGCGGTGAATTTATCAATGAAAGTATTCCAGACTGACCCGGTGAATTTTGCTTTGCTTCAAATGTGCCCGGGTCAAACCGAGTATATTTACAGGTTAGGTTTCGCTTGGAGTTCCAGGGGTTGGAAGAAGGAGGCTTCACCGCTAGTTATACAAAGTATTTCCGCTGTGATTGATGTATGTGTACTCTGATAAATGGTATGTATATATACAGTTTCTTTTATAAAGAGATTTGACATACTATATTTATTCGTTCTGCTGTAAGATTCTGATGTGTTCTTCTTCTTTCTTCTATTCTAAATTTCTTTCTTTCTATTTCCCATCCACTAACTTCTTTCTATTAACAGTCTGGGGTTCGATACTTGAGTTTTTGACAAGTGATACAGGTTTATGTATTATTGTTAAAAATTTGAGCGTCGAAACTTTTCCGGGCCGTTACACCTGCTATGTATATTTGTGGAAGTAAGTGTGTATAACCCACTTATATCAGCACCGACATAACTCTCATGAAGTTTTAAATGAATATGTATATTCGTGCACTGAATATGTAAAATTCTCATGACATATATAATCATAATGCTTTATAATATATGGTTGATACTGCATAGTTAACAGCACTATTGTAGTTTCATTAGTTATTTATCAGTGTATCATATTGCTTTACAATTTACAGTTGCAGTTCTAATCTACAGTGTATGATCAAGAAAACTAATCTTACATTGATATTCATTCTTCATGTATTATAATGCAGCAATTCAGCATTAACGTCAATTTATCCTTAGCATTTAGATAGTTTTGTCTGCATAAATGATGCTAAACATTTTGAAAATGAAGTAACTATCCATTCCTAGGGACCATAATTCTTCGATATATTAGAAATGGTATTCAGCTTGTTGAAAATGAAGTAACTGTTTTGAAAATGAAGTATATCCTGCAAATCTTAAAAATGGTACTCAGAATGTGTGAATTGGATATGTGTTAGCCTACACCCATGTTTACTATATATATCCTGAATAAACCTTTTTTATAAACTAGAGAACTCACCTAAGTTTTGTTGAAATCTGATGATTTCATGATCGTTTGGTATTCTTTCCTTGAATTTATCTTTGTAGTAATGTACACCTTGTCATTCATGAAACCCCCTTTGTAGTAATGTACACCCTGTCATTTCTGAAACCCCCTTTTTAGACATGATGGTAAGTGTGTTGTTTGTTTACTCAAAACTTACACTTGTTTAACTTGGAATTTTATATATATATATATATACTGTAGCTTGCATCTATGTCGTTAACCTGCATGTGTTATACCCTTTGTTAACTTGAAAAATATCTATCAATTATACCCTGCATATACATGTCTGGTTTAAGCAGGTAACCTGCTTGCACGAGTAATATACTTTGAATCAATCCTTGTAGAAATGTGTTTTGTTCATGATGCGGCCAGTTTTAAAAGATAGAGCAAATATTGTTGTTATATAATTCGTTCATTTGTTTGGCAAATGCTGAAGTACACGAGTCCATTTGCCTGCGTTAAGTTCATGCTATTGGAAATGTACGTTTTCATGTTGCAATGCCCCTTTTGATCACCTGACCGTAATTTATGTACTGCCATATAGCCGATCAACTGGATTACCATATTTTGTCTATTACACTATAGTTGATCACTTGACCCATTTTATCTACTGCAATGTAGTTGATCACTTGTTCACAAATTTTAACTACTATCGTATAACTGATCACTGATGAGATGCACATGCTATCTCGTACTCCCTAGGTGTATAACTGGTTTAGTAGGGCTTGACCCTAGTATATATATGTGGTGGCTGATGGACATATATGTATATATATACCACTGTATGTGTATATATATATATGTCATTGGCATACGTATATATATAAATCCATATGTCGTCGCATTTGTTTCGATCCAAGTTGCTACGATATATTCTGATGAGTCCGATGTAATTGAAATTAGTGAATTATAGAATTAACTACTTATTCGGTTTATAATGAAGTTAATCTACTTGAACTATGATTTAATCCTGACTCGAATGTTTTATGTTTTTGCATGGAACGCTTGGGTCAGAGCCTGAGCGTTACATATTTAGAGATTTCATCTTGGGATTCAAAGACTAGACGAAGCTGGGGATTCCAGGAGACACGCACTCTGAAGCTTTTTAAAATAGTAAACATTTATTTGTATTAAACTGTATTCTACTGTATATATAGAATAGTATTGTATTCAAAATTTCCGATTTTGAATAAAAGTTTTACCTGCTATTCAATACTGTGTTATTATTATTTATTTTGTATTTCAGTGTTGAATTCTATTTTTAACTCGGTAAGCTAAATAATGAACCGTCGATTTGGACGTTTTAAGTTGGTTTAGTTACCAGTTTAAAGCGGTCAAAGATGCGGGACGTAACGAGTGGTATCCGAGCTTTGGCTTATCCAAAGCTTAGCTTATTGAGTTTAAAAATGGATATTTGATAAATAAAATTTTAAAATAAATGTTGAAGGAATAATTATTTTGAAATCAATATTTTTAATTTTGAAAATAATACAGCGGGAAAAAATTGAAATTTAATTTTTGATTCGGAATCCCCAGTCTTCGGATCCAGGCTTATGAGAGCTAATCTTCGATAAGGTCCCCCTTAGATTTGAATCCCGAATTCATCGTCGAATGGAATTTAAAGAAGATAAGTATAAGAGAGTTGATGGATAAATTTATGTAATTGTGTCATTTAGTAATCAAGGATAATTGAAATTGATTGGAATTTGGATTGGAAAAGGATATTTAAAATCGTTTCAAAATGAAACGATAGATTTTATTTTGATATTTAGGATAGAAACAAATGAAATAAAATTGTAAAATAGATATAATTGGAATACGGGTGGGTTGAATTTGATTCAGAACGTGACAAGATAAATTATAGTTGGTTTCAGACTAATGATGTATGATCGAATATATGAATTCGATAGTAAATTATCAACTGGTTGATTAATTAGCAAGAAGTTAATCATGAACGAGAGTTATAAATGAAACGGGATATGAATAAAGAGAGATTTGAATCTATATTCGAATGAAATGAAAAATAATTTGATGGGACGAGTTTATATTTCCATAAAAGGAATAATATTAACTTTTTAGTGGTGAATAATGTTTAGGAGCAAACATATTGCAAATAAAATTGGGAATAAAGAGGGATAAAGTTGTGACTGTTATGGTGAGATTATTCTGAAGCTCAGACTAAAAATCAAAAGAGATTTTTCTAAAGATCGGAATATGATATTGAGTAACAGATTATTCAAAAAGAAGTTACTTATGGAAGTTAACGATGTCGAATTTATGGAAAATAATTTTATCCATTTTTAATTAAAATTTAATATATTACTAGTTAATTGTTTATGTGTTCAAATTAATGATAAATTTAAATATTAGAAGGCGTGAATTATTGTAATAATCAACGATTTTCGTAAAAGAAGAAAAAAATTTAACTTGAAATCGGGAATTACGAGAATGAATGATTATTGGTAATTGAAGTAGTAAATTTTTATCTATTTCGAAGTTAATAATGTTGATCAGTTAAGGTCTGAGAAGTAATTATACCCCAACTTGATTGACTTCATTGTTAACTAAGAAATGATGAAGGCTTGATAGCAAGAATTGGTTAAGCAAAGTGAGCTATTGAGTGTCAATAGCAAGTGGGAATAACGATATTTTATTTAACATCTGTTGTAATTGAAATAATGAATTTAGAAATATTTCCCCCTGAGAATAAAGTATATTTTCTATTGAAATTAAAGGTTTGCAAATATATGGAAATGTTTTCCAATGGTAATAGGAGATTTTCTAGAATTATATAAAAAAAACTGAATATGAATTATTTTTCAAGGATCGTGAAAAGCTAACGGGTTTTGATAAATCAGAATAACAAGAACTAAAGGAAAAAAGGAATCGCACGTCTAGAACAAAGGGTAGCAGAATGTAAGAAAGTTGGATTCATAAATTAAATCCGGGAATTTGCGTAAGAAATGATCTGATAAGAAATTAAGGATTAGAATTAAGGAAATTGAAAATTGATTGGAGATTAGTTAAGCTGAAAATTTCCTGAGTGTTAATCTGATGTTGGTTGTCGCCTTCGAGGTTGACTCACTAATTTACGGTCAGGGATTGATGAATACGAAAGGATAGAAATGTGTGATAATACATATAACCATTTAGTTAAGTATATATAGTGATATTTTCAAGAAATGAAAAATAATATAAAGAGAATTAAGGAAATAATAGAAGGAGATGAAAAGGCGTATTCAAGCCAAGGTGGGGAATAAATTGCATGTCGGTCTAAACAATAATTAACAAGATTGGCTGATTTGATTAGAGAATTCAATCCCGCAAATATTTTGAAATTTATTCAATTGTTTTGAAAATCAATATTAGCGGTACATACAAATATTTTAAAATAGAAATTATGGAGAAAAACCATTTTAGTAGATTTGTTGCTTACTTATTTTGGATAAAACAAATTGATTTCTAAAGTATGGTTGTATATACAAACACATATATATAGTTTTAAAATGATTAAATCAAAATCTGAAATTGATTATCGAGTTGGGTTGAATGAAATCCAATATATCAAAGTAATGGATTTTTACATCTTAAGAGATGTTTGGTGGAAATAATTGAATTCGTGATTTCCAATTATTGAATTAAAAAGTAAATTGCTGATTATTGAATAATTAAATCTTTGTCAATAAAGCTTAAATTTTAAGTTGAAATGAATTGGCTGACAACTTTAAAAAGCTAAAAAGAAGAAGAGAGATTTAAATAGTAATTGAATTCAAGGATGTGTGAAATCTAATGGTTAATGGATATTGAACGAAAAAGTTTAAATCGGCAAGATAGGAAATAAATAGTGAACTTAATCATTGGAATTTGAAAGAAAATTTGATTTATAACCAATATGTTCAGAAACCTAAATTTGAAGGGATATCTAATATTTAAATGGATTAAGAGATCAAAACAAAAATTTCGGAATTTGAATGGAATTTGAGAATATTTCATTTTAAATATTGGATACAAAAGCTTCCGAAAATTATATGAAAAGTTATATGTGAGAATACAGTAAATTTGGAAGCTATTAATTTGGAAGGTAATAGTTTGAGATAAAATTTTATATAACAAAATTCATATAAGAATGAAGGATTGAAAAATATGATTTGTTAAAATAAGTTGAGAAAATTTTATGAGTACGAAATATGCAGAAGTAACAGAAGTACTATATGTACATAGTACTATATGTTTTCAAAGCAAAACAAGGAAAGTACCTTCCTTCTCCTCTGAATCTTGAGCTTAGTGAGATGTGCTGCCGATAGTAGGTTGTCCGGACATAAAACTCGAGTTGTCTGAAAGAACACGACCGTGTAGCATAACTCGCAGGGCTGTAGATGGCTTACAGTGGACGGATGTTTCTTGGAGGAACCAAGCGTAACCATTGTGTCTGCTGCGATCTACAGTCGTGAAAAGGGCGTACTCCGTAGAGCTGTGAAAGCTTACAGGTATGAATGTTTCTTGAGGGAATCAGGCGTAACCATTGTGTACCTGTAGTCCACATGGCATATCTACAAGTGAAAGAGATGTAACTAATAGAGTTACTAAAGGTAGAATGGAGCCATGCGATGTTGAGATATTTTAGTGATGGAGAGCCACATGTTTGAGGCAGCACTATGTCTTCGTCACTAGATTGCTCTTCGTGACCAAATATGTCTTTATGACTTGATTTGTCCTCATGACTTGAAGTATCTTCATAATTCCATGATTGTTTTGTGAATCTGAGATAGAGCAGTCAACACTCAATGACCTCAGTCCTTCTTTTGGTTATTAAATATCTTCCGTTGATGTGTCCATGACAAAATTCACAGGGAAGTGATTTCCTACAAATATAGATTTTTCTGGGGGATCCAGATGAAACCATTGTGTATCTACGATTCATGAACAATCAACCTATCAGTATCACATTGGTACTTTCCGTATTTGTTTTCTTTTCACAAAGAATTTTTAAAAATATTTTACAAGGAGTTGAAACAAGGGTATTAAGTACTTGAAGATTTTAGCTGTACTCCTGGCCAACGTTTGTCTAACATCTTTGAGAACGACAATAGACTTGTCAAACTTCGAGTTATAAAATATTTTCATATTCATAATTTAAATTTAAAATAAGAAGATTTCGAAGTATTTTTAAAGTCTATAGCTTTGGATATTTTGCGTATAAAAATTATAAAAAGATTTTGGATCTTAGAAATTTTCAAGTAGACAATTTGTGACTTGAAAAGAAGAATGTATTTGCACTCTTCAATGAGTGGGGAAATTTTAATGGATTGGATGAGAGAAGATTGGGTTGAAGTGTAAAATGGATAAGCAGATATTGACTGATGAGGTTTACAAAGAAATTAAGAATAATTTGAGATGCGTAAATCCAACTTATACAGAGCTTGAAATTTAAGAAGAGATTGGTTTTAACTTGATCTTTCCAAGTTAATTAGGTATGATAGATAAACAAAGAGGATCGATCAATGACTTAAATATTGATATATAAGTTAGTTGTGGGAAAATTTCACACAAACATGGAAATTTGAGGTATACATCGGTAGAACTACAACGATCTATCCTTTTTGAGGACGAAAAGATTTAAAGTAGGGGAGATTGTAACGTCCTAGAAATTTCGACAACTGGAATGAGAAATTAATTGAAGATTTAATTAATAATAAATTTTATATGGATATTTGGGTTAAAAATTTAAAATCAAATATATTGTTTTGAGTCTAAATTGAATCCAGAATGGTTGGTAAAGGATCGAATATTCATTGTTGAATATTTACATTGAAATTGGTTGATATTTGAATTGAAGTCGATTTGGAATTCGACTTAAAATATAAACATTGAATTTGAAATTTAACATTGTTGACGTTAAATAAATTGGAGTATTCTTTGTTAAATATATGAAAAATGTGTGTGTTCGTATATATAAAGAATTGGAATTTCAACGTTCAAATATGGAGTCGAACGGGATTGTCGTGTGGACAAACGAGATAAAATGAGTAAACCGATTAATAATTTAAAAATAAAATAGCTTCATATACAGATGAAGTCAGACTATTTCCAGGTTAATTTTATTGGATTCAGAACGCGAAAACAAAGGGGTACATATAATTTTTGTCATGTTTGGAGATTGTGTTTACAGTACGTGTTTTGAGCGTCCGGTGATAATTCACGGTAGATTAAATATAAAATTATTCGTAAATAAGCTACTCCAAATATTACTTACCTTAGGTATAATCTACCTCAGTAAAATTTTCCGCCAACCTACATCTGTAAATGCGCAGCTACCTCATGCCTATTTGACAATACTTCATTCTTATCCCCGACTACTTTTCTTCTACAAAAACATCACTCCGTCTTCCATTCTTTGGAGCAAAGTCATTTTTTTCTTTCTTTTTTCAATTTTAATCGGCCGAAATCCCCTGGTACAAAATCACATTAATGGCTGAAAGCACTCTTCTCCCAAATCAAATCCGTCCTCTTCCCTTCCAAAAATAATTTTCGTCCTCTTCAGAAAAAAATCAGCATGTTTAAATCACGGAGCAGCCGCATCAACACCCCTCCTCCAATTTATTCTGAAACCCTAGCACCACCAAAAGTCCAAAATCGTTCCTCTTGAAATTGAGTGAGTGGTCCTATGATTGAATCAAATAGGATATCGAAGCTGTCGCTCCACCGCTACTCAAATTGGAGTCCAGTTCCCTGCTTCTTCTCTTTGTAGCCATCAATCATCGTGCCATGCGAGCACTGCTGTCACCAGCCTCACCATCGTTCGAAGCTCCACCTCGTGGGTCCGAGAACTGCGCCTCCTTACGGTTGCGTTTAAGGCGAGTATTCACTCATGATTAATCTTATTTAAAGTATTTTGACTTCAAATTGGACTGAGTATATTAGTTAATACTTATACTAGGCCTTGATACTTGCTTATGAACGATTATTGGCACTGAATATTTTTGGTTGTTGGCCTTCACCCTGACCACTGTTATTGACCATTATATTGGATGGTGTACCTAACAATACAGTGTCAGAATTGTTGTTGTAGATAGCATAATGCATGGTGCTCCTTTGTTTCCTAATAAAGTTGTAACTGGAAAAGTAGAAATAAATGTGTGAATTTCAGATGTTAATAATTTTATTATTTTGTTTGTGTGTGATCTGTTTACACTTGTGTTGATCGATTTTCATGAGTTTACACCTTGGAATTTCCCCTCTGACTTGCCGTGCATGGCCATTATTTTGAACCCATGCCTTGGTTATATACCTATGGCATGATCACTTATATATCCTGGAGTAAACGTTTGTATCCCATGTTGTTACAATCGTACTTGTTCGAAATGTATTCATGTGAACATCTATGTATATGCTGTGATAAACACTTTCACCCTATGTTGTTATCCCCTGCACTTTTCGAATATGATACTGGCCTGATGTTTTACACGGTATTAACTTGCGTAACAGCATATCTTCATAGACTAATTAGAAGCCGGAACCACTTGAGTGCTTACCTATAAACATAAGTTTACTTGTTGAACTGAATTAAAGTGGCATTTTTTGTCAAAACCACGTGAATCGGTACATTGCCAGATTTCCCCTTTTTGAATATGTTTGAGTATAACAACTTGCATGACTGACCTTAATTTAGCATATGTTGGTAATACTGACTCATGGACATAATTCTATCTGGCCAAATGCAGCTAGTTTTCTTTCCTTGTGTTCATAAAATGCTCCCTATGATTATTTCAGCATGTCCTTGTTAAAATGGTTTACCGACTATTTATGAAGCCTTGGCATTTTTATGTCCCATCTGTGATAATGAACATGTTTCCCTAGCCTTGTTACACTAAATTCATCTTGACGCTGAATACCTTATACGATGCTCTATAAATTAAATTTCTCTGAACATTTGCATGTTTACTTTTATTTAAACATGTACAATACTACCCCTGTATGACAGTAGGATGCATATTTTGTCCTGCTATGTATATTTATGGAAGTGAGTGTGTATAACCCACTTATATCAGCACCCGCAGAACTCTCATGAAGTTGTAAATGAATATGTATACTCCTACACTGAATATGTAAAATTCTCATGACGTATATAATCATAATGCTTTATAATATATAGTTGATACTGCATAGTTAACAACACTATTGTAGTTTCATTAGTTATTTATTAGTGTATCATATTGCATTACAATTTACTGTTGCAGTTCTAATCTATAATGTATGATCAAGAAAACTAATCTTACATTGATCTTCATTCTTCATGTATTATAATGCAGCAACTCAACATTAACGTCAGTTTATCCTTAGCATTTGGACAGTTTTTGTCTGCATAAATGATGCCAAACATTTTGAAAATGAAGTAACTATCCATTCCTGAAGTAACTATTTTGAAAATGAAGTATCTCCTGCAAATCTTAAAAATGGTATTAAGCGTGTGTGAATTGGATATGTGTTAGCTTGCACCCATGTTTACTATATACATACATACATACATATATATATATATCTTAAATAAACCTTTATATAAACTAGAGCACTCACCTAAGTTTTGTTGAAACCTGAAGATTTCATGATCGTTTGGTATTCTTTCCTTGAATTTATCTTTGTAGTAATGTACACCCTGTCGTTCATGAAACCACCTTTGTAGTAATGTACACCCTGTCATTTCTGAAACCCCCTTTTTAGACGTGATGGTAAGTGTGTTGTTTGTTTACCCAAAACTTACACTTGTTTAACTTGAAATTATATCTATATATATTGTAGCTTGCATCTATGTCGTTAACCTGCATGTGTTATACCCTTTGTTAACTTGAAAAATATCTATCAATTGTACCCTGCATATACATGTCTGGTTTAAGCAGGTAACCTGCTTGCACAAATAATATACTTTGAATCAATCCTTGTAGAAATGTGTTTTGTTCATGATGCAGCCAGTTTTAAAAGATAGAGAAAATCTTGCTGTTATATAGTTCGTTCATTTGTTTGGAAAATGCTGATGTACACGAGTCCATTTGCCTGTGTTGAGTTCATGTTTGGAAATGTGGGTTTTCATGTTGCAGTGTCCCTTTTGATCACCTGATCGTAATCTATGTACTGCCATATAGCCGATCAACTGGATTACACTATTTTGTCTATTACCCTATAGTTGATCACTTGACCCATTTTATCTACTGCAATATAGTTGATCCCTTATTCACAAATTTTAACTACTTTCGTATAACTGATCACAGATGAGATGCACATGCTATATTGTACTCCCTAGGTGCATAACTGGTTTAGTCGGGCTTGATCCTAGTATATATATTTGGTGGCCGATGGACACATATGTATATATATACTACTGTATGTGTATATATATGTCATCGGCATATGTTTATATATAAATCCATATGTCGTCCCATTTGTTTCAATCCAAGTTGCTATGATATATTCTGACAGTTTTCTCATGAGTCCAATGTAATTGAAATTAGTGAGTTACAGAATTAACTACTTATTCAATTTATATTGAAGTTAATCTACTTGAACTATGATTTAATCCTGACTCGATTGTTTTATATTTTTGCATGGAACGCTCGAGTCAGACCCTGAGCGTTATAGATTTAGAGATTTCATCTTGGGATTCAAAGATTAGATGAAGCTGGGGATTCCAAGAGACGCGCACTCTGAAGCTTTTTAAAATAGTAAATATTTCTTTGTATTAAACTGTATTCCGCTGTATATATAGAAAAGTATTGTATTCAAAATTTCTGATTTTAAATAAAAGTTTTATCCTGCTATTCAATACTGTGTTATTATTATTATTTATTTTGTATTTTGGTGTTGAATTCTGTTTTTAACTCGGTAAGCTAAACAACGAACCGTCGATTTGGATGTTTTAAGTTGGTTTAGTTACCAGTTTAAAGCGGTCAAAAAGGCGGGATGTTATAAGTATGCTAGGCCTACGGCGACCAAAAGCTCCTCTAAAGCAAAAGCGGTGAAATCGACAAACTTCACTGGTCAACCAATTTGAAACTCATAACTGGTCATGGCTAAGTAGTGCTTGATCTTCGCCACATCACGGTCTAGCCAAGCGGCTTCCTAAGGCATGAGACCGGGGTGTCAAGGAGGTGCCATGGAGAAAATGACGAATGGGCAAAGGAAATTGCAAATACGGAGTATAATTTTGTAGATATTTGCATGCGGAGGATTTTGGTGGTAATTAGGGGTGAAACGAAGTGAAGGTTGCTTGTATTAAAGCTTGGGAATGGAGGAGGATTTGGGTTTTGGGAAAAATGGGGTTAGGGGAGGGGAAGTCGGCAGAAACGATACATATTGTTTCAACCGATCGGGTAGGGTTCCAGAACATGTCCTGACACGACCCAAACTCGCCCTTATGGGAAAGCCTGGACTGAGCTGAGAACACGACAAATCAGAACACAAACAATAAAACATTTCATTTCTATTATAACAATTACATCAGAGTACAAGAACATAACAGAGTATGAATTAATAATATACATCAGAAAAATATCAGAGATTAAAATACATTACATAGCAACAGAAAAATAATACATAACACAACTGAAAGAGATACATGGATACAAGGCTTTCCGAATATAACACCAGCTGTAAATCCAGGATCCTGAAAAAAGAAATATCCGCAAAAATCAAACTACTAGCTGTCCGTGTGGAAAATAGGGGCACCCAGAGTTTAGGTTAAAACAATAAAATCCAGGTCAGTCATCGGACTGGTGTGAGAACTAAAACAGTTATTTAAAACTTTACTTTAGAAATACAGTAAATCAAGGGACCACGCCATATAACACGGAACAAGTTTTCTCCCAAGAATACCAGTGCATAGAACAAGCAGTGCAATGCTTTTAGGAAAAATGAAGCTATTATAAGACTTAGGTCCCATCACACAATGCAACGCAAGTCGGAGGATAGAGTTTTACCTTATAATAGCAGAACATGCTTGGTATGTTTTAAAACAAATCATTTTGATATTACTATAACTATATATTGTCAAAAACAACTTCAAATATAAATGTATCATTCACAGATGGAATGGGTACCATATATCATGTTTCCATACTGGGCTCTACAATCAAAACTGAAATGTCATGTATTGGAAATTGGATTCCATCTATGAGTCGAGGAAAGGGATGGCTCCTCACCGATTTGAGACACTCTAGCAAATGCCTCAGGATCCCCCGTAGTGAACCCTGGGAACGGAAGGGTCAGTCCACCCTTACATTTGTGGATTAATTGTTCCTGAACACACGTTTCTCGGTCTTATCAGACCTATCCATCGGCCCCATACTGAACAATATATCTGAGGCACCTCGCTATCCGTCATCCATTTAGGTAAAAATATAAATGTTTAGGCTCCATACCATGACACCACCCATAGCTAGAAAGAATTGTCGTGCACTGCCAATGGTTCCTCAACCCGTTTTTGACTCATACCGAGGTGTGAGGCTCGCGAATTAATGCTATACATAAAACTATGCTATTTAAAGTCGTGCTTTGATCATCAACCACAAGACTCTGCTTTTCAACAAAAGCCTTGATCACTGCAACTCCGCATGCCACACTGACAATTCATGCCATGCGACTGATATCCATCAATATATAACCACTAAGCTCATACATCTCAGAAAAGGGCATTAAGCAAGAGAATAAATTCTCCGCCGCCAAACAGATATATATTTAATAGAAATCAGTCAACACCGAAAAAAATCCAATGTCAGAAACATATCCATTTACTAGTTCGTTCTGGGTCTAAACGAAACCAAAGGCACCTTATTCCTCATCCCATATGTTTAATACAGGAGAGAGGTCCTCGCATATCCGGTCGATCTCCAAGTACGTCTAGACGATCACCACTTATTATCTTGTCTTGGGTGTACAACCCAGTCAAGACATCAGTAATCATCCAAACGATGTGAAGATCTCCGGTCTTCAACCACCTTCTTTATCATTGACTTATCGTTGAATCAGTTATTCAGAATGGGCATAAACCCGGTCTTTCCGAATAATTCACGTATCTCATAAACAAGTGCTACACAAACACAACATACGCCTCATTCCAATTCAGAATATTCTTTTATTCAAATATTCACATCTTTAGGGATAGGTTCCCACTAATTTTATCAAAGATAAATTCTTTTAAATTCATTCTTTAATCTTCCTTTGGATATCTATTCTAAACTAAATGAAGGTTTTTCAACTAGTCGGGATTATCGAGCCTTACCGAAGTAATCATTTATTTATTAATCCCAATCCCAACCTATTCATCCCATGGAGCCAAAACTGGTAATACCCTATATCTAACACCACGGTGTTATCCGTAAATTTAATTACCATTTCACGTTCAAATCTAATTAAAGATTTAACTATCGCCTGAAGTAAAACTGGTGGTACTCCATTCTCGATCATTTCCCAAATTTGATAATTTAAATTATCTCATACACATTTTAATCTAATTAAATATTCATTAAAATTCCACTTTGTTTTAATCTTCTAACAATCATTATTAATGATTATTTAACTTTGGGAAATCAAATATGTCGCATTGACAATCTACACCGTACCATTGATTTCTGCCGATATATAACCTTTAAGCTCGTACGTCGTAGAGAAGGGTGTTAATCAAGAGAATAAGTTCTCCGCCACCAATCAGATATATATTTATCAGAGATCAAAGATACAGTTCGAAATACAATGTTAGACATGAAACCATGTCTTTAACTGGGTTAAAGAACCAATGTCATTTAAAACACAGTTCACGATAAACCCAAAATCACATTCCATTAATTATGGAATCTTCATGGAAAACAGATCAACATATAATCGATATCAATTTCTATATCCGATTAATAATATAAATGGAATAACGACAAAGCCTTTTTAATTCCGTATATATATTAATAGTCTTCCTCCATAGAAGCTCACTGTGATTATTACCAAATCGAATTCCATTCAACCCCAATTTATTTTATTAAATTGGAAAACTTTACTTCGAAAATTTTCCATTAAATCTTAATAAAATGATTTATAAATTCCAAATCACATTTCACTGTTAATCAGGTTAAAGAACAAATGTCGTTAAAAAAAGTCCACAATAAACCCAATTCACATTCCATTTTATTCCAATTACTAAATATAATTGGAAACTCTAATAATCTTAATTAAAAGATTTATTCTTTTCACACGGGGCTTGAGAACAGTGTTACTTAAGACACCATTCATGACAAACCCAAAATCCAATTTAACATTAAATATAAGGCTCCAAATAGAAATTATATCGGCTTATATTCAATATCAAATTCTAAAACCAACACATACCGTATGGGGAATAAAGATATATATATATATCTATCTTCCAAATTCCTCCACAATATCTGTATAGTCACGGAACCCAATATCGAGATATTCCGGAAATGATTTCTATTCAAATCCATTCCAATTTATATATTGGAAATTTATGATTTTATTAAAACCCTTTATAAACCGAATTTATTTATTTAAAAATTATTGGATTTCAAATCTAGTTAATAACTAGTTCATTTTGATAAAACTATATTTTTATCTTTACAAACGTGGAATTTTCATCCAAATTCTTACTAGATCATTTATTATGATTTTACACAAATTTTTAATATTTTAAAATTTTTATCAAGGCCCTTACATTCGGTTTCCAATAGAGGCCACCGAACTGGATCCATAACGACCTATTCCAAATTTGATTTGGACATAATTCCAAATCCAGCCATTAAATTTCAAATATGTTATATTCATTGGAAATCTCTTTCGGATATGAACCCAACAGTTTCGGTTTTAGGAGAATCCGACGGTCGGATATCCTGTAATGTCAATTTGAAGTCAATGGTCGAAATTCGCGAATAGTCGCAGCGCGGAGCGTTCTATTCAGGCCATTAATATATATATATATATATATATATATATATATATATATATTATATATAATATATATTTCATTCAAAACTTATTTTATGAATTCTTTTTTAAAAACGATTCTCACTTTCATTTCAATTTTAAATCAAAATTGAATACTCCTTATCATTATAATATTTAAATGATAATATTTTCAAAATATCAGATTTTGAAATAATTCCCTTTTCGATATTCGTTATAGAAATGAATAAAATTGATATAAATATCACTCGCATTAAAATGGCGCATATCTAATCAATACGACTTCATATATTTCAATATTTTCGTGTCCATCCAAAATCGGACATGAAATTCACATTTTAAATCCTTTACTAAATATTATTTTAAAATATTCATTATTTCTGAATTGGAATCAGACCCAATCAATTATCATATAATTTATTGATATGGATTTCATACAACACATGTATACAACAACAATGATAAACAAACAACCATCATCTAGAGTGCAATAAACATTTGCATAAGCATTAAATATAAATAATTACTGCTTACTACAGTGTGTCAACCAATGGTTGACATACAACTAAACAATTGGGATTATTGTATGTCAAATATTATCCCAATACATGTGTGGGGTTTCAACCAACAAATACTGAATATTATTTGTGCAGTTAGGCGATGTGTAAAATTTATCGTTCCAATCAATATTAGTTAAATGGGTGTACATAAACAAATCGTCTGATTTGTAAATGAATATTTATTTTCATTTCATGATAATTATATGCCTCATATATACGTTAAAAATTATATTTTTAACGATACAATATTTATTTCAACACTAGACTATTTTATATAGTTCATTTATACAATAAAAATGATATTTTTATTGTTCAAACATTTTATTCAACACATAAAAATTAACGATGTTATATGTATAAAAATTAAAATTTTAAAACGATGCTATATGTATAAAAATTAAATTTTTAAAATGATGTTATTTATATTACAAATCAGATTTTTATTCAATGTTATTTATATTACAAATGCGATTTTTATTCAATGTTATTTATATTACATAATAAAAAGAAAAGAAAAAACTCATTGTAATCGATTTCTGCTTGAACCTGTCGTTCGCCACTTAGGGCTGCAAACTGCGCCTCCTCCAGTCCATCCGCCGCTGATCGAAGACCGCCACCCGCTTTGCCTTTACCTCGCGCCCCCATGCCAGCCACCACCTCGAGTTCAAAGCCCCCATTATGCCAAAAAAAAACCTCGAACGGTGCGAGTTTGCACCGTGAATTCAAGCTCTTCAAATATCAGAACCAAATCACCACCATTGGAAAGAGATAGCTCGTCGAGCTGAGCAATTTTTCTTTGCAAAATTTCTAATTTTATTGAATGGATTTGTTGATTCATGGAGCAGAAAATCGAAATAAAAATCGTCGTCCATTTTGAGAAACGCGGCGGGTTCCTGGGAGTTGACCGCGGCTGAGAAAATGAATTAGGGTTTGACCTTTTTGCCCATGTATATATATATATAATTTAATTTCAAAAACACCCTTCTATCGATACGGACTCCAAATCTAACCTAACAACTGTCACTCCTAGCTAAATACCCCCATTCCGGACAAAATTGTTAGATCCAAAAATTCCTCTAACACCCAAACTAAGAATGATTTTGAATGAAATAAGAATAAAATGAAGAAAACACACACAATTTATAGTGGTTCGTCGTTAAAGAGCCTATGTCCACTTTAAATTTCTCTAATTGATAATAGGAATGCAAATACAATTATTGTTTTCACTCAAAAACACTCATGCAATGAATAAATTCACTCAATCTTCTCAAAAATATATGTTAAAAGATGATTGTGATCTAGGTAAAGTTGTGAAATTCGGCTATGGAGGAAGCTTCAGTTGAGAATTTGCCAAAAGATCCTTTCAAATGACCCATGGGGTGTATTTATAGGTGGAAATCCCTCTGGAATGTCTCCGGCTCGGATATATGTGGCAATCATCCCATAAGAGTCGGGTTCAGATAGTACAGGATGGTGACAGCACATCTACATCATGGGTGAACGTGGGGGAACGAGTACACAACCGCTCCGCATTTTCTGGAATCATGGATCATAACTGCTTTTGCATCTGGTTCGGATCGGACGGGTAATGGATAGGAAGGTTGGATCGGGCTTCTCCGAACCGATCTGATTCTGTCTTCGTTCTTTGCCTTACAATGTTTTGGTTTGGCTAGAGATCTCCGATCTGATCCAGGCTTCGAGTATGTATTCTTCTAGTTAGCATTCTTCATTAATTGTCCTTTAACTTTGTGTATCCCAGTTTACAAAGTAGCCTAACATTTTTCCCCCTCGAAGTACACTTTTATCGAAGATAGAGTGTGCTTTGAAATAGTCCACGTATTAGTTTCCGAATTAGAACCATTGAATAATCACTTCCATTTGCTTGTAGAGTTGTGATATCTCATCAGGTTGCATCTCTTGATGCTTATAAATATGACATTGGGCATACGAACTACTTCAATTGCTTTCTACCATTTTGAGATTCCATTCGACATCTGAACCGTTCTTCAAGGTGGGCTTTCACTACACACATTTACAAATAAATTTTTATTCTCCTTTAAATCTATATTGTGTGTTTGGCAATAGTAGCCATGATTCCATTCAAAACAAGCCTGATCCGATCTTTATGTTTCAAATATCATTATGTCAGCAGGCTGGATGGCTTCATGCTGGGTGGATCGATTTAGGCACTGAGGGCTCATGAGAATACTAATAGCCCTTTCTCTTTGTATATATTTACGAAAACCTTTCCCTCTTTTCATTTTCTTTGCCTTCAATTTTCCAATTCAGCACAATCCCTAATCTCCCAATCTCTAGAACTTCTTTCAATCTTCTAATCAGATTAATAGGCAAGTTAATTGCTCTGATTAACTCCACTTTAATTGATTCTAACTCGAATTTAGGAGTAATTTGCATGATTTCGTTCGTTGTCACATCAATCTTGATGTTGTGTCTCCCATCCCCTCATCATCGTCGTTAGTGGCCTCATCGCCACCTCTAGATGGTTGTGGAGGAGATTCGAACTGGAAGTGAACTTATTGATTCATGGGTGCTTCGCTGTGATGGAATGCTTGAAAATGAATGGGTTTTTTGAAAGGAGACGGGCTTGGTGTTGATGGAGAAATGGAGAAATGGAGAAGATGAAGAAGGAGAAAAGAGAGAGGAATGGGATCAGTTAGAGGCGGATCAGATGATATTAAGGCATTTGGTATAGGGCATGCAATGTCAGATCGGATCGAAGGAGATGACAATGGTTAGGGTGGATAGGTTTTGGATTTCAGAGGGATTTATAAATCGGTTCGGCTCGGTGTTAGCCGATCCGAACAGGTTTTCCAACTCAAAGCTAGTTCCATTTGTGATTGACATAGAAATGTGTTTATGTTATGCTCTTATATCTTATCTTTTGCATATAAATAAATATTACTTGGGTATTGTTTTGTCACTTTTACAGATATTCCAACCCAGCCCGCATGCAAACAGAAAAGTAGAAAAATGGAGATCAGATTGCTATATATTTACATTTTGAAGAATTGTAGATGAAGATCCCACATCTAGTTGCTGTTGGACAAGTAAATGATTGATAAAAAGGCCATGCACATCTCAAATCAAGGGAGGCTTGTCTAAGAACCAAGAGGAAAAGAAGAAAGGCCAAAAATTTAATAGATTTAACTAAGGCCCATTTGAAATTCTCATTGTAAACTCTTGTGTAAATTCCCTAAGCTCCATCTATCATTGTATTAGGGTTAGGGTTTGGTTATCCCCTATATATACCCTTGTTGTATCATTGTAGCCACTATCCTATCCTATTCTATATTCTCTTCTCCATTAATAACAGTTCTTCTTCTTTTTATTATTTCCGCATTTTTCTTTTTCTTAGCAATCGGTGTTGTCTTCACAATTAGTTTTGGAAGAACACCAATTGTATTTTACATTTTTTTGTTAGTGACTAGTCGTTTGATTAGTTTCAGCGACAATCCTAATTTACTTTTTGTTGTTCTTCTTATTCTGCACTTTTATTTTCTGCCTTGTTGTTCTTGTTTTGCAATTTACTTTCTTTAGTGATTAATCGTTGATTAGATTCAACGATAATCCTAATTTCGCAATTTCAATTTGTTTTTATTTCAACAAAATCTCCAGGCTTCGTCTAACTCGCCCAAGAGATTAGATAAATAATTTGATTTTAATTTACCTCCCTGTGTTCGACCTGTATGCTACACACCTGTATGCTTGCAGTAATTTATTTTAAAATTCGCGCTTTTCTAATTCATAGACTAGCGTCGATCAAGTTTTTTTTTTTTAAAGAAAATTTGTACAAGAAAGGGAAAGAAATGAATGGGAAGAAGGGAACCAAAAAGGAAAACAAATTGAAAAGAGGAAAGAAATAAGAAAAAATGGCAAGATTTTTTGTTTTTGTTTATAAGATTATGGTATTAACTTGTAATACCAAATCAGCCACTCAAGATTTTCATTTATATGTATCAAACAAGCAAAAACAAGTAAAAATAAGAAACTAATTAAGAGATTTTTTTTCTTTTTATATACAAAAACAAAAAAAACTAATACGAATCAGAGATTAAATAAACAATAAAATTCAAATTATTGCCTCCCCGGCAACGGCGCCAAAAACTTGATCGACACTAGTCTATGAATTAGAAAAGCGCGAATTTTAAAATAAATTACTGCAAGCGTACAGGTGTGTAGCATACAGGTCGAACACAGGGAGGTAAATTAAAATCAAATTATTTATCTAATCTCTTGGGCGAGTTAGACAAAGCCTGGAGATTTTGTTGAAATAAAAACTAATTGAAATTGCGAACTTAGGATTATCATTGAATCTAATCAACGATTAATCACTAAAGAAAGTAAATTGCAAAACAAGAACAACAAGGCAGAAAATAAAAGTGTAGAATAAGAAGAACAACAAAAAGTAAATTAGGATTGTCGTTGAAACTAATCAAACGACTAATCACTAACAAAAAATGTAAAATACAATTGGTGTTCTTCCAAAACTAATTGTGAAGACAACACCGATTGCTAAGAAAAAGAAAAATGCAGAAATAATAAAAAGAAGAAGAACTGTTATTAATGGAGAAGAGAATATAAAATAGGATAGGATAGTGGCTACAATGATACTACAAGTGTATATATAGGGGATAACCAAACCCTAACCCTAACCCTAATACAATGATAGATGGGCCTTAGGGAATTTACACAAGAGTTTACAATGAGAATTTCAAATGGGCCTTAGTTAAATCTATTAAATTTTTGGCCTTTCTTCTTTTCCTCTTGGTTCTTAGACAAGCCTCTCTTGATTTGAGATGTGCATGGCCTTTTTATCAATCATTTACTTGTCCAACAGCAACTAGATGTTGGATCTTCATCTACAATTCTTCAAAATGTAAATATATAGCAATCTGATCTCCATTTTTCTACTTTTCTGTTTGCATGCGGGCTGGGTTGGAATATCTGTAAAAGTGACAAAACAATACCCAAGTAATATTTATTTATATACAAAAGATAAGATATAAGAGCATAAAATAAACACATTTTTATGTCAATCAATTTGCTTTAAAGTTCCGAACTGATCTGATATTGCTCAATTCAGAGCTCCGAACTGATCCGCTTCTAGTATGTCTTATCCGAACCAATTCGCTTTAGAAATGCATGCTCCAAACCGATCCGGTTCAGAAGTGCATGATCGATCTGATCCTTTATGTTGTATCTTGTAGCACAATTATACTAAAGTTGACTCAATCAATACTAAATGTGACTTGCATCTCTATGGAGACTTAAGATAGAGCCTTCCTGACTTGACTTTTGAATTGTTCATTAATGCATAATTGCTTTGTTCATCTTCGCATTGTATTCCATTATATGATTGTCTCGTATCTTTATATACACACTTGTATACCTTAGCTCTCACACACGCATGGGGGGACAGAGGCAACTTTACTCTAATCCTTGCTATTATTTCTTCAATAGTACATCAGACACGATGGAGAGACGTTCGTATAGACTAGCAGAGAGAAAAGAAGCCATAGGAACATCTGAAAATCCTACCTTTGAAGATGTATCTTCTAACCCGATCCAGACTGAGATAGTGAGAGCTTGAACTATGAAATAGGAACTCATGAGAGTGATGTACCGTCCGAGGGCAATGTCTCTTTGGGCGAGGAAGAAAAGGAGGAGTTGGAGATATCGAGCCCCGAATGAGTTCGAAAATGTTACTATTTTGGAACTTCCAAAGGATTCGATCGAATCAATGATCGACAATGACAAACTCGCGCGGATATCTATAAAACACGAGATTCTTCAAAAAGATACAGAGTTTACCTCGAAAACAGATCGTCCCCATAGCCTGCCGTAGGGTTACATGGCTATCACCAGGTTGATGTGCCTAGTTGGGGCAATACACCTGTTTCCGCCATTCATCGTTGGTTTTCTGAGACAACTGCAGATTGCTCCTAAGCAGCTTCATCCCAACTCCTATGCTTATTTGTATAATTTATACATAGCATACCAAGAAATTTTAGGTGTAGAGCTTACTTTCGAGGATGTTCATTTCTTTTGCAATTTCAAGCACCGGACCAACAACACCCCATCTTTTGTATATTTTGAATCTGTTCCAACAAGGAAAATTATCACCATTCGGTTTAGCAGCAAAGCTGGGGACCCGAAACCTGAATCATTTTATATTAAGCAGCAACCCGAATGTGCCAGAAATGGCTTAAGTCAAGTAGTGACCTTGATCCTTTAAGTTTTAGTCCCAGCCTTTATCATAAATTTATTAATCATTACTTGTCTTTCACTTGCAGTTCCTAACCCACCATAAGAGAAGCATCTGATGCAATTTGATCGTTTAAATCGGTTACTTAATGGTGATAAAAAATTCATGACAATCAAGGACTGTTTAGTTAATGAATATCTCCATCGGCATCGTCTAGTTGCTATAACTCGTAGCATAGTCCAAGGGAGGGCCCTTACGTGTACATACCTCTAATTGAAGGGCCAATCGACACTCCACTTGAGAGGGGAGAAAGCTCTGTAGATCCAACGACACCCCTCAGGGATCCTCCTTCTCCCTCCAAGACTCAGGATGATATTTTAGCGAACAATGCCGAAAGAGATAGGCACAAGTATATTACTACCGTGGACGATGCTACTCCTGAAAGACTGATATCTCCAAAAGAGTTTTCGTTAAATACGCCTCAAGGAGATGCTGCTACTTGGGATGATTCTACATTCTAAGGTTTTGGAAATAGCCTCTTGCCCGAGACTTTTTTACACTTCAGAGGATTTCAGAATGAATCCCTTGACCTTCACTTCCTCAGAAGAAGCCACTCTTGTGAAGGCTAAAGAGCCCACACATACTAGCCTAGCTTCAGGCTTTGGTTGATTGGGGCAATATCACTTAGGATGTGCACAACACATTGGCACTGCACATAACAGCACTTGTGCTTTGCGTAAACATTAGTTCTAAACTCTCCATACTTTGTTTTGCAGGAACCATGGTATGTCCTCGTTATGATATTAGGAAGATCCGCTCCAGCATGCCCAGACACGAATCCGACATTGAGCTTGATCGTCATGAAAGCCGCGGTAGGCACGATAGGAGACATTATGATTCCAACGGTCCTCATTCTTCGTGCTCTCGTTCTCCTCGTCGGTCTGATCCAGATAAGTACAAGAGCCAAAAAAGTTGTCATGAAGGGGACAAACAGCCTTCTAAAGATTCGACTCTTCCCAAAGAGAAGGGTCCTCAGGAGAAGCAATTATCTAAGTATGCTGACTTACAGGATAAATCTAAAGTTCCTGAGAAGAGGTCAGGTAAAGGAGATAGATCCATGGTACTTGCCAAGCAGAGGAATATTGAATTATCTGTATCCAAGCTCGTGTCGCTCGACGACGAGAACAAGGAAAGGTTAGAAAATTTGAAAATCCAATTTTCGGATCATTATTTTGACCGTATGGCATTTATTCCCGCGCTTGAACCTATTCGTCCGAATAAGTCTGGCGATGTTAAAGCAAAAATCGACTTAGTGGATAAGCAATATACAAAAATGTATAAGTATTCAAGAAAGCTTTCTAATATTATCAGCGATCTCATCACTGATATTGGCCATATGAAGGAAATGGTCGATTATGATGCAAGCATTTTGAAGAATTCGGAGAAAGAATTGGAAGACGCGCAAGCTCAGCTTGCTCTTACCCAATGGGATGTAGAAACTACAAAAAGCAACATAAAGAACTGCAAAAGCTTTATGACATGCTCTTGGACTCCCATAGTCAAGAGCGCCTGGATCTAAAGAAGTAGACTGAGGAAGTTAAGTTCAAAAGTGTTGGAGCACAATTAGCTTACACTACTCTTGAACAAGAGATGGTTGAGTTAGAGAAGAAAAACACTGATTTAGCAAAGCGAAATGCCAAACTAGAGGCCAAATTACTGGAGGATGAATCTAGAGAAGTGTTGGCCGAGGGGAATACAAGCATTGCCCTTAAATCTACCGAAGATGCTCAAGAAAGACTTTTCGAGGAGTAGAAGGAGTTGGACGGTTATGGTGAGCTGATGATAGAATTCTTTGCTCAAGTGATCCATTATCGAGATATTTCTTAGATTGAGGATTACCCTACGACTTTGGTTTATGCATGGGACCAAATCATTGAGTGGGAAAAGAAAGAGCTCAAGGTGGACTCCATCAACGAAAACAAGCTCATGGAGAAATTCCTTAAGGGTGAGGAGCCGGCGCGTCTGGCCGAAGGGCGTCGACTTATTACTGCGGCCATGGAGGAAGAAAGGCGTCAGGCCAAAGGAAAGGATATCATCGAAGCTGGTTCTTCTTATGCTACCCCAGAGCTGCCGAAATAGAGGGATACGATCCCGAAAATCTGGGAATTCTTGAGGCGTCCCTTTTGTCTCCTATACCAGAATCAGCTTCAGAGACTCTAGCCACTCCGACTGAGAAGTCATCCGAAGGTATTTCTATCTTTTCTCCTCAGTTTGTCAAGGCCATTTTGACCTTTCGCCATATTATTAGTCAATCAATTGAAGATCCCTTGTTTTCCCCTAAGTTGACAACTGTCACCTCTCGTTCTGTAGGTACTGAGCCGAGAAAAAAGATTGTTGGACAACAGGAGTTAGCTACCAATGAGAAGTCTATCAAAGAGACTCAGGAGAAACAGGACAAGGTCGCTGTCGATAAATCTGGGGGAGGAACTGAAGGCGAGAAGGAGGAGATTGCCGATAAAGCTCTCGTGCCACCTAATACCAAGGCTCCTCACACTGAGGATATGATAGATGCTTTAAAAGATGACGACAGCGATGATGAACATGAAGAAGACATTGATGTTGTTATAACTGGAGATTCAGAGCATGCCAATTATCTAACCTTGGCTGAGATGAAGGCCAATCAGGATAAGCATATGCAGCTGAAAATGGAGGAAGTGGATCCCAAAAGTTTTAAACCTCTTGCGACAATACCTCCTAAGTCACGGTTAGTTGTTAGACTTTCAATGTAACGACCCGGATTTCGAGCGACTTTGGTTATCGACATAAACTCGATGTCGATAACCAAAACATCCAAAAATCCTGGTAATTAGTGAAAGAAATTAGAGGGTGAGGAAAGATAAGACAGAAAATTAGAATAGAAGAAGAAGAAGAACACAACATCAGAGTAACACGAATCTCATAGCGGAACGAATAAATATATTTCATAACATAACTTTGAAATACAAATCGGAACTTGAATATACATATCATTATCAAAGTACAACACTTACAACACAGCGGAAATAACTATAGTTATATGATCCCTGAAGCCTCCTGCTCCAAGCTCTTCAAGTGTATCTGTAAAATCCCGACTACTTGACTGCCCGTACAAATTTAGGCACCCAAGAGGTTAGGGAAAACAACAAAGTAAACTCCGGGTCAGTCATGGGGCTGGTATGTGTAAAACAGTTTAAAAACAGTTCGAACAAGTAAACAATATCTCATAAGACCACGCCGCATAACGGAACGGGTATTTTTCCTTATGAGAATCCAAATTATCTTTACATCAAAAACCTTTGATATTATAATAATGTCTAACAACCACAATATAATAATCATCTAGCAGAAACACTTTCATCTCACGTTCTACATATATTATATACAATCAAAACTGCAAGCACGTATTGGGTAATGGATTTCCAACTATGACAAGGTATGGAACCACCTTTCGCTAGTGTACCTCTAGAGAGGAATACACTGGGTTCAACAAGAACATCTTGCAACCCGGCCACACATGACCGACCACTCATTTCGCTTGAGCGTATCGAATGTATATCACCAACGATTGGGATCAGCAACCGTTTCCCGAATGGGACAACATCAACAATAGATTTTTAGAAGTAAATGAAACTCTAGATCAGGTGATTATACACCCTACTTCGGTGCGACCGACTTAGCCATGTTGCCTGCCCGATTTTTGTCATTTACCGGATGTGAGGCTAGAAGCTACGCTTTGTCATCACACCAGATTCACTTTGAATGCCACATCATCAAATCCATCAAATCACCGATTGATGTCCTCAACCATACATTATGTGTTAGCTAAAAGAAGTTTCCTTCTCCGCTTCCACTCTTGGTATGGTTGGAGAAATCAATATGCGTGATCGTCTGGAAATACTCTGTCAGACATCCGTCCATACAAGTCATCCAGGAACAGGATGAACCGAAGTCACTATTCTGTAAACAGGATAGCCCTTGCATAACTCCGTCTTCAATTTCCCTTGGCATATATGATTCGCAACGCTTATGCCAATACAGAGTGGTTCTTTGGATAATAATCCAACCGGTCTCTCCATATTAACAACGTTAAAATGGACAAAACTTCGATAGTCTGTGATTTAACTATCGAATAAAAACAGGTGTGCAAACAACGATATTATTTCAAAATGGAAATTTATATCGATCAAACATCATTCAACCTTTATCTCTTTATTTCATAAATTTACTTATCTCCTGTTTCCCTATATTCAACATTCTTATTTTCTAAATTTGGAAAATATATGTTATTAACAATGGAAAACATTTCCATTTCTTGTTTCCTTTATTAGAAAACATTTCTGGTTTCTTATTTGGAAAACATTTCCAAAGCTTCTTTATTGGACTTAGACAGATGTTTAAACAAACCATCGCGATGCCAAATACTGCCGAACCTTAACTATTCCTTATTTTAAAACGAAGCCAATCAATTTGGGGTAGAACTACCTCTCAGACCTTAACTGAACAACATTTCTAACCTTGAAATAGACAAAGTTCACTTTATATCCCTTTACTAACTTCCTCACTTAACCCTCCTTCGAATAGCTATATTCGATTGACTCTTTTCACTTAACTCTATTCGATTACCCTTATCAATTAACTCTATTGGACTAACACTATTGGATTAACTTTATTTGACTAACGCTGTTGATTTTCTCATTTCACTTAACTCCTTCGAATAAACTATATTCGATAACTCCTTTTACTTTCTTCGAATAAACTATATTCGATTAACTCCTTTTTACTTTAACTCTAATCGATTAACTAACATCGATTAACTCCTTCTAACTTTAACTCTAATCGATTAACTAACATCGATTAACTCATTTTAACTTTAACTCTAATCGATTAACTCCTTTTAACTTTAACTCTAATCGATTAACTAACATCGATTAACTCCTTTTTACTTTATTCTCTAATCGATTAACTAACATCGATTAACTATCATCGATTAACTCCTTTTAACATTAACTCTAATCGATTAACTAACATCGATTAACTATTTTTGAATAAACTATTCATTTATAAATATTTACTTTTAGTAACGGTTCTTTTCTTTACAAATGATTTCCTTTTTATAAAACTCTATTCGTTTTAAAAACATTTTTCCCTTTTATTTACTTTCGAAATATTATAAAATCCCTTTATGAAATCCCTTTATGATATTTAAAATATTATAAACTCTATCTGTTGATTTTATAAAATCCCTTTATTTCAATATACATTGAAATAATTCTTTTTACATCCCAGGGTCTTTTATGATATTTAAAATATCGAATAACAATGATCAACATCATTCCAATATACATAATCCATAACAGATTATATAACACATCATATATCACAATATATGAAAACAGTAAAATAAATGTTGAGGAATTCAGTTGGATTCCTCCAACTTGTTTCCCTGCATCACAGATGTTAAACAATATAGATAACATCATTTTCAGTTCCATATGGTATATTCTGTTAAACAGAATCAATATAGAAATTCAACTAACTGACTAGCAGTTCAATCAAACAATCAACACACAGTCAATCATCCAATATCTAACAGTACTAAAAATACAACATAATATTATAAACTGTTCAGAGTTAGTGAGATTTACTCACATTGGACGATCATCGTTGATAACGATAACCATCGCTCGATTTGATTCAGACGGACAATTTATTTTGCTATAAATTGTAACGAGCTTTGATGGACTTCTAGTCTGTTCCATCATGTAGTGTCCGTCCATACGATCCTGACGGGTCTTGTTTCGCTATATTCCGTTCACGTATGACAAAGATATTAAATCTCAAAGTTTGTATACAATTAAATAAAATAAAACTTGGAATATATTTTTCCATTGGGCTTCACCTTATACTTATGGCCCATCTCCCTTCTACTAAGCCCAACCGCTCAAAAAGCTTCTTCCCAAAACTTGAACCCGACTCCAGCCACCCATTCAAACACCATTTTCGCATCTTTGAATCCCACGTTCTCTTCCAACTCTCTGCGAATCTCCGATCTGTTAATACCATAAGAACCCCCTTCAAATCTCTATCGCACCATACCAATTTCATGCACTTCGAATTCACCTCCTCCAGTCGCGTCGACGGCACCTCGTGTCCATATACAGGGAACTCGCGACCTAAGTTACTACCAGAATTCACCAAACCCCTCTGAATCGGAATGCCTCGATCCAATATACACCACGATGACCTCGTTACTGCTTCCGACCCCCCTATCGACGTCGGTTCCTTGCCCTAGTCTCCACTGTGTATTTTCGTGCTTCACAGATCAGCGTCGCACTGTCCAGAAGGACCATCCACTTCAAACTCTCTCCCACAGGATTCAAACGAATTTAACATTTGTGGATTTTGTTGTGCTTTGGATTTATTATGATTTTCCCAAAGATTTTCTATTGAATTTTCAAAGCTGCGGTTTTGTTTTTCTGAGGGGAGAAAATGGGATTCTTGCGTTTTAAATCTTGGAGTGGGTGGTTGAGAAACAGGATCATGTGGCCTTGTTTAGATCCACGAATACATTAGGATATTTTATATTTATTATTTAATTCAAATTTAAATATAACGCTGTTAGTTTCTGTCCTTAAAAATTCCTATGGTCACCCATGATGCCCAAAAATTACGAAAATGGACATGCCACTGGAGTTCGGCGTTACGGTCCCAACGAAACTTGTTTCGTCGAATTCCGACTTCGTATGCTTACACAGCGTATTTTTAACCATCGAAATACTGACTGTTTCTCACTCTAAAAATCCGTACGACCACACAATGACTCTAAAAATCATGAAACTGGAATCTAACAACTATTTGACATTGCGGATCCAACAAAATTAGTTTCATCGAATTCTGACTTCGTTTGCAAAAGTGGCTTATTTTTACAGCTCTGAATGACCCATTTAAATATATAAATATATTTAAATAAAATAAAATAAAATATAAATAAATTTATATTATCGTATATATTTACAGTGGAATACCATACAGCTTTAGAATATTCCTATATGAATTTCTAACTTGATATTCACTTCTGGGTCAACCCGATATTCGATTTATATTGAAATTCGTTTTTTTCAAATATAAATAATTCCTTTATAAATTATAAAGGAATTCCACAGCGACTTTTCTAAAATTTGATTTGGACGTAAATCAAAATCTACACGATGAAATCCCGATTCTTCTCTTCCACTAGAAAGATATACTCCACCAGCTCCCAACGTTTCTTGTTTCACAGAAATCCGGTTTAAAACGAATCTTGTACATTCAGTTGAAGTTCAAATCGCCAAATAGCGAACTGCAGCGCCATTTCAAGCTCGTTTATAATTATATTATAAACTATACGTTCAAATTGTCGTTCAAATAATATATTCGTTATTCAAATTCAATTCCAAGCTGAATTAAATATCATAGATGATCCAGTTCACATCATATCGCCATTTCAGCCAATTCTGTTTATTTCAGAATTAAATATATTATTTAATTTATTATTTTAATTAAATATTCACCATTATTTAATTCCACGACCATTTAATTCACTAAACCACCATTTATATAATTAAATAAATTAATTATAATACTTCTGCCATTGCGGGTCATTACATTCTTTCCCACTTAAAATAATTTCGTCCTCGAAATTGCTAAAAAGTAGGGGACGACACTATCGACTGGTTAGAACATATTTGTTCACTTCTTAACTTCAGTTTCAACTGAACCAATTTAAATTCAATTAAATTATTAATTAATTCTTATTAACGAAAATTTTCAAAAATCTTGAAAATTTTCTAACTTCTTAACTTTTCGAAAAATTTCGCCAGTACCTCCTTTGTACTAGTCAATCGGTCAAACTCTAACTCGCCTCTCTGGGCCATCTCCAACCCAAAAGAAAATCAAACAGCCAAGCGGCTTGCCAATTCGGCTCATAAATCTTATATCCAATAGAAATATAAACTTGTACCTTTTGTCAGCATATCATTATATCCTTTCTACATGTTATCAATTCAACGGATACAAGGGTCATCCCAATCAAATTCCAATGTGCTTTTATCCACAACACAATCATTTGCTTATATCCGAGCCAAATCCCATTTCAACTCAAGTCAAATTCTTGATTTTCAATTCCTTAACTCCTCAATCCAATACCATTTCGGATTTTAACTTCACAAATCCAATCTTATTCGATTTCAATTCAACTTCAATTACCACTTAACTGACTTTGCTTAAATTCAAATCTGCTTTCACAAATTTCTGTTAAATTTGTTTTTAATTTAAACAGTATTTCCCTGGGAGTTTTTAAACAGTTTACTCTTTTCAAAAAATCAAATTTTCCTTTTTGAAATTCAACTGAGCCCATAATTAATATTCCATTAGTTAAATCACTTCTCTATTTCTTTATCTATATTTGTTAACCAAATATTTTCAATAACCATATTGGCCTTTTATGTTATTTGGAAAACATTTCCGAATATCGCCTTCCTTTATTTTCTAAACTTTAGAAAATATATGCTATTTATAATTTGAAAGTATTCCAATTACTTATCTCTTTTCCGATCTCGTTTATTTCTATACTTTGGAAATATTCTTTATTATATTTCCAAGCTTACACTTATTTGGGTTAAAACGGATGTTGTGTAAAACATCGTTACGACAATCCAAATACTATATTCAACTAACTCTTATTCAACATTGATCTTCGAGCCTGAAATCTTACTATTTATTTGTTAATAATGAAATCAATCAAGTTGGGGTATAACTACCTCTCAGACCTTGACTGAATAACATTTATGACGTCAAAACAGATATGACTACTTACTCGAATAATCAATACCATACAACTACTTATTCACTTTTAAACATGTATACGCTTCGTCTTTCTATTCTTACTAGATTTTATTCCTAGTCTTCCTTTTTGATTTTACTATTCTATTTCTAAGTTCGTTTCCTTATCGACTTCTATATATATATCGGTACGTTGATTTCTAACTATCAAATTATCTTAAAAATATTCTAACCCCTTAAATTTCCGGAAAAATTCGCCATAACCTCCTTTGTACCGGGAGCTTCGGGAAAATCCCCAAACTGCCACACAGGCCTTCTCCAATCAAAAAGAAAAAAAAGAAAAGCCAAGCGGCTAGCCGATACGGCGCATAAAATCTCATATATGAATTAAATACATACCTTTCCGTCGAGCATTCTATTTATATACCTTCATACCTTATCCATACCTATCTCAAGTATATTTATACCTGCCCATTCTATTTTTACTATACCTGGTCGTTTTAACTCAATTCGTTAATTAATTTGTTAATTAACTCTTTAGTCTATTTCACTTTTATATTTAAACATGAGATGTTCAAATATATTTTAACTTGCTTATTAACTAATTTGAATCCAAATTTCAAATTTAAGTTCTATATTCGATTTCGAATATCCATTTACAAATCCAATTCACATTTCAAAGTTCAACTTCAAGTTCAAACTCGATTAACTAATTCCTTTTCGACTTAGTTAATTCTATTCAATTTCTGTTCAAATTTTATATCACTTCTATTATTCAAATCCTATATATTCAAATCCCATATTTGAATCCCATTTGAATTCTTTATTCAAACTCTATTTCAATTTCATTGAATTTCATATATTCAAACTCCCTTTGAATTTCTATATTCAAATTCCATTTCACTTTCGGTATTCAAATCCTATATTTTCAAACTCCATTGAATTATATATTCCAATTTCCATTTCAACACTATTTGAAATCTATATTCGAATTCCTATTTCAAATTCTATTTTGAAATTCTATTTTCAAATTCCATTTCAATCTATTTGAATTCTATATTCAAATTTCATTATTACTCTATATGAATTCTATATTCAATTTTCCATTATTTAAATCTTCTTTATTCAAATCTCATTTGAATTTCTTATTCAAATCCCCTTTGAATTTCCTATATTCAAATCCCCTTTGAATTTTCTTATTTACATTCTATGTTTGAACTTCTTTTTTTCAAATTCCTTTTCAAACTTTCTTTATTCATTCTTTATTGTAAATCCCATTTGAAATTCAACACAACTTGTCTTTCCCAAAACAATTTCAAAACAGTATCTCTGGTAGTAATTCATAATTTACAACTCGAAAATGAATACTGATGATGCAGCTGTCATCATCAGAATCTATTTTCCAGCGATCGAAGTGAGTTCAATACTATAAAACCATTTCTAAACATTTCCACTTTGAAATTCATTTCAAAATATAATTCACACTACTTGTAAAACAATTTAAAATCTCCCAGGATCTTAAATTTTTCCTTATTTTTAATCCAAATCCATTTACAAACACTTATCCAATTCTCCAGAATTTTAATTCAATTTCTGGGTTAAAATTTCAGATTCAACTTATCTGATTTCACGTATTTCACTTATATGAATTCTGATTGGTTATTTACATAACCATTTAATTTATAATCTAACTCGATTATAATCACAACCAATATATACACTATATTAAAAATTTGATATATATATCTTCTCTATATCAAGATATACCTTGGGTAAACTTATTTTAATTTACCACCTTTTCAAAACAAATCGTGCCGACCCATCATATTCGAGTGTTTAGTAACTCCTACCGATACAGTGGATCAAACTGATCGACCAGAACTCATAAACAACTCAACCAATGAATCTTCATAATATAAAACAATTTTTATATCAATAACAAATACGTCCACTCGTATATATACACTCAAACTCAATCTAGGGTATTACTAACCCTATCTCTACCGAGTCACGCCACAGAGCCAAGTTAATCAATTAACCTTCTACTCTGATACCAACTGTAACGGCCCGGATTTCGAGCGACTTTGTTTATCGACATAAACTCGATGTCGATAACCAAAACATCGAAAAATCCTGGTAATTAGTGAAAGAAATTAGAGGGTGAGGAAAGATAAGATAAAAAATTAGAATAGAAGAAGAAGAAGAACACAACATCAGAGTAACACGAATCTCACAGCGGAACGAATAAATATATTTCATAACATAACTTTGAAATACAAATCTGTACTTGAATATACATATCATTATCAAAGTACAACACTTACAACACAGCGGAAATAACTATAGCTATATGATCCTGAAGCCTCCTGCTCCAAGCTCTTCAAGTGTATCTGTAAAATCCCGACTACTTGACTGCCCGTACAAATTTAGGCACCCAAGAGTTTAGGGAAAACAACAAAGTAAACTCCGGGTCAGTCAAGGGACTGGTATGAGTAAAACAGTTTAAAAATAGTTCGAACAAGTAAACGATATCTCATAAGACCACGCCGCATAACGGAACGGGTATTTTTCCTTATGAGAATCCAAATTATCTTTATATCAAAAACCTTTGATATTATAATAATGTCTAACAACCACAATATAATAATCATCTAGCAGAAACGCTTTCATCTCACGTTCTACATATATTGTATACAATCAAAACCGCAAGCACGTATTGGGTAATGGATTTCCAACTATGACAAGGTATGGAACCACCTTTCGCTAGTGTACCTCTAGAGAGGAATACACTGGGTTCAACAAGAACATCTTGCAACCCGGCCACACATGACCGACCACTCATTTCGCTTGAGCGTATCGAATGTATATCACCAACGGTTGGGATCAGCAACCGTTTCCCGAATGGGACAGCATCAACAATAGATTTTTAGAAGTAAATGAAACTCTAGATCAGGTGATTATACACCCTACTTCGGTGCGACCGACTTAGCCATGCTGCCTGCCCGATTTCTGTCATTTACCGGATGTGAGGCTAGAAGCTACGCTTTATCATCACACCAGATTCACTTTGAATGCCACATCATTAAATCCATCAAATCACCGATTGATGTCCTCAACCATACATTATGTGTTAGCTAAAAGAAGTTTCCTTCTCCGCTTCCACTCTTGGTATGGTTGGAGAAATCAATATGCGGGATCGTCTGGAAATACTCTGTCAGACATCCGTCCATACAAGTCATCTAGGAACAGGATGAACCGAAGTCACTATTCTGTAAACAGGATAGCCCTTGCATAACTCCGTCTTCAATTTCCCTTGGCATATATGATTCGCAACGCTTATGCCAATACAGAGTGGTTCTTTGGATAATAATCCAACCGGTCTCTCCATATTAACAACGTTAAAATGGTCAAAACTTCGATAGTCTGTGATTTAACTATCGAATAAAAACAGGTGTGCAAACAACGATATTATTTCAAAATGGAAATTTATATCGATCAAACATCATTCAACCTTTATCTCTTTATTTCATAAATTTACTTATCTCCTGTTTCCCTATATTCAACATTCTTATTTTCTAAATTTGGAAAATATATGTTATTAACAATGGAAAACATTTCCATTTCTTGTTTCCTTTATTAGAAAACATTTCTGGTTTCTTATTTGGAAAACATTTCCAAAGCTTCTTTATTGGACTTAGACAGATGTTTAAACAAACCATCGCGATGCCAATTACTGCCGAACCTTAACTATTCCTTATTTTAAAACGAAGCCAATCAAGTTGGGGTAGAACTACCTCTCAGACCTTAACTGAACAACATTTCTAACCTTGAAATAGACAAAGTTCACTTTATATCCCTTTACTAACTTCCTTACTTAACCCTCCTTCGAATAGCTATATTCGATTGACTCTTTTCACTTAACTCTATTCGATTACCCTTATCAATTAACTCTATTGGACTAACACTATTGGATTAACTTTATTTGACTAACGCTGTTGATTTTCTCATTTCACTTAACTCCTTCGAATAAACTATATTCGATAACTCCTTTTACTTTCTTCGAATAAACTATATTCGATTAACTCCTTTTTACTTTAACTCTAATCGATTAACTAACATCGATTAACTCCTTTTAAATTTAACTCTAATCGATTAACTTACATCGATTAACTCATTTTGACTTTAACTCTAATCGATTAACTAACATCGATTAACTCCTTTTAACTTTAACTCTAATCGATTAACTAACATCGATTAACTCCTTTTTATTTTATTCTCTAATCGATTAACTAACATCGATTAACTATCATCGATTAACTCCTTTTAACTTTAACTCTAATCGATTAACTAACATTGATTAACTATTTTCGAATAAACTATTCATTTATAAAGATTTACTTTTAGTAACGGTTCTTTACTTTACAAATGATTTCCTTTTTATAAAACCCTATTCGTTTTAAAAACATTTTTCCCTTTTATTTACTTTCGAAATTTTTCCTTTTATAAAATCTGTTGATTTTATAAAATCCCTTTATTTCAATATACATTGAAATAATTCTTTTTACATCACAGGGTCTTTTATGATATTTAAAATATCGAATAACCATGATCAACATCATTCCAACATACATAATCCATAACAGATTATATAACACATCATATATCACAATATAAAACAGTAAAATAAATGTTGAGGAATTCAGTTGGATTCCTCCGACCTGTTTCCCTGCATCACAGATGTTAAACAATATATATAACATCATTTTCAGTTCCATATGATATATTCTGTTAAACAGAATCAATATAGAAATTCAACTAACTGACTAGCAGTTCAATCAAACAATCAACACACAGTCAATCATCCAATATCTAACAGTTCTAAAAATACAACATGATATTATAAACTGTTCAGAGTTAGTGAGATTTACTCACATTGGTCGATCATCGTTGATAACGATAACCATCGCTCGATTTGATTCAGACGGACAATTTATTTTGCTATAAATTGAAACGAGCTTTGATGGACTTACAGTATGTTCCATCATGTAGTGTCCGTCCATACGATCTTGTCGGATCTTGTTTCGCTGTATTCCTTTCACGTATGACAAAGATATTAAATCTCGAAGTTTGTATACAATTAAATAAAATAAAACTTGGAATATATTTTTCCATTGGGCTTCACCTTATACTTATGGCCCATCTCCCTTCTACTAAGCCCAACCGCTCAAAAATCTTCTTCCCAAAACTTGAACCCGACTCCAGCTACCCATTCGAACACCATTTTCGCATCTTTGAATCCCACATTCTCTTCCAACTCTCTGCGAAGCTCCGAAATGTTAATACCATAAGAACCCCCTTCCAAATCTCAATCGCACCATACCAATTTCATGCACTTCGAATTCACCTCCTCTAGTCGTGTCGACGGCACCTCGTGTCCATATACAGGGAACTCGCGACCTAAGTTACTACCGGAATTCACCAAACCCCTCTGAATCGGAATGCCTCGATCCCATATACACCACGATGACCTCGTTACTACTTCCGGCCCCCCTATCGACGTCGGTTCCTTGCCCTAGTCTCCACTGTGTATTTTCGTGCTTCACAGGTCAGCGTCGCACTGTCCAGAAGGACCATCCACTTCAAAATCTCTCACACAGGATTCAAACGAATTTAACATTTGTGGATTTTGTTGTGCTTTGGATTTATTATGATTTTTCCAAAGATTTTATATTGAATTTTCAAAGCTGTGGTTTTGTTTTTCTGAGGAGAGGAAATGGGATTCTTGCGTTTTAAATTCTGGAGTGGGTGGTTGATAAACAGGATCACGTGGCCTTGTTTAGATCCACCAATACATTAGGATATTTTATATTTATTATTTAATTCAAATTTAAATATAACGCTGTTAGTTTCTGTCCTTAAAAATTCCTATGGTCACCCATGATGCCCAAAAATTACGAAAATGGACATGCCACTGGGGTTCGGCGTTACGGTCCCAACGAAACTTATTTCGTCGAATTCCGACTCCGTATGCTTACACAGCGTATTTTTAACCGTCGAAATACTGACTGTTTCTCACTCTAAAAATCCGTACGACCACACAATGACTCTAAAAATCACGAAACTGGAAATCTAACAACTATTTGACATTGCGGATCCAACAAAATTAGTTTCATCGAATTCTGACTTCGTTTGCAAAAGTGGCTTATTTTTACAGCTTTGAATGACCCATTTAAATATATAAATATATTTAAATAAAATAAAATTAAATATAAATAAATTTATATTATCGTATATATTCACAGTGGAATACCATACAGCTCTAGAATATTCCTATATGAATTTCTAACTTGATATTCACTTCTGGGTCAACCCGATATTCGATTTATATTGAAATTCATTTTTTTCAAATATAAATAATTCCTTTATAAATTATAAAAAAATTCCACAGCGACTTTTCTAAAATTTGATTTGGACGTAAATCAAAATCTACACGACGAAATCGCGATTCTTCTCTTCCACTAGAAAGATATACTCCACCAGCTCCCAATGTTTCTTGTTTCACATAAATCCGGCTTAAAACGAATCTTGTACATTCAATTGAAGTACAAATTGCCAAATAGCGAACTGCAGCGCCATTTCGAGCTCGTTTATAATTATATTATAAACTATATGTTCAAATTGTCGTTCAAGTAATATATTCGTTATTCAAATTCAATTCCAAGCTGAATTAAATATCACAGATGATCCAGTTCACATCATATCGCCATTTCAGCCAATTCTGTTTATTTCAGAATTAAATATATTATTTAATTTATTATTTTAATTAAATATTCACCATTATTTAATTCCACGACCATTTAATTCACTAAACCACCATTTATATAATTAAATAAATTAATTATAATACCTCTGCCAATGCGGGACATTACATTCAACTAGATCAATTACCGAAGAATTTGCTAAGAAATCTTCTATTGATCCCAGTTGATCCCAGCGCTCCAGTTGTAAGTAAAAAGAAACCAAACTGGATTCAGACCGATGCTGAAAAAAAGGAGAAGGAAAAATTTAAAGCTGCCAAGAAGGCGAAGTCTACTCCGAAGTCCAAATAAAGAGTGGCTTTGTCCTTTATTTTGTTTATCTCCTGGTCTGTTGTGGTTATAGCGAGCATGGCCCTCACATCTTTTGTTTTTCCCTCCGGTATAAATTCACGTACTTGTGAATAAAATAATTTATTTCCTGCATTGTCAAATGTCTACAAATTCGTTATTTAATTAAAATGCAAATAAAACATGTCATATTTAAAATCATTACTACTAGACGATAGACAATAAATGCTGGGGATATGTATGTGTATGCCCCCATATCAATCTTGAATAAGTGGCCTGGCTGAGGCTTTATTCGAGATTGATTAGTTTTGACACTTGAATGCTCCCGACTCTCTGGTGGGTTCAAATTTCCTTTATCGTGGATGCTTATTCTTCTAGCATCTTTATACTCTCCTGTCACATCAACAGGTTAGAGTGTTATCAAGGCGGTCTCTTTTCGGGTGCACCATCACGCCTTGAAGGACATTGTCTTCCCGTCCTTTATACTCTCTCTCAATCCATGAGAGTTAGAGTTAGGAACATTGTCTTTACGTTCCTTTCATTTTGTTATGCAAACGGTTGTTTCGTTTACCCTTGCATATGTATTTCCCTTAACTTTTTAAGTTCAATTTAATGTTTCAAATTCCATAATTAGGGAAAAAAATTCGCAAGAAATAATGAAAACCATGCAGGAAAATAAATGACAGACGATATTTTCATAGTGGTTCAGCTAAGTCGCAGCCTACATCCACTTTATAATCCTTTGTTCATAGAAATAGACTTTTCTAGGCAAATCGTGCCTTTTACATGGCCTATGAAACAAAAGAAAATAGTACAATTTTCAAGTCAAATATCACCGAAAATGCTGAGCGTTCCAAGCTCTAGGAATTTCTTCTCCATCCACGGTCGTTAACTTGAAAGCTCCCGTTTCAAGTTTCCATTGGATGGTGAATGGTCCTTCCCACTTTGGGCCTAGATAAGCGGGAGGTGGAAAGACTCGCTTCAGCACCAAGACTCCAGGTTCGAAAGTTCTAAATCGAAACTTTCTGTCATAGTAACATGCCACTTGACGTCAATGTGTCGATGCATGCAAATCTGCTTCATCCCTCTTCTTTTCAACCATGTCCAGGGACTCTAAGAGGAGTGCTTTGTTTGTCATTGAGTCATAATATGTTACCCTATAAGAGTGGACTTCTAGCTCCACTGGAATTACCACTTCTAACCCGAAGGAGAGTAAAAAAGGGGTATGACCAGTAGCCGTCTTAAATGTTGTTTGATAGGCCCACAAGGCTAGCGGTAATTCATCAACCCACATGGCTTTCGCTCGCTCCAACCGCTTTTTAAGAATAGACTTAATGACTTTGTTTATTGCTTCGGCCTGTCCATTTGACTACGGATGGGCCACGACGATGTATCTTTTATCAATTTTATACTTCTGACAAAAGTTCCTAAATTCCACGCTGTCGAATTGGGTTCCATTATCAGTTACGATGGTCTTCGGAATCCCAAATCAACAAATAACATTTCTGACCACAAAGCTTATCACCTTTCTTGCCATAATCATGGTTAAGGGTTCGGCTTCCACCTATTTCGTGAAGTAATCCACAACCACGATCGCGTATTTAGCTCCCCCTTTTGCAATTGGTAGGGTCCCGATGATGTCTACTCCCCACATCGCAAATAGCCAAGGACTGATCATCGATTTGAGATGTCCTGGAGGTTCTCTCGGAACTTCAGCGAATCTCTGGCATTTGTCACAGCATCGTGAATGATTGGCTACATCTTTATTTAAGGTAGGCTAAAAATAACCATACTGCAATACTTTGTTTGTCAGGGTTTGACCCCCGGTATGATCCCCACACTCACCTTCATGTACCTCTTTCAGTACACGTTTGATGTCGTCGTGTTCTATGCACCACAACAGAGGTATAGAAAATCCTTGTCGATAGAGGATGTCGTCCTATAAAATGTATCTTGCAGCTTTACATGTTACAGCTCATCTCTCGCTCTTCTTAGACGGAAGTATTCCACCACTAAGGAAGTTTTTAATTGGCATCATCCATGATTCCCTTTATGGATCAGCTTCCAAGGCTAATTCAACTTCCATTTGGTCAAAGCTTGGTGATTCCAATATCTCTATTGGGACCATTTCGGTTTCCTCATGGTGGTCAGAACTTGCTAACTTAGCCAGTCGATCTACCTTCTGATTTTCTGCTCCCGGAATGTGTGTAATGCTATAACGCTCCAGGTTGCTCAGTAACTCTTCTACTTTTTCAAGATTGGTAACAAGTCAAGGTCCCTTGGTGACAAATTCTTTCCGTACTTGGCAGACAACTATTTTGAAGTCACAAAATATGTCGAATGTTTTTACTCCTAATTCCTTGGCGAGTTTCAGCCCAACAATCAGGGCCTCGTACTCGGAATCGTTGTTGGTGGCGGAAAATTCCAATCGTAGAGCATAGTAAATGGATCGTCCTTCAGGAGTGGTTAAAACAACTCCTGCGCCGGATCTTCGATCGTTCTTGGCCCCGTCCGTATATAATTTCTATGGACTAATCTCTAACTTGTGCTTTGAAGTAACAACTTTGTCATCCACTGTTTCCTCTTCGGGAATTGTAAATTCTGCTATGAAGTCGGCTAGAGCTTGCCCTCTTATTGACCTTCTTGGTTGAAAATTCAAATCAAATTGGCTCAACTCGATATTCCACTTAAGTAAGCGTCCCAATGCTTCGGGTCTCCATAATACTTGTATTAGAGGTTGATCAGTATATATGATTATCGGGTGAGCTTGGAAATAATGATGGAGCTTTCAAGAAGCAATCAAGTGGCAATTAGCAAGCTTTTCTATTCTCGGATAATTGCATTCCGAGGCTGCTAACTTCTTACTTACATAATATACTGGCCTCTAGACATTGTCTTCTTCACGCACCAGAGCTGTGCTGATAGCATGGGACGACATCGCTAGATAAACGAACAGATCTTTGTGACCCACCGGCTTCGACAATATCGGGGATTTCTCTAATAAGTCCAATAAGTTTTGGAAGGCCTCAACACAATCTGGAGTCCATTCAAAATTACGTTTCCCCCATTTAATTAAGTCGAAGAATGGGACACACTTGTCTGTGGCTTTGGAAATGAATCTGCTTAATGCGGCGACCTTCCCTGCCAAGCTTTGAATGTCCTTAATCTTTTGTGATTCTTCTATGTTCCTTATTGCAGCTATCTGACTAGGATTAATTTCAATCCCTCAAGAACTCACGATGAAACCAAGAAATTTTACAAATGCTACCCCAATGAGCACTTTAAGTGGTTCAACTTCTTCCCGTACCTTCGTAAAATATCAAACATTTCCTCTAGATCTTGTGTATGACTAGAGAATTGCCTGGAATTCACGATCATGTCATCTACATAAATTTCCATGGTTTTTCCAATCTGGCTATAGAACATTCGATTTACCAAGCGCTGATATGTGGCTCCAGCATTCTTTAGTCCGAATGGCATAACCACATGGCAATACAATCCCAAGTTTGTTATAAAACTTGTGTGTTCTTGATCCGGCACATGCATAGGGGTCGGTTATATCCTGAGTATGCGTCCATGAAGGAAAGAAGTTTGTGTCTTGCTGTTGAGTCCACTAGTTGATCAATCCTAGAAAGTGGGAAACTATCTTTTGGACAGGTCGTATTCAAATCAGAAAAATCGATGCACGTCCGCCATTTTCCATTTGATTTCTTGAACAAAACAGGATTCAATATCTAGTCGGGATATGTCGAATGTCTAACGAACCCATTATCTTTCAACTTCTCTACTTCTTCTCTTAGAGCTTCCGACCTCTCCGAGCCTACCATAGCCTCTTCCGTTTAACAGGTGGATGCTTTGGATTAATTCTCAATGAGCGACTCATAACGGAGGGAGATATCCCGCACATGTCAGCATAGGTCCAGGAAAACACATACAAATTTGCCTTAAAGAAGTCATTCAATTCCTTTGCTCGGAGTGGATCCAATTGGGATTTGATCTTCAACACCTTCGTCAGTTCAACATTGTCGATGGGGATATCCATAGTCGTTTCATTTGAGGTCGCCTTTCTGTCCCCAGGCTCTTCATCCTCTCTGGGATCTATGTCCTCGGGAAGTTCTCTTGGCGACTCCCTCAGGGATGGTCCCTCTAGTTGCTATGTTGAACCCTCCCTTACAGGGGAGATGGTACCTCTAGCTTCAATGCTCAATCTCTTCGTCAAAGTCTTTAGTTCAGCCATGTAACAGGCTCGTCCAGTGGCTTGGTCACCTCTCATTACTCCCACTCCTGCTTCGGTAGGGAATTTCAACAATAAGCACCAAGGTGCAATGCACGCCCTGATTCCGCGAGGGCTGGTCGGCCCAAAAAGGCATTACATGGTGATTCAATGTCCAAAACTAGAAATGGGAGAATTCTCACTCTCTGACGATCTCCTTGTCCCAATGTCACTGATAATTTCACATACCCCATTGGAGCAGTCAATGCTCCATTGAAGCCACGTATCCAACCCTTGCAAGGCTTTAAGTCTTTCGGTTCAAGTTTCACCTGATCAAATGCTTTTTTAAAGAGAATATTAATTGAGATCCCATTATCTACCAACACTTTGTGAACCAAAGCTGGACCAACAGTGGTAGTGATTAACAACGAGTCCTCAGTGGGTGATTCAATTCCAGAATCATCTTTATTACGAAATATGACATCGTCTGACATCATTTTCTATTGCTTCACCGGGGAGATGTCTTCGAGATTACTACATTCTGTCACTCCAAGGTGCTTAACCGCATTAACATATTGGTCCATAGCCCTATAGCTATGGGAATCGGGGTGAGGTTCTCCTACTATAGTATTGATAATGATTCCTTTACCTTTTTGTTGAGAGGTGGGCTTATGAGCAGGTTGATTTTGATTCGGGGCTTGCCCCCTGTCTCTTGGAGAAACCTTGTATTCGTCTAACTTTCCTTCTCGCATTATCTTTTCGAAAACGTCTCTCAAATGCTAACATTCATTAGTAGAAAGTCCGTGGGTTCCATGAAACAAACAAAACTTTCCAGTTGCCACCTCCTTCTTTGTAAAGTCTTGGGGCGGAGGCTTTTTATATTGTAAGACGTTGTAAGTATCCAGGTAGATGTTTTCCAATGTGTCATTTAGTGGTGTGTATTTTTCGAAGGTTTGAAATCAAGGCCTTTTGCCTGAGTTATTTCCTCGATTCATGTTCCTCCTATTGCTATTTCCATTCCTGTTGTTACTTCCTTTATTTTTGTTGCCAACATTTACCTCAACTTTCCCCGAAGTTTCACCAGATTGCTTCACAGAAACATTACTTTGAATATCTTCTCTTGAAGCTCCGTCAGATTTTCTCTTTCGGTTGGCGTGTATCTCTTCTCGCCGTAGATGGATATTTGCCTTTTCATAGAAAGCCTCCCTAGTCAATGGTGGCTTCCCAGCTAAGTAGAACTCAGTATCTAGATCAACTCCTTCGATCAAGGTCATCAAAATAGTTGGTTCGTGGGGATTGCTTATTTCAGTAACTGATAGGTTGAAGCGGTCCAAATATGATTTCAGAGATTATCCAGGGGCCTGATTAATTCTGGAAAGTTCGATAACACTTTTAGCTCTATGGGAATGGAGTCGGACTTGTTTCATAAAAAGCTCACTTAATTCTTGAAAACTTGGCACTGACCGAAGGGGAAGTCGAGTAAACCACATTAGTGCCACATCCTCCAGATATATTGGGAAGGTTTTACATTTTACAGCATCAGGTGCAGCTGCAGCGTTCATATACCATGCATATCTCATTAGATGTTGTTTTGGGTCTGTTCTTCCAGAATATCGATCCATCTGTGGCAAATTGAATCGGCGAGGAAATTGGAACTTCAGGATGTCATCGGTAAATGGAGTATGACTATGCTCAATACCCCAATCTTCATTGGTATAACGGCGGCTATCGGTTATAATTTGATGTGTCATTGCTTCTACTTCAGCATTAGTTAGAGACGGTTCAGGTTCCCTACTCCTTTCTCTTCTCAAGCGCCTATCACCTACTTCTGGTGATTCTCTTGGGTTTCGATTGGTAACCGAACCTCCTCGCCTCCTGCGGTCCTGGTCATTCACAGGACGAATAGGTTAAAAGAGTTGCCCCTGAGTAGGATTGGTAATATTTGGGTCCCTCGGAAGAACATGTGATCCTCGCATTGGTAACAGCATCGGTTCCCTTAAACTTGGATCGTCGGGCCCCAGCACACGTGCTGCATCCTCACGGGATCTCAAAGATCCGAATGTTAGCTAGTCAAGATTTTGGAACCTTTCATATGCCTTCTTTCACGTGGGTGTTCGTCATCAGAAGATGATGAATGGTCCATAGTAGGATTATGAACCGGAGAGGACACCCTTTGTCTGCGAAGTTTGCTTATCTCCCTGCTCATATCCCTCATGTTTTCGTGCATAAGAACGTTGTACTGTTTATGAGCTTCAAGAGCGTCTCTGGTGCTCTCCAGCATATCAAGCAAACGTGAGAAATCTTGGTGGGTGACAAATGCATTAGGAGTGGGCTAATCCTCAGCTGCAACGGGTGGTAATGGAGCATTTGTAGGTGCTCGAGTAGAGTTTCCAACCTCAATTGCATTCGGTTCAGATTGGCCCGAAGTTGTTCCAATTGTTCGGGTTGAAAGAGGAGCTCCAGCAGCGTTCTGGGGATCGGATCGGATAGGGTCTTCGTCGCTGAATCATTTCGGAGCGTCTTGGTCGGGTCATATCGGAGAAGCCCTGTTAGATTGGTTAGCTCCAAAACTCTGTCCTCTTGATCTGGTGACCACCATAGCTTGCTGATCATCGCCCATCTCATGTTCCCATGCGTTTTGCACTTCTTTTCCTTTTCCCTTAGTCATAATATTCAGTTTGTCGAGATCTCTTTTGAAGAGAATTTCAGAAATATCGATTACACGGACTATCTTCATCGGATATACAAACCGAAATAGTAGAATGGTATCCCAAAATGTAGAGAATTTGAGAACTTCTCGGTGAAAGTACCGAAATGTTAGACCCAAAAATGGCTCTAGCACCCAAATTAAGGATGATTTTTGATGAAATAAGAAGAAAATGAAGAAAACACACACAATTTATAGTGGTTCGGTGTTAAAGAGCCTACGTCCACTTTGAATTTCTCTAGTTGATAATAGAATGCAAATACAATGATTGTTTTCACTCAATTACACTCATACAATGAATAAATTCACTCAATCTTCTCCAAAAATATATGTTAAAAGATGATTCTGATCCGAGTAAAGTTGTGAAATTCGGCTATGGAGGAAGTTTGAGTTGAGAATTTTCCAAAAGATCCTTTCAAATGACCCTTGGGGTGTATTTATACATTAAAAATCTCTCTGGAATTGCTCCGGTTCGGATGTACGTGGCAATCATCCCATAAGAGTCGGGTTCAAATGGTATATGATGGTGACAACATGACTACACCGTGGGTGAATGTGGGGGAACAAGTACACAATCTCTTCACATTTCCTGGAATCGTGTATCATAACTGCTTCTACTTCTCGTTCGAATCGGACGGGTAATGGATAGGAAGGTCGGATTGGGCTTCTCCGAACCGATCCGATTCTGTCTTCGCTCCTCTATTCTTTGCTTCACAATGTTTTGGTTTGGCCAAAGATCTCCAATCCGATCCGGGCTTCGAGTATGTATTCTTCTAGTCAGCATTCTTCATCAATTGGTCCTTTAACTTTGTGTAGCCTAGTTCACAAAGTAGGCTAACAACAATGTAGTATGTTTCGTAAGCCAATACAACTATTTCAATCAGTTTTTATTAAAATTAAAATATAAATCAATATATATTGAATTCAATCGTACATTTTAATATATCGAGGCCACATACTGACTCCAAAAATTAATCTAGCTAAACTTTGATGATGCAGTCCTAACAAAACTAATTTCGCTAAATTTGGAGGCCGTTTGAAAAATGGTCATTTTCCAGTCGATTAAATTCAAACTGAAATTACCAAACACGTTTAAATTCAACATGTAAACATATTAATTCCAAAAAGTATGAAAATTGGAATATATCAATAATTTGACATTTCAGATCCAACAAAAATGGTTTCATCGAAAACAGAGGTCGTTTGTAGAATGGTTATTTTTAATTGATATATATTTAATTAAAAATATATATATTCCATAGCGACTATTCTGAATTTTAAACTAGACATAGCTTTCAACTTATATAATGAAATCTCCAATTTTCACATTCGTTAGAAAGATATGATTAAATAGATTCCAACATTTCTGGTTTTACTGAAATCCGATTTATTTTGAATATTCTACATTCATTCGAAATCGAATTTTCAAGCTACCACACCATTTCAGGCTGGTTTTATAATTAAAATAAATTTATTCGTTCTAACTTCGATTTAAATAAATTTTAAATCATTATTATTTAAAATAAATCATTTTAAATACTCAAAATCCATTAAAATAGCTAAAATAATTTTTTTTAGACTGGTTCAGAATTTCCGGGTTGTTACAATCTCCCTCACTTAGAATCTTTTCGTCCTCGAAAAGGAACGGAGCTGAAAGTTGTTTAACTAATCAACTCAAATTTCATTTTGTCTTTCCTTCTTTAATTTTTCAGTACCTAAGTATTTTCTAGTTTCTCAAAAATTTGGCTAATACCCTAAATTTCTGAAAAATTTCGCCATAACCACCTTTGTACGAATTGATATTTAAAACCGCAACTTGCCTCACAGGGCACTCATCATCCAAAAAGAAAAAGAAAAACCAATCGGCTCATAAAATCATCAAAACCCAAGAAAATAGTATACATGTACTTAATTTCGGGCATACAATTTTATTCCTCTTCTTAGCTTCCGTGTAATGACCTGCTCATTATATATACATGTGCATGTATGCAATTCTAACAAATTTCAATTTAGTTCAATATTTGATTCTATTTGGCCTAAATTTATCATTCATTCTCTTGTTGGTTTAATCATTCCAATAATTTTATTAGTTGAACAAATAATCAAACATTACAACCAGCAATCAATTAGTTGATTAAATTCTCAAATTCATAATTTTTATGTACTCAAAAATCATATTTCTGATGCCAATTCCAAATAATGGACCCTATCTAAGTTTTGGTTCTCACACCAGTCAATTGGAAATATATAAAAATCCCACTTTCGGCACATGAAAATAAATGCTGATAATGCTGCAGGATTATCAGAATTATCCCCGGGCAACTAGAGTGTGATTATATATCCATCTAGTATATTTGAGGCTTCTAAATACATGTGGATTGGACATATATTAAAACTCCATATACCCGATAATCCAAATCAATTTAAAATAAAATACTCAAATATGTATAATAAGGTTTAAATTTTCAAAACAAAATTTGTTTTCATTTTTACTTTAAAAATAACACTCCTTGAAACTCATTCTAGGATACTACTGATCCCATCTCTAACAAGTCATTCTCACTGGATATTACTAATCCAATCTCTGATGAATTCTTTCATTTAGTTCTAATGTGTCTTGTTCTCAATCTCTGTAAACTAGAGCTCTGATACCACGTCCGAAGCGACCCAAACTCTCCCTTACGGGAAAGCCCGCATTGAGTTGAGAACACGGCAAATCAGAACACAAACAATAGAACATTTCATTGCTATTATAACAATTACATCAGAGTACAAGAACATAATAGAGTATGAATAAATAATATACATCAGAAAAATATCCGAAATCAAAATACATTACATAGCAGCGGAAAAAAAATAAATAACCAACTGAAAGAGATACACAGATACAAAGCTTTCAGGATATAGCTCCAGCTGTAAATCTAGGATCCTAAAAAAAGAAATATCTGTAAAAACAAAACTACTATGTGAGGCCCCGTTTCTTCCCCGTTAATGAAAGGGCGGATACTTTGAGAACAACACACAAATGAACGCAGACGGAAGAACATTTCATTGTTATTACAACAATGCATCAGATACAAGAATATACAGAGTATAAATGAATAAATTACATTCGATAAATATCAGAGATTACAATAAATTACATAGCAGCGAAAAATAATACAAAACACAACTGAAGGTGACATACGGATACAGAGCTTTCCGGATATCATTCCAGCTGTAAACCAGGATCCTGTGAATATAAATCTGCAAAACCAAAACTACTAGCTGCCCGTGCGGAAAATAAGGGCACCCAGAGTTTAGGTTAAAACAATAAACTCCAGGTCAGTCATGTGACTGGTGTGAGAACTAAAACAGTTATTTAAAGCTTTACTTTAAAAGAGAGTAATTCAAGGGACCACGCCGTATAACACGGAACGGGTTTCCTCCCAAGAATACCAGTGCATAGAATAAACAGCGCAATGCTTTTTCGAAAAATGAAGCTATTATAAGACCCAGGTCCCATCACACAATGCAATGCAAGCCGGAGGATAGGGTTTTCCCTTATAATAGCCAAACATGCTTGGTACGTTTAAAACAAATCATTTGATACTATAATAAGTGTATAGTGTAAAAAACAATTTCAATCATAAATATAAATCATAGACGGCATGGGTACCATATATCATGTCGCCATACTAGTTCTACAATTAAAACCGCAATATCTCGTATTGGAAATTGGATTTCCGTCATGAGTCGAGGCAAGGGGCAAGCTCCTCTCCGCGTTCGAGGCAATCTAGCAAATGCCTCGGGGCTACACACTCTGGGCAACCCCTGGATGCTTCAGGGCCGGTCCTCACTTACGTTAGAGGATTAATTATGCCTGAACACACGTTTCCCGGTCCTTACAGACCTGTAATCGAGGCGCCTCATCCAACAACCACAAAGGTGAAAAGTATATATATGTTAGGGCTGGTAAGTCACTGACACCACCAAAGCTAGAAAGAAACGTCGTGCTCTCCCTGCAGTCCGTATCCCGTTTTTAACTCATACCGAGATGTGAGGCTCGCGAATTCACGTTATACACAAAGCTGCCACGTAGGCCGTGCTTTGATCATCAACCACAAGACTCTGCTTTTCAACAAAAGCCTTGATCATTGCATCTTAGCGTGCCACATAGGCAATTCATGCCATGCGACTGATGTCCATCGATATACAACCTCTGAGCTCGTACGTCTCAGAGAAGGGCGTTAAGCAAAAGAATAAATTCTCCGCCGCCAAAAAGATGTATATTTAATAGAAATCAATCAACACAGAATAAAATCCAATGTCAGACACATAATCCATTTACAAGTCCGTTCTGGGTCTGAACGAAACCGGAGGCACTTTCCTCGCATATCCATCCATCTCCAAGTACGTCTGGATGACCACCAACTATTTCCATCCTCTTGGGTGTACAGCCCAATCAGGATCGTCAGTAATTACCCAAACGATGTGAAGACTTCCGGTCTTCGACCACCGTCTTCATCTTCGACTTATCGTCGAATCGGTTATTCAGAATGGGTATAAACCCGGCCTTTCCGAACAACCCGCGTATATTAAAACAAATGTTACACAAACTCAACATACGCCTCATTCCAATTCTTAATATTCCGTTATTTAAATACTCACATCTTTTGGGAAAGGTTCCCATTAATTTTATCCAAGATAAATTCCTTAGAATTTATCCTTTAATCATCCTTTGGATGTCGTTTCAAACCAAATTATGGTTTTCTGAACTAGTCGAGATTAGCGAACCACAACGAAGTAATTATTTATTTTATTTCCCAATCCCAACTTATTCATCCCATGAAGCAAAACTGGTAATACTCCATATTTAACACCACGGTGTTATCGGTAAAATTAATTACCATTTCACGTTCAAATCTAATTAAAGATTTAGCTATCGCTTTAGAGCAAAACTGGTGATACTCCATTCTCGCTTATTTCCTAAATTTGATAATTTAGATTATCCATTCACATTTCAATCTAGTTGCAGATTCATTAAAACTCCCTTTTACTGGGTTAAAGAACTAGGTGTAATTTAAAACACAGTTCACGATAAACCCAAATCACATTCTAGTTCAATTCAAATCGAATATATTAGGAATTTCGATTATTTAAAACCCCTTTTTAAAACTAATTTATTTATTTAAAAATAAAAAAATCGGGTTTTAAATTGAGTTCAAACTAGTTCATTTCGATAAAAATCCATTTTTATCTTTTCAAATATGGAGTTTTTCACCCCAATTTTTCTCAAATCATTTCTTATGATTTTACACAAATTATTACTATTTTTAATAATTTTATTAAGGCCCGTACGATCGATTTCCAACAATGGCCACCGAACTGCACTTACAACGACCTTTTTCAAATTTTATTTGGACGTATCTCCAAATCCAACCGTTAGATTTTGAATTTCTAAAATTCTTTAGAAAGCTCTTTTCGATACGAACCCAATGGTCCCGGTTTTAGGAGAATCCGACGGTCAGATCTCCCGTAATATTCGTTTGAAATAAATGGTCGAAATTCACGAACTGTCGCGGCGCGGCGCGTTCTATTCAGGCCATTATATTATATATATAATATATATAATATATATTTCGTCGATTACTATTTAAAACGAATTATATAAATAGTTTTAAATTCGTTTCAAAAACAGTTTCAACTTCCATTTCAATTCAAATCAAAATTGAATTCTTCTTTATAAATTCGTTTTAAAATTCATTTCTATTCAATTCAAATTTCAATTCAATTTGAATTCATTTCAATTCGCTTTCAATTCAAATTGAATTCGTTTTCAATTCAATTCAATTCAATTCAAAGTGGTTTTCTATTCGATTCAATTCAAATTGGTTTTCTATTCGATTCAATTCAAATTGGTTTTCCATTTGATCCAATTCAAATTGGTTTTCTATTTGATTCAATTCAAATTGGTTATATATTCAATTGAAATCAAATTCGTTTTCTATTCAAATCAAATTTGAATTCATTTCAATTCGTTTTCAATTCGAATTCGTTTTCAATTCAATTCAAATTGGTTTTATATTCAATTCATTTCGAAATCGTTTCATATTCAATTCATTTCAAAATCGTTTTATATTCAATTCATATCGAAATCGTTTCATATTCAATTCATTTCGAAATCGTTTTATACTCAATTCATATCGAAATCGTTTCATATTCAATTCATATCGAAATCGTTTCGTATTCAATTCATTTCGAAATCGTTTTATATTCAATTCATATCGAAATCGTTTCATATTCAATTCATATTTCTAATCAATTCAAATTCGTTATATATTCAATTGAAATCAAATTCGTTATATATTCAATTCGATTCAAATTTCATTTCAAAATATTCGATTTCGAAATCAATTTTCAATATTCATTTTAAAATGAATAAAATCGATATAAATATCGTTCACGTCAAAATGGCGTCAATCTAATCAACACGGCTTCATATATTCCTTCATTCTATTCAACAAATGAATATTTATTTTTGTCAACACACGACTAATCTCAGCGAGTGAGTACTGTCCATGTGCGACTATTTTTGTTAAATTATTTCGTTCAACACATGACTAATCTCAACGGATGAGTACAGTCAACACATGAACCTTTATTTTATAGAGATAAAGATATAAATTTTATTATTAAAATATTTCGTTCAACACATGACTAATCTCAACGGATGAGTACAGTCAACACATGAACCTTTATTTTATAGAGATAAAGATATAAATTTTATTGTTAAAATATTTCGTTCAACACATGACTAATCTCAACGGATGAGTACAGTCAACACATGAACCTTTATTTTATAATATTCTTTATTTTCTAAATTGGAATGAGGCCCAATCAATCACCATATAAAATTAATTATATGGATTTTCATACAACACATGTATATAATAGCATTGAAAAATAATCAACCATCAACCAAAGTGCACTACACTGTATAAGCATCAACTATAGATATCTAACGCTTATAACAGCCTGTCAATCAATCGATCGACATATTTAATAAATCAGGATGAGTGAACTTCATATTTCATCCCAACACCCGTGTGGGGTTTCAAATCAACAAACACAGATTTTTATTTGTGCAGTTGGGCGATGTGTAAAATTTATCGACCCAATCAATATCAGTCAAATCAGTGTATATAAACAAATCGGTCGATTTGTTTATAAATATTTATTTATTCACATTCACGCTAAAAATTATATTTTTAACGATAAAATATTTTATTTCGACACATGAATTTTTATTTAGTCCATTCTTTAAATAAAATGATATTTTTATTTTTCTAACTTATTTTAGAAAATTTCGGCGGCATAACGGCACGATACTATAAACGGGACGAGGTCTAGCCCTATCCCCGGTCTAGTGAAGGCCCACGCCATTCACACATCAATCATATCAATTTCATTTCACCAAACCATCCAATTTCAATCAAATACTCTAATTAATTTTCGCAATCAAAACAAACAAGTCCATGGTCTGTGGACGATTGTGTCGGGTGCTACTAAACACCGTCTACATCCTAGTATATATATATATAACTAGAAAAGAAATTGAAGAGTGAGAAATTCTCACCGATAGCTATCCAATCATCTTGACTCTTTCTTTTATAGAAATCTTCATCGTTATTGCATCTTCGTCAGCTTCGTTGCTCGTAGCCTCTACATATATAAAAATCATACATTTTTATATTTTGATGTCTTTAAAATAAAAATCACATTTTTATTTATTCACTTTCAATTTAAAAATCATATTTTTATAATTGCTTCATACATTTAAAAATCGAATTTTTACTTCGACGCTATATGGATAAAAATTCTATTTTATCACGCTATTCTCTATATAAAGTTTCCGCCTTTTCAAAAATAGATCTTTCACCTTTTCTGTTATAAAGATTTCGCCTTTATAAAAATATCTACTTCATTTCAACGTATATAAAATAAAAATCAGATTTTTATTTTGCTACATATACAAAGGTGATATTTTTAATTCTCTACATAACCAAAAATCATATTTTTACCACTTCTATATAGTAAAGATTATATTTTTAATACTTTAAAAATATAAAAATCATGTTTTTAATCCTTTAAAAATATAAAAATCATATTTTCCTAATACAAAAATCTAAACTTTTCTATTTTATTTAAATATACAAAATCTGATTTTTTTCTACCATAAAAATCTAACTATTTAAAAGAAAGTAATAAAAATAAATAATGATAAATAAACAATAATAAAAAGAACTTACAGGGGGTCTTTGCTGGTCGGGGTTGGCTGTTAGGGGGCAGGGGTGTTGCGGCGTCGAGGTGGCGGCCGGTGGTGGTCTTCGGGTGGTGCTAGGGGGCCCCGCGGTCGTGGTTGCCTCGAGGTTTGGGCGTGGTTCACAGATGAAGGAGAGGGAGAGAGGGTACAGGGAGGGAGAAGGGTCGGGGGGGGAGGGATTCACCTGGAGGCCGGCGGTGGCCTTCTTCGACGGCGGCGGAGGTTGTTGAGGGGGGGGCGACGCGAGGTAGGAGGTTGGAGGAGGTGGAGGAAGGATCGGAGGTAGAGGGTGGCGGCGCCGCTCCATGGCGCGGTGGCGGCTCCATCGGAGGAGCAACGAGCTCCTCCGTCCCTTTTTCCCTTTTTTTTATTTATGAAAATCAATTTTGAAATATCAAGGGGGGGGGGCAGAAGGTAAAGGGAGAGATTTAATTTTTTTAATTAATTTAATTATTTTATTTTGCAAAAAGTTGACTTTCACATACGATGTAACACCCCGCCTCCGCTAGGGTCACTCGCAAAGGAATGCACTAGCTTTAGAGGGGCATTATTGGTAAACATGCATAGAAATATCACAAGACAGAACATATAAAATAGCGGAAGTAAAATCAAACTTTCATAACATGAATAAATAAGGTCTAAAGCCTTTTACATCAGAGTACATCAAAACCTGTCTTGCAATAGTAAAGAAGCATAAAGACATTTTCATAAATTATTCCCCAAGTAAAAACAGTAAAGTAGCCATTAGCCAAGAAAAGTCCAAGCCATCCATGATGACCTTCAAGCAGAAGAAGTCCGAACTAAACAACAGTATTTCCTCCCTGTAACCTGGGGGGGAAACGGAAGAAAAGAGGCGAAACAAAACGGGTCAGTCAAAAAGACTGAGTAAGCCCTATCTACTATTAGCATAAAAACTAGTAAAGTTAACTAACATGAGAAACTGAGATGAACATAAGCATGATAACAAGATAGATAAGCTAAATCAAAATAACAGGATGAACTACTGAACCCAGATAAACTAAGGTGTCATGATAAATTACGATGTCAAGATAAAACAAGGTATCACATCGTCAGGTTTCTATCAAGTATAATATCCCCAAGATATCTGTCACGTATAACGCCCCGTGATATCTATCCTGTATTTTAGCTCTGCACCTACCGTACTAGTATCCCCACCGTGTCATGTGTTAACCAAGAATGACCTTCACTCAAAAGTCGTGTAATGGTCCATGTCAACCTAATATATCGCATATATAGGTTACTCAACTTGTATGTTTTATTCCATGTAAATGTTCAGTCCCTTTCCGTAGACCATACGGGCTTTCCCATGAGATTCTATATTACTTTAACATAGTTCCATGATCCTTAAGATCGGTTTGGACTGTTACCCTAAACCTAGCTAGGGTCTTCCAACATGAATTATTGTTTGTACAACTAGGACTTATGCTACCTAGGGCTGCTAGGGATTATGCTTACCTATTGCACGTTTTCGTATCTCGGTTTGGGTTCAACCACCTAGGGCCACTAGGGATTACACTAACCGCCAACCGCGCCCTTTTTCCCACGCATTCATCGTGAATCGCTTTTCCATGACTGTATGCACATGTATCACATCGTGCCATCCGAGTCCTGTCACAGGGCAAATCAAGAAATACAGGACTCGGTCGGGAGCTTTTGATTTATCTGCCGATGCAGATGCTAAGGTCTGTTTTTCTTATACGTGGCTATGGTCCCACGAGACCACTCCCTCAACTAGTGAAAGACAAGACAGGATAAATCCTGTATGAGAACACAACACTGGCCAACCCACATCCAAGCCTTACCGCAACCATAATTAGATAGCAATTATGGTCTTTTGGGTGTTCTCTGCCTTTCCATACGTACACGCTTGACCAAAGATGGTAGGTAGCCTGACGAAATGCTATCTAGGGTACGACCGTGTATCGTCGACTATCCCCTATCCATCCCCGTCTTTAGGTCGCTCGTATAGCAACCAAGGCATACTCTTGGTTCTTCTAACGCAGACCTTAACCTCTCATAAGCCTAGTATAATCACCTGGCAGCTCATAGAGGGATACCAAGAATATCCTCACGTTCCCCGAAGCCGCTACTTCGTTACCCAGTTCGCTGGAGCCTTTATCTAAATCAGATACTCGCTCCTCCTCGTATACTTAAACGATGACCTACCGTATCAGGTTACTCATCTATCTATGAACTGGTCTAAATTTCCTTGACTAAGAATCATTACTTAGTTATTCTTCAACTAAGGTTTACCACTTAGCATTGTTCCCGTTATCCTTGTTAACTACGGTTATCCACCTAATCCTCAGAACTAGGGTTTACATAATGGATTAAGTGTCACTTAAGTTCATGACTTAACCCGTCTACAAATCCTGTCAAAATTGGCTAAGTATCCAAGTTCAAGGCTTAACCCTACAAACCATGCTCAAGTTGGTTAAGTATATTAAGCAATTCACGACTTAACCTCGTCCAATTATCATTCTAGATTGGTTAAGTATATATTAACTTGACCCTATCAATTTACATAGTCAAATCGGTCAAGTGTATTCAAGCGATTCGTGACTTAGCCTTATCATGTTTTCACGATATATTGGTTAAGTATTGGTTAACTTAACCACAATAAATTAACGAGTTAGATTGGATAAGTATAGGTCACTTAACCACATCAATTCATCATGTTTAGATTAGTTAAGTGTTTAACTTAACCCCATTAAACTACCAAGTGGGATTAAATAAGTCTAGGCTAACTTAACCCCATCCGATTTCCATGTTTAGACTAGTTGAGTCTAATCTTAACCCCATTCGTTAACCGTATTTTTCGGTTAAGCGTCATTAAGAAAACTTACTTAACCTTACCAAGTTATCGCGTTGGATTGATTAAGTGTTGGTTAACTTAACCCCATCCACTAGTCATATAAAAATGGTTAAGTGTCATTAGGCAAATCAAGTTACTTAACCTACCCAACCTTGTCATGTTTTGTTAAGTATAATTAGCCTAATCAAATTACTTAACCCATTTGTCCATGTCATATTTGGTTAAGAGTCATTAATCAAATTAACTTAACCCTATCATGTGGCATTAATTACTTAATGCACCTTCACCTCTCACATTAGACTTTGTTGTGGTTACTAGCTAAGCCGGTCGGTTCCGGGTAGCTTTACACCACAACTTGGTCTAACCTCGGGTTCAAGCACAACATGACCAACTTCTCACATTGGGTCCTATTGTTTGCAACTACTAGTTAGGCCGGTCGGTTCCGGGTAGTTTTACGTTGCAAACTCAACCCAACCTCGAGTTGGCCACACTTATATTATCTAAGTGTCATGTCCATCATGTTTCCCAAAACATGTTACAAGTTTTCAAGCATTTGGGTAGACCTAACTTAATAGGTAAATTCCCAAAGGGTAGACCTAACTTAATAGGTAAATTCCCAAGCTTATGTTTTTATGCATACTTACATGTCAACTTCCATGTTATATTTCAAGTCATGTTTTCAAGTTGTATTTTCATGTCATTAGAAATTACCCATAACATAACCCAACGCTTTTAAACTCGCATATACGTTCGCGACAACGTAATGGATTAAAAGAAGAGACTTGGCAAAGGCATGACAAAAATGGATATTAAGCCACAAGTTAATCATGGTGGCAAATGAGGCACAAATGTGTTCATTAACTTGCATGTTACATTCTTAAGCCTCAAAACATGCATAAACCCAAACTTGGCACATAAGCGAATCATGGTGACAAAAGATATGGAATGATGACTAGTAACTCGCATATATCATCATATAAGGGTTATGACTTCATATGCAAGTTGACATAAAGGTTATGAGGGTTCTCATGTTGCCTAATGCAATATTTCAACATAAAGGTTGTAGCTTTTAGCTCACAAGATCAAGATAATGACTTCATAAACTTGCATGACATGATAGCATGTATCATACTCAATGATCAAACCCAAACTTGCAACTTGAACATTTAACTTCATAGTTAATATCTAAGAGTAGGGAAAGGGCTTACATTGCTATGAAGGCACAAAAGATATGACAAAGCCCTTATGCAATCAAATAGACCCAAAATGCAAGCTCTAACATAAAAACCCTTGAGCCAAAATGATCAAAACCCTTGCTTTATGATGCAAAGATAGAAACTTGACTTGAATGCAAGCTAATGACACTCATACAAGCTTGAAAACACTTGTATGCATGGAAAATCTCTCATAGAAACCATTTAGAAATTTTATGAAGAGAGTGGAGGCCATGAGAGGTAAAATTTTGCCATAGTTTAGTTGCATGAATGAATAATGAGGATTTAGGATAGGTTAGGGTCTTATTTATAGATTAGGCAAGTGTTTTAGGCCTTAGGATTAAACCTAGATTCAATCCAAGCCATCAAAGCATGTCTTGGGGAAGAAGTCAAGTGTAGGAACCATCTAGGGCCTTTAGATTAAAGATGAACCATGAGAACCATCCAAATGCAAAATCTGCATTTGAGCGAATCGGCCTACGGGTTGACAGCCAGACACCCTGGATTAACCCCTAGTCGACCCAGCGGGCTTGGGTCGACCTCAAAAATCGGTCGGTTCGGTTATTCCCCTCTCCCAATTCGCTGTTTTGAACATTTTTGCATATTTATTTATTTAATTTTCAATTTTTTTTTTTTTTATATATATATATATATATATATCAATATATATATATTTATCTGCGCAACCCATTTCACTTAATTAAGTATACTTTAATTTGGGAATTTTTTGTGAAACTTCGCGAGGCCATATCTTGGTCATACGGACTCCGATTTTCGAAAACTCAGACTCTATTTCGCGTATTTTTCCGAGACGAACGCAATGGCATAGCCCGTTTCCCTTGATTCAGATTTTACAGTTTAATTCTGCCTCCATTTATGTTATAACAGGTTATTGAAAATACGGGTTGTTACATTCTCCCCACCTTTTAGGATTTCGTCCCCGAAATCTCCAAGTTAGGAAGAACATATCCTACCATCCATCATCCATCTACTCAAAACATCATCCACAAGCAACCATTGTCCTTAGATGATTTCTAATGCTGTATGAATATATGCAAAACGTGTGTGTACATGTTCCTTAGCTAATGCTAATGATCAGGCCTGAATAATCTTTCTAATGCAAAATATGTATAGTGCCATGAATCCAACATGTATGCAAATAGTCCTAGTCATATAGATACTATATGCGTGCACAATCATTCATTCATATGCAACAACCGCATGATAATACATTCGATTTCATCCATAAACAAGTATAAATACTCGTGCATATGCAATATGAAATGTGACCGAGTCGAGCTAGTATCTAATGTGTATTCGCGCATCCACGAGCAACCACTTGCAACCACTTGCAACCATATCAATCATAACATGTTTCAAATACATGTTTACATCCATAGGGTTCTACCTAGAATTCCCTGAAACAGGGTCGAGAAGATAAACAGGACAAACTCCTTACAGGGTTTGTAACGGAGAATAGGGCCGAGAGGATGTCCACAAAAGATAGCCTACAAGTAAGCTCTACAGAAAACAGGGATCAAGGATATACTCCCAAAAAGAGATATCATGCGCGTATCTAGTCTTTGACCATCAAAGTCGTCTTTTAACTTCGCGATTTTGTAGCTTCTTATTCCTGTTTCCATAACATGAGCTGGAACTCATTTCTTCGTCGCCTCTCGTTCCACTTGCACTTATCCTTTTCCTAGAATACTTGACGCAAACATGACTGCGTACTCATGATCTCATGCAAGCTTTCCAAAATTCACAAGTGAATCTTGGATCTCGTTTATATACTATAAGGCATTCCATGTAGAAGAACTTTCTCTTGAAAGTAAACAGATGTCAATCGGGTTATCATGCGCACTTACTAGGGTGATCTCTATAACCCATGCATAAATGAAGTAAACCATCCGTCTTATTGGCGAACACCACTCGATCGGGCTTCAAATTTCCAATAAAGGCATCAAGGGATTCTAAGTAACTAGTCATGACAGAACCTCAAAAAGGTTACCCGATACTTCGAGGGCATTACCAAAGCTAGTCAAAAGGTCTAACTACCCTCCTATCAAAACCGAGAGTGGCACCCCCTACTGGATAACCACTTCATCCCTAGAATCCATCCATAGCTTATAAACATAAGCATTATTTCCAAACTCAACACTTGGCATAGACATTCCCAAATCCAAACAAGTCATGTATAAATGGACTGATTCTCCAATAGGACTTTGAGACAAAAATGGGATTCTCTATTACGCTAGTACTTAAGGTGCAGAGACTCAACTATCGAAGCAGACTTAAATGATACGAACAACGAAGTCCTAACGGGATGATAGAGAAGAAAAGCTAAACCTTTAACAAGATCGTTACCCTCCTTCCGAGGTACTCTAGAAATGAGAGCATACTACTGCCCTCCCGATGATCTTGTCCTTGTCCCATAATACTTAACTATCCGCCCCGTTTTACCATGCCAAAGGTACTCTCTCGTCATGGGTTTCATTGTTCATCTTTCTCCCTCCGTTGAGGACTAAGCCATACCAACAAGTTGCTCATCCTTAAGCTCGTATCCTTTATCCTTCTTTCTCACGATCCTTTCTTATAACGCGGCCACTGGTCTCTCAAGAACCACCTCCATCGTATGGAAAGCACTTTCGTAGGTAGAAAAGACAAGTCGCAGTTAAAACTACTGTGACTACAGATGGAGGAAAGAAAGGAAAAGAGACTCAATTAAGGAAACAAGGATAGTGCTAATGGCCTTTGGGGAATAGCCTTTTTCTTTTAAAAGAAAATTTTCTTGAAAAATGCTTCTTTGTAAACGGTTTTTTTTTTCAAATAGTTTTCAGAAGGTCTTTAAAAACTTTTGCCCAGTCTGGTAACCTTCTGCTCTGATACCACGTGTAACACCCCGCCTCCGCTAGGGTCACTCGCAAAGGAATGCACTAGCTTTAGAGGGGCATTATTGGTAAACATGCACAGAAATATCACAAGACAGAACATATAAAATAGCGGAAGTAAAATCAAACTTTCATAACATGAATAAATAAGGTCTAAAGCCTTTTACATCAGAGTACATCAAAACCTATCTTGCAATAGTAAAGAAGCATAAAGACATTTTCATAAATTATTCCCCAAGTAAAAACAGTAAAGTAGCCATTAGCCAAGAAAAGTCCAAGCCATCCATGATGACCTTCAAGCAGAAGAAGTCCGAACTAAACAACAGTATTTCCTCCCTATAACCTGGGGAGGAAACGGAAGAAAAGAGGCGCAACAAAACGGGTCAGTCAAAAAGACTGAGTAAGCCCTATCTACTATTAGCATAAAAACTAGTAAAGTTAACTGACATGAGAAACTGAGATGAACATAAGCATGATAACAAGATAGATAAGCTAAATCAAAATAACAGGATGAACTACTGAACTCAGATAAACTAAGGTGTCATGATAAATTACGATGTCAAGATAAAACAAGGTATCACATCGTCAGGTTTCTATCAAGTATAATATCCCCAAGATATCTGTCACGTATAACGCCCCATGATATCTATCCTGTATTTTAGCTCTGCACCTACCGTACTAGTATCCCCACCGTGTCATGTGTTAACCAAGAATGACCCTCACTCAAAAGTCGTGTAATGGTCCATGTCAACCTAATATATCGCATATATAGGTTACTCAACTTGTATGTTTTATTCCATGTAAATGTTCAGTCCCTTGCCGTAGACCATACGGGCTTTCCCATGAGATTCTATATTACTTTAACATAGTTCCATGATCCTTAAGATCGGTTTGGACTGTTACCCTAAACCTAGCTAGGGTCTTCCAACATGAATTATTGTTTGTACAACTAGGACTTATGCTACCTAGGGCTGCTAGGGATTATGCTTACCTATTGCACGTTTTCGTATCTCGGTTTGGGTTCAACCACCTAGGGCTACTAGGGATTACGCTAACCGCCAACCGCGCCCTTTTTCCCACGCATTCATCGTGAATCGCTTTTCTATGACTGTATGCACATGTATCACATCGTGCCATCCGAGTCCTGTCACAGGGCAAATCAAGAAATACAGGACTCGGTCGGGAGCTTTTGATTTATCTGCCGATGCAGATGCTAAGGTCTGTTTTTCTTATACGTGGCTATGGTCCCACGAGACCACTCCCTCAACTAGTGAAAGACAAGATAGGATAAATCCTGTATGAGAACACAACACTGGCCAACCCACATCCAAGCCTTACCGCAACCATAATTAGATAGCAATTATGGTCTTTTGGGTGTTCTCTGCCTTTCCGTACGTACACGCTTGACCAAAGATGGTAGGTAGCCTGACGAAATGCTATCTAGGGTACGACCGTGTATCGTCGACTATCCCTTATCCATCCCCGTCTTTAGGTCGCTCGTATAGCAACCAAGGCATACTCTTGGTTCTTCTAACGCAGACCTTAACCTCTCATGAGCCTAGTATAATCACCTGGCAGCTCATAGAGGGATACCAAGAATATCCTCACGTTCCCCGAAGCCGCTGCTTCGTTACCCAGTTCGCTGGAGCCTTTATCTAAATCAGATACTCGCCCCTACTCGTATACTTAAACGATGACCTACCGTATCAGGTTACTCATCTATCTATGAACTGGTCTAAATTTCCTTGACTAAGAATCATTACTTAGTTATTCTTCAACTAAGGTTTACCACTTAGCATTGTTCCCGTTATCCTTGTTAACTACGGTTATCCACCTAATCCTCAAAACTAGGGTTTACATAATGGATTAAGTGTCACTTAAGTTCATGACTTAACCCGTCTACATATCCTGTCAAAATTGGCTAAGTATCCAAGTTCAAGGCTTAACCCTACAAACCATGCTCAAGTTGGTTAAGTATATTAAGCAATTCACGACTTAACCTCGTCCAATTATCATTCTAGATTGGTTAAGTATATATTAACTTGACCTTATCAATTTACATAGTCAAATCGGTCAAGTGTATTCAAGCGATTCGTGACTTAGCCTTATCATGTTTTCACGATATATTGGTTAAGTATTGGTTAACTTAACCACAATAAATTAACGAGTTAGATTGGATAAGTATAGGTCACTTAACCACATCAATTCATCATGTTTAGATTAGTTAAGTGTTTAACTTAACCCCATTAAACTACCAAGTGGGATTAATTAAGTCTAGGCTAACTTAACCCCATCCGATTTCCATGTTTAGACTAGTTGAGTCTAATCTTAACCCCATTCGTTAACCGTATTTTTCGGTTAAGCGTCATTAAGAAAACTTACTTAACCTTACCAAGTTATCGCGTTGGATTGATTAAGTGTTGGTTAACTTAACCCCATCCACTAGTCATATAAAAATGGTTAAGAGTCATTAGGCAAATCAAGTTACTTAACCTACCCAACCTTGTCATGTTTTGTTAAGTATAATTAGCCTAATCAAATTACTTAACCCATTTGTCCATGTCATATTTGGTTAAGAGTCATTAATCAAATTAACTTAACCCTATCATGTGGCATTAATTACTTAATGCACCTTCACCTCTCACATTAGACTTTGTTGTGGTTACTAGCTAAGCCGGTCGGTTCCGGGTAGCTTTACACCACAACTTGGTCTAACCTCGGGTTCAAGCACAACATGACCAACTTCTCACATTGGGTCCTATTGTTTGCAACTACTAGTTAGGCCGGTCGGTTCCGGGTAGTTTTACGTTGCAAACTCAACCCAACCTCGAGTTGGCCACACTTATATTATCTAAGTGTCATGTCCATCATGTTTCCCAAAACATGTTACAAGTTTTCAAGCATTTGGGTAGACCTAACTTAATAGGTAAATTCCCAAAGGGTAGACCTAACTTAATAGGTAAATTCCGAAGCTTATGTTTTTATGCATACTTACATGTCAACTTCCATGTTATATTTCAAGTCATGTTTTCAAGTTGTATTTTCATGTCATTAGAAATTACCCATAACATAACCCAACGCTTTTAAACTCGCATATACGTTCGCGACAACGTAATGGATTAAAAGAAGAGACTTGGCAAAGGCATGACAAAAATGGATATTAAGCCACAAGTTAATCATGGTGGCAAATGAGGCACAAATGTGTTCATTAACTTGCATGTTACATTCTTAAGCCTCAAAACATGCATAAACCCAAACTTGGCACATAAGCGAATCATGGTGACAAAAGATATGGAATGATGACTAGTAACTCGCATATATCATCATATAAGGGTTATGACTTCATATGCAAGTTGACATAAAGGTTATGAGGGTTCTCATGTTGCCTAATGCAATATTTCAACATAAAGGTTGTAGCTTTTAGCTCACAAGATCAAGATAATGACTTCATAAACTTGCATGACATGATAGCATGTATCATACTCAATGATCAAACCCAAACTTGCAACATGAACATTTAACTTCATAGTTAATATCTAAGAGTAGGGAAAGGGCTTACATTGCTATGAAGGCACAAAAGATATGACAAAGCCCTTATGCAATCAAATAGACCCAAAATGCAAGCTCTAACATAAAAACCCTTGAGCCAAAATGATCAAAACCCTTGCTTTATGATGCAAAGATAGAAACTTGACTTGAATGCAAGCTAATGACACTCATACAAGCTTGAAAACACTTGTATGCATGGAAAATCTCTCATAGAAACCATTTAGAAATTTTATGAAGAGAGTGGAGGCCATGAGAGGTAAAATTTTGCCATAGTTTAGTTGCATGAATGAATAATGAGGATTTAGGATAGGTTAGGGTCTTATTTATAGATTAGGCAAGTGTTTTAGGCCTTAGGATTAAACCTAGATTCAATCCAAGCCATCAAAGCATGTCTTGGGGAAGAAGTCAAGTGTAGGAACCATCTAGGGCCTTTAGATTAAAGATGAACCATGAGAACCATCCAAATGCAAAATCTGCATTTGAGCGAATCGGCCCATGGGTTGACAGCCAAACACCCTGGATTAACCCCTAGTCGACCCAGCGAGCTCGGGTCGACCTCAAAAATCGGCCGGTTCGGTTATTCCCCTCTCCCAATTCGCTGTTTTGAACATTTTTGCATATTTATTTATTTAATTTTCAATTATATATATATATATATATATATATATCAATACATATATATTTCTCTACGCAACCCATTTCACTTAATTAAGTATACTTTAATTTGGGAATTTTTCGTGAAACTTCGCGAGGCCATATCTTGGTCATACGGACTCCGATTTTCGAAAACTCGGACTCTGTTTCGCGTATTTTTCCGAGACGAACGCAATGGCATAGCCCGTTTCCCTTGATTCAGATTTTACAGTTTAATTCTGCCTCCATTTATGTTATAACAGGTTATTGAAAATACGGGTTGTTATATACGACCTCTAAACGAGGCCCACCGCCTGTCGTCCATAGCGTTTTACCCCCTTCCGAACACAATGGGATATGTATCGTAGGCCGATTCGACTGTTTGAATCAGTTTCCGTTAAACTTACATTTAAATCACTATATTGAATTTCAAACGTACATTTCAAATTACCGGGGTCACATACTAACTTTAAAAATTCCAGAAAAATATTTTCTAGCTTCGTATTGATGATACGGTCCTAACAAAACTAGTTTCGTCGAATTCCGAGACCGTTGGAAAAATGGCCATTTTCCAGTCGATTAAAATCAACTGAAACTGGTCAAACGCGTTTTCTTTTGCCACGCTCACATATTGATTCGAAAAATTATGAAATTTGGAATCTAGCAATAACTAGACACTGCGGATCCAACAAAAGTGGTTTCGTCGAAATCCGAGGTCGTTTGCAAAATTCCCATTTTTAAGGGCCTGAATTCCATAGCGACTATTCAGGATTTTCAACTGGACATATCTTTTGATTCCCGTTATGAAATTTTGATTTTTCGGATTCGTTGGAAAGATATTATCAAATAGATCCTAATGTTTTTGGTTTCACTAAAATCCGGATTGTTTTGCACCCGGTACGTTCAATTGAAGTTTGAAATCGAATTATCGAACTACCGCGCCATTCTCAATTCTATTTATAATTATATATAATTATTTATATTCTAACGACGACGTATATAACATATACGATCGAATTCTATTCAAAATAAATTTCTCGTCGATATTTATTTAAAATAATCCATTATAAATATTCAAAATTTGCTAAAATTGCCGAAATAAAAATTTTAAACTGGCCCAGATTTTCGGGTTATTACAATCTCCCCCACTTAAAACTTTTCGTCCCCGAAAAGGAACAAAGTCGAAAGTGGTTTGATTAATCAGCTCTACGTTCGATCTGACTTCCATTCTCCAACTTTTCAGTTTTTGAGAATTTTCAAATTTTCAAAAATTTGGCTAACACCCTAAATTTTCGAAAAATTTCGCCATAACCTCCCCTGCACCGGGGAATTTCAAATAGCTTCCCGGTCCTTCCAATCTCAAAAAGAAAAAGAAAAAGAAAAAGCCAAGCGGCTAGCCAATAGGCTCATAAAATCATCATCACCCAAACAAAACAGTAAATTATGTAGTAAACATGTACCTATTTGTCGGGCAAACAAATTTTATTCTTCGGCTCTAGCCTCCTTGCTATGACCTGTTCAATGTAAGTATATGTATATGCAAGCAAATGCGACCAATTTTCAATACCATCCAATATTTGATACAATTAGGCATATTGGTTCAAAATTATCAAACAAATAACCAAACAACACAAACATCAATCAATTAGTGGATTAACATTTCAAATTCATAATTTGATATATATACAAAAAATCCTGTTTTTGATGCCAATTCACAACAATGTATTCTAGCAATATTAGTCTTGGTTCTCACACCAGTCTAATGGAAATATATAGAAAATCACACCTTCGAAACACGAACATAAATATTGATGATGCGATCGCTATCATCAATATCATCTCCGGGCGACTAGAGTGTAATCCTATATCTATCCAGTATATTAAAACTTCGAATATACGTTCATGACGCGTATATACAAAACCTTTATATACTGGATTGTCCAAATTCAAAATAAATAAATAATTAAATACGTTTAAAATGACTTAAATTTTCAAAACAAAATTGTTTTCATTGGAAAAATATACTCTTCACACTCGTTCTAGGATACTACTGATCCTATCTCTAACGAGTCATTCTAATTGGATATTACTAATCCAATATCTGATGAATTCTTTCGTATGGTTCTAAGGTGTCTTGTTCTCGAGCTCTGTAAACCAAAGCTCTGATACCAAATGTGAGGCCCCGTTTCTTCCCCGTTAAGGAAAGGGCGGATACTTTGAGAACAACACACAAATGAACGCAGACGGAAGAACATTTCATTGTTATTACAACAATTCATCAGATACAAGAATATACAGAGTATAAATGAATAAATTACATTCGATAAATATCAGAGATTACAATAAATTACATAGCAGCGGAAAATAATACAAAACACAACTGAAGGTGACATACGGATACAGAGCTTTCCGGATATCATTCCAGCTGTAAACCAGGATCCTGTGAATATAAATCTGCAAAACCAAAACTACTAGCTGCCCGTGCGGAAAATAAGGGCACCCAGAGTTTAGGTTAAAACAATAAACTCCAGGTCAGTCATGTGACTGGTGTGAGAACTAAAACAGTTATTTAAAGCTTTACTTTAAAAGAGAGTAATTCAAGGGACCACGCCGTATAACACGGAACGGGTTTCCTCCCAAGAATACCAGTGCATAGAATAAACAGCGCAATGCTTTTTCGAAAAATGAAGCTATTATAAGACCCAGGTCCCATCACACAATGCAACGCAAGCCGGAGGATAGGGTTTTCCCTTATAATAGCCAAACATGCTTGGTACGTTTAAAACAAATCATTTGATACTATAATAAGTGTATAGTGTCAAAAACAATTTCAATCATAAATATAAATCATAGACGGCATGGGTACCATATATCATGTCGCCATACTAGTTCTACAATTAAAACCGCAATATCTCGTATTGGAAATTGGATTTCCGTCATGAGTCGAGGCAAGGGGCAAGCTCCTCTCTGCGTTTGAGGCTCTGTAGCAAATGCCTCGGGGCTACACACTCTGGGCAACCCCTGGATGCTTCAGGGCCGGTCCTCACTTACGTTAGAGGATTAATTATGCCTGAACACACGTTTCCCAGTCCATACAGACCTATAATCGAGGCGCCTCATCCAACAACCACAAAGGTTAAAAGTATATATATGTCAGGGCTGGTAAGTCACTGACACCACCAAAGCTAGAAAGAAACGTCGTGCTCTCCCTGCAGTCCGTATCCCGTTTTTAACTCATACCGAGATGTGAGGCTCGCGAATTCACGTTATACACAAAGCTGCCACGTAGGCCGTGCTTTGATCATCAACCACAAGACTCTGCTTTTCAACAAAAGCCTTGATCATTGCATCTTAGCGTGCCACATAGACAATTCATGCCATGCGACTGATGTCCATCGATATACAACCTCTGAGCTCGTACGTCTCAGAGAAGGGCGTTAAGCAAAAGAATAAATTCTCCGCCGCCAAACAGATGTATATTTAATAGAAATCAATCAACACAGAATAAAATCCAATGTCAGACACACAATCCATTTACAAGTCCGTTCTGGGTCTGAACGAAACCAGAGGCACTTTCCTCGCATATCCATCCATCTCCAAGTACGTCTGGACGACCACCAACTATTTCCATCCTCTTGGGTGTACAGCCCAATCAGGATCGTCAGTAATTACCCAAACGATGTGAAGACTTCCGGTCTTCGACCACCGTCTTCATCTTCGACTTATCGTCGAATCGGTTATTCAGAATGGGTATAAACCCAGCCTTTCCGAACAACCCGCGTATATTAAAACAAATGTTACACAAACTCAACATACGCCTCATTCCAATTCTGAATATTCCGTTATTTAAATACTCACATCTTTTGGGAAAGGTTCCCATTAATTTTATCCAAGATAAATTCCTTAGAATTTATCCTTTAATCATCCTTTGGATGTCGTTTCAAACCAAATTATGGTTTTCTGAACTAGTCGAGATTAGCGAACCACAACGAAGTAATTATTTATTTTATTTCCCAATCCCAACTTATTCATCCCATGAAGCAAAACTGGTAATACTCCATATTTAACACCACGGTGTTATCGGTAAAATTAATTACCATTTCACGTTCAAATCTAATTAAAGATTTAGCTATCGCTTTAGAGCAAAACTGGTGATACTCCATTCTCGCTTATTTCCTAAATTTGATAATTTAGATTATCCATTCACATTTCAATCTAGTTGCAGGTTCATTAAAACTCCCTTTTACAGGGTTAAAGAACTAGGTGTTATTTAAAACACAGTTCACGATAAACCCAAATCACATTCTAGTTCAATTCAAATCGAATATAATAGGAATTTCGATTATTTAAAACCCCTTTTTAAAACTAATTTATTTATTTAAAAATAAAAAAATCGGGTTTTAAATTGAGTTCAAACTAGTTCATTTCGATAAAAATCCATTTTTATCTTTTCAAATATGGAGTTTTTCACCCCAATTTTTCTCAAATCATTTCTTATGATTTTACACAAATTATTACTATTTTTAATAATTTTATTAAGGCCCGTACGATCGATTTCCAACAATGGCCATCGAACTGCACTTACAGCGACCTTTTTCAAATTTGATTTGGACGTATCTCCAAATCCAACCGTTAGATTTTGAATTTCTAAAATTCGTTAGAAAGCTCTTTTGGATACGAACCCAACGGTCCCGGTTTTAGGAGAATCCGACGGTCAGATCTCCCGTAATGTTCGTTTGAAATAAATGGTCGAAATTCACGAACTGTCGCGGCGCGGCGCGTTCTATTCAGGCCATTATATTATATATATATATATATATATATATAATATATAATATATATTTCGTCGATTACTATTTAAAACGAATTATATAAATAGTTTTAAATTCGTTTCAAAAACAATTTCAACTTCCATTTCAATTCAAATCAAAATTGAATTCTTCTTTATAAATTCGTTTGAAAATTCATTTCTATTCAATTCAAATTTCAATTCAATTTGAATTCATTTCAATTCGCTTTCAATTCAAATTGAATTCGTTTTCAATTCAATTCAATTCAAAGTGGTTTTCTATTCGATTCAATTCAAATTGGTTTTCTATTCGATTCAATTCAAATTGGTTTTCCATTTGATCCAATTCAAATTGGTTTTCTATTTGATTCATTCATATTGGTTATATATTCAATTGAAATCAAATTCGTTTTCTATTCAAATCAAATTTGAATTCAATTTGAATTCATTTCAATTCGTTTTCAATTCAATTCGAATTGGTTTTATATTCAATTCATTTCGAAATCGTTTCATATTCAATTCATTTCGAAATCGTTTTATATTCAATTCATATCGAAATTGTTTCATATTCAATTCATTTCGAAATCGTTTTATATTCAATTCATATCGAAATCATTTCATATTCAATTCATATCGAAATCGTTTCATATTCAATTCATTTCGAAATCGTTTTATATTCAATTCATATCGAAATCGTTTTATATTCAATTCATATCGAAATCGTTTCATATTCAATTCATATTTCTAATCAAATCAAATTCGTTATATATTCAATTGAAATCAAATTCGTTATATATTCAATTCGAATCAAATTCGTTATATATTCAATTCGATTCAAATTTCATTTCAAAATATTCGATTTCGAAATCATTTTTCAATATTCATTTTAAAATGAATAAAATCGATATAAATATCATTCACGTCAAAATGGCGTCAATCTAATCAACACGGCTTCATATATTCCTTCATTCTATTCAACAAATGAATATTTATTTTTGTCAACACACGACTAATCTCAGCGAGTGAGTACTGTCCATGTGCGACTATTTTTGTTAAATTATTTCGTTCAACACATGACTAATCTCAACGGATGAGTACAGTCAACACATGAACCTTTATTTTATAGAGATAAAGATATAAATTTTATTGTTAAAATATTTCGTTCAACACATGACTAATCTCAACGGATGAGTACAGTCAACACATGAACCTTTATTTTATAGAGATAAAGATATAAATTTTATTGTTAAAATATTTCGTTCAACACATGACTAATCTCAACGGATGAGTACAGTCAACACATGAACCTTTATTTTATAGAGATAAAGATATAAATTTTATTGTTAAAATATTTCGTTCAACACATGACTAATCTCAACGGATGAGTAAAGTCAACACATGAACCTTTATTTTATAATATTCTTTATTTTCTAAATTGGAATGAGGCCCAATCAATCACCATATAAAATTAATTATATGGATTTTCATACAACACATGTATATAATAGCATTGAAAAATAATCAACCATCAACCAAAGTGCACTACACTGTATAAGCATCAACTATAGATATCTAACGCTTATAACAGCCTGTCAATCAATCGATCGACATATTTAATAAATCAGGATGAGTGAACTTCATATTTCATCCCAACACCCGTGTGGGGTTTCAAATCAACAAACAAAGATTTTTATTTGTGCAGTTGGGCGATGTGTAAAATTTATCGACCCAATCAATATCAGTCAAATCAGTGTATATAAACAAATCGGTCAATTTGTTTATAAATATTTATTTATTCACATTCACGCTAAAAATTATATTTTTAACGATAAAATATTTTATTTCAACACATGAATTTTTATTCAGTTCATTCTTTAAATAAAATGATATTTTTATTTTTCTAACTTATTTTAGAAAATTTCGGCGGCATAACGACACGATACTAGAAACGGGACGAGGTCTAGCTTTATCCCCGGTCTAGTGAAGGCCCGCGCCATTCACACATCAATCATATCAATTTCATTTCACCAAACCATCCAATTTCAATCAAATACTCTAATTAATTTTTGCAATCAAAACAAACAAGTCCATGGTCTGTGGACGATTGTGTCGGGTGCTACTAAACACCGTCTACATCCTAGTATATATATATAACTAGAAAAGAAATTGAAGAGTGAGAAATTCTCACCGATAGCTATCCAATCATCTTGACTCTTTCTTTTATAGAAATCTTCATCGTTATTGCATCTTCGTCATCTTCGTTGCTCGTAGCCACTACATATATAAAAATCATACATTTTTATATTTTGATGTCTTTAAAATAAAAATCACATTTTTATTTATTCACTTTCAATTTAAAAATCATATTTTTATAATTGCTTCATACATTTAAAAATCGAATTTTTACTTCGACGCTATATGGATAAAAATTCTATTTTATCACGCTATTCTCTATATAAAGTTTCCGCCTTTTCAAAAATAGATCTTTCACCTTTTCTATTATAAAGATTTCGCCTTTATAAAAATATCTACTTCATTTCAACGTATATAAAATAAAAATCAGATTTTTATTTTGCTACATATACAAAGGTGATATTTTTAATTCTCCACATAACCAAAAATCATATTTTTACCACTTCTATATAGTAAAGATTATATTTTTAATACTTTAAAAATATAAAAATCATGTTTTTAATCCTTTAAAAATATAAAAATCATATTTTCCTAATACAAAAATCTAAACTTTTCTATTTTATTTAAATCTACAAAATCTGATTTTTTCTACCATAAAAATCTAACTATTTAAAAGAAAGTAATAAAAATAAATAATGATAAATAAACAATAATAAAAAGAACTTACAGGGGGTCTTTGCTGGTCGGGGTTGGCTGTTAGGGGGCAGGGGTATTGCGGCATCGAGGTGGCGGCCGGTGGTGGTCTTCGGGTGGTGCTAGGGGGCCCCGCGGTCGTGGTTGTCTCGAGGTTTGGGCGTGGTTCACAAATGAAGGAGAGGGAGAGAGGGTACAGGGAGGGAGAAGGGTCGGGGGGGAGGGATTCACCTGGAGGCCGGCGGTGGCCTTCTTCGACGGCGGCGGAGGTTGTTGAGGGGGGGGGGGCGACGCGAGGTAGGAGGTTGGAGGAGGTGGAGGAAGGATCGGAGGTAGAGGGTGGCAGCGCCGCTCCATGGCGCGGTGGCGGCTCCATCGGAGGAGCGACGAGCTCCTCCGTCCCTTTTTCCCTTTTTTTTTATGAAAATCGATTTTGAAATATCGAGGGGGGGTGGGGGGCAGAAGGTAAAGGGAGAGATTTAATTTTTTTAATTAATTTAATTATTTTATTTTGCAAAAAGTTGACTTTTACATACGACCTCAAAACGAGGCCCACTGCCTGTCGTCCATAGCGTTTTACCCCCATTCCGAACACAATGGGATATGTATCGTAGGCTGATTCGACTGTTTGAATCAGTTTCCGTTAAACTTAAATTTAAATCACTATATTGAATTTTAAACGTACATTTCAATTTACCGGGGTCACATACTAACTTTAAAAATTCCAGAAAAATATTTTCTAGCTTCGTATTGATGATACGGTCCTAACAAAACTAGTTTCATCGAATTCCGAGACCGTTGGAAAAATGGCCATTTTCCAGTCGATTAAAATCAACTGAAACTGGTCAAACGCGTTTTCTTTTGCCACGCTCACATATTGATTCGAAAAATTATGAAATTTGGAATCTAGCAATAACTTGGCACTGCGGATCCAACAAAAGTGGTTTCGTCGAAATCCGAGGTCGTTTGCAAAATTCCCATTTTTAAGGGCCTGAATTCCATAGTGACTATTCAGGATTTTCAACTGGACATATCTTTTGATTCCCGCTATGAAATTTTGATTTTTCAGATTCGTTGGAAAGATATTATCAAATAGATCCTAATGTTTTTGGTTTCACTAAAATCCGGATTGTTTTGCACCCGATACGTTCAATTGAAGTTTGAAATCGAATTATCGAACTACCGCGCCATTCTCAATTCTATTTATAATTATATATAATTATTTATATTCTAACGACGACGTATATAACATATACGATCGAATTCTTTTCAAAATAAATTTCTCGTCGATATTTATTTAAAATAATCCATTATAAATATTCAAAATTTGCTAAAATTGCCGAAATAAAAATTTTAAACTGGCCCAGATTTTCGGGTTATTACAACTAGTTGCCCATGTGGAAAATAGGGGCACCCAGAGTTTAGGTTAAAATAATAAACTCTAGGTCAATCATGGGAATGGTGTGAGAACTAAAACAGTTATTTAAAACTTTACTTTAAAAATAAAGTAAATCAAGGGACCATGTCGTATAACACGGAACGTGTTTTCTCCCAAGAATACCAGTGCATAGAACAAACAACGAAATGCTTTTTGTAAAAATGAAGATATTATAAGACTCAGGTCCCATCACACAATGCAACGCAAGCCGGAGGATAGAGTTTTACCTTATAATAGCCAAATGTAACGACCCAACTTTCGAACACATCGGAAGTCGTGCCATTAATAAGAATAAGAATAAAAGAATATAAAATTACAGAAAACATCAGAATCTCACAGCGGAATTTTCACAAAAGATAATACTTCATAATATTATACAGTAGTACATATTAAATCAGAACATCATAGGTCTAGTGATACAAGCCATTCATAGTACATTCTTAATTATACATATCATTGACAACTAACTTGCAGACTTATAATTATACAATAGATAAGATAAGTTGACCGGCACACAAAAAGTCTCCATCCAGCTTCACAAGTTTTTATCCAATCCTGATTCACTTGTCTATTCATAACAAGTGTTATGAATACCCAAGAATTTAAGGGAAACACAGAAAAATAAACTCCAGGTGTAACAACCCGTATTTTAATAATATGTTAAAACCATAAATCAAGGAAGAATTAAATTTTAAAATAAGAATCAGGGGAAATGGGATGCGCCATTGCGCTCGTCTCGAAACTCTGCTTGGAAACGAGTCCGAGTTTTCGAGAAAAGGAGTCCGTATGAGGGAGATATGACTCTCCGAAGTTTCAGGAAATTTTAGAATCGAAAACAACTCGAAATTCGAATTCAAACGCCAGCGCAGACTGGGTGGGAATTTTCCCGCCCAGGACTAGGTCGACCTAGGGGTTGACACTATGGTCGACCTCCCAGGGACCAGGTTGACCGTATGGTCGACCTGGTGCCAGAACCCAGTTCTGAGCCTGGGTTCATTATGATGTATCTGGTCACATTTTCTGTCTAGATTCGTCCGCCTAATCCTATATAAACAGCCTCCTAGCCTCATTCTCTTTACACCATTTCATTCGCTCCTTATGCTACCTCTGTAATAATTGAAATAAATAAATTAAAATAAAATACGAAGATTGTTTCTTGAAAACTACGGCTAGGAATTGCAAATTGGAGATTCAAATCAAGATTAAAGCTTTAAGAAGGGAATCAAAGGCTAATTCAACGGTTGCAAGCAACGTCATGCAAATCATTGCAAATTACTAACGCTATTTGATTATCCTTTCTGAAACCGATCAATGTAAGTCAGTTACTTTTTAGATTTGAACGTCTAGATCTATTTATGGCATGTAATTGAATGGATATAAGAATATGCCTAATCCTTTCGCTTGAATCGATGCTTGTATATGCCTCTGGATCTGATTCTCGATTATGATGTTGAAACTATTGTTAATAGCCTATGCCTATGCCTATGACTGTGAACATGAGACCATGCCTATGCCTATGACTGAACATAAGACTATGCCTATGCCTATGGCCGTGAACATAAGACTATGCCTATGCCTAAGACCGTGAACATAAAACTATTGCCTATGACTATGACAAGGACAATTGTGGCTAATCACCTATGACTCATGACTATGAGATTACTGCCTATGATTATAAGACTATTATCCATGACTATTGTGTTTAATCGCCGATGATTCATAACTAAGAAACCATGACTATGACTATTGAGGTTAATTGACTATGACTAGTATGGTTAGTTGCTTACGCCCATAACACTATAGTTGTAAATCATGTTGTACACTGAAATGGCATTATGTTAGACCAAATCACCTATGCCTATTCCCTAAATTGTGTTGATCTTGTATTTATGATGTAGCTTGTCTAGTTTATTCCTATTCACTGTTATGTACATCAAACTTATTGGAACAATTATCTTTGTAATTGGTTTGCTTTCGCATGCCTGTTCTTTTATGTCAAATTCTCGCGCTTATCCCCTGATCCTTTTGCTAGTTTCATTTCATAAGTACTTGGAAACTTGTGAAATCATGTTATACGTATGACTACGGTGGGGGAATTTGGGCATAACTTAATTTATATAATTTGGCATAATAAATATGTTGATATAAATCCGAATTGGCTATAATAGTAAATATTACATGCATATTAGACTTAGGCGCATAATGGTAAATTGTTAATTGGCCGCAAACCATGTAGTTGGCATGTGAGTCTAGTTTTGGCATAAATTGTAAACTAGAATATTAAATCTAGTTCTAACATGAATTGAAAAATTGGATATTTAATCTAAATTGGGCCAAAAATGTAAATAAGAACATTAAGTCTAGATTAGGCTTAACAACTTATTTGGAACGCCAAATATGTGGTATAGTGATTTTGGGCATAACTATTATGGCAAGTTTGGGAAGGTAGGTTATAGCCTATTCTGATTAATAACTTGAAATTACATGTAATTGTCATGTTTAACATAACCATGGTTAGTGACATTTAATTTGGTATAATCTTATAAACATGGTTTAGAGGGAAAATGGGTCATAATAATAAATGTTGACAATGTACAATAAAAGAGTAATTATGGCATAAGTAAATTAGTAATAATTTACAAGAAGAATTTGTCCTAAATGAGAAATATGTACATTGTAGAAAATACGAATATGCCTAACCCGAGGTTAGGTTGAGTTACGGTATAAGACTGCCTGGAACCGCCTGGCAAATCCAGCAACCATAACAATACCTATCTAATGTGGGTGGTTAGAGCATTGAGCCCAAAAAGGACCTGAGGTTAGATTGGGTTGCGGTGTAAATCTGCCCGGAACCGACCGGCACATCCAGTGACTGCAACAATATCTGTCTAATGTGAGTGGTTGGTGCTTTAAATGAATAATTTAAAGCTAAGAAATAATTAAGCTAGACAAGTGGGTGAGGTTAAGTAAAATACACTTAGCCAATTTAAAATGCTTACTAGACTAAAAGGTGGAGTTAAGTAAACTTAGAACACTTAGCCATCGTGGTGTGCCGAATGAACAAGGTTAAGTTAAAACAGGGAGGGACAATACTTAACCATCAGAACATGTGAATTAAACAGATGTTAGGGTTAAGTTAACTATGAGAACACTTAACCGCTTTAGCATATTAGCTAAACAGAAAGGGCAGGGTTAAGTAAAAGGGAACACTTAGCCAATACAAGGTGAAGGGGTGGGGTTAAGTAATAAGAAATACATAACCAATATAACTTGATTTGTGGTAGGGTTAAGTCAACATGAACTGCTAATAACACTTAATCAATTTATCATGACAAATGAATGGGTTAAGATAACCTGAATTGACTAATGACACTTAACCAATCCAACTTGACGAGAAAGAGAACTAAGTAGTAAACATTAGTTAAAAGGACTAAGTTGTAAACTGTAGTTAAGAAAACGACGGTTCGGGGACTAAGTAGTAAAGGGAACTAAGTAGTAAACCTTAGTACGACATGAGAAGGAGCGAACGTCCATCTGATCTTAAAGAAGGCTCCAACGAACTGGGGGATGAAGCACGCGGCTTCGAGGGGACGTGAGGGTACTCTTGGTATCCCTATGTGAGGCTGCAGATGATCCGCCTGGGCTCACAGAGGTTAAGGTCTGCGTTAGAAGAACCGAGGGTATGCCTTGGTTACAATATAGGGCAACCTAAAGACTAGGATGGACCAGCGTGATTCGGCGAGACCAGTAGCCCTGTGATAGTGACTCGTCGTCTACCTACCATCTTGAGTCAATCGAGATACGTGAAGCGGAAAGGCGGAGAACTCCAACATACCATATACTTGCTATCTAGTTATGGGTGCGGATGGCCATAGGTTAGTGGGGGCATAGAGGGCCTGTGTATAGTTCTCATTTTTCAAGGTGTGCCTTTCATTAGTTGAGGGAGGGGTCAGGTAGGACCATAGCCATTGGAAAAACAGACCTTAGCATCTACGTCGGCAGATATCTGAAAGCTCCCGACCGAGTTCCGTGTTTCTTAATTTGCCCTGCCATGAGACTCGGGTCGCACATATAGAGGACATGTGCATCTAGACAACGATAATGATCCACGACACATACGTGGGGAAAGTCTACGAACATATACCGCTCTGGGTAGTGTGTCCTAGAGCAAGGGCATCGTTCGATAGGTAGCATAATCCCTATTGGACCTAGGTCGCGTAAGCCCTAAAATCCGAGAAGCATTAGATAAGTCGCGTAAACCCTAGTTGAATCTAGGAAGCACTCGATAAAAAAAATCTAGATTAGATCTAGGTAATAAATAATAGATGTACACCTGAAAACAACCACAACTGCGGGGGATTGGGATAACGTATCTGTTCTTATCAGTTATACAGATTACTAGTTAGGCGGTGCAGAGATATAGAAACCAGAATAACAAGGTAATAGCAAAGCAGAGAAAGTAGTGGAGCATACCTTATCTTGCCTTAGCATATCTTGCGTTAATCTTATGTTATCTTGCTAGCCCTGTCATCATGGTATTATCTTGTATTCAGTTAATTCATGTCGTGTTGCTTTTCCTGTTCACGTGCTGAAAGTCACTGAACTTATTTCTTTCGCTTTCTTGTCTTTCGTTCCCCCCACCCCCGGTTCGCAGGGAGTACTTAGCTCAGTTTTCTTACCAAGCTTGAAGATTAGTCGAAGTTTTCCTGGGATTCACTTTTCCATTGCTATGGCTGGCTCATGCTACATTGGAGAATATAAAAGTTATGTTATGCTTCTTTATTTTGTAAGACAAATACTTGGTATTTGAAAACAATTATTGTACAAAATATTTTATCAATAAAGTAAAGTTTTAATTTTTTTCCGCTGTTTTAGTTTTGTATGTCTTGTAATTTATCTGCATCTTTTACCTATAATGCTTCACAGAACTTAGTGCATTACCTTTGTGAGTGACACTAACAGATGTGGGGTGTTACACAGGGTCAGTCAGGGGACTGGGATGAGTAAACAATTTAAGACAAATAAACATATCTCATAAGACCACGCCGTAAGTACGGAATGGTATTTTTACCTTATGAGAATAAAATGTCTTGTATACTTAAAACAGATATTATCATAGTGTCTAGGGTTTTTCACAAATAATTTAGAATCTAGAAGAATGCTTGCATCTCACATTTTTCTATATAGTATACAAACAAAACCGCTTGGCGCATATGGATAATGAATTTCCAACTATGACAAGGTATGGAACCACCTTCCGATAGTGTATCTCTAGAGGCGAATACACTGGGTTCAACAAGAACATCTTGCAACCCGGTCCACACATGACCGACCACTCATTTCTCTTGAGTGTATCGAATGTATATCACTAATGGTTGTGTACGGAAACCATTCGTCGATCGGGTCAGAATCGATAGAATAAGAAACAAAAGGAATTTCTCTAGATAGGTGATTCTACATCCTAATGGGAGCGACCCACATAGCCATGCTGCCTGCCCGATTTTTGTCATTTCCTAGGTGTGAGGCCTAAGGCTAGACTTACCTTTTATCATTACTGGTTTATTTACTTTGAATACCACATCGTCAAAACTAGCCGATCACTAATTAACTTCTCCAAAAATATATTATAGGTATAAAGCAAGAGAAATGAATTCTTCCGCCATCATATAAATACGTTTTAAGAGATCAACGTACGCGATCAATTAGAATTACTTTGTCAGACATTCGTCCATACAAGTTGTCTTGGGATTGGACAAACCGAAGGCACTATTAAAGAATAGTCCTTGTATATCGCCGTCTTCAATTTAAAAATCTCTGATGTATGGCGTATAATCAAATCAAAGTGAAATATTTATTTTGGTCCCTTTGAAATGATTAGTGAATATTTCCTTTTTAAATTATTAATCTAACATGATCAAAAATATAGTTTACAGTTCTTATTTTATCAAATATAGAATAGTATATGATCAGTTAGTTGTGTTAGGAAATTCAGACTTACAATTTTCAATAGTCAATTTGAGCGTATGTATAGCATACGGTTTTCACTCTCATTTTTGTTGACTTTAAACTTTAAATATTTTCATTAAAAAAATTAATTCTAATTCTAATTATAAACAAAGTTTATAATTTAATTTATAGTTTCTACACTTTATTTCACTTCCGAAAAAATTGCGTTTGATCTTCTACACCTGATTCACTTCCCCCTTTCCACTCGACAGTTTAAATAGAAATGTTATTTTTATTTATTTTAAAAATGATTGCCAACTAAGTTGATAAAATTCCAGTGTTCAATTTCCAAGAATAATTCCATTATAATTCATGGTTGTCCACCTTCCACTTTGACGCAATAAATTATTTATTTCAACTTATCATAAAATTTTCATTTTTCTCTTATCGCTAACCACCTTCCGATAGTTGCGATAAAGTCAGTACAAATCGACTCCATGGTTTCAAAATGACCGGATCATTCCTTTCTTCAAATATTATTTAAGTTATTTAAAGGAATAATTAAATATAAAACAACAATTTATTTTATAAATATATATGAGGGTATCTAAATTACTTTTCATTTGTTTGATTTATACAAATAAATTTCCACAAAAAGGGTAAAAAAACAAAACTGACGTACTAACTTATGTTTACTACCCAACAGGCCACGTCAGTTTATGTATAACGAGATTTGGCTTTACTTCCTTTTAATTTAAATATTTTAACAAATGTGGCCCAACTTTTCAACCCATGTTGTAAGGCCAGCAACCCATCAAGGTTCCCTTGCGTCGCCACATATTAAACCAAAGAAAGAACATGCCCAGTTTTTATTAGTTACAGCCGAACCTGCTGTGTATAATTTCTATTTTATTTACTTCAATGCTCCTCTTTCCCCACTGCTCCACCGTCATACTGCCAGCTACAACGATCATGGTTCCACGTCTCTTATCCCATACATCATTTAACTGTTCACACGTGTCCATACACAAAAAAAATGTCCAGCATTTCATTAAAATAGCCAAGACCTGTTTGTATAATACCCCTCTTGAAAATTTACTTTCATTTCCTGATACTCCTCCCATTCTCATTCATACCTCACTTATCCTGCTACTGTGAATTACATCCCCACGCCATAACTCCAGCTCCGGTTTCAGCTTTCGTCTAAAAGTTCATGCAAGAATACCCAGTTTTGACATACAATGGCCGGGACTTGCTGTGTAGAGACGCCATCATTTCTCCCTTTCATCATTTTCCTTACTCCTTCCATTCTCACTTACACGTTGCTTCTTCCATCCTTGCTGCTGTATGATATTACTCCTCTATCACCCATCCAACACTTCAATGAACAGCCCGCTGTCCGCCCAGATGTTTACGCCACAATGTCGAGACCTGCTGTTTATTCCACCATCTTTGCTTTCCCATTCCTTTATTTCTACTGTTCCCTTTTTTCCATCTCCAATTTTTTTTTCTAAAAGTATATCAGCTCTTATATTGTTGTCCAAAATCCAGTAGTATACGTTTATGACAACAAAGTTTTAGCATCAGTTCTAAATTATTATGCCTAAACCTTATGTTTGTATTATGGACATAACTCCGACAAGTAGCTGTAATGTAAACTATTTGTTTTGTTCTCTCTCTCTCTCTTTTTTTTTAAATTTACTGCTGTAAATACTTCTTCTTATTTGATTGTTTCTATTTACATCAGCCTCTTACCAATTACCCTACACAACAGATGTGTGCATACCACGTTGACAGGTATTCCCCATTTCTTGCAACTCCTTTTTCTCTTCCCCATGACAGATGTGCATGGGTGTGCATATGCACAACAGCTCCCACACCTTTCATGACTTCGACGACATTGCAACAAAGCAAATTTCGATCACCGGAGCCATCACCATCACCTAAATGTCGTACCAATGCCTATTGCAAAATTCGATTGTGTCACCCCCATCATTTCAACATTTTTGTTTAAATATCACTTCATTTCAGTTCCTAAACAGTGTTGTATACGACTCCGTGTGCACATGCACACGTATATCAGTCTGTGCACAAATGTTTCCGCTAACCCCACACATGCGCTAACCATGCCCAATGTGCACTTTTTGTAATCTAGTTTGGATTTATTCTTCTATTAAAACGCGCCTTACTATATTAGTTGTTTGTTTAAATAACCAGTTGTATATTTGCATGCATATACCATGCATGATTTTTATCCCACTTGAATAGCCATATTTATACTGTCATGAGAACACGATTTATTACTGAGAAAATTTATATCACAAAAGTAGTGATCCCTTTGGCTTAAGTGCTACAACTGATGTCAAGTTGGCACAAGATATGTGTATATAAAACATTCTATTATTGTGCTCTCCGACAATCCAACGGCCACCAAACCCATACCCACATGTCACGTCGTCACTCGTGATCGTCAATGACTAGTTATCCCCGACCAAAAGACCACTTGTCTCAAAATCATTGCTCACTCTGTTTACACTTGAAAGCACAGTTTTTATTTTTATTTTTATTTTTAGTTTGGTTTCCTTCATCTGCTAACTACTCTCTGCCTTATTCAAGAACTACTCTTCACAGTATGCGAAACCTTTTCACTCCTCAATCTTTTTCCTTACACTTATTCATATCCTACCTTTCCTCTCCCAAATTCACAAACTCTGAATTTCTCTCCTCAGTTATATGTTTGTCATGGCCGCTGACCAAACTGAAGCCTTACACATGCTTATTCCTATGCACCTCCTCTTCTTTTGCTTTTCAGTTTCCTCTTTATTTAATTGATTATACAATCCTCTGTTTCCTATGGACTTTTTGTATTATTAGATTTTAAGTGAATGGATGTATGATGTATTATTTTCGCACACAGTAAATAGATAAGTCCAGGACTCCAGATACTAATTTTAAAGCTGATCCTTAACACCGGGAATTTAACAACCAATTCTACCAAACTCCATCTATACAAATGTACACTAGTCATGGCAGCACGAGTTTCATGATACACTAATATAGGTTACTCACCAAACTTGCTCACTGTGTTTCTAATTTAAATTCCAGACTTTAATTTGGTGTTGGCATGAAGACTAAATAGATTTAAAATGATACACTCAGTAACATGGAAGCATATGGCTATATCTATACATAAAAACAGTCAATGAACATGGGAAAGTTTACTCACCTTAAATGTGCTGGATCTCTTATCTTTCTTGCTGAATTCTCCTGAATGGTTTTGTGTTGTGTGAGGGAGATGTGTGCATGGTCAGGTCTATATATAGTGGTAGGAAATAATAAAATACTGGTGTATTAAATGCTGATTTGAAACAGAAACTGTTTTCAGTTTGACAAATGATTGACAAATTTTAAAATTCTTTTCTCTCTCAAAATCCTTGCATTCTCTCTTACATTCACATGGCTTTCTCAGCCATATCCACACTGAAATTTCCCTGCACAACTTTATTCATTTCCCATTGGCCTTCTAGGAACTATCACATTAAATGTTCCATGTACCACCATGTTTTTTCTTAAATCTTTTTCTTGGTTTTTACACAAATATAGTGATCATCCTTGTACCATAAATGCTTAGAATTTATTGAGTTTTCAAAACACATTTCTCACATGACATTTGTGATTTAACAAGAATTTATTTAAAATTTTCACTTGCCTTCCAAGGTGAAAGAAAATCTGAAAGTTTTGGTACATAAAATCCAAGGCATGTGATGAATATACATGGAAAAATCTTATTAGAAAATCTATGGTTTTGAAATTATCTAGTGTAGGCAAGATTCATGTTATATATGCAAGACTTTAGCAAGATCCTATGGCACATGTGTGTTGACAAATGTAACTATGTTTTGAAAAATGAGAAAGGAAGTGTATTTTCAGAAATCAAATGGAAGAAAAGAAATGATTTTAAAAACTGAAAATACTTTAATCTAAAATTATTTTGCCATGTGCACAATATTTTCTTAAGATCCTAGTTGCTAGCAAATCCATAGTGTAGATGACTCATGAATGAGATCATGATTTGTAAGAGGATTTGACAATTCTTGTTTTGGTTTGATGCATATATAAATGCAAAGATTCTCCTTGATTTTTGTTTTGAGAACAAAAAAGTGTTTAATCATGTTTTATCCAAGAGAGTTTAAATTTTAAAGTAAAGAGTTTGCCAAAAATAAGGTTTTAAACTCTTTTGAAAAATGAACAAAGTGTTTGCAAAAAGAATGGCATTTTAAAATTTGCTATGCATAAGTGTTACTCTTCCTATATGAAAAAAATATGAATTTAAACAAACGTTATCAAGTATATGATATCATACATACATAAAAGAAAAATGTAGTTTAAACCTTTGACATGTTTGAAATAATTTGAAGTCTTGATTTTTAAATTGTATTCATAAATATTTACTCACGATCAATTAATTTTTATGTTTGCGATCGATATAAAAACCGGGTCATTACACCAAACACGCTTGGTACATTTTAAAACAAATCATTTTCATATTACTATAAGTATATAGTGTCAAAAACAACTTCAAATATAAATGTATCAATCATAGACGACATGGGTACCATATATCATGTCGCCATACTTGGCTCAACAATCTAAGCTGAAATGTCACGTATTGGAAATTGGATTCCATCTATGAGTCGAGGCAAGGGATGGCACCTCATCGATTCGAGACACTCTAGCAAATGCCTCGGGAACCCCGCAATGAACCCTGGGAACGGAACGGTCGGCCCACCCTTACGTTTGTGGAATAAATATTCCTGAACACACGATTCCCGGTCCTATCGGACCTATCCATCGGCCTTGTAGTGACCGATATATCCGAGGCGCCTCGCTATCCATCATCCACATAGGTAAAAATATAAATGTTTAGGATCCATACTATGACACCACCCATAGCTAAAAAGAAACATCTTGCACTCCCAATGATCCCTCAACCCGTTTTTGACTCATACCAAGGTGTGAGGCTAGTGAATTAATGCTATACACAAAGCTATGCGATTTAAAGCCGTGCTTTGATCATCAACCACACGACTCTGCTTTTCAACAAAAGCCTTGATCACTGCATCTCTTCATGCCACACTGACAATTTATGCCTTGCGATTGATATCCATCAATGTATAACCTCTAAGTTCATACGTCTCAAAGAAGGGCGTTAAGCAAGAGAATAAATTATCCGCCGCCAAACAAATATATATTTAATAGAAATCATTCAACATAGAATAAAATCCAATGTCATACATACATCCATTTACTAGTTCGTTCTGGGTCTGAACGAAACCGGAGGCACCTTATTTCTCATCCCATATGTCCAATACAGGAGAGAGGTCCTCGCATATCCAGTCGATCTCCAAGTACGTCTGGACAACCACCACTTATTACCTTGTCTTGAGTGTACAACCCAATCAAGACATCTGTAATCATCCAAACGATGTGAAGATCTCTGATATTCAACCACCGTCTTCATCGTCGACTTATCGTCGAATTAGTTATTCAGAATGGGCATAAACCCGGTCTTTCCGAATAACTCGCGCATCTCATAAACAAGTGCTACACAAACACAACATACGCCTCATTCCAATTCAGAATATTCTTTTATTCAAATATTCACATCTTTAGGGATAGGTTCCCATTAATTTTATCAAAGATAAATTCTTTTAAATTTATTCTTTAATCTTCCTTTGGATATCTAGTCTAAACCAAATTAAGGTTTATCAACTAGTCGGGATTATCGAGCCTTACCAAAGTAATCATTTATTTATTAATCCCAATCCCAACCTATTCATCCATGGAGCCGAAACCGGTAATACCCCAAATCTAACACCATGGTGATATCGGTAAATTTAATTACCATTTCACATTCAAATCTTATTAAAGATTTAACTATCGCCTGGAGTAAAACTGGTGGTACTCCATTCTAGATCATTTCCCAAATTTGATAACTTAAATTACCACATTCACATTTTAATCTAATTAAAGATTCATTAAAAATCCACTTAGTTTTAATCTTCCAACAATCATTATTAATGATTATTTAACTTTGGGAAATCAAACATTTCGCATCGACAATCTACACCGTACCACTGATTTCTGCCGATATATAACCTATAAGCTCGTACTTCTCAGAGAAGGGTGTTAAACAAGAGAATAAATTCTCTGCCACTAACAGATATATATTTAGAAGAGACCAACAATATAGTTCGAAATACAATGCTAGACATGAAATCCTATCTCTAACTGGGTTAAAGAACCAATGTTATTTAAAACACAGTTCACGATAAACCCAAAATCACATTCCATTAATTGTGGCACCGAAAACATATCAATATATAATCAATATCAATTTCTGTATCTGACTAATAATATAAATAGAATAATGATAAATCCTTTTAAATTTCATATATATTAGCAGTCTTCCTCCACAGAAGCTCACTTCGCAATCGAATTCCATTCAATCCCAATTTATTTTATTAAATTGGAAAACTTTACTTTGGAAAATTTCCATTAAATCTTAATAAAAAGATTTATAAATTCCAAATCACATCACATTTTACTGTTAATTAGGTTAAAGAACGAACGTCGTTAAAAACACAGTTCACAATAAACCAAATTCACATTCCATTTTCTTCTAGTTACTAAATATAATTGGAAACTCAAATAATCCTAACTAAGAGATTTATTCTTTTCCCATGGGGGTTAAGAACAGTGTTCGTGAAGAACCATTCACGACAAAACCAAAATCCAATTTAATATTAAATATAACGCTCCAAATAGAAATTATATCGGCTTATATTCAATATCAAATTCTGAAACCAGCACATATCGTATGGGGAATAACGATATATATCTATCTTCCAAATTCCTCCACAATATCCATATAGTTATGGAGTCCAATATCGTATTATTCCGTAGATGATTTCTATTAAAATCCATTCCAATTTATATATTGGAAATTTCTGGTTTTATTAAAAACCCTTTATAAACCCAATTTATTTATTTAAAAATTATTGGATTGCAAATCTAGTTAATAACTAGTTCATTTTGATAACAATATATTTTTAGCTTTACAAACGTGGAATTTTTCATCCAAATTCTTCCCAAATCATTTATTATGATTTTATAAAAATTACTAATATTTTTAATAATTTTATGAAGGCCCGTACAATTGGTTTCCAATAACGACCACCGAACAGGATCCATAGCGACCTTTTCCAAATTTGATTTGGACATAATTCCAAATCCAACCATTAGATTTCAAATCTCTTATAGTCATTGGAAAGCTCTTTCAGATATGAACCCAAGACTCCGGTTTTAGGAGAATCCGACGGTCGAATCTCCCATAATGTCAATTTGATGTCAATGCTCGAAATTCATGAACGATCCCAACGCGGCGCGTTCTGTTCAGCCCATTAATATATATATATATTATATAATATATATATATATATATTATATAATATATATTTCATTCAAAACGTATTTTATAAATCGTTTTAAAAATGATTCCCACTTTCATTTCAATTTTAAATCAAAATTGAACACTTCTTATCATTATAATATTTAAATGATAATATTTTAAAAATATGATATTTTGAAATAATTCCCTTTACGGCTTCATATATTTCAATATTTTCGTGCCCATCCAAAATCAGACATCGAATTCACATTTCAATCCTTTGCTGAATATCATTTTAAAATGTTCGTTATTTCTGAATTGGATTCAGACCCAATCCATTACCATATAATTTATTTATATGGATTTCGTACAACACATGTATACAACAACAATGATTACCAATCAACCATCATCCAGAGTGCAATACACAACTGCATAAGTGTTAAATATAGATAATTAACGCTTGCTACAGTTTGTTAACCAATCGGTTGATATACAACTAAATAATTGGGATTAGTATATGTTAATGTAATAACCCGAAAATCTGGGCCAGTTTAAAATTTTTATTTTGACAATTTTATCGAATTTTGATTATTTAGAATATATTATTTTTTTATAGTGTAGCAAGAATAAAAATATAATTTTTATAACGATGTAGCAAATTAAAAATATAATTTTTATATTTTTTAAAGTATTAAAAATATAGTCTTTACTATATAGAAGGCGTAAAAATATGATTTTGTTCATGTGGAGAATTAAAATATAATTTTCACATGATAGTGATATTAAAAATATCATCTTAGTTTATATAGCAAAATCAAAATCTGATTTTTATTTTATATACGTTGAAGTAAAATATCATTTTTATAATGACATATTTGAAAAGGAGAAATCTTTCTTTTTGAAAAGGCGGGAACTTTATATAGAGAGTAGTGAGATAAAATAGAATTTTTATCCATATAGCGTCGAAGTAAAAAATTCGATTTTTATATACTGAATAGCGAAGTAAAAAATTCGATTTTTATATATTGAATAGCGAAGAAAAAATTCAATTTTTATATATTGAATAGCGAAGTAAAAAATTCGATTTTTATATATTGAATAGCGAAGAAAAAATTCGATTTTTATATATTGAATAGCGAAGTAAAAAATTCGATTTTTATATATTGAATAGCGAAGAAAAAATTCGATTTTTATATATTGAATAGCGAAGAAAAAATTCGATTTTTATATATTGAATAGCAAAGTAAAAATGTGATTTTTATATAGGTAGTGAATACGGGCAACGAAATAGACAAAAGAAAAGCACGGTGAAGATTTCCTGCCCATGAAGGATTGCGTCATTCAGTTTAGCGAAAGGGTGAGAACTTCTCACCTTTCAATTTAATTTTTCTAGTTATATATATACTAGGACGCAGACGGTGTTTAGTAGCACCCGACACCCGTCATCCACAGACCATGGATGGCTTGTTTGTTAAATTGTTTGGTTGTGTAGTTGATTAGATGATTTGATTTGAAATTGAATTGTTTGGTGATTGTGATTGTTGTGTGAATGGCGTGGGCCTTCACTAGACCGGGGATAAGGCTAGGCCTTGTACCGTTTCTAGTATCGTGCCGTTATGCCGCCGAAATTTTCTAAAATAAGTTAGAAAAATAAAAATATCATTTTATTTAAAGAATGAGCTGAATAGAAATTCATATGTTGGAATAAAATGTTTTATCGTTAAAAATATAATTTTTAACGTGAATGTGAATAAATAAATATTCATTTACAAACCATACGGTTTGTTTATGTACACCTATTTGAAGGACATTGATTGGGCCAATAAATTTTACACATCGCCCAACTGCACAAATAAAATATGCGTTTGATTGTTTGAAACCCCACACGGGTGTTAGGATGAAATTTGAAGTCCACTCATCCTGATTGATTAAATATGTCGATCGATTGATTGACAGGCTGTTATAAGCGTTAGATATCTATATTTGATGCTTATACAGTGTAGTGCACTTTGGTTGATGGTTGATTATTTTTCAATGCTATTATATGTGTGTAATGCATGAAAATCCATATAATTAACTTTATATGGTAATTGATTGGGCCTCATTCCAATTTGAAAAATAAAGAATATTATAAAATAAAGGTTCATGTGTTGACAGTACTCATCCATTGAGATTGGTCATGTGTTGAACGAAATATTTTAGTAATAAAATTTACATCTTTGTAATATAAAATAAAGGTTCATGTGTTGACAGTACTCATCCATTGAGATTGGTCATGTGTTGAACGAAATATTTTGATAATAACAACTATTTTGAAAAAGAAATATTTGAAATAGAATATTTGAAAATAGAAATTTATGAAGCCGTGTTGATTAGATTGACGCCATTTTGACGTGATCGATATTTATATCGATTTTATCGATTTCGAAATGAATTGAATATATAACGATTTCGAAATGAATTGAATATATAACGATTTCAATATATAACGATTTCGAAATGAATTGAATATATAACGATTTCAATATATAACGATTTCGAAATGAATTGAATATATAACGATTTCGAAATGAATTGAATATATAACGATTTCGAAATGAACTGAATATATAACGATTTCGAAATGAACTGAATATATAACGATTTCGAAATGAACTGAATATATAACGATTTCGAAATGAATTGAATATATAACGATTTCAATATATAACGATTTCGAAATGAATTGAATATATAACATTTCAATATATAACGATTTCGAAATGAATTGAATATATAACGATTTCGAAATGAATTGAATATATAACGATTTCGAAATGAACTGAATATATAACGATTTCGAAATGAATTGAATATATAACGATTTCGAAATGAACTGAATATATAACGATTTCGAAATGAATTGAATATATAACGATTTCGAAATGAATTGAATATATAACGATTTCGAAATGAATTGAATATATAACGATTTCGAAATGAATTGAATATATAACGATTTCGAAAGGAATTGAATATAAAACGATTTCAAAATGAATTGAATTGAAAACGATTTCGAAATGAAATGAATTGAAAACGATTTCGAAATGAATTGAATTGAAAACGATTTCGAAATGAATTGAAAACGAATTCAAATTGAATTGAAAGCAAGTTGAAATGAATTCAAATTGAATTGAAATTTGAATTGAATAGAAATGAATTTTAAAACGAATTTATAGAGAATAATTCAATTTTGATTTGAATTGAAACGGAAGTTGAAATTGCTTTTGAAACGAATTTAAAACTATTTATATAATTCGTTTTAAATAGAAATCGACGAAATATATTATATATATATTATATATATATTATAATGGCCTGAATAGAACGCGCCGCGCCGCGGCAGTTCGTGAATTTCGACCATTTATTTCAAACGGACATTGCGGGAGATCCGACCGTCGGATTCTCCTAAAACCGGAACTGTTGGGTTCGTATCAAAAAGAGCTTTCTAGCGAATGTTAGAAATTTGAAATCTAACGGTTGGATTTGGAATTACGTCCAAATCAAATTCGAAAAAGGTCGCTGTAAGTGCAGTTCGATGGCCATTGATGAAAATCGACTGTACGGGCCTTGATAAAATTATTAAAAATAGTAATAATTTGTGTAAAATCATTAGAAATGATTTGGGAAAATTTGGGATGAAAAACTCCATATTTGAAAAGATAAAAATTGATTTTTATCGAAATGAACTAGTTTGAACTAAATTTAAAACCCGATTTGTTTTTAAATAAATTAGATTTAAAAAGGGGTTTTAAATAATCGGAATTCTTAACATATTTGAATTAAATTAAACTAGAATTGATTCATGGGTTTATCGTGAACTATGTTTTAAATAACACCTAGTTCTTTAACCCAGTAAAGGAGTTTTAATGAATCTGCAAATTGATTGAAATGTGAATTGATAATTTAAATTATCAAATTTGGAAAGTGAGCGAGAATGGAGTATCGCCAGTTTTGCTTCATGGGATGAATAGGTTGGGATTGGGAAATAAAACAAATAATTACTTCGTAGTGGTTCGCTAATCTCGACTAGTTGGTAAAACCATAATTTGGTTCTAAACGACATCCAAAGGAAGATTACAGGATAAATTTTGAAGGATTTATCTTGGATAAAATTAATGGGAACCTTTCCCTAAGAATGTGGAGTTTAGAAACTAGCTATAGGTTGGCTAAGAAGAATGGTTTCCTAGGTATTGATCTGATGTTGGTTTCGGCCTTCGGGGTTAATGTTTGGGGAATTGTTCTCTTGCTAATTTGCGGTTAGTGACTAATGAATTGGAATGAGGCGTATGCTGTGTTTGTGTAACATACGTTTTTAATATACGCGGGTTGTTCGGGAAGGCCGGGTTTATACCCATTCTGAATAACCGATTCGACGATATGTCGAAGATGAAGACGGTGGTTAAAGACCGGAAGTCTTCACATCGTTCGGATAATTACTGACGATCCTGATTGGGCTGTACACCCAAGAGGATGGAAATAGTTGGTGGTCGTCCAGACGTACTTGGAGATGGATGGATATGCGAGGAAAGTGCCTCCGGTTTCATTCAGACCCAGAACGGACTTGTAAATGGATGGTGTGTCTGACATTGTATTCCTTTATATTGTATTTGTTGACCTCTGCTAAATATATATCTGTTTGGCGGCGGAGAATTTATTCTCTTGCTTAACGCCTTTCTCTGAGACATATGAGCTCAGAGGTTATATATTGGCAGAAATCAGTGGTACGATATGGATTGATAGTGTGGCATGCTGAGATGCAGTGATCCAGACTTTTGTTGAAAAGCAAAGTTTGGTGGTTGATGATCAAAGCGCAGCTGATATAGCATGGCTTTGTGTATAGCGTTGATCCGCGAGCCTCACACCCCGGTATGGTGGCAAACTGATGGTTTGATCAGTATGCTTTTTCGTGGATGGGCACCTTAGTGGTGTCGTGGATTCGGTCGACCGAGATGAGCCTAGTGCTCAGGGATATATAGAGTAAGCGGTGTTTTCTCTCGCTGGGACGTAAGCCGCGGTGGTACTCTGGTCCCAAATGTGCGGATGCAGACGGTGTTTTCTCTTGTGGGGACGTAAGCCGTGGTGAATTGCATTCCGCGATCGATCTTTCGAATCAGGAGCCACCATGATGGAAATCCAATTTCCGATACGTGTATTGCGGTTTTAATTGTAGAACTAGTATGGCGACATGATATATGGTACCCATGCCGTCTATGATTGATATTTATGATTGGAATTGTTTTGACACTATACACATATTATAGTATCAAATGGTTTGTTTTTAAACGTATCAAGCATGTTTGGCTGTTATAAGGTAAAACCCTATCCTCCGGCTTGCGTTGCATTGTGTGATGGGACCTGGGTCTTATAACAGCTTCATTTTTCGAAAAAGCATTGCGCTGTTTATTCTATGCACTAGTATTTTTGGGAGGAAACCCGTTCCGTGTTATACGGCGTGGTCCCTTGAATTACTCTCTTTTAAAGTAAAGTTTTAAATAACTGTTTTAGTTCTCACACCAGTCACATGACTGACCTGGAGTTTATTGTTTCAACCTAAACTCTGGGTGCCCTTATTTTCCACACGGGCAGCTAGTAGTTTTGGTTTTGCAGATTTATATTCACAGGATCCTGGTTTACAGCTGGAACGATATCCGGAAAGCTTTGTATCCGTATATCTCTTCTAGTTGTCTATTGTATTATTTTCCGCTGCGATGTATTTAAATGTAATTTAAATCTCTGATATTTCTGTGTAATATTCATTTATACTCTGTATATTCTTGTATTCTGGTGCATTGTTGTAATATACAATGAAATGTTCTTCTGTATGAGTTCTGTTGTGGCTTGTTGTCGAACTATCCGACACTTTCCTTTACGGGGAAGTTACGGGTTTTCACATTTGGTATCAGAGCTTTGGTTTACAAAGCTCAGAGAACAAGACACATTAGAACCCTACGAAAGAATTCATCAAATATTGGATTAGTAATATCCAATTAGAATGACTCGTTAGAGATGGGATCAGTAGTATCCTAGGACGAGTGTGAAGAGTATATTTTTCAAATGAAAACAAATTTTGTTTTGAAAATCTAAATCAACTATTCGTATTTGATTATTTATTTATATTAAATTTGGACAATCAAATATATAAAGACTTTGCATATACGCCTTGCAAACGTGTATTCGAAGTTTTAATATATTGAATAGATATAGAATCACACTCTAGTCGCCCGGAGATGATACTGATGGTTGGGATCTCATCATCAGTGTTTATGTTCGAGTTTCGAAAGTGAGATATTTATATATTTCCAATCGACTGGTGTGAGAACCAAACTAGATAGATTTATTGTTGTGATTTGGCATCAAAAACATGATTTTTAGTATATATATAAAAAAATTATACCTTTGAAAGTTAACCAACACATTGATTGCTAGCTGTGATGATTGTTAATTCAACTAATAGAAATACTGGAATGATATATAAAGCATAAATCAAGATATTTGTTAATGAAAAGTAATGCAAACTCTCTTGATAAAACCCTCAAATATAATGTAGGAGATGGTTCTCTATGGCTTATCTTATGCTGACTTCACTATGACCCCGAAGCAAACAAGGAGGGCCCAGCAGAAAGCAGAAAAAGAAAGGGAGTTGAACTTAGGAACATATGTGGGTGTTTATTGTCGTATATGCAGAGAAGAAGGGCATTATGCGGTTCGGTGCCCTGAGAGAAAGAGAAGCAAAGAGAAAGAGATAAGAATGGACATAGTTTGTTTTAAGTGCAAGGAAGCGGGACATTTTGTGGATAAGTGTCCGAACGTTAAGAAAAAATCCAGAAAATTAGGAAAAGAAAAGAAGTGCTTCCGATGCAAAGATATAGGGCATCTAGCCCGAAATTGCCCGTTAAAGAAGGGTGATAAGAAATCCAAAGGAAAGGAGATATCTACTTTGGAAATTATGCAGGGAGGAGGCACGACTTCCTAGAAAGTTGGGTTTTAATGTAATGAACTAGCATTTTGGATATATGTATGGATGTGTACGATACTTGTATGAACTTAAATATGCTTTTGTTTTAAAAATGTATCGATATTGTATAATATAGCTAGTGTAAGAAGAATGATTGAAAAAAATGAATTTAGCACCGCATATTAGAATGTTTTGGAATTTGATTGAAATTGCATGCATATACTTGTACTTACATTGAACAGGTCATAGCAAGGAGGCTAGAGCAGAGAATAAAATTTGTTTGCCCGACAAATAGGTACATGTTTACTACATAATTTACTGTTTTGTTTGGGTGATGATGATTTTATGAGCCTATTGGCTAGCCGCTTGGCTTTTTCTTTTTCTTTTTGAGATCTGAAGGACCGGGGAAGCTATTTGAAATTCCCCGATGCTCCCGGTGCAGGGGAGGTTATGGCGAAATTTTTCGAAAATTTAGGGTGTTAGCCAAATTTTTGAAATTTTGAAAATTCTCAGAAACTATTTTTGAAATTTTGAAAATTCTCAGAAACTAAAGAGTTGGAGAATGGAAGTCAGATCGAGCGTAGAGTTGATTAATCAAACCACTTTCGACTTTGTTCCTTTTCGGGGACGAAAAGTTTTAAGTGGGGGAGATTGTAATAACCCGAAAATCTGGGCCAGTTTAAAATTTTTATTTTGACAATTTTATCGAATTTTGATTATTTAAAATATATTATTTTTTTATAGTGTAGCATGAATAAAAATATAATTTTTATAACGAAGTAGCAAATTAAAAATATAATTTTTATATTTTTTAAAGTATTAAAAATATAGTCTTTACTATATAGAAGGCGTAAAAATATGATTTTGTTTATGTGGAGAATTAAAATATAATTTTCACATGATACTGATATTAAAAATATCATCTTTGTTTATATAGCAAAATCAAAATCTGATTTTTATTTTATATACGTTGAAGTAAAATATCATTTTTATAATGACATATTTGAAAAGGAGAAATCTTTCTTTTTGAAAAGGCGGGAACTTTATATAGAGAATAGTGAGATAAAATAGAATTTTTATCCATATAGCGTCGAAGTAAAAAATTCGATTTTTATATATTGAATAGCGAAGTAAAAAATTCGATTTTTATATATTGAATAGCGAAGAAAAAATTCGATTTTTATATATTGAATAGCGAAGTAAAAAATTCGATTTTTATATATTGAATAGCGAAGAAAAAATTCGATTTTTATATATTGAATAGCGAAGAAAAAATTCGATTTTTATATATTGAATAGCAAAGTAAAAATGTGATTTTTATATAGGTAGTGAATACGGGCAACGAAATAGACAAAAGAAAAGCACGGTGAAGATTTCCTGCCCATGAAGGATTGCGTCATTCAGTTTAGCGAAAGGGTGAGAACTTCTCACCTTTCAATTTAATTTTTCTAGTTATATATATACTAGGATGCAGACGGTGTTTAGTAGCACCCGACACCCGTCATCCACAGACCATGGATGGCTTGTTTGTTAAATTGTTTGGTTGTGTAGTTGATTAGATGATTTGATTTGAAATTGAATTGTTTGGTGATTGTGATTGTTGTGTGAATGGCGTGGGCCTTCACTAGACCGGGGATAAGGCTAGGCCTTGTCCCGTTTCTAGTATCGTGCCGTTATGCCGCCGAAATTTTCTAAAATAAGTTAGAAAAATAAAAATATCATTTTATTTAAAGAATGAGCTGAATAGAAATTCATATGTTGGAATAAAATGTTTTATCGTTAAAAATATAATTTTTAACGTGAATGTGAATAAATAAATATTCATTTACAAACCAGACGGTTTGTTTATGTACACCTATTTGAAGGACATTGATTGGGCCGATAAATTTTACACATCGCCCAACTGCACAAATAAAATATGCGTTTGATTGTTTGAAACCCCACACGGGTGTTAGGATGAAATTTGAAGTCCACTCATCCTGATTGATTAAATATGTCGATCGATTGATTGACAGGCTGTTATAAGCGTTAGATATCTATATTTGATGCTTATACAGTGTAGTGCACTTTGGTAGATGGTTGATTATTTTTCAATGCTATAATATGTGTGTAATGCATGAAAATCCATATAATTAACTTTATATGGTAATTGATTGGGCCTCATTCCAATTTGAAAAATAAAGAATATTATAAAATAAAGGTTCATGTGTTGACAGTACTCATCCATTGAGATTGGTCATGTGTTGAACGAAATATTTTAGTAATAAAATTTACATCTTTGTAATATAAAATAAAGGTTCATGTGTTGACAGTACTCATCCATTGAGATTGGTCATGTGTTGAACGAAATATTTTGATAATAACAACTATTTTGAAAAAGAAATATTTGAAATAGAATATTTGAAAATAGAAATTTATGAAGCCGTGTTGATTAGATTGACGCCATTTTGACGTGATCGATATTTATATCGATTTTATCGATTTCGAAATGAATTGAATATATAACGATTTCGAAATGAATTGAATATATAACGGTTTCAATATATAACGATTTCGAAATGAATTGAATATATAACGATTTCAATATATAACGGTTTCGAAATGAATTGAATATATAACGATTTCGAAATGAATTGAATATATAACGATTTCGAAATGAACTGAATATATAACGATTTCGAAATGAACTGAATATATAACGATTTCGAAATGAACTGAATATATAACGATTTCGAAATGAACTGAATATATAACGATTTCAAAATGAATTGAATATATAACGATTTCAATATATGACGATTTCGAAATGAATTGAATATATAACGATTTCAATATATAACGATTTCGAAATGAATTGAATATATAACGATTTCGAAATGAATTGAATATATAACGATTTCGAAATGAATTGAATATATAACGATTTCGAAATGAATTGAATATATAACGATTTCGAAATGAATTGAATATATAACGATTTCGAAATGAACTGAATATATAACGATTTCGAAATGAATTGAATATATAACGATTTCGAAATGAATTGAATATATAAAGATTTCGAAATGAATTGAATATATAACGATTTCGAAATGAATTGAATATATAACGATTTCGAAATGAATTGAATATAAAACGATTTCGAAATGAATTGAATTGAAAACGATTTCGAAATGAAATGAATTGAAAACGATTTCGAAATGAATTGAATTGAAAACGATTTCGAAATGAATTGAAAACGAATTCAAATTGAATTGAAAGCAAGTTGAAATGAATTCAAATTGAATTGAAATTTGAATTGAATAGAAATGAATTTTAAAACGAATTTATAGAGAATAATTCAATTTTGATTTGAATTGAAATGGAAGTTGAAATTGCTTTTGAAACGAATTTAAAACTATTTATATAATTCGTTTTAAATAGAAATCGACGAAATATATTATATATATATTATATATATAATATAATGGCCTGAATAGAACGCGCCGCGCCGCGGCAGTTCGTGAATTTCGACCATTTATTTCAAACGGACATTGCGGGAGATCCGACCGTCGGATTCTCCTAAAACCGGAACCGTTGGGTTCGTATCGAAAAGAGCTTTCTAGCGAATGTTAGAAATTTGAAATCTAACGGTTGGATTTGGAATTATGTCCAAATCAAATTCGAAAAAGGTCGCTGTAAGTGCAGTTCGATGGCCATTGATGAAAATCGACTGTACGGGCGTTGATAAAATTATTAAAAATAGTAATAATTTGTGTAAAATCATTAGAAATGATTTGGGAAAATTTGGGATGAAAAACTCCATATTTGAAAAGATAAAAATAGATTTGTATCGAAATGAACTAGTTTGAACAAAATTTAAAACCCGATTTGTTTTTAAATAAATTAGATTTAAAAAGGGGTTTTAAATAATCGGAATTCTTAACATATTTGAATTAAATTAAACTAGAATAATTTATGGGTTTATCGTGAACTGTGTTTTAAATAACACCTAGTTCTTTAACCCAGTAAAGGCGTTTTAATGAATCTGCAAATTGATTGAAATGTGAATTGATAATTTAAATTATCAAATTTGGAAAGTGAGCGAGAATGGAGTATCGCCAGTTTTGCTTCATGGGATGAATAGGTTGGGATTGGGAAATAAAACAAATAATTACTTCGTAGTGGTTCGCTAATCTCGACTAGTTGGTAAACCCATAATTTGGTTTTAAACGACATCCAAAGGAAGATTACAGGATAAATTTTGAAGGATTTATCTTGGATAAAATTAATGGGAACCTTTCCCTAAGAATGTGGAGTTTAGAAACTAGCTGTAGGTTGGCTAAGAAGAATGGTTTCCTAGGTATTGATCTGATGTTGGTTTCGGCCTTCGGGGTTAATGTTTGGGGAATTGTTCTCTTGCTAATTTGCGGTTAGTGACTAATGAATTGGAATGAGGCGTATGCTGTGTTTGTGTAACATTCGTTTTTAATATACGCGGGTTGTTCGGGAAGGCTGGGTTTATACCCATTCTGAATAACCGATTCGACGATATGTCGAAGATGAAGACGGTGGTTAAAGACCCGAAGTCTTCACATCGTTCGGATAATTACTGACGATCCTGATTGGGCTGTACACCCAAGAGGATGGAAATAGTTGGTGGTCGTCCAGACGTACTTGGAGATGGATGGATATGCGAGGAAAGTGCCTCCGGTTTCGTTCAGACCCAGAACGGACTTGTAAATGGATGGTGTGTCTGACATTGTATTCCTTTATATTGTATTTGTTGACCTCTGCTAAATATATCTGTTTGGCGGCGGAGAATTTATTCTCTTGCTTAACGCCCTTCTCTGAGACATATGAGCTCAGAGGTTATATATTGGCAGAAATCAGTGGTACGATATGGATTGATAGTGTGGCATGCTGAGATGCAGTGATCCAGACTTTTGTTGAAAAGCAAAGTTTAGTGGTTGATGATCAAAGCGCAGCTGATATAGCATGGCTTTGTGTATAGCGTTGATCCGCGAGCCTCACACCCCGGTATGGTGGCAAACTGATGGTTTGATCAGTATGCTTTTTCGTGGATGGGCACCTTAGTGGTGTCGTGGATTCGGTCAACCGAGATGAGCCTAGTGCTCAGGGATATATAGAGTAAGCGGTGTTTTCTCTCGCTGGGACGTGAGCCGCGGTGGTACTCTGGTCCCAAATGTGCGGATGCAGACGGTGTTTTCTCTTGTGGGGACGTAAGCCGTGGTGAATTGCATTCCGCGATCGATCTTTCGAATCAGGAGCCACCATAATGGAAATCCAATTTCCGATACGTGTATTGCGGTTTTAATTGTAGAACTAGTATGGCGACATGATATATGGTACCCATGTCGTCTATGATTGATATTTATGATTGGAATTGTTTTGACACTATACACATATTATAGTATCAAATGGTTTGTTTTTAAACGTATCAAGCATGTTTGGCTGTTATAAGGTAAAACCCTATCCTCCGGCTTGCGTTGCATTGTGTGATGGGACCTGGGTCTTATAACAGCTTCATTTTTCGAAAAAGCATTGCGTTGTTTATTCTATGCACTAGTATTCTTGGGAGGAAACCCGTTCCGTGTTATACGGCGTGGTCCCTTGAATTACTTCTTTTAAAGTAAAGTTTTAAATAACTGTTTTAGTTCTCACACCAGTCAAATGACTGACCTGGAGTTTATTGTTTCAACCTAAACTCTGGGTGCCCTTATTTTCCACACGGGCAGCTAGTAGTTTTGGTTTTGCAGATTTATATTCACAGGATCCTGGTTTACAGCTGGAACGATATCCGGAAAGCTTTGTATCCGTATATCTCTTCTAGTTGTCTATTGTATTATTTTCCACTGCGATGTATTTAAATGTAATTTAAATCTCTGATATTTCTGTGTAATATTCATTTATACTCTGTATATTCTTGTATTCTGGTGCATTGTTGTAATATACAATGAAATGTTCTTCTGTATGAGTTCTGTTGTGGCTTGTTGTCGAACTATCAGACACTTTCCTTTATGGGGAAGTTACGGGTTTTCACAGTAAAATATCATTCCAATACCCATGTGGGGTTCCAACCAACAAATACTGAATATTATTTGTGCAGTTGGGCGATGTGTAAAATTTATCGTCCCAATTAATGTCAGTTAAATGGGTGTATATAAACAAATCGTCCGATTTGTAAATGAATATTTATTTTCATTTTAGGAGAATTTTATGCTGTTAAAAAATATATTTTTAACGATATAATATTTATTTCAACACTTGACTATTTTATATAGTTCATTTATACAATAAAAATGATATTTTTATTTTTCAACCATTTTATTCAACACATGAATATTTAATACAGTTCATTCTTTCAATAAAAATGATATTTTTACTGAATAAATATTTATTTCAGAAAATTTTGGTATTATAATGGCGCGATATTAGAACCGGAGTAATGTCTAGCATTACTCCTCTCTTGATACTGACTCACGCCATACATAATCATCAATCACATTCAATATACAACAATACGATTCATTTCATTTCACCACAATACAGTCAATTTTCCCAAAAATTCAATCCAAACAAACAAACAACAATGGTTTGTACAAAATAAATAGTGTCGGGGGCTGCTAAGCCCAATCTACAACCTAAACTATATTTGACTGTAAAATAATTTGAGTGAGAAGTTGTTCTCACATTGGGATCCACTCCGCCATTCTTTAGCCGACGATGGTTTTGATAAAATTAAACAGCATTTAATTTTTTTAAAACCCAACAGCTTCCAGATTTGTCCTAGCGCGTAGTGTCCTACACCGTGATTCCAACGCAATCTGTTTCACGCGATTCATATTAAAAATCACATTTTTAAACCTCTCTCTATATATTAAAAATCATATTTTTATTCTATGTCTTTTATATAAAAACTACATTTTTAAAACGATGCTATATATATAAAAATTACATTTTTAAAACAATGTTTTATATATAAAATTTTTAAATGATGTTATATGTACAAAAATTACATTTTTAAAACGATGCTATATGTATAAAAAATTACATTTGTAAAACGCTGTTATTTATATTACAGATCAGATTTTAATTCAATGTTATTTATATTACAAATCAGATTTTTATTCAATGTTATTTATATTACATAATAAAAAGAAAAGAAAAAAACTCACTGTAAACGATTTCTGCTTGAACCCGTTGTTCGCTACTTAGGGCTGCAAACCACGCCTCCTGCAGTCCCTCCGCTATTGATCGAAAACCGCCACCCGCTTCGCCTTCACCTCGCGCCCCCATGCCAGCCACTACCTTGAGTTTGACGCCCCCATTACGCTAGAAAACCCCCTCAAACGGCGCGAGTTTGCACCATGACTCCAAGCTTCTCAAATATCAAAACCAAATCACTACCGTTGGAAGAGATAGCTCGTCGAGCTGAGCAATTTTGCTTTGGAAAATTTCTTATTTTATCGAATGGATTTGCGGATTTATGGAGGAGAAAATCAAAATAAAAATCGCCATCCATTTCGAAGAATGCGCCGGGTTCCTGGTGGTTGACCGCGACTGAGAAAATGAATTAGGGTTTGACCCTTTTGCCCATATATATATATACATATTTATTTTATTTTAATTTCAAAAACACCCTTCTATCGAACCCAACCCCAAGTCAAACCCAACGACTATTGCCCCTAGCTAACTACCCCCGTTCCAGACATAATGAAATATATTTTGTAAGCCAATACGACTATTTCGATCAGTTTTTATCAAAATTAAAATATGAATCAATATATATTGAATTCAAACGTACATTTTAATTTGCCGGGGCCACATACTGACTCGAAAATTTTAAAAAAAAATCTAGATATATTTTGACGATGCGGTCCTAACAAAACTAATTTAGCCGAATTTGGAGGCCGTTTGAAAAATGGTCATTTTCCAATCAATTAAATTCAAATTGAAATTACCACACAAATTTAAATTCACCACGCTCACATATTAATTCAAAAAATTATGAAAATTGGAATGTAGCAATAATTTGACATTCCGGATCCGACAAAAGTGGTTTCGTCAAAAACGGAGATCGTTTGCAAAATGGTGATTTTTAAAGGCTATATATTTAATTAAAAATATATATAAATTCCATAGCGACTATTCTGAATTTTAAACTGGACATAACTTTCAATTTATACTATGAAATCTGAATTTTTCACATTCTTTGGAAAGATATGATTAAAAGATTCCAACGTTTATCTTTTTACTGAAATCCGGTTTATTTTGAATCATGTACATTCATTTGAAATTTGAAATCGATTTTTTCAAACTACCGCGCCATTTCAGGCTCGTTATATAATTGAAATAAATTTATTCGTTCTAATTTCGATTTAAATAAATTTTAAACTGTTATTATTTAAAATAAATCATTTTGAATAATCAAAATCCATTAAAATAGCTAAAATAAAAATTTTAAATTGGTTAAGAATTTCCGGTTTGTTACATGTCCTCTGAAGGGGAGCGGTCGACCTGGCCCTAGAAGGGCAGTCAATCGCTTGCCCCTTAATGGTAGCGGTACGAACCTCGGCCCAACGGCTCGTATAAATTATATTATAAATAAAATTAAAACTTCTATTCTGTCGAAACAACTTCTGACCCCAACCGAATTCCCATATCGACTTCCACTACTCATCGAGTTAAGAAATTAAATTTTCCAACGTATTTTAACTTACCTCCAAAAAGGTTGGGACCACCGAATTGAATGAAATTCAAATTGCAAATCATCTAGAAATCTGAAATAAAATTTTAAAACAGATTTTCCTCCTACTAGTCGATATAAACTAAATGATTCGAAATCAAAATACCCCAAAAAAAAGATGTAGAATTTTTTCTTATTCTTTTCAAAGAAAGTTCAAAACTTGTTTAAAATGGGACTTATTTAAACTAATGGTTTCGTTAAATCCGTTTTATTATTTATATTCCAATTTATATTACAAACTGAAAAACTTTCCGTGTTCAAAAATGTGGGGGATTTAAAATCTTAAGGATTAATTGTGATAATAAATTATCCAGTATATGTAGGGAAAGGGACAAGGAATGGAAATTTATTTTTCTTAAGTTTAGTGGCATATTCCTTGTCATTTTTAATTCCTTCCTTTCTACCAATTAGATTATACTTATTAAAATTACACAATAGCCCAACTAATTTTGAAACACAAATAGATTAAAATTTAAAAATCGTATCATTATAAAACTAGGCCTTTATAAAACCATTTCCAAAATCGTATCTCAAATCATTTGAAACCCATTTTATTTTTCTAAATAGTTCTAAAAATAAAATTTCCTCGAATATAAGGCTAAAAACTCAAATGAATATTTCAATAAAGGTAGATTTGGAAATTTAGTGAAGTAACAAATGGAGATACCTCATGATTATATATCCGAAATGGATACAACATAGCATTATGAACCTTACTCGTTTTGGATCGAGCAATGGTCTTAACCGGAACTACCAACGAAACCAAAAACAAGAAATCGCAACTATCTCGTTTATAACCAGATTTTTGTCCAGTCTCCAAACTCGAATCAACATAATCCACCATATGTCATCCTCATGCTCTTCACAATGAGATCGCTAACATACTATGGGTAAGACAAAATTGGCTAAAAACCTGAACTCAATATATTTCAACTCTTAGTCGCTCAAAGCCCATTTTATAAAATTAGGCCCACTACTAATTTCATTGTCGAAATAAATTTAAAGTCAAGTAGCAACACGAAGAAAGCAGAAAGAAAATCGAATTACATTCTCTTAGAGTCCTAATTTAACTAATTACTTTGATCGTTTAACCTAAGCTTTGATACCAAATGTAACACCCTGCACTTTTATGTGCCCAAATTTCGACAAAAATCGAAACTCAAACACATCCAAGCATGGAGCGTGTAAATCCTGTACTTGCAAGAAATGAGCATGAGCATAATCAGAGTACGATAAGATAGCTCATAGCGGAAAGAAAACAGGATAAACTAGTATTAACTCAAGCAACTGCCTTTTAAATTAAGTCAGTTTGCCAATACCGAGCATGAGAGAGAATGAGAACCGAAAGCCAAACTTAAACACCTATGAGAACCTGACCTTCTCTAGAAATCCTGAGTGGTTGTAATGAGGGGGGGTTAGAACAACAAGATTCTGGTGAACATGAAATGTACAACACAGATTATAATACACAAATGTATCCCATTTGGTTCAACCCATGATGCATGTCTACCAAGATTCTTGATTCTAACCTAACCTTGTAAATGTTTACGCATGACTCAAACTACTCATCCCAAGGTGGTATTCTCTGAAGTATGATACCGAGATAGAATGTTTTGGCATATCTTTGTGAAGCCTTTATACCAGAACATGGCTGGTTATTTAACCGAGGTTAGACCCCTAGTTACGGAGTTTCTTTATATTCCTTCATTCTCTCATCCTTCATTGTTTAGTGCCTCGCTATCAAACGATAGATAGGGTGGATTCCCCTGATCGCTTAAGACCCTAGGCGGACCTATTGGTCACTTATTATTCCTCGATAAATTTTTACGTTAACATAAACAAGAGGGCACTAGCTATGGGCCCTACTAGTTAAGGCTTCCGTCATTCATACACATACCCTTGTGTAATAACCCGGAAATTCTGGGCCAGTTTAAAATTTTTATTTTGGCTATTTTAGCAAATTTTGATTATTTAAAATGAATTATTTTAAATAATATCGACGAAAATCTATTTTGAATAGAATTCGAACGTATATATTATACGCGTCGTCGGTAGAATATAAATATTTATATATAATTATAAATAGAATTGAAAATGGCGCGGTAGTTCGATAATTCGATTTCAAACTTCAATTGAATATACCGGGTGCAAAACAATCTGGATTTTAGTGAAACCAAAAACATTAGTATCTAATTGATGATATCTTTCTAACGAATCTGTCCAATCGAAATTTGATAGCGGGAATCAAAAGGTATGTCCAGTTGAAAATTCTGAATAGTCGCTATGGAATTCAGGCCCTTAAAAATGGACATTTTGCAAACGACCTCGGATTTCGACGAAACCACTTTTGTTAGATCCGCAGTGTCAGGTTATTGCTAGGTTTCAAATTTCATAATTTTTCGAATCAATATGTGAGCGTGGCAAAGGAAAACGCGTTTGACCAGTTTCTGTTGAATTTAATCGACTGGAAATTGGCCATTTTTCAAACGGTCTCAGAATTTGACGAAACTAGTTTTGTTAGGACCGTATCGTCAATACAAAGCTAGAAAATATTTTTATTGAATTTTTAGAGACAGTATGTGACCCCGGTAATTTGAAATGTGCGTTTAAAATTCAATATAATGATTTAAATGAAAATTCAAAAGGAAACTGATTGTAACGATCAAATCAGCTTGCGATACATATCCCATTGTGTTCAGAATGGGGGTAAAACGCTATGGGCGACAGGTGGTGGGCCTCGTTTCGAGGTCGTATGTAAAAGTCAACCTTTTTGCGAAATTAAATAATTAAATAATAATAATAATAAAAAAACTATTCTTTCCTCCTTTATCTCCTTCTTGCCCCCCCCCCCCCGATCCATTATTCAGTTAAACCTAAAAAAAAAAAAAAACGAAGAACGACGGAGCGCCGCCACCCGCCCCTGCCATCGCCGGACCTACCGCACCCCCCAGGTGGCGTCGTCGCCGACCAGAAACTCCCCCCCCCCCCTTCCCCAACCTCGTCGTGCAAACCCCCCCCCCCTTCCCCAATCGATCGAGAACCCTCCCTCCCCCAAAACCGACGCCGCACCCTCCACCCCGACCATGCCTCCGGGGAACTCAGCCCCTCCTCCTCAAGCCGCACCCCCTTCTATGGAAAAACCCCCCCACTCCCTCTTGAAACACCTGTAAGTTTTTTTTGTTTGTTGTTCTCTTTTGTTTTTGTTTAGTTTATTTTAAATACATATAGTTTTGGTTAATTAAAAAGGAGTAAATGGATTTTAAAAAAAAAATATAAACTGTTTTTTTTTTAGACTTATAAACTGATTTTATAATAAAAGTAAAAACTAACTTTATTAGATTTTAAAAACTGATTTTAATTAAAAGTAAAAACTGACTTTATTAGATTTTTAAACTGATTTTAAAAAAGATTTGAACTTTTAAAAGAAAAAAAAACTGATTTTGTTTTAAAGTAAAAACTTTAAATAGGAAAAAGATTTGATCTTTAAAATGGAAAAAGGCGGAATCTATATAAATAAAAATTCGATTTTTATATATTGAATAGCAAAATAAAAATTCGATTTTTATATATTGAATAACAAAGTAAAAATTCGATTTTTATATATTGAATAGCAAAATAAAAATTCGATTTTTATATATTGAATAACGAAATAAAAATTCGATTTTTATATATTGAAAAGCAAAGTAAAAATTCGATTTATATATATTGAAAAGCAAAGTAAAAATTCGATTTTTATATATTGAAAAGCAAAGTAAAAATTCGATTTTTATATATTGAATAACGAAATAAAAATTCGATTTTTACATATGTAGAGAATACGGGCGAAAGCAACAAGAAGGCGATAGCAATGAAGATTTCTATCAATGAAGTGCCGTGGAGCTAGGATAGCTATATGTGAGAACTTCTCACCTTTCAATTTAATTTTTCTAGTTATATATATACTAGGATGCAGACGGTGCTTAGTAGCACCCGACACAAATCGTCCACAGACCATGGACTTGTTTGTTTGACTGTTTGGTGATTGATTGCGATATTGGTTTGAATGTGGTTTGTGGTGTGAAAAATCGAATCGATAAATTGGTTAGGGTTAGACGTGCGCCGTTATAAGGCGAAGGAGTAAGGCTAGGTTAGACTCTTACTCCAAATTTTGTGGTTTGCATAATGAAATTGATTTGATTGATGCGTGAATGGCGTGGGCCTTCACTAGACCGGGGATAAGGCTAGGCCTCGTCCCGTTTCTAGTATCGTGCCGTTATGCCGCCGAAATTTTCTAATATAAGTTAGAAAAATAAAAATATCATTTTATTTAAAGAATGAATTGAATAGAAATTCACAGGTTGAAATAAAATGTTTTATCGTTAAAAATATAATTTTTAACGTGAAGTGAATAAAATAGAATATTCATTTACAAACCTGACGGTTTGTTTATGTACACCTATTTGAATGACATTGATTGGGTCGATAAATTTTACACATCGCCCAACAGCACAAATAAAATATGTGTTTGATTGTTTGAAACCCCACACGGGTGTTGGGATGAAATTTGAAGTTCACTCATCCTGATTGATTAAATATGTCGATCGATTGATTGACAGGCTGTTATAAGCGTTGAATATCTGTATTTGATGCTTATACAGTGTAGTGCACTTTGGTTGATGGTTGATTATTTTTCAATGCTATGATATACATGTGTTGTATGAAAATCCATATAATTAACTTTATATGGTAATTGATTGGGCCTCATTCCAATTTGAAAAATAAAGAATATTATAAAATAAAAGTTCATGTGTTGACAGTACTCATTCATTGAGATTGGTCATGTGTTGAACGAAATATTTTAATATTAAAATTTACATTTTTATCGATATAAAATAAAAGTTCATGTGTTGACAGTACTCATTCATTGAGATTGGTCATGTGTTGAACGAAATATTTTGATAATAACAACTATTTTGAAAATAGAAATTTATGAAGCCGTGTTGATTAGATTGACGCCATTTTGACGTAAACGATATTTATATCGATTTCGAAATGAAATGAATTGAAAACGAATTCAAAATGAATTGAAAACGAATTCAAAAGGAATTGAAAACGATTTCGAAATAAATTGAATTGAAAACGATTTCGAAATGAATTGAATTGAATTGAAAACGATTTCGAAATGAATTAAATTGAAAACGATTTCGAAATGAATTGAATTGAAAACGATTTCGAAATGAATTGAATTGAAAACGATTTCGAAATGAATTAAATTGAAAACGATTTTGAATTGAATTGAAAACGAAATGAATTGAATTGAAAACGATTTCGAAATGAATTGAATTGAAAACGATTTCGAAATGAATTGAATTGAAAACGAATTGAAATGAATTCAAATTGAATTGAAATTTGAATTGAATAGAAATGAATTTTGAAACGAATTTATAAAGAAGAATTCAATTTTGATTTGAATTGAAAAGGAAGTTGAAATTGCTTTTGAAACGAATTTAAAACTATTTATATAATTCGTTTTAAATAGAGATCGACGAAGTATATATTATATATATTATATATATAATATAATGGACTGAATAGAATGCGCCGCGCCGCGGCAGTTCGTGAATTTCGACCATTTATTTCAAACGGACATTGCGGGAGATCCGACCGTCGGATTCTCCTAAAACCGGAACCGTTGGGTTCGTATCGAAAAGAGCTTTCTAATGAATGTTAGAAATTTGAAATCTAACGGTTGGATTTGGAATTATGTCCAAATCAAATTCGAAAAAGGTCGCTGTAAGTGCAGTTCGATGGCCGTTGATGGAAATCGACTGTACAGGCCTTGATAAAATTATTAAAAATTGTAATAATTTGTGTAAAATCATAAGAAATGATTTAGAAAGGATTGGGATGAAAAACTCCATATTTGAAAAGATAAAAATAGATTTTTATCTAAATGAACTAGTTTTGAACTAGAATTATAATTCTATTTATTTTTAAATAAATAAATTGAATATGAAAAGGGTTTTAAAAATAACCAGAATATCCAATGATTGCATTGGAGTGGAATTGAATCGAAATTGTCTTCGGAATATTTCGATGTGGGAATTCGTGATTATACAGGTGTTGTTATGGAAATTTGAAAGATATATATATATCGTTATTTCCAATACGACATTTGTTAGTCGTTGAATTCGATATTGAATATAAGCCGATATATTTTCTATTCAGAGCCTTGTATTGAATATCGAATGTGATTTGGGTTTGTCGTGAGTGGTGTCTTCACTAACACTGTTCTTGAACCCTGTTGAGAAAAGATTAAATCTTTTTATTTAGATTTAATGAAGTGTACCAATTAAATAATATTTAATTGGAATTGAATTGATATTGATTTTTGGGTTTATCGTGAACAGTGTTTTAAATAACACTCGTTCTTTAACCCGATAATTAATTGAATGTGATTTTGGGTTTATCGTGAACCGTGTTTTAAATGACACTGATTCTTTAACCCAGTTAACGATTAAAACTAAGTGGAGTTTTAATGAATCTTTAATTAGATTGAAATAATCGAAATGGAGTATCACCAGTTTTGCTCCAGGCGATAGTTAAATCTTTAATTAGATTTGAACGTGAAATGGTAATTGAATTTACCAATAACACCGTGGTGTTAGATATGAAGTATAACCAGTTTTACTTCATGGGATGAATAGGTTGGGATTGGGAAATTAAAACAAATGGTTACTTCGGTAAGGTTCGCTAATCCCGACTAGTTTGAATTGATATTCAAAAGTTGATTAAAGAATAAATTCAAGAATTTATCTTTGATAAAATTAATGGGAACCTTTCCCTATGAATGTGAAATTAGAAACTAACTGTCGGTTAGCTAAGTAGAATGGTTTTCTGGATAATGATCTGATGTTGGTTTCGGCCTTCGGGGTTAATATTTGGGGAATTATTCTCTTGATTAATTTACGGTTAGTGACTGATGGATTGGAATGAGGCGTAGGTTGTGTTTGTGTAACACTTATTTAAATATACGCGAGTTATTCGGAAAGACCGGGTTTATCCCATTCTGAATAACTGATACGACGATAAGTCGAAGATGAAGACGATGGTCGAAGACCGGAGGTCTTCACGTCGTTTGGGTGATAACTGATGATCTTGATTGGGCTGTACACCCAAAAAGATGGAAACAGTTGGTGATCGTCCAGACGTACTTGGAGATCGATGGATATGCGGGGTACTAGGTGCTCCCGGTTTCGTTCAGACCCAGAACGGACTTGTAAATGGACTGTGTGTCTGACATCGGATTTCATTCTGTGTGACTGATATCGGTTGCATAGGATGGTTTGCCTGTGTGGCATGCTAAGATGCAAATGATCAAGGCTTCTGTTGAAAAGCAAAGTCTTGTGGTTGGTGATCAAAGCACGGCCTTTGTGGCGTAGCTTTGTGTAACGTTTACTTCGCGAGTTTCACACCCGGTATGAACCAAAAACGGGAGACGGACCTCAGGGAGGACTTGCGTTTCTTTCTAGTTAGAAGTGGCGTCAGTGGTTTTGCACGCCCTGACGAGTTTGACTTATGTGGTTGTTGCTGTTGCGAGGCGCCTCGGTTATATCGGTTTCGGCCGATGCTTCTGGTCGGCTGACGGACCAGACTTACACCCCATAGGGTGGGGAAGCGTAGTGTTCAGGCATAATAATCCACATCGGTGGACCGGCCCTGTCGCTCCAAGGCTTGCCTGCGCGCTTGCCTGTGGCTCGGGCTAGAGAGTCACGAATCGGTTGAGGACTATCTTTTGCCTCGGTTCATAGACGGAAATCCAATTTCCAAATACGTGACATTTGCAGTTTTAATTGTAATCCTATATATGGCGACATAGTGGGATGGGGCGCTTATGCCGCCTATGATTGATACTTATGATTTGAAGTTGTTTTATACACTATGCACTTATAATAGTATCAAATGATTTGTTTTAAACGTATCAAGCATTCTTTGGTTGTTATAAGGGAAAACCCTATCCCCCGGCTTGCGTTGCATTGTGTGATAGGACCTGGGTCTTATAACAGCTTCATCTTTCTTTATTTAGCATTGCGCTGTTTGTTTTATGCACTGGTATTCTTGGGAGGAAACCCGTTCCGTGTTATACGGCGTGGTCCCTTGATTTACCTTTGAAAATAAAGATTAATAACTGTTTTAGTTCTCACACCAGTCACATGACTGACCTGGAGTTTATTGTTTTAACCTAAACTCTGGGTGCCCCTATTTTCGACACGGGCAGCTAGTAGTTTTGGTTTTGCAGATTTATATTCACAGGATCCTGGCTTACAGCTGGAACGATATCCGGAAAGCTTTGTATCCGTATATCTCCTTCTAGTTGTGTATTGTATTATTTTCCGCTGCTATGTATTTAAATGTAATTTAAATCTCTGATATTTCTGTGTAATATTCATTTATACTCTGTATATTCTTGTAATCTGATGCATTGTTGTAATATACAATGAAATGTTCTTTTGTATACGTTCTGTTTTGTCCTGTTCTCAAACGATAGGGCGTTTCGAACGGCCTGGATCGGTTTAGCGACTGGTTCGGACCGAGCGAAATTCCTTCTCGTCACATTTGGTATCAGAGCTTTGGTTTACAAAGCTCGAGAACAAGACACATTAGAACCATACGAAAGAATTCATCAGATATTGGATTAGTAATATCCAATGGGAATGACTCGTTAGAGATAGGATCAGTAGTATCCTAGAACGAGTGTGAAGAGTATATTTTTCAAATGAAAACAGTTTTTGTTTTGAAAATTTAAATCAATTATTCGTATTTGATTATCAATTTATATTGAGTTGGACAGTCCAGTATATATAGATTTTGCGTATACGTCTGATCCGCGTGTATTCGAAGTTTTAATATACTGGATAGATATAGAATCATACTCTAGTGGCCCGAATATGATTCTGATGATTGACTAGTCGTCATTAGTATTCATGTTCGAGTAACGAAGGTGTGATATCTATATATTTCCATTAGACTGGTGTGAGAACCAAAAATTAGATAGGGCTTATTGTTGTGATTTGGCATCAAGAACCTGATTTTTGACTATGTATCAAAGTTATCAATTTGAAACTCTAATTCACTAATTGATTGATGTTTGTGTTGTTCGTTTATTTGTTTGCTAATTTTTAGCCATTTAGCCTAATTGAATCAAATATTGAATTGTATTGAAAATTGGTCGCATCTGCTTGCATATACATGTATATCATTGAACAGGTCATAGCAAGGAGGCTAGAGCCAGAGAATAAAATTTGTTTGCCCGACAAATAGGTACATGTTTACTACATAATTTCCTGTTTTGTTTGGGTGATGATGATTTTGTGAGCCTATTGGCTAGCCGCTTGGCTTTTTCTTTTTCTTTTTGAAATCTGAAGGACCGGGGAAGCTATTTGAAATTCCCCGATGCTCCCGGTGCAGGGGAGGTTATGGCGAAATTTTTCAAAAATTTAGGGTGTTAGCCAAATTTTTGAAATTTTGAAAATTCTCAGAAACTGAAAAGTTGGAGAATGGAAGCGGATCGAACGTAAAGTTAAATAATCAAACCACTTTCGACTTTGTTCCTTTTCGGGGACGAAAAGTTTTAAGTGGGGGAGATTGTAATAACCCGGAAATTCTGGGCCAGTTTAAAATTTTTATTTTGGCTATTTTAGCAAATTTTGATTATTTAAAATGAATTATTTTAAATAATATCGACGAAATCTATTTTGAATAGAATTCGAACGTATATATTATACGCGTCGTCATTAGAATATAAATATTTATATATAATTATAAATAGAATTGAAAATGGCGCGGTAGTTCGATAATTCGATTTCAAACTTCAATTGAATATACCGGGTGCAAAACAATCTGGATTTTAGTGAAACCAAAAACATTAGTATCTAATTGATGATATCTTTCTAACGAATCTGTCCAATCGAAATTTGATAGCGGGAATCAAAAGGTATGTCCAGTTGAAAATTCTGAATAGTCGCTATGGAATTCAGGCCCTTAAAAATGGACATTTTGCAAACGACCTCGGATTTCGACGAAACCACTTTTGTTAGATCCGCAGTGTCAGGTTATTGCTAGGTTTCAAATTTCATAATTTTTCGAATCAATATGTGAGCGTGGCAAAGGAAAACGCGTTTGACCAGTTTCTGTTGAATTTAATCGACTGGAAATTGGCCATTTTTCAAACGGTCTCAGAATTCGACGAAACTAGTTTTGTTAGGACCGTATCGTCAATACAAAGCTAGAAAATATTTTTATTGAATTTTTAGAGACAGTATGTGACCCCGGTAATTTGAAATGTGCGTTTAAAATTCAATATAATGATTTAAATGAAAATTCAAAAGGAAACTGATTGTAACGATCAAATCAGCTTGCGATACATATCCCATTGTGTTCAGAATGGGGGTAAAACGCTATGGGCGACAGGTGGTGGGCCTCGTTTCGAGGTCGTATGTAAAAGTCAACCTTTTTGCGAAATTAAATAATTAAATAATAATAAAAAAAAACTATTCTTTCCTCCTTTATCTCCTTCTTGGCCCCCCCGATCCATTATTCAGTTAAACCTAAAAAAAAAAAAAAAAAACGAAGAACGACGGAGCGCCGCCACCCGCCCCTGCCATCGCCGGACCTACCGCACCCCCCAGGTGGCGTCGTCGCCGACCAGAAACTCCCCCCCCCCTTCCCCAACCTCGTCGTGCAACCCCCCCCTTCCCCAATCGATCGAGAACCCTCCCTCCCCCAGAACCGACGCCGCACCCTCCACCCCGACCATGCCTCCGGGGAACTCAGCCCCTCCTCCTCAAGCCGCACCCCCTTCTATGGAAAAACCCCCCCACTCCCTCTTGAAACACCTGTAAGTTTTTTTTGTTTGTTGTTCTCTTTTGTTTTTGTTTAGTTTATTTTAAATACATATAGTTTTGGTTAATTAAAAAGGAGTAAATGGATTTTAAAAAAAAAAAATATAAACTGTTTTTTTTTTAGACTTATAAACTGATTTTATAATAAAAGTAAAAACTGACTTTATTAGATTTTAAAAACTGATTTTAATTAAAAGTAAAAACTGACTTTATTAGATATTTAAACTGATTTTAAAAAAGATTTGAACTTTTAAAAGAAAAAAAAACTGATTTTGTTTTAAAGTAAAAACTTTAAATAGGAAAAAGATTTGATCTTTAAAATGGAAAAAGGCGGAATCTATATAAATAAAAATTCGATTTTTATATATTGAATAGCAAAATAAAAATTCGATTTTTATATATTGAATAACAAAGTAAAAATTCGATTTTTATATATTGAATAGCAAAATAAAAATTCGATTTTTATATATTGAATAACGAAATAAAAATTCGATTTTTATATATTAAAAAGCAAAGTAAAAATTCGATTTATATATATTGAAAAGCAAAGTAAAAATTCGATTTTTATATATTGAAAAGCAAAGTAAAAATTCGATTTTTATATATTGAATAACGAAATAAAAATTCGATTTTTACATATGTAGAGAATACGGGCGAAAGCAACAAGAAGGCGATAGCAATGAAGATTTCTATCAATGAAGTGCCGTGGAGCTAGGATAGCTATATGTGAGAACTTCTCACCTTTCAATTTAATTTTTCTAGTTATATATATACTAGGATGCAGACGGTGCTTAGTAGCACCCGACACAAATCGTCCACAGACCATGGACTTGTTTGTTTGACTGTTTGGTGATTGATTGCGATATTGGTTTGAATGTGGTTTGTGGTGTGAAAAATCGAATCGATAAATTGGTTAGGGTTAGACGTGCGCCGTTATAAGGCGAAGGAGTACGGCTAGGTTAGACTCTTACTCCAAATTTTGTGGTTTGCATAATGAAATTGATTTGATTGATGTGTGAATGGCGTGGGCCTTCACTAGACCGGGGATAAGGCTAGGCCTCGTCCCGTTTCTAGTATCGTGCCGTTATGCCGCCGAAATTTTCTAAAATAAGTTAGAAAAATAAAAATATCATTTTATTTAAAGAATGAATTGAATAGAAATTCACAGGTTGAAATAAAATGTTTTATCGTTAAAAATATAATTTTTAACGTGAAGTGAATAAAATAGAATATTCATTTACAAACCTGACGGTTTGTTTATGTACACCTATTTGAATGACATTGATTGGGTCGATAAATTTTACACATCGCCCAACAGCACAAATAAAATATGTGTTTGATTGTTTGAAACCCCACACGGGTGTTGGGATGAAATTTGAAGTTCACTCATCCTGATTGATTAAATATGTCGATCGATTGATTGACAGGCTGTTATAAGCGTTGAATATCTGTATTTGATGCTTATACATTGTAGTGCACTTTGGTTGATGGTTGATTATTTTTCAATGCTATGATATACATGTGTTGTATGAAAATCCATATAATTAACTTTATATGGTAATTGATTGGGCCTCATTCCAATTTGAAAAATAAAGAATATTATAAAATAAAAGTTCATGTGTTGACAGTACTCATTCATTGAGATTGGTCATGTGTTGAACGAAATATTTTAATATTAAAATTTACATTTTTATCGATATAAAATAAAAGTTCATGTGTTGACAGTACTCATTCATTGAGATTGGTCATGTGTTGAACGAAATATTTTGATAATAACAACTATTTTGAAAATAGAAATTTATGAAGCCGTGTTGATTAGATTGACGCCATTTTGACGTAAACGATATTTATATCGATTTCGAAATGAAATGAATTGAAAACGAATTCAAAATGAATTGAAAACGAATTCAAAAGGAATTGAAAACGATTTCGAAATAAATTGAATTGAAAACGATTTCGAAATGAATTGAATTGAATTGAAAACGATTTCGAAATGAATTGAATTGAAAACGATTTCGAAATGAATTGAATTGAAAACGATTTCGAAATGAATTGAATTGAAAACGATTTCGAAATGAATTGAATTGAAAACGATTTTGAATTGAATTGAAAACGAAATGAATTGAATTGAAAACGATTTCGAAATGAATTGAATTGAAAACGATTTCGAAATGAATTGAATTGAAAACGAATTGAAATGAATTCAAATTGAATTGAAATTTGAATTGAATAGAAATGAATTTTGAAACGAATTTATAAAGAAGAATTCAATTTTGATTTGAATTGAAAAGGAAGTTGAAATTGCTTTTGAAACGAATTTAAAACTATTTATATAATTCGTTTTAAATAGAGATCGACGAAGTATATATTATATATATTATATATATAATATAATGGCCTGAATAGAACGCGCCGCGCCGCGGCAGTTCGTGAATTTCGACCATTTATTTCAAACGGACATTGCGGGAGATCCGACCGTCGGATTCTCCTAAAACCGGAACCGTTGGGTTCGTATCGAAAAGAGCTTTCTAATGAATGTTAGAAATTTGAAATCTAACGGTTGGATTTGGAATTATGTCCAAATCAAATTCGAAAAAGGTCGCTGTAAGTGCAGTTCGATGGCCGTTGATGGAAATCGACTGTACAGGCCTTGATAAAATTATTAAAAATTGTAATAATTTGTGTAAAATCATAAGAAATGATTTAGAAAGGATTGGGATGAAAAACTCCATATTTGAAAAGATAAAAATAGATTTTTATCTAAATGAACTAGTTTTGAACTAGAATTATAATTCTATTTATTTTTAAATAAATAAATTGAATATGAAAAGGGTTTTAAAAATAACCAGAATATCCAATGATTGCATTGGAGTGGAATTGAATCGAAATTGTCTTCGGAATATTTCGATGTGGGAATTCGTGATTATACAGGTGTTGTTATGGAAATTTGAAAGATATATATATATCGTTATTTCCAATACGACATTTGTTAGTCGTAGAATTCGATATTGAATATAAGCCGATATATTTTCTATTCAGAGCCTTGTATTGAATATCGAATGTGATTTGGGTTTGTCGTGAGTGGTGTCTTCACTAACACTGTTCTTGAACCCTGTTGAGAAAAGATTAAATCTTTTTATTTAGATTTAATGAAGTGTACCAATTAAATAATATTTAATTGGAATTGAATTGATATTGATTTTTGGGTTTATCGTGAACAGTGTTTTAAATAACACTCGTTCTTTAACCCGATAATTAATTGAATGTGATTTTGGGTTTATCGTGAACCGTGTTTTAAATGACACTGATTCTTTAACCCAGTTAACGATTAAAACTAAGTGGAGTTTTAATGAATCTTTAATTAGATTGAAATAATCGAAATGGAGTATCACCAGTTTTGCTCCAGGCGATAGTTAAATCTTTAATTAGATTTGAACGTGAAATGGTAATTGAATTTACCAATAACACCGTGGTGTTAGATATGAAGTATAACCAGTTTTACTTCATGGGATGAATAGGTTGGGATTGGGAAATTAAAACAAATGGTTACTTCGGTAAGGTTCGCTAATCCCGACTAGTTTGAATTGATATTCAAAAGTTGATTAAAGAATAAATTCAAGAATTTATCTTTGATAAAATTAATGGGAACCTTTCCCTATGAATGTGAAATTAGAAACTAACTGTCGGTTAGCTAAGTAGAATGGTTTTCTGGATACTGATCTGATGTTGGTTTCGGCCTTCGGGGTTAATATTTGGGGAATTATTCTCTTGATTAATTTACGGTTAGTGACTGATGGATTGGAATGAGGCGTAGGTTGTGTTTGTGTAACACTTATTTAAATATACGCGAGTTATTCGGAAAGACCGGGTTTATCCCATTCTGAATAACTGATACGACGATAAGTCGAAGATGAAGACGATGGTCGAAGACCGGAGGTCTTCACGTCGTTTGGGTGATAACTGATGATCTTGATTGGGCTGTACACCCAAAAAGATGGAAACAGTTGGTGATCGTCCAGACGTACTTGGAGATCGATGGATATGCGGGGTACTAGGTGCTCCCGGTTTCGTTCAGACCCAGAACGGACTTGTAAATGGACTGTGTGTCTGACATCGGATTTCATTCTGTGTGACTGATATCGGTTGCATAGGATGGTTTGCCTGTGTGGCATGCTAAGATGCAAATGATCAAGGCTTCTGTTGAAAAGCAAAGTCTTGTGGTTGGTGATCAAAGCACGGCCTTTGTGGCGTAGCTTTGTGTAACGTTTACTTCGCGAGTTTCACACCCGGTATGAACCAAAAACGGGAGACGGACCTCAGGGAGGACTTGCGTTTCTTTCTAGTTAGAAGTGGCGTCAGTGGTTTTGCACGCCCTGACGAGTTTGACTTATGTGGTTGTTGCTGTTGCGAGGCGCCTCGGTTATATCGGTTTCGGCCGATGCTTCTGGTCGGCTGACGGACCAGACTTACACCCCATAGGGTGGGGAAGCGTAGTGTTCAGGCATAATAATCCACATCGGTGGACCGGCCCTGTCGCTCCAAGGCTTGCCTGCGCGCTTGCCTGTGGCTCGGGCTAGAGAGTCACGAATCGGTTGAGGACTATCTTTTGCCTCGGTTCATAGACGGAAATCCAATTTCCAAATACGTGACATTTGCAGTTTTAATTGTAATCCTATATATGGCGACATAGTGGGATGGGGCGCTTATGCCGCCTATGATTGATACTTATGATTTGAAGTTGTTTTATACACTATGCACTTATAATAGTATCAAATGATTTGTTTTAAACGTATCAAGCATTCTTTGGCTGTTATAAGGGAAAACCCTATCCCCCGGCTTGCGTTGCATTGTGTGATAGGACCTGGGTCTTATAACAGCTTCATCTTTCTTTATTTAGCATTGCGCTGTTTGTTTTATGCACTGGTATTCTTGGGAGGAAACCCGTTCCGTGTTATACGGCGTGGTCCCTTGATTTACCTTTGAAAATAAAGATTAATAACTGTTTTAGTTCTCACACCAGTCACATGACTGACCTGGAGTTTATTGTTTTAACCTAAACTCTGGGTGCCCCTATTTTCGACACGGGCAGCTAGTAGTTTTGGTTTTGCAGATTTATATTCACAGGATCCTGGCTTATAGCTGGAACGATATCCGGAAAGCTTTGTATCCGTATATCTCCTTCTAGTTGTGTATTGTATTATTTTCCGCTGCTATGTATTTAAATGTAATTTAAATCTCTGATATTTCTGTGTAATATTCATTTATACTTTGTATATTCTTGTAATCTGATGCATTGTTGTAATATACAATGAAATGTTCTTTTGTATACGTTCTGTTTTGTCCTGTTCTCAAACGATAGGGCGTTTCGAACGGCCTGGATCGGTTTAGCGACTGGTTCGGACCGAGCGAAATTCCTTCTCGTCACACCTTGCCTATGTAAGGTAAGAGATAGTATTTTATCACTCGCTATACCATCTAGCCGACCTTATTGCATAATCTCCTTAGTCACTTAATACTTCTCGTAGGATAGGTAGACATGTCTGACATTTTTATTTTTCAGGTTTGGGTAGGCCCTACACACACACCATTTAAGACACTTAAACTGAAAGACCTACTCTCAGGTAGACTCCTCAACCCAAGCCACTTAAGCCACAAGGAAGTGGACTATACGCGAAGATTATTAAGTTCGAACCCCATTAGCCTTTAATACCTTTCCCTATTGGGATAAAGTGAGCTATGTCATTTAGTCATTCCTGTTTAATTTCTTTTCATGGAAGTACTATACGTACATGACTAATTATCATCACGGGTTCCTATGGTTAATAATGTTCACATCACTAACCTGCTAAGTCCAGTTCTAACTTTTAAATATAAATTTTATATTAATCAACTGTAAATAAGGAAAGTTATATCCTCTTTACCTTACGATATTTATTTAATTACCTCCAAAAATTGGATTAAGTATTTAAACAACAATTTATATCCATTAACCCGATTTTTATACCCCTTACTTTCATTCATGTATTTATTGCCATTTATGACCATAATGGTCATATTTCTCTAAGGCTACCGTTTCCACTAGGTATTCTTATTTTATTAATCCCGAAGTATCTATTTGTTGTACCCCAAAAGAGAATTACTACTTTTATTTATTTATATATTTCCTATTATATATATATATATATATATATGTGTGTGTGTGTGTGTGTGTGTGTGTGTGTGTATCTGTGCACTAGACCTCTCACATTAAGTTGACCACTTGTGGATGCTGGATTTGCCAGTCGGTTTCAGGAAGACTTCTACCACATGTTGAACTTAACCTCGTGTCTTCGTACACTTATATTTATGCATTAAACCTCTCATATTAAGCTGTCCACCTATAGATGCTAGATTTTCTGGGTGGTTCGGGGCAGACATCGACCACAATTTAAGCTTAACCTCGTGTCTAAATGCGGTTGTATTTAAAATTCCCTAATTGGTGTTTACATCATTAATCCTAATCAATTTAGGAATTGTAACCATTATCTTACTATATTCACTTTTACCCAACCAACATCGGTTACAATGGTTATTTATTGATTTGAGGTCCTATTTATAGCAATTAATTATATTGATTGCTACAATGGTCACTACAAATATATTAATTCAATATGGATTACATTTTCACATATAATTCCATTATTGAATATCGTTCAAACATTCAATACAATGCATATTTTATCATTTTACATGGATTTGGACAGGTAATATATATATATATATTTATTTATATTTTTCAAGTGGTTAACATAGTTATTTTATTTATTATTATTTTTAAATTTAATGATTTGGTTTAATCAATAACCAAGCATTCTCTTTGCATTCAATCTTTCCAAAAGGTTCCAAATTTTTAAAAAAGACCGTTAGCTATAATCATTGTAAACTATGCCTGATTAATGGAATAGACACATTTTCAAATCAAAAGAAATACATGTTAATGTATGTTTTGGAATAGTAGATGCGAATTACACACAAATATGTATATTTATACGTACTTTTGCACCACTTTTCACCTTTTCAAATCTTTTTGTCATATATCTTGTGAACTCAAAATAATGTCTTTTTTCTCAAAAAGAGGAAAATGATATATTTACAACAACTAAGACAAAACCCCAATGACATTGAATACAAATAGGCATATTTCTTTTAACAATTACAGTCACATAATTTTGCCATTGTATCTTTTTATCCAAATTCACATAATTTATCATTCAACATTAAATTTTCATATCTGGAATATAACTACATTCAAATGGTGTTTAATGGGACTGATTTCCATATCTACGGTGTTTGCAACAAACACAACATATTTTCAACATAATTATAGGCAATAAGTATAAACAATTTCAATAAGCCTACAATTAGTATTATTCCTAACCATAATTCACAATTCCTAAGTTTTGACAAATATTTATTAGTAGATCTGATTATTGCCAATTAAAATTCAATAATATTTTGAACAGATCTGATGAAATTTGGCATATATTTTGAGATCTAGAACAAATGACATAAATATGATATTATAACTTTGTATATAAATTTCCCACTCACCTGAAAGCTTCCAAATCTAAAGTTTGAATAGTCTTTCAGGCCCACAATTCCCATATTCTTATAGATCTACAATTTATCTAAAAAGGGGATACTTTCAGTTCTGTAGATATGCAAGAAAATAGAAAGAGAGGGGAGAATTTGATGTAGATTGTCAATTTACATTATTTTCCATTGGATCTGATAACCCCTTTAATGCCTATGTGATTCGTGTTTGATTTGTTGTATATGAATATATTTTTAATCAAGTAATTAGGTTATAGGAGAAAGGGAGATGGTAGAGCTTCGCTGTCACCTACAGATTTGTGTTGACAGGAGTGATGTCTAACCCCTTTATTTATAGGAGTGGGATTGGCCATGAACCGTTAGATTACATCAATGCATGGAGTATAGGTCTTCGTGTAGTTACTATTGCAACTATCTTGAGAGTATAGATTGCAATAACACAAAGAGCCTCTGGACGGGTTCAAAGCTCGAAAGCCAAAATCATGGAACCATCGTCGGGTTTTTCTGAGTTTTCATACCATTCCATCCTTATAGGCAATGAGATTAATATCTCCATGAATTCCATCCCTTCCCAACAAATGATATATTATGACATGCATGACCAGAAGGTGCGACCAGAAGGATTGCAACATTTGGTGATCATGTGGATGAGCTGGTTGTATAGGGAGAGACGGGACCCATAGGTGTGGGGCCGCATAGAGAAGAGAATGCTAGAAGCGAGAAAGAAGGCATTGTCATGGCACTATACATAATGGCATATTTCGTTGTTCTATAGAATCCATCAGGTTTAGTTGTCTCGTGAATCGACGAAGCTTTGCTAAGGCACGTATATGCAAAGTACGGATTATCCTAGGATGATGTTCTGGTTCCTGGGAAGGATAATGTGGTGCATGCACTATTGGTGGATTATACTTCCTCGAATCGACATAGCTCTGTCGGGTTTGTACCCCCGTCATGCCCATATATCCGCGATATTCTGCACTTCTTCCATTTAGCGTCGAAGAAGATTCATCTGAATGCATACATCTTTTAGCTCGACACTAACATCTTATTCGTCTAGCGGTTGGGCATAGAACCAAGTCGGGATGACATTTGATTCCTCTCTGTGAAGAGAAGTACTACGCCTTTCCTTGTCTTCTTAGAGGCGCAGGACAACAGTCGTGTCATCCTCGGGGTGTGAACAAGCTAGCTACTTCAAGCATGATTGGTTCCTCGTTTGATGCCCTTCAGGATTTGCGAAGAGATGGCTTGCCAGTTGTATGTGTTTTAAAACTTAATCTGTACTTCAGGTTAATTGAGTTAACTAACTTGAAACTCTGAGTGATAGGTATTCCCCAGATTCTGAGGGACAACATATATTCTAAGAGTGCCTTGAAGCTGTTGAATGTTCCAAATGCTTATCGAATGCCCATATATTTCTATTTGATTATCTCCTTCATGTGTCAGTCTTACTTTCTGAAGGCTGTTCAACAGTTGGTAAGGCCGATGATGAAGAAGTGACAGAAGCAAAAGGAGGAGTGGCTCCTCTAGGTTTTCTAATGGAACTGCACTTTATCGTACACTCCCGTCGTCCCCCTCCCTCGTTGAAGAGGAGGTTGCAAGAGCTTATGGGGAAGTAGATGGCCATGACAGCGATGATGAGGAGTTCACTGAAGGAGATGAGTTGATGCCCACTCCCTTTCCATCTATGGAAGAGGAGACGAGGTAGGGAAAAGGTCTAAAATAAACTTCTTTAGTAATGACTTCTGAGACCACCGCGTCGATAAAGCTTGAGTACTAGTTATCGAGCATGGACACGGTTTCCACCAAGACTTCTATTTTCGGATTCAGCGACAGTAATGTCGAGAGCCTATTGTTGAGCGTTAGGGAAATAACCCCTTCAAGCAGGCCAAAATATGATCCATGGAGGGAAAACTTAAGATACACACACTCATAAGCATTGCAAGACACAACACTTATTCATGTACATGGGATCTTTATCTCTGATCTGAGTTTTGCTTTGTGTTGGTGCAATGGCCTGAGATGGTGATATAGACTGAGGTCATGTTTTTAGAAGTCGCTAACGATCGAAAGGTGGTGCCACAAGCAGTTTCATAAGAAGTGTGGAATTATATACACAACCCCCACAACCTGTCGACCTTGGTAGTTGTTGGCGATGTCGAGACCACCTGCGCCATTCAATTTCTTTACCACCTAGCATCCGGGTGGCCGGAGCAGAAAGGATACCAGAAATAACAAGCGCAAAGCAGCCGGTGGCGACCATTCCTCTGTATGTTACACCTGTAGTGCCGTTGGCTAGACTCACATGAAAAGAAAATAATGCAGGAAGCTCGGGGACCTAGAGAAGGAACATGAGGAAACAGGGCCCAATATTTCCCAACATGTCAAAAATCCCCAAGGTAAGCGTCTTGGAGAAGAAAAAGATGTTGAAAAGTAATTCCCAACTGTCTATTTCAAAGAACTGTCATAGATATCCGATCTGCATATGGTCCCACTGCATAACGATGAAAATATGTGGTGTCGGTTATACGATGACTTTCACAGGTATCAGGAATTATAACAGTATGTCAAGAGACTCTCAGAGCTAATCATCCAAAAGAATGTCGAGATCGAGGGTGTGAAGCTCGAATTTTGTTTGAATGGGAGAGTCTCAAGAATCGAGAGATCTAAATGGGTAAGACAAGTTCCCGAATCACATCAATTTCCGTATATTCGAGTAACATTTTCATGTGCTAACTTTCTGTAATACCCCAATATTTAATACACTGTAACCATATTTAAAGCCAATAAATTTGGAATAACCTAACTAAATATTCATAATTAAAAAAAACGGCATTACCATTGCGTTCGTCTTGGAATTCTAGTTAAGATAGACCCGATGTTTGCATAAAATGGATAACGTATAAAGAAGTTATGGGCATTAAAAGTTAGTACACATATAAGAGAATTATGTACGAATATAAAATATATTCCAGAAAATACAAAACGGGGAAAGCGGGAAATATACTTGTTAGGGAACGACCTAAGTTTAGCTCGGGTCGACCCACAGGTCGACCTAAAGGGTGTGGGATGACACTAGGTTCGACCCAAGGGGTAGGTGGGTCGACCCATCCTAGATCCGACCGAATTTCGAGTGTGAACCTTGACTGTTTTGTGACCCCATTCATTGCTGACTTAGCATGACTTGTATGGTTCAGATTTAAAACCTAGAATATAAATGTTGAGGTTGACTTTGTGAATCTATAAATAGGTGGCTTCTCCCATTCTGATTTGCACCATTTCTTCATACCTTCTTCCTCTATAAATCAATTCTTAAAATATAAACATATAATGGGGGAGCACTATTGAGGACTAGACCGAACAGAGATAACATCAAGGCTTGCATACATACAACTTGGATTGGACTTTTCTACGGCATAACATTATATATGTATGTATGTATGTATGTATGTGTCTTCACCAAGACCCATTGTGAGTTTCATGTTATTTACAAATATGATTTCTTATATTATATAATGCCAATTAAATGAAATTGGGTTATGATATACAGTGTTAGTAAGATAAAAGTTATACATGTTTTCACAATTAATCACTATGTCGATTATGATGAGTAAAACATATGCCTTTGATGTTGGATAATTAACAAGTTATATGTACCTATCTTCCTTTTCCCATGTTTTATGTTTATTTCCAGTCTTGCCTATATGCCTATGTGATTTGATTCTATTCTCCTTCCTCTGTTTTCTCTTTTTATTTTATGCAAAGCCTAGGCCTTTGGAAGCCTAGGCTATTCCCGACTAGAGTGTGCGTATACTTGAGGTAATATTGAACGATATAAAAAGTGGAATTTAGGCATTGGGATTGATTAACTATAATTTGGGAAGAAAGATAATATACAAATGTTTGGACTTGCTGTAAACTGATAAAAATGGGGTAATACTTGCTGTAAATGGATAATATCATAAACATGTATATGTTTAATTTGGAACATAGATGATAAATAATATGCATATGAATTGGACATGTTAAATCTGACTTAAAAATGACATTAAGTAAAAAACATGTTAAGAATAAGGTGAGGACCAGATGTAGGATAATAATCTAAAATGTTGTGGGAATTGTATACAGCTAGGTAGGTGTTTTGGGGTAGGGTTATACACACAAAATGACATGGAATATTACAACTACGCTTATTAGTAAACCTAAACCTATTGGGTTAAACATGAAGTATTAATAAGCTAAGAGGTCCCTCATATGCTATTGTATCGGATTTTGGGGACCCTTAAATACTAGTTATTTGAGGGCACTAGCTTAGGGGATTTGGCTTGTGTCCATCTGCTGTTTGGAACCCATATCGGTCAGTATCCCTGTGGTTATCTTATTAGAAGGGGCTTCACACTAGGTAGGGGCCAGGGTACACTTTATTGAACTGTATAGTAAGAGGTTCACATGGAGGTGGGTACGGGTACGTTCCGGCAGAGTCATGAGCGTGCATGGGTCCGACTAGGGAAGGTAAAATGTTGTAACACCTGTAAATAGGTTTTTGTTATATAATTGTTGGGTTAGGGAGTAATACACCCTACTGTCGGGGCTGACATAGGGTATTTACGTAGTAAGGAGCCGATCGCATGGGTAGTAACTTTCATACACCTAATCCTGCTTTTATGTAATTAGGTTAACACCTAATCCTATTGTGTAATTAGGGTATGCCTAATCTTGCTGTTTATTTCTGTTGTTAAATCATGTTGCTCATTTCTGATATTAATCCTGTTGATATGTAATTAGGCAAAAACGGAATCCTATGGAACTTGTTATACTAGTATTGGTGCAGACACACCTGTCTTAAGATATAAATGTGAAGCATTACTCGATCATAGATTATTCCTCTTATTCCTGTCCATTATGCTGATCTATTTAGTTTATCTATTGCCTTATATGACACTGTACCTTTCTCATCTAGTCTTATTTACCTGTCTTGGCATTCTATTTTATGCATATGTGTAAATCACTGTAACTAGCCAATTGTTTGACTCTTTTCTTTTGCCTCTTTCTTCCTTCCCCCCCTCAGGTCATCAGAGTGGAAGCACTCAACAGTGACTAGGATTTCTCTTACTGCTTGGATTTCTTTAGCTGAATTGTTTCGACTTGTTCTCTACTTTAGTATGGTTTATGGCAAGGGATATGATTTTATGTACTTTGGTGCTTTGGTTTATGAGATAGATTTGATGTAACTGGTTTTGACTGTAACCTATTGAAACTATACTTTATTTTAATGATGAAGTTAAGATTTTTCCATTGCTTATTTTATTTGTCTTGCAATTTTTTTAATGTTTACCTGTTGCGCTTCACGAAACATAATGCATTCTCTTATGAGTGACATTAACGGATGTGGGGTGTCCATTTGGTATCAGAGCTGAAGGTTACAAGATCAGAGAAAAGTTTTTAAAATTGGTTTAAAAAAAAGGTATTTTCAAGAAAAAAATGTTTTTGAAAACCATATTCCTCCAAGCTATATCTAATATTCTCTCGATCTCTTGTTGAATCCTTTTTCTATTCTTTTCAGCTTGTCTTGGACTCCTAATCTTCCTGAAGGTATTCCGTTACCGACATGATTCCGTAGGTATCTTGAGGCTATGGCACTTACCGGAGGTCAAGGAGATGCTTCTCCCCCAACTACGGCCACTGTTTCTGCACCTCCACGAGTAGATAACTTCTCTAAGTTATGCAAAGACTTCTGCGCTATGGGAGGAAAACCATTCCTTGGTACCGAGAGCTTTGTTGAAGCAGAATTGGCTACGAGAGATGGAGAATGTGTTTGGACTCTATGAGATCGACGACCGAAGGAAGATATAGTTAACTGCAAGACAACTAAAGGACGAAGCTTTCTACTTGTGGGAAGTGACGCAACCTGGAAAACCAGTAGCTACATAGGATGACTTCACGCAGAGATTTGAGGTAAAGTTTATTTCAAGCGGAAGAAGGATTTTAAACGGAGTGATTCTTGGCTTTGAAACAAGGGGATATGACTGTTAAAGATTATATGAATAAGTTCAATCAACTGTCTATATTTGGACTAGACTCGGTGAAAATGACCCACAAGAAGGCACTCGGACTTGAGAGAGGATTAAATCAGCCTCTTCATGGACTTGATTTATCTCATATACCAATGGAAGCGACGTTTGAAAGGCTGGTTGATGTGGCTCTTATGCACGAAGACAATAAGGGTGAGAAGAAAGATACTAAGATTGAAGAGACTCAAGAAAAGGTCAAACAAAAATGGCAGCCCAGAAAAGGAAAGAAAAAGAAAGGTGGTAAATCTGACAAGGTTTAGATCAAGAAGGATATCAAGTGTCATGTTTGCGGAGCTATGGGCCATTTGGTGAAGAACTGCAGAAAGAAAAAGGAAGCTAGCTTTAATTGTGGACAAATGGGTCACTTCACTAAGAAGTTCCCTAGAAAGCAAGGACAAGGATCAGGAACTTCCGGGCAAGTGAATGCTTTGGAAACAAGTGGACTTGATCGTGGTAGGAAAGTCACGGTTGAAGGTTTGGTTTCCATTCTTGACTATCCTGTTTGAACCCTGTTTGATTCTGGCGCTTCACATTCTTTTATATCTAGTTCTTTAGTAGATAGTCTGCACCTTAACTAGTATAGTCTCTGATCATGTAGTAGTCTCAAACCCTATAGGAGGATTGGCTCATTTATCCATGATGTGTAGGGGTTTGAGAATTTCTATCTTGGGTGTCAGGTTTGAATGCGACGCATATGTGCTGGGCTTTATGGGCTATGGTTTGATTCTAGGCTTGGATTGGATAGCCATGTATGGTACCATCCTTGATTGCGAAAAGTGAGTAGTTAGACTTCTTACTTGCCACGGTAGGACTTTGGAGATTTCCTACAACCCACAGGGGTCAGTGATGCTCAGTTTTCTAGAATCGCTTGATATTTCTCTAGATGACTTGCAATCTATGCCCATATTTAGAGACTACTTGGATGTGTTTAAGGAGTTAATGGACTACCTCCAAAGCGTGAGTTAGACTTTCGGATTTACTTGGTAGAGAATGCGAGGCGAGTTGCTCTACCAGTGCGCCACATGGCTCATAGGGAAAGGAAGGAGCTCAACAAGCAAGTAAGGGAGCTATTCGAGAAAGGTTTTATTGGGCAAAGCATTTTAGAGTGGGGAGCTCTAGTCGTCTTTGCAACTAAGGCAGACGGCTCACTTCGTCTATGTGTGGATTATAGGGAGCTGAATAGGCCCACTAAGAAGAATAGGCACCCACTACCGAGAATTAACGACCTGTTTGACCAGCTAGTAGGCACATCAATTTTCTCACAGATGGATTTGGCTATGGGGTTTCATCAATTGAGAATGGAAGAGGACAACATTGATAGGACTGCATTTTGAACTCCAGATGGTCTTTTTGAGTGATTAATGGGCTAACCAATGCACCCGCCTATTTTGTGGACTTGATAAGTAGGGTTTAGGGAGTTTCTAAACAAATTCGTGGTGGTCTTTGTGGATGACATTTTGATCTTCTCAAAGAATGAGAAGGAACATGCCTAATACTTAGGAGAGGTTCTACATAGTCTCATGTCACATCAGCTCAAGGTAAAGTTTTCTAAGTGTCACTTTCGGAGAAACGAAGTAAGGTTCCTAAGGCATGTGGTCTCCAAGGACGGGATATCAGTGGACCCCGCAAAAGTCGTTGTAGTTCAAGATTGGAGGGCTCCAAAGAATGCAACAGACATGTGAAATTTTCTAGGGTTGGCGGGCTACGATAGAAATTTTATCAAGGACTTTGCAAGGGTACCATCCCCGCTTACCCGACCAATGAAAAAGAACTTGGCTTTTCATGGAGTATTGATTGTGAAGATGCCTTTCAGATATTGAAGAGGGCTCTGGCAACAACCCCGGTTCTAACTCTCCTAGATGGAAGCAAGATATTCATTGTTTACACGGATGCATGTGGCATAGGGATTGATGTCGTTCTGATGCAAGAGGGAAGGTTAGTATGCTATGGTAATAGACAGTTGAGTTTTCACGAGAAAACCTACCCTACCCATGATCTAGAGTTGGCTGCTATAATGTTCGCATTAAAGTCTTGGCGACATTATCTACTTGGAAAAAGAATTGAGCTATACACAGATCATAAGTCGCTCGAATACTTGTTTTCAAATAAGGATCTCAACCTTAGGAAGCAATGGTGGATGCAGTTTCTAGGGTCCTACGAATTCGAGATAGCTTATACCCCAGGCAAGGGTAATGTAGTAGCGGATGCATTGAATAGGAAGAGGATGACTTTGAGTGCTCTATTGTTAGAAAGGCGAAGTTTGCAGTACATCTCGACCTTTGATTTCGATCCATCTACGGATTTCACTTTGGGATTGTTAGCATCATTGGATGTGCAACCTACTTTGTTGGAATATATTGGATCTTGGCAACAGAAGGAGCCGTAGATAGCTGACATCTTTTAAAGACTTGGTAGAGGAGAGACTTTTAGTCACCTTGCTAGGTATACCGTGGATGATAAAGGGTGTCTAGGACAAGATGGAAGGCTATGTTTCCCTAAGACTGGAGAATTTATTAAGGCATTTCTTAAGGAAGTTCATCATTCTTGGATGACTATCCATCCGGATGCCGACAAAATGTATCAAGACATGAAGGGGGTTTTCTTTCGGAGTGGCATAAAGAAAGATGTGGCAGAATTTGTAGCTCGATGCATGACACGCCAAAGAGTAAAGGATAAGCAAAAGAAACCAGGCAGATTGCTTTAGCCACTGGATGTTCCACAATGGAAGTAGGAGAGCGTCTCTATGGATTTCATCAATGGACTGCCTCAACCAAGGAAAGGCAATATAAGCATTTGGGTGATGGTGCATAGACTTACGAAGAGCGCTCATTTTATTCCTGTCAAGAGTAAGAGGACAGCGACCTGGATAGCATTAGTATATCCTAGAGAGATAGTCCGACTGTATGGGGTACCTTCTAACATAGTAAGCAACCGTGACCCCAACTTTACTAGTGAGTTTTGGAAGGGCTTGCAAGAGGTGATAGGTACACAGCTACGTTTGAGCATGACATACCACCCTTAGACAGACGGGAAAACTGAGAGGGTGAACAGAGGTCTTGAGGATCTTCTGAAGTTATGTATCCTAGATTTTGGAGGGACTTGGGAAGATCACCTTCCACTGGTGAAGTTCTCCTACAACGACAGTTACCAATCCAGCGCAGGCATGGCACCCTTCGAAGAATTATATGGATGACCTCGTAGAATGCCGACTTGTTGGTGGGAGTCCATGGACAGACTTCCACTTTGACCAGAAGTGATTCGAGACACTTCCGAGAAGATTGATCTTAACCCTCGAAGAATGAAAGTCGCTCAATACGGACAGAAATTTTATGCCAATAAAAGGAGGTCCAACTTGGAATTTGAAGTAGGAGATATGGTCTTCATTCAGGCGTCATCGCTAAGGAATGTTGTATGCTTTGGCTTAGTACGGAAGTTGGCGCCCAGATTTGTAGGGCCATTCCCTATAGTATAGAGGATTGGGTAGATGGTTTATAGGATTAAGCTACCAGATAGACTGGCAGGCTACATGATGTATTTCACGTTTCTCATTTGAGGAAATGTCTCCATGATACGACAGAGATAGTAGAGCCGAGCACTTTGAGGGCATATAAGTTGAGAAGGAAGCGTCGATGAGACGAGTTCCTACTCATATCCTTGGATCAGAAATTAAGAAGCTACAGAACAAAGAGATCAGATTGGTTAAAGTGCGATGGGGAGAAGACTGGGAAGATGCAACATGGGAACCCGAAGATAGGATTTGCGCTTCTTATCCTTTTCTTTTTGAATGTAAGTTCTTGACTTCTTTTTCTAAGCATTTACTTTGCATTTGCTTCTATCATTAGAGTTTATCCTATTGTTTGAACCTTTTGATCCTTAGGTAGAATCCAATGGTTGGAAACATGTGTTTGAAACATGTTATGATTGATGGTTACGAGTGGATGCAAGTGTTTGCAAGTGGTTGCTCGTGGATGCTTATACACACACTAGGAACTAGATCGGCTCAATCACTTACATATGGATGTGTGTGTATTTTAGTTTTTTCCATGGATGGAAATGAATTATCATCATATAAATGTTGCATTTGGATGAGCGATTATGCACACATATAGAATTTTTATGTTATACTAGGGCTACTTGCATACATTTTGGATTCATGGCACAAACATACATTGCATTAAGGAGGTTAACTGAATCAGTCGACCACCTGATTTTCGTATTAATGAAAGGACATATACACACAACACTTTGCATATGTTCGTACAAACATCAGAAATTTATTAAGTATAATGGATACCTGTGGATAATGGATGAGTAGATGGTTGTAGGTGGATGTTATGATAGTAACATTTTACTTAACTTGGAAATTTCAGGGATGAAATCCTTTAAAGTAGGGAAGAATGTAACACCCCAAAATTTAATACACTATAAACATACTTAAAGCTAATAAATTTGGAACAACTTAATTAAATATTCAGAATTAAGTAACACCGACATTACCATTATGTTCGTCTCGGAATTCTGGTTAAGATAGACCCAAGTTTGCGTAAAACTGATTACGTGTGAAAAAGTTATGGGCATTAGAAGTTAGTATACATATAAGAGAATTATGTATAAATATAAAATATATTCCAAAAAATAAAAACGAGGCGAGCGGGAAGCATACCCATTAGGGGACAACCCACGTTTAGCCCGGATCGACCTACAGGTCAATCCAAAGGGGTTGGCACGACCCTACGGTCGACCCAGAGGGTAGGTGGGTCAACCCATCCTAGATTCGGCCGAATTCCGAGTGCGAATCTGGAATGTTTTGTGACCTCATTTGTTGCTAATTCAACATGACTTTTACAATTTGGATTTAAAACCTAGAATCTAAAGGCTGAGATTAATTCTGTGATTCTATAAATAGGTGGCTTCTCCCATTCTGATTTACGTCATTTCTTCATACCTTTTTTCTCTGTAAATCTATTCTTAAAATATAAACATATAATGGGGGAATGCTTCTGAGGACTGGATAAAACAGAGATAACATCAGGGATTGCATATATACAACTTGGATTGAACTTTTCTACGGAATAGTGTTATGTATATTTTTCTTCACCAAGACCCACTATGAGTTTCATGTTATTTACCAATATGATTTCTTAGATTATATCATGACAGTTAAATAAAATTGAGTTAGGATATACAGTGTTAGTAAGATAAAAGTTATACATGTTTTCATGGTTAATCACCTATGCCGATTATGATCAGCAAAACATATGACTTTGATGGTGGATAATTAACAAGTTATGTGTACTTATCTTCCTTTTCCCATTTTTACATGTTTTAGTTTATTTCCAGTCTTGCCTATATGCCTATGTGATTTGGTTCTATTCTACCTCCTCTATTTTTCCTTTTTATTTTGTGTCAAGCCTAGGCTTTTGGAAGCCTAGGCTATACCCAACTAGAGCGTGTGCATATTTGGGGCAACATTGAATGATATAAAAAGAGGAATTTAGGAATTGGGATTGTTTAACTGTAATTTAGGAAATATACACATGTTTAAACTTGCTGTAAATTGATAAAAAGTGCTAATACTTTTTGTAAATCGATAATATGCATTAACATGTATATGCGTAGTATGGAAAATAGATGACAAATAATATGCATATGAATTGGACATGTTAAATTTGACTTAAAACTGACATTAACTAAATAACATGTTAAGAATAGGGTAATGACCAGGTGCAGGATAATAAACTAAAATGTTATGGGAATTGTATACATCTGGGCAAGTGTTTTGGGGTAGGGTTGTACACACGTAATGACATGTAATATTACAACCACTCGTATTAGTAAATCTAAACCTACTAGGTTAAATATGAAGTACAAATAAGCTAAGAGTTACCTCGTCTGCTGTTGTATCGGGTTTCAGGGATTCTTAAATCCTTGTTATTTCAGGGAATAAGCTAAGGTGGTTTGTCTTGTGTCAATTTATTGTTTAGAACCCATATCAATCAGTATCCTTGTAGATATCTTATTAGAAGTGGACCTCACACTATGTAGGGGCTAGGGCAAGCTTTACTGAATTGTATAGTAAGAGGTTCACATGGGGGTGGTTATAGGCGCATTCTGGTGGGGTCATGAGGTGCATGGGTCCGATTAGGGAAGATAGGATGTTGTAACACCTGTAAATAGGTCTATATTTTATAGTTGCTGGGTTAGGTAGTGATACACCTACTTCCAAGGCAAATCGCATGAGTAGTAATTAGGGTATACCTAATCGTCATGTTATGTAATTAGGTTAACACCTAATCCTATTGTATAATTAGGGTATGCCTAATCCTGCTATTTTTTTCTACTATTAAATCCTGCTATTCATTTCTACTATTAATCCTGGTGATATGTAATTAGGCAAAGAACCTAATCCTGGTTAACTTGTTATACTACTATTGGTGCAAACATACATGTCTTAGGATATAAATGTGAAGCATTACTCGATCATAGTTTATTCCTGTTATTCATGTCCATCACGATGATCTGTTTAGTTTATTTGTTGCCTTATACGAACTATACCTTTCTCATCCAGTCTTATTTACCTGTCTTGGCATTCTATTTTGTGCATATTTGTAAATCACTGGGACTCACAAGACTTTTATGTCTAACCCTTTTGTTGCCTCTTTCTTCCTTCCCCTCCATCCTTAGGTCATCAGAGTGGAAGAACTCAATAGTGACTAGTATTTCTCTTACAACTTGGATTTCTTGATATGTACTGTTTTGATTTGCTCTCTACTTCAGTATGGCTTATGGCAGGACATATTATTTTATGTTCTTTGGTTTATGAGATATTTTATGAGACAAACTTGATGTAATTAGTTTTGATTGTAGCTTGTTGAAATCATGCTTTATTTTAATGATGACGTTAAGATTTTTCCATTGCTTATTTTATCTGTCTTGCAAATTTTTTGTAATGTTTACCTATTGCGCTTCACGGAATTTAATGCAAATTCTTATGAGTGACAATAACAAATGTAGGGTGTCAGGCTATTTGTTTCCAAAACAAATGGATTGAAGAGGGAATTGGTGGAGATAAAGGAAGCAATGGTCAGGGCTCGCAAAGAGCATAAAGAGGTGCTGGTTTTAACTGTAGCTTGGGAAGCCACGCTCAAGAAGGATAATAAAGTGGTATCTAAAGAGAACGTCCGGCTATGAGAGGAAATTAATGAAGTGCATCAACTTCGACAAAATAATGAGGCCTTGACCACAGAGATTGAAAACGGTGGGAGGAAAATGAAAGGGCATGACAACAAATTAAAGAGAACAAAGAGCTCAGAAAACTTCTCGAATCAAATGAACTACTGGAGGTACAGTGGTCATGTTGTTGACGCAATGAAGTTAAGTGCTGCGAGTGGAATAAGGTTGGTATGGAGAGAAGGAGGCTTAGAAGAGAAGGATGCTTGATGTGGAGAGAATGAACGTTGAGCTGAATGTTTCGAGAATGGAAACGAAATACAGGAGTAGGTAACATGTTTTAAAACTTTGGATGAGATGGCACAGTAGAAGATGGAGCAGTTTCAAATGTTTAGGTTGGTGCCAAGTGGGTGAGCCCAAGTTTAATTAAAATAATTTTTATTTTTAAATTTAAACAATGTATCAAATTGTAAATCCCATAACTTATCCATACTTTATTGAATTTCAACAAAACACGATCCATTAGGGTCGTAGGATTGCAGGCTACACAATGGAATCAATCTGGAGTTATTTGGAGATCGTTTCAATTTTAACAGTTTAAAACTCCTGATGTAATCAACGGACGTTGATCGTTATTCAACAATCAATGATCAAGGTGAGTAAACTCACTAACTTTGTCCAGTTTTATAATATTATAAGTGTTATTCAATATTGATAAATAATGGTTGAATGCTATGTGATGGTTGTTTGGATGAATTGCTAATTTATTTGTTGAAATTATTGATAAAGTTATATATATAAATCGTTGGTTAAATATTATTTCTGTTTATTATAATATTTCATATCGATATAAAAGTGGTGTTATCTATGTTGATTAACATTTGTGGATGCAGGGAAAAAGGTTGGCGGAATCCAACTGGCTTCCTCAACAATTATTTTTCATATATTGCATTATATGATGTGGGAAATAATCTATGGTTGGTTATTGTTTGTTTGAGATGTTTGAATAATGCTGACCTGAAAATAATTGGTATTTAAATACCATAGAATATATTGGAAAGGAATTCAAGTTTTAAAAAAAAAACAAAATTTATTTTTAAATAGAAAAATTGAATTTAGTTTGACTAGAATATAATAACTTGTTTAATTATATAAAACAAGTTGTTTTGTTTGTAGATGCTATTTATAAATCTTCTGAAATAATTGTTATTATATAAATTAGAAATATAAATTCGAGAATGGACTCAAAAGGGAATTGGGAATTGTTTTCAAAAGAAACCGATGTAGTTATTTCGATGTTCGAAATTTAAATAGAATCAATTTAAATCCATAAGGACTTATATTTAGAATTCGACAATGTCGAATGTTATTAAAATAATTTATTTTTAGAAATTATATATTATATAATTCAGAAATTGACAAGATAATTAATATTTGGGCTTGACACTAATAATCTATAATAAAACATGCAATCGAGATTAAGTTATAAACTTGATATTTATTTAACAAGAAGCTGACTTATAAACGGAGTTTATGAAGTGGAATGGGAATATGAATTTATAAAATAACTCAGTAAACATGATTTGAACCTATAAGCGTACTTATAAATAAAAATTAGGATTTGATTGATATAACGAGTCCGATTTCCTAGAAAGGAATAATATTCATGTTTTAATGTGAATAATGATTTAAATGAAAATGTTTTGCAAATTGAAATGGTTATAAAAGGAGATTGGTAAATGTTTGGAAGTGATAAATTCAAGAATGAATTTAGGAATTGAGTTGACCTGAAACGGTGAATTTATTCCGACACTCGAAACATTGATCGAATAGAGATTATTCGAAACAGAGTTATGAGTTGAAATTCGAGTATATCGAATTCAGAAGGTACTATTTACTTTCAAATTTTAGTTAATATTTATTTATTTAATTAAATATATTTATTTATTCTAAATAAAGAATGAAAGTTACAATTTTAATTTAAATATTTTGGAAGCAGGTACTCTAACACTAGCGTTATAATCAATGTTTTATACAACGATCGTTAAATCTATATAAATGGATTTTGGAATATTTTCTAAATATAATGAGAGACGTTGTCTAAGGATAAAAAATGAAATGATTTTGTCTATAAGAAGTTAAGAAATGGAGTTAAGGGGAATAGGAACTAACTAGAGATTAGTTAAGTTGAATGGCTTTCTGAGTTTTGATCGAATGTTGGTTGTGGCCTTCGAAGTTAACACTTAGGGAGTTGTTCTTTTACTAGTTTACGGTTAGGGACTGATGAACGTGGAAGAAAAGTGATGCATGAATAAGAAATGGGAATGTTTTCTAATATTAATAAGAAGTATTTTCTAGAATATAGAAAATAAATAATATAAATTAAATGGAAACGTTTTCCAAGAATCGTGAGAGGCTAAATAAGTTGGAGGAATATTTGGGTAAAGAGATTGAAAGGAAATTGAGAAGTGAATAAATTGTTGATAAACTAAATTAAAGGGGCTCAATGTTGATTGATGGCTGATCAATATAGTTTCTGTATGGAAATAAAATCTTTGTTTGTATGGATGTTTTCCTATGACAGTTAAATAACCATCTACCAAAGATTTTGACCATTTTTTCGTTGTCAAGACAGAGATACCGGTAGGAATGGCAATGAGGCGGTTTGGAGCGGGTTTTTCGTGCCCCAGACCCGACCCGGACTTCTTATACCCTACCCCGAACCCGCCCCGTAGACCCGGTGCAGGTTTGGAATTTCGCCCCGTACCCGAAACCCGTACGGGTCAGGGTAGACCCGACCCGCCCCTTGACCCGGTGATATTGTGTTCTAATGCACATAAACTTATACTTATATTTTTTATCACTAAATGATAAATTTTATACATATTGTAATGTGTTCACAATGATAAGAGAATATAATAAAATGACTGTAAGATAATTGTTCAAAATGTACGCATTTTCATCATTGATGCATTTTAATACTACGAAAAATTTATAGTCGTTGATTGAAAGAATTTAATATTTAAGTTATATCTATGTATACATAAGAAGATTAATATGTAATCATTATAATTATAAAGTTTTTTAATGATATTTCAATCGTGTGGGTCGGGTTGGGGCGGGTTAGCCGTGCCCCAGACCCGACCCTAGACCCGGACCTCCAAAAGTAGGTCGCGGGTCTACCTGCCCCGTAGACCCTATGGGGTGGGTCTAAATGGGTAAAAATAGGGGCAGGTCAAACGGGTTTCGACCCTAGACCCACCGCATTGCCATCCCTAGATACCGGGATCAAATTTATTATTCGAAAACTATTCCGTGTGGGCATTAGCGTTGCGAATCTAATATGATGATGATAAATGAAGACGGAGTTATGCAAGGGCTGTTCTGGTGATCCTAGGTAGAAATTGCCTAAGATGGATTTACAAAATAGTGCCTTCGGTTCGTACAGTCCCAGGACAACTTGCATGGACGAATGTTAGACCATGTATATCTAATAGATCGCGCAAGTTGATCTCTTCAAACGTATTCACGTTTGGTGGCGGAGGGATTCGTTTCTCTTAGCCTTTATATCCGTGGTATTTTAGGGGAAATTAATTTGTGATTTAGAAGGTATGACGTTGTGGCATTCAAAGTAAATGAAGATGTGACATGCCAAAAGATACGTTATGACCTCAAGCCTCATCAACCGAGAAATGATAAAAAAAATCGGGCATGCGGCATGGCTAAGTGGGTCGCTCCCAATTAGGGTATATTCTCACCATCTAGAGAATATTCGTTTTTGTTCTTCTTTCGCTTCTGTATCTCCTAGGAACGGTTATGTTGGTATACCAACCGTTAGGTGAAAATATATTCTTAATATTCAAGTGAAATGAATGGTTAGTCATGTGTGGCCGAGTTGCAAGATGTTCTTGTTAAACTCCAGTGTATCCCCTTTAGAGTACACTGATCGGAAGGTGGTTCCGTACCTTGTTATAGTGGGAAATCCATTCTCCAATACGAGCCCGCAGTTTTTGAATGTATAGCATGTATGTAGAGCCTGAGATGCAAGCATTCTACTAGATTATTATTTCTTGTATTAGACTCTATTAAAATATCATAATAATATTGTTTCAAAAGAATATTTTGGGTTATCGTAAGGTAAAAACCAATGGTATTTATGTGTGGATTTGTCTTACGATTATCCTTTAATTTGAAAAGGATTTTGAGAAGTTAAACTATGACTGGAGTTTACTCACACCAGTCCCATGACTGACCCAGAGTTTATTTTGTTTTGTTTTACCCTAAACTCTTAGGTGTCCAAATTTGTACAGACAGTCAAGTAGTCGGGATTTTACAGATATACTTGGAAGAGCTTGGTGCAAGTGGCCTCAACATTATATATATATAAAGTTTATTTCTATTGTGATGTTATGTGTTGTACTCTGAAATGGTATGTATATACAGTTATTAGTTGTATTTCAAAAGTTGTCATATATATTATATTTTATTCGTTCTACTATGAGATTCGTGTTTACTTTGATTATGTTCTATTTTGATCTTCTTCTTCTATTCTAATTTTCGTTATTTCTATTTCTCACACTCTAACTTCTTTTTATTAATAATCTGGTATTTCCGATGCTGAAATAGTAGTCGACATTGTGTTTTATATTGATTTTCAGGGTTGGAAATTTCTGCTTCGTTAGAAGGTTAACGGTCACTGGTAGTAAAGGGTGTCGGCAACCGACCAGCATATCTAGCATCTACAAGTAAGACTGGCTAATGTGAGAGGTCTATGCGTTATAGGCCATTATAACTAGTACATTAAGATCTGAGGTTAAGCCTAACTTATAGTAGAACCCTACCCCGGATTCGCCCGATAAATCCAACATCTACCATTGGTCGGTTTAATGTGAGATGTCGTGTGTGTGTGTGTGTGCATGTGTGTGTGTGTGTAAAGTAGGCCTTCTATGGGAAAGGTATTAAGTGGATGACCTACCTCTTGTTGGGTAATAAGTGGTTAGGACTAGGTCCATCCCTAAGGCTCACTTCTTGGTTCTAGACCAAAGTCATGGGACCCGCTCTTCCTATTTTTAAGTGGTCATTGGGTCTGCCTTTCTCCATAAGGTATTAAATGGTCCAAGTAGGCGATAGCGTATGAGTGGGTTAGCTATCCAAGTAATGTATGCTTCTTATCCAGGGTTTAGTGAGGGCTGACCTAGGGATGGTTTATACAAATGGCCAAAAGGAACTACCGTCTAAGGGAAGTATTAAGTGGCTAGGAATTCACCCATAGGGACAACAAGATAGTAACAGGATTGTCCGCCGGGATGGTCTTAAATGTAGTTGTGTTCCTACCAAAACCTGGTATTAAGTGGTCGTTACTATTTCTCGACCTACAAGGAGAGTATATATATTTATTTGCATGGATGTTAGGGATGAGGTCTTAAGTGTCCAGGGGTCATCCATGGGATATTAAATGACTATAAGGACGTGTTTCCTTGCTAAATACGGTAATGACCTTAAGTGTCTAGGATAGCCCACCTTGTGAGGTATTAAGTGACAATAATGATGTCCGACCTTAGATTAACACGTATAAGTGACAATAAGGATGTATGTCCCATATGTTTAGTTGTGTATGTTTGTTTGCGTAGACATAACATAAAGAATTTACACTGCCAAATATAGGAAATACTCATTCCTAAACTTCGATGTTTTTCATTCACTAGAACTTTATTTTCTAACCTCTGTCGTCTTAATATAAATAGGTTAGTGGGTGAGGACGCTTGGATCAATGATGATTAGTGATTGCTTTGAGGTGGAGCCCTACGATGGAGGCTTTGTTATTTATGTCAGTACTACTATTATTGTTATTATTATATTTATGTACTTGGTATAATCGTTGATGTACCCCTTTATTTTGTGAGACTTGTTGTATCTGAAATTGATGGTGGTTTTATTTACGGTACATCTATTTTGAGATAATATTTTTTATTCCTTTCGTTGTGCAAGAATCTTATTACATTTAGATTGCTCTATTATATCTGTTTTTAGTATTTCCAATTATTAACCAATAGTCCATTTAAAATGGTTCTAGGTTTCGATGGGCCTTTTCTGGATCAGAATATATGCCATTTTTTGTAGGTTGTTTCATTGAGGCATACATGTTTGCCCGCTCCCGACATATAGCGATAGTTGATTTCTGGAACAGTACTTATTTTGACTTGGAAAGTCTTCTTATTGGGTGCAAGGAGCGTTTTCCTGTGCTTTATCCTTCCATGGAACTTTTCTCTTATATTTTTGGAAGATTTTGCTTTTTTGTTTTGTTTTATCAATCCTTTAGCATGCAAATCATTCATTGCTTTCCAAGCGGAAGTTTACTTTTCCAGTTCCTTTATCTATTAGGTTGGGCTTTTCGGACGATGAGCGGGGGACTTGACATGTACATGAAAACCTTGTCTTTAGAAAAGTGTTATGATGCCTTGCTTTCCCTCACTTCTTCTAGAGTCTTTTTTTTCGTCTGCTCCGGTTAACATGTACCAAATTTTAAAATCATATTCAAAAACAACAATTTGTATAGTAACAGTAAAGTTTCTAAAAATGAATTCCATTGGATTATTTTCAATAATCATTTATAGTTTTTCTCCTAAATGGGAATAAATTATAAGTTCTACTTTGCACTCCTAATGGATGGGACTTTAAATCACACTAGATTTAGATCTCGGCTCTATGTCAATTATATTGTACGGTATTTTGAACAATACTTTGATACCAAGCTGTAATGATCCCACCTCTATACGCACATTATTAAAGAACATCACAAGTAATGTCATCTAAAAATGGAGAATACGATAATTTAAGGGCGATTGAATGTGAATATATCTTGATCTTACACAAACAAGCCTTTATTACCATTATGAGGATCCGAACTGAAATTTGAGGTGTATAATATTAATTCAAAGTAATAAATACATTGATTTAAAATATTCAGAACAATATATAATATAAATAAATTAGAATCAGAGTCACAGATCATAGCGGAATAATATAGATCATATTCAAAATACAGTATTAGGTACACAGGGACAACTAAATAATATATATGGCTTGTCCTCCTCAATTTTAATGTATACAATTGTCCAATGAACTAAATAGCCAAAATAGCCTACTACAGTGCTAGCCCAAAATGAAGAAGTTAGTGCATCCTTATACCCAAAAAGTCTCGGTGTGACAACCCGTATTTTCGTACCCTCTGAGTTGACTGCTAACAACACATGTCCAACCCAAATAGCACCAGAATATGAATCATTAATAGAAAGAAGTTAGAAGATGAGAAATAGAAAAGACATAAGGATTAGAATAGAAGAAAATGAATAGGAGATAGAAGTAAACAACAACACAAAATCCAACAATCGCAGCGGAAAATAATAATAATATATATAATCACTTTAAAATACAAAACTAAATTTGAGCTTACATATATCATCAGAGTATATCACATACACAGCACATCGGAAATAAACTCTAGATATCTAATACTTGAGCCTCCTGCTCCAAGCTCCTCCAGACAAATCTGTAAAATCCTGAACTACTTGACTGCCCATGCAAATTTGGGTACCCAAGAGTGTAGGGAAAACAAAAAAATTAAACTCTGGGTCATTTATGGGACTGGTGTGAGTAAACGATTTTAAAACATCTCTAGGAAATAAAGGATATCTCATAAGACCACGCCATATAACACGGAATGTGTTTTTCCCTTATAGGATTCCTAAATACTTGATTTAACATTTAAAATCTTTTCAAAGAAAAGATAATCGTAAGACTGATCCACACATAAATTTGGATGGTTTTTACCTTACGATAACCCAAAACATTTTATTTGTATCTAAACTCTTCTGATATTATAATAGTGTCTATCAATCCACAAATAAATAGCAATCTAGCAAAACGCTTGCATCTCAGGCTCTCCATATATAGTATAAATTCAAAATCATGAGCGATTACTGGATAATGGATTTCCAACTATGACAAGGTATGGAACAACCTTCCGATAGTGTATCTCTAGAGAGGAATACACTGGGTTCAACAAGAATGTCTTGCAAACCGGCCACACGTGACCGACCCCTCATTTCGCTTGAGTGTATCGAATACATTGTCACTAATGGTTGGGCTCAAACCACCGTTTCCCAAAAGGGACAACATACATAGAATAAAGAAGCAAGAAGAATTTCTCTAGATATGTGACAATAAACCCAAATTAAGAGCAACCCACATAGCCTGCTGCCAGCTAGATTTTTGTCATTTCCCGGTTGTAAAGCTTAAGGTCAAAACTTACCTTTAGATATATCACGTCTTCATTCACTTTGAATGCCACATTGTCAAACCCATCAAATCACAAATTGATTTCCCCAAAACCATGGGTATAAAACTAAGAGAAATGAATTTCTACCACACCAAACATAGTTTTGAAGAGATCAACTTACGCTATCTGTTATGCATAATCTGACAGACATTCGTCCAGACAAGTTGTCCTGGGACTGGACAAACCGAATGCACTATTCCGTAAATCTATCTAAGGAAATTTGTACCTAGGATCAATGGAACAGCCCTTGCATACTCCGTCTTCAATGGTCTTCAACTTAAATTAAAATTAATCAACACTTAGGTCGAAACAAAGTGGTATTTGGATTTTATTTGGAAACCAATCCTGGTCTCTTTGAACCGATAAAGGTTAATATCTTCTAGGGCTAAATGATGTTTAAAATAATCAGTTTATTATATTCAAAAATATCAGTATTTATTTTATCGGGACTTATCTATAAAATTCCATATTCCAATAGTAGTTTAATATTATCTAAACAAGACATGTAACTAATAATTAAACTGAACAAGGCTAACGGGTCATACCACGACATTATAATCAAACAAAACAATTATCACATAGATCCATCAAAATTTAATAAGTTAAATAATCGTTCTTCATAAATTGGTTGATCTTGGAAATGATTATTTCCAAATCATATCTATCTATGATTTTACTCAGTTTAAGAATCCCTTTTTTTATTGATTACAATAGTATCGTTAAAATCCATACTTCAATATATATATATATACGACTTATTATTTATTTCTTAAGAATAATTAACTCAATATATTATTAAATTTTATTTAAAATGGAAAGTGAATGACACTTTTCTAACTTCAACTTGATCGATTTCCAATACAATATCTCCTTTCAATTCTTCTCCATTACATTTAATTTTTTTGAACTTTGGAAATTTTTTAAAGTTATCGGTCAATCAAACTTCTCTTATCAATATACCTCACAACCATTCTCTTTTGCAAACATTTTCTTCTAACATCTATTCAATTTGGATTGTGAATATTCTTCCTTATGAACAAGTTTATCACATACACTTGATTTCATTAGTAAATACTAGTACAAAGTTAAATTTTGTTTACCCAATTACTACTCATATTCATGTAACACCCCGAATTTTCTGTTAATAGAAGTATAATTAATTCTAAATGATAGAACTATGGGAAACGAGCTATGCCATTGTTTTCGTCTCGGAATTCTACTTGAGATAGAGTCTGAATTTTTGTAAATCAGACTCTGTATGAAGGAGTTATGACCTCCGGAAGTTTCAAAATTCGATTTAAAATTCAAACAGCCCGAAAACAAGTTCAAAATTCAAAACTGGACCAGAACTGGGCTGGGCAGGAATTTTCCCGCCCAGGACCCAGGTCGACCAGGGGGTTGACCTGGGAGTCGACCTGCGTACCTAGGTCGACTATGTAGTCGACATGGGGGTCGATGTACAGGTCGACCTGACCTACTTGTTCTGGTCCTGGATCAGTTTCTGGGGCTTGGCTGTGTCACTAGAGCTGATTTGTCACTTTCTGATTGGCTTCTCTTGAGACAGATGGCCTTGATTAACTCTAGCTTCATCGACGACTCTAATTAGTTTGGAATTCTATATAAAAAACCTTAGTCTCCAACCTAAATTCACACAAATAATATAGAGCTAGAGCCGTCATGCTGTTGGAAGGAAGACAAGAGTAGCCTTCATTTGAATAAAGCTTAGAGACGAGCAAAACTAAAGTAACAACAAGAATCAAACAACGTTTATCTACCCAAAGGAAAGCGTTGCAAATTCAGAACTCAGAATCCAGAATTCAAGTTCATCGTTTGTTATAAGTATAGTGATTTTTCCGATGGGAATAAAATTAAGATTTGATTCGATGTAAAATGGAAATGTAATTGTGCTATTATATAACGACGATGTTAATTCATATCTATGTGTTGCAATGATTGTGTTGTGAATGGTATTGGATGTTTGTGGTATAACTGACTTGATGTTGGATCCATTAGAATGTTTGTGGATTAATCTAGTTGATGTTGGATCTATTCTAATTCACATACAAGTTATTTGGTTCATATCTACACCTATATGTTTATGTGATTATATAGGTTGTATATAATTAAGATCTCATGTATATACTTTATGCTAAACCTCTATGCCCAAACGATTAAGTTCATATACATGCTCATAAGTTTATACAAAAGTTGCAAGTTCATAATTGGATCCATGCCAAGATCCACTTTAATACATGTTTCATGTTTTAATTGGACATATGATTGGATCTAGTTCACACGTGTGATAAAATTATACAAACTTTATGAACATGTCATATTCTTGTCATAAGCTAATGATGTTCGATGTTATGCCTAGATCTGAACATGTTTAGGCTTATGTTGTCTAAATCATATGCTAATTCATGTGACACCTATTTAGTTATATCCTATTTCAATGCAAGTTCACATATATGTAAGTTGATTTAGCCTATGTTGCAAATTCACATATATGTAAGTTGATTTAGCCTATGTTGCAAATTCATATATATGAAAGTTGATTTAGTCTATGTTGCAAATTCACGTATATGTAAGTTGATTTAGTCTATGTTGCAAATTCACATATATGTATGTTGATTTAGCCTATGTTGCATGTTCACACCTATGATGTTCATATTGACTATGCCGACAATGCCAAGTTTACACCTATGTCATGTTTATGTTAATGAATTTCTTTATGCCAATTTTGTGTACGCTAAATTAGGCTAAGTTTTTAGCCTAATATTACACGTTAAAAATCTTGCGGACGAAAAATTAGGCTAAGATTGTTAGCCTAATATTTAGATGGGCAATGTTGGAAAAAATTGGTAATTATAGGAAACTTGACATAAATTGGTGAAAATATATGTATTGGCATGTTTGGCACATGCCAATAATTGGTGGCACTTAAATGGTATAAAATTCTTATACCAAAAATGATGAACTTGGAAAGTGGGCCACAACATTTGATTGTTAACAAATTTACATATAACAAGTAATAAAGACAAATATGCAAATTTAGAAAATGCGAGTATGCTTAACCCGAGGTTGGATTGAGTTGTGATATAAACCTGCCCGGACCCGCCCGGCTGTCCATTAATCACAACAATACATATCCAATGTGAGAGGTTAAGCATTGAGCCCAATAAGGACCCGAGGTTAGACTGAGTTATGGTGTAAACCTGCCCGGAACCGACCGGCACATCCAGTAACTGTAACAATACCTATCCAATGTGAGTGGTCGGTGCTTTAAAAAGCTAAGGACAGACAAGTCAGGATGGTAGGGTTAAGTTAATTAAAACACTTAACCAATTCAATATGTTAATTAAACTGATGGGTAGGGTTAGGTAAATACAGACACTTAACCACTTAACATGTTTGACTAGAAAACCCTAGTAACGGGGACCCATTTCAGCAGTAACCCAATTAGGTATCATGGTACCCTGAAACTAGGCAGTGTGGGGCACGATTACTGGGCAGATTGTAAGCAGTCAAAAGCAACGGCGGTTGGTGCACCAGTGTGGGTTCTAACGGAGTGCGGGCATGCACACACTTCGGAGCAGACAAACAGGGCACTGGGCACCAGTAGTATAACCTATGCATTCTAGGATTGTGTCGAGCCGCCACCATGGGACTTGATACACCCCATGGTGGGACCAGCATAGGTATCTATACTCATTGGGGGTCGTATGACACATATGATTTTGCGAGTAGGAGCCTATCTTTAGAAAGGGGATCACTACACCCCAATCATGGGGTGCCAGTTGAGACAATGCAAGTAGGTGCAGAGATATAGTGCGGGGTGCGATGGTATATACGGTTCAAACTGCTTTATCTTAGTTTATGATACTTTCCTAATTCCAGTTTATACCTATCATGCCCTTTTTCTTATTCTCATACTGAACAGTCACTAGACTTACCAGGCTTTATGTCTGACTCTATTTTTCTTTCGTCTTCTTTTCTTCCGTTTCCCCACCAGGTCCACAGGGAGGAAACAACCCAGCTTAGTCAGACTCTTTGTAAGCTTCAAGATAGTAGATGTATGTTTTGGACTCTCTTTACTTGGCTATGGCTTTTGGACACGTTCTATGGGGATTTATGTAGCTTTTATTATGTTTTATGCTTCTTTATTTAATAATCAAGACAGAAATGATGATGTAATATTTTGGAAATTATTATGAGACAATTATGGAAATGTTTTGTATGAACACGTATTTATGAAATGAAAGTCTGTTTGTTTTCCGTTGCCTATACATATGTGTTTATATCTGTGACTTTTACTTATAAACCTCCACCGAAGTTAAGTCATTCCCTTTTTGAGTGACCTTAATGGAGGTGGGGTGTTTCACTTGGTATCAGAGCACAGGTTTACCAGATTAGATAAAGGTTTTTGAAACTATTTTCAAAAAAAAGGTTTAAAGAAGCATATTTTTTTCAAGGAAAAGCATTGTTTTTAAAAGGCATAGTCCTCCAAAGCCATATGCACTATCTCTCTATCCATTTGTCTTGAATACTTTCCTTTTTGTTCCAGTATGTCTGGAGATCTTAACCTTCCAGAAGGAGTACCGATACTTGGCTGGTTCTGAAGGTACCTAGAGGCTAGGGCCAATGGTGCGGGCCCAGCAGACATTCCTCCTCCCACAGTGGCAGCGGTTCCTCCTCCTCCTCCACGTGGAAATACTTTCGCTAAGACGTGTAGAAACTTCAAGGCTATGGGTGCAAAGGACTTTTAATGGAACTGAATCTTTTGTGGTAGCAAGGAACATGCTGAAGGAGACCGAAGATTTGTTCGTCATCTTTGAAGTTGACGACAGGCAAAAGATACAGCAAGCAGTGTGGTTGCTTAAAGATGAAGCTTCCTATTGGTGGGAAGTTACCCATGCTGAGAGACCAGTGGAAACTTGGGAAGATTTCAGGATGAGGTTTGAGATGAAATTCCTCTCCCAAGCCGAAAGAAGCCTGCAGATGGAGAAGTTACTAACTCTTAAACAAAGGAGTATGATGATCAGGGAGTATGTCAATCAGCTTAATCAGCTAGCCAGATTTGGGTTGGATTTAGTAAACACCCAGCACAAGAAGGCCCTTCACTTCATCAAAGGTCTAAATGAGCCTCTACACAGCCTTGCTATGACCCATATACCCATGGGAGCGACTTATGAAAGCTTGGTGGACATGGCACTGCTACACGAGGAAGATAAAGGCAAGAAAGGGGCAAAAGCGGAAGTGCCTCAAAACAAGAAGGGGGAAGGGTCACAGAACAAGAAGGCTGATTCAAAGAAAGGCGAGAAGAACAACAAACCCCATGAAAAAAGAAAGTGTAATTTCTGTGGCATTGTTGGACATATAGTGAAAGACTGCAGAAAGAAGAAGGCGAAGATGAATGGTGGTTGTTTCCATTACGACGAGACTGGGCACATGGCTAAGGACTGCCTAAAGAAGCGGGGGCAGGGACAGAGAACTGGACCCACTTCAGGGGGACAGGTTCACGTGCTGGTGGCACCTCCACAGGAACGAGGTAGAAATATTTCTGTAGAAAGCTTAGTTTATCTCTATGAGCATCCAATTCGCACTCTCTTTGATTCTGGTGCATCACACTTCTTTATTTCATCTGCTTTAGTAGAATATCTGCACCTAGACACTAATATGGTAGAAGATCCCTTGATTTTTTCAAATCCAATTGGGGGCTCATCTTATTTGTCAATGGTTTGTTTGGATTTGAAAATCTCTATTCTAAGTGTTGAGTTTAGATGTAGTGCCTTTGTTTTGGGCTTCCCGGGATATGGACTGATCTTAGGCATGGACTGGTTATCCAGTAATGGTGCCATTCTTGATTGTGAGAAAAGAGTGGTTAGACTCTTGACTCGGCTCGGTAACACTCTAGAAATTTCTTGTAATCCCTTAAATGCTGTTATGCTTAGTTATCTTGAGTCATTGATGCTTCTATTGAGAATTTGCAGTCTGTTAGAGTGGTCCGTGAATATCCGGATGTCTTTGAAGAGGTAAAGGGCTTACCTCCGAGGCGGGAAATAGACTTCCGCATGTATCTTGTTGATAATGCAAAGCCCTTAGCTTTACCTGTTAGACATATGGCTCCAAAGGATAGAAAGGAGCTCAGTAAGCAAGTTAAGGAGCTTGTCGAGAAGGGGTTTATAAGGCGGAGTATCTCGGAATGGGGTTCTCCAGTGGTGTTCGCCGCCAAAGCAGATGGCTCACTACGTCTTTGTGTGGACTATAGGGAGCTAAACAAGCTGACTAAGAAGAATAGGCACCCGCTTCCCAGAATAGACGATTTGTTTGATCAACTTGTAGGTGCGTCGGTCTTCTCCCAACTTGATCTAACTACTGAATTCCATCAGCTAAGGGTAGCTTAAGATAGCATTGATAAGACGGCGTTCAGAACCCCAGACGGTTTCTTCGAGTGGCTTGTCATGCCTTTCGGCTTAACAAACGCACTCGCTTATTTCGTAGACCTAATGAGCAAGGTGTTCCGAAAATTCCTCAATAAGTTCATGGTGGTCTTCGTAGACGATATTTTGATCTTCTCAAAGAATTAGGAAGAACATGCTCAACATCTGAAGGAAATCATGGATACTCTCCGTGCACATCAGCTAAAAGCAAAATTCTCCAAGTGCCACTTCTGGAGAGAAGAGGTAAGGTTTCTTGGACATGTTGTAACACCCCACCTCCGTTAAGGTCACTCACAAAGGGAATGCCTTAAATTTGGTGGAGCATTTTAGTAAACAGAACAGAAACTTACAAGACAGATAAAACAGTACTTGAAATTTTTTAACTTTATTACAGCAGAAACAGAAATTAATATGGTTACATCCTTTCAATTTCAGAATTCAAGTACAAAATATCAGTCTTGTACAAAAGCCTTCAAAATGCATGGTTTAAAATCATAATCCCCATGGAACGGAAGCTATACAGAGCCAAGCCATACTTTAAGCACTTCAAGCAAAGAGAAATCCGGGTCAAGCTAAAGTATTTCCCTCCTTGGATAACCTGGGGGGGAAACGGAAGAAAGGAGGCGAAACAACAAGGGTCAGACAAAAAGTCTGGCAAGTCCAGTGACTTTCAGCATATGAACAGATAATAATAATATGATATGAACATGAAACTGGATGTGAGATAACTGTAACAGGTGTAGCAGATATAACAGAAAAACAGAATGATATAAACTATTGTTTTACACTTCTCTGCACTAATACTAGTATAGCAGAATTAGGTGTCACCCTAATGTCTAAATTGAAGCAGGAACGGGTACAGAATACTTTAACAGAAATAGAATGCTAATAATGGGCCTTTACTACCCGATCAGAAACAGACAGAAGAAGAAACAGATTTATCCCTATGGAGACAGAATGTGGAATTAGGTGTACACTATTAATGGGCCTTTACCACCCGAACAGACGGTACCACACAGAAACAGACAGGTGTTACCACCCAACAGAAACAGACGGTACCAACAGAAACAGACAGAACTAAGCGTACCCTAAAACCCTACCCCAAGCGATCGGCTCCCTAATACATAAATATCCTGTGTCGGCCCCACAGTAGGGTGTATCACTCCCTAAAGTGACAACCAATTGGCACAGACCTATTTACAGATGTCACGGCGTCTTACATCCTCAGAGGCAGACCGGGATCCATGCACGCACATGACCCGGTTGGAACGCACCATCAACACCCCTCGCCATTATCAGAATGAACCACTTATAATTAGTTCAGTAAGCGTGCCCGGACCCTACCTACTGTTGGGTCAAAGTTTTGATACCAGAAAGGGTTACTGACTAATATGGGTCCCAAACAACAGATGACACAAGTAATTCCCCTCCTAACCTTGTGTCCCCAGACTAACAGATTTCAGATTAACTTGTTTACAAGTTCAGACATACAGAATTCAGATTTACTAATTCACAAATTAAGTTAACAAGTTTTCAGACTAACAGGTCAGATGTACAGATTTTTCAGATTTGTCTAACTTTGTATTGGGCCTACAGATTCATGGACGGGTTTTACTACATCTATTAATCCCTTTGGTTTAACCCTATTTTCCCCAATACGTTTTAGACGTCATTCTTATCTAAGATTTTGCATTAATTAATTATTAATGCACAGACCTCTCACATTAGGTCGGTAGCTTGTGGCCGCTGGATATGCCGGGCGGTTCCGGGCAGACTTCTGCCACAAGCCAGACCTAACCTCGTGTCTTATGCATGTTATGACTAACTTCTCACATTAGAACCTATTGTTTGCGGCCACTGGATGTGCCGGGCGGTTCCGGGCAGATTTACGCCGCAAACTCATTCTAACCTCGAGTTAGCCATGTTTATCTTTGCGGCCAATTAATTAATAATTTACCGTTTATGCGCACGCCCAATATATATTCCAATTCAGATTATATCAATAATAGGATGATTATATCAACATAGCAGATAACATATTTTATATGACTTAACGGATTTAACAGATTTAGCAACTTAGCAGATTTTGGCATATAACAAGTTAGGCATTTCAAATTTAACAGATTAGGCATTTCAATCTAATTAGCAGTCTAGGCAATATAACAAAACTAGTAGTTTAGGCAACTTGACAAATTAGCAGATTTAGCAAATTTAATATTTCTAAAAGTTCTGTTTACATGCCTTGCCCAATCATAAATTGGCCTAAATTCATATGCCTACATAATTGTCATGATTCACAACATATACTCCATGTTTGCATAAGCGCAGAATATGGACATAATTTGCCATATAACATATATTCCAATTTTTGTTAAACTAGCATCTTACAGCAGATTCACATATAAATTATACCAAATATAACCATTAATTTCAATGCATGCCATATATCCAAAAATCCCTATTTAGGTGTAATCACAATAATAGATATACTAATTAATGTAAATCTTTACACCTAAGTTTCCATATCTTCTTCTTTTTGAGTCATGAATCATTATGCAAACTATACCCAACAATCTAAATCTTTAAATCATATCTTCTAAAAATCAAATCTTGACTTTTATATGCATTTTGTCCAAAGTCTCAAATCATATGTAATCTTACAGTGGTTCCTCTTCTTCTTTTATCACAGAATATGCATAGGTCTAAAACTAGTTTATAACATATGCTTATTTTTCTAATTAATTGCAGATCTAAATAACATATGTTCATTTCTCTAATTAGTTACAAATCTAAATTACAACATACTCTATGCATGCAATATATAAATTACATGTTCATAGCCAAATTTATGCATCAAATCCCAAGTCACATGTCCAATATATTTTATGCTTCAGATCTAAAGTCATACGTTCAATTCAGTCTTGTCAAATTTCGCATCATTCATTAATTGTCCCAAATTTTGCGTTCATACGTTAATCTCTTTATGAGATTGGGCACAGGCTCGTGGTAGCCTGGCTATAGAAACAGAAAAGAAGAAAGGAATACAGAATAGTCACAGAAAACAGATCCAACAGAAGAGAATATATATACAACCTCAAACTCAGTTTTAAATGCATATCAAAATTATAATTAACGTTTATAGCGGAGAATAACTGTACTTGCCTTGATTGGATTAAAGAAAGGACTTTAGTTGTTACAGAATTGTTGCAGAAGCTTTTATCTCAAATTCGAATTTAGGATGATGTTGATTGACTTCTAGTTTTGATTCTAGCAGAGTAGCGACGCCATTTTTATTTAGAAGAAGAGAGCAATGGAGGCTAGAGAATTGTGTTAGAGACTTAGGTTAGGTAGAGTCTAGGGCCATTTTTATAGGGGTTATGAACTGATTACGACCATCGATGTTGCTTGGATTGATCATAGCCATTCATTCGAAAGAGAGACCAATTAGAGCCTGCCAACTAGCCCTAATGACAAAGCAGACTGCAGAAAATCGACCAACATAGAATAGGCCAGCCAGGTTGGGCTGGGTTCGACCTGGCTCTGGACCAGGTCGACAGCCCTGTCGACAGCCCTGTCGACCTGGCTAGACCAGGTCGACAGCCCAGTCGACCTGGGTGTCTTAGGCGGGACTTTTCCCGCCCTGGCCAATTGGGCCCGATTTTTAATTTTAAACTTGATTCAAAAACTTCCGGAGGCTATATCTTCTTCATACGGACTCCGTTTTTCGAAAACTCGGACTCTATTTCGCGTATTTTTCCGAGACGAACGCAATGGCGTATCCCATTTCCCTTAGTTCTTTGATTTCAAATTAATTATACTTTAATTTGTTAATTCCACAGTTATAGAATACACGGGGTGTTACATTCTCCCCCACTTAAAAGGATTTCGTCCCCGAAATCTTCAAGTTAAGAAGAATGTGTCCTACCATCCAATCACCCATCTACTCAACCATCATCCACAAGCATCCATTGTCCTTAGAAAACTTCTAATGTTGTATGAACATATGCAAAAGTGTGTGTATATGTTCCTTATCTAATGCAAAGATCCGGCGGTCTACTGATTCAGTTGACCTCCTTAATGCGAATTATGTCAGTGCCATGAGTCCAACATGTATGCAATAGAATTATTTCTATATGAGTGCACAACCATTTACTCAAATGCAATATCCATGTGCTGAATCAACCATTTTGCATCCACAAGAATTGAAAAATGCTCACCCATCCATATGCAGTATGAGAGTGTTTTCGAGCCGATCTAGTGCCTAGTGTGTGTATATGCATCCACGGGCAACCACTAGCAACCACTTGCATCCACTTGCAACCATCAAACATAACATGTCTCAAACACATGTTTACACCCATTAGTTTCTACCTAAAGTTCAAATATTCGATCGATAGGATACAGTCGAATGATGGAAGCGAGTACAGATAGAACGAAAATTTGGTTCCCATTAGACATGGGTCCTAAGTATCGGCCCCAAAGACCGAAACCAATATCAAATTGACACCCCATGAAAACTCAGAATGTATGCGTCATACTTGACGCCTAACACAGATATCCCTCAAACCCCAGTCTCAAACAGATGATCCATAACCCTTATGGGTCTGAGTCTATAGCGGAATTCAGAAATAATACTAGCATTAAAGTGCAGAGTATCGATTACAAAATCAAAATACCAAAATCAGAAAAAGTCACAATCAGATAAAGAAATTAAACCTACTATAGAAATTTTCCTATTTCTATCCTAGCCACTAGCCTCAAGAGTGTTCGTCTGCCCTCCTTGTCCTCGTCTCTTCGGGCAGTCCCTAGTGAAGTGTCCCATCTCCCCACAGTTGAAGCAAGCGCCCTTCCTTTTTCTGCAATCCTTGTTCAGATGAGTTGAGCTCCCACAAGTAAAGCACTTTTTCCCCTTCTTATCTTCAGACTTCTCATCCTTCTTTTGTGTTTCCTTTTTGGGCCCTGCTTTCTTATTCTGTGGTTCTTCCTTCTTTGTCTCTTTCGGGCCCTTGTCTTCCTCGTGCAGTAGTGCCATATCCACCAATTTCTCGTAAGTTGCTCCCATGGGTACATGGGTCATGGCTAGGCTGTGCAGTGGCTCATTCAATCCTTTAACAAAGCGGAGAGCCTTTTTATGCTGAGTGTTGACTAAATCCAATCCGAATCTTGCTAGTTGGTTGAACTGGTTGACGTATTCCTTGACCGTCATACTTCCTTGCTTAAGAGACAAGAACTTTTCCAATTGTAAACTTCGTTCAGCTTGCGAGAGAAATTTTGTCTCAAACCTTGTTCTGAAATCCATCCATGTCTCAACCGGCCTCTCGGCGTTAGTGACTTCCCACCAGTAGGAAGCTTCGTCTTTGAGCAGCCATACTGCCAACTGTACCTTCTGCCTATCGTCCACCTCGAAGATAACGAATAGATCCTCAGTTTCTTTGAGCCAATTCCTTGCTTCTACGAATGATTCAGTTCCTTTGAAATCCTTCCCACCCATGGCCCTAAAATCTCTACAGATCTTTGAGAAAGCAATTGCACGAGGAGGGGGTGGGGGAGGGGGATTATTTGCTGGACCTGCAGCGGCGGTCCTAGCCTCAAGATATTGACGAAACCAACCGGGTACATGAACACCCTCTGGTATCTCAGATGCTTCAGACATGCTGGAACGAAAAAGGAAAGGTTCAATACAAAAAGGACTGAAAGAAAGATATATGGCTCTTGGGGATCATGTTTTTCAAAATAAGCTTTATTTTTGAAAATACTTCCTTTCAAAACCTTTTTGAAAACAGTTTTCAAAAACTTTACCCAATCTGGTAACCTTCAGCTCTGATACCAAGTGTAACACCCCACCTCCGTTAAGGTCACTCACAAAGGGAATGCCTTAACTTTGGTGGAGCATTTTAGTAAACAGAACAGAAACTTACAAGACAGATAAAACAGTACTTGAAAAATTTTAACTTTATTACAGCAGAAACAAAAATTAATATGGTTACATCCTTTCAATTTCAGAATTCAAGTACAAAATATCAGTCTTGTACAAAAGCCTTCAAAATGCATGGTTTAAAATCATAATCCCCATGGAACGGAAGCTATACAGAGCCAAGCCATACTTTAAGCACTTCAAGCAAAGAGAAATCCGGGTCAAGCTAAAGTATTTCCCTCCTTGGATAACCTGGGGGGAAACGGAAGAAAGGAGGCGAAACAACAAGGGTCAGACAAAAAGTCTGGCAAGTCCAGTGACTTTCAGCATATGAACAGATAATAATAATATGATATGAACATGAAACTGGATGTGAGATAACTGTAACAGGTGTAGTAGATATAACAGAAAAACAGAATGATATAAACTATTGTTTTACACTTCTCTGCACTAATACTAGTATAGCAGAATTAGGTGTCACCCTAATGTCTAAATTGAAGCAGGAACGGGTACAGAATACTTTAACAGAAATAGAATGCTAATAATGGGCCTTTACTACCCGATCAGAAACAGACAGAAGAAGAAACAGATTTATCCCTATGGAGACAGAATGTGGAATTAGGTGTACACTAGTAATGGGCCTTTACCACCCGAACAGACGGTACCACACAGAAACAGACAGGTGTTACCACCCAACAGAAACAGACGGTACCAACAGAAACAGACAGAACTAAGCGTACCCTAAAACCCTACCCCAAGCGATCGGCTCCCTAATACATAAATATCCTGTGTCGGCCCCACAGTAGGGTGTATCACTCCCTAAAGTGACAACCAATTGGCACAGACCTATTTACAGATGTCACGGCGTCTTACATCCTCAGAGGCAGACCGGGATCCATGCACGCACATGACCCGGTTGGAACGCACCATCAACACCCCTCGCCATTATCAGAATGAACCACTTATAATTAGTTCAGTAAGCGTGCCCGGACCCTACCTACTGTTGGGTCAAAGTTTTGATACCAGAAAGGGTTACTGACTAATATGGGTCCCAAACAACAGATGACACAAGTAATTCCCCTCCTAACCTTGTGTCCCCAGACTAACAAATTTCAGATTAACTTGTTTACAAGTTCAGACATACAGAATTCAGATTTACTAATTCACAAATTAAGTTAACAAGTTTTCAGACTAACAGGTCAGATGTACAGATTTTTCAGATTTGTCTAACTTTGTATTGGGCCTACAGATTCATGGACGGGTTTTACTACATCTATTAATCCCTTTGGTTTAACCCTATTTTCCCCAATACGTTTTAGACGTCATTCTTATCTTAGATTTTGCATTAATTAATTATTAATGCATAGACCTCTCACATTAGGTCGGTAGCTTGTGGCCGCTGGATATGCCGGGCGGTTCCGGGCAGACTTCTGCCACAAGCCAGACCTAACCTCGTGTCTTACGCATGTTATGACTAACTTCTCACATTAGAACCTATTGTTTGTGGCCACTGGATGTGTCGGGCGGTTCCGGGCAGATTTACGCCGCAAACTCATTCTAACCTCGAGTTAGCCATGTTTATCTTTGCGGCCAATTAATTAATATTTTACCGTTTATGCGCACGCCCAATATATATTCCAATTCAGATTATATCAATAACAGGATGATTATATCAACATAGCAGATAACATATTTTATATGACTTAACGGATTTAACAGATTTAGCAACTTAGCAGATTTTGGCATATAACAGGTTAGGCATTTCAAATTTAACAGATTAGGCATTTCAATCTAATTAGCAGTCTAGGCAATATAACAAAACTAGTAGTTTAGGCAACTTGACAAATTAGCAGATTTAGCAAATTTAATATTTCTAAAAGTTCTGTTTACATGCCTTGCCCAATCATAAATTGGCCTAAATTCATATGCCTACATAATTGTCATGATTCACAACATATACTCCATGTTTGCATAAGCGCAGAATATGGACATAATTTGCCATATAACATATATTCCAATTTTTGTTAAACTAGCATCTTACAGCAGATTCACATATAAATTATACCAAATATAACCATTAATTTCAATGCATGCTATATATCCAAAAATCCGTATTTAGGTGTAATCACAATAATAGATATCCTAATTAATGTAAATCTTTACACCTAAGTTTCCATATCTTCTTCTTTTTGAGTCATGAATCATTATGCAAACTATACCCAACAATCTAAATCTTTAAATCATATCTTCTAAAAATCAAATCTTGACTTTTATATGCATTTTGTCCAAAGTCTCAAATCATATGTAATCTTACAGTGGTTCCTCTTCTTCTTTTATCACAGAATATGCATAGGTCTAAAACTAGTTTATAACATATGCTTATTTTTCTAATTAATTGCAGATCTAAATAACATATGTTCATTTCTCTAATTAGTTACAAATCTAAATTACAACATACTCTATGCATGCAATATATAAATTACATGTTCATAGCCAAATTTATGCATCAAATCCCAAGTCACATGTCCAATATATTTTATGCTTCAGATCTAAAGTCATACGTTCAATTCAGTCTTGTCAAATTTCGCATCATTCATTAATTGTCCCAAATTTTGCGTTCATACGTTAATCTCTTTATGAGATTGGGCACAGGCTCGTGGTAGCCTGGCTATAGAAACAGAAAAGAAGAAAGGAATACAGAATAGTCACAGAAAACAGATCCAACAGAAGAGAATATATATACAACCTCAAACTCAGTTTTAAATGCATATCAAAATTATAATTAACGTTTATAGCGGAGAATAACTGTACTTGCCTTGATTGGATTAAAGAAAGGACTTTAGTTGTTACAGAATTGTTGCAGAAGCTTTTATCTCAAATTCGAATTTAGGATGATGTTGATTGACTTCTAGTTTTGATTCTAGCAGAGTAGCGACGCCATTTTTATTTAGAAGAAGAGAGCAATGGAGGCTAGAGAATTGTGTTAGAGACTTAGGTTAGGTAGAGTCTAGGGCCATTTTTATAGGGGTTATGAACTGATTAGGACCATCGATGTTGCTTGGATTGATCATAGCCATTCATTCGAAAGAGAGACCAATTAGAGCCTGCCACCTAGCCCTAATGACAAAGCAGACTGCAGAAAATCGACCAACATAGAATAGGCCAGCCAGGTTGGGCTGGGTTCGACCTGGCTCTGGACCAGGTCGACAGCCCTGTCGACAGCCCTGTCGACCTGGCTAGACCAGGTCGACAGCCCAGTCGACCTGGGTGTCTTAGGCGGGACTTTTCCCGCCCTGGCCAATTGGGCCCGATTTTTAATTTTAAACTTGATTCAAAAACTTCCGGAGGCTATATCTTCTTCATACGGACTCCGTTTTTCGAAAACTCGGACTCTATTTCGCGTATTTTTCCGAGACGAACGCAATGGCGTATCCCATTTCCCTTAGTTCTTTGATTTCAAATTAATTATACTTTAATTTGTTAATTCCACAGTTATAGAATACACGGGGTGTTACACATGTAGTGTCTAAAGAGGGGTTAGCTGTGGACCCCGCGAAAGTGGTGGCAGCGCAAGATTGGAAGACACCAAGAAATGGAACCGAAGTCCGAAGTTTTCTTGGGCTAGCCGGTTTTTACCGAGAGTTCATTAGAGATTTCGTGAAAATCTTAGCTCCACTCACAAGGCTAACAAAGAAGAATCTAGCGTTCGCTTGGGATTTGGATTGTGATATTGCTTTCCAACGCTTAAAAAGGGCTCTTACAACAGCCCCAGTTCTGACTTTGCCTGATGGAAGCAAGATGTTCACAGTATACACGGATGCTTGTGGTATGGGACTAGGCGCTATTCTGATGCAAGAAGGGAAGGTAGTAGCTTATGGTGGAAGACAATTGAAAGTTCATGAAAAGAACTACCCAACCCACGATCTTGAGTTGGCCGCCATCGTCTTTGTGCTCAAGTCTTGGCGCGATTACCTCATAGGTGACAAGTTCGAATTGTATACTGACCATAAATCGTTGAAGTATCTTTTCTTGCAGAAAGATCTTAACTTGAGGCAGCAAAGGTGGATGGAGTTCCTTGCCTCGTATGATTTTGAGATTTCTTATACTCCTGGCAAGGGCAACGTAGTAGCAGACGCCTTGAGTAGAAAGAAGCTGACCTTAAACCCTCTCTTTGTAGAAAGGCAGAGTTTGGAGTATACAGCCAGTTTTGACTTTAGGCCCTCCTCTGATTTTGTAACTGGTTTGTTGGCATCACTAGAAGTATGACCCACTCTTTTAGACTCAATAGGGGCCGCACAACGTGAAGACCCTCAGCTTGTGGATGTGATTGATAAACTAATTAGGGGCGAAACTTCCAGTCACCTCAATAGGTACTCCATCGATGATAAGGGTTGGCTATGGCGGGATGGAAGACTATGCGTCCCACAAGCAAGGGATTTAGTAAAGATGGTTCTCGAGGAAGCACATCATTCCAAGATGACAATACACCCAGGTGGAGACAAGATGTACATGGACATAAAGAGAGTTTTCTTTTGGAGTGGCATGAAAAAGGATGTGGCAGATTTCGTTTCTATGTGCGTGATATGCCAACAGGTCAAGGCGCAACAAAAGAAGCCTGGAGGACTGCTTCATCCTCTAGAAGTCCCGCAATGGAAGTGGGATAGCATTTCAATGGACTTCATTGATGGGTTTCCTAGGTCAAAAAGGGGCAATACTATTGTGTAATAGTGGACAAGATCACAAAAAGCGCCCACTTTATACCTATCAAGAGTAGAAGGACTGCCTCGTCTCTAGCTTCTCTTTATCTCAAGGAAATAGTTCGACTCCATGGAATACCCTCCAGCATAGTGAGTGACCGAGATCCTATCTTTACAAGCGAATTTTGGCGAATTCTGCAAGAAGATGTAGGCACACAGTTATGCTTGAGCATGACCTATCACCCCCAAACTGATGGTCAGACGGAAAGGGTGAAAAGAGTATTAGAAGATCTTCTGAGGCTGTGCGTTCTTAACTGTGGAGGAACATGGAAGGATCGTCTTCCTTTAGTGGAATTCTCCTACAACAACAACTACCAAGCCACCATCGGCATGGCGCCCTTCGAATCTTTATATGGAAGACCATGTCGATCACCAACTTGTTGGTGGGAGTCTACAGACACGCTTATACTTGGGCCAGACATGATTAGAGAGACTTCAGAAAAAGTGGTCTTGATACGAAGGAGAATGAAGACTTCCCAAGATAGACAGAAATCCTACGCAGACAAAATAAGGGCTGACCTTGAGTTAGAGGTTGGGGACAGGGTTTTCCTTAAGGTATCTCCCTTAAGGAACGTCGTTCGCTTTGGATCCGCAGGAAAGCTAGCACCAAGATTTGTAGGATCGTTCCCTATCATCGAGAAGATAGAGAAGATGGCTTATAGAGTAGAGCTTCCCGAAAGGTTGGCTGGAATTCACAATGTCTTTCACGTTTCTCATCTCCGTAAATGTCTACATGAATCTGCGGAAGTGATGGAGCCAAGAATTCTAGAAGAAGCCGATGTGGAACACGAAGCAACTGTGAGGAGAGTTCCAACCCGTATCTTAGGAACTGAAGTGAAAAAGCTACGCAACTGCGAAGTCAAGCTTTTCAAAGTTCAGTGAAGCGACGCCGAGGAAGACGCGACTTGGGAAACTGAGGACATAATACGCGCGGCCTAACCTTTTCTTTTTTGAGGGTACATCTTTGATCTCTCTTTTTCCTTAAGTTGTGCTTGAATCTATCTTTTTAGGTATGTCTCCTCAATATTATCCTTTATTATTAGGTAGAAACCCCTTTGGATGTAAACATGTAATTGAAACATGTTATGGTTGATGGCTGCAAGTGGTTGCTCGTGGATGCATATACACACAACCTAGGTTTTAGATCGGCTCAGTCACTTCATATTGCATATGCATATATGTATTCATATTTGTATGTGGTTGAAACTTGATATGTTGTCATATGGATGTCGCATTTGTATGAATGGTTGCGCAGTCATGTAGAATTATGACTAGGGAAAAATTTGCATACATAATGGATTCACGACACTTACATGATTCGCATTAAGGAGGTCAACTGAATCAATAGACCGCCTAATTTTTGCATTGGATAAGGACATATACACACACTATGCATATGATCATGAAGCATTAGAAATCTTTTAAGGACAATGGACGCCTGTGTTTGTTGGTTGACTAGATGGACGATTGGATGTTAGGATATATGTTCTTTCAGACTTGAAGATTTCGGGGACGAAATTCTTTAAGGAGAGGAGAATGTAACACCCCGAATTTTCTGTTGATAGTAAATTAACAAATTAAAGTATAATTAATTCTAAAAGTTAGAATTAAGGGAAACGAGTTACGCCATTGCGTTCGTCTCGGAATTCTGCTTGAGATTGTGTCCGAATTTGCGTAAATCGGACTCCGTATGAAGGAGTTATGACCTCCGGAAGTTTAAGAATTCGATTTAAAATTCAAATAGCCCGAAAACAAGTTCAAAACTCAAAACTAGACCAGAACTGGGCTGGGCTAGAATTTTCCTGCCCAGGACTCAGGTCGACCAGGGGGTCAACCTGGGAGTCGACCTACGTACCCAGGTCGACTATGTAGTCGGCCTAGGGGTCGACGAACACGTCGACCTGACCTGGTTGTTCTGGTCCTGGCTCGGTTTCTGGGGCTTGGCTGTGTCACTAGGGCTGATTTGTCACTTTTTGATTGGCATCTCTTGAGACGGATGGCGTTGATTAAATCTAGCTTCATCGAGGGCTCTAATTAGTTTGAAATTCTATATTAACAACGTTAGTCTCTAACCTAAATTCACACAAATAAAATAGAACTAGAGCCGTCATGCTGTTGGAAGGAAGCCAAGAGTAGCCTCCACTTGAAGAAAGCTTAGAGACGAGCAAAACTAAAGTAAAAAAACAAGAATCAAACAACGTTTATCTACCCAAAGGAAAGCATTACAAATTCAGAACTCAAAATCCAGAATTCAAGTTCGTCGGTTGTTGTAAGTATAGTGATTTTTCCGATGGGAATAAAATTATTATTCGATGTAAAATGGAAATGGAATTGTGCTATTGTATAACGACGATGTTAATTCATATCTATGTGTTGCAATGATTGTGTTGTGAATGGTATTGGATGTTTGTGGTATAATTGACTTGATGTTGGATCCATTAGAATGTTTGTGGATTAATCTAGTTGATGTTGGATCTATTCAAATTCACATACAAGTTATTGGGTTCATATCTACACCTATATGTTTAGTGATTATATAGGTTGTATGTGATTAAGACCTCATGTATATACTTTATGCTAAACCTCTATGCCTAAATGATTAAGTTCATATACATGCTCATATGTTCATACAAAAGTTGCAAGTTCATAATTTGATCCATGCCAAGATCCACTTTAATACATGTTTCATGTTATAATTGGACATATGATTGGATCTAGTTCACACATGTGATAAAATTATACGTACTTTATGGACATGTCGTATTCATGTCATATGCTAGTGATGTTCGATGTTATGCCTAGATCTAAACATGTTTAGGCTTATGTTGTCTAAATCATATGATAATTCATGTGACACCTATTTAGTTAGATCCCTACTTCAATGCAATTTCACATATATGTAAGTTGATTTTTCCTATGTTGCAAATTCACATATATGTAAGTTGATTTAGTCTATGTTGCAAATTCACATATTTGTAAGTTGATTTAGCCAATGTTGCAAATTCACATATATGTAAGTTGATTTAGTATATGTTGCAAATTCACATATATGTATGTAGATTTAGCCTATGTTGCAAGTTCACACCTATGATGTTCATATTGACTATGCCGATAATGCCAAATTTACACCTATGTCATATTTATGTTAATGAATTTCTTTATGCCAATTTTGTGTACGCTAAATTAGGCTAAGTTTTTAGCCTAATATTATATGTTAAAAATCATGCGGATGAAAAATTAGGCTAAGATTGTTAGCCTAATATTTAAATGGGGTACCATTGGGAAAAATTGGTAATTATAGGAAACTTGACATAAATTGGTGAAAATATATATTGGCATGTTTGGCACATGCCAATAATTGGTGGCACTTAAACGGTATAAAATTCTTATACCAAAAATGATGAACTTGAAAAGTGGGCCACAACATTTAATTGTTAACAAATTTACATATAACAAGTAATAGAGACAAATATGTAAATTTAGAAAATACGAGTATGCTTAACCCGAGGTTGGATTGAGTTGTGATGTAAACCTGCCGGACCCGCCCGGCTGTCCAGTAATCACAACAATACCTATCCAATGTGAGAGGTTAAGCATTGAGCCCAATAAGGACCCGAGGTTAGACTGAGTTATGGTGTAAACCTGCCCGGAACCGACCGATACATCCAGTAACCATAACAATACCTGTCTAATGTGAGTGGTCGATGCTTTAAAAGGCTAAGGACAGACAAGTCAGGATGGTAGGGTTATGTTAACTGAAACACTTAACCAATTCAACATGTTAATTAAACTGATGGGTGGGGTAAGGTAAATACATACACTTAACCACTTAACATGTTTGACTAGAAAACCCTAGTAACGGGGACCCATTTCAGCAGTAACCCAATTAGGTATCATGGTACCCTGAAACTATGCAGGGTGGGGCACAATTACTGGGCTGATTGTAAGCGGTCAAAAGCGACGGCGGTTGGTGCAACAGTGTGGGTTCTAACGGAGTGCGGGCGTGCACACACTTCGGAGCAGACAAACAGGGCACTGGGCACCAGTAGTATAACCTATGCATTCTAGGATTGTGTCGGGCTGCCACCATGGGACCTGATACACCCCATGGTGGGACTAGCATAGGTATCTACAATCATTGGGGGCCGTAGACACATATGATTTTGCGAGTAGCAGCCGATCTTTAGAAAGGGGATCACTTCACCCCGATCATGGGGTGCCTGCTGAGACAATGCAAATAGGTGCAGAGATATAGTGTAGGATGCGAAAGTATATTTGGTTCAAACTGCTTTATCTTAGTTTATGATACTTTCATACTTCCAGTTTATACCTATCATGCCCTTTTTCTTATTCTCATACTGAAGAGTCACTAGACTTACCAGGCTTGTCTGACTCTATTTTTCTTTCGTCTTCTTTTCTTCCGTCCCCCCCCCCCCTAGGTCCACAGTGAGGAAACAACCCAGCTTAGTCAGACTCTTTACAAGCTTCAAGATAGTAGATGTATGATTTGGACTCTCTTTCCTTGGCTATGGCTTTTAGACATGTTCTATGGGTATTTATGCAGCTTTTATTATGTTTTATGCTTCTTTATTTAATAATCAAGACAGAAATGATGATGTAATGTTTTGCAAGTTATTATGAGACAACTATGGAATTTTTTTGTATGAACACGTATTTATGAAATGAAAGTCTATTTGTTTTCCGCGGCTTATACATATGTGTTTATATCTGTCTTGTGTTTTATCTGTGACTTTTACTTACAAAAATCCACCGAAGTTAAGGCATTTCCTTTGTGAGTGGCCCTAATGGAGGTGGGGTGTTTCATTCATGTGAATTTCAATATTTGATTTATTTGTTGTTAATTCGCTTTTAATTCATTCCTTGATTCAAAATTATATTTGTCGACTTAATAAAATTTCTCCATTTATTCAAATAATTCAGTTCGTCCCAACATAATATTATTAATGATCAGCATCATTTAATTACTTCCTAATGTCAATTACATTTTAACTAAATCTTACTTGAACTAATTAACTGGGTTTTAAATCTTAGCGAATCCTTATTTTTATTTAACTTAGTTAATTGGAAAATAAATAAATTCTACTCTATTTATGTATTTAAAATAACTTTGCTAAATCCTGGCGAAGTACAACCCTATTCATTTCGATCATCGTCTAATCATCTATTTATCATCTCCATTCCAGATTCAGTCTCCATATTAACAGTGCTTCCTTTTTATTTCTTTCTAGAAATATTTCTATTAATTCTTTTAGAAAAGTATGTATGTATGTCTATATATATATATATATATATATATATATATATATATATATATTAGGTTTACTTTTAAAAAGAAACCCCTTTTTATTTTATAAAAAAATTTCCTTTTCCTTTCCTTTTAATTATTCTCTATTTCCCTCCTCCTTATTTTCTTCCCTTTAATTTCCAATATTTTTATTCTTGTAACCCATCGGTCCATTTATCCGGCCCAACCCTTTCCTTCTTTTCTTTTACCTTTAATTTTTATTATTTTTCTGGCCTAAGCCTAGTACTTTACATGCCCATGAACCACCTTATTTTCCTTCATTTGAATCTGATGCCCTCCATTCCCTTTCTTTTCTTTAATCTTTCTACCGCCTAGCACCCATATATTTTCTTACTTCATCAAATAGCCTTGCCCAGATGGTTGCTCCAATCTTCACTTTTCTCCAGTGCCAAATACATTCCAACTTTATACCTGTCTGTTATGTTCATCTGACCAGACTAATAGATCGAGCCCCTATCCTCTTCTTCTTCATTTCTTTGTTTTCATTACTTGAAGATATTCAGGTGCACGGATGTGCATAAGTGCACATGCACACCTCCTTCACTCAACGGTCTTCCACCCTGATCATCCCCACACATCACCATTCAAGCCCTAGACTCACCCATGAACCCATCCTTGGATCTGGTTCCCTCTACAAGTTTCCAGATATTCAACTGAAACTTTCAAATACCAATAGCTATTCATTCGATCCAAGGAAACCCATTGATAGTCCACCATCGTAGTTTGATCGCCCCTAAACTTTTCCAACACGAAGACAACTCGATGCCCGACCTCCACATCTATACGGTTCAACTCGAAGTCACCCTTATCTAGCAGTTCAACGTTGAATTTAACCAGTTCCGACAGGAGTAAAAACCTTGAAACAAGACGAAGCTCTTTGATCAAACCATGGGAAAATTATTCGATATTTTTCCCGTGATTAACAATATGCTACCCTTCCCCAACCAAATTTCCATGACCTCCGTTGGTCTAGATTGACATAATCCCCATAACATTGATTTTAGGTGATACTAGGAATTCTCGATAATCATAATGTTAAAAATTATGATTTTTATTTTAAAATTCATTATTTGATCCTACTAATAGCTTCATACGCCTGAAATACATTATTATAATATTTGAATTATTATGCTTCCAAGCTTCTTCTGGTATATATATATATATATAAGTAAACAAAATAATATATATTACAAATATTTAAAATAACCTACAAATGAATACCAATCAATATTGGTGACAATCTACATCCTATAACTTCCTGGAATTTAAGTCATGGATTTTTATAAACAATAGAGATGTAAATTTCTTGCTGTTTTTCAACATACAGAAGATTTAAGGGTAAACAAAGCTTCTACGTTCATACATTACTCAACTATTTTGTAATCGAATTGATACAACAATCGACAATAGGGGATAAATACATAAACTTGTCATCTAAGTTCTAACCATCTAATATCCCATAAATACTTAAAACAAGATTTAGAAGTGAGGTTTTCTCACCAAAAATAGCTCCCCTGTTCTTTTTTTCAGTCCAGACTTTGCTTCCTATTTTTACTGCCATTTCTAGATCTAGTTTTGGTTCGAATGTTTTGTGAAGTGCAGGTATGCAGTCGCTAGTGTGTGTTTTTGTAAGTGCAAAGAAACATAAAATATTAAGAATTGCACATGGGAACAAGAACACGTCTACTTGAAAGAAATGACATAGATGTTGCTATGTGATGGAAAAGATATAGCTTAGTTTAGTTGTGCTTGTATAGACTGTTTGAAAGAAATGTAGCATTAAAACTGTATATGATTTGAAAAGAGGTGAAGCTATGGATTATAGTTGTTTATTAGTTTGTTTAAGGGAAAATATAGTTGTGTAGCAGCTGGTTTTATAGTTTGAAAACAATGCAGGCAGTCCTATATGTATATAGTACATGTCTATGTATATATTATCATGAGAAAATCAGATGTGAAGAAGATATAGCTGTATATAACCCAGTGCTGAATAGTTTCTAAACACCATACTTTATCTCCAAGCAAACTAACCATCAAATGGATGTGTTATAGGGTTTTATAGGTTGTTGTACCTATCTATATGTGTATGTACTTTATAATATACAAGTGATGTTTAATAGTTAAGCAAGAATGTCTATGTTTTTACTGTAGAAATTGTATATGTATGTATTTTATAGGTATGCCGATGTAACTTAGCATTTCAACCCCATTTTTAATGACTATGATCCTCCTTGCCTATCATATATAAATGCATGTCTTTCATATGCTTTGATATAAAGCCAAAGTGGCATTTATCTTATGTCTATTAGTTACTTAGGTGACTTTTATGTGAGTTAAAAGCAAGTTTGAATGTAGACAAGCATGTCAAAACATTTAAACAAGTTAGAATATACAATGATTTTTAGAATAATAATTATTCTAATTTAAATGGATTTTTCTTGCCAATATTATCAAATTAATGCTATAAATCTTGCATTACTAAATAAATATACTTGTACTTCGTATCATATGAAGTAAACCATATTTTACTTAAGTTATTATATTAAATTTTTGACTTAAGTGATGTTTTTACTTTAATTCACATAAGCTTTAAACCAAAAATATAAAACAAAGTATACAAGATACTACTTACTTGATTATACATGTGTGTGTGTGTGTATACATTCATTTGTTAAGAAACAAATAAAATATGTACTTATAGGATTTAATAAAAAATTATTAAATTTTCCCTAATAATTAAATTAAATTATATTAATTACTTAATATAATCATTAAATTACTGCTTAACAAAATCAGTCAAAACCGGGGACGTTACAATCTACCCTCCTTAAAAGAATTTCGTTCCCGAAATTAAAGCGTAATAGGGAGGTTATAGTTATATTTTAAGTCATAGACTTAAAACAAAACACATACATGGGTTATCCCCTAACGTTCACAACGAATAAGGCATTACAAATACAGAGGTTATCTTTCAAAACATTTCACAATAAGAAATACAAACAACGCAAACATTCATCAATCCCTGACTGTAAATCGGTAAGTAAATAATCTCCCCTAAGTATCAACCCCGAAGACCGAAATCAACATCAGATCAACATTCAGAAAATCATTTAACTCAACCAATCTCCAGTTAGGTTTCAACTCCATATTTTAACTCTTTATCAACTCATATTACCCATTTTCTATTTCAGAAAATATCCTTGATTAATTCCAACATCATTTACTTTGTTGATTTGAATTAGACCTGTCCAACCATATCTACCTGCTTTAAATTCTCGTTTTAAACTCCAATCCATTTTAAATCTATTCAACTTAACCTCACTCAAATCATACCCATTTAACTTACTTCAGTTAAATTTTAAAATTCCAAAAATAAAATTTTTGGTTTTTATTTCAAACTAGTTTGAATCACATATCTCAATTTCATTACAAATTCAAAATCTTTGAATTTTCCCAAAATTTCTTGTTTTACTCAAACAATCCCTAGTTTGCCTTATTGGTATACTTATTTCTTATACAAACTCAGTTTGGTTATATATACCCCTTTTAATTCTTATAATCCTGTTTGATTATAATAACAGCAATCGACTTATCCATATATAATAATAATTCCAGAAAATTATTTCTATATCAAAAATAAATTTTTGGGTAAAATTATTCAATTTACCCAGCTTTTAAAACAATATTGTGTTGAATTATTCTGCTCAAGAGTTTATAAATACTTTTCGATACACTATGCACCCTGCATCGACCAGAATTTTTAAGCCACTCAACAAACTAATCAACACGATATAAACCAGTTTTTAAATCAGTTAACAAATACACGCTCACATATATACATTTAAACTCAATCTAGGATATAACTAACCCCATCTCTACTGAGTCATGCCACAGAGCCAAGGTTATCTCTCAACCATAAGCTCTAATACCAAGTGTGACGACCTGAATTTTTGTACCCTCTAAGTCGACTGCTAACAACACACGTCCAACCCAAATAGCACGAGAATACGAATCATTAATAAAAAAGTTAAAACATGAGGAATATAAAAGATAGAAGGATTAGAATAGAAGAAAATAGATAGAAGATAGAACTAAACAACAACAGAAAATGTCACAATCGCGGCGGAATAAAATATAATATATATAATCATTTTTGAAATATAAAACTAAATTTGAACATACATACGTCATCAGTGTATACCACATATACAAATTCAGCGGAAATAAACTCTAGATATCTAATACTTGAGCCTCCTGTTCCAAGCTCCTCTAGATAAATCTATAAAATCCTAAACTATTTGGCTGCCCATGCAAATTTAGGCACCCAAGAGTTTAGGAAAAACATAAAAAAATAAACTCTTGATCAGTCATAGGACTGGTGTGAGTAAAAGATTTTAAAACATCTTGAGGACATAAAGGATATCTGATAAGACCACGCCATATAACACAGAACTATTTTTTTCTTATGAGAATCCAGAATACTTGAATTAACTTTTAAAATCATTTCAAAGAAAAGTTAATTGTAAGACTGATCCACACATAAACATGGATGGTTTTTACCTTACGATAACCCAAAACATTTTCTTTGTACCAAAACTCTTCTAATATTATAATAGTTTCCATCAATCCACAAATAAATAGCAATCTAGCAAAATGCATACATCTCACACTCTACATATATAGTATAAAATCAAAACCATGAGCGCTTATTAGATAATGGATTTCCAACTATGACAAGGCATGGAACCACCTTCCGATAATGTATCTCTAGAGAGGAATACACTGGGTTCAACAAGAACCTCTAATAACCCGACCACACATGACCAACCACTCATTTCGCTTGAGTGTATCGAATATATTGTCACCAACGGTTGGACTCAAACCACCGTTTCCTGAAAGGGACAACATCAATAGAATAAAGAAGCAAGGAGAATTGCTCCAGATAGGTGACAATGCACCCTAACTGGGAGCAACCCACTTAGCCATACTATCTGCCTGATTTTTGTCAATACCCGGTTGTGAAGCTTGAGTTCAAAACTTACCTTTAGGTATATCACATCTTCATTCACTTTGAATGCCACATCGTCAAACCCGTCAAATCACAAATTGATTTCCCCAAAACCGTGGGTAAAAGCTAAGATTAACAAATTTCTCCGCCAGCAAACATAGTTTTGAAGAAATCAACTTACGCAATCTGTTAGGTATATTCTGTCAGAGATCCGTCCATACAAGTTGTCCTAGGACTGGACAAACCGAAGGCACTATTTTGTAAATCCACCTTAGAAAATTTGTACCTAGGATCAACGGAACAGCCCTTGCATACTCCGTCTTCAATGGTCTTCAACTTGACATCAAATTAATCAACGCCTAGGTCGAAACAAAATGGTATTTTTTTTTGGAAAATCGATCCCGGTCTCTTTGAATCGATGAGCGTTAATGTCTTTTAGGGCCAAGTGATGTTTAAAGTAATCAGGTTATTATATTCAAACAAATATCTATATTTATTTTATCGGGACTTACCTACAAAACTCCAAATTTCAACAGTAGTTTAATATTAACCAAATAAGACATGTAATTGATTTAATTAAATTGAACAAGTCTGTCGGGTCATACCACAACATTATAATCAAACAAAATAACTATCACACAGATCCATCACAATTCAATAACTTAAATAATCGTCCTTCATAAATCGGTTGATCTTGGAAATGAATATTTCCAAATCGTATATATCTAAGATTTTATTCAGTTTAAGAATCCCTTTTTTATTGACTATAACAGAATCGTTATAATCCATACTTCAATATATATATGACTTATTATTTATTTCTTATGAATAATTAACTCAATATATAATTAAATTTAAATCTTACTTAAAACGGAAAGTGAATGACACTTTCTTAACTTCAACTTGACCATTTCCAGTACAACATCTCCTTTTAATTCATCTCCATTCCATTTAATTTTTTTGAACTTTAGGAAAATCCCATAGTTATCGGTTAACCAAACTTCTCTTATCAATATCCCTCACAACCATTCTTTTCTGCAAACATTTTCTTCTAACATCAATTCACTTTGGATTGCGAATATTTTTCCTTCCGAACTCGTTTATCACATATGATTGATTTCATTAATAAATACTAGTCCAAAGTTAAATTTTGTTTACCTAATTGCTACTCATATTCATGTGAACTTCAATATTTGATTTAATTGTTGTTAATTCTCATTTAATTCATTCCTTGATTTAAAATTATATTTGTTGACTTAATAACATTTCACTATTTATTCAGATAATCGAGTTCATCCCAACACAATATTATTAACAATCGGCATCATTTAATTACTACATATTGTCAACAACAGTTTAACTAAATTTGACTTGAACAAATTAACTGGATTTTAGATCTTAGTGAATCCTTATTTTTATTTAAATTAATTAATTGGAAAATAAATAAATTCAACCCTATTTATTTATTTAAAATAACTTTGTTAAATTTTGGTAAAGTACAACTCTGTTCATTTCGATCATCATCTATTTATCATCTCCATTCCAGATTCAGTCTCCATATTAATAGTGCTTCCTTTTTATTTCTTTCTAGAAATATTTCTATTAATTATTTTAGAAAAGTATTTATATATATACACTAAATATTAGATTTATTTAAAAAAAAAACTTTTTACTTTATAAAATTTTCCCTTTTTCTTTCCTTTTAATTATTCTTTATTTCCCTCTTCTCTCCTTATTTTCTTCCCTTTAATTTCCTATATTTTTATTCATATAGCCCATCGGCCCATTTATCCGGCCCAACCCTTTCCTCTCTTTTCTTTTATCTTTTATTTTTATTTATTTTTTGGCCCAAGCCCAGTAATTTACAAGCCAATGAACCACCTTATTTTCCTTCGTTTGAATCTGATGCCCTCCTTCACTTTCTTTTCTTTATTCTTTCTACTGCCTCGCACCCATATATTTCCTTACTCCATCAAATAGCCTTGTTGTAGATGGTTGCTCCGATCTTCACTTTTCTCCCGTGCCAAACACATTCCAACTCCATACTTGTTCGTTCTGTTCATCTGACCCGACCAATAGATCGAGCGCTCACACTCTTTTTCTCCATTTCTTTGTTTTCATTACTTGAAGATATTCAGGTGCACGGATATGCATGAGTGCACATGCACACCTCCTTCACTCAACGGTCTTTAACTCCGATCATCCCCATACATCACCCTTCAAGCCCTAGACTCATCTATGAACCTATCCTTGGCTTTGGTTCCCTGTACAAGTTTCCCGCTATTCAACCGAAACTTTTCAAATACCAATAGCCATTCATTCGATCAAAGAAAACCCATTACTAGGCCACCACCACAGTTTGATCTCCCCTAAACTTTTCTAATGCGAAGACGACTCGATGCCAGACCTCCACCATCTATATGGTTCAACTCGAAGTGACCCTTATCCAGTAGTTCGAAGTTGAATTTAACCAGTTCTGACAGGAGTAAAAACCCTAAAACAAGACCAAGCTCTTTGACCAAACTATGGGAAAATTATTCGATATTTTTCCCATGATTAACAATACGCTACCCTTCCCCACCAAATTTTCATGACCACCGACGGTCTAGATCACCATAAACCCCATAACTTCGATTTCAGGTGATCCCAGGAATTCTCTATAACCTATTAAAAATTATGATTTTCCTTATAAAATTCATGATTTAATCCTACGAATAGCTTCATACACCTGAAATACATTGTTATGATATTTGAATTCTTATGCTTCCAAGCTTCTTCTGGTGTATGTATTAATATATGTAAATAAAAAAAATTACGAATATTTAAAATACCCTACAAATGAATACCAATCAATATTCGTGATAATCTACATCCTACAACTTCCTAGAATTTAATCATGGATTTTATAAACAATAGAGACGTAAATTTCTTGCTGCTTTTCAACATACATAAGGTTTATTGAGAGGAAACGAAGCTTCTAGGTTCATACATTACTCAAGTATTTTGTAATCGAATTGATACAACAATCAACAATAGAGGGATGAGTACGTATACTTGTCATCTAAGTTCCAAACACCTAACATCCCAGAAATACTTAAACAAGATTTATGAGTGAGGTTTACTCACCCAAAGTAGCTCCGTTATTCTTCTTTTTCAATCCAGACTTTTCTTCCTCTTTTTTACTTCCATTTCTAGATCTACTTTTGGTTCGAATGATTTGTGAAGTTCAGGTATGTCGTGGTTAGAGTGTGTATTTGTAAGTGAAAAGAAATATAAAATCTTAAGCATTGCACATGAGAACAGGAATACATCTGCATGAAGGAAACGACATAGCTACTGCTATGTGATGGAAATGATATAACTTAGTTTAGTTGTGCTTGTATAAACTGATTAAAAGAAATGTAGCAGTAAAACTATGTACGATTTGAAAAGAGGCGAAGCTATGGTTTGTAGCTGTTTATTAGTTTGTTTAAGGGGAAATATAGTTATGTAGCAGTTGGTTCTGTATTTTGAAAACAATGCAGGAAGTTCGATATACATGTAGTACATGTCTATGTATATATTATCATGTGCAAATCAGATGTGAAGAAGATATGCCGTATATAACCTAGTGCTGAATAGTTTTTAAACACCATATTTTACCTCCAAGAAAACTAACCATCAAATAGTTGTGTTATGGATGTTTATAGGCTGTTGCACCTATCTATATGTGTATGTACTTTATAATATACAAGTGATGCTTAATAGCTAAGCAAGAATGTCTATGTTTTAACTGTAGAAATTGTATATGTATGTACTTTATAGGTATGCAGATTTAACTTAGCATTTCAACCCCTTTTTTAATGACTATGATCCCCTTTTCCTATCATATGTAAATGCATGTCTTTCATATGCTTTGATATAAAGCCAAAGTGACGTTTATCTTATGTTTATTAGTTACTTTGGTAACTTTTATATGAGTTTAAAAGCAAGTTTGAATGTAGACAAACATGTCAAAACATTTCAACAAGTTATAATATACACTGATTTTTAGAATAATAAGTATTCTAACTTAAATGGAATTTTCGTACCAATAGTATCAAATTAATGCTATAAATCTTGCATTACTAAATACATACATTTGTACTACGTATCATATGAAGTAAACCATATTTTACTTAAGTTATTATATTAATTTTTTGACTTAAATGATCTTTTTTACTTTAATTCACATAAGCTTAAAACCAAAAGTATAAAACAAAATATACAAAATCCTACTTACTCTTTTATACACGTGTGTGTGTATTCATTTGTTAAGAAACAAGTAAAATATGTAGTTATAGAATTTAAGAAAAATCATTAAATTTTCCCTAATAATTAAATTCAATTTAGTCAATAATATTAAATACTTAAAATAGTCATTAATTATTGCTTAACAAAATCAGTCAGAACTCGGGATGTTATCTTGGCTTGACCAGTGTAATTAGAAATAAATGGGTTAGACTATGTCAAAATAAAAGGTGAGATACTTATATAAAAAGTATATCAATTAACAATAAAAATAATTCATATTAAGATATGACAAAACAAATTAATCATGATTAGGTATAACAAACCAATTTATCATTTCAAGTTTATGTATGTGTGACCTAATAGTAAATAATTTGTTATAAAATTTTCCTAAGCATAAAACTAATAATAAGGATTATCAATCAAATTCATTATATCATAAATCCTTTATAAAAAATATGGATCAACAAAAAAATAATCCAAAAAAGATATTCCCAAAGCTAAATAATCATAATAACGCATATAAATAAAATCACCATTTCATGTATCCATATCAAGTCCCAAATGGACTATCATAAAATATGGTAATAACAATTAAAAGACTTTAAATCCATAATATACCAGAAGATATAATCATTGAATCTTTAAAGAAACCATCACTAATGAAATAACAATGATTGTCATTCATTAATTTAACATGGTGAAATATGATATGTCGAAATGGACCTGCTACAAAGGAAGGAAGCCTACCTAAAGAGACTGCAAATTAGGAAAACCTGCTTAAAGAAAAGAGCACCCATATATGTAATTTGTCCTATGGAAACCTACCTACCTAAAAATTTAAACATTGTCTACTGTATATAACTGAATAAGCTAATGAGTTATGGTGTCTATAGACTATGATGCATGTGAACATTTTCCTTTTGAAAGAGATAGCCATATTTACACCATATGTAGTGACCCGGATTTTGAGCGACTTTGGTTATCGACGTAAGCTCGACGTCGATAACCAAAACATCGAAAAATCCCGGTAATTAATGAAAGAAATTAGAAGGTGAGAATAGATAAGGTAGAAACTTAGAATAGAAGAAGAAGAAGAACACAACATCAGAGTAACACGAACCTCACAGCGGAACGAATAACATATAATAAATAACATAACTTTGAAATATAACAGTTATGTATACAATAGCACTTATCAGAGTACAGCACTTACAACACAGCGGAAATAACTATAGCTATATGATCCTGAAGCCTCCTGCTCCATCTCTTCAATGTATCTGTAAAACCCGACTACTTGACTGCCCGTACAAATTTAGGCACCCAAGAGTTTAGGGAAAACAAAATAAACTCCGGGTCAGTCATGTGACTGGTGTGAATAAACTCAAATCATTTAAACAGGTATATGATATCTCATAAGACCACGCCGTGAATACGGAACGGGTTTTTCCCTTATGATAATCCAAATAACTTTTCAAAGCAATATCATTCTGATATTATAATAATGTCTAAGTACAAATAAATATCAATCTAGCAGAAACGCTTGCATCTCACGTTACTACATATATAGTATACCATCAAAATCGCAAGCACGTATTGGATGATTGGATTTCCAACTATGACAAGGTATGGAACCACCTTCCGATCAGTGTACTCTAGGAACGATACACTGGAGTTCAACAAGAACATCTTGCAACTCAGCCACACATGACCGACCACTCATTTCGCTTGAGTGCATCGAATGTACATCACCAACGGTTGGGATCAGCAACCGTTCCCGTATATATATATGGGACAGCATTGATAGATTTTAGAAACAAATGAATATTCACTAGATAGGTGATTATACACCCTACTTCGGTGCGACCGACTTAGCCATGCTGCCTGCCCGATTTCTGTCATTTACTGGTTGATGAGGCTAGAAGCTACGCTTTATCATCACATCAGATTCACTTCGAATGCCACATTGTTAGATCCATCGAAAATCACTAATTGATGTCTACAACCACACATTACGTGTCAGCTAAAAGAAGTTTCCTTATCCGCTTCCACTCTTGGTACGGTTGAAGAAATCAAAGTACGTGACCGTCTGGAAATACTATGTCAGACATCCATCTTCATTCACTTAGAAATGTCACATCGTCATACCCGCCAAATCACAAATTGACTTATCCAAAAATAACACAGGTATACAGCTAAGGGAAACGAATTCCTCCGCCACCCACGTGAATACGTTTGAACAGATCAACTTACGCGATCCATTGGATATACTCTGTCAGACCTTCGTCCATACAAGTTGTCCTGGGACTGGACAAACCGAAGGTACTATTCTGTAAATAGGATAGCCTTGCATTTTACTCCGTCTTCAATTATCTTTGGCATATATGATTCGCGACGCTTATGCCAATACAGAGTGGTTCTTTGGATAATAATCCAACCGGTCTCTCCATATTAACAACGTTAAAATGGTCAAAAACTTCGATAGTCTGTGAGTTAACTATCAAAGAAAAACAAGTGTGCAAACAACGATATTATTTCCAGATGGAAATTATATCGAACAAACATCATTTAACATTAATCTCTTTAGTTCATTTATTTACTTATCTCCTGTTTCCCTATGTTCTAAATTCTTATTTTCTTTTTATCAGAAAACATTTCTGATTCTAGTTTGGAAAACATTTCCAAAACTCCTTTACGATCAAACCTTACCATTTCTTAGTTAAGAAGGAAGTCACTCAAGTTGGGGTATAATTACCTCTCAGACCTTAACTGAACAATGTTATAACTTCGAGATAGTAACAGTTTATCTTTTTAAAAACCTTTATCAAATTATTTACGTAACTCTCGGATTCAATTTACGAATCCACTTCTTTATTGAAAACATTGATTTTAACAATAGTGTTATAATCCCTACTTTCGGAATATCTAACTTCAATTATAACATTTATTCTTTAGTGTGAATAATTAACCTACTCCAATTTATTTATAAATAAATAACTCTTGATTTAAACACCGGAAAGTAAATAATACTTTCCCGAATTCAATATAATCGAATTCGACGTATAACTCCCTTTCGAGCAATCTCTATTTGATTAACTCTTCTTCGAATAACCTATATTCGATTATCTCTCTTCGAATAACCTATATTCGAAATCTCTCTCTTTCGAATAAACTATATTCGATCTCTTTCTTTCGAATATGCTATACTCGAAAATCTTCTTTCGATTAAACTAATCGATAACTCCTTTCGATTAAACTAAAATCGATAACTCCTTTCCTTTAACTCTATTCGAATAAACTATTTTCGATAATCTCTTTTAACTCCATTCGAATAACTAACATTCGACTAACTCCTTTGACTCTATTCGAATAACTAATATTCGACTAACTCTTTTTAACTCTATTCCAATAACTAACATTCGACTAACTCTTTTGGACTACTCAGTTTGACTAAATTAACTTAATTAACTCGACTTATTTAACATCTATCGAATAACTAATATTCGATTAACTTATATTCGAATAACTATGTCTGTTTTAACTTTATATTCGAATAGCTAATATTCGATTTATCTCCATTCGCTTGACTCTAGATCGCAGCGATCACAATGGTTACGCCTGATTCCCTCAGGAAACATCCGACCGCCTTAGGCTATCTGCAGCCCTGCGAATTACGCTAGCAGTCGTACGAAATTGGCATCTTATTTGTACTAACTTTAACTGATTAACTTGACTTACTTAACTCAACTGGTTAACTCGACTTACTTAACTCAACTGGTTAATTCTAACTGAACTGGTTAACTTTACTGATTAACTCTAACTGGTTTACTCTAACTGGTTAACTCTATTTGACTAACTCGACTTGACTAACCCATTTCGAATAACATATTCGATTAACTCACTTTCGAATACCATATTCGATTAACTAACTTCGAATACCATATTCGATTAACTCCTTTCGAATGTCTATATTCGATTAACTAACTTCGAATACCATATTCGATTCACTTTATAAAGATTTCCTTTTTAACAACATTTTATTCATTTGAAAAGATTTACTTTTAAATAATGGTTCTACACTTTAAAAATGATTTCCTTTTTATAATGTTTCCCTTTCAATTCTATTTGTAAATGGTTTACAAATATTTCCTTTTCAAATTTATTCTTGAAATATTCTATCTCCTTAAATCCTCTGAAAAATTCGCCATAACCTCCTTTGTATCGGGAGCATCGGGAAAATCCCCAAACTCGCCACACAGGCCTTTCCATTCAAAAAGAAAATAGTTTGAAATTATTTCCTTTCTGAATATCTCCTATTTATTAATATTCCCATTTATAAATATCGCTTATTTATAAATATTCCAATTTATAAATATTCTGTTTTCAATATCACTTTGAAAATCTCCTTATCAATATCCCGTATGTTATGGTATTCAATCATATCGAATCACGATGTTCAATATCGTCCATACACACACAATCAACAACAGGTTATAATTCACATCATATATCAAAATATATGAAAAACAATAAAATAACTGTTGAGGAATCCAGTCGGATTCCTCCAACCTGTTCCCCTGCATCACAGATGTTAGACAATATAGATAAAATCACTTTCAGTTCCATATGATATATTCTGTTAAACAGAATCAATATAGAAATTTAACTAACTGACTAGCATTTCAAACAAACAATCAACACACAGTAAATCAGACAAATTTCTAACAGTTCTAAAGATACAACATGAAATTATAAACTGTTTAGAGTTGGTGAGATTTACTCACATTTGCAGTTCATCGTTAAAGAACGATAAACCGTTATTTGATTTGAATCAAACATTTTAATTCGCCGTAAATTCAAACGTGCTCGAATCCACTTCCAGTCAGTTCCATGTTGTAGCTCTCGTCCATACGGTCCCAACGCAACTTACGGTTCGTGATTCTGACTTCATATGGTAGAGTTATACACATTTGAAGTTAGTACATTTTAAAATAAAAATATAAACAAGGGTTTTAAACTAAATGGGCTTAACTCAATTGATTTCCGTCGGCCCACTCCCCTTGTTAAAGTCCATCCGTCCACTTTAAAGCCCAACACCCTCACATCCGTTCTTCCCTAATCAACCAGTGACGCTTCGCTTCAGAAATGGCAAAATCCGACCTCTTTCCTCCGCCTACCGCTCCTCCTATAATCCATCGTCCCCAAAACGGAAATCACCACTTCGATCCTCATCAAATCCCCTTTCAGCCTATACCCCTTTCTTCGCATTCGAACTCCATCATCGGGAACCGACTTCGAGCTCCCTCGCGATAACCAGACAAGTACCGACATACATCAGCGTCGACTCCCACCCAATTTTGCCAACAGACCATATTCTCTACCACAAACACAATCATAAACTCCATTTCGATCAATAACCCACCGAAATCCTTCCAACTCGAACCCTAGCTGCCGCTCTTAACTGTCGATCTTCATAAACATGCATCGTACCTTTTAAACAGCGCTGGAAAACGAAGCTTTTGCAATAAGAAGATCACTGGAGCTGGTTTTAGATTTTAAGGAATTTTATTCGGTTTGTTTTGATTTATTCTTGAGGAAGATGATTCACGTTGAAATGTTTTCCATTGTGGCGGCTGAGTTTTTGACAGTGGGAAATTCTCTTTTAGGTTTTAGTGAGGGTTAGGCTATTTATAGGGTTGTTTAAATATTTTAGATATTTTATAGAATAGAATATTCCCGACATATTCTCCTTTTTATATTCATTTTGCCTTCTAAAATTCTCGTGATTACATACGATACCCAAAAATCACGAAAATTGGTATATAGCTACAGTTTGACATTACGGTCCTAACGAAACTGGTTTCGTCGAATTCCGACTCCGTTTGCTCACACACCGTATTTTTAACCGTCGAAATACTGACTGTTTTTCACTCTAAAAATCTGTATGGCCACAAGGTGACTCTAAAAATCACGAAACTGGAAATCTAGCAATAATTTGACATTGCGGATCCAACAAACTTGGTTTCGTCGAATTCTGAGGTCGTATGAAAAACTGGCTATTTTTAAAGCTCTGGATGACCCATTTAAATATATAAATATATTTAAATATTATTAAATTAAATATTTATAAATAAATATTATCATATATATTCACAGAGGAATATCATACAGCTCCAGGATAATTATATATTCGCTATTCCGAGTCCAGATTTGAATCGATATTCACTTTACATTGAAAAATCCTTTTATAACGTATATAAAGCGTTACGAATTATAAAGGAATTCCATAGCGACTTTTCTGAAATTTGATTTGGACGTAAATCAAAATCTACACAACGAAATCCAGATTTTTCTCTTCCATTAGAAAAATATACTCCACCAACTCCACACGTTTCTTATTTCACAGAAATTCGGCTTAAAACGAATCATGTACATTCAGTTGAAGTTCGAATCGCCAATTTACGAACTACAGCGCCATTTCGAGCTCGATTTTAATTATAATATAATTATACGTTCAAACTGTCGTCGATTGAATATATTCGTCAATATAATCCAACTCTAAGTTGAATTACATCTTTGGGATGACCCCATTCACAGAATATTTGTATTTCCAATATTTTTGATAATTTCGACATTATAATATATTTTATTATATTATAATTATTAATTTAAATATTCAATATTATTTAATTTACGTTCTCGATATCGATAAATCGATATTTAATAATTAAATAAATAAATTGTTCAACAGCTAAAATGCGGGTTACTACAATCTTCCCTCCTTAATAAAATTTCGTCCTCGAAATTGCTAAGCTAGGGGATGAACCTATCTTCTGGGTAAAAATTTATCTGTTTAGCTCTTGTCTCCGGTTTCAACTGAACCAATTAATATCGACTAAAATATTAATTTATTCTGACTAACTAAATTTTCAAAAATTTTGAAAATTTTCTATCACCTTAACTTTTTGAAAATTTTTGCCAGCACCTACTTTGTACTGGTCAATATCTCAAACTCCAACTCGCCTCTCTGGGCCTTCTTTAACCCAAAAGAAAATCAAACAGCCAAGCGGCTTGCCAATTCGGCTCATAAATCTCATATCCATATATAATATAAACTGGTACCTTTTTGTCGGGAATATCAACTCTATCACTTCCATATGCTATCAACTCAGCATATACCAGTGTTATTTCCATCAAATTCCAATCAGTTCATATCCTCAAAACCAAATCGAATTTCATTCGAACCCGAATATCAAATTCTTAACTCATCAACCCAATTCCATAACAAATTATTCTCTAATCCAATTCAATTCTATTTAACTCAGTTCAAGTTAATATTCAATTTATTTCTACTATCTTATTCTATTTAACTTCATAAGTTAAAATTAAATTCCGAAACTTAATTTCCTGGGTCTATTTCAAATCAATTTGAAATTACAATGCCAATTCAAAACCTTTGGATTTCTAAACAACTTGTTTTCTCAAAACAATTCAAAAACAAAACCTTTGGTAGTAGTCCGTCACTTAGAACTCGAAAATGAACACTGATGATGTCGCGATTCATCATCAGAATCTATTTTCCAGCTATCAAAGTGAGTTCAATACTATATCACTTTCAGTTTGAAAAATATTTTCAACATCTCCCAGGAACTTAAAATTTCCTTATTTTAATTCCAAATCTGATTTAAAATTCCAGATTTATTTCATCTTATTTCATATACTTTACTTATATGAATCTGATTGGTTATATATAACCATTTCACATTTTATAATCTTACTCGATTATAGTCACAACCTATATATGATAATATATCACATATCCATACTGTGTCGGTCCATCGTATTCAAGTGTTTATTTACTCCTACCGATACAGTGGATCAAACTGATCGACCAGAACTTATAAACAACTCAGCCAATGAATCTCCACAATATAAAACCATTTTTATATCAAATACAAATACGCACTCGTATATATACTCTCAAACTCGGTCTAGGATATTACTAATCCCATCTCTACTGAATCACGCCACAGAGCCAAGGTAATAACTAAACCAATGCTCTGATATCAACTGTAGTGACCCGGATTTTGAGCGACTTTGGTTATCGACGTAAGCTCGACGTCGATAACCAAAACATCGAAAAATCCCGGTAATTAATGAAAGAAATTAGAAGGTGAGAATAGATAAGGTAGAAACTTAGAATAGAAGAAGAAGAAGAACACAACATCAGAGTAACACGAACCTCACAGCAGAACGAATAACATATAATAAATAACATAACTTTGAAATATAACAGTTATGAATACAATAGCACTTATCAGAGTACAGCACTTACAATACAGCGGAAATAACTATAGCTATATGATCCTGAAGCCTCCTGCTCCAGCTCTTCAATGTATCTTTAAAACCCGACTACTTGACTGGCCGTACAAATTTAGGCACCCAAGAGTTTAGGGAAAACAAAATAAACTCCGGGTCAGTCATGTGACTGGTGTGAATAAACTAAAATCATTTAAACAGGTATATGATATCGCATAAGACCACGCCGTGAATACGGAACGGGTTTTTCCCTTATGATAATCCAAATAACTTTTCAAAGCAATATCATTCTGATATTATAATAATGTCTAAGTACAAATAAATATCAATCTAGCAGAAACGCTTGCATCTCACGTTACTACATATATAGTATACCATCAAAATCGCAAGCACGTATTGGATGATTGGATTTCCAACTATGACAAGGTATGGAACCACCTTCCAATCAGTGTACTCTAGGAACGATACACTGGAGTTCAACAAGAACATCTTGCAACTCAACCACACATGACCGACCACTCATTTCGCTTGAGTGTATCGAATGTACATCACCAACGGTTGGGATCAGCAACCGTTCCCGTATATATATGGGACAACATTGATAGATTTTAGAAACAAATGAATATTCACTAGATAGGTGATTATACACCCTACTTCGGTGCGACCGACTTAGCCATGCTGCCTGCCCGATTTCTGTCATTTACTGGTTGATGAGACTAGAAGCTACGCTTTATCATCACATCAGATTCACTTCGAATTCCACATTGTTAGATCCATCGAAAATCACTAATTGATGTCTACAACCATACATTACGTGTCAGCTAAAAGAAGTTTCCTTCTCCGCTTCCACTCTTGGTACGGTTGAAGAAATCAATGTACGTGACCGTTTGGAAATACTATGTCAGACATCCATCTTCATTCACTTAGAAATGTCACATCGTCATACCCGCCAAATCACAAATTGACTTATCCAAAAATAACATGGGTATACAGCTAAGAGAAACGAATTCCTCCGCCACCCACGTGAATACGTTTGAACAGATCAACTTACGCGATCCATTGGATATACTCTGTCAGACCTTCGTCCATACAAGTTGTCCTGGGACTGGACAAACCGAAGGCACTATTCTGTAAACAGGATAGCCTTGCATTTTACTCCGTCTTCAATTATCTTTGGCATATATGATTCGCGACGGTTATGCCAATACAGAGTGGTTCTTTGGATAATAATCCAACCGGTCTCTCCATATTAACAACGTTAAAATGGTCAAAAACTTCGATAGTCTGTGAGTTAACTATCAAAGAAAAACAAGTGTGCAAACAACGATATTATTTCCAGATGGAAATTAATTGGAACATACATCATTTAACATTAATCTCTTTAGTTCATTTATTTACTTATCTCCTTTTTCCCTATGTTCTAAATTCTTATTTTCTTTTTATCAGAAAACATTTCTGATTCTCATTTGGAAAACATTTCCAAAACTCCTTTACGATCAAACCTTACCATTTCTTAGTTAAGAAGGAAGTCACTCAAGTTGGGGTATAATTACCTCTCAGACCTTAACTAAACAACGTTATAACTTCGAGATAGTAACAGTTTATCTTTTTAAAAACCTTTATCAAATTATTTACGTAACTCTCGGATTCAATTTACGAATCCACTTCTTTATTGAAATCATTGATTTTAACAATAGTGTTATAATCCCTACTTTCGTAATATCTAACTTCAATTATAACATTTATTCTTTAGTGTGAATAATTAACCTACTCCAATTTATTTATAAATAAATAACTCTTGATTTAAACACCGGAAAGTAAATAATACTTTCCCGAATTCAATATAATCGAATTCGACGTATAACTCCCTTTCGAGCAATCTCTATTTGATTAACTCTTCTTCGAATAACCTATATTCGATTATCTCTCTTCGAATAACCTATATTCGAAATCTCTCTCTTTTGAATAAACTATATTCGATCTCTTTCTTTCGAATATGCTATACTCGAAAATCTTCTTTCGATTAAACTAATCGATAACTCCTTTCGATTAAACTAAAATCGATAACTCCTTTCCTTTAACTCTATTCGAATAAACTATATTCGATAATCTCTTTTAACTCCATTTGAATAACTAACATTCGACTAACTCCTTTGACTCTATTCGAATAACTAATATTCGACTAACTCTTTTTAACTCTATTCGAATAACTAACATTCGACTAACTCTTTTGGATTACTCAGTTTGACTAACTTAACTTAATTAACTCGACTTATTTAACTTCTATCGAATAACTAATACTCGATTAACTTATATTCGAATAACTATGTCTGTTTTAACTTTATATTCGAATAGCTAATATTTGATTTATCTCCATTCGCTTGACTCTAGATCGCAGCGATCACAATGGTTACGCCTGATTCCCTCAGGAAACATCCGACCGCCTTAGGCTATCTGCAGCCCTGCGAATTACGCTAGCAGTCGTACGAAATTGGCATCTTATTTGTACTAACTTTAACTGATTAACTTGACTTACTTAACTCAACTGGTTAACTCGACTTACATAACTCAACTGGTTAATTCTAACTGAACTGGTTAACTTTACTGATTAACTCTAACTGGTTTACTCTAACTGGCTAACTCTATTTGACTAACTCGACTTGACTAACCCCTTTCGAATAACATATTCGATTAACTAACTTTCGAATACCATATTCGATTAACTAACTTCGAATACCATATTCGATTAACTCCTTTCGAATGTCTATATTCGATTAACTAACTTCGAATACCATATTCGATTCACTTTATTCACTTTATAAAGATTTCCTTTTTAACAACGTTTTATTCATTTGAAAAGATTTACTTTTAAATAACGGTTCTGCACTTTAAAAATGATTTCCTTTTTATAATGTTTCCCTTTCAATTCTATTTGTAAATGGTTTACAAATATTTCCTTTTCAAATTTATTCTTGAAATATTCTAACTCCTTAAATCCTCTGAAAAATTCGCCATAACCTCCTTTGTATCGGGAGCATCGGGAAAATCCCCAAACTCGCCACACAGGCCTTTCCATTCAAAAAGAAAATAGTTTGAAATTATTTCCTTTCTGAATATCTCCTATTTATTAATATTCCCATTTATAAATATCGCTTACTTATAAATATTCCAATTTATAAATATTCTGCTTTCAAAATCACTTTGAAAATCTCCTTATCAATATCCCGTATGTTATGGTATTCAATCATATCAAATCACGATGTTCAATATCGTCCATACACACACAATCAACAACAGGTTATAATTCACATCATATATCAAAATATATGAAAAACAATAAAATAACTATTGAGGAATCCAGTCGGATTCCTCCAACCTGTTCCCCTGCATCATAGATGTTAGACAATATAGATAAAATCACTTTCAGTTCCATATGATATATTCTGTTAAACAGAATCAATATAGAAATTTAACTAACTGACTAGCAGTTCAAACAAACAATCAACACACAGTAAATCAGACAAATTTCTAACAGTTCTAAAGATACAACATGAAATTATAAACTGTTTAGAGTTGGTGAGATTTACTCACATTTGCAGTTCATCGTTAAAGAACGATAAACCGTTATTTGATTTGAATCAAACATTTTAATTCGCCGTAAATTCAAACGTGCTCGAATCCACTTCCAGTCATTTCCATGTTGTAGCTCTCATCCATACGGTCCCAACGCAACTTACGGTTCGTGATTCTGACTTCATATGGTAGAGTTATACACATTTGAAGTTAGTACATTTTAAAATAAAAATATAAACAAGGGTTTTAAACTATATGGGCTTAACTCAATTGATTTCCGTCGGCCCACTCCCCTTGTTAAAGTCCATCCGTCCACTTTAAAGCCCAACACCCTCACATCCGTTCTTCCCCAATCCACCAGTGACGCTTCGCTTCAGAAATGGCCAAATCCGACCTCTTTCCTCCGCCTACCGCTCCTCCTATAATCCACCGTCCCCAAAACGGAAATCACCACTTCGATCCTCATCAAATCCCCTTTCAGCCTATACCCCTTTCTTCGCATTCGAACTCCATCATCGGGAACCGACTTCGAGCTCCCTCGCGATAACTAGACAAGTATCGACATACATCTGCGTCGACTCCCACCCAATTTTGCCAACAGACCATATTCTCTACCACAAACACAATCATAAACTCCATTTCGATCAATAACCCACCGAAATCCTTCCAACTCGAACCCTAGCTGCCGCTCTTAACTGTCGATCTTCATAAACATGCATCGCACCTTTTAAACAGCGCTGGAAAACGAAGCTTTTGCAATAAGAAGATCACTGGAGCTGGTTTTAGATTTTAAGGAATTTTATTCGGTTTGTTTTGATTTATTCTTGAGGAAGATGATTCACGTTGAAATGTTTTCCATTGTGGCGGCTGAGTTTTTGACAGTGGGAAATTCTCTTTTAGGTTTTAGTGAGGGTTAGGCTATTTATAGGGTTGTTTAAATATTTTAGATATTTTATAGAATAGAATATTCCCGACATATTCTCCTTTTTATATTCATTTTGCCTTCTAAAAATTCTCGTGATTACATACGATACCCAAAAATCACGAAAATTGGTATGTAGCTACAGTTTTACATTACGGTCCTAACGAAACTGGTTTCGTCTAATTTCGACTCCGTTTGCTCACATAGCGTATTTTTAACCGTCAAAATACTGACTGTTTTTCACTCTAAAAATCCGTATGGCCACACGGTAACTCTAAAAATCACGAAACTGGAAATCTAGCAATAATTTGACATTGCGGATCCAACAAAACTGGTTTCGTCGAATTCTGAGGTCGTATGAAAACTGGCTATTTTTAAAGCTTTGGATGACCCATTTAAATATATTTAAATATTATTAAATTAAATATTTATAAATAAATATTATCATATATATTCACAGAGGAATATCATACAACTCCAGGATAATTATATATTCGCTATTCCGAGTCCAGATTTGAATCGATATTCACTTTACATTGAAAAATCCTTTTATAACGTATATAAAGCGTTACGAATTATAAAGGAATTCCATAGCGACTTTTCTGAAATTTGATTTGGACGTAAATCAAAATCTACACAACGAAATCCAGATTTTTCTCTTCCATTAGAAAAATATACTCCACCAGCTCCACACGTTTCTTATTTCACAGAAATCCGGCTTAAAACGAATCATGTACATTCAGTTGAAGTTCGAATCGCCAATTTGCGAACTGCAGCGCCATTTCAAGCTCGATTTTAATTATAATATAATTATACGTTCAAACTGTCGTCGATTGAATATATTCGTCAATATAATCCAACTCTAAGTTGAATTACATCTTTGGGATGACCCCATTCACAGAATATTTGTATTTCCAATATTTTAGATAATTTCGACATTATAATATATTTTATTATATTATAATTATTAATTTAAATATTCAATATTATTTAATTTACGTTCTCGATATCGATAAATTGATATTTAATAATTAAATAAATAAATTGTTCAACAGCTAAAATGCGGGTTACTACACCATAATAGACCCATCGAAAGAGATCTTCCTATTGAGCTCTGAAATGTATCGACTCTCGGGTCGATGAAATTTGAAACATCATTTCACGAGGATCTATCATAATCATCAATAGTGAAATAATAACGATGGCCATTCATTAGCTTAATACAATGAATCGTGATCTCCTAAAAAGGAAGGAAGCCTGTCGAAAGAGTCTTCAGTTTTAGAACACCTAACGAAAAGGGCATCCGTATACATAATTTTTCGTATGTACAGGTACCTTTTGGAAAAGGAGAACATCGTCAAACTGTATAAAACGAAATAAATTGATGAGTTGTTGACAACAATGCATGTAAACATCTGCCTTTAGAAAGAGACAACCATATTTACACCATCATAGACCTTCCAAAAAAGATTTGCCTATCAAAATCAAAGATATTTCATAGAAAAACACTAATCGTAATAAAATACGAAATTCATAGTAAATAAAATAAAACAGATTTCAAATTAATTTTGGATTTGCAACGACATATTTTTCCAAAAATCATTGTTAAGTCCTTAAATTTAGTTTAAGGAGAAGTAATTTATTTATAAAGGATTTTAAAAATATTCACAATAATTTAGACAACTTTTATAACTAAAATCACTTGAAATAGAATTTACTACTTACACGATAGATTTAAATAAAATAGAGCTATATTTTATCTTTTACTTTTAAAACAATTCCAAAATTTATATACTTGAAATAGTAAATTAAAAAAGGTTTTGTAATTCAATATTACTTTTTAAAAAATTTAAATTAACAAAGAAATTAATATATAATATAATTTAACTATATTTTATAATAAAAATCCTAATAAGGATCAAAATGGATAAGATATCATTTTCCGGTTTCTTTTAAACATTAAATGGTAATCCATACTGAGTATAACTAATAGTGCTCCAAAATATATAGTTCTATAATATAGAATTATTTAATACTACAAGTTACTTTCTAACAACTCTGATCACTAAGAAATTTTATAATCATTAGATTGTCTAACTATGAAATCATATACATTTTGATGGTTTATAACGTAGGTGTTAAGTTGTAATTAATCGTTGATTGAATTTGAATGTTTCAAACACACAAATAACTATTCACCCATCAAACAAATTGAATATATTGCATGAAATTTATTTCAATTATTTTTATCTAATTGCAACTTCAATTAAATGTAACTCCTAAATGATCCATTAGCCAAGCATGCCATAAACGATATTTATATTTAGATATAGTAGTGTGAGTTAAGAAGATAACTCATAGTAATCTATACTTTGAGAAATTTCAGTCACAACCAAAAGCACTCCAAACCATAATTGCAATTAAAATCCAGCCAATTAGATAAACTTCTGAAGAGTTGACCTATGTCACTTCAAGTTTTCCTTCACGATTATCGTTGGTCACGTCATAAATGCCATCTTATAATGCCCTTGTTCCTCTTCGTCCAACCATTTTCATCTTGTGATACTCTATACCATGCTCATTTTGTTATCTCTTTATCGAGGCCAAAGTCTACCATCATCGTCAGTAGCATCGATTGGTGATGCCCTGAAGTTCACATGCACTCTCTGCATCTCTGGATACTTCATCTCCTAAAAAGAATTCGGATTCCCCCTTGATGCCGTACCCAATCGTTCTAGGAAGAACAAGTGCAACTTTCGATCATTCATGAGTTCACCTCCATAATCACCCAAAGTCATAACTCCAGATCTCATTTACGTCTTTTTTCTTTTGCGATATCTATTTGAGAACTAAGGAGAATTGTGTGGAATAGGGCTTCAGACTATTCCATTCAAAAAGTTAAGTGAGTTAGTTTATTCTTTCAATTATTAAGGTCTTTATTATCTAAGGGTTCTTTTCTATTAAGGCTTAGATAGTTAATCTATATTACTTTCCCATACCAAATCTGGTAGGGTCCAACCTTGTGAAATGAATATGGCTTAAGACTATAATATGCAAGGAGGATATATGAAAAATGGTTAGGTGAATGGTAAGTAATTCCGTAACTAGAATGGGCTTCTTAAAGGCTTAAGTCTCGAACAATATTTCATTCCCATTATAAATCATATTAACCAAAAACAACACTCAACAACTAAATGTTAACCAATTTCATTTCAAATTTTAATATTTTGAAATTCAAATTATTTATCAATAATTTATCACTTTAAACAGACCCCTTATAAGAAATTGTAATTCATTTCTTTTTATATTCAAGATAAATTACTCAAAACCAAATTTAGTTACACTATTCGGTGTAAAAAATCCAATAAAAATGAATTAATCATTTATTAATTAAGAAAGTAAATAACATGGTTGTTACATATCCCTATATTTTTATAGAAAAGTAATTGGTGCTAACTCTAATTCATGAGTAAAAAAACATACCGCATGTGGTCTGAGCTTCTTAGATGCATGTGCCATCACCTTGCCTTTTGCATAAGAACAACTCCTAGTCCAATTCCTCAAGCATTAGTATATACCAGCAAATCCTGATTACCATCTTATAATATTGATACAGGTGCATTGGTTAATGCTTCTTCACACTTGCTTGACAAAAATAACTTCATGTCCTTCCTAGATTTTTAGTCAATGATGTTGTTATCTATGAGAAATCGTTAATAAACATTCGATAGTATCTAGCTAACCAAAGAAAACTTATCTTGGGTACATTTTATAGTCTTTTCCAACTGCTAATAGCTTCAATTTTACCTGGATTAACCAATAGGCCTTTTCTTGCAACGACATGATAATGAAACTTCACTTCCATATACCTAAAGTGACACTTTATAAATTTAGCTTTCAGCTAATGTTGCGTTAAGGTCTTAAAGACAATTCTAAGATGAATCTAATGATTTCTTTCACCCTTAGAATATACCAATATGTCATCAATGGAAACTAGTACGGGCTATTCAAGTGTTTCAGAAAGTCCTTCATCAAATCCATAAAGAAAGAAGGTACATTAGTCAGACTAAATGGAATGAGTAACCATTCATACGAAACATATCGTGACCAAAACATCATTAATGAAATACTATCATCTTTGCTACTCGCAATTGGTGGAATTCAACAAGTCTAATTGAGAAAATACATTGGCCCAACTCCGTTGAAAAACTAGATCATTAATCCTTGGTTGGATACTATTCTTTATCGTCTCCTCGTTAAGCTTACGAGAATCGATTCATAATATTAATGAACTACCTGACTTCTTCATAAACACTGCAGCGTCCAAGCCAAAATGTTTGGTTTAACAAAAAAAATCTCTTTAAGTCTACCAGTTGAACCTTTGGTTCCTTCATCTCGGTTTGTGTCATCCTGCCAAGTGGTCAAGTTAGGAGCTTTGCTCTAGGTATAAGATTTTTTTCGAACATGATAGCTACCTTTGGTGGCAAACCTATACACGGTTCGAAAACATTTCCAAACTCCTTTACCATAGGAACTTGACTTATCCCGACACGTCATACTATTGTGCCTAACAATATATACATCTCCAAACTTGCATTCTCGATTAAATATACAATTTAATCGCTATAATTGGGTTGTATGAATGATATTTTCTTATCTTAGCAAAGTATCTTAGCATTAAATTCATCTAACCAATCCATACTCAATATGATCCCAAAGCCAATGAAATCAAACATGAACAATGGACAAGAAGGCGTGTCTCATTCTCCAATTCTAGATTGTATCATCTCATCCCTAGAGTTGCATGTTCTCATATGTTATTAACTACCCCAAGGGATGTAACAAGCTATAATGTTTCTAAGAATAACTTATTGATCAAATAAAGAGATACGAAAGAATGTGATGCATCATTATCAAATAGTACTTTAACAGTAAGCAGTGAATCAAAACTTACATGTCATTATAGGCTTTCTTGCCTCCCTTACAATTGTCCTTAAGGTAGAAGACTCCAATGCAAAAAATAATCCCCTTGCAAGCTTCAGACACTTATTCTTGTAAAGCTTGCTCTGGTCACAGTTGTAGCACTCGATATTCTTCTTTTTTATAATATCCTTCTCATCTCCCGAAAAATAGCCTTTTGCATAATGACCTTTCTTGTGACCCTTCAAACAAGCCAATTCAGCTTTTCCTTTATTAGCAGCTCCTTCCTTTAGAGCTCCCTTCTTCGGATAGGTCTTTTATTTCTAACTTGGCCCACCCTGAGCATTCTCTGTCCTATTATCAAGGAAATCAATCATATTTTTATTCCTGATGACTCCTAATATGCAGCAAAGTGCCTTAGCCAATTCCAATTTCAATCGACTAGTGAACTTCTTATTTCTCTTTAGCATAGTGTCCACTATAGTGTACCCATAATGAGATAACTCATCGAATCTTGTAGCATGCTTGAGAACATACATGTTTTCTTGCTCTATTTCAAAAAACTTTCCGAGCAAAGTAAACTTAGCATCATCTGATATAAAACATCACACAAATCGCCTTTTTAATTCAGCACAAGGAATAACATCCTACAGAACATCGATAGCGACACAATTCTACATGTAAAAAGAAGCTCCCCGAAATTGTCTAGAGGCTAAGCTCCTCTTCTGCTCGTTATTAAGCCCAAGGTTAGCAAAAGTCCTCTCGCATTGAAGTAACCAGTTCTCCACTTCAATTACATCCTCTGTACCAATGAATGGCTTTCCTCCCAGTCTTGCATAGTCCCAATTCAATGAAGAACAATTTATAGTGGGAACCTTGGGATTTGGAACTCCATTATTGCCTCCACCTCAACCAGCAGCATTCCTACCTTCCATCAGGTTGACAAAAAAAGTTATACGTATCTTCCATATCAACTAATAGTGTCCTACTAGTAATATTAGCAACAACAGTTTATCGACCTGGGATTATCCTCATATTAGGTCGAATAATTTGTTTGGTAGTAGTACTTTATCCTCTAAGATTCAATCTTTCATTTACCGATTCCATATCTTATGTCCTTTCTTTCCACCCAATCTTTGTAAGATATGGAAAAATGTTCTTGATAGCAAAAAGAAAGAAAAGAACAAAGATAGGATCTACATACTTATATAACACAAATACAAGTACGTTACTATAACGCTATCCTATATCCCAGTTTCTTTTTCGATTCATTAGAATTATGTTTTAAAACCGTTTTAAAGTTTAAAATATTTTTATCATTACATTGCCTTGTGATTTGATATAAAACAACAATGTCCCAATTTGGAGGCCTGAAACTATCACTATACCAAACATCCCATTTAATCATGTTTTCCATACCCCATGTATTAACGATTATATCCAATATTAATTAATCACGTTTGTTATTGTTGTAATTTGTAATCATGGTTACAACCGCTGTAACATTTGGTAATGATGTGAAAAGTTCATGTAATGTGGATGAGAAACTAACTTTACTCTATTTTCTTTTCTGTTTTGACCTAATACGCTTACAACAAAGTACAAATTTTTTATTTTAACATAGCACACTTTCAACGCTTATTCCCATATCCTTCAATGCTGCCTCCTAAGGTTTTGCCCACTTCTTGGTCGGCCGCCACCAACGTTTAGTTAGCCATCGGCTCGTCCACGTCCTCTTAGCCTCCTCCTCGTCCATTCAACTGATTAGGTAATTTATGTATGGTTAAATCTTTTCTAGTTTTGGCTTTTTATTATTTTTAGTTTTATTGTTGTGTGTAACTTTTTTGACCAAACACTGCGAATTAGATTCAAGTGTTTGATTTAAAAACTTAAGCATAATTTTTTTAAATAATTTTGAATTTGAATTGGCTGAACTGGAAATGATAGTTTAGCACTTGAGTTCTATTTCTTGATGGTAAGATACTCAACTAATATGTGTGCTAGTTTCCATTAATAAAACATTTAACTGCTGCTATCTGGTCTTCTAGAAGGGAATCAATTGAATGTTGAATACTGGATGAAATTTTGAAACATACTTTTTCTTTTTTATGGTTAGGGTTAGTTCGTGAATTTTGAGGAGTGTTTAAGATTGTCATAGTCATAATTTAGTTTTTTTAGATAGTTAATTATCAAAAATATATTAAGAGAGTTAACAGACTGGTCTTATCTTTTGGCTATCCTTGTATGACTAACAAATCTCCACCTTTTAGTCTTAATTTATTTAAGAGAAGTTTTATCAAACACTTTTCTATAAGTTTCAAAATACACTTTCATGCCTTTACAAAAACAGATTCCACTGAACACGTTTGTAAATATTTAAAGAAATTTTTTCATTTTTCTGCAAATATTTTATATTGAGAATGTAAATATTTTTGCACTAAAAGCACAAATATTTATAGCTTTTAGTGCATTTTTCAAAAAAAAACCTTCAAATATCTTTGCATTAGTATCTGTTTTGTGGATATTGTTAGTAATGGCTTTGAAAAGACACATTTCCATTTTGAAAAAATGGATCTTGTCCCAAACAAATTTGTACTATTGATCTTTTAAAACATAGGAAATTGCATTTTTAAAGATTTATTTAAGCATGGACTAACACTTAGGTTCAAGTCCATGGTACCATTAGTCTAGCTCCACTAGATATAAGTTATTCTGTTTTTATTCCCGACTATACTAATAGTCTGTTGTAATTTTATAGTATCCCACTGTCCATTTTCGGTTATATCACAAATTATTAGATTATAATCATCCAATAGTTAAGGATGTTAGTACTTAATTTTTTAGCAAGTTAGATCCATTAATCCAAGGATCAAAGTAAGGACTTTTAGTTTTGATTTATCTTATTTGTTATGATGTATAACATGAAATAGATTTATGTTGGGAAATTAAGCAAATTTCCCTATGATTAGATTTTTTGAGAAATGAAATGAAATGTAGAATGGTAAGAGAAACACAAAATTTGATAACGGAGTTCGGCCAGTTATGCCTATGTCTCCGGGCTGCTACAGATCTTTTGTTCCAGAGAATATTACAAAGTGAGTACACAAAACATTTTTCACTCGACACTCGATCTCACTCTTAATCTTGCTCTCCTTTTCTTCTTATTGATTTTGAGATGGGATGAATTTTACGAAGGAGAAGGATGTATATATATGGAGAGGAGATGGTTGGTGAGGGGTTGGTGGCTTGGTTGTTGGTGGTTGGTGGCATACCCATGTAATCAACATGGGTGGCTTGGTGAGGGCTACTATGAGAACATGCAGCATTTCTAACAATCTCCCACTTGAAGACTGATTTCAATCCGTCTTCACGCCTTGATCGATGCAACAACCATTCTGCTCTTTTTACTCTTGCAGACCAACTGAAATTGAACACAACTTCAGTTTATCGATAGTTACCGTCTTTTTCAACATATCTGTTGGATTCTTGCTTTCTTCGATCTTCTCCAATATTAACACATCATCTTCCAGTAGAGATCTGATGAAGTGATAATGAAGCCCAATATGTTTGGTTCTGGAATGTAATGCTGAATTCTTCGCCAAGTGTATTGCACTTTGACTATCACTATATAAGACATTCTTTTCCTGCTTAAATCCTAACTCGGTTAACAAACCTTGAAGCCATATCATCTCTTTACTAGCTTTGGTGATTTCTACATACTCAGCCTCTGTAGTGGATAAAGTGACAATCTTCTGTACCTATGACATCCAAATAACAGCTATATTTCCAATCGTGGATACATAACCTATAGTGCTTCTTCGATGACCAACTTCGCCTCCAAAGTCTGCATCTAACCTTGAGCTTTAACCTGCCCTTTACCAAAGTACAAATCGTTATGTACGGTGCCTCGTAGATACCACAAAATCCACTTGACTGTTTCCTAATGAGCTTTCTCAGGATTTGACATGAACCTGCTAACAACTCCCACTGCATGGCTAATGTCTAGTCTTGTATAGACCATGACATACATCAAGCATCCAATAGCCGAGGAATAAGGAACATCAATCATGAAATTCCTCTCCTCCTCTGTTTGAGTTGACTGATCCTTGGATATGTGAAAGTGATTGGCCAACGGTGTACTGAATGGTTTAGCATCGTCCATGTTGAATCTCTACAAAACATGGTTGATGTATTCCTCCTGAGACAACTGCAAGAACCCTTCTTGCTTATCTCTAGTGATTTGCATTTCAAGAATCTTCTTTGCTGGACCTAAGTCTTTCATGTCAAACTCCTTTGAAAGTTGCTGCTTCAACCTTCTGATATCATCCATATTTGATCCTGCTACTAACATGTCATCAACAGAAAGCACTAAAATGATATAACTTGACTTATATCGCTTGAAGTAGCAACAATTATTAGCATTGCACTTCTGGAACTCTTCCTTGTGCAAGAATCCATCAAACTTTTTGTACCATTGTCTTAGAGCTTGTTTTAGGCTATACAAGCTTTTCTTTAGTCTGCACACCATGTTCTTCCTCCCTTTCTCGAAGAATCCTTCAGTTGGTGCATGTATATGAAACATCCCACCTCCGTTAAGTTCATTCACAAAGGGAATGCATTAACTTTGGTGAAGCATTTTAGGTAAAAGGCACAGATAATTTACAAGACAGACATATAAACAGCGGAAAACTGAAATCATTTCATAAATAAAGTGGTTCCGTCAAAACATTACAAGCATTATCTCAAAACCCAACTTCTAAATTATTACAATAAAACATCTGTCTTGTTTTAAAACTCCAAGTACATAAAGAAGCATAAAATAGTAGTAAAGCAAGCATAAATCCCCAATTAAAGTGAAACCACAGCCATAGCCCAAGAAAAGAGAATCCAAGCAATACATCAACTCTCTTCAAGCTGGAAAGGGTCTGCACTAAGATGAAGTATTCCCTCCCTGCAAACCTGGGGGGAAACGGAAGAAAAGAAGGCGAAAGAAAATGTGTCAGACATAAGTCTGGTAAATCCAGTGATTATTCAACATGTAAACAGGTAAAAGAATCATGACATGAATAAACAGAACATAGGACAATACAATAGAAATAAGATAACATAAGATAAGGCAAGATAAAATGGATATACTATCGCACTCATTTCCATTTCTCTGCACCTACTAACGAATGTTTCAACTACATCATGTGTTCATAACAAAGTGATCCCTTTTCTGATCGGCTTCTACTCGCATGCATTTATTACTTGTGTCATTTGGCCCCGCTTGATTGCAGATACCTGTGCTGGTCCCACCATGGGGTGTATCAATTCCTATGGTGGCAACCCGACACAAATTCAAGATGCACAGTGTATACTACTGATGTCCAATGCCTTCTTTTTCCACTCCGGAGTACGTGCACGCCCATACTCCGCCGGAAACTACACTGCTGTACCACCTGCTGCTATTTTGACCGCTTATAATAAGCCTAGTAATCGTGCCCCACCCTACCTAGTTCAGGGTACCGTGATACATCTATGTGGGTTACTGCTGAAATGGATCCTTGTTACTAGGGTTTCCTAATCAACATGTTATAACGGTTAAGTGTTCTCATATTTAACTAACCCCACCCATCTGTTTAATTAACATGTTGTATTGGTTAAGTGTTGCCTTAACGAAATTAACCCTACCATTCTTAGCATGTCTATTATTTAGCTTTAATTCATTCACTAAAGCACCAAGCTCTTACATTAGATCTATATTGTTGCAGTCGCTGGATGTTCCGGGCGGTTCCGGGCAGTCTTACACACAACTCAATCTAACCTCGGATTTTTGTGCTTAATGAGCTAACCTCTCACATTAGATCTATATTGTTTCGGTTGCTGGATATGCCAAGCGGTTATGGACAGTCTTACACCGCAACTCAATCTAACCTCGGGTTAGGCATGTTCATCTTTAGCCAATTTACATATTTGTCATATGTGTCCAAGTTTAGGTCTTTTTATGTCAATATTTACCAAGTGTGGTTAGTACAAGTTTTATATCCAAAATTTACTCAATTAAATTATACCCAATTTTCCCGCGTTATAATCGCACGTAAAACGAGATTCAATCTAAGTTTCGAATGAACCTAGTATTCATAAAAGAAAACAAAAAGGGGGAAACAGAGAAGGAGCATAAGAATTGGCATAAGGAAAAATAGGCATGAAAAGGTGTACCAATTCATCGTGTTTCCAATAGGCATGTTGTATATTAACAATAAGTGTGGGAAAGCTAAGCAATTTACACCATAGGTATAAAGATTAGATAGAATTGGACTTAAGAGAATCACTAATTTTGATGTACAACATGATAAGTCCCATTATAGTAATCACAATAGTCCCATAGGCACATGATAGGTTCTATCATATCAATCACAATAGTCTCATAGGCATGATAGGTTCCATTATGTCAATCACAATAGTCTCATAGGCATGATAGGTTTCATTATGTCAATCACAACAGTCTCATAGGCATGATAGGTTTCATTATGTCAATCACAACAGTGTCATAGGCATGATAGGTATCAATCACAATAGTTTCATAGGCATAGGCAATTTAGATTTGACAAAAGGATAAGCATGAATTAGAATTAGGCATAGTTCTAAATCTGATTATTACAGTCATGAATTCTATTAGGTGTCCAAATCGGAATAATAACTGAACTTACAGAAAAAGAACGGATCTTGTGTTCTGGGATCTAATTTCTGAATTTGTTAAGCTTATCCTTTGATGTAGACGTTTGATTCTCTAGTTTGGATTTGGTTTGGAGCTTTCTAACTTGATTTCTAGTTTGGAGAATATGGAGGCTAGGATAGCTTAGGGATGGACAACATGAAGGCTTCATAGAATGAGGTTGTGAGATCTAGGATTAAGGTTTGAGGTGATTATATAGAAGTTTAGGATTAGTATGGGCCTTTAGATCAACCTAGGAGTCATCAGAACCGTCTAGTCCAAGAAAATGTGTCATCAGGCCAATCAGAAGTTGCCACGTAACTCTATGACTCAGAAAATCGTCATTGTCTAGAACAGTTGGCAAGAGTCGCCCCCTACAGGGGAGGTCGACACCCATGTCGACACCCTAAGGGGGTCGACACCCTCTGGCGGGAACTTTTCCGCCCACCTCTTCTTGCTGGTTTGAATTCCGAATTTTGATTTATTAATTATTTATTTAATTCTGATTTAAACTTACATCTTCTAACCTCCATAACTTCTTCATACGGAGTCCGATTCACGCAAACTTGGACTTTATCTCAAGCAGAATTCCGAGAAGAATGTTATGGCATAACCCATTTCACCCAATTATTCTTTTAAAAAATTAAGTGTTCTTAGTAATTTTAATATTCACAGAAAATACGGGGTGTTACATTCTCCCCTCCTTAAAGGATTTCGTTCCCGAAATCTCTAAGTTAAGAAGAATGTATCCTAACATCCAACATCCATCTACTCAACCATCAGTCACAGGCATCCATTGTCCTTAAAAAGATTTCTAATGCTTTCATGATCATATGCATAGTGTGTGTGTATGTCCTTATCTAATGCAAAATCAGGCAGTCTACTGATTCAGTTGACCTCCTTAATGCGAATCATGTCAGCCCTATGAGTCCATCATGTATGCAATTATTCCTAATCATATTTTGTAACTTCTACATGAGTGCACAATCATTCATACAAATGCAACGTCCACATGATAACACATCAAGTTTCAATCCATATATAAATACATATATGCATATGCAATATGAAAGTGACTGAGCCGATCTAGCACCTAGTGTGTGTGTATATGCATCCACAAGCAACCACTTGAAACCATCAATCATAACATGTTTCGAATACATGTTTACAATCATTGGTTTCTACCTAAGGATCATGGATTGGACCGAGGAAAAATAATTAAGAGATAGATACATGTATGCATAAACTTATGGAAAAAAGAGATCAAGGATGTACCCTCAAAAAGAAAAGGGTGGGATGTGCGTATCTTATCTTCAGTCTCCCAAGTTTCAATCCATATATAAATACATATATGCATATGCAATATGAAAGTGACTGAGCCGATCTAGCACCTAGTGTGTGTGTATATGCATCCACGAGCAACCACTTGAAACCATCAATCATAACATGTTTCGAATACATGTTTACAATCATTGGTTTCTACCTAAGGATCAAGGATAGGACCGAGGAAAAATACTTAAGAGATAAAATACATGTATGCGTAAACTTATGGAAAAAAGAAATCAAGGATGTACCCTCAAAAAGAAAAGGGTAGGATGCGCGTATCTTGTCTTCAGTCTCCCAAGTCGCGTATCCTTCAGCGTCACTCCACTGTACTTTAACTAACTTGACCTCACGATTGCGTAGCTTTTTAACTTCTGTACCTAAGATATGAGTTGGAATCTTATCACCGTCGCTTCTCGCTCCACTTCTACTTCCTCTAGTATGCTCGGCTCCACAACTTCCACGGACTCATGTAAGCACTTCTGTAGATGAGAGACATGAAAAACATTATGAACTCCAGCCAATCATTCGGGCAGCGTTACTTTATAAGCCATCTTCCCAATCCTCTCAATGATAGAAAACGACCCTACAAATCTTGGTGCCAATTTTCCTACGGACCCAAAGCGGACGACATTCTTCAAAGCAGATGCTTTAAGAAAAACTCTGTCTCCAACCTCAAACTCAAGGTCGGTCCTTCTTTTATCAGTGTAGGGCTTCTGTCTATCTTGTGCGGTCTTTATTCGTCTTCATATCAAGTCCACCTTCTCTGAAGTTTCTCTGATCATGTCAGGCCCAAGTACGAGCTCCCACCAACAAGTTGGTGATCGGCATGGTCTCCCATATAAAGCCTCGAAGGGTAACATGCCTATGGTGACTTGGTAGCTATTGTTGTAGGCGAACTCCACCAAAGGAAGATGATCCTCCGATGTTCCTCCAAAATCAAGAATGCACCATCTCAAAAGATCTTCTAATACTATGTTCACCCTTTCCGTCTGACCATCGGTTTGAGGGTGATAGGCAGTGCTTAAGCAAAGCTATGTGCCCACAGCCTCTTGCAAACTCTTCCAAAACTCGCTCGTAAAGATAGGATCTCGATCACTTACTATGCTAGAGGATATTCCATGCAGTCGAACCACCTTTTTAAGATAAATGGATGCTAACAATGAGGCATTCCTCCTACTCTTAACAGGTATAAAGTGAGCGCTTTTAGTGAGCCTGTCCACTATTACCCAAATACTGGTATTGCCCTTTCTTAACCTAGGCAACCCATCAATAAAGTCTATTGAAATGCTATCCCATTTCCAATGTGGTACCTCTAGAGGATGAAGTAGACCACCAGGCTTCTTCTGCTTTGCCTTGACTTGCTGGCATATCAAGCATTTAGAGACAAACTCAGCTACATCCTTCTTCATGCCATTCCAGAAGAAAACCCTTTTTATGTCTTTATACATCTTGTCCCCACCTGGGTGTATAGTCAACTTAGAATGGTGTGCTTCTTCGAGAATGGTTTTCACCAAATCCCTTGCTTGTGGGACGCATAGTCTTCCATCCTGTCTCAACCAACCCTTGTCATCGATGGAGTATTTATTGAGGGGACTAGAAGTCTCACCTCAAATTAGCTTATCTATCACATCAACTAGCTGAGGGTCTTCATGTTGCGCGGTTCCTATTGAGTCCAAAAGAGTAGGCCGCACCTCTAGCGATGCTAACAAACCTGGTACAAATTCAAAGGAGGGTCTAAAGTCAAAGTTTGCTATGTACTCCAAGCTTTGCCTTTCCACATAGAGAGGACTTAAGGTCAACTTTTTCCTACTTAAGGCGTCTGCTACCACATTGCCCTTACCAAGGTATAAGCAATCTCAAAATCGTATGAGGCAAGAAACTCCATCCACCTTTGTTGTCTTAAATTAAGATCATTTTGTGAGAAAAGGTAATTTAATTATTTATGGTCAGTAAACAATTCAAACCTTTTTCCTAGTACGTAATGACGCCATGACTTAAGAGTGAAAACAATGGCAGCTAACTCTAAATTGTGAGTTGGGTAGTGCTTCTCATGTACCTTTAACTGCCTTTCCCCATAACAAACTACTTTGCCCTCTTGCATCAAGACAACGCCCAATCCTGTACCACATACGTCTCTGTATGCTGTAAATTTCTTACTCCCATCAGGCAATGTCAGAACTGGGGCTGTTGTCAGAGCCCTTTTCAGTCGTTGGAAAGCAACATCACAATCCAAATCCCAGGCAGAAGTTAGGTTCTTCTTCGTCAACCTAGTAAGTGGGGCTAAGATCTTTGCAAAGTCCTTAATGAACTTTCTGTAATAGCCCGCTAGCCCGAGAAAACTTCGTACTTCGGTTGCATTCCTTGGAATCTTCAATTCTTGCACCGCGACTACTTTTGCGAGATCCAAAGTTATCCCCTCTTTGGAGACCATAAGTCCAAGAAACCTTACTTCATTTCTCCAAAAATGGCATTTGGAGAATTTCGCTTTCAGCTGATATGCACGAAGAGTATCTATAACTTCCATTAAATGCAAAGCAAGCATGTTCTTCCTCACTCTTTGAGAAAATCAAAATGTCGTACACGAAGACCACTACAAATTTATTTAGGAACTCTCTGAACACCCTACTCATCAAGTCTACGAAGTAGGCTGGTGCGTTTGTCAAGCTGAAAGGCATGACAAGCCATTCAAAGAAACCATCCAGGGTCCTGAACGCGGTCTTATCTATGCTGTCTGCAGCCACCCTTAGCTGATGAAATCTGGTGGCCAGATCTAGTTGGGAGAAAACCGAGGCACCTACGAGCTGGTCGAACAAGTCGTCTATTCTAATAAGTAAATGCCTATTCTTCTTGGTTAACTTGTTTAGCTCTCTATAGTCCATGCATAGGCGAAGTGAACCATCCACTTTGTTTGCAAACACCACTGGAGCACCCCATTCAGAAATACTCCGCCTTATGAATCCCTTTTCAAGCAACTCTTTAACTTGCTTGCTGAGCTCTTTCCTTTCCCTTGGAGCCATGTGTCTAACGGGTAAAGCAACAGGTTTTGCATTATCAACAAGATATATGCAGAAGTCTATCTCTCGCTTCAGAGATAAACCCTTCACCTCTTCAAAGACATCCGAGCATTCACGGACTACTCTAACAGATTGCAAGTTTTCAACAGACGCATCAAGAGATTCTAGGTAGCTAAGCATAACAGAGTTCATAGGATTACAAGAGATTTCGAGAGTGTTACCGAGGCGAGTCATAAGTCTAACCACTCTCCTTTCATAATCGAGGATGGCTCCATTACTGGATAACCAATCCATGGCTAGAATCAACCCATAGCCCGTGAAACCCAAAACATAAGCATTACATCTAAACCTGACGCTTAGTATAGAAATTTCCAAATCCAAACAAATCGATGACAAATAAGCCGAGCCCCCGATTGGATTTAAAACAACCTTGGGATCCTCTACTGTACTGGTATCTAGGTGCAGAGATTCAACTAAAGCAGTAGATATAAAAGAGTGCGATGCGCCAGAATCAAAAAGAGTATGAACTGGGTGATCAGAAAGATAAACTAAACTCTCAACAGAAATATTTCTTCCTCTTTCTTGCGGAGGTGCAATGAGAGCGTGAATCTGCCCTCCAGAAGTAGATTCAGTCCTCTGCCCTTGCCCTTGCCTTCTTGGGCAATCCTTAGCCATATTTCCTATCTCGCCGCATTAAAAGCAACCACCCATCTTTCTTTTCTTCTTTCTACAGTCCTTAATCAGATGTCCAGGTATGTCACAAAATTTACACTTCCTCTTGCCACGGGGTTTGTTATTCTTCCTGCCTTTCTTGGAATCCGTCTTCTTATTCTGTGATCCCTCCACTTTCTTGTCTAGAGGTTCTTCCACCTTTACCTCTTTCTTGCCATCCTTGTCTTCCTCTTGTAATAGTGCCATGTCCACCAGTCTCTCAAAAGTCGCGCCCATAGGTATATGGGACATAGCTAGGCTGTGTAGTGGCTCATTCAACCCTTTAACGAATCGGAGAGCCTTTTTATATGGAGTGTTTACTAATTCCAGTTCGAATCTAACCAGCTGGTTGAATTGGTTAACATATTCCTTAACTGATAGGCTTCCCTGTTTGAGTGCTAAGAACTTCTCCATCTGTAGGCTTCGTTCAGCTTGTGAGAGGAACTTCATTTAATATCTCATTTAAAAATCCTCCCAAGTCCCAACTGATCTCTCAACATTAGTAACTTCCCACCAATAAGAGTCTTCATCCTTAAATAACCATATAGCCAATTGTATCTTCTGCCTATCGTCCACTTCGAAGATAACAAACAAATCTTCTGTTTCCTTGAGCCAGTTTCTTGCTTCCACGAATGACGCAGTCCCATTAAAGTTCTTTCCACCCATAGCTCGAAAATCTCTACATATCTTTGAGAAAGCATTCACATGCGGAGGAGGAGGAGGAACGGCTGCAGCTGGGGGAGGAGGAACAACTGCTGGGCCTGCGTCAATAGCCCTAGCCTCCAGATACCTTCTGAACCAACCAGGTATCGGTATGCCCTCGGGAAGATTAAGATCCCCAGACATGCTGAAACGAAAAGAAAAGGTTCAAAACAAAGGATAGAAAGATGGTGCATATGGCTTTGAGGATTATGCCTTTAAAATAAAACAACACTTTTATTGAAAATGATTCTTTAAACTTTTTTTTGAAAAATAGTTTTCAAAAACTTTTATCTGATCTGGTAAACCATCGCTCTGATACCAAGTGAAACACCCCACCTCCGTTAAGGTCACTCAAAAGGGAATGCATTACCTTTGGTGAAGCATTTTAGGTAAAAGGCACAAATAATTTACAAGACAGACATAAAAACAGCGGAAAATTGAAATCATTTCATAAATAACGTGGTTCAGTCAAATCATTACAAGCATTGTCTCAAAATCCAACTTCTAAATTATTATAATAAAACATCTGTCTTGATTTAAAACTCCAAGTACATAAAGAAGCATTAAACAGTAGTAAAGTAGCATAAATCCCCAATTAAAGTGTAACCATGGTCATAGCCCAAGAAAAGAGAATCTAAGAAATACATCTACTCACTTCAAGTTGGAAAGGGTCTGCACTAAGCTGAAGTATTCCCTCCCTACGGACCTGAGGGAGGGGAAACAGAAGAAAAGAAGGCAAAAGAAAATGGGTCACACATAATTTTGGTAAGTCCAGTGATTATTCAGCATGTAAACAGGTAAAAGAATCATGACATGAATAAATAGAACATAGGACAATACCATAGAAATAAGATAACATAAGATAAGGCAAGATAAACTGATATACTATCGCAATCATTTTCATATCTATGCACCTACTAACGGATGTTTCAACTACCATCATGTGTTCATAACAAAGTGATCCCGTTTCCGATCGGCTTCTACACACATGCATTTATTACTTGTGTCATTCGGCCTCGCTTGATTGTAGATATCTGTGCTGGTCCCACCATGGGGTGTATCAATTCCTATGGTGGCAACCCGACACAAATTCAAGATGCACAGTGTATACTACTGATGCCCAAAGCCTGTTTTTCCACTCCGGAGTATGTGCAAGCCCATACTCCACTGGAAACTACGCTGCTGCACCACCTGCCGCTATTTTGACCGCTTATAATCAGCCCAGTAATCGTGCCCCACCCTGCAGGGTACTGTGATACATTTATATGAGTTACTGCTGAAATGGGTCCCCGTTACTAGGGTTTCCTAATCAATATGTTATAACGGTTAAGTGTTCTCAAATTTACCTAACCCCACCCATCTGTTTAATTAACATGTTGTAGTGGTAAAGTGTTGCCTTAATTAACTTAACCCTACCATTCTTAGCCTGTCTGTTATTTAGCTTTAATTCATTCATTAAAGCACCAACCTCTCACATTAGATCTATATTGTTGTGGTAACTGGATGTACCGGGTGGTTCCGGGCAGTCTTACACCGCAACTCAATCTAACCTTGGGTTTTTGGGCTTAACGCGCTAACCTCTCACATTAGATCTATATTGTTGCGGTCGCTAGATGTGCCGGGCGGTTCCGGGCAGTCTTACACCGCAACTCAATCTAGCCTTGGGTAAGGCATGTTCATCTTTAGCCAATTTACATATTTGCCATATGTGTCCAAGTTTAGGTCATTTTATGTCAATATTTCCCAAGTGTGGTCAGTACAAGTTTTATGCCCAAAATTTACTCAATTAAATTATACCCAATTTTCCTGCGTTATAATCGCACGTATAACGAGATTCAATCTAAGTCCCAAATGAACCTAGTATTCATAAAAGAAAATAAAAAGGGAAAAATAGAGAAGGAGCATAAGAATTGACATAAGGAAAAATAGGCATGAAAAGGTGTACCCAATTTATCATGTTTCCAATAGGGATATTGTACATTAATAATAAGTGTGGGAAAGCTAAGCAATTTACACCATAGGTATAAAGATTAGATAGAATTGGACTTAAAAGAATCACTAATTTTGATGTACAACATGATAAGTCTCATTAATTAATCACAATAGTCTCATAGGCATAGGATGTACAACATGATTGGTTCTATCATATCAATCACAACATTCTCATAGGCATGATAGGTTCCATTATGTCAATCACAATAGTCTCATAGGCATGATAGGTTTCATTATGTCAATCACAACAGTCTCATAGGCATGATAGGTTTCATTATGTCAATCACAAAGTCTCATAGGCATGGTAGGTATCAATCACAATAGTCTCATAAGCATAGGCAATTCAGATTTGACAAAAGGATAAGCATTAATTAGAATTAGGCATAGTTCTAAATCCGATTATTACAGTCATGAATTATATTAGGTGTTCAAATCAGAATAATAACCGAACTTACAAAAAAAGAACAGATCTTGTGTTCTGGGATCTAATTTCTGAAATTGTTAAGCTTATCCTTTGATGTAGACATTTGATTCTCTGGTTTGGATTTGATTTAGAGCTTTCTAACTTGATTTCTATTTTAGTGGAGATGGAGGCTAGGCTAGCTTAGGGATGGACAGCATGACGGCTTCATAGAATGATATTGTGAGGTTTAGGATTAAGGTTTGAGGTGATTATATAGAAGTTTAGGATTAATATGGGCCTTTAGATCAATCTATGAGTCATCAGAGACGTCTAGTCCAAGAAAATGTGTCATCAGGCCAATCAGAAGTCACCACATAGCCCTATGACTTAGAAAATCGTCATTGTCCAGCACAGTTGGAAGGAGTCGACCCTTACAGGGGGGTCGACACTCATGTCGACAACTCTATAGAGGGGTCGACACCAATGTCGACACCCCTATAGGGGGGTCGACACCCTTCAGCGGGAATTTTTCTGCCCACCTCTTCTTGCTGGTTTGAATTCTGAATTTTGATTTATTAATTATTTATTTAATTCTGATTTAAACTTACATCTTCTAACCTCCATAACTTCTTTATACGGAGTCCAATTCACACAAACTTGGACTCTATATCAAGCAGAATTTCGAGATGAACGGAATGGCGTAAGCCGTTTCGCCCAATTCTTCTTTTAAAAATTAAGTGTTCTTAGATTTATTAATTTTAATATTCACAGAAAATACGGGGTGTTACAGTATATCTCTTCATCCAAGTCTCCATAAAGAAATGCGGTCTCCACATCTAACTGTTCGAGATGAAGATCTTCAATAGCAACAATACTTAGTACTGACCTGATAGTATTATGCTCCACAACAGGAGAAAAATGTCAATGTAGTCCACTCCTTCCTTTTGTTGGAATCCTTTTACAACTAGTCGAGCTTTGTATCTCTTGGGACCATCATGCTCCTCTTTCACGCGATATACCCATTTATTGCGAAGTGCCTTCTTTCCTATGGGTAACTCAGCTAGTTCCCATGTCTGGTTGGAGATGAGAGACTTCATCTCTTCTTTCATGGCAAGCTCCTACTTGCTAGCATCATCAACCAGAGAAGCTTCATCATAACATTCAGGTTCCCCTGCATCAGTCAGCAACAAATAGTTCATGTATCTTTTGTTAGGTACATGAAGTTGAGAAGACCTTCTCAATTCAGGATCTGGAGTAGGATGTTGTCGTGTGTCAGATTGGTCCACACTACTTAGATCAATGATTTCACCAGGCTGAGCACTTTCTATACTCGGTTCTGTGATGAGACTATCTAGAATATCGTTTGCATCTGCAAATACTGGCTCACTTTTCTTTGAGTCGTTGACTTCTGTTTTATGTCTTTCTTTGTACATTACTCTTTCGTTAAAGATCGCATCTTGGCTATAAATCACCTTCTTGTTTTCATCATTCCAAATGCGATAGCCAAACTCATTTTTGCCATAGCCGATGAGAGTGCATTTCTTGGATTTGGGATCAAGTTTATTCCTGGCTTGATCACTAACATGCACATATGCTATGCAACCGAAAACTTTTAAATGTGATAATTTTACCTCTTTTCCACTCCATGCCTCTTCTGGTATTTTGTGCTCTAATGGAACTGAAGGACCTCTGTTGACATGAAATTTCTTTCCTCCTCCGTTTGAGGTGACTGATCCTTGGATAAGCGAAAGTGATTGGCCAACGGTGTACTGACTGGTTTAGCATCGTCCATGTTGAATCTCTGCAAAACACGGTTGATGTAATCTTCCTGAGACAGCTGTAAGAACCTTTAATGCTTATATCTAGTCATTTACATTTCAAGAATCTTCTTTGCTGGACCTAATTCTTTCATGTCAAACTCCTTTGACAGTTGTTGCTTCAACCTTCTGATATCATCCATATTTGATCCTGCTACTTACATGTCATCAACATAAAGCAGTAAAATGATATAACTTGACTTATATCACTTAAAGTAGCAACAATGATTAGCAATGCACTTCTGGAACTCTTCCTTGTGTATGAATCCCTCAGACTTTTTGTACCATTGTCTTGGAGCATGTTTCAGGCCATACAAGCTTTTCTTTAGTCTACACACCATGTTCTTTCTCCCTTTCTCAAAGAATCCTTCTGGTTGGTGCATGTATATCTCTTCATCCAAGTCTCCATAAAGAAATGTCATCTTCACATCTAACTTATCGAGATGAAGATCGTCAATAGCAACAATACTTAGTACTGACCTGATAGTATCAAGCTTCACAACGGGAGAAAAAATGTCAGCGTAGTCCACTCCTTCCTTCTGTTGGAATCCTTTGACAACTAGTCGAGCTTTGTATCTCTTGGGACCATCATGCTCCTCTTTCACGCGATACACCCATTTATTGTGTAACAACCAACATTCTACATATCGAAGGATCGTAGAATATTTATTTCCTTTTCATACAAAGTCGTATGGTCGTGTAACTTTGGGGAACGACTATTGGGGTCATTTCTCATGTTCATGATTTTTACTAATTTTTAAATGACCATTTTGCCCCTAACTGATCTTTTTTTGCCCATAACTTTTGATTGGTAAGGAGCTTTGACTTGAAACCACTTCCATTAGATTCGGATGATGGTTTACCTTTCCGTATAGTGGTCACACTTGTCAAACAGACTTACCGTTTGGGAGATATGGTTGAATTAAGGTTTAGAAGGTGAAAAACAGCTTAATTAGGCTTAACCGGTGATTAGCAGTTAGGATCTTTGAGGAATTTCGGGATTAGAGCCATATAAGGGCTGATTAAGGTTAGAGAAACCTTTTCTTTTCCATTTTTCAGCCACCACTAACATCCTCTCAACCCTAGCAATAATCTCCACCTTCTAGAATCATCTTTAATCACCGTTTAATCAAGGATTAAGCTAAACTACATCAAATCAAGGAAAATCAACGCCAAATCAGAGTTGAAGCTGATGTTTTGCTTAGTAATTCGACCCAAATAGTAGAGTATCAGATCTTATATCTTAATTTGTGGCAAAGATGAGTGATTTGCATTATTTTTCACTAATTACGGCTAATTACGGGTGATTAGTGATAATTAGCGAAATTATAGCTCAGAAAAATCTGGAAAAATTCTAAAATATTATTTTAGGGCTTTGATAAAAATTTGGGTGAATTTGGATAAGTTTTTCTAATTGTATGCTTAAGCATGATTAAGGGGAATTAAGGGGAAAACATGGGTTTTTGGTTGATCCATTTTAACATATCATATTATTGTTTTGGTGTTTATGGTTAATGTTATATATCTCTATAACTGTTTGGTATGATTTATGATTGATCAACAAAGGTAGAATGGTCGAAAAAGCTATCATATGGCGTAAAACAGTCATTGGAAAAGTTGCAGGAATTAGACCCGAATCTGATCGGATCGGTAAGAGGAAGCACGAACCAAGCCGGTGAGGCCACGAAGCTTGGAGGCATGAATCGATCCGTTTGTATCTGAAGTTCTCCGCCCCGAACCACTCACCCGAACCGTGGAGCACCATGTAACTCCGACCCGACCCGGAGTTGGAACCCCTCACGAACCACTTGCTCCTTCACGAACAGACCCGATGCTCCGAGAAGACACCATGAGCAGAACACCCGAACCAACCTGAAGGTGAGGACCATGAATAGGAGCAGGTACCACAAGCCGACCTGGGGATTGTACAACTGAACCGAACTGAACCAAAGATGAAAGGAAGGACCGAACCGATCCGATGATGACCAAACCCCAAGATGCAAAGGTAGTCCAAATGGGAAGTAGAACTCAGGATCTAGCTGGGAACCAACGAGTTTACTTCATGATTGGACTTTGCTGCAGAACGTATGCTAAGGGGTTATCGACCTCTATAACTTTGATTCACCAAGGCGGTTGTTAGGCTACGGATCAGTGTAGTGAGTTAGTTATTACTCCATGGGGCAGAGTGATCGTAGCATTGCTGTGAGCCAGTGCAGTGAAGTCGTCTTGACTTCATGGGGCAGAGTGGACATAGCAAGGGATTAGTGGCTATGGATCAGTGCAGTGGAGCCATCATGACTCCATGGGGCAGAGTGATCATAGCAAAGGATTTAGGTGGTCAAAGCAGTGGATATCGTATGCTTTACACACTGAGTAAGAGATGTGAGGATGGTTGCTATGCATGATTATTTGACATCATTATGACATGCACACCCCACCCCTCGTACCTTTACATCATATGTTAGTGTCACCTTAGAGTATTGTACATCCTATTGTGTTAACTCTTTGGTTGCAGATCCAGGTTTAGGTATGGTTTTGTATACCTGTTATCATTCTGTTTTGCTGCTTATCGCTCATACCATACTTTTGTATGACCCATAGTTTTATGTCTCTTCTTATTACTCTAGGTGCTCTTAAACGGGCAGACTAGAGACAGGTTGGTTGGTATGTACGAGTAGTTGTACCGGAGACGAGCAGGAGGCCTTCACGTATGATATATACATATGTTCTCCCTGTGTTGCTGCTGGTCACTACTTTGGGCATTCGTAGTTTAGCTTTCTTATTTTTCTTTAGTGACAGTTTTAAAAGTTGTAATAATGAGGATGTAGGACATAAGCTGTATTTTGGATTTCCGTTGCTATGATGGTTTAGTTTTCAGCTTATGCACTATCTCACCTGTTTTATGTCAAATTATGTTATTATTATATTTTATCTCATGTGCTGTGAGATATTCTACAGGTTTCTTGTTAGCTAAAAATTCCTTTATTTTCCTTTCTATGGCGACCGTCTCGTGCTAGTTGGACATTGGCACATCGCACTTTCATTGGAAATGTCGGCTGGTGCGGGGCGGACCGTCACACTTCGTATCAGAGCTCTAGGTTGCGTAGTTAACCTAGGGAAAGACACCAGGGAGAGATAGTACGTATATGAGAGTGCGTATTTGTTATATTTTGGTTTTCAAAAGCTATATATGTACTATTAGTATATCTAAGGATGGAGTCGTACTGCACTGGCACCACTGAAGAGATGGTTAATTGTTTCTCCTTACAGATTGAACGATGAGTCGATATATGAGGAATACTGGTAGAGGAGCTAATAATGGGAATACTCCTGATATAAGGACAATGATCACCGAATTCAGGAGAGAGATGCTTAGGGATGTTCAGAGAGCAGTTCCTAATGTTGCAAATGGTGGTGGTGCAGCGGTGCAGGCACCTAGGGCTGATTATGCCAAGCTCTGTAAGGACTACACTAGTCTTGGTGGGAAGCCTGTGAAAACCCGTAACTTCCCCGGTTGGGAAAGCGCGGATAGTTCGAGAACAAGCCACAACAAAATGCAGACGAAAGAACATTTCATTGTTATTACAACACTTCCATCAGATACAAGAATATACAGAGTAAAAATGAATATTACACAGAAACATCAGAGATTTAAATTACATTTAAATACATAGCAACGGAAAATAATACGATACACAACTGAAGGAGATATACGGATACAAAGCTTTCCGGATATCGTTCCAGCTGTAAACCAGGATCCTGTGAATATAAATCTGCAAAACCAAACTACTAGCTGCCCGTGTCGAAAATAGGGGCACCCAGAGTTTAGGTTAAAACAATAAACTCCAGGTCAGTCATGTGACTGGTGTGAGAATTAAAACAGTTATTAATCTTTATTTTTAAAGTTAAATAAATCAAGGGACCACGCCGTATAACACGGAACGGGTTTCCTCTCAAGAACACCAGTGCATAAAACAACAGCGCAATGCTAAATAAAGAAAAATGAAGCTATTATAAGACCCAGGTCCCATCACACAATGCAACGCAAGCCGGAGGATAGGGTTTTTATCTTATAATAGCCAAGAATGCTTGATACGTTTAAAACAAATCATTTGATACTATTATAAGTGCATATTGTATAAAATATCTTCAAATCATAAGTATCAATCATAGACGGCATAAGTGCCCCATCCCACTATGTCGCCATACTAGGCTCTACAAATAAAACCGAAATACACGTATTGGAAATTGGATTTCCATCATGTTGGCTCCTGATTCGAAAGATCGATCGCGTAATGCAATTCACCACGGCTTACGTCCCAACAAGAGAAAACACCGTCTGCACATCCGCACATTTGGGACCAGAGTACCACCGCGGCTTACGTCCCAGCGAAAGAAAACACCGCCTACTCTATATATCCCTGAGCACTAGGCTCATCTCGGTCGACCGAATCCACGACACCACTAAGGTGCCCATCCACGAAAAAGCATACTGATCAAACCATCAGTTTACCACCATACCGGGGTGTGAGGCTCGCGGATCAACGCTATACACAAAGCCATGCTATATCAGCTGCGCTTTGATCATCAACCACCAAACTTTGCTTTTCAACAAAAGTTTGGATCACTGCATCTCAGCATGCCACACTATCAATCCATATCGTACCACTGATTTCTGCCAATATATAACCTCTGAGCTCATATGTCTCAGAGAAGGGCGTTAAGCAAGAGAATAAATTCTCTGCCGCCAAACACATATATATTTAGCAGAGATCAACAAATACAATATAAAGGAATACAATGTCAGACACACCATCCATTTACAAGTCCGTTCTAGAGGCACTTTCCTCGCATATCCATCCATCTCCAAGTACGTCTGGACGACCACCAACTATTTCCATCCTCTTGGGTGTACAGCCCAATCGGGATCGTCAGTAATTATCCGAACGATGTAAAGACTTCCGGTCTTCAACCACCGTCTTCATCTTCGACATATCGTCGAATCGGTTATTCAGAATGGGTATAAGCCCGGCCTTTCTGAACAATCCGCGTATATTAAAAACAGTGCTAGAAAGCACAATATACGCCTCATTCCAATTCTGAATATTCTGTTATTTAAATATTCACATCTTTTGGGAAAGGTTCCCATTAATTTAATCCAAGATAAATTCTTTAAAATCTATCCTTTAATCTTCCTTTGGATGTCAATTCAAACCAAATTATGGTTTTCCAAACTAGTCGAGATTAGCGAACCATACCGAAGTAATTATTTAATTTATTTCTCAATCCCAACCTATTCATCCCATGAAGCAAAACTGGTAATACTCCATATTTAACACCACAGTATTATCGGTAAAATTAATTACCATTTCACGTTCAAATCTGATTAAAGATTTTACTATCGCTTTGGAGCAAAACTGGTGATACTCCATTCTCGCTCATTTTCTAAAGTTGATAATTTAAATTATCAATCCACATTTCAATTTAATTGAAGATCCATTAAAACTCTTTTTACTGGGTTAAAGAACTAGTGTCATTTAAAACACAGTTCACGATAAACCCAAATCACATTATATTTATCATCGGGTTAAAGAACTAGTGTTATTTAAAACACAGTTCACGATAAACCCATATCACATTCTATTTATTATCGGGTTAAAGAACTAGTGTTATTTAAAACACGGTTCACGATAAACCCATATCACATTCTATTTATCATCGAGTTAAAGAACTAGTGTTATTTAAAACACAGTTCACGATAAACCCATGAATCAATTCTATTTAAACCCATTTCAAATCCAATTTATTTATTTAAAAATAAATGGGTTTTAATTTCAGTTCAAAACTAGTTCATTTCGATAAAAATCTATTTTTATCTTTTCAAATATGGAGTTTTTCATCCCAATTTTTCCCAAATCATTTCTTATGATTTTACACTAATTATTACTATTTTTAATAATTTTATCAAGGCCCGTACAGTCGATTTCCATCAACGGCCATCGAACTGCACTTACACCGACCTTTTCCAAATTTGATTTGGACGTATCTCCAAATCCAGCCGTTAGATTTCAAATTTCTAATATTCGTTAGAAAGCTCTTTTCGATACGAACCCAACGGTTCCAGTTTAAGGAGAATCCGACGGCCGGATCTCCCGTAATGTCCGTTTGAAATAAACGGTTGAAATTCACGAACTGCCGCGGCGCGGCGCGTTCTATTCAGGCCATTATATTATATATATAATATATATTTTTCGATTTCTATTTAAAACGAATTTTATAAATAGTTTTGAATTCGTTTCAAAAACAATTTCAACCTTTATTTCAAATTCAATTCAAAATTTAATTTTTCCTTATAAATTCGTTTTAAAATCCATTTCTATTAAATTCAAATTTAAATTCAATTTGAATTCATTTCAATTTGTTTTCAATTCAATTTTCTAACACTTTAAATTTCCGGAAAATTTCGCCATAACCTCCTTTGTACAGCCCTATCGGTAAAACTCCAACTCGCCTCTCTAGGCCATCTCCATCCCAAAAGAAAATCAAACAGCCAAGCGGCTTGCCAATTCGGCTTATAAATCTCATGCTTATATCAAATATAAACTTGTACCTTTTTGTCGGGTATGTCAACTTTATCACTTCACCTGTCATCAATTCAACATATACCAATGCAATTTCAACTTGATCTCAAATAAATTTATCTCTAACACAACCATTCACTTATACCTAAGTCGAATTTCATTTCAAACTCAAGCATTATTCTTGATTTCAAATCCATAACTCACCAGTCCAATATAATTCCAGATTATCTCTAATCAAGTCTAATTCTACTTGACACTAATCTATTTCAAATGATTTTCACTTACCGGCTTTTAATTCAATCCCAATTCTATTGGATGTTACAAATTTTACTTTAATTTGTTTAAATTCAAACAACCTTTTCTTCCTGGAAGTTTTTAAACAGTTTACCTCTTTCAAAAATCAAGTTTTCCTTTTTGAAATTCAACACAACATGTTTTCCCAAAACAAATTCAAAACAAAATCCTTGGTAGTAATCCGTCACTTACATACTCGAAAATGAACACCGATGATGTCATGATCAACATCGGAATCTATTTTCCAGCTACCGAAGTGAGTTCAATACTATAGCACTTTCAAAACCCATTTTTAAACATTTCCACCTTGAAATCAATACCGAATATCCTTTTACAATGTCGTAAACAAATTTAAAATCTCCCAAGATCTTAAAATTCACATATATTAAATCCAGATTCATTTACAAACACCTTTCCCATTTCTGGGATTTTAAATTCCAATTTTGATCTAAATTAAGATTTAATTCATTTCAATTTCATATAATTCACTTGTATAAATTCTGATTGGTTATATATAACCATTTCACATTTTATAATCTTATCTAATTAAAATCACTACCAACACATCCTATATATGATAATATATCACATATCCATACTGTGTCGGTCCATCGTATTCAAGTGTTTATTTACTCCTACCGATACAGTGGATCAAACTGATCGACCAGAACTCATAAACAACTCAGCCAACGAATCTCCACAATATAAAACCATTTTTATATCAAATACAAATACGCACTCGTATATATACACTCAAACTCAATCTAGGGTATTACTAACCCCATCTCTACCGAGTCACGCCACAGAGCCAAGTAATTCTTAACTTAAGCTCTGATACCAACTGTAACGACCCGGATTTTCGGCGACTTTGGTTATCGACATAAGCTCGATGTCGATAACCAAAACATCGAAAAATCCTAGTAATTAATGAAAGAAATTAGAGGGTGAGGATAGATAAGATAGAAACTTAGAATAGAAGAAGAAGAAGAAGAAGAAGAACACAACATCAGAGTAACACGAACCTCACAGCGGAACGAATAACATATAATATATAACATAACTTTGAAATATAACAGTTATGTATACAATAGCACTTATCAGAGTACAACACTTACAACAACAACGGAAAAACAATAGCTATACAATCTTTAAACCTCCTGCTCCAAGCTCTCCAAGTATATTTGTAAATCCCGACTACTTGACTGCCCATACAAATTTAGGCACCCAAGAGTTTAGGGAAAACAACAAAGTAAACTCCGGGTCAGTCATGGGACTGGTATGAGTAAAATAGTTTAACACAGTTTAACATATATATGATATCTCATAAGACCACGCCATGAATACGGAACGGGTTTTTCCCTTATGAGAATCCAACATCTTTGACAAGCAATATCATTCTGATATTATAATAATGTCTAAGTACAAATATATATAAATCTAGCAGAAACGCTTTCATCTCACGTTCTACATATATAGTATACAATCAAAATCGCAAGCACGTATTGGATAATGGATTCCCAACTATGACAAGGTATGGAACCACCTTCTGCTAGTGTACCTCTAGAGAGGAATACACTGGGTTCAACAAGAACATCTTGCAACCCGGCCACACATGACCGACCACTCATTTTGCTTGAGTGTATCGAATGTATATCACCAACGGTTGGGATCGGCAACCGTTTCCCGAATGGGACAGCATCGACAATAGATTATAGAAATAAATGAAACTCTAGATCAGGTGATTATACACCCTAATAGGTGCGACCTACATAGCCATGCTACCTGCCCGATTTCTGTCATTTACCGGTTGATGAGGCTAGAAGCTACGCTTTATCATCACATCAGATTCCCTTCGAATGTCACATCGTCAAATCCATCAAATCACCGATTGACGTCTACAACAGTACATTACGTGTTAGCTAAAGAAGTTTCCTTCTCCGCTTCCACTCTTGGTACGGTTGAAGAAATCAATGTACGTGACCTTTCTGGAAATACTCTGTCAGACATTCATCTTCATTCACTTAGAATGTCACATTGTCATACCCGCCAAATCACAAATTGATTTCCTCAAAAATACAACGGGTATACAACTAAGAGAAACGAATTCCTCCGCCACCAACGTATATATGTTTGAAGAGATCAACTTACGCGATTCATTGGATATACTCTGTCAGACCTTCGTCCATACACGTTGTCCTGGGACTAGACAAACCGAAGGCACTATTCAGTATATCCATCTTAGTCACTGTTATCTAAGACTTATACAACAGCCCTTGCACTTTACTCCGTCTCCAATTTTTCTTTGGCATAAATGATTCGCAACGCTTATGCCAATACAGAGTGGTTCTTTGGATAATAATCCAACCGGTCTCTCCATATTAACAACGTTAAAAATGGTCAAAACTTCGATAGTCTGTGAGTTAACTATCAAAGAAAACAAGTGTGCAAACAACGATATTATTTTCAGATGGAAATTATATCAAACAAACTTCATTTAACATTTATCTCTTTAGTTTATTTTACATCTCCTGTTTCCCTATATTCAACATTTGCTATTTTCTATATTTAGAAAATATACGTTATTAACACTGGAAACATTTCCATTCCTTGTTTTCTGTATTTAGAAAACATTTCTGATTCTTGTTTGGAAAACATTCCCAAACTCCTACGTTTGGATTAAACAGTTGTTTAGATAAAACATCGCTATGCCAACTCAACCATTTTCTTTAATTACTAAATTCACTTTACCATCCTTTACTGCCGAACCTTAGCCATTCCTCAGTTAAAAAAACGAAGCCAATCAAGTTGGGGTAGAACTACCTCTCAGACCTTAACTGAACAACACTTCTAACCTTGAAATAGGCAAAGTTCACTTTATATTTCTTTAACTAACTTCCTTACTTAACCTTTCTTTCGAATAACTATATTCGATTAACTCTTTTCAATTAACTCTATTGGACTGACCCTATTGGGTTAACTCTATTTGATTAAAGCCATTCACTTACCTCTTGTCGAATAAACTATATTCGATAACTCCTCTAACTCTATTCGAATAAACTATATTCGATTAACTCATTTACTCTATTCGAATAAACTACATTCGATTAACTCCTTTTCTCTATTCGAATAAACTATATTCGATCAACTCATTTGATTTAACTCTAATCGATTAACTCCATCGAATAAACTATATTCGATAACTCCTTCGATTTAACTAATATTCTATAACTCACTTCGATTAACTAATAATCGATAACTCCTTCGAATAAACTATATTCGATAATCTCCTCTCGAATAAACGATATTCGATAATCTTCCCTTTCGATTTAACAAATCGATAACTCCTTTTCGAATAACTAAATTTGACAACTCCTTTCGATTTAACTAATCGATAACTCCTTTTCGAATAACGAAATTTGACAACTCCTTTCGATTTAACAAATCGATAACTCCTTTCGATTAAACTATAATCGATAACTCCCTTCGATGAAACTAACATCGATACTCCTTTCGATGAAATTAACATTGATTAACTCCTTTCGATGAACTAACATCGATTAACTCCTTTCGATGAAACTAACATCGATTAATTTAACTCGACGAACTTAACTCGACTCACTTATCTCGATAATCTAACTCAAGAACTTAACTCGATTAACTTATCTCGATAATCTAACTCAAGAACTTAACTCCTATCGAATAACTAATATTCGATTTAACTCCATTCGCTTGACTCTAGATCGCAGCGATCACAATGGTTACGCCTGACTCCCTCAGGAAACATCCGACCGCCGTAGGCTATTTACAGCCCTGCGAATTACGCTAGCAGTCGTACGAGATGGCAACTTACCCTAAATACTATGTTTGACTAACTCTATCTCAAATAACTATATTTGATTAACTCTACTTCGTTTTAGCTCTAATCGATTAACTCTAACTGAGTAACTCTAACTCGATCAACTCGACTTGATTAACTCGACTTACTTAACTCAACTGGTTAACTTGACTTACTTAACCCACTGGTTAACTTGACTTGCTTAACTCGCTGGTTAACTTGACTTACTTAACCCAACTGGTTAACTCTATTGAACTGGTTAACTTGACTTACTTAACCCACTGGTTAACTTGACTTACTTAACTCAACTGGTTAACTTGACTTACTTAACCCAACTGGTTAACTCTATTCAACTAACTCGACTCGACTAACCCTTTCGAATAGCATATTCGTTTTACTAACTTTCGAATACCATATTCGTTTTATGAACTTTCGAATACCATATCCGATTTACTCCCTTCGAATACCATATTCGATTTAACTCCTTTCGAATACCATATTCGATTTACTTTATTCATTTTATAAAGATTTCCTTTTTAACAACGTTTTATTCATTTGAAAAGATTTACTTTTAAATAACGGTTCTACACTTTAAAAATGATTTCCTTTTTATAACGTTTCCTTTTCAATTCTATTTGTAAATGGTTTACAAACATTTCCTTTTCAAATTTATTCTTGAAATATTCTAACTCCTTAAATTCTCTTAAAAATTCGCCATAACCTCCTTTGTAACGGGAGCATCGGGAAAATCCCCAAACCCGCCACACAGGCCTTTCCATTCAAAAAAAAAGAAAAAAAATGGTTTGAAATTATTTCCATTCTAAATATCTCCTATTTATAAATATTTCAATTTATAAATATTTCCTATTTATAAATATTCCAATTTATAAATATCTCTGTTTTTAATATCACTTTGAAAATCTCCTTATCAACATTTCGGTATGTTATGGTATTCAATCATACCAAATCACGATGTTCAATATCGTCCAAGCACATATAATCGCCCACAGATTTTATATCACATCATATAACAATATATGAAAAACAATAAAATAACTGTTGAGGAATCCAATCAGATTCCTCCAACCTGTCTCCCTGCATCCACAGATGTTACACAATATGATTATCATCACTTTCAGTTTAATATAAATTATTCTGATAGCAGAATCAATATATAAATATTTAACGGTTTATATATATAGATATATATATATATATATATATATATTTACATATATATATATATATACAATTTTCACTAACTGACTAGCAGTTCAATCAATCAACCAACACACAGAAATCAACAGATGATTAACAGTTCTAAGAAAACATTATAAAAATATAACTATTCAGAGTTGGTGAGTTTTACTCACATTGGACTATCATCGTTAATTAACGATAATTGTTGTTGATTCAGATCGGACAATTTATTTTTCCATAAATTGTAACAAGCTCGGATTCACTCCTAGTCAGTCCCAGTGCGTAGCTACCGTCCACACGATCCCAACGGATCCAACAGTTCGAAATTCTGATATCGTATGCAATAGTTATTGATATTACAAGTTTTCAATACTAATTAAATATAAATTAAACTCAACTTAACTAAACGGGCCTCACCCCTCTTGTCTCGCGGACCAACCACCTCTGAAGCCCAGAACGTATGACCCTTTTCCCCAATTAAGAATCCCACTTCCAGGAAACACCCGAACGCTGCTCATTTCCCTTTCATGAAATCTTGGATCCATCTTTCCTTCTTCGTTTCTCTACTAAGTTACAAACAAAAATCACTGTCGTGTTCTACTTCGCAATCTCTTCGATCTTGGCTCCATCTCCTGGTGTTCGAACTCCATTTAGACACCGCGACTATCGGCCGTCCCTGTTACCTTCAAATTTCCATCGATGGTTTTCATCACCGAAACCCACCAATTCATCACAGCCGGACCCAATTTCAACCACCACTCCATATCAAATCTCCAATCCAACCAAAAACCACCACAAACGAATTTAATTTAAACACTACATCTACTGTAGAAGAACGCAACACACAAAAGGGACTTCAAGCTATGTAAAAACCATACGAGATTCATGCCTAAACTGATACGAGTTCACAAATATGTATATAATAATTTATGAGGTTTTATTTGGTTTTTTCTTGAATTTCTTAGCTGCGTTTTTGCTGAGAAAAATTATTAGGAAGTGGCGGCTTGTTATTTTGTTATATAGAGAGCATGAAAACTTTCTGTGGTTGTAAAGGAGAAGATGTGGCTTTGTTTTTGGCCTTTAATTTGGTTTAGATATTTTGTATTTATTATTTTATATTCGTTTCAGTCTTCTAAAAAATCGTGTGATCACACACGATATTCAAAAATCACGAAACTTGACATGTAGCTAGAGTTCGACATTACGGTCCCAACGAAACTGGTTTTGTCGAATTTCGACTTCGTATGCTCACACAGCGTATTTTTAACCATCAAAATACTGATTGTTTTTCACACTAAAAATCCGTACGACTACACAGTGACTCTAAAAATCACGAAACTGGAAATATAACAACTATTTGATATTGCGGATCCAACAAAACTAGTTTCGTCGAATTCCGACTTCGTTTGCAAAACTGGCTATTTTTAAAGCTCTGGATGACCCGTTTAAATATATAAATATATTTAAATATAATTTATTTAAGTATTTAGGAATTAATATTATCGTCTATATTCACATCGGAATGCCATACAGCCCCACAATACTCCTATGGATTTCTAACTCGATATTTGAAGTCTGGGTCATCCCGATATTCGATTTATATTGAATTTCCTTTTTTAAAATATAAATAATCCCTTTATATTTTGTAAAGGAATTCCACAGCGACTTTTCTAAAATTTGATTTGGACATATCTCAAAATCTACACAATGAAATCCCGATTTTTCTCTTCCACTAGAAAGATATACTCCACCAGCTCCACAGGTTTCTTGTTTCACAGAAATCCGGCTTAAAACGAATCCTGTACATTCAGTTGAAGTTCGAATTGCCAATTCACGAACTGCAGCGCCATTTCGAGCTCGATTTTAATTATAATATAATTATACGTTCAAACTGTCGTCAATTGAATATATTCGTCAATATAATTCAACTCTAAGCTGAATTAAATCTAAGGGACGACCCCGTTCACAGAATATTGTGATTTCCAATATTTTTATTATTTCTGAATTAAATATCTTATTTAATTATTTAATTAAATTAAATTTTCCATATTATTTAATTAAACGACTATATCACTATTTATATAATTAAATAAATAAATTAAAATACCTCTTCCAATGCGGGTCATTACATGACTTGTCATATAGATCAACATAACCCAAACATGATGATTTAATTAATATGAACTAACTAGCATAGATGGTAACATCATGGCCTTTTTAACATGTATGATTCATCACAACTTAGCATAGAAACTTTCAACATACATAACATCAGCATAGCATGATTTACAACATATAAGATATCATCATCACATAACATTGGATTTACAATATACATGATAGCAAAAGGGGTTTACAACAACATATATGATAATTCACATCATCTACTCATAATCCATTCATAACTCAACCTAATATAAATGATAATAATCTTGTTAAGATCATCAAACTCACAATTTAGAGAAGAAAAGAGAGAGTTTTGCTTTGCTTCAGGGTTGAGAGAATTAGAATTGAATTTGCTTTTCTTCTTTCTTAGTTGACGGCGGCTCCATTGATTTCCATGGCGACGGTATGACGGTAACTATTCTATTTTAATTAGGTTTAGGGTTAGCATTAGGATGTATTTATAGGTGTAGGAAGTTATTTAGGACCATTAGATTAACCCTGAACCATGAGAACCAATCAAATGCAAAATCTGCATTTGAGCGAATCGGCCCACGGGTTGATAGCCAAACACCCTGGATTAACCCCTAGTCGACCCAGCGAGGCTTGGGTCGACCTCAAAAATGGGCTGGTTCGGTTATTTCCCCTCCCAATTCGCCGTTTTGAACTTTTTCGCATATTTATTTATTTAATTTTTAATTTATATATATATATATATATCAATATATATATATATTTCTCTGCGCAACCCATTTCACTTAATTCTTTTCTAAATATTAAGTATACTTTAATTTGTGAATTTTAATGTTGTAAAATTACGGGGTGTTACACAGTCAGCAACAAACAGTTCATGTATCTTTTGTTAGGTACATGAGGTCGAGAATACCTTCTCAATTCAAGATCTGGAGTAGGATGCTGTAGTGTGTCAGACTGGTCCACACTACTCAGATCAACGATTTCACCAAGCTGAGCACTTTCTATACTATGTTCTGTGATGAGACTATCTAGAATATCGTTTGCATCTGCAAATACTGGCTCACTTTGCTTTGAGTCTTTGACTTCTGTTTTATGTCTTTCTTTGTACATTACTCTTTCGTTAAAGATCACATCTCGGCTATGGATCACCTTCTTGTTTTCATCATTCCAAATGCGGTAGCCAAACTCATTTTTGCCATAGCCGATGAGAGTGCATTTCTTGGATTTGGGATCAAGTTTATTCCTGGCTTGATCACTAATTTGCACATATGCTATGCAACCGGAAACTTTTAAATGTGATAATTTTACCTCTTTTCCACTCCATACCTCTTCTGGTATTTTGTGCTCTAATGGAACTGAAGGACCTTTGTTGATCAAATAAGCTGTTGTGTTGACTTCTTCTGCCTAGAATTGCTTCGGTAGACCTGATTGTATACGAATGCTTCTGGCTCTTTCTATCAACGGTCGGTTCATACGCTCAATTACACCATTGTGTTGAGGCATACTCGGCATGGTTTTCTGCTTTTTGATCCCATGCTCATAACAGAACTGCCTGAATCTAGTGTCTTCATATTCACCCTCATTGTCAGTTCTAAACTTTTCGATCTTTAGGCTTGTCTCAATTTCAACCATAGCTTTCCATATCCTGAAAGCCTCAAACACTTCAGATTTATGCCTCAAAAAATAAACTCTTACCTCTCGCGAGTGATCATTGATGAAAGTAATGAAGTAATGCTTTCCGCCAATGGATGAGACGGTCGTTGGCCCCCAAACATCGGAATGAACAAGCTCCAGTTTTTCCTTCTTTGGGGTTTTACCACTTATTTGAAAGCTTACTCTCTTTTGCTTTGCAAATATGCAATTTTCGCACATGCCTATTTCCGTTGACTGTAGACCTGTAAGTTTTCCCTTCGAGCGCATAATCTTCATCCCCTTTTCACTCATATGGCCTAACCTCTGGTGCCACATATTGGAATTTTTGTTGCTAACTGCAACAGCGATCGAACGTCGTGCTCCTGCTATCATGTAAAGAGTACCACTCTTCTTACCGCGAGCAATCATCGTTGCACCCTTAGAAATTTTCCAATCATCACCATGGAAAGTCGTAGTGTAGCCTTCACTGGCTAATTGTCCTACGGAGATCAAATTCTTTCTCAAGTCCGGTATGTGCCTGACATCCTTTAGCTTCCAAACTGACGCATTTAGCTTAATCTTCACAGCACCTTTACCAACAATATCACAAGGTTGGTCACCACCAAGATATAGCTTTCCAAGATTTCCAAAGGCGTACCTTTTGAAGAATTCTTTCTGCGAAGTGGCATGAAACGATGCTCCAGATTTTAGCACCCAAGACTCTTCCTTGCTCTCCAAAGAGCATATAACGCTTCATCTCCTCCTGAGGTAGAAGTAACATTTGCCTCTGCCTTCGCCTCCTGGTCCTTTGGTGCACTTCTGCATTGATTTTTGTAGTGCCCGGTTTTCCACAATTCCAACACTCAACGGTCTTTAAGCTGTGGGAATTGTTGGGATTTCTGGATTTTGGTCTCTAGTCCTTCGACCTACCTCGGTAGTTCGACTTGCTATGTCCATTTCCTCATGTTAAATTTCTTTCTCTTGATTGTGTATGTAAAATTGAAAAATTTGACGACTCACCAGAATCTCTTCGTCGGATCTCTTACAGAGAACCATATCACAAATATCATCAAATTTTAACTTATTTCTTCCCAATGAGCTACTCACTGCTGTGACAGTAGCATTCCAACTTTCTGGCAGGTAAGACAAAAGTATCAACGCTCGTACTTCTTCATCAAATTCAATTTCAACTGAACTTAGCTGAGAAGTAACTGTATTCAGCTCATTGAGATATTGAGCTACCGATGCATCTCCTATCATCCGCAAATTGAACAATCGCCTCATCAAATGAACTTTGTTAGAGGTCGATGGCTTCTCGTACATACTGGAGAGAGCCACCATAAGACCCGCCGTGGTCTTTTCTTTTGCTATGTTGAAAGCAACATTGCAAGATAACGTCAATCGAATAACTCCAAGAGCTTGTCTATCAAGAAGAGCCCAATCTTCATCCTTCATATTCTCTGGCTTCTTTTCTGAGAGAGGTTGAAAAAAGCTTTTTCTGATATAGATAATCTTCAATTTGCATTTTCCAAAAGCCAAAATCAGCTCCATCAAACTTCTCGATTTTCACCCTTCCTTCATCTGCTGCCATCGCTCCCACTCGAATTTGATTTCTTTTCTAACAAATTATGGCTCTAATACCGGTTGTTAGGAAATTACGCAAATTTCCTTATAATTAGATTTGTGGAGAAATGAAATAAAATGTAGAATGGTAAGAGACACACAAAATTTGATAACGGAGTTCGGTCAATTATGTCTACGTCTCCGGGCTGCTGTAGATCTTTTATTTCAGAGAATATTACGAAGTGATTACACAAAATTAACACTTTCACTCAACACTCGATCTCACTCTTAATCTTGCTCTCCTTTTCTTCTTGTTGATTTTGAGATTGGATGAATGTTATGAAGGAGAAGGATGTATATATAGAGAGGAGATAGTTGGTGAGGGGTTAGTGGCTTGGTTGTTGGCTTGATTGCTGGTGGTTGGTGGCATACCCATGTAATAAACATGGATGGTTTAGTGAGGGTTGCTTTGAGCACATGCAGCATTTCTAACAATTAGAATCCCACTGTCTGTTTTCGGTTATATCACAAATTATTAGATTATAATCATCCAATAGTTAAGGATGTTAGTACTTAATTTTCTAGCAAGTTAGATTCAATAATCCAAGGATCAAAGTAAGGACTTTTAGTTTTGATTTATCTTATTTTTTATGATGTATAACCTGAAATAGATTTAGTGTGTTTTTCTTTATGATTAATCATCTTAACTAGCTGATGAATAAACATTTTTTTGAAATATATTCAAATGAAAATGTATAATGATTTTATGTATAATTTTAGGCAAACTACCTATGACTTGTTAAGCTGGAAGCAACTTGTTATAATTTGGTTCTTCATAGATTGAAGATAACAAAAGGAATTCTGATTTAGTCCTTGACCAACAAAGAAAAATGGTATTCCAACTGTCAATTTTATATTATTAAGGAAGTTATCATTCGATTAGGAAGCACTAATTAACCTATATACCTGATCTAGATGAATGTTTAGTAGCGGTAACTCTTAGTGTATATGTGTACATTTTCATTGTAGTATTACATCGTGTTCGATCATAATCATGAAAGACACAACTGAAATTATCAGTAATTATCCAAGGGACCGTACTTTCTTGTTGTTTCACTTGTGTATGCAGTCCACATACCATTGTTACTGCTATATGTAATCCAAGTCTATTTAGTAATAACAATGAGATAACTTGATCATTTTGACTAATATGGTGCTAGGCCAAACATTCAAATCCTATGGGATTGCGGTTCTTCATTTTTGATGTGGTGTAGGACACACATTCGAATACTTGTTGACTAATGTGGTGCTAGGCCATTGACTTAAATTCGATAACTAAATTTGTCCAGGAATGTTGGCTACATCACTCATCAAACCGACCGGTTGTCCGGAATGTCTCCTTTCTTCTCGGTTTGATTATTTATTTTTGAAACCAATTTTTCTTCCAATTTCTCCATAACTTTGTTTCCTCTTCTATTTCTATTTCTTCTCCGTGTTTCTTCCCAAATCCAATATCCCCTCTAAATAGAACTCTACTTCGCCGCCTTCATTGTTAATCCACTACTACTACGTCCGTCTGTTTTTACCAGGTAATCGTTACTCAATAATTTTTTGATTGGCTAATTCTATTTCAACCCATAAAATTGACTAGTAGCCCCCCTAAAACAAAAATTCTTGCATACCCAGAAATTTAGTTACTAGCCTCCACGCTTTCCACAATTGCCCTTCGCGTTCAAAAATAAATTGGCTTCTTCCCTTTCAACAATCAATCACTAAAGTATAAACCGCATTTGAAAATCAAGCGAGCTCATCTTCTCAAACAGGAGTATCATCTTCATCATCAATACGCACTACATCTTCTTCAAATCCAGTTTGGGGCTTTTTTTATTTTATTTTGTGCGTGTAAAATAGGGTGATATGTGAATAATAAGTAAATCACGCAGGAAGCCTACGTGGATTACATGCCTTCCACGTTGTTGTTCTCAAATTTAAAATAGTAAAAAAAAAAATTGATTATTTGCTGTGATTGAGATAAGAAATTATCTCCTTCTTAAAAATCCATCATATACTTGTTTATAAATTATTATTTTTCAATGATTTAAATATTAGGGTTTTGGAAGTTTGATGTTTTAGGGAATCCTAGAATACTACGCAATATTCATAACAAATGAGAAGAAAACTTCCCAAGTGTAATTTTGTCTTTAAAATTTTAAAGTTATTAAGGGGGTTTAGTAACTAAAAACTCGAGTTGAAATAGAATTAGCCTTTTTGATTATTTTAGAAACATAATTCCACGCTTAAAGCTTAGGTACCATTTGTTTAGGCCAGCTACTTCCGAATCTGCTTCTGAACACTGGTTCATCTAGCGTTAAGAACTCGAAAAACCCGTTTGCACTTTCCTAGCAGTCAGTGAGACCAGCTCATTTCAACAAGATATTATTAAGCGGAAATTTTTTGCTTACCTAATGCTCTGGATCTGATTCAGCTCAGCATACCAATAATTCCCCTGTTTTCTCCCGCTATATAAACATATTTTCTACAACGTCTGTAATCACTTCAGCCGAAAGCAGCAAGCTGTGACAACAAGAGATTTTCGCTCGATCCGAATCAGTCGCTAAACCGACCAAGACCGTACGAAACGCCTGATTGTTTTGAGAACACGACAAAATAGAACGCAGACGGAAGAACATTTCATTGTATTACAACAATGCATCAGATACAAGAATATACAGAGTATAAATGAATAAATATTATTCAACAGAAAATATCCGAGATTACAATAAATTACATAGCTAACTACCCCCATTCCGAACACAATGGGATATGTATCGTAGGCTGATTCGATCGTTTCGATCAGTTTTCGTCAAAATCAACATATAACTCTATATATTGAATTTGAACACGTATTTCAATTTACTGGGGTCACATACTAACTCGAAAAATTCCATAAAAATATTTTCTAGCTTCATATTGACGATACGGTCCTAACAAAACTAGTTTCGTCGAATTCTGAGACCGTTTGAAATATGGCCATTTTCCAGTCGATTAAAATCAACTGAAACTAGCCAAACACGTTTTCCTTTGCCACTCTCACATATTGATTCGAAAAATTATGAAAATTGGAATCTAGCAATAACTTGACATCACGGATCCAACAAAAATGGTTTTGTTGAAATCCGAGGTCGTTTGCAAAATTCTCATTTTTAAGGGCTGAAATTCCATAGCGACTATTCAGATTTTTCAACTGGACATTTCTTTTGATTCCCGCTATGAAATTTCAATTTTCGGGTTCGTTGGAAAGATAGTCACAATTAGATTCCATTATTTTTGGTTTCACTAAAATCCGGTTTATTTTGAATCTTGTACATCCAATTGAAGTTTGAAATCGAATTATCGAACTACCGCGCCATTTTCAATTCCTTTTATAAATATAAATAAATATTTACATCCTATCATCGATTCAAACGAATATATACGTTCGAATTATGTTCAAAATAAATTTCTCGTCGATATCATTTAAGATAATTTATTTTAAATAATCAAAATTCGCTAAAATTGCCAAAAATAAAAATTTTAAATTGGCCCAGATTTCCGGGTTATTACAATCTCCCCCACTTAAAACTTTTCGTCCCCGAAAAGGAATGAAGCCGAAAGTTGTTTTACTAATCAACTCAACTTTCTTTATTTTGACTACGGCTTAAGTTCTTCAACTTTTCAGTTTCTAAGAACTTTTCAAAATTTTCAAAAATTTGGCTAAGACCCTAAATTTTTGAAAAAATTCGCCACAACCTCCCCAGCACCGGGAGCACGGGAAAATCCCGAAATTGCCATACAGGCCTTCTGATCTCAAAAAGAAAAAGCCAAGCGGCTAGCCAATCGGCTCATAAAATCAGCATCACCCGAACAAAACAGTAAATTATAGTAAACATGTACCTATTTGTTGGGCAAACAAATTCTATTCTCTGCTCTAGCCTCCTTGCTATGACCTGTTCAATGTAAGTACATGTATATGCAAGCAAATGCGATAAATTTCCAATACAATTCACTATTTGATCAATTTGGCTATATAATACAAGTTTTAATTAATCAACCAATATTGAACAACACAACCATCAATCAATTAGTTGATTAGCTTTTCAAATTCATAACTTTGATATATAGTCAAAAAATCAGATTTTTGATGCCAAATCACAACAATAGGCCCTATCTGGTTTCGGTTCTCACACCAGTCAATTGGAAATATATAGAAATCTCACTTTTGAAACTCGAAAATAAATACTGGCGATGGTGCCCCGTCACCATAATTATCCTCGGGCACTAGAGTGTGATTCTATAACTATCCAATACATTAAAACTTTGAATACACGTTTGCAAGACATATACGCAAAAATTTTATATATTGGATTGTCCCAATTCAATATATAATAAATAATCAAATATGAATAAGTGATTTAAATTTCAAAACAAATTTTGTTTTCATTTTTAAAAATATACTCTTCACACTCGTTCTAGGATACTATTGATCCCATCTCTAACGAGTCACTCTCTTTGGATATTACTAATCCAATTTCTGATGAATTCTTTCGTTTGGTTCTAATGTGTCTTGTTCTCTGAGCTTTGTAAACCAAAGCTCTAATACCAACTGTGACAACAAGAGATTTTCGCTCGTTCCGAATCAGTCGCTAAACCGAGCAAGACCGTACGAAACGCCTGATTATTTTGAGAACACGACAAAATAGAACGCAGACGGAAGAACATTTCATTGTATATTACAACAGTGCATCAGATACAAGAATATACAGAGTATAAATGAATAAATATTATTCAACAGAAAATATCAGAGATTACAATAAATTACATAGCTAACTACCCCCATTCCGAACACAATGGGATATGTATCGTAGGCTGATTCGATCATTTCGATCAGTTTTCGTCAAAATCAACATATAACTCTATATATTGAATTTGAACATGCATTTCAATTTACTGGGATCACACACTAACTCGAAAAATTCCAGAAAAATATTTTCTAGCTTCGTATTGACGATACGGTCCTAAAAAAACTAGTTTCGTCAAATTCTGAGACCGTTTGAAAAATGGCCATTTTCCAGTCGATTAAAATCAACTAAAACTGGTCAAACACGTTTTCCTTTACCACGCTGACATATTGATTCGAAAAATTATGAAAATTGGAATCTATTAATAACTTGACATCACGGATCCAACAAAAGTGGTTTCGTCGAAATCCGAGGTGGTTTGCAAAATTCTCATTTTTAAAGGCTGAAATTTCATAGCAACTATTCAGAATTTTCAACTGGACATATCTTTTGATTCCCGCTATGAAATTTCAATTTTTCGGGTTCGTTGGAAAGATAGTCACAATTAGATTCCATTATTTTTGGTTTCACTAAAATCCGGTTTATTTTGAATCCTGTACATCCAATTGAAGTTTGAATCGAATTATCGAACTACCGCGCCATTTTCAGTTCCTTTTATAAATATAAATAAATATTTATATCCTATCGTCGATTCAAACGAATATATACGTTCGAATTATATTCAAAATAAATTTCTCGTCGATATCATTTAAGATAATTCATTTTAAATAATCAAAATTCGCTAAAATTGCCAAAAATAAAAATTTTAAATTGGCCCAGATTTCCGGGTTATTACACAAGCTTTAGGGAAACAACTCCATTCGAGATCTACAAGTTAGAAGAAATGTATTGTGCATTACTTTTGCTTTATTGGCTATAGCTTTTTAGGTGACTTTTATGTATCAGTAGTGTTTTAATGTGTGTTGTTGCATTATTTTCCAATAGTAATATTTATATAGTACAAACATTATGTACGGTGCAGAGCTTTGCTTTTAAGATATACATGTTTCTCCTAGAATTGCAAAGAAGAATTCTGGAACAAAAGTTGTGACTTTTTTGTTGATGTTTTTAGATAAACCTTTATTTTGTACTTCGCTAAAACCTTTTAATATGTTAATTAGAGTTTAGTAGCTTGCTTTAACAATGATTGGAGGTTCGATTTATCATTTTTAGATTATACAGCGAAACATGGCAATATTGTTCATTTCTAGACTTACTGTATAAAAATGAAGTTAAGGTTGTTCCACCAGGTTTAGGTAGTGACATAGTTATTAGTTCCCTTATCTTTTGTGGTACTATTGTATGTTACTGCTGATATGAAAATTATCAAATCCATGAAAGTACGTCCACTTTGGCTTTTTACGATTGTGTATTCTCCTGAGTTTGCAATCTTACAAGTGAGGATTGCATATCACGATTTTTTTGGTTTTTTTGTTCTTTTATAGTAAATGTAATGCACATATATCAATGAAATTAGGTATATGTATGTGTTCTTTCTATTTGTTTTTAGAGCATGAGGTTAAAAAAAATTGTACCACTTTAGTTGTACGTTTGAGTACCTATATACATGTTCGTATACCTGTATGTATGAGTATGAGTATGCTTAATGTCACTTGCAACCATGTTGGCACCACTTAAATAATCAACTTGTGATACCTAAATGTTAACTTATTCGGTATTATCCATTCATACATATGTGTTGCACCTTATTTATTTTCAGTCCAAATTAGACCTCTACTACACGGCAATAATTGAAAGCTTAGGTTAAATAACTCTATTGTAAGTCTAATATTTGCAAACTAATAGGAATGACATCAAGCAAAAACTCCAAAGGAAAAAAACTCTGAGAATGAAGCAAATACATCTTCTAACACTAGAGCTATTTTTTCTCGCAACGATGAAATGGAGAAACACTTTCTTGAGTTATGTTTGTGAGAAGTCAACAACCAAGGACACAAAGGAGTTTCTCTTATGCAAGAATCGTAAAAAAGATTAGAAAAAGAGTTCAATTCAAAATGGGATGTCAGTTATGATCATAAGAAGTTCAAAAACCGTTATGACTATTTGTGAGTTGATTATGCACTATAGTCGAAAATAACCAACTTATCTAGACATGGATTCAACGCTGACACAAATACCATACTGTGGCCCCCCGAAAAGTGGGACGATGTCATTGAGGCAAGTCAATTACATCTCGTTTAGAAAAAAATAATTTAAATAATAATTGCAAGTATGTATTTTCATTTATTGCATGTATTTCATGGTACAACAATATTCAAAAGCAGCAAAGTTTCGCAACAATCCTTTGGAAAATGTTGAGCTATTGAAAGGGATTTTTGAAACCACTCTCGCACAGGGAAAGTTTAAATGGTCAACTGCATCTGCAAATCCACCATCTAATAATGATGCACCACCGAACGATGATAGCAACACAAAGCTAACTGGTGCATCGATTGACATGCAAATTGAAAATTTAATTGGCACTATAAACAAACAGATTGACAAAGAGGAGGCAAGCAAAGGACCTTCATTGACTGATGTGGTCGTTGTTTTAAAAGAGCTAAAGAGTATGAACGTGTTATCACAACAAGGGTATGTGAAAACTAAAATGATGTTCTACGAGAACCCTGATTTGAGAATAGCCTTCGTGGAAGAAAATTTAATTGAAAAAATCGAATTTCTGAACTGTAGTCTAGGTGTTTAAATTAGAGTACTTGTTTTAGGTGGGTATTTCTATGTTTAGCTTGTTAAAAATAACTTTGTTTCGTTTGTTTGTTTGTTGTTTGTTGGTTGAAACTATGTTCAGTTTGTTTGTTTGAATAAAGTTTGCTTTGTATTATTCATATAATTGGTTTTCCATTTATTGGTTGTTTACTACCTACTATTGTGCCTACACTAATATGTTACCACCCATTTATTGTTGTAAATTCATGATATCATAATGCTAAGCTATGGATAACATAGAATTTTAAAGCTGTGTTTACATTTTGTTTACATCTTTTTCATTGCCAATTCATTTGTGGTCTGTCACATAAAAAAGAAATTTGTTTCTGCTAATTCATGATACGACATGGCACTTTGTGTTTGTTGTAAGACGACTATTTTTATTTTATTACTTTAATCAATAATCTAATACATCATGCTTAGTTGATCAAGCTAGGTGTATTCATAAGTCATGCGTGAGTTCATGCGTGAGTTCCACATACACCTGATTCCTTCTATTTTGTTTAACAAATTTTAACTTCAAACTGTGTATTCATGCGTGAGTTCCATATACTAGTCATGTATGAATACAAGTTTGGGTATTGTGGTTTATATATTTGAACCGACAATAATAGACATTATATCAAAATTTCATAATGTTAATAATTTTTATGGCATTGTAGGATGTTGCTGAACACGTTATTACTGATGAGACTACTACTACTTCTGATGCTATATAAGAAGAATAATCATAATAGTAGCCATAAAAAATTATTGATTTCATCTCTTTCTGGTAAAAAATATATGCAAGAGCTAATGGAAGGTCCGTCCATTGTGATGTATGATAAATTCAGAATGAATAAATCATCATTTGTAGAGCTATGCGGTTACTTTCGAGAGAAAAATTGGCTTAAAGACAGTAAATTTATAGATGTTGAAGAGAAAATGACAATGTTTTTGTCCATCATAAGTCATAATGACAGAAATCGAATTGTGAGATAACGTTACCAACATTCGGGTCAAACGGTAGGCAAGTATTTTCACGAAATTTTAGAAGCCATGAAAGAATTCGCTCGAGAAATGATTGTTCCATCAGATTTCAATAAACCTCTTGAAATTATACGATCTCATGTTGAATTAAGGCAAGGACCATTTAGAGGAGCAATTGGAGCATTAGATGGTACGTTAATAGATGCAAATATACCAACTCGTGATCAAATCTTATTTAGAGGAAGAGGACAGGGAAACTGTTATCAGAATGTCATGGCAGTATGTGATTTTGACATGAAATTTGTATATGTAATGGGAGGACGGGAGGGAATAGCACATGATTCAAGGGTTCTTAATGAGACAGTTCGGAATCCGACAAATAATTTTCCTGTGCCTCCTTTGTGTAAGTATTTTTAATATTTTGATATATTATCGTACACTAGTAATAACATATCAAATTTTTTCCTTGTAGATATGTACTACCTCTGTGATGCAGCATATACAAATACAAGATGATTTCTCACTCCTTATCGCAACACACGTTATTGGTTGAAAGACTATCGACATAACAATGCAATGACTAAAAAAGAGAAATTCAATCATGCACATGCTCAACTACGAAATGTTATTGAACGAAGTTTTGGAGTGTTAAAAAAAAGATTTCCTATATTAGTGAAATTGCCTCGTTATAAGTTTTCTGTGCAAAGGGATATAGTTATTGCATATATGGCGATAAATAATTTTTTGCGTCGCGTCTCGCTGGATGATGAATTATTTCTACAGGCCGAAGAAGACTATAATACAAATGGTTCTAATGAAACAAATATTGAAGTTGACAACTAAGAACCGCCACAAGCTCCACCAACTCATACTGAAGTGTTTTCATCTCAATCTCAAGCTTTCATGGTGAATTTACGTGATGACATTGCCGATCTCCTATAGCTTCATCTGTATTTTAAAGAATATTACTTATCAATAATCTAGCAAATGTATGTTTTTTTTTTTTTTTTTTTGCCATTTCATATATACGCATGACAAGTATTTAGCTTGAATGAGTTATAAACAAGCCAAGAGTAATTTTGCCAATTGTGTGCTAGTTTTAAATAATCGATTTTATATTCAGTAAAGAATCAAACAATATTTCTTTTATTCAACATTCATCGTTCATCATTCAGCAATAAACATTCAACATTCAATGTTCAGCATTCAGCATTTTCAACCAAACGCATTCAACATTCAACCTTCAATGTTCAACATTCAGCATTTTCAACCAAAAGAAGCCTTAAATTAACAACAAACAAGTTATAATCTGTCGGAGCTTAAAAGATTGCATAATTGCTTTGTCTTCCGTACATAAATCCCAGAATTGTCCTTTTATGGCTTTTAAATTTGAGCTTTTGTTGTGAATGCAACTTTATTAGGATACAGTCTCCACTATCCTCGTCCATGGCCAACTCTGGTCCTGAAACCAATCAGTATTTCATCTGAACTGAACACACTTGGTTGGTTTGATGGCAAGCATATCGTTTTTGGGTAGGTACTTCAATTGTCTTTTTTTTCTTTTGCAGGTTGTGATTTTAGCAAGGAGATTTCTAAAATTGAATAAATTGTGGAAAACATGGATGTTGTGCGAGCCATTAAGCTGTTAAGATTGTCGATTTTGTTCAGCCTTCTTTGATCACATTTTTTTGCTTGGATCTATGTTTCTAACAATGAGAATGTTTACAAGTTGTATTACTTTGTTTCCATGTTTTATGACATGAATCCGAGTCAACCTTATTAAACTGTTTAGGTCTAATGAAATTTGATGTTGAAAAATGGGAAGAAGCTCTTTCTTTTGCTCTTACTTTACATTTACACAATCGCCATATTTGAAGTCGAAGAAAAGAGGAACCTTATCGCCTTTAAATTCATAGTCTATGGTTGAAGTCGAAGAAAAGAGGAACCTTATCGCCTTTAAATTCATAGTCTATGGTTGAAGTCTTCGAAAACTTGAAATCGCCTGGCAAAAAAATAGATGAGATAATAGCCAACTGATTTCTCAAACAAAGGAAAAATGAGTATTTGACTTTGTCTGAATGATTACTGAAATCAGCCAAGTATTATACTCCTCTTTTCTCACCATTTCCATTTGATAGGGGAATTTAAGTATTCGCCAGACTTCAAAAACGGCTGATTTTTAATGGATTCATTTACAAATTCACGTATTTTGACACCAAAAATTCTGATTTTGAACAAAAGCCGAGAAATTGAAAAAAATAATAGATTTTGATCGATTTTCCCGTTGGATAGTGAAATGGTGGATGGTGAAATCGGATCCCAGTTTCTCCTCGGCATAATTCGATCGCTACTCCAAGGACTGCTGCTCCTCCTCGGCATAACTCGGTAATCATTTTTTATTGTTTTGATGTCAACTGTTTCGCTAATTTTGATTCTCTTGTTGATTTTTTCTGTGTTAAATTCTGTTTTAAAATCATATTGAGCATACTGAAAATTCAATTCCAGAAACTGGTGTTGCCAATCAAGTTTTCAAAAAAGAAAAAAAAATCATTTGATTACTCTATAGCAGTCATTCTTTGTTTTGCAGATTGATATAATATCAGCCATCAAAAATACCCGGACTACTCTATGAAATTGTTTAAAATATTATCATTTCCTCCCAAAGGGCAGCTGCTTTGTAGTGTTGTGGGGTACAATGTGTTTATAATGCTAAGTTCAAAAATCTTGGTTCAAAATATACCTTTTACATTACATATATGCATTTTTATGGCTAGTTAAGGGTTCATATTTGCATTTTACTAAATGATAAGTGAAATGTCCTTGCAGCTTATTAATGCAAAATTTCAAGAATGTGCTCAATCAATTTAAATTCTTTGTTTTTTATTGACCGATTCATTTTCTGAAACTTGTAGATAGTTTTTTTCGATGATCTTATGCTAGTATCGAAAGCAATGATTCCTTTTTTGGAACTATGGCCTTGTTTTGCATGTTGATGCTTAATTTGATATGTTGCATTTTCATTTTGACCCTGGATTTTTTGTTGGTACTATAGTTTGAAAGAACCCTTTGCCGTTTCATGCTAAATTATCTTATGTACAGGTAAGAATGGGTTATGTTTGTGGTCATTGTACCACTTGGTTCATTTTGTTGCTTATTCATGCCTTAGAGTTATGCATGGTAGCTTGCTGGTTTGAGTGAGTTCTCTGATTTTCCATTCCTTCCCTTATATGCTTGTTCATATGTCCTTGTCATTACTATTGTGTGTCAATGCCTTACGTGTAAATTAGATTGCCCGAGTTTTAACTTGCTGCCAGACCTTACACGTGCTGTTGAACTAGTTGTTTAACTCTACGCTTTACTAACTTGGACCTGAGCTTTTTTGTGCATCGGTCTTGAACGTGTATCCCTTGACATTGTGCATGTCAGTGCTGCTTCTAATTGACCCTTACCTGTTGAACCTGCACGTTTGTTTCAAAAACTTTCCTATGCACTTGAAACTGTCTTGACCGGCAGATTGTTTGTTTGGGTTGATGCACTTGTATGTGCTGTATACTTGAAGTTATTGCTGCATCGACATGTATTTGCTGTTGCACCATTCTCTATTTCGTCATGCAAATGTTTTATTGGCTTAGGTCATTATTTGGTATGTTTGAACTCGCATACTTTGTGCTTTTGCACTTGTTTTGCTGCCTAACACAAATTTGTATGCTTGACCTTTTTAATTGTGTTGTTTTACAAGCATGTATTGCTTGCTTTTATTGCATTAACTTTAACTTTGTAGTGTGTGTCTTTATGCATTTGCTTTTGCTGTGCATTTGCTAGGTTCCTGCCTTGGTTGCTGTACATTTTTCATGAGTTTGGGTTTGTGTGCATATGCACCTTGGTTTTGCACTTAGGTTTAGTGCATGCCCCACTTAGTTGCACCTTTTAGTTCTTGATCTGTATCCATATCATATGGCTTGTCTGGACCAACCAGCCATTGCATCTATTTGTGAATATCCTACTGATTCCTGCACGTATTCATATTTTCTGGTATGAAAGGAAAACAAAAATTTGTTTACTAACTCGTAACCTTGTAGTAGGACTGCAAATAAGGAGGATGCAACTCATACAACCAGAGTGAAAATAAGAAGAAGAAAAGGAGTATCAAGAAGAACAAAGAGAAGCATGCGGTGGTTGGGAAAAATAATATTATATAAAGGAGAATATATTGAGTGAACGGAATTGTACGGTGCATAGAAACAATAGAGAACCGCCAGAAAATGAGATAAGTATTGTGGATGAACTAATCAAATTTAATTACTTATCAACACCATAAAAATAGGTAAGTATCCTAAAATCTATGGTGGATTAACTAATAGAACATGTGGATGTACATAAAATTTTCCTATTTTTTTACCTAGTTTAAAAGCATTTTATTGGATATGATCACTTGTTCTTCCACTATCACAAACGAAAAACAAAAAAAACAATGGCTTCTTATAACAAGAAAGCCAAAAATAAAAACAACTGGCTGGTTTCCTTCCATCGCAAGCTTTTCCCAAAAGAAAATAGAACTTTAAATTGGGCAGTAGAAGGATTCTCACGCCTCACTTCATCTTACTGCCACTTTTCATGTCAATTCGAATATGCAAATCACCAGTGGTAATTAATCCCCCCTTATCACTGCACGTACGTACTAACGTATACACATAAAAACACATATTATCATCTTATAACACGCAGGGTGTTAAACTAATCAAATCCGATAGCAAAGTGAGGTTATATCTGGAACTGGATGACGCTGCCTATCTACAAAACAACTGCATGCTCATCGTTACGTTCACTTTGTACATATACAGACAAGTAAATTTTTCAAGGGCGACAGGACATGCACAAGCAAAAGTAAGCACATTAATCTTTAGAACATAGCCTGAAGTGTTAATCTTTGTTTATCAAGCTATGTAACTTGATTTTCATCCTGTTATTTATAGCCTATGGCGCCTTCTACCAAAAGAGGGATGCTTCATTTGGAGACATTAGCGCGACAGTTAAAGATCTTGAAACTACAACCAAAGGGTTTGTTGTAAACGACACCTGCAAATTTGGCGTCAAATTCATAAAAATTGAAGAACCCAAAGTTGATTTTTTTTTTCAATGGCTTTGAGTACTCCAGCATTCAAAAAGAGCATGGCGTCCTTTCAGCCAACTGCACTCAGGAGCTCGATGCTCAGGGCGCTGATCAACCTCTCGACCACTGTTGGCATATTGATATTGAAGGTAGGAATTGTAAATGGTAATTTTGAGAATTTTCTCTTTATTTTCTTTATGTTTGTTATGATATGCTAAATGTTACTAATTCGTTTATAGTAGAGATCTTAAACTTAGAGGTGATAAAGGCTAGATTAGCGTGTATTTGGAGTTGGATAATGCATATTTCTTGATAGTTAATACCGATGATCCAAGTCATGGTAAATGTATATTTCCTGGAAGTGGTGGGAAGAATGCATCATCTATTAATGGTTCATCTATGGTTCCTTCTTTCAATTCAACAAATGAGGTTTTAGGATCCTCTATAAGTTTCTGTAATAAGATATGTTGTCACAGGAATACTGTACTGGAGCCTATTTTCCATGCAATGTCTATGTATTTTGACATATTTCAAATTATTATGTTCATGTAATATGTAGATTAGTTTTGTAGGTGGAGACATTCCTGGAAATATTGTAGTTGACTGATTGATTATGAAAAATTAGAAGTAGCCGAATCCATAAATGAGAATCACAAAATTGTTTCAGGTAAAAAAAAGAACGTGTAAAATAAAGTACATTTGCTGAGGAGGAATATATATACACCCGTACATGGTACGCCTGATGTACGTATGCATGCATAGATGAATTTGACCAAATCTGAAAATGAAATTTGGAATGAGAGCAGTGCCTGCAGCTGCTAGTATGCAGAAATTCTGAAATATGGAAAATGAAGTGAACAAAGCAGAAAACATATTGTCCAACAAAAAAAGGCATGCGGTTTACAAACGAAAACAGTAAGGTAGCGTTTGATTTGTTAACTGGGCAGTTGATGTTCGCGTCTGCGTCGGACGCGTCTACGATGGGTCCTACACTTTTGCCCCTTCAAGCTTAACGGTTGGAAACTTAGATTTCGCGTCAGACGCGTCCGACGCACGTCCGACGCGACAGTTATTTTTGGCCCCTTCACTTTTCCCTCTTCCTATACATGTTCTGCTCATACCATCACTACATCACCACAATATATGTCCATTTTTCTCTATTTTTTCAACCAAATATGGCAGGTTCTGACCAATCCGATCTCGAAAATTTGCAAGATGTGCTTGATATTCAAGAAATTATGACTGTTCAAACACGACAAAGGAGCAGAATACACAATTCCGCAAGTACCGGTCTTGTTTGGGTTCATGAAATACTAGCGGGACACGCAGATCGTTGTCAAAGAAATTTTCGAATGAAGCGATTATGTTTCAGATCCTTGTGTGAACGGCTACAGAATTACGGACTGGAGCCCTCAATGCACATAACAGTAAAAGAAATGGTGGCTGTATTTCTATATACAATTGCATTGGCCCTCCCTACAAGGCATGTTGGAGAGCGGTTTCAACGATCAAATGGTACGATTAATGTTATGTTTCATAAAGTTTTGGATTCAGTTCTTTTATTGGCAGTCGATATTATTAGACCGGCCGATTCCCATTTTAACCGAATCCCAGAACAAATTCGTTCTTCACCCCGATATTATCCTTTCTTTAAAAACTGTATTGGGGCTATTGATGGGACACATGTGATGGCTCACATGGGTCAAGAAGACATGCAACGTTTTGTAGGGCGGAAAGGAACTGCTACACAAAATATTATGGCTGTTTGTGCGTTTGATTTAACTTTTACGTTTGTAAGAGCGGGATGGGATGGAACTGCGCACGACGCCAAAGTATTTCGGGAAGCTATAAATAATCCGGATCTTAATTTCCCTCATCCTCCAGCTGGACAGTATTATTTAGTGGATTCAGGGTATCCACTAATGGACGGTTATATAACTCCTTACAGATCCGTGAGGTATCACATACCAGACTTCAATGACACGCGGAATGAACCGAAGTCAGAAAATGAAATTTTCAACTACTATCACTCTAGTTTGCGTATGGCTATTGAAAGAACATTTGGTATTTGGAAGAAAAAATTTGCCATCTTACGTAACATGCAGACGTATCCCTATCATGTTCAAGTACAAATTGTTACTGCAACAATGACTATTCACAACTACATCAGAAAATACAACGCTGGGGATCCAGATTTTATGGCGTATGATGACGACCCTGATTTAGTGCCAGACGTATACCTCGACGAATATTACAGTATATCAAATCGCGGAAATAGAGATCGAGACCCCGTTCAAAGAACCGGAACAACATCCACCATGGCGATAGTACGAGACAATATACGAAACGAACTAGTTGCTGCGGGAATGCATTAAGGAGTTTGTATTCGTTGTATTATGTTTTTTTTATTTCTGCAATTTGAATTCTGCAATTTGTATTCTGCAATTTAAATTCTGCAATTTAAATTCTGCAATTTGAATTCCGTAAGTTGTATTCTGCGATCTATTATTCTGGTTCTCAATAAACACATACAAACAATTAAAAATAATATATACAAAAAACATTTAAATAATAACTTTGCCCCTTCCAAATGCCCCTTCCGTAAAAAGAACACATTCCCCGTTCCCAACAATTCCCCTTCCGATGCCCCTTCCAAATCCCCTTCCCGTTCAAAATCAAACGGACCCTAATTCTGCGTCATAACAGAAATAAAGAACTAGACATGAAGAAAGAAAATGTCTTATAAAATGGCAAAAAACTTGAGATCTGTTTAATGCAGCAGAAGAGAATAATAATTAACTGGAAAGGCAGAAATAGAGGAACCAAGATACATACAATAACTGATTACAATGCAGTTCGTATCAGGTAGTAATAGTTATTTTGGAGTAGAAATAGGGAAACGGACAACAGTGGGGAAAAAACAAATGGAAAGCAAAAACAGTGCAACGAAAACAGCAGCAACAAAAGCATTAGCTTGAACGTGAATGACTTTCAAGATCAGCAAAAACCCTATCATTTTCTGTAAGCCGTAGGGAATGAAAAAAGGGAGTTAGAAACCGGGTTTATAACCTGTTAATATGATAGGAAAAAGAAAATTTTATGAAGTTAAAAAAACATACTACTGCCGGGTTGTTCCAGAAAACATAATTGTCACTGTAGGCATTGTTAACGTGATTATCATGTGTGTGAACTTGAGTGCTGTTGTGAGCCAAATTAGTTCGAGTATACTAAGTACCCATTTTTGGTCGATGTGGTCATGTGCCCATTACAAGTTACAGTAAGCTGTGGAGAACAAAAAACAGTACTGGTTAAAATGGCATGTGCGTTCAACACCTAACAATAAGCTAGCAATTTAAAGCTTCAACTTCCACAATATAAAGATTATGACATTCGGGTATATCAATTTGTCCACATACATAACATTTAAAGAAAATGGACATGTTAAAGAGTTGAAAATATAAATACTTATATGATTCTGTCCAACTGTTATGAAGGGAGAAACAGCGTAGAATACGATAGCAAGTTTCTTCGAACTGGGTATGTCAGTACTAATTCTTTCAGTGTTGTGCCTTTGATCGAATTCATGCACTCCTGTCGATGCTAGTTACATACCATAAAGCATAAGAAAATGCAAAGTCATAAGTATTACCTTGTAGAGATATGGACATTTTGCTGCGAATATTACAGAACTGATATATATTGACTTCGGTCTCCGAAATGGAGAGCAATCCATGCTCCAAGGATGACCATGTAAAGCATTTATCCTTCGAGATGACATTGAATAGAAATAGTAAGACAATGACAATGTAAACAATTAGAAAACAGCCGAACAGCTGCATGCTTATATTCAGAACTGAGAAGCGATATGCAAGATATGGTAAGCTACTTGATTTCAAAGTGGAGTCGGACCTTTTTAAAGTGAAGTCACTATTTCATATTACCTGGGTGCATGGTTGTCAGGAGCGCGTGTTAAAGTGTGGGAGCGTACGATTTCACGCGTTTTCTCCAGCCAATCGAGTTAACACGCAACGAAAATCGTTGGAGAAGGAGAAGCGGTCAGAGCGGCGCTACATCTCGTGAAATCCTGCAATCGCCGAGTTAAATCGCGCATCAAGAAGAAAAGGTGTCTCGTGAAAAACCCTACAATTTTTGTTGTCTGGTGCGCTTCGAAAAATGGGAAATCGACTTGTCACTTCGAGTTAGAAGCCGCTTCAGATCTTCCATCGGGACTCATTCCTTCAATTCGAAAATCACTTCCCAAAGTTTACATCAATGATTATTCTTCAAATTTCAATGTCCAAATTCATCGATAAAATGTTAAGTTTACTGTTCTTCATCATTTTAGCGGATATTTCTTCACACCCCAAAGATTACATCAATGTTATGTTATGAATCTTATGATTAATGAAAATATTAAGTTATGGCTATTTTGTTGAAATTTTAGTTTTTATTTTCATTTTGTGAGAGTTTACGATTCGTGTTATGATCCCACAATTTACAATCTTTGTATACCCCAACGCTCTTTGGTGAGAAATCGAGTTTGACAACCATGTCTAGGTGTAATGCAACAAAGGGATCCAGCGTGTATGTCAGTATTTTGTTTACATGCAGCAGTCAATTTAGTTGGCTAAATCAGTTGCTAAATGGAAATTGCTTTTTATATTGTTGCCATGTTCTTTTAAAGTATGCACTGAATTTTTATTTTATTACGATGCTGCAAAAGAAACGGACATGTAGGTAGTAGAGCCTTGTTTTTTTAAGGACCTTTAAAATTTTGAAGAAGCAATAAACATACGACACAGATAACAATATAACAGTGTAAAAATGTTTGAGTAGGAGCAGTTATACCTCTTGAAATTTGGATTCCCCATTTTTTTCATTTCTTCTCCCAGCTGAATCAGTGAGGTTAGATTAACGTTGCAGAAAAAGTAAGATGAAAACATAAAATAGCATCTTGTTAATTTTGAATGAAAAAAAATACTGCATGGCTAGAAACCACGCTAGACAACAAACACAAACCCAACTGGCTTGAGCATAAATGGTATATATGATATATTATGAGTAAATATTTACATCAACATTACGGCTAAAAAAAATCAGTAAGAGTAGATAAAGTAAAAAGTAGCACAGTTGAATTAAAAAACTTATTTCCTCTATCCTCAAGGTCTGCAAACTAAACTTACACATAATGCCCAACTGAATGTAATTTACACTTGCACCCAATCAAAACCCAAAATTTTCATTGTGCAAAGACATTAACCTTTTTAGGCACAACTCAAATCATCTCAAAAGATAAAGTTGAACAAAAAAAAGAAAAAAAAAAGGGTTGAATATAAAATCTTGTTCATAGCGTGCTTTGATCGAGAAATATCTTATATAGTTTATTACTATAGAATAATTATTGAAATACAATTAGATTGCTGCATAAGAAAGCAGGTCTGAATCTATTTTTAGAAACATTTAGAAGCATAGTGCTAATAAAATACATGGAAACTTGATTTAAGATTATTGACAGGTCATTAGTTTTATTAATTTTTAAGTACACCACATTCTTTGCAGAGACAATAAATGCAGGCTAAAACAGTAATAAAACACAACTGAAATATAGGATTATATCATGTACAGAAGATAGGAAATTTGTTACCTTAAAAATTTAGTCGTAGAGATTGCTTTCTGCAATAATATATAACTGCAAGCAGCAGGATTCTTCGATAGTGAATTAGAGGCCTTCGAGACACATTTAAGCTTCAGGATAATGAAATATGATAAATATATGACTTTAGATGTAAAGCATTCCCAATTTAAAATTAGGAAATGGTTAATGCAATATAAAACATTGGCAAATATCCAGCAAATAGTACGGAAAACGGGGTTTTGCCGATAGACAGATTCAGGATAACAATATCAAATAAGACAGAAGTAAAATTAAGCATATGAGTGTAAATTGAAGTTTATCCCAATTACAATTTCTTGGTATCTCATCAATTAATTCCTCCAACACAAACTTTGCAAATCAATCTATTTAATCAGTAACTATCCTGTCACCCATTTATTTTGTTTAGTACAATGAATATGCAACCCTCATTAATCATTTTTTGAAACATATTTAGTGCGAAACCTAAAAGTTATAGTCATACGTGTTACGCCTTTAAGCATGAAAGTCATGAACAAAAAAAATAGCACCAACCCATCATAAAAACTGAAGATATGGTGAGAGAAAAATAGGTTATAAAATGATAGATAATTTAAAAATGATTCAAACTATTCTATCAGCCTGTATTATTTTACGCATAATCTCAATTTATAATTCAACACAAACCCAACTGGCTTGAGCATAAATGGTATATATCATATATTATGAGTAAATATTTACATCAACATTACGGCTAAAAAAAATCAGTAAGAGTAGATAAAGTAAAAATGTAGCACAGTTGAAATTGAAAAACTTTTTTCCTCTATCCCCACGGTCTGAAAACTAAACTTACACACAATGCCCAACTGAAAATGTAATTTACTCTTGCATCCAATCGAAACCCAAAACTTTCATTGTGCAAAGACATTAACCTTTTTAGGCACAACCCAAATCAACTCAAAAGATAAAGTTGAACAAACAAAAAGAAAAAAATAAGAGTTGAATATGAAATCTTGTTCATAGCGTGCTTTGATCGAGAAATATCTTGTATAGTTTATTACTGTAGAATAACTATTAAAATACAGTTAGATTATCGCATAAGAAAGCAGGTCTGAATCTACTTGTAGAAACATTTAGAAGCATAGTGCTAATAAAATACATGGAAAACTTGATTTAAGATTATTGATAGGTCATTAGTTTCATTAATTTTTAAGTACACCACATTCTTTGCAGAGGCAATAAATGCAGGCTAAAATAGTAATAAAACACAGCTAAAATATAGGATTATATCATGAATAGAAGATAGGAAATTTGTTACCTTAAAACTTTAGTCGTAGAGATTGCTTTCTGCAATAATATGTACTGCAAGCAGCAGGATTCTTCGACAGAGAATTAGAGGCCTTCGAGACACATCTAAGCTACAGGATAATGAAATATGATATATGACTTTACATGTAAAGCATTCCCAATTTAAAAGTAGAAAATAGTTAATGCAATATCAAACATCAGCTAATATCCAGCAAATAGTACGGAAAATGGGGTTTTGCCAATAGATAGATTCAGGATAACAATATCAAATAAGACAGAAGTAAAATTAAGCATATGAGCGTAAATTGAGGTTTATCCCAGTTGCAATTTCTTGGTATCTCGGCAATTAATTCCTCCAACCCAAACTTTGTAAATCAATCTATTTAATCACCAACTATCTAGTCACCCATTTATTTTGTTTATTACAATGAATATGCAACCCTCATTAATCATTTTTTGAAACATATGGAGTGCGAAACCAAAAAGTTATAGTCATACATGTTACACCTTTAAGCATGAAAGTTATGAACAAAAAAAATAGCACCAACCCATCATAAAAACTGAAGATATGGTGAGAGAAAAATAGGTTATAAAATGATAGATAATTTAAAAATGATTCAAACTATTCTATCAGCCTGTATTATTTTGCGCATAATCTCAACTTATAATTCAACACAAACCCAACTGGCTTATGCATAAATGGTATATATCATATATTATGAGTAAATATTTACATCAGCATTACGGCTAAAAAAATCAATAAGAGTAGATAAAGTAAAAGGTAGCACAGTTGAATTAAAAAACTTATTTCCTCTATCCTCACCGTCTGTAAACTAAACTTACACATAATGCCCAACTGAAAATGTAATTTACTTTTGCATCCAAGCAAAACCCAAAATTTTCATTGTGCAAAGACATTAACCTTTTTAGGCACAACCCAAATCATCTCAAAAGATAAAGTTGAACAAACAAAAAGGAAAAAAATATGGTTTGAATGTAAAATCTTGCAACTCCATCATGAAAAGGTTGTTTCACTTCATAGCGTGCTTTGATCGAGAAATATCTTATATAGTTTATTACTATAGAATACTATTAAAATACAATTAGATTGCCGCATAAGAAAGTAGGTCTGAATATATTTGTAGAAACATATAGAATCATAGTGCTAATAAAATACATGGAAATTTGATTTAGGATTAATGACAGGTCATTAGTTTTATTAATTTTTAAGTACACCGCATTCTTTGCGGAGGTAATAAATGCAAGCTAAAATAGTAATAAGACACAGCTATAATATAGGATTATATCATTAACAGAAGATAGGAAATTTGTTACCTTAAAACTTTAGTCGTAGAGATTGCTTTCTGCAAAAAAATATACTGCAAGCAGCAGGATTCTTCGACAGAGAATTAGAGGCCTTCGAGACACATCTAAGCTTCTGGATAATGAAATATGATAAATATATGACTTTAGATGTAAAGCATTCCCAATTTAAAAGTAGAAAATAGTTAATGCAATATCAAACATTGGCAAATATCCAGCAAATAGTGCGGAAAATGGGATTTTGCCGATTGACAGATTCAGGATAACAATATCAAATAAGACAGAAGTAAAATTAATCATATGAGTGTAAATTGAAGTTTATCCCAGTTACAATTTCTTGGTATCTCGGTAATTAATTCCTCCAACTCAATCTTTGCAAATCAATCTATTTAATCACCAACTATCCAGTCACCCATATATTTTGTTTATGACAATGAATATGCAACCCTCATTAATCATTTTTTGAAACATATAAAGTGCGAAACCTAAAAGTTATAGTCGTACGTGTTACACCTTTAAGCATGAAAGTCATGAACAAAAAAAAAAAAAAAAAATAGCACCAACCCATCATAAAAAATGAAGATATGGTGAGAGTAAGTAGGTTATAAAATGATAGATAATTTAAAAATGATTCCAACTATTCTATCAGTCTATATTTTTTGTGCATAATCTCAACTTATAATTCTGTCAGTCATGTATAATTTAAAAAGCACAAATTAGGAATTGAAACAAACAAATGAAGGTTGTGTTTGCATCTACAAAAACAAAGAGCAAAACAGAATTACTTCAGGCATGTTGTAATGAGACAAAATATGTAAAATAATTAAATGGAGGAAAAGTTATAATATTAGTTACATTACCTTATCAATCATTTTGTTTGCATATACTATATTGCGACATCTAACATCATGCTCTTGAGAACACTCCATACTTTTCTGATTTGCCCCAAAAATACATGAATCTGCGATAGTATAACTTAATTTATTCTCTTTCTTTCTTTCTTTTTTGTTGCGCAAACCAACTTAATTGATTCTTATAAGGTAAAAAAAATATATACCTTAGCAGATCTGAATGAAACAGCCGGTAGAACATGTGTTAGGTGGCAGATCTAGACGTTCGTAGCCAGAATCTGGAAATTTGGAAGCAAATCATTCGTATAAGGTTAGATGACGGTGGATACACTGTTATAAACGTAAATAATATATACCTTCGTAGATTTGACGGAAACAAAGGGTAGTATAGCATCTGCAGTGGCAGGTCTGAAAGTAAGAGGTCGGAATGTTGAACTTTGCAAGCAAATAATAAGAAATGGGTTGAAGCATTTAAAAGTAAATAAATGTACTTGTTATGAAATGGATTAGAAGGTAGGAGGGTTCGTGGAGTACAGGATCTGAAACTCAGCAGAAGGTCGGATAAAACTGGAGAAATTGTAGCAACAGCAGCTATCGCTGGAGACAATATCGATGCAGAAGGTCAACAGATGGAAGGAGATATATGGAGTAAAAGTTGAAGATTTAATGTCATAGGGATTGAGAAGGGTAAAGACATGGATGGGAGAAAGAGAAGAAAGGCGTAGAAGAGGGATGGAAATGGAGGAAAGTAGAAGACGTGGGGTTGAAGCGGTTGACTAACCGACTGTAGTGGTGAAAAGCAGAAACAAATAAGGACAGCGGGAGGACGAAATTGCCCTGAAAGCCTAACATGTTCTAGTGTTTAATATTGGGTGGGTATTGGGTATTTCAGGAAACATATAAAAGCTTCACCACACCTAAATGATTTTCTTTATTAGTAGATATATATATATATATATATATATATATTGTGGAGTTGCATTGTTATGCTATATATGTGTAGTAAATTTGTCTTGTTTTCTTTGTTACACGAGCATAATTATAAATATTTGATGTAGGTCCAATGATAATTCTTGATTGTATTTGAAGATGGTGATATATTTTGAAGTGTACTGTTATGTTAGGCCCATCTTAAATGTTGCTTTGTTTAGGACAAGTTTTCAAAATTTGTATATCTATGTTTTACTACCTTTCTAGATTATACCTACATATTGAATGATAATTTGAGGATACTTGGTTGGTACTAGTATATTCTTAATCTCAAGTTGATTTACATATAAAATTTAGTTTAATTGAATTTCTAATTTAATAATTACTTACATCTTCTCTTGAAATATCCTATAATTCATTAAATAAAATCTAACATAAAATATGGTTTAACTAATAATCTTTATTTCATATTGAACATCTTAATGGTCGGTTTTCCCACAGTTGTGCGGTAATACTAGTAAATATTAATCGTGAACAAGGGCACAATTTACTAAAACTGGGCCTCGATTGCAATAAAACTGGGTCTCGGTTTCAGATTGCAGTTTTCTGAAACCGAGCCTTAGTTTTAGGTTTCAGTTTCCTGAAACCGAGCCTTAGTTTCAGGAAACAGCCTGAAATCGAGGCTTATTTTAAGAAACTAAAACCCAGCAGTGTTTGGTTTCCTGAAATCCAAGTTAGATATAAGGAAACTGACTAAAACCAAGCATCGCTCAGTTTCAATTTCCTGAAATTGAGCCTCGGTTTCAGGTATTTTACTAAATCCAAGCTCGATTTCAGGAAACTACATAAAATCGAGCAATGCCTGATCTCAGTAAACTACAGTAATATTAAATACATAACATATAAAACTTGTATTTGTTAAATAAATAATATATAAAACTGCAATTATATTTGTATATTGCAGTTAAATAAATAATATAATACTCATATTTGTTATATTGCAATTATTTTTTGATGAAGTTGCCCTATATTGTAGTTATGTTCATATGTTGTAGTTTTATTACCCAAATGTTTAGTAAATTATTTTAGAACATGAATTGTTTCGTAACATGAATTTATTATCTATCTAAGTGCATTAATTTTTCATTTACAAAATATAACGGTTACAAGTAAGAGTTCTTGTTAATATCGAAACCTACTTCAAGAGAGTTAATGTCGAAACCTACTTCAAGAAAGTGTATTAGAGTTCTTCATAGGATTACAAAAGAATATATACAAGGTATTCGATATTTTATATACTTCATGAAGTGTCATTCATCACCGACTTTGAAACGTGTAGTTGCCTTTGTATAAAGTGTAGAAATTTGAAAAATTGTCTTTTGAAATAGTTGAGATTACTTAATTATTCATGGTATGATCCAACATATGATGAGCGGTTTCTTCATGGGGAGAGAAGAAACATTGACGTTAGGGTCAATCATACACCAAATGTTACATATGATGATTACAACTCCAATCAATTCGAGAGGAAAATCATGTAGAAGATACTCTTGGAAACCTTATTAACGATGCATATGGAGTATATGACACCGTAGAAGGAATCAATGACAGTAGTCGATAGAAAAATATAATGATTACAAGAAAAAAGCAAGCGAAAAACTATACCCCTCCAATTAAGAAGGTCTTACAACATAAAGTTTCATTATAGAGCTTCATAATTTGAAAAAAAAAAAGACCTTAAATGGTCAGGAAATAAACATTGGCTACCAAAGGAAAATATTATGCCCGAGAAGTACTCCACAATGAAACAAATGTTAAAAGATTTGAGAATGGAAGTAGAATGTATAAATGCTTGTGAAAATGACTACATGTTATTTTGGAAGGATTACAGAGATGCAATGAAATGCACTCATTTCCATACTTCGAGATTTAAAAAAAAGTCAAGGAAAAGCAGTAAAAATAAAAATAAAAACCACAAAAAATATTGAAACAACTATCCACTAATTTCAACACTAACAAGGTTGTCCAATGTACCATTGATAGCTTGAACAATGTCATGGCATAGTGAAGAATACCCTTGTTGGAATTCGATGCATCATCCCACTGATTTAGAAATAAGTGGCTCGAGTTCACTAGAAATTGATGAAATGTTTGGCTTGGAATTGCTACTGATAGGTTCAATCCTAGGAAAGCCTTATCAAGTTGTTATAGTTTTTGACCCAAATATAGCTCATGGACCGAGGGTACCAAGTGAAGATATTGATGTCTATTTGAGATCTCTTGTTGAGGAGTTAAAATAAATTTAGATATGTGTAACACCCCGTAATCTTATAACACATTAAGATGATAAACTAAGGAATACTTAATTAAATATTAGGAATTAAGTGAAACGGACTGTGCCATTGCATTCGTCTTGGAATTCTGGTTAATATAGACACCAAGTTTGTGTAAAACGAACATCGTATGAAGAAGATATTAAGATTTGAAGTTTGTATACGCATAATATATATATATATACACACACACACATAACAAGTCAAAACCACTCAAATAATTTCAAAATCAGAAGCGGGAAGCCTGGGAGGGAACTGGACCCATTGGGGGTCGACATACCTTAGGGGTGTCGACCCATGGGTCGACACCATATGGGGGGCATCAAAACGCATGTCGACACCCCCTAGATCCAGGTGAAGTACATTTCTGCGTATGTGGACTTATTTTCTGACGAGATTCATGAACCCTAGGCTATAAATAAGACCCCATTCTCATTGTTTTATTTACACAAAAACAATGGAGAACTAGATGTTGTCTTTGCCTAAATTAAATCAAGCCTTATCTTCTTCTACAATCAAGTCATTCAAGTTTAGAGATCTGTGATTCAACATCTGCAATCCCTCTTCTATTTCTTATATCCAATCACAGTGAGTCTACGTTATTTTTAGATATGAATACTTAAAAGATAGTCTTAACATGTTTATAAATTGGATCTAAGCCTGTGACTAGTTGAATAATATCAAATCTTCCATAACCTATGTATCTAAGTTATTTTGACATAACTATGGATTAGATCTAATCCTATGTCTATATATCATGTCAGATCTATCATTATTTGTATATCTAATTCAGTAATTAGATCTCATCATGCCTATTTATGATCAAGACGCTATGCCTAATAAATTCTATTATCACATGTTCATCAGATCTGCTCTTATATGCCTATCTTATCATTATGCCAATTCTGTCATTGTATGCTTACTAGTTGTTATGCCTATTTTTGCCATCATATGTCAATCTTGTTATTACGACCAGTTCTGTTCTCTTCCCTTTTATTTTATAGTCAAGCTACTTTCGAGCCAAGGCATGCTACTAAAATATGTGAACGCGTAAAATTAGGAACGAGGGGAAAACATTAAAATTAGCGCATAACTTGGATTGGGAAATTTGGGTATAACTTGAATTAAATATATGAATATGGATTTGAGGCATAAATCAAATTGTGATTTATATCTTAATATTTGGCATACAGTACATGATGAATATGACTTGGAAAAGGGGCATAAAAACCTATAATGACATAGGAGTAATTGGTTAATAATTGAAATGCCTAGAATTATAGTAATAAGAAACTATAACCGCACTTGGACATGAGGTTAGATTAGACTTGTGGTGGAAGTCTGCCCGGGACCGCCTGGCATATCCAGCGAACACAAGTGGTGAATCTGATGTGAGGGGTCTAAGTGCATAAGCGCGTAATGAGCTAAGACACGAGGTTAAGTCCGACTTGTGGAAGAAGTCTGCTCGGAACTGCTCGGCATATCCAGTATCCACAAGTTGTAGGCTTAATGTGGTAGGTCTAGCACATTATAGCCATAAATGAATACTTAACATAGTTGAATCCATAGGGATTACATAAACATGTCAACTTGAGTAGAGGTTAAGTAAACTTGCTTGAAACGGTGGAAGGGTTAAGTATATCTTGAGGTGGTGGGTAATATTTATATATAGGCCCACAAACTTAAACCTGTGAGGTTATGCAATCTTTTTACTCTAGTATAGCATGCAATCTTTTACTCTGGTATGGCACGCAATCTTTTTACTCTAGTATGGCATAACCTATGGAAAACCTAGTAGTGGGGATGCAAGCGTAGGGGAATGCTTGTATCATCTTGTGTGTGGGACCTATTTCAGTCAGTAACCCTTACTAGATATCAAACTAGTACTCTAAACTAGGTCGGAGTCGAGGAACGCTTACTGTGATGATTGTATGAGATCCAAACGCAGGGGCGGTGTGGGCGGTGCATTCCGACTGGGTCACGTGCGTGCATGGGTCCGGTAGAGGAGGTTAAGATGCCGTGACATCAGTAGATATGGTTGTGCATATCCTAAAAATAAAGGGTTGCCACTTTAGGAAGTGATACATCCTATGTGGGGCTAGCACAAGGTATCTATGGAGTAGGGAGTCGATCAATTGGGGTAGTAAGTGGGGTATATCTAGACTCTGGTATGTTTTAGGAGCCTGTTATTATCCTTAGGGATAACTCCGGTATGTCTAGTTAGGCTGCCTGTTATTGTACGGGGTAAAACCTCTCACTAGATTTACACCTAAATCTACCATCTTATATTTGTTAGGGATCATCTTGTTCATATGACACTAGTATTGGTGTAGAGAAAGAGTAAGTACTAGATAAGTGCAATATATTCTATAATGTTTATCCTTTTTACCTTGTCATACCTGCCTTATTGTGTTGTTATCTATCTCTCTAGTTTATATGCCTGTAATGATGCTTTTACTTATTTATATGCTAAAAGTAACTGGACTTGCCAGACTTTATGTCTGACTATTTTTTTCCTCTTCTTTCTCTTACGTTCCCCTCCCCCAGTTTCTCAGGGTGGGAATACTCAAGCTTGATCGGGATTCTGCTTTCATCTTACTTGGAGCTGCTTAGATATACTGCTTGATTTCATATCTCTCTACTATGGCTATGTTTTGGGGATCATGCTTCTTTTATTATTGTGCTCTGATGATTTAAGTAAAAGAAAGAAAATTTAAGTTGATGTACTTGGTTTAATGCATTTCAAACTTGTGATGTAACTATGTTTTGAACCAAGAGGTTTTCTGCTTAATAAAAGTTTTAAATTTCGCTGTTATTTTATATTTGTCTTGCAATGTTTCTATTTCTGTTTACCTATAGTGCTTCACGAAACTTAATGCATTCTTTTAACGAGTGACATTAACGGACGTAGGATGTCACACTTGGTATCAGAGCTGAAGGTTACCTTATCGGATTAAAGATTTTGAAAATTATTTTCAAAAGGGTTTTAAAAGGAGGCATTTTCAAAAGAAAATTCTATTTTGAAAAAACATATTCCCCAAAGCCATATGTAATACCTTTCGATTCTCTTTTGAATCCCTTTTCCTTTTCTTTTCAGCATATCTGCGGAACCTAATATTCCTTAGGGCATTACGATATCAGGCTGGTTCCGTAAATATCTAGAGGCCACGTCACCCGCCGATGGTCCAGCAGACGTTCCTCCCCCAGCTGCACCCATTGTTCCTCATCCTCCTCCTCTGCGAGCATAAAATTTCTCTTAGATCTGCAAAGATTTATGTGCTATGGGTGCAAAGCCATTCCGAGGAACCAAAACTTTCATAAAGGCAAGGAATTGGTTTAAAGAGATGGAGGATTTGTTTGGAATTTTCGAAGTGGAAGACCGTAGGAAGATTCAGTTAGCCGCTTAGCTGTTGAAATATGAGGCTCCATTCTGGTGGGAAGTGACGCAAGCAGGGCGTCCAGTGGAAACTTGGAATGATTTTTGGTAGAGATTTGAAATGAAGTTTCTTTCTTAAGCTGAGAAAAGTATGCAAATGGAAAGGTTTCTAGCACTCAAGCAAGTAGGCATGACTGTTGTATCTTAATAAGTTCAACCAACTGGCGAGGTTTGGGTTGGAGCTAGTGGATACCTCGCATAAGAAAGCTTTGTGGTTTGCTAAAGACAGAATGAAAACCTTCATGGGTTGGCTATGTCTCATATTCCAATGGTGGCAACTTTCGAAAGGTTTGTTGATATGGCATGGATGCATGAGGAAGATAAGGTGAAAGGAAAAAAGCTAAGGTTGAGGAAGCACAAAACAAGAAAGTGTGGCCTAAGAAAGGACAACAACAATAAAAGAAGGGCGGAACGAGATAAGAGGAAGTGTCATAATTGTGGACGCAAGGGTCATTTGATCAAGGACTACAAAAGAAAGAAGAATTCTTGTTTCAATTGTGGAAAGGTCGGACAATTTTCTAATGAGTGCTCGAAGAAGCAAGGACAAGGTCAAAGGGCAGGAGCTTTTGGAGGGCACGTGCATGCTCTCGTGACAAGTGCTCCAGAAAGAGGTAGTATAGTTTCCTTTGAAGGTTTGATTTTTGTTTCCAATCATCCAGTTAAAACTCTTTTTTATTCTGGCGCTTCACATTCATTTATATCTGATTCTGTGGTTGAGTCTCTACACCTTAGTACTGGTATGGTTTTGGATCCCGTAGTTGTATCAAACCCCATTGGTGGTACGACTCATTTATCTATGATTTTTCGGGGTTTGAGAATATATGTTTCAGGCGTCGAGTTTGAATGCGATGCATATGTGCTTGTTTCATGGGCTATGGATTGATTCTAGGGATGGATTGGCTAACCTTGTATGATGTCATTTTGGATTGTGAGAGGAGGGTTGTTAGACTTTTGACTTGCCTTGGGAGGACCCTCGAGATTTCTTGTGACCCAAAGGGGTCTGTCATGCTTAGTTTCCTAGAGTCACTTGATGCATCTGTCGATGATCTGCGTTTTGTACTAGTAGTCCGCGAGTATCCTGATGTTTTTGAGGAGGTTTGGGGCTTACCTCCGAGGCACGAGATCTATTTTTGTATATACTTAGTGGACAATGCAAAGCTAGTTGCATTGCCTGTGCGTCATATGGCTCAACGAGAAAGGAGGAATCTTAGCAAGCAAGTAGGGGTGCTACTTGAGAAAATATTTATTAGGCGAAGCATATCTGAATGGGGTGCTCCGGTGGTATCGCAACTAAGGTGCATGGTTCGCTTCGCTTATGTGTAGACTATAGAGAGTTGAATAAACTCACCAAGAGGAAGAGGCACCCACTCCTGAGGATAGATGATCTGTTTGACCAACTTGTTGGTGCATCTATTTTCTCTCAGATAGACTTGGCCATGGGTTTCATCAGTTGAGGGTGGCCGAGTGCAGTATAAACAAGATTTCTTTTAGAACTCCAGACAGTTTTTTTGAATGGATCCTTATGCATTTTGGGTTGATGTATGCACCCAATTATTTTGTCGATCTGATGAGTAGGGTGTTTCGGGAGTTTCTAAATAAGTTTGTCATGGTCTTTGTTGATTACACCTTGATTTTCTCGAAGAGCGAGGAAGAGCATGCCTTACATATAAGGGAGGTTTTGAAAAATCTCTGTGCGCACCAGCTTAAGGCAAAGTTCTCCAAATGTCAGTTTTGGAGGAAAAAGGTGAGATTCCTAGGGCATGTGGTCTCTAAAGATAGGATAGCAGTAGATCCCGCAAAAGTAGTTGCAGTTTAAGATTGGCAGATCCCAAAGAATGCAACAGAGGTGAGAAGATTTCCTGGATTGGCGGTCTATTATAGGAAGTTCATTAAGGACTCCGCAAAGATATCAGCTCCACTCACCAGGCTAACAAAGATGAATCTGACATTTTCTTGGGATGTAGATTGTGACGATATTTTCCAGCAATTGAAGAAGGCTCTGACAACAGCCCCAGTCTTGACCTTACCCAATGGGAACAAAGTCTTCACAGTATACACCGATGCATATGGTACAAGGCTTGGTGCGGTTCTGATGCAAGAGGGAAGGTAGTATGTTATGGAGGTAGACAACTGAGGGTTCATGAGAGGAACCACCCTACTCATGACTTAGAGTTAGCTTCCATAGTATTCGCGCTTAAGACTTTGCGCCATTATTTTCTTTGAGAGAAATTCGAGTTGTACACCAACCATAAATTTCTCAAGTACTTGTTCTCGCAGAAGGATCTTAATTTAAGACAACAAAGATGGATGGAGTTCCTAGCATCTTATGACTTTGAGATTGCTTATACCCCTGGCAAGGGTAATGTGGTGGCAGATGCATTGAGTAGGCATAGGGTGGCCTTAAGTCCTCTGTTTGCGGAGAGGAAAAGCTTGGGGTTTATATTGACTGTTGACTTTAGACCCTCCACCAAGTTTATACCTGGTTTATTTGCATTACTAGAGGTGCGACCTACTCTTATGGATCAGAGAGCTTCACAGCGAGCAGATACATAGATTTCAGACATCTTGGATAGGCTCAGTAGAGGGGAGACTTCTAGTCACCTCAGTAGATATTCCATAGACTATAGAGGGTGATTGCGGCGAGATGGAAGGATTTATGTTCCCCGAATTGGGAATCTGTTAAAGACAGTCCTAGAGGAAGCCCATCGTTCTAAGATGACTATTCATCCAGGCGGTGATAAGATGTATAGAGATATGAAGAGGGTTTTCTTTTGGGCTAAGATGAAGAAAGATGCGACAGAGTTTGTTTCTCAATGTTTGATTTGCCAGCAAGTCAAGGCTGAGCAAAGGAAGCCCGGTGGTTTACTTCAAACTTTGGAGGTCCCACAGTGGAAGTGGGAGAGCATCTCGATGGATTTCATTGATGGTTTGCCTAGATCGTGGAAAGGCAACACCAATACTTGGGTTGTAGTAGACAGACTTGCTAAGAGTGCTCATTTCATTCTGGTTAAGAGTAAGAGGATGGCAGCATGGTTGGCAGCAATTTACGTTCGTGAAATAGTACGTCTTCATGGAGTACCTTTTAGTATCGTAAGTGATCGTGACCCCATTTTCATCAGTGAATTTTGGAGGAGCTTGCAAAAAGCATTAGGTACACAGTTGTGTTTGAGCACCGCTTATCACCCTCAGACCGATGGACAGACGGGAAGGGTTAATAGAGTTCTTGAGGATCTTTTAAGGCTGTGTATCCTAGACTTCGGAGGGACTTCGGTAGAGCATCTTCCTTTAGTCGAGTTCACCTACAACAACAGTTATCAAGCTAGCATTGGAATGGAACCCTTTGAAGCATTGTACGGACAACCCTGTAGATCACCGACCTGTTGGTGGGAATCTACAGAAAGACTTCTACTTGGACCGGATATGGTTAGAGAAACTTCCGAAAAGATTGATCCCATTAGATGACGAATGAAGACCACTTAGGATAGGCAGAAATCCTATGCAGATAGGAGAAGGACTGACATTGAGTGTGAGGTGGGGGACATGGTTTCATTAAGGTATAACCATTAAGGAATGTGGTTTGCTTTAGATATATAAGGAAATTGGCACCAAGATTTGTAGGGCCATTTCCCATAACAGAAAGGATTGGCCAAATGGCCTATAGATTAAATCTAACAGAGAGAATGTCCGTCATTCATGATGTTTTCCACATTTCTCATTTACGGAAGTGCTTGCATGACACTGCAGAAGTAGTTGAGCCGAGTATGCTTGAGGAAGTAGAGGTGGAACAGGAGGCGACAGTTAGGCAAGTACCTGCCCGTATTCTTGGATTAGAAGTTAAGAAGCTATGTAATCGAAAGGCCAAATTGATGAAAGTTCAGTGGGGATATAACCAAAAGGATGCAACTTGGGAGACCGAAGATAAGATTGGCGCTTCGTACCATTTTCTTTTCAAGGGTATGTTTTTAACTTCCTTTCCAAAGCTTTTATTTAAGCTTGTTTCTATCATTTCAGAAAATCCTATTGATCAAATCTTCGACCTTTAGGTAGGAATCAGATGGATGTAAACATGTGTTTAAGACATGTTATTTTTGATGGACGCCAGTGGATGCAAGTGTTTGCTAGTGATTGCTCATGGATGCATATACACACACATTAGGCGCTAGATCGGCTTAGTCACTCTCATACTCCATATGGACGTGTGTGCATTTTCCTCCTTTAATGGATGAAAGTGAGTGTATCATCATATAGATGTTGCATTTGGATGAATGATTGTGCACACATATAGAGCTTACTTAATATAATAGGACTATTTGCATACATATTGGATTCATGGCACTAACATACATTGCATTAAGGAGGTCGACTGAATCAGTAGACCACCTGATCTTTCGCATTAGTATAGGGACATATACACACACACACCTTTGCATATGTTCATATAATCATTCGAAATCTTTTATGGACAATTGATTCCTGTGATTGATGGATAAGTAGATGAGTGATGGATGTTAGGATATACATTCTTCTTAACTTAGAGATTTTGGGGACGAAATCCTTTGAGCAAGGGAGAATGTAACACCCCCTAATCTTATAACACATTAAGATGGTAAACTAAGGAATACTTAATTAAATAGTGGAAAGTAAGTGAAACGGACTACGCTATTGCGTACGTCTTAGAATTCTACTCAAGATAGACACCAAGTTTGCGTAAAACAGACACCGTATGAAGAATATATTAAGGTTTGAACTTTGTATACGCATAAGATATATAAATACACATAACAAGTCAAAACTGTTCAAATAAGTTCAAAATCAGAAGCGGGAAGTCAGGGAGGGAATTGAACCCCTTGGGGGTCGACATACCCTAGGGGTGTCGACCCATAGGTCGACACCATAAGGGGGTGTCGACACCATAAGCGGGTGTCGACACCCCCCCCCCCCAGATTCAGGCACAATAAATTTCTTACGTATATGGACTTATATTCTTACCAGATTCGTGAACTGTAGGATAAAACAAGACCCCATTCTCATTGTTTTATTCACACAAAAAAAATGGAGAACTAGATGTTGTCTCTGCCCAGATTAAATCAAGCCTTTTCTTCTTCAACAATTAAGTCATTCAAGTTTAAAGATATGTGATTCAACATCTACAATCCCTCTTCTATTTCTTAGATCCAATCACAGTGAGTCTACGTTATTTTAAGACATGAATACTTAAAAGATAATCTTAATATGTTTATGAATCGGATCTAAGCCTGTGACTAGTTGAATCATATCAGATCTTCCATAACCTGTATATCTATGTTATTTTGACATAACTATGGATTAGATCTAAGCTTATGTCTACATATCATGTTAGATCTACCATCATTTGTATATCTAATTCATGAATTAGATCTCATCATGCCTGTTTAAGATCATAACGCTATGCTTAATCAGTTCTATTATTACATGTTCACCAGATCTGTTCTTATATGCCTATCTTGTCATTATGCCCAATTCTGTCGTTGTATGCTTATTAGTTGTCATGCCTATTTTTTCCATCATATGCCAGTCTTGTTATTATGACCATTTATGTTCTCTTCCTTTCTTCTTTTTCCTTTTATTTTATAACCAGACTACTTTCGAGCCTAGGCATGCGACTGAAATATGCAAACGTGCGAAATTGGGAATGAGGGGAAAACGTTAAAATTGGGGCATAACTTGGATTGGGAAATTTGGGTATAACTTTAATTAAATATAGGAATTTGGATTTGTGGCATAAATCAAATTGTTATTTATATCTTAATTTGGGGCGTACGGTACATGATGAATATGACTTGGAAAAGGGTCATGAGAACCTATATTGACAACGGAGTAATTGTCTAATAATGGGAATGCCTAGAAGTACAGTAGTTAGAAACTGTAACCGCGCTTAGACACGAGGTTATATTACACTTGTGGTGGAAGTTTGCCCTTAACCGCTCAGCATATCCAGCAACCACAAGTGGTGAATCTAACGTGAGGGGTCTAAGTGCATAAACGTGTAACGGGCTAAGACATGAGGTTAAGTCCGACATGTGGAAGAAGTCTGCCTATAACCGCCATACATATCCAGAATCCAGAAGTCGTTGGCTTAATGTGGGAGGTCTAGCACATTATAACCATAAATGAATACTTAACCTGGTTGAATCCATAGGGATTACATAAACATGTTAACTTGAGTAGGGGTTATGTAAACTTGCTTGAAACTGTGGGAGGGTTAAGTATATCTTGGGGTCGTGGGTAATATATATATATAGGCCCTCAAACTTAACCTGTGAGGTTATGCAATCATTTTACTCTGGTATGGCATGCAATCTTTTACTCTGGTATGGCATGCAATATTTTTACTCTAGTATGGCATAACCTATGGAAAACCTAGTAGTGGGGATGCAAGCATAGAGGGAAGCTTGTATCTTGTGTGTAGGTCCCATTTCAGTTAGTAACCGATATTAGGTATCAAACAAGTACTCCAAACTAGGTTGGAGTCAGGACAAGCTTATTGGGATGATTGTAAGAGATCCAAACGAAGGGGCGGTGTGGGCGGCACATTTCGGCGGGGTCATGTGCATGCATGAGTCCGGCAGTGGAGGTTAAGACGTTGTGACATCAGTAGATATGGTTGTGCACATCCTAAAAATAAAGGGTTGCCACTTTAGAAAGTGATACATCCTACTGTGGGACAGCACAACGTATCTACAAAGTAGGGAGCCAATCGATTGGGGTAGTAAGTGGGGCACATCTAGACTCTGGTATGTTTTAGGAGCCTGTTATTATCCTTAGGGATAACTCCGGTATGTTTAGTTGGGCTGCCTGTTATTGTATGGGGTAAAACCTCTCACTAGAAGTACACCTAAGTCTATCATCTTATACCTGCTAGGGATCATCTTGTTCATATGACACAAGTATTGGTGCGGAGAAAGAGAAAGTACTAGATAAGCGCCATATATTCTATCATGTTTATCATGTTTACCTTGTCATACCTGCCTTATTGTGTTGTTATCTATCTCTCCAGTTTATATGCCTGTCATGATGCTTTTGCTTATTTATATGCTAATAGTAACTGGACTCGCCAGACTTTATGTCTGACCCATTTTGTTTCCTTTTCTTTCTCTTCCATTCCCCCCAGGTTCTCAGGGTGGGAATACTCAAGCTTGATCAGGATTCTGCTTTCATCCTGCTTGGAGCTGCTTAGATGTACTGCTTGATTTCATATCTCTCTACTATGGCTTTGTTTCCGGGATTATGCTTCTTTTATTATTGTACCCTGATGTTTTAAGTACAAGACAAAAATTTTAAGTTGATGTACTTAGCTTTATGCATTTTAGACTTGTGTTGTAACTATGTTTTGAACCATGAGGTTTTCTGCTTAATAAAAGTTTTAAATTCCGCCGTTATTTTATATCTGTCTTGTAATGTTTCTGTTTCTGTTCTTTTTATCTATAGCGCTTCATGAAACTTAATGCATTCTTTTATCGAGTGACACTAATGGGTGTGGGGTGTCACAATATGAGTGCTTGCATATGAAATGGAGAAGAAAGAACATTTCACATTGAGGGCAATTGTAACGACCCATAAAGATTATATATTTAAATATCAATCGTTAATTATTCGATCAATGGTTCCAAAAGGTATTTTTTACAAATGATTTAGTCATAACTTGAGACTAGTTTCATTGATTCCAGTTGTTCATTATGTAAATAATAAGTATACGGACCTTTATATTTCAAGGTTGAACCAGTTAGTAGTTATAACAATCCCGATATACGCGCAAATTATACTTCCAAAGACACAGTGTCGGAATACAATAAATGTTATATTTTTAGAATCATAGCAATAGGTTGTTGCATACCATCAAGTTTTGTAGCTGTCAGATGGACTGTTTGGCCATGTGTAAATAAAACATGTGTCACTTCTATAAGAAACTGGAATTGTGTAATTCAAATTTTAAAGGCTAACTTCCGCATAGATTTAATTTCAAAAGGTGTTTTTAAGTAGACGATGACAGGCGGCATGTGTCTATTGGAGAACAACCGGTTTCGAACCTTATTTGTGAATTGAATATTTTAATTACCTAAAAAAAGCATTTTGATTAGCCTAGCGCTATTCACTATCTCCCCCTTTTACTGTTGCATTGGTGTGAAGAAAATATGGCCACCCCTTTCCTCTTTCAATAAAAAAATAAGAATCTAGAGATCTAACCTACTAAAAATCATGAAACCGGGTCTATTAGATTCCTATCAAGAATCTCTACATTCTCATGTGAAATTCACAATTTATGGTGCAACTTTGCGACGTGATCATGCCTAATTCATCAACTAGGGTTCCAACTTGTTGGAGTTGGAGTCGAGGATACGTAGATTGGGGAACATTGTTGAATTTCTCCTAAATACCTTTTACCCTCAAAACTTGGCATGATTCAGATACAAAATGTGGTCATAATTGGTTTTCATGCATTTGGGTACTGGGTTGGGAACACACTTTGAAGCGGAAACCGAGGCGGTGTTTGATGGTGCACGAGTCGGGTTCGGGGAGGGAAGTTCGACGACGAATTCGGGTTTCACGAAGTGTAGCTCCATGTCATAGCTTAGAGCTGAACGTAATATATGGGTTTTGTTACTGGGAATGCACATCGCAGGGAATATTAGATTGGGAAGATGATTAAGGTGGGTGATTCTAAGTGAAATGGGTTAAGTACTTAATTAAATAATCTATATAATCATAAAACTTATACGTACAACTTTTGTGTACAAGGTCAGATTTGGATATCGTTTCTTCCGTTGGACTCATATTGATGAGTTCTAAGTTTAGAGCTTGTTTAGGTTGATTTTGCTAGGATGAGTGATTTTGTCGCTCATTGAACTGTTTTTTTTCGTATAGTGTAAATTTAATGTTTTAAATAATTTCTAATTATAATGAAAATAAAATAGTTAGACAGCGGGTGCATGGTTCATTTGGACTAGTGCATGTCCTTTTTTTTCCTAGTACAGGAAAATTGTTTCCAGGTGCTAGGAAACTGTGATATACACTTGGAACTAGTGTCGGGCCCTCATCCCGGGTTGTACCAACGGGTGAAACTTAGTTCCTAGCTGACTGAGTGGTTGTGCTTGGTCGTTGCTGTGATGGTACCAGCCCCCGCTTTTTGGTTATGTTTTGATGAACTTTTGTAAATGGACACAACGTAGTAATAAAATCTGGTACCTCTTATATCATTTGTATTATGGCACTTCTTTGCGTACTTCAACCACTTTCCATAATTTTATTTTCCTATAGCTTCTCACCATTTGGTGATATGTTCTTTATTCGTCGCAGTTTCGAGATGACCCTAAGGTAAGTTTTATTTTAATGCCTGTTGAGGTCATTGCGAGTTGTGTTTCCTCTATATCGTAGGTCGTCACGGATTGGAGCCATCTTAAGTTCCAATTCTGCATATTGCCCCATTATGTGGACGGTCAGATGGCTATACTTTCAGGGATTTTAAACCAATCATTAATTGTTTGTGTTTTCCTAAGTCATATTTGATGTTCAATCGAGTGTCTCAGATCCATTGGCATATACAAAAGTAGGGCCTTTTGATCCACTTGATTTTTATTGCTGTGCCTCTTTTTCCATTGTCGGGATCAGATTGGGTCGGTCTCGTTTCCCGATGCTGGACTTTCACGATTTCTATCGAGGGCCTTATGGGAGCAAGGTTTTCTATTATCCACTCGATTTTTATCAATTATCGTGTTCCTTTTTCTGGGTCGGGACCAGCTTGCGCCTATCGTGCTTCCTGAGGTTGGACCTTCATGATTTTTATCAATCTTCTTATAGGAGCAAGGTTTTATTTGTTACCCACGTGATTTTAATCCATTGTTGCATGCTCTTTTCTGGGATCGGGACTAGCTTGGTCTGGACATGTTTCCCGAGCTGGAACTTTCATGATTTTTATCTAGTGCCTCATAATACCGAGGTTATTTATTATCCACTCGATTTTTATCAATTGTCGTGTCCATTTTTTCAAGGTTGGAACCAACTTGGGCCAGTCAAGATTCCTGAGGCCGTACTTTCATGGTTTTTATCGAGTTCTTCATAGGAGCGATATTTTATTATCCATTCGGTTTTTATCGATGGTGGTGTTCCTTTTTCCGGGGTTGGGACCATCTTAGGTCGCATTTCCCAAGGTTGGACTTTCATGATTTTTATCGAGTGCCTCATGGGCGCAAGGTTTTCTGATGCGGTTATATTATCTTCTCTTTGTTTTGTCACGCAATCATTGGTGACCCCTTTGAGCTTGCCCTCATGGATCTGGTTACTTGTAACACTTTTGCTTACTAGTGCTTCTGTGCTTGGATCGCTTTAAAGGCAACTTCTCAACAATCGCAACGTTTTTCACAAACTGTATTCGCGTTACCAGATTTGTTACCTATAAGTTTAGATCGACCTAAGAAATTTGCAATTTCAGAAGAATTATTTTTTTGCATGTACATAGTTAATTCAGAACCTGGTTTTAATAATAATCAGAAGTAACATAAATTTGGACAACTCGTTAAATATAACGAGGACGAAGATGATCGCTATTCCAGGCTTGGGGAATTGTAATTCCATCCATTATGGTCAACTTGAATGTGCCATCAAATAGCTTCTGCTCGATCACATAGGGTCATTCATAGTTCGGCCCGAACATTATAGCATTCGCCATTATTCGTCTTTAGACAACATTGGCGACTTCAAAAATGTGATGGCGGACCTTGGAATTGAAGTGTCTTGTTACTCTTCTCTGGTGTGTACCGGTTAGTTCTACTTCATCCCATATTTCATCAACCTGATCAAGAGATTCCAATAGCAATTGCTCGTTTTCAGCTTGATTGAAATGAACCCTCTGATGAGTCAGGACTTCTAAGTCCACGGGTATCATAGCCTCATAATCAAATGCTAAAGGAAACGGCGTATGCCCCATCGTTGGGTTTTGAATTGTCTGATAAGCCCATAGTGCAAATGGTAATTCGTCCACCCATCCGTTTAGCTTTCATATATTGCTTTTTGATGGTGGATTTAATGATTTTCTTGACTGCTTCCACTTGTCTGTTTGCCTCTGGATATGCCACAGGTGAGAACCTCTTCTGAGTTTAATATCGATTGTAGAAGCTCTAAAACTCTTCGCTCTCATTGTGTTCCATTGTCGGCGATTATCTTCTATGGAATGCCTATCTTGCAAATAATGTTTTTAATCACAAAGTAAATAACTTTCTTAGTAGTGATCGTGGCCAGCAGTTCCGCTTCGGCCCACTTTGTGAAATAATCTACAGCGATGATCGCATATTTCGCACATGCTTTTGCCATCGTTCACTTCAATCAAATCTATTCCCCCACACATGAAGCGGGCATGCGATGACTATCTGTGTTAATTTTTATGATTTGGCTCTTGGGATTTCAGCAAACCTCTAACATCTGTTACATTTTTGGGCATCGTCTGTAGCATCCCTGCTCATCTCAAGCTAGAAATAACCGTAACGAAGTACTTTTTTAGTCAGGGTTTGACCACCGGAATGGTCCCCACATTCACCATCATGTATTTCGGCTTCGTCCCTGATAACACATCACAACAAGGGCATAGAGAATCCCCTCCTATACAACTTTCCATCTTGAATGATAAACCTCGGAGCCTTCTTATGCAATTTCTTCCGTTCCATTTGGCTCATCAGGAGTCTTCCGCTGCCCAGATACTCCTTTATAGGAATCATCCACAACTATGGTTCTTTGGTAGTTTCCAAAACATATTCCACTCTATGTCACTAATACTCGGATTAGAAAAGACTTCCACTGGCACCAAGCCCAAGAGTTGGGCATCTCCAGAACTGGCGTACTTTGTAAGTGAATTGACCTTCATATTTTCCTCTCTCGGAATGTGAGTGATAGTGTGATAATCGAAGTCGTTGAGAAGTTCTCATGTCTTCGACAAATAGGAAGCCAAGTTCCTTCCTTTTTCTTGAGACTCTCTTCGGATCCAACACACCACAAGTAGCAAATCTCTAAAGATCCGGAGAGTTCTAAGATATAATTCCTTTGCTATTTTTAGCCCAGTAATTAGGGCATCATATTCTACTTCATTATTGGTGGTTAAGAATTCCAATCGCATCGCGTAACAAATTGAATGCCCCTTGGGGGTTTCCAAGACCACTCCACACCTAAAAAATACTCATTCATATTAACATACAATTTCCACTAGACAATCATTTCTATTGCTTCTTCCTCATCATTGTCTCAAAAGGAAATTCGAAGATCAAGTTAGCCAATGCTTGTCCATTAATCGCTCTTTGGGACAGTATGTTACATTGTATTGGTTTAGTTTGATGTTCCATTTCAATAATCGTCTGCGAAATTAGATTTACATTAATACCTAGTCCATAAGTACCTTAATTAGATGTGTTCCTAGAAGTAAGGTTGCAATTTTATCAATGCAATCAATAAAAAATAAGCGAGTTACTCAAGTTTGAGGTAATTCTTTTCTTCCTGGTGAACCTCTTGCTGATGTAATGCACAAGCCATTGGATACGAGACCCTTCTCATACTAGGGTCGCACTCAAGTCGCGGGAAGATATAGCTAAATGTGTCAACAAATCCTCTTTGTTGCTGGGTTTAGAAAGCATTGTTGGAGCATCCATATGTTCTATTAATTCGTCAAAGGCAGTTTGGCACTCTGTAGTCCACTCAAAGTTATTCTTCCCCTTCTCCAGAGCATTGAAGTGAGGGATGCATCTGTCAGTTGTTGTCGTTGCAATTTTCTATTCAAGTTCTGAAGTCTCCTCTTATTTCTGGGTGCTTTTACCTCTCTCAAGGCTGTGACTTACATCGGGTTAGCTCAATGCCCCTAGTGTTGACCATAATTCCCAAAAAACTTTCCAGTAGAGACTCCAAATGAGTGTTTCAGCGAATTAAGCTCCATTCTGTATTTTCGTAATATTCTGAACATCTCTGCTAAATTATCCGTGTGATCGAATGCCTTTCGCGACTTGACTAACATGTCATCCATGTATACTTTAATAAGCTTCCCAATCTGAGATTTGAACATCATATTAATCAACTGTTAATAAGTTGCCTTTGCATTCTTTAGTCTAAATGGCATCATTCAGCAGCAATACATTCTCGATTCTGTAACGAAACTAATGTTCTCCTCATTAGTGTCGTGCATCATAGTCTGATTATACCTCGAATAGGCATCTATAAAAGACAATAACTCATGAGGCGTTTTTTCTTCTACAAGCTGATTGATTCATGGCAATAGAAAGTTATCCTTGGGGCATGCCTTATTAAGATATGAGAAGCTGATGCACACTCGCCACTTTCCACTAGTTTTTTAACCAATACTGGGTTGCATACCCAATCCGAGTACGCCAATTCCTTGATAAATCCATTCTTTGTCAACCTATTGACTTCTTCCTTCAATACCGCTGACCTTTCTGGTCCTTGGATCCATCTTTCATGCTTTATTGCTATGTACCGAGGATCAATGTTCAGAACGTGACTTGCCGCTTTTGGGGAAATACCACACATATTTGTGTGACTCCAAGAGAACACATCTTGGTTTTCTTTAAGAAAAACTATTAGTTTCCTCTACCCCTCACTCCAAGTTGCGATCCGGTATTCAACATTTGAGTTGGGTCTTTAGGATCTACTGGAACATGCACTGTAATCTCCATAGGTGCTGCCCTACTTTTCCCTACACCTTCTTTCCTTGGGTCTATAACCTTACGAGCCTAACTATGTTCCCCCGGGGATGGGTTTTCCTTTAATTGCTATAAAGCAGGTTCCTTAATGCAAAGGGGCCACTCTATATTCTTCCCCTTTTCCTTCTTTTTGGCTTCGCGCAATTCAATTATATAACATTCTCGAGCAGCGGATTGATCTCCCTTAATCATTCCAACTCTATTTTTTATGGGGGATTTCACTACAATGAACCATGGTGCTAAGGCAATTTTGAAGTCCATTAATGTGGGCCTTCCCAAAAATACATTATATGCAGAAATTTCGTCAACAATAACAAAGGTTTGGATCAACACCACTCTTCTTCCACCTTCTCCATGTTCAATAGGTAGATCGATTATCCCAATTGGTTGTTGTGGCTCGCTAGAGAATCCTTAGATTTTAATCTAACATGTCGACACATCTGTCCTGGACAACTTCATCTGATTGAAGTTTATTCCGAAATGGATGTTTACGGATGCTCCACAGTCAACAATCATCCTCCTCGCTGTACCCGGGCCAATTCCGATCATTACTACCATTGGGTCAAGTGTTGGATCCTTGATGCCCTCAGCTCTAAAGACAATGTCATCATTGAACGTTTTCTACTTCTTCATCAAACTCATATCATCCGAGATGAGGTAACTTTCATCCTTCGGGGCGTAATTCAAGGCACTCGAGTATCTCTTCATTTCTCCCTAACTTTTCCGTGCTGGATGGGGCCTTCTCAAAATGGTATGAATGACTAGATTTCCATTATTTTGACTACCATTTCAGTTTCTAGGTCCTAGTTGGTTAACTGGGACATCTTGCCCTTAGGTTGTTCGTAACGACCTGCTACCTTAGGCTTCTTGACATACTGCTGCAACTAATTTTCTCTAATGAGCTACTCTATTGGATTCTTTAGGTGTCTGGATTAGTTGGTGTTGTGACGGGTTGATTAGGGAAGAGGAAAAATATTCCAGAACTTTTCTGATTGTCTTTCATTCTTAGGGGAAGCAGTTTTTGGTAGCGATCTTGCTTATTGGTAGCTAGGAAGATATTCTCGGGTGTTTTATTGAAAGGTGTGAAATCCTCTTGTTTAAATACCGGAGACATTTCCATCCTTCTTACCTCTACCTTTTTTCTCATTTCCCCTCTTTTGACCTCATGACTTCTACACATCATCTTTAGCATCGTTCCTTTCTTTCGGATCATCCACATTTCAATTTTTCACACTACTAGCAACATTTTTGACTGTTGGAGTAGCTTCTCCAAGTAATAAACTCATCGGCCTTCTTGCAGAAATTATCAAGCGTGTTTGGTTCCTTCATTTTCACCTACTTCCCGAATTCAGTTTCTTTATTGACAGATCTAACTAAAGCCATCAACACCATCCTTGGCTCGGAATTGCCAACTTCTATTACTGCGATATTAAAGCGATTCAAAAGGGATTTCAATGGTTCCTCAGGCTCTTTGGTCAACCTGATAGAGACATAATATCTTTTTCCTTCAAAGTGTACAATCAGAATTGCTACTTAAACTTGCGAGCCAAGTCCTCGAATTTGTCCAATAGATTTTGGTGCAAGTTTTGTAAACCAAGGAGAGGCAACCCCCCTAATTATACTAGAAATTATTGGCATTTCAACTCATTACTTCCGCGAGAACCATTCATATGGAAATCACATTTGAAAAGAAACAAGTTATAGTCTTTCGTTCCATTGTACGCTGGCATAGTTAGTGGAACGAACTTCTTAGAGTACTATACATTCAATATTTTGCCTGTGAACGGAGTCTAGCTAGGGACAAATCCTTAGTCTTCCTCTTATTCCTTCCATCACATGCTTTTTATATGATTTTCTTAATCATCCCAGAGATGTATTCCTCATTATCGCATTCCTCCATGGGGCGGGAGCTAGTCATTTTTCTAGGTGTCTGACTTTGCAGACGACTTTGGTTAGCTAGCTGGGGCCTTATTCCTTTGACTTGAAGACATACCCCACCAGTTGTACTTACGGTTTTTTGAGAAGATGGTCTCACAGTTTTTTTTTTGTTCTTCCAAATTAGCATTAGCATCTTCAACATTAACATTATGGTCTTCCGTGGTCATCACCTGAAACTGAGGTTTTATCCTGATCATTGTCCTTGTTGATTTGGTAATCTTGATCAACTCCCATATTCAAATTTCTAGGAAGGGTACCCCGATTCCTTCATATGCTAGTTCGACCAACATTGGTAACATGCATCCTTTGGGAAATCCCTGGATTTCTTCTTCTTTGATCAGAGACAGATGAGTGTGCATGCTCTTCCAAGTCGATTTCCACTCTATTGTTTCCTACATTTGGCCTTACACCAAGAAAAGCATTTAGTTTTTCTAATAAAGCCCTATTTGCGACATCCACATGCCGATTCATGCCTTCTACCACAGTATCCAGTTCTCAACGGGTTACTGCTTCTCCTAGGGAATGAATTATTCCTTGGTTGTTGGTCGTAGGGGAAACTTGAGAATCATCAGGTATATTCCCAGAAGTCGCTACTGCCCCTGATTTTCTCTTATTTGCCATTTTCCTTCGAGGAGCCATAATATCAACCAAACTTCAAGTTCAAAGGTTTCTATGGATCTTCCTTGTAGACCTTGATGATTTATAGTAGAAGCGCAGATTTAGGCCTTGAAATAAATTTCTTTATGAAAGCAGTAAATGTTAACTCCAAAAATGGCGATAACACCTAGACTATTGCGAAAGCAGTAAATGCCTTCTACCACAGTATCCAAAAAAGGAAAGAAATGGAAAGTGAAAGAGAGATGCACAATTTTATAGTTGTTTAGCTTGAGATCAAGCCTACGTCTACTTTGAGTGCTTTTATTATTATCCTTGCTAAGCCAAATATAATAAATTACAGATGATTACAGTGTTCTTTATAGAAGCTCAGAGTGGTGCCAGGTAGCCACACCCAAAATTTCATTGTCCTATGAGTTTACCCCATGTATTGGTACCAGTCCATGGGCTATGGACCGTTATCGGGTCCATGTGGGTAGCACTTACGAAAAATTTGGCTTCATTTCATAGATCCTTATGATCTTATTGGTTGTTTGTGAAGTTTGGTTTTAAGTTGACTTTGTTTGAAAGTGTTTTCATATTCGTCGTTTCATCGTATATACTTCACTCTTCAATCCATCGAGCATTCGCATATGGAATGATCATACTCACTGCGGACTTTGCCATTTGTACTCTTTAAGAATGGGAATCAAACTAGCACTAACATCATGCCCAAATACCAAGACCCCATGGATCGGTACCGGTCCATGGATGATGGACCGGTACCGGTCTATGGTGTTAGATTACTGTGAAAACCCGTAACTTCCCCGTAAAGGAAAGAGCGGATAGTTCGAGAACAAGCCACAAAAGAACGCAGACGGGAGAACATTTCATTGTATATTACAACAATTCCATCAGATTACAAGAATATACAGAGTATAAATGAATAAATATACATTCGATAAATATCAGAGATTACAATACATTACATAGCAGCGGAAAATAATACAATACACAACTAGAAGAGATATACGGATACAAAGCTTTCCGGATATCGTTCCAGCTGTAAACCAGGATCCTGTGAATATAAATCTGCAAAACCAAAACTACTAGCTGCCCGTGTCAAAATAAGGGCACCCAGAGTTTAGGTTAAAACAATAAACTCCAGGTCAGTCATGTGACTGGTGTGAGAACTAAAACAGTTATTAATCTTTATTTCAAAGTTAGATAAATCAAGGGACCACGCCGTATAACATGGAACGGGTTTCCTCCCAAGAATACCAGTGCATAAAACAAACATCGCAATGCTAAATAAAGAAAATGAAGCTGTTATAAGACCCAGGTCCTATCACACAATGCAACGCAAGCCGGGGGATAGGGTTTTCCCTTATAACAGCCAAAGAATGCTTGATACGTTTTAAAACAAATCATTTGATACTACTATAAGTGCATAGTGTATAAAACAACTTCAAATCATAAGTATCAATCATAGACGGCATGGGTACCATATGTCATGTCGCCATACTAGTTCTACAATTAAAACCGCAAATGTCACGTATTTGGAAATTGGATTTCCATCTATGAACCGAGGCAAAAGATAGTCCTCAACCGATTCGAGACGCTCTAGCCCGTGTCTCAGGAACAGAACGCATCGTCCCTTGGAGCGACAGGGCCGGTCCACCGATGTGGATTAAAATGCCTGAACACTACGTTTCCCCGCCCTTTGGGGCGTAAATGAGCCAACGAATGACTCCATCGGACCCGGATCGTCCGATCAAACCGAGGCGCCTCGCAACAGCAACAACCACACAGGTGAAAAGTATATAATTGTCAGGGCTGGTAGGTCACTAACACCACCCTAGCTAGAAAGAAACGCATGCCCACCCTGAGGTCCTCTCCCGTTTTTGGTTCACAACCGGGGTGCGAGGCTCGCGAATTCACGTTACACAAAGCTATGCCACACAGGCTGTGCTTTGATCATCACCACAAGACTTTGCTTTTCAACAGAAGCCTCAATCAATTGCCACTTAGGCGTGCCACACAGGCAATTCACTCTATGCGTTTGATATCCATCAATATATAACCCCTGAGCTCGTACGTCTCAGAGAAGGGCGTTAAGCAAGAGAATAAATTCTCCGCCGCCAAGCAGATATATATTTGAAAGAAATCAATCACACGGACTAAAATCCAATGTCAGACACACAGTCCATTTACAAGTTAGTTCTGGGTCTGAACGAAACCGGAGGCACCTAGTACCCCGCATATCCATCGATCTCCAAGTACGTCTGGACGATCACCAACTTTTTCCATCTTCTTGGGTGTATAGCCCAATCAAGATCATCAGTAATTACCCAAATGACGTGAAGACCTCCGGTCTTCGACCACCGTCTTCATCTTCGACTTATCGTCGTATTAGTTATTCAGAATGGGATAAACCCGGTCTTTCCGAATATCTCGCGTATATAATAAACAAGTGTTACACAAACACAACATACGGCTCATTCCAATTTATCAGTCACTAACCGTAAATTAACCAGAGAATAATTCCCCAAATATTAACCCCGAAGGCCGAAACCAACATCAGATCAATATCCAGAAAACCATTCTGCTTAGCTAACCGACAGTTAGTTTCTAAATTTCACATTCATAGGGAAAGGTTCCCATTAATTTTATCAAAGATAAATTCCTTGAATTTATTCTTTAATCTTCTTTTGAATTTCGATTCAACTAGTCGGGATTAACGAACCTTACCGAAGTAATCATTTGTTTTAATTTCCCAATCCCAACCTATTCATCCCATGAAGTAAAACTGATAATACTTCATATCTAACACCACGGTGTTATCGGTAAATTCAATTACCATTTCACGTTCAAATCTAATTAAAGATTTAACTAACGCCTAGAGCAAAACTGGTGATACTCCATCCTCGATCATTTCAAACTAATTAAAGATTCATTAAAACTCCACTTAGTTTTAATCTGTGACTGGGTTAAAGAATTAGTGCCATTTAAAACACGGTTCACGATAAACCCAAAATCACATCACATTAATTATTGGGTTAAAGAACAAGTGTTATTTAAAACACTGTTCACGATAAACCCAAAAATCAATATCAATTCAATTCCAATTAAATATTATTTAATTGGTACACTTCATTAAATCTAACTAAAAAGATTTAATCTTTTCTCAACCGGGTTCAAGAACAGTGTTAATCAAGACACCATTCACGACAAACCCAAATCACATTTGATATTAAATACAAGGTTCTGAATAGAAAATATATCGGCTTATATTCAATATCAGATTCTACGACCAACAGATATCGTATTGGAAATAACGATATATATATCTATATCTTTCAAATTTCCATAACAACATCTGTGTAATCACGAAATCCAACATCGAAATATTCCGAAGACAATTTCGATTCAAATCCATTCCAATGCAATCATTGGAAATTCTGGTTATTTTTAAATCCATTTCAAATTCAATTTATTTATTTAAAATAAATAGAATTATAATTCTAGTTCAAAACTAGTTCATTTCGATAAAAATCTATTTTTATCTTTTCAAATATGGAGTTTTTCATCCCAATTCTTCACAAATCATTTCTTATGATTTTACACAAATTATTACTATTTTTAATAATTTTATCAAGGCCCGTACAGTCGATTTCCATCAATGGCCATCGAACTGCACTTACAGCGATCTTTTTCAAATTTGATTTGGACATAATTCCAAACCCAAGGTTAGATTTCAAATTTCTAATATTCGTTAGAAAGCTCTTTTCGATACGAACCCAACGGTTCCAGTTTCAGGAGAATCCGACGGTCGGATCTCCCGTAATATCCGTTCGAAGTCAATGGTCGAATTTCGCGAACTGCCGGGGTGCGGCGCGTTCTATTCAGGCCATTATATATAATATATATATATATTATATATATTTCGTCGATTTCCTTTTCAAAACGTATTTTATAAATCGTTTTAAATTCGCTTTCAAAACGATTTTAACTTCTTATTCAATTTCAAATCAAAATTGAATATTCCAATATAAATTCGTTTCAAATTCATTTCAAATCGATTTCAATTCAATTTCAATTCGAATTCATTTATATTCAATTTCAATTCGAATTCATTTCTATTCAATTTCAATTCGAATTAATTCTTTTCGAAAAAATCAGATTTTGAAATCACTTTCTTATTCATTATAAAATGAATAAAATCGATATAAATATCGTTCACGTCAAAATGACGTCAATCTAATTAATACGACTTCATATATTCCTATTTTCAAATATTCTATTTCGAATATTTCTATTTCAAACATTTCTATTCAGATATTTCTTTTTCAAATATTTCTATGCAAATGTTTCTTTTTCAAAACTGGAATGAGGCCCAATCCATTACCATATAATGTTAATTATATGGATTTTCTACAACACATGCATACAATAACAACGATGAATAATCAACCATCATCCAAAGTGTATTCTACACTGTATAAGCATCAAATATAAATATTCAACGCTCATAACAGTCTGTCAATGAATCGATCGACATACAACTAACTATTGGGATTAGTGTACGTCATATATCCTCCCAATACCCGTGTGGGGTTTCAAACAATCAAACACAGATTTTATTTGTGCAGTTGGGCAATGTGTAAAATTTATCGTCCCAATCGATATCAGTCAAATGTGTGTATATAAACAAATCATCCGATTTGTTTATTTTTATTTCATTTCATATACACGTTAAAAATTCTATTTTTAACTATAAAATATTTTCAACTATATAAATATTTTATTTCATTTCACATCACATCACACAATCAACTACACATCAAAATTAAACAAACAAGCATACAAGCCGCCCATGGTCTGTGGACGACGGGTGTCGGGTGCTACTAAACACCGTCTGCATCCTAGTATATATATTTCAACTAGAAAAATAAATTAAAGGTGAGAAGTTCTCACAGAATAGCTAATCCAACGCCACGACTCTTCTTATGTAGAAATCTTCGTCGTTCCTGCCTCTTGTCACTTTCTTTGCCCGTATCCTCTACATATATAAAAATCGCATTTTTACTTCGCTATTCAATATATAAAAATCGAATTTTCACTTTGCTATTCAATATATAAAAATCGAATTTTTACTTCGCTATTCAATATATAAAAATCGAATTTTCACTTTGTTATTCAATATATAAAAATCGAATTTTTACTTTGCTATTCAATATATAAAAATCGAACTTTTACTTCGCTATTCAATATATAAAAATCGAATTTTCACTTTGCTATTCAATATATAAAAATCGAATTTTTACTTTGCAATTCAATATATAAAAATCGAATTTTCACTTTGCTTTCTATATATAAAAATCGAATTTTTACTTTGCTGTTCATATATAAAAATCGAATTTTTACTTTGCTATTCAATATATAAGAATCGAATTTTCACTTTGCTATTCAATATATAAAAATCAAATCTTTTATCCACATTAAAAATCATGCCTTTATTTAATAAAAGATTATATTTTTATAACTCTACAACATAAAAGATTATATTTTTATAACTTCTATTTTATAAAAATTATATTTTTATATTTCACATATGATAAAAATCATATTTTTATTCTTTCTATCATGTAAAAATCATATTTTTCCTATGCCTATCATATAAAAATTATATTTTTAAGCGACTAAAAACCTTGTCTTTCATTTGCTACCTCATTTTAAATAAAAATCCTACCTTTCATTTTAAATAATCAGATTTTATAAAGGTATATATAAATTAAACTAACTAAAAAAAACTGAAATTAAATAAATAAAAATAAAGGAGCTTACTTTGAAATCGGACTGGGAGGGGGAGAGGTTCGCTGCAGTGGGGCGCATCAGGGTGGAGGAGCAGCGAGAGGGGTTCGCGGTGTTCATCAGGGTGGCGGTTTTCGACTGGATCGAGAAGGGCGCCGATGGTCTTCGAGTGGAGGAGGGTGCAGATAGGGAGAGAAGAGCAGGTGGATGGAGAAGAGGGAGGGCGGCGCTCCGACGAGGTGGTGGCGCGTTGCGTGGGGGAGGCGGTTTCATCGATCGAAAAGGGGGCCAGAGGGGCGTGATGGGGAGGCCGGGGTGGGGGGTGTCGAGGCGAGGTGGTGCTCCGAGGATCGACGCGGCGAAGGTGGAGCTCGCCATCGGGGCTGAGGTGATGGGCGCGCGCCTCGATGACTCCATTTTTTTTATTTAAATCGATTTGAGAAAGAAATGAAAGGGGGGGGGGGGGGGCAGAGTATAAGGGGAGAGAAGGATTTTATATTATTTAATTTATTTTTAAATTCAAAAAGCAACTTTCTATTTTGAATTCGAAATCAAACCCGCCGACTGTCGTCCCTAGCATTTTACCCCTATTCCGAACACAATGGGATATGTATCGCCAGCTGATTCGATCGTTTTGATCTGTTTTCGTTAAAATCAACTTATAACTCTATACATTGAATTTGAACGCGCATTTCAATTTATCGGGACCACATACGAACTCTAAAAATTCCAAAAAAATATTTTCTAGCTTCGTATTAACGATACGGTCCTAACAAAACTAATTTCGTCGAATTCTGAGACCGTTTGAAAAATGGCCATTTTCCAGTCGATTAAAATCAACTAAAACTGGTCAAACGCGTTTTCCTTTGCCACGCTCACATATTGATTCGAATAATTATGAAATTTGAAACCTAGCAATAACTTTACATCCCGGATCCAACAAAAGTGGTTTCGTCGAATTCCGAGGTCGTTTGCAAAAATTCCATTTTTAAGGGCCTGAATTCCAAAGCGACAATTTAGAATTTTCAACTGGACATATCTTTTGATTCCCGATATGAAACTTCTATTTTTCGGATTCGTTGGAAAGATATTCCCAAATAGATCCTATTATTTTTGGTTTCACTAAAATCCGGTTAATTCTGCACCCGTTACATTCAATTGAAGTTTGAAATCAAATTATCGAACTACCACGCCTTTTTCAATTCCTTTTATAATTATATATAAATTTTTATATTCTAACGACGACGTATATAATATATACATTCAAATTCTATTCAAAATAAATTTCTCGTCGATATTATTTGAAATAATTCATTTAAAATAATCAAAATTCGCTAAAATTGCCAAAATAAAAAATTTAAACTGGCCCAGATTTTCGGGTTGTTACTATCTCCCCCACTTAAAACTTTTCGTCCCCGAAAAGGAACAAAGCCGAAAGTTGTTTCACAAATCAACTCAACTTTCATTATTTTGATTACGGCTTAAGTTCTTCAACTTTTCAGTTTCTAAGAACTTTTCAAATTTTTCAAAAATTTGGCTAACACCCTAAATTTTCGAAATTTTTTGCCATAAGCTCCCCTGCACCGGGAGCCATGGGAAAATCCCGAAATTGCCATATAGGCCTTCTGATCTTAAAAAGAAAAAGAAAAAGCCAAGAGGCTAGCCAATCGGCTCATAAAATCATCATCACCCAAACAAAACAGTAAATTATGTTAAACATGTACCTATTTGTCGGGCAAACAATTTTATTCTTCTGCTCTAGCCTCCTTGCTATGACCTGTTCAATGTAAGTACATGTATATGCAAGCAAATGCGATAAATTTTTAATACAATTAATTATTTGGTCAAATTGGCTATATAATACAAATTTTAATTAATCAACCAATAATCAACAACACAACCATCAATCAATTAGTTGATTAGCTTTTGATATTCATAACTTTGGTATATAGTCAAAAATCACATTTTTGATGCCAAATCACAATAATAAATCCTATATAGCTTTGGTTCTCACACCAATCAATTGGAAATATATAGAAATCCTACTTTCGTCACACGAACATAAATTCTAATGATGGAGCTCCATCATCAAAATCATCTCTGGGCGATTAGAGTGTAATTTTATATCTACCCAGTATATTAAAACTTCAAATACACGTTTGCAAGGCGTATATGCAAAATCTTTATATACTGAACTGTCCAAATCATTACAAATAAATAATCAAATACGAATAATTGATTTAAATTTTCAAAACAAAAATTGTTTTTACTTTCAAAAATATACTCTTCACACTCGTTCTAGGATACTACTGATCCCATCTCTAACGAGTCATTCTAATTGGATATTACTAATCCAATATTTGATGAATTCTTTCGTATGGTTCTAATGTGTCTTGTTCTCTGAGCTTTGTAAACCAAAGCTCTGACACCAACTGTGAAAACCCGTAACTTCCCCGTAAAGGAAAGAGCGGATAGTTCGAGAACAAGCCACAAAAGAACGCAGACGGGAGGACATTTCATTGTATATTACAATAATTCCATCAGATTACAAGAATATACAGAGTATAAATGAATAAATATACATTCGATAAATATCAGAGATTACAATACATTACATAGCAGCGGAAAATAATACAATACACAACTAGAAGAGATATACAGATACAAAGCTTTCCAGATATCGTTCCAGCTGTAAACCAGGATCCTATGAATATAAATCTGCAAAACCAAAACTACTAGCTGCCCGTGTCAAAATAAGGGCACCCAGAGTTTAGGTTAAAACAATAAACTCCAGGTCAGTCATGTGACGGGTGTGAGAACTAAAATAGTTATTAATCTTTATTTCAAAGTTAGATAAATCAAGGGACCACGCCGTATAACACGGAACGGGTTTCCTCCCCAGAATACCAGTGCATAAAACAAACAGCGCAATGCTAAATAAAGAAAATGAAGCTGTTATAAGACCCAGGTCCTATCACACAATGCAACGCAAGCCGGGGGATAGGGTTTTCCCTTATAACAGCCAAAGAATGCTTGATACGTTTTAAAACAAATCATTTGATACTACTATAAGTGCATAGTGTATAAAACAACTTCAAATCATAAGTATCAATCATAGACGGCATGGGTACCATATATCATGTCGCCATACTAGTTCTACAATTAAAACCGCAAATGTCACGTAATTGGAAATTGGATTTCCATCTATGAACCGAGGCAAAAGATAGTCCTCAACCGATTCGAGACGCTCTAGCCCGTGTCTCAGGAACAGAACGCATCGTCCCTTGAAGCGACAGGGCCGGTCCACCGATGTGGATTAAAATGCCTGAACACTACGTTTCCCCGCCCTTTGGGGCGTAAATGAGCCAACGAATGACTCCATCAGACCCGGATCGTCCGATCAAACCGAGGCGCCTCGAAACAGCAACAACCACACAGGTGAAAAGTATATAAATGTCAGGGCTGGTAGGTCACTGACACCACCCTAGCTAGAAAGAAACGCATGCCCTCCCTGAGGTCCTCTCCCGTTTTTGGTTCACAACCGGGGTGCGAGGCTCGCGAATTCACATTACACAAAGCTATGCCACACAGGCTGTGCTTTGATCATCACCACAAGACTTTGCTTTTCAACAGAAGCCTCGATCAATTGCCACTTAGGCGTGCCACACAGGCAATTCACTCCATGCGTTTGATATCCAACAATATATAACCCCTGAGCTCGTACGTCTCAGAGAAGGGCGTTAAGCAAGAGAATAAATTCTCCATCGCCAAACAGATAAATATTTGATAGAAATCAATCACACGGACTAAAATCCAATGTCAGACACACAGTCCATTTACAAGTTCGTTCTGGGTCTGAACAAACCGGAGGCACCTAGTACCCCGCATATCCATCGATCTCCAAGTACGTCTGGACGATCACCAACTGTTTCCATCTCCTTGGGTGTACAGCCCAATCAAGATCATTAGTAATTACCCAAACGACGTGAAGACCTCCGGTCTTCGACCACCGTCTTCATCTTCGACTTATCGTCGTATCAGTTATTCAGAATGGGATAAACCCGGTCTTTCCGAATAACTCGCGTATATAATAAACAAGTGTTACGCAAACACAACATACGCCTCATTCCAATTTATCAGTCACTAACCGTAAATTAACTAGAGAATAATTCCCCAAATATTAACCCCAAAGGCCGAAACCAACATCAGATCAATATCCAGAAAACCATTCTGCTTAGCTAACCGACAGTTAGTTTCTAAATTTCACATTCATAGGGAAAGGTTCCCATTAATTTTATCAAAGATAAATTCCTTGAATTTGTTCTTTAATCTTCTTTTGAATTTCGATTCAACTAGTCGGGATTAACGAACCTTACCGAAGTAATCATTTGTTTTAATTTCCCAATCCCAACCTATTCATCCCATGAAGTAAAACTGGTAATACTTCATATCTAACACCACGGTATTATCGGTAAATTCAATTACCATTTCACGTTCAAATCTAATTAAAGATTTAACTAACGCCTGGAGCAAAACTGGTGATACTCCATCCTCGATCATTTCAAACTAATTAAAGATTCATTAAAACTCCACTTTGTTTTAATCTGTGACTGGGTTAAAGAATCAGTGCCATTTAAAACACGGTTCACGATAAACCCAAAATCACATCACATTAATTATCGGGTTAAAGAACAAGTGTTATTTAAAACACTGTTCACGATAAACCCAAAAATCAATATCAATTCAATTCCAATTAAATATTGTTTAATTGGTATACTTCATTAAGTCTAACTAAAAAGATTTAATGTTTTCTCAACTGGGTTCAAGAACAGTGTTAATCAAGACACCATTCACGACAAACCCAATTCACATTTGATATTAAATACAAGGTTCTGAATAGAAAATATATCGGCTTATATTCAATATCAGATTCTACGACCAACAGATATCGTATTGGAAATAATGATATATATCTATATCTTTCAAATTTCCATAACAACATCTGTGTAATCACGAAATCCAACATCGAAATATTCCGAAGACAATTTCGATTCAAATCCATTCCAATGCAATCATTGGAAATTCTGGTTATTTTTAAATCCATTTCAAATTCAATTTATTTATTTAAAATAAATAGAATTATAATTCTAGTTCAAAACTAGTTCATTTCGATAAAAATCTATTTTTATCTTTTCAAATATGGAGTTTTTCATCCCAATTCTTCACAAATCATTTCTTATGATTTTACACAAATTATTACTATTTTTAATAATTTTATCAAGGCCCGTACAGTCGATTTCCATCAATGGCCATCGAACTGCACTTACAGCGATCTTTTTCAAATTTGATTTGGACATAATTCCAAACCCAAGGTTAGATTTCAAATTTCTAATATTCGTTAGAAAGCTCTTTTCGATACGAACCCAAAGGTTCCGGTTTCAGGAGAATCCGACAGTCGGATCTCCCGTAATATCCGTTCGAAGTCAATGGTCGAATTTCGCGAACTGCCGCGGCGCGTTCTATTCAGGCCATTATATATATAATATATATATTATATTTATTTCGTCGATTTCCTATTCAAAACGTATTTTATAAATCGTTTTAAATTCGCTTTCAAAACGATTTCAACTTCTTATTCCATTTCAAATCAAAATTGAATATTCCAATATAAATTCGTTTCAAATTCATTTCAAATCGATTTCAATTCAATTTCAATTCGAATTCAATTATATTCAATTTCAATTCGAATTCATTTCTATTCAATTTCAATTCGAATTAATTCTTTTCGAAAAATCAGATTTTGAAATCACTTTCGTTATTCATTATAAAATGAATAAAATCGATATAAATATCGTTCACGTCAAAATGGCGTCAATCTAATCAATACGGCTTCATATATTCCTATTTTCAAATATTCTATTTCGAATATTTCTATTTCAAATATTTCTATTCAGATATTTCTTTTTCAAATATTTCTATGCAAATGTTTCTTTTTCAAAACTGGAATGAGGCCCAATCCATTACCATATAATGTTAGTTATATCGATTTTCTACAACACATGCATACAATAACAACGATGAATAATTAACCATCATCCAAAGTGTATTCTACACTGTATAAGCATCAAATATAAATATTCAACGCTTATAACAGTCTGTCAATTAATCGATCGACATACAACTAACTATTGGGATTAGTGTATGTCATATATCCTCCCAGTACCCGTGTGGGGTTTCAAACAATCAAACACAAATTTTATTCGTGCAGTTGGGCAATGTGTAAAATTTATCGTCCCAGTCGATATCAGTCAAATGTGTGTATATAAACAAATCATCCGATTTGTTTATTTTTATTTCATTTCATATACACGTTAAAAATTCTATTTTTAACTATAAAATATTTTCAACTATATAAATATTTTATTTCATTTCACATCACATCACATAATCAACTACACATCAAAATTAAACAAACAAGCATACAAGCCATCCATGGTCTATGGACGACGGGTGTTGGGTGCTACTAAACACCGTCTGCATCCTAGTATATATATATATATATATATATATCAACTAGGAAAATAAATTAAAGGTGAGAAGTTCTCACAGAATAGCTAATCCAACGCCACGACTCTTCTCATGTAGAAATCTTCGCCGTTCCTGCCTCTTGTCACTTTCTTTGCCCGTATTCTCTACATATATAAAAATCGCATTTTTACTTCGTTATTCAATATATAAAAATCGAATTTTCACTTTGTTATTCAATATATAAAAATCGAATTACTTCGCTATTCAATATATAAAAATCGAATTTTCACTTTGCTATTCAATATATAAAAATTGAATTTTTACTTTGCTATTCAATATATAAAAATCGAATTTTTACTTCGCTATTCAATATATAAAAATCAAATTTTCACTTTGCTATTCAATATATAAAAATCGAATTTTTACTTTGCTATTCAATATATAAAAATCGAATTTTCACTTTGTTATTCAATATATAAAAATCGAATTTTTACTTTGCTATTCAATATATAAAAATCGAATTTTTACTTTGCTATTCAATATATAAAAATCGAATTTTGACTTTGCTATTCAATATATAAAAATCAAATCTTTTATCCACATTAAAAATCATGTCTTTATTTAATAAAAGATTATATTTTTATAACTCTACAGCATAAAAGATTATATTTTTATAACTTCTATTTTATAAAAATTATATTTTTATATTTTGCATATGATAAAAATCATATTTTTATTCTTTCTATCATGTAAAAATCATAATTTTCCTACGCCTATCATATAAAAATTATATTTTTAAGCGACTAAAAACCTTATCTTTCATTTGCTACCTCATTTTAAATAAAAGTCCCACCTTTCATTTTAAATAATCAGATTTTATAAAGGTATATATAAATTAAACTAACTAAAAAAAACTGAAATTAAATAAATAAAAATAAAGGAGCTTACTTTGAAATCGGACTAGGAGGGGGAGAGGTTCGCTGCAGTGGGGCGCATCAGGGTGGAGGAGCAGCGAGAGCGGTTAGCGGTGTTCATCAGGGTGGCGGCTTTTGACTGGATCGAGAAGGGCGCTGATGGTCTTCGAGTGGAGGAGGGTGCAGATAGCGAGAGAAGAGCAGGTGGTGGGAGAAGAGGGAGGGCGGCGCTCCGACGAGGTGATGGCGCGTTGCGTGGGGGAGGCAGTTTCATCGATCGAAAGGGGGGCCAGAGGGGCGCGATGGGGAGGCCAGGGGGTGTCGTGGCGAGGTGGTGCTCTGTGGATCGACCCGACGAAGGTGGAGCTCGCCGTCGGGTCTGAGGTGATGGGCGCGCGCCTCGATGACTCTATTTATTTATTTATTTAAATCGATTTGAGAAAGAAATGAACCGGGGGGGGGGGCAGAGTATAAGGGGAGAGAAGGATTTTATATTATTTAATTTATTTTTAAATTCAAAAAGCAACTTTCAATTTTGAATTCGAAATCAAACCCGCCGACTGTCGTCCCTAGCGTTTTACCACCATTCCGAACACAATGGGATATGTATCGCCAGCTGATTCGATCGTTTTGATCTGTTTTCGTTAAAATCAACATATAACTCTATATATTGAATTTGAACGCGCATTTCAATTTACCGGGACCACATACGAACTCTAAAAATTCCAGAAAAATATTTTCTAGCTTCGTATTGACGATACGGTCCTAACAAAACTAATTTCGTCAAATTCTGAGACTGTTTGAAAAATGGCCATTTTCCAGTCGATTAAAATAACTGAAACTGGTCAAACGCGTTTTCCTTTGCCACACTCACATATTGATTCGAAAAATTATGATATTTGAAATCTAGCAATAACTTTACATCCCGGATCCAACAAAAGTGGTTTTGTCGAATTCCGAGGTCGTTTGCAAAAATTCCATTTTTAAGGGCCTGAATTCCATAGCGACTATTTAGAATTTTCAACTGGACATATCTTTTGATTCCCGCTATGAAACTTCAATTTTTCGGATTCGTTGGAAAGATATTCCCAAATAGATCCTATTATTTTTGGTTTCACTAAAATCCGGTTAATTCTGCACCCGATACATTCAATTGAAGTTTGAAATCAAATTATCGAACTACCACGCCTTTTTCAATTCCTGTTATAATTATATATAAATTTTTATATTCTAACGACGACGTATATAATATATACATTCGAATTCTATTCAAAATAAATTTCTCGTCGATATTATTTAAAATAATTCATTTAAAATAATCAAAATTTGCTATAATTGCCAAAATAAAAATTTTAAACTGGCCCAGATTTTCGGGTTGTTACAATTACTTTGAGCTGAAACTTCTTGTGCCTCTTATCTTCTTTCTTTAGACCCTTCGTACAAAGTTTCACCTAATTTTGAGGTTGAATGATCCTACTTCTTACCTAGATCCTAGGTATAACTCGTTCGGGTTTATAACCAAGTTAACAGCATTTTTACGCATTATAATTTATAAATATAAGTCCAAAATTTACATTTTTTTATTTGTATCGAATATCAATTATCACTAGAAGAGACTCAACACGTAAAAAGAGACTCCAATCAAAGGCACAAGTAGTAATTCAGTCTTAATTTATTTATTGGTTGCATAAAAAGGTTTTTTATATAACAAAGAACTCATAATTTGATTATAAATAACAATACTCAACAAATTTTTGTTGTTTTTTCAGTTAGTGGATGAAAAATGGATGAACTTCCTATTATGGTATTATGTTAGTGGACCAACATGAGTTGCTAAAAATCACCTTAAACATTAAGTCAATTTGGTTATGTATTCTCTCTTCAACACTACGATGACACTATTTCAACACAAGATAGTTGCATTTGTATGAATTCAATTACAACATTTGTCACAAGTGCAAAAATTTAAATCCAATAGATGATGACACTACTTAGTATGTTATTACCTAGAAGATCATTGAGGTTGATTATTATGAATTTCAGCATGTTGTGCTTTATCGCAAGTGGTACGATATTGTTGATAAAACACATGGTTGTAAGGATTGTCCCAACTCTAAATTACTGACGGTGAATCTAAAAAAGACTCAAAAGCAATGATGGAGGGTATGATGAGCCTGCAATTCTTATATTAAAAGCAAGCCAATTTTTTTACATAAAGAATACCCAAAATTCTGATTGACCCATTATATGACACTCGCCTAAACGTTTGACGAATAGCGTGTACAATTATGAGATGCCAAGTAACTTCTAGTTTGTTTTAATATAGCAAATTAACTTAACAACATTTTTAAATTGTATTGAATCCAAATAGACAAATTTGATTGAAGTTGTTTACGCTGATTCATTTTGCTAGTTTTTTCTTGTTTTGAACTTTCCTAAATGTTATATGTCAACTAATTGGTTGTGTGGACGTATTGTCTTATGTAAGTTCTTTTTGTTATATTGCAATTTAGTTATTGACTCAAGCATGTATGATATTCATGCAAAGAAAGTCAATACCCTTATCAGGTCTATGAATATTTCTGTTTTCCTTTTTAAATTTTATTTTTTGCCTTTGGCCTTCATGAGTAAATTAGATTGTAATATGGAAATATCTACTTTGGCACAACATTGTTTTTCCACATAAGTAAGTTTACAAGTTACAATCTAGTTTAGAGAGCATTTTAGTTTTTTTGCTGCTTAATACACCAAATTTAACCAAGCCTGATTTAAATTTAATATATTTATTGAGTTGATATTTCAAAGTACTCATTCTTTGCATTTAAATAATGAATGACATGATTTATTGTTTTTGTTGAGCAGATAGTTCAAAATATTCATTTTTGCATTCGTTCTTTATATTTGCAAGACAAAATTTCACAATCGTGCTAATGCGATAAAATTAAGAGAATGCCAACTGGTTCATCGAGACAACAAAAGGTGTCCCACAACCTCCTCCAAATGAAAGTACTTTATAAATGTTAAAATAGATAGTGCTAAAGCGAAAGATAAAAAGAAACGGAGTTCCTGATGTGCTGTTTTTGATTCATGGATATATTCCAACCAGTTATAATTATTGGAGGAATGTAGATGTCTTTCATAAAGATGCTTTATGGAAAGAACTTATGGTATCTTACTTTTTATGTATATATATATGGTAAGTCGGCATGTGAGGATACATTTATAGCAACATCTTCTGAAGGACACCCAACTACATCTGTGGCTTTAAGCCTCCAAGGACCTCAGTTATATTTTTGCTTCAGATAACAGGCATGACAGGCATGACGTAACATCGCTGTTCAATGTCCCAACATAGCATAATTACATATTAATAATTCAAATGACCAATACTCCAACATTTAAAGTAAATTTTCATTACAACTGAGTAAATGTTGATTGACAATATTTAGTTAAATATAAATTTCAAATAGTATAATTGAAATAATATATGTAGCAAATATGTCACTCAAAATGTACCTGTTAATCTTGAATTCAGATGTATAAAAAAATTATTTAGATGGTGACATCGAATATGAAGAACGCATTTACTTTACATTTCAAATAACATCGTTTGCTAAAATGAAATTAAATAATAATTACATACTAATGATAATTTTATTAATATGTTATATAAAATTTCTTTAAAAAAGGACCAGGAAGATAAAGAGTTCAAGGATCTACCTACAAAACAAAACATGCTTTTGTTGATTTCGTTCTTTGCAATCTAGTGCTTCGTCTCGTGATAATAATTTTTTTTGGATGAATCATGCAATTATTGGGAAAACAGAATGATAATATTATCCCGTCATCGGACAAATATAATCTAAAAATGCTAGCTTTGAATAGTAGAACTGATGAAATTGTTGGACAATTAGCATGTGTAGAACTCAGTCTTCAACTCCTGTATTGTTGGTGCCTATTTGAGCTTGTCATATTAATTGATCAAAAAAATTACTAAGCATGTTTACCGAAAACAATAGCAGTCCAAGCGATGCAAAAGTTAATTTGAAAAATCAAGCTATCAAACCAATACTATTTATGCATTTTGTAAAATATAAAATTAAATATTTTAAGAAATTAAGATCAAGTCATCCCACTATAGTCTTCGAAAAGTTGTAGAGATCTAAATCTGACATTGCTTCCAGCAAGCTTTTAATCCTGAAGAAATATAAGTCAAACTTTTAAAACTGAAAGGAAAAATTATTATAACTTCAGATTAAATAATAGATATTGGATCATTACGTTAATAAGCATATAATTTTTTAAAATCCACCTATTTTACGTAGTTCAAAAATCTATCAAGTGGACATCCAAGTTGTAGTTTATCTATATGCTATGAAAATATTTCACGTAGGCTACAACGCCCCTTAAATACATAAATATTAATATAAAATTAAATTAAAACAATTCAATAATAAGACTGGAAAATGAGATTTTGCAGTTGTAGGACTTTGGCTACGAATTTTTTTTATTTGGATTCATGGAGAAATTCTGAATCATTTTCATATATAATATACTGAAAACGGTTAGTGTATGAAGATGATACAAGCAAGTAAATTTGGACAGTAAAACGCAGAATATACATATATAATTAGATGAGTAATATATATATATGTCCAAAATATATATTAAAATAAATGACAGAGATTTTGAATTTCAAATAGAAGATAAGACTAAGGGGACAGAAAATATTATGCGTAAGGAAAGAGATAAACAGATAAAGGAGCGTATTAAATATTTATCCACCTCAGCGCCACATAAATTCATTGGGCATTTCAACGACCAGGAGGTCGACCTCCTACCTAGAAGGGGAGTCGACCGCCTGGCTGCTGACAAGCCCAATGAATCTATGTTGGTTAGGGGTTTTCTAAGGGAATATATATAAATATATAGCCGAGATTAGATCTAAATAATCTAACGGCATACGCTTACACAAACGTCTATATATAGCCCCTCAAACCACACATTAGAACCCTAGCCACTCTCTTATCTCTACCTCCATATCATCTTTCTGCCATTATTGAATTCTAGAAAAGGTTAGGAATTTCTCTTCTATTCCTCTAAACTTTGTTCATATCTTCTCTCTAATCTAAATTCATATAGATTTCAATATGCATTCTAGAGCTTAGTTATATATATAAGATTCTAAAAGATGTTTCTTACATATATATTAGAAGGATTGGAGGACGTTTGTCTCGAAGATTAAACACAGATCTGAATCTACAACAAAAATCATAATTGTTCTTCCTTATATCTATGATTGGGATTTTGTGTTCCTAGGCATATTCTATTTTTTAATAGATTAACGTGTTGATAGTTATGCCTAAGAGGATTTGGAAATCGATAACATCAATATAAAAAAAACCAAATCCTCTAGTTTATATTTGCTTTAGGATTGTCATGTAATTAGGATTTATGGATTTGGATCTTAATGTTGGATTAAGGATGGAAGGGGTGTTGTTGTTTCTACTTTGCGTAATTCACCTTTATGTAAACACTTGATTGTAATCTAAAAGGGTCTAAATTTGGTTCTTCCATTATTTGATTAGGTTTGGATCCTATTTTGAATCCAAACGTATTCATACTTGAAATATATCAAATGTAAACGTTTTTATGTGCAAAATAAAGTGGAACTTATAAACATACATGTATATATTATATGTGTATGTTATACTCTATTCTTGATCCATTGTTGAAATCATTCTAATAAGCCTAGGATGCAAGTTGAAATTTGTATGTATGTTGTATTTTCCATTCACTTCTATATGTTATTATGTTCTTATGCTATCATGCCTAATTGTAGCGATCAGGATATGGAAATTAACTTGTATACCTGAATTTATACAAGATTGACAATTTGAATCTCGTTAGAACGTTCTCTCATTCATACGAACATTAGTGTTAATTATGTGGTATAATTATTATATTAATATAGCGTAATCAATGTAATTTACATAATAATAACATAATAAATGCGAGTAGGATAGAATTCGAATTTGAAATGTTCCCATATATATAAATATATGTTGATTGCTTGTGTGAGTGTATAGAATGGTTTTTCATATATTAATAATGACTCACAAACACGAGGTTAGTTGCCACTTCTGGTGGAAGTTTGCCTGGAACCGACCAGCAAATCCAGCAACCACAAGTAGGCCCAGCTAATGTGAGAGGTCTGAGTGCCATGAGCCATTCAAACTTAATACCCAATGACATGAGGTTAAACCCACTTATAGTAGAAGCCTGCCCGAACCCACCCGCATATCCAACATCTACTGGTATACGGTTTAATGTGAGAGGTCTAGTGTATATATAACTATATATATATAAGTCTACTGTGTGTGAAAATAGGCAGGTTTACTACACCTTGGGAAGGTCTTAAGTGGTTAATTATCTTCTTGTCTAATTTGGGTCTTAAGTGGTTAGGACTAGGATCCCTCTGAAGGTTTTTTCATTAGTGAGGAACCAAAATCATGGGATCTACCCATATTAAAATTGGAGTAAGTCTATGGGTCCTCCTTCTCTAAAAGTGGTTTGGCATAAGCAGAAACGGAGTAGGGTATTTTACGAGGGATGACCACTTCCTGATCTAGAAGCTTGTAAGGGCTCAACTAGGGATAGAATTGGTACATAAAAGATATGTGGCCATTTCATGCTCACCACGTGTCTAAGGGAAATCTTAAGCGACATAAGTGTTCTACCGTAATATCAGTTAAGTAGTAACGTTCGCAATACTACTTCTTATATTACAATTGAGAGTATAGACTTAAGAATATTGACGTATTAGGATGGGGTCTTAAGGGGCTAGGGTTCGCCTCAGGGTTATAAGAGATCACAAGAATCCACCTTTAATAATGCCATCAATGACCGAGAATGCCCTCCTCGTTGGGTCTCTACCCTAAATGCACTAATGGTGGTCTTAAGTGATTGACTCAAATATCCATCTCATTGGTTAGACACTTGGTGTTTGCGTGAATGTTGTGTGTTGTGTAGACATACCTTGACATATGTAACCTGCTAAAAACTAGGGTATGGACATTAAGTAAACACCATATTTCAATCATAAAGAACTTTATGTTCTGACCCCTCTCCTTAACATATCTAACAGGTCAGCTGATGGGGTAAAACCCATGGACGAAATCATGTTGGGAGCTGAAGAAGAAGACCAAGTCACCATGCTATTATTATTTGTTATTGCTTTACTTCTTATGGAAACATTTGAGAATGAATTATTTGATGCACCCATGGAATAGATGCAATCTTGGTTATTGTAATGGTACTCTGTGATTTTTAAATAAGGTGGTACATCTTATTTCAGTATTATATTTTCTCTTTCTGCTGTGTGATATTTCCATTCGAAGTATGTGTGTATATATATATATATATATGTATGTTTATATATACAATCTGTGCAAATGTAATTCCTTACAGGAACCGACAACCCGTTTAGAATGGATTAGGTTTCGGTGGGTCGTTTCTAGGTCGAAACTTAGGCCAATTCTGGGCGGATTGTTACATTTGGTATCGGAGCATAAGTTAACCGATTATAAGGTAATTATACGTTTAGGAGTAGTATTTGTATTTTGAAAATGGTTTTTCAAACTATATATATTATATATATTTACCCCAATAGGCATACACATTTATACTAGGTAGCATTATCGTTTTCTTCCCTTCTTAGCTTAAATACTATCTCAGAAGTATCCACTAAGGAATTCTTCCTTTTCTTTCAGATAGTAGAAAGGCTGATAATCCAACTGAGTAGGGTAACCAGGCAAGGCCCCGATACTTGCCGGAATGGTTCCAACAGCATCTCTGAACTGTTGAAGAGGTCCCTATTGCAAATCCTTCCCCAGTGGCACCTGCGGCTCCTATAGTTGAGGTAGCCTTTTGAATTTTCTTGCTTCTGTAAATGCTTCGCGAATCTTGGAGGGAAAACATTCATTGGAAAGGAAAGTTTTACTAATGCCTAATCTTGGATAATGAACCATGAAAGAATTTTCAAAGCTATTGGCTAGCCCGATGAAGTGAAAAGGAGAATTGCGCCCTGGCAGTTGAAAGATAAGGCCCTTGAATTGTGGAACTTAGTATATGAAGAAAACGAGGGTCGGATATTTACCTGACCCGAATTCAAAACCCGTTTCGAAGCAAAGTTTTTGTCAAGGGCAGAAATGACTATCCAGTTGGAGAAATTCATCCACCTCAAGCAAGGAAGCTTGAGCCTGTAAGAGTATGTAGCCAATTTTATCGAATTATGTAAGTTTGGGAGAGGTTCGGTAGACACCCCTATGAGAAAAGCCTTGATGTTTGTTAAAATGTTAAACTCCCCGCCGATGGAAACTTTATTAGCTCAAGTAACATTTGGGGAAAATTTTGAAACACTAGTAGAGACTGTTATCTTGTGCATGACTGAAGGTTCCAAGGATGAAAAAGAAGGAGTGAAAGGAGGAGGAATTTCCAACAACAATAACAAAAAGTAATGGTGGAAAAACAAGAGGAAAGAGGGGAAATTCAAAAAGGAAGCAAAGACTTGTACGAGGTGCAATCGCAAGGGGCATGAGGCAAAGGATTGTAGGACCTCATTGACAAAGAAGGAATTCAAAAGAAAATGTTACAACTACCATGAAGAAGGACACATGTCTAAGGACTGCCAAAGCCCAAGGTTGTCAAAAGTGGCCAGAATTATGCAACAGTGGCAGATCGATTTAAAGCCGACCCCCAAGAGACCAAGTGCAACCCGTACTTAAAGGTATAACTTTGGTTTTAGGAAACTATGTATACACCTTGTTCGATTCAGGAGTGACTCATTCTTTTATCTCTAAGAGATTAGTTAATTTGTTGAACCTTCCCATGTGTATCTCTGATAGTCCGATAGAGTTGGCCAACCTTGTCGAAGGATCTAAGTATCTCGAGTTGTTGTGTAAAGACCTAGTATTGGAGGTCAACAGTGTCGAGTTCCTTTGCGAAGCGTATGCGTTTATGGGGTATGACCTTATCATAGGTATGGATTGGATATCGTTTTATGGGGTCGTCCTATATTGCAATAAAAGAATCATTCGTTTTAGGAGCCGAGGTGGACATAGTCTTAATATTACTTGTAATGCTAGAAACAAGGATAAAGCCTTATTATATTCCTTATCTCCTAGTTCAAAAGGACCATCTTCGCTCCCTATAGTATGTGAGTTCTTGGATGTTTTTGAGGAAGTCACGGGACTTCCACTCCGTAGAGAAATCTCCTTTTGTATTGACCTTGAGAAGGATGTTAAACCTGTAATACTACCCTTAAGGCATATGGTGCCTAAAAAAAGAAGGGAAAATTATTGCAAGAAGGTTTCATTTGGTGAAGTACCTCGGAATGGGGTGCACCTGTTGTGTTTATCACCAAAGAAGACAGATCTTTAAGACTTTGTGTGGATTATAGGGAACTAAATAAGTTGACCAAGAAGAATAGGTACCCTTTACCAAGAATCGATGGCCTTTTTGACCATTTGGGAAGAGCCCGAGTATTTTCCCAATTAGACCTGGATTTCACTAGTTAAGAAAGCGCGGAGGACAGTAAGGAAAAACTGTGTTTAGGACTCTGGACGAATCGTTCCAATGTGAAGTTATGCCCTTCGTAAACGAATGCACCCGCCTTCATTGTTGACTCATGAGTAGAGTGTTTAGGGGAATTCTAAATAAGATTGTGGTAGTCTTCATAGGTGATATCCTTATAATTTCAAAAGATCATGAAGAGCATGAAAATCACTTAAGACAAGTCTTAGGGATATTAAGAAAGAACCAATTGCAAGCTAAATTCTTGAAGTGCCATTTCTGAAGGGAAGAAGTTAATTTTTAGGACATATTTTGTCAAATGAAGGCTTGGCCGTAGACCCCGCAAAGATCGAGGCAATAAAGGAATGGAGGATACCTCGAAATGCTACAAAAGTGAGAAGCTTCCTTGGATTAGCCGGACGTTATCGGAAATTCATTAAAAACTTTGCAAAGATTGCTACTCCTTTAACCCAATTAACAAGGAAGGATTTGTATTTTCTTGGAATAATAAATGTGGCATATCCTTTAAGAAATCAAAGGAAGTATTAACTAGCACGCCAGTCCTAATTATTCTCGATGGTTCAATTTTTTTTATAGTTTACACCGATGCATATGGGACCGGTTTAGGAGCAGTCCTTATGCAAGAAGGATGAGTAGCTGCTTACGCTAGTAGACAACTAAAGGATCCAGAGAAGACATATCCAGTACATGATCTTGAGTTAGCCACAGTAGTATTTGCCCTTAAAATGTGGAGGCATTATGTTTTAGGGGAGAAATTTGAACTTTTCATCGACCATAAATCCTTAAAGTGTTTATTTTCTCAATATGACCTAAACTCGAGACAACAATGGTGGATGGAATATATTGCCTCATTTGATTTTATGATTCAATATACCCTGGGAAAAGGGAATAATGTGGCAGATGCTTTAAGTAGGAAACGTGCGATTTTGAATGTGATCTTAGAATGGAAACAGTTAGAGTTTCTCTCTAATTTTAATTTGCAACCCTCGCCAATAACTTCTAATGGTTTTCTCGGAGTTATGATAATTGGACCTACTCTAAAAGAGAGGATTTTAAGTACACAAGATCTTGATGAAGAATTAAGAAGCATAAAAGAGGAAGTGGAATGGAAGGAGACTACTCCCCCATTCAGTTAGATATTCGATTGGCGATGATAGAAGTTTACTTTGGGATGGACAACTTCATGCCCCTAAGGATGAAGGATTGAGGATAGAAATTCTAGAAGAGTTCCATAGGTTGAAAATGACCATACACCCCGTTGGGGATAAAATGTATAGAGATATGAAGAGGAATCTCCATTGGGAAGGGATGAAGAGAGATGTAGCCGAGTTCATGGCCAAATGCTTGACGTGCCAAAAAGTAAAAGCGCAGCAAGGGAAGCCTGAAGGGTTATTACTACATTTAGAGATCCCTATGTGCAAGTGGAAACATGTTTTTATGGATTTTGTAGATGGACTTCCTAGAAGCCAAAAAGGTAATGAGGCCATTTGGGTTGTGGTAGATCGTTTAACCAAAAGCGCCAATTTTATACAAATCAAGAAGACAAGGACTACAACCTCATTAGCCCAATTGTACGTCAAAGAAATAGCTAGATTATATGGTTTTCCATTTAGTATTATGAGTGATAGAGAGCGCTTGTTCAATCGCAAATTTTGTAGAAGTCTACAAGCAGCATTGGGAACGACCCTCAACCTAAGCACAACCTGTCATCCGCAGACCAATGGATAGACAAAAAGAGTAAACAAAATCTTGGAAGACTTTCTCAAAGCTTGCATCATCGGCTTTGGAGGATTTTTGGAGCAGCACCTACCACTCTTAGAGTTTACTTATAACAATAGTTTTCAAATGACGATTGGTATGACCCCTTTGAAGCGCTTTACGGGAGGCCATGCAAATCACCAGCTTGTTGGTGGGAAACTACCGACAAGGTTCTACTCGGACCAAACTTCATCCGTGATTCCACGAAGAAGATATCCTTGATTAGGCAAAAAATGAAGGCAGCCCAAGACCGTCAGAAATCGTACGCTGATAAGAGAAGGAGGGAACTTGAGTTTAATGTTGGAGATTTGGCATTCGTACAAGTATCCCCTCTCAAGAAGACTGTTCGGTTTAGCAAGATTGGGAAGTTGGCTTCTAGATTTCGGGCCTTTTCACGTCATCGAGAAGATATGATCTTTGGCCTACCGAGTGGATCTCCTAAAGCATCTATTAGGAATCCATAATGTTTTTCATGTATCTCATCTAAGGAAGTGCCTTCATGATTCTGCTATTAGACTCAAGCTTGATGAAATTGGGGACATAGAAAAACTCGAGTTGGAGTCAAGGATTTCTCGTGCCACTGTAAGGATTGTAGAGCATGGAATCAAGAGACTTCATAACAAAACTCTTCACCTCGTTCGAGTACAATGGGGAAATAACCCTGTGAAAAGCACATGGAAGACCGAAGACAAGATGAGACAGACTTACCCAGAGCTTTTCTTGGGTAATTTTTCCTCTAATTAACATTTATGGATGCATTGTGATTGTTGGATTGGATGTTAGGAAATGGATGCAACACCATTGTACAGAGCACTCATATCGAAATTTAAGCATAATTAGGTTGTTTGCATAAATATTGCATCACTTATTACACTTACATGCTAGGGTAGATCTCACTTTAGTTGGTCTGCAGTTCGTAACCACTACGAGTCATGGATGTTTATAGATGAATGAAAAATAACATGGGTGCACAATATGGATGTTTCGAGCGAGTTGTGTTTTTCGTCCCTTTATACAGATTTCAAAACGAAATTTATTTTAAAGGGGAAAATGTAGCACCTTGTAAAATACATAAATATTAATAACAAACAAAAATATAACAATTAAATAATAAGGTAGGAAAATGAGATTTTGTAGCTTTAGGAATTTTCCCACAAAAATCATTTATTAGGATACGTAGCAAAATTCTGAATCACTTTCATATATATTATGCTGAAAACAGTTAGTGTATGAAGAAGATACGAGCAATTGAATTTGGATAGTAAAACGCAGAAAGTATATATAATTAGATGAGTAATATGTATATGTTCAAAATATATATTAAAATAAAGGAGGGAGAATTTGAATTTCAAATAGAAGATAAGACTAAGGGGACATAATATATTATATGTAAAGAAAGAGATAAGCAAATAAAGGAATGTATTAATTAATTATCCACCTTATCACTATATAAGTTCATTGGGCATTTCAGCGACCAAGGGGTCGACTGCCCCCTAGAAGGGGTGTCGACCTCCGGTCGACCGCCTATGTCATTTGAATTTCAAACAGAAGATAAGACTAAGGGGACATAATATATTATATGTAAAGAAAGAGATAAGAAAATAAAGGAATGTATTAATTAATTATCCACCTTAGCACCATATAAGTTCATTGGGTGTTTCAGCGACTAGGGGGTCGACCGCCCCCCTAAAGGGGCGTCGACCGCCGGTCGACCGCGTGGCGGTTGACAAGCCGAATGAATCTATGTTGGTTAGGGGTTTTATAAGGCAATATATATAGATATATGGCTGAGATTAGATCTAAATAATCTAACGACCTACGCTTACACAAACGACTATATATATGCCCTCAAACCACACATTAGAACCTAGCCACTCTCTTATCTCTACCTCCATATCATCCTTCTGTCATTGATAAATTCCAGAAAAGGTTAGGAATTTCTCTTCTACTCCTATAACCATTATTCTTATCTGCTCTCTAATCTAAATTCATATAGATTTTAATATGCTTTCTGGAATTTAGTTATATATATATAGGATTATAATAGATGTTTCTTACATATATATTAGGACTAGAGCACGTTTGTCGTGAAGATTAAACACAGATCTGAATCTAAAAAAAAAAATCCTAATTGTTCTTCCTTAGATCTTGGAGTGGAATATTGTGTTCATAGGCAGATTCTATTTTTTAATAGGTTAATATGTTGATAATTATTCCTAAGATGATTTGGAAATCGAACATCAATACAAAACCCCCAAATCCTCTAGTTTATATTTGTGTAAGAATTGTCATGTAATTTGGGTTTATGGATTTGGATCTTAATATTTGATTGAGGATGAAAAGGGGTGTTGTTGTTGTTTCTACTTTGTGTAATTCACCTTTATGTAAACACTTGATTGTAACTTAGAAGGGTTTAAATTTGGTTGTTCCATGATTTGATTAGGTTTGGATCTCATTTTGAATCCAAAAGTCATCATACTTGAAATATATCAAATGTAAACATTATTATGTGCAAAACAACAAAAAGGGGTGAATTATATAAAGTGGAACATATAAACGTACATGTATATATTATATGTGTATGTTAAACTCTATTCTTGATCCATTATTGAAATCATTCTAACGAGCCCAGGATGCATGTTGAATTTGTACGTATGTTGTATTTTCCATTCACTACTGTATGTTATTATGTTCTTATGCCATCATGCCAAAAGCATAGCAATCAAGATGTGGAAATTAACTTGTACACCTTAATTTAGACAAGATTAACAAATTAAATCTCGTTAGAATGTTCTCTCGTTCATACAAACATTAGCGCTAATTATGCGGTATAATTATTATATTGATGTAGCATAATCAATGTAATTTACATAATAATAACGTAATAAATGCGTGTAGGATAGAATTCGAATTTGAAATGCCCCCTTACATATATATATATTACTTATGTGTATATAATGGCATTTCATATATTAATAGTGACACACAGACACGAGGTTAGTTGCCATTTGTGGTGGAAGTCTGCCCGGAACCGACCGACAATTCCAGCAACCACAAGTAGGCCTAACTAATGTGAGAGGTTTGGGTGCCATGGGCCATTCAAACTTAGTACACTATGACATGAGGTTAAATTCACTTGTAGTAGAGGTCTGTCCAGAATAGTCCAGCATGTCCAACATCTACTGGTATACGATTTAATGTGAGAGGTCTAATGTGTGTGTATATATATATAACTACATATATATAAGTCTATTGTATGTGAAAATAGGCAGATTTGCTACACCTTAGGAATGACTTAAGTGGCTTACTCTCTTTTCGTCTAATTTGGGTCTTAAGTGGTTAGGACTAGGATCCCTCCGAAGGTTTATTCCTTGGAGAGGAACCAAAGTCATAGGACCCACCCTTATTAGATTTGGAGTAAGTCTATGGGTCCGCTTTCTCTAAATGTGGTTAGGCATAAGAAGTAACTGAGTTGGGTAGTTCATAGGGGATATCCACTTCTTTTAGAAGCTTGTAAGGGATCAACTAGGGACATAAATGGTATATAAAAGATATGTGGCCATTGCATGCTCACTAACTATCTAAGGGAAGTCTTAAGCGACATAGGTGTTCTACCGTAATTTCAGTTAAGTAGTTGTGTTCGCAATACTACTTCTCATATTACAATTGAGAGTATAGACTTAAGAACGTTGATGTATTTGGACGGGGTCTAAAGGGGAAAGGGTCCGCCTTAAAGTTATAAGAGATCATAAGAATCCACCTTTAATAGGGCCATCAATGACCAAAAATGCCCACCTCATTGGGTCTCTACCCTAAATGCACTAATGAAGGTCTTAAGTGATTGACTTGGATATCGACCTCATTGGTTAGACACTCGGTGTTTCTGTTAATATTGTGTGTTGTGTAGACATACCTTGACATATGTAACCCGCTAAAAATTAGGGTATGGACATTAAGTAGGCACCATATTTCAGTCACTTAGAAATTTATGTTCTGACCCCCTCTCATTAACATATCCAACAGGCCAATAGATTGGGTAAAAGCCATGGACGAAATCATGCTGGGAGCTGAAGACGAAGTCGTCATGCGATTATTTGTTTTATTGCTCTACTTCTTATGGAAACATTTGAGAATGAATTATTTAATGTACCCATGGAACAAATGTAATCTTGGCTGTTGTGACGGAATTCTGTTATTTTTAAATAAAGTGGTACATCTTATTTTAATATTATATTTTCTCTTTCTATTGTGTGAGATTTCCATTCGAAGTGTATATATGTATTATCTGTGCAAATGTAATTCCTTACAACAACCAACGACCCGTTTAGAGTGGATCTAAGTTTCGATGGGCCTTTCATGGGTCGAAATTTAGGCCCATTCCAGGCCTGTTGTTACATAGGCTATCAATTATACAATAGGATTTCTATCATCTAGTTGTATTTATTCCATATTAATGTAGTAGAATATAGATATTGGAATGCACCGCAGGGAAAACCGTGTGCTAGTTCGTTTTTATAATATTAGACATGAAGGTACAAAACTCTGGTCATATAACATAATGTGAATATTCTAATAGGTTGTTTTTAGCTAAGGCTAGTTTTCAAGGAAAAAATCAATGTTGGGTTTAAAAAAAGGTATTTGCAAAAGTTGGTAGGCTGCTATTTTAGTATTTTGTACTATGAGTCTTGTGGAAAGAAATGGACATCCAAGAACTGTATTTGTGAATTGTGACACCCTACATCCGTTAATGTCACTCATACGAGAATGCATTAATTTTCGTGAAGTGCAATAGGTAAATAGTACAGAAATTCACAAAACAAATATAAAATAAGCAGTAGAAACTTTCAACTTCATTATTGAAAATAAAACATAGTCTCAAACAGGTTACATCAAAACCAAGTATCTTAAATCTGTCTCACAAAACATCTCATAAATAAAAATACCAGAGTGCAGCAACATAAAATCATATCCATCATAGCAAGCCATAGCAGAGTAAAAAGCAAGTCAAAATGGTACATCTCAGAAAGTCCAGATCCAAGCTAAAAGAGAAAGTCCTAATCACTGAGGACTGCTACCACTTTGAGGACCTGAGGAGGGGAAGGAAGAGAAGAGGCGAAAACAAAAAGGGTCGAACATAAAGTCTGGCGAGTTATAGTGATTTTCAAATATGCATAAATAGGAATACCAAGACAGGTAAGTAAGAGTGGATGAGAAAGTATATCATCATGTAAATAGGATAAACAGAATAAAACTGGAATAACTGGAATAAACTATGATCCAGTAATGCTTCACATTTATATCCCCAAACAGGTCATGTCTGCACCAATACTAGTATAACAGGATGTCTACACCAATACTAGTACAACCGGATTAAGGGGATTAGGTATTCAACCTAATTACATAACAGTAGGATTAACAACATAATTAGACAACATGATTAAACAACAGGATTTAAAAGATGGATTCGGCGTACCCCAATTACCCTAATTACATAACATCAGGATTAGGTGTACTCTAATTACAACCCATGCATTCGGCTCCCTAATATGTAAATACCATGTGTCAACCTCGACAGTAGGGTGTATCACTCCCTAACCCAACAAATTTTATAACACAGACCTATTTACTAGTGTTACAGCGGCTTAGTTTCCCTAATCGGACTCTTGCATGCTTATAACTCCATCGGAACGCATCCGTACCAACCTTCCCCATGTGAACCTCTTACTATTCAATTCAGTAAAGTGTTCCCTTGCCCCTACCTAGTGTGAGGCCCCCTAACAAAATACCAACAGGGATATTGAATGATATGGGTTCCAAACAACATATTGACACAAGCCAACCACCCTAAGCTTATACCCCCAAGTAACTAGGATTTAATAGTCCCTAAAACCTGATACAACAGCAGAAAGAAGGACCTCTTAGCTTATTATTAATAAGGTTTAATTAGCAGGTTTAGGTTTACTAATAAGCATGGTTGCAATATTACATGTTATTATGTATGTACAGGACTTCCCCAAAATACCCACCCAAATGTATACAATTATCCCAATAGTTCAGTTTATTAGCCTCCATCTGGTTCTTACATAATTTTAGCGTGTCCTTTTTACTTAATGTCTGTATTAAGTCAAATCTAACATATTTATGCATATGCATACTGTTCCATTCAATTAAGTCATGTACAGGTCTATGCATATTATCCCTTTCCCGAATTACAACCAATTAGTTCCCAATTTAATAACATGCTCAAATCCCCCTTTTTCATGTCATTTCTTATTATCCTAATTCTTAATTATACAAAACTCTAATCAGGCATAGCCTAGGCTTTCAAAAGCCTAGGCTTAGCGTAAACAAAAGACAAAACAGGGAAAGGAGAATAGAATCAAATCACATTAACATATAGGAAAGACTGGAAATAAAACAAAACAGTAGAAATAGGGGAAAAGGAAGATAGATACATGAAACTTATTAATTATCCAACAGTAAAGGCAAGTGTTACTTATAACAACAACATAAGTGATTAACATTGAAGAACATGAATATCAATTATCTTCTAAACATTGTATATCCTAAACCCAATTTTATTTAACTTCCATGATATAGTTCTTGGTATTAGATTTGAAAATAACATGAAACTCACAATGGGTCTTGGTGATGAAGAGATTAAATCTTTTGTATATATAACTATATGCCATAGAAAAGTCCAATCCAATCCTTTTTTTTGTTGTATGAAAATTCTGAATGTTGTCTCTGTAGATCTAGGCTTCAGCAGCATTCTCCTATTATATATTTTTATTTCAGAATAGATTCATATAGGTAGAAGGTATGAAGAATGTGTGTATTGGAATGGGAGAAAGGCACCTATTTATAGGTTCACATAGTTAACCTCAGCTGTTAGATTCTAGGGTTTTAATCCAAACCATACATGTAGCGGTGAGTTAGCAACAAATTTAGTCAAAAAAACAGTCCTCGTACAGAAATCTAAATCTTCCCAGATCGTCACTGGGTCGACCCACCGACTAATTGGGTCAACCCAGCCAACCTTGGGTCGACCCATAGGTCAACTCAGGTCGATTGTGGATCGTCCCACAACGGTCTGGTTTCCCGGTTAAATTCCCGCTTTGTCTCATTTGAATATTTTTGAATTAAGTTTATATATAATCCCCTTATATGTATACAAACTTATAATGCTCATGGCTTCTTTGTACATTGTCTGTTTTACGCAAACTTGGGGTCTATCTGAACCAGAATTCCAAGACGAAAGCAACAATAAAGCTGGTTCTAAATATTAAATTAAGTAATTCCCATTTTTATTATCTTTAAAATATGGTTATAGTGTATTAAATTTTGGGGTGTTACATTCTCCCATACTTAAAGGATTTCATCCTCGAAATCTCCAAGTTAAGAAGATTGTTACTATCCATAAAGCCACCTACGACCATCTACTCATCCATTGTCCAAAGGCATCAATTGTCCTTCAGAATATTTAATGCATGTATGAACATATGCGAAGGTGTTGTGGGTATATGTTCTTACACTAATGCAAAAATCAGGCGGTCGACTGATTCAGTTGACCTCCTTAATGCAATATATGTTTGTTCCATGAATCCAAAATGTACGCAAATAATCTTAGTATAACATATAAAACTCTATATGTGCACAATCATTCATCAAAATGCAACATCAATATCATTCACCCATTTTTATCTATAGAAAATTAAAATGCACATACATCCATATCCAATATGTAAGTGATTGAGTCGATCTAGTGCTTAGTGCATGTATATGCATCCATGAGCAACCACTAGCAAACACTTGTATCCAATTGCAACCATCAGTCATAACATGTTTCAAACACATGCTTACAACCATTGGATTCTACCTAAGGATCGAAGGTTTGAACGATAGGATAAATATACTTGAATGATAGAAGAAAATGCAAAGTAAAAGCTTCGAAAAGAAATCAAGAACGTACTTTCAAAAAGAAAAGGATAAGAATCGTGAATCCTATCTTCGGGTTCCTATGTTGCATCTTCGCGGTCTTCTCCCCATTATACCTTTACCAATACGATTTCCTTGTTACGTAGCTTCTTAATCTCTGATCCAAGGATATGAGTAGGAACTCTTCTCACCAGTGCTTCCTTCTCAACTTCCACATCCTCAAGTGTGCTTGGCTCCACTATCTCTGCCGCATCATGTAGACATTTCCTCAAATGGGAAACGTGAAACACATCATATACGCCTGCAAGTCTGTCTGGTAGCTTGATCCTATAGGCTATTTTACATATCCTCTCTAATATAGGTAATGGCCCTACAAATCTTGGCACCAACTTCCTATTGAGCCAAAGAGAAACATATTCCTTAGCAGCGATACTTTAATGAAAACCATATCTCCCACTTCAGATTCCAAATCGGTCCTATTTTTGTTGGCATATGATTTAGTCTGTCTTAAGCTGCTTTCATTCTTCGGCGGATAAGATCAAACCTTTCGGAAGTATCTCAAATCATCTCAGGTCCAAGAAGAATCTATTTGTAGACTCTCACCAACAAGTCGAATATCTACATGGTTGTCCATATAGTGTTTTGAGGGGTGTTATGCCTATGCTTGATTGGTAACTATTGTTGCAGGCAAACTCAACCAATGGAAGATGCTCCTCACAAGTCCCTCTAAAGTCTAGGATATACAATCTTAGAAGATCCTCAAGAACTCTATTCACCCTCTCAGTCGGTCCATCGGTCTTAGGGTGGTATGTCATGATCAAACTTAGTTGTATACCTAACGCCTCTTGTAAGCTCTCCCAAAATTCACTAGCAAAGATGGGGTCGACACTTACTATACTGGAAGGTACACCATGCAGTCGGACTATCTCTCGAAAACATATTGATGTCATCCAAGCTATGTCCTCTTACTCTCAACAGAAATAAAGTGAGCGCTCTTTGTAAGTCTATCCACTATCACTCAAATGCTCGTATTTCCCTTCCTTGATCAGGGCAACCCATCAATGAAATCCATAGAGACGCTCTCCCAATTACATTGTGGGACATCCCAAAGGCTGACGTAATCAGCCAGCTTTTCTTTGTTCAGCCTTTACTCGCTGGCACATCAACCATCGAGCTACGAATTCCGCCACATCCTTCTTTATGCTAGTCCAAAAAAACATTTTTCATGTCTCGGTACATCTTGTCGCCGCTCGGATGGATAGTCATCCGAGATTAATGATGGGCTTCCTCAAGCACTACCTTAAGCAATTCCCCAACCTTAAGGACACATAGCCTTCCATCTAGGATTAGCCACCTTTTCTCGCCCACGGTATATCTAGCTAGTTGACTAAAAGTCTCTCCTCTATCAAGCTTGTCCAAGATGTCTAATATTTTGGGGTCCTCCCATTGCATATATCCAATACGCTCCAATAGAGTAGGTTGCACCTCGAACGATGCTAACAATGCCAAAGTGAAATCCATGGATGGCTTAAAATCAAAGGTCAAGATGTACTCCAAGCTCTTCCTTTCTACGAATAGAGGAATCATAGTCTTCCTCTGCATACTCAATGTGTCCGCCACTACATTGCCCTTGCTCCGGGTATAAGCTATCTCAAAGTCGTAAGATGCCAGAAACTCCATCCAATGTTGCTACCTGAGGTTGAGATCCATCTATGAAAACAAGTATTTGAGCGGCTTATGTTCCGTTTCTAGCTCAAATATTTCTCCAAATATATAATGCCGCAAAGAATTCAATGCGAACATTATTGCAGCTAACTCAAAATCATGGGTAGGGTAGTTCTTGTCATGAGCCATCAACTGTTTGCTACCTATAACCATCAATTCTCTGTACCGAGTGCCTATTCTTCTTAGTGAGCTTATTCAGCTCCCAATAATCCACACATAAATGAAGTGAGTCATCTACCTTATATGCAAAGACGACTGAAGCTCCCTATTCTGATATGCTTCGCCTAATAAAATCTTTATTGAATAGCTCCCCTACTTTCTTGCTAAGCTCCCTCCCTCTCTCTAGGAGCCATGTGAACATGCCTCTCCTAGTATTTCTTCTACATGCCTAAATATCCAATACCTATCTATGCACATGCAAGAAAATTTTCCTCTTGAATAAGAAATTTCTGAAGCCACCTTCACACGCATGTCTTTCCCACATGCTAAAACTCTCTACTGCTGTTTCCTAACCTATCCACAAGCCTTAACACATGAAACCACCTGCTACCTTGTACCGTACAAAACGTGCTAGCCAAATTTCCCTCCATATAAATATATATAGGTGATTCCACTTCATTCTTCTTCTCACAACCTGGAAACGACACTTATCTCCTCTATACATATTTATACACCATCACTTCTTTTTCCTGCAAGCACGAACCATGACTGAAACTTCCTTCGAAATAAAACAAGAACCTCAATCTAGAAAAAAATCCAAAACTCTGCTTGCACTATGAGTTATAACGATGGCGTGAGTTTTCCCATTGACTAAAGTTAGCGAGGAGGCTTACATGAACGAAAAACGGGAAAGTCGTGTAGGTCAAGAAGGTGTGCAAGGGGGTCAGCGCATACTAGAGATAACAAGATTAGATGCGGCAACATTGAAGTGCAAGAGGAGAAGAATTAGAAGCAGTATGGAGAAAGACGCGTGAGTAGCAGGGAGAGAAGGATTGCTTGGGCATGGAAACTTTTTGTGAGCAGCAAAGTAGGAGGTGCGAAGGATTTTCTTTTAACATGTGAAAGAGGCGATGAAGAAAACTGTTTTAACCTATAGAAGTGGGAAACTGGGAAATAGAAATAGCTGGTGGGGGAAGGAACAGGAATCAAGTAGAGAGAGAGTCACGATGATGCGCAGGCATCAGGGTAAGGGTCGGTGATCAAAAATGGTGGGCGGAGTAAGGCGAGGTGCAGGCATCCTGTTCGGGAAGGAGTAAAATACATGCAGGTGAAGAAGATGATTTAATTGGTCCTAAGTTTTTTATATAAGGTGCCTAATCACTTTTAAAATGATTGATCAATAATTAAGGTGACAAATTAAAGGTTACATGGCCCAAATAAATTAGGAATCTGGGTATGATTCATAGCAGGTAAATGAGAAGTAGTTGCTTGCCCAGTTTGTTATAACGTGCCTAATCAGAGAACGTGGCCAATTATATATATATAATGTATATATTATATTGAATTAAGTTATTAAATTATTTTAATAAAATCGTATTGTGCATAAAATATATTGTGCTCATATATTAACAGATTAGGACAAAACAGGGGACGTTGGAATCATCGTGACAAGCGCTTCATTATGGAACAAATTCGGACGCGTTTATGTAATACCCCACGTCCATTAATGTCACTCACAAAGAGAATGCAGTAACTTTCATGGAGTATTATAAGAGTATAGAACATAATATCACAAGACAGATATATAAAATGGTACTTAAGAAAATTCAAAATTTATTTATTGCAGCAGAAAAGCAAAACATGTTTGGTTACAACATCAAAATCACATGCTAAAGCCAAGTACACAAATATCCATCTTGTACAAAATTATTATCAGAGTACATAAAAGTAAAACCATAATCCCACTCCAAAAAGCCATAATGAAAAAGAGATAAAGCTGAGCATTACTTTCAACACTACCAAGCACTTCAAGAAGAAAAGGAATCCAAGTAAAGCTTCATTATTCCCACCTTGAGGACTTGGGGGGAAAAGAAAGTAAAGAGGCAAAACAAAGAGGGGTTAGACATAAGTCTGGCGAGTCTAGTGACTTTGACAATATAATCAGTAAAGTAACAGAATAAGAACATAAACTGGATATAAGAGATGCCTATAACATAAGCAGATATGACAAGGTAAACAAGATGAACAAGATATAACGTTGATTGCGCTTCTAATCACTATAAGATAATTCCTATACCGTACCAATGCTAGTTCCATACTGAAAGTTGATCCCTCTTACTAAACATAGTAATAATAATAATGATGGTAGTTTCGTGTACTCCTAGTTGCTGTCATAATTGATGCCTGCTCCTATCTCCACTAGTTGTACCTACTACCCTCCTCATTCGATCCACTCCCTAACTCGTAGATACCCGTGTTGGTCCCACAGTAGGGTGTATGGCCCCCTAAAGGGGCAACCCGGGTACTACTAAAATGCACGGCTTATACCTACATGATGCTATAGCGTCTTACCTACCAGCCTGGACCCACGCATGCACATGACTCCGTTGGACTTGCACTGCCACTGTTAACTCTTTATTGACCTCTTACAATCAACCCCAGTAAGCGTGTCCCTGTCCTCAACCTAGTTCGAGCTCATATAGATATTGAAATGGGTTACTGGTTGAAAAGGGTCCACCCACTTGACACAAGCTTCCCTCCTAAGCTTGGTCCCCACTTAACCCCTCTTTATCCCCATGTCTAATCACACGTCTCATCTTGGTTAAGTGTTTTAATTATGTTTCACATGCTACCCATGTTACCCACTTAACCCTTTCATCATTCCCATGTCTTACCACATGTCTTATCTTGGTTAAGTGTTCATTAATTCACTATAATTGTAATCTTACAAGACCTTCCACATTAGATTGTCGTTTGGCGGTTGTTGGATATGCCGGGCGATTCCGGGCAGGCTTATACCGCAAACCAAATCTAACCTCTTGTCTTTGCATTATCACGCATCTAATTTCTGCCTTTGACCTCTTACATTAGACTGCCATTTGTGGTTGTTGGATGTGTCGGGCCGATCCGGGCAGACTTCTACCGTAAACCAAGTCTAACCTCGTGTGTTAGGCGTTCATTATCAGTTTCTTGATTCAAGTCAAAATTTTAAATCTTGGATTAAAATATATTCCAATTACCCATAATTTCCAACCTAAATTATGTTTTTAATTTTAATCCAAATTAGGCCTATAATCTTTTGTATACATGTTATGCCAAATTACGCCCAAATTAATTTGCATTCATTGTTATTAATAGTTTATGCCAAACCTTACGTATACAAATTATATCCAATTATGCCCAATCCAACTTATGCCAAATCTCATGTATACAACCTATACACAATTATACTCAAATCGATTTATGCCAATAATACCATTTTATTACAAATTTCCCCAAACATTTCCCAATCGTTCAAACGTTATTCGTACGCAAATCTCAACGCAATATGTTAGGCTCGTAGTTAGCCTAATCTCATAAAGAAAAGAAAAAGAAAAAGGGAAGAGAACATGCATATGAAACATGAACTGACATAGAACAATCATATACATCCAATATGCATATGATAACAGTAATCTGGGTATGTGTCTGAAAGATAAGAAATCTACAAAACTTGATATGATTCGTCTTACTTACAGGCATGATCGTTAAATCCAATTTACAATCCTATCATAATTACTTTTTAATTATATGTGAAAGTAAAATCGACTCATAGTGACAGGCTTATGAAGAGAGAATAGATCTGAATTATGAATTCTGAATTTGATTAGCTAAACATTTGTTGTTGATTTTGATTCTTATCTTCCAATTTGAATACTCTAATTCTGATTTGCTTTGGTGGAGAACAAAGGCTAGAATTGATTTAGACTAGAACAGCATGGAGGCGCTATGGATGAATAACAATGAGATTAGGGTTAGGTTTAGGGGTATTTTATAGATGCTTTAGGTGAATTAGGACCCTTAGATTAGATTAGGATCCATCTGAACCATCCAAACCAGAAAAACACGTTATCTAACCAATCCCAGAAGGACACATCAGCCCTAGACGACCAAAACACGTCTGCAAGATCTGGGCAGATGAGGGTCGACACCCTTGTCGACACCCCTATAGGGGGTCGACACCTATGTCGACTCCCCTAGGGGCGGTCAACACCCTAGAGCGGGAGATTTCCCGCTCACCTAGATTATACTGATTTTGATTTTTGAACTCATTTTTGATTTTTAATTATTGTTTTAATTTAAATTCTACTTAAACTGAAATCTTCTAAGCTTAATAACTTCTTCATACTGTATCCGTTTTACGCAAACTCGGACTCTATCCCAAGCAGAATTTCGAGACGAACGCAATGGCGTAACCTGTTTCCCTTAGTTCTTCTTATAAAAATTAAGTATTCTTTAATTATCCCGTATGTCATGTTTTAAAATTACGAGTTGTTACATTCTCCCCTCCTTAAAGGATTTCGTCCCCGAAATCTTCAAGTTAAGAAGAATGTATCCTACCATCCAATCATCCATCTATTCATCCATTATCCACAAACATCCATTATTCTTAAAAGATTTTTAATGCTATCTGAACATATGCAAAAGTGTGTGTATATGTCCCCTATCTAATGCAAAGATCAGGCGGTCTACTGATTCAGTTGACCTCCTTAATGCAAAACATGATAGTGCCATGCGTCCATTATGTATGCAAAAGAATCATAATGATACATATAATTTATATATGAGTACACAGTCATTCATTCAAATGCAGCATCCATATGATAACACATTGAATATACATCTATTAATTTTAAATATGCACACTCATTCATATGCAATATGAAAGTGATAAAGCCGATCTAGTGCTTAATGTGTGTGTGTAAATGCATCCTCGAGCAACCACTAGCAAACATTTATATCCACTTGTATCCACCAAACATAACATGTCTCAAACACATGTTTACAACCATAGGATTTTCTACCTAGGGGTCGAAGATATAATCGAGAGGATACACTAAACGATAGAACAAGTATAAACGAAATGGTAGGAAAAGGAGTAGTTAAGAACATACCCTCAAAAAGGAAAGGGTACGACGTGCGTATCTTGTCTTCAATCTCCCAAGTCGCATCTCCTTGATCATCTCCCCATTGGACTTTAACCAACTTGACCTCTCGGTTGCATAACTTCATGACCTCCGATCCAAGGATGCATGTAGGAATTCGTCTAACCATGGCATCTCGCTCTACTTCCACTTCTCTAAGCATGCTTGGCTCTACTACTTCCACGGTATCATGTAAACACTTCCTCAAATGCGACACATGAAAAACGTCATGAACACCACTAAGCTTCTCAGGCAATTTCAATCTATAGGTCATATGTCCAATTCTTTCTGTAATGGGGAATGGCCCTATGAACCTTGGTGCCAATTTCCCTACATACCCAAAATGAACTACATTCCTCAATGGTGATACTTTAATAAAGATCATGTCTCCAACAATGAACTCCAGATCGGTCCTTCTCTTATCAGCATATGACTTTTGCCGGTCCTGTGTTGTCTTCATGCGTCTTCGAATCAAGTCTATCTTCTCTAAAGTTTCTCTAATCATCTCGGGCCTAAGCAAAATCTTATCCGTAGACTCCCACCAACAAGTCGGTGATCGGCAAGGTCGTCCATATAGAGCCTCAAAAGGTGTCATGCCAATACTAGTCTGATAACTGTTGTTGTAGGCGAACTCTACCAATGGAAGATGTTCCTCCTATCTCCCTCCAAAGTCCAAGATATATAACCTCAAAAGATCTTCTAGGATCATATTCACTCTCTTAGTTTGGTCGTCCGTCTGAGGGTGATAAGCGGTGCTCAAACACAATTGCGTTCCTACCGCCTCTTGCAAGCTCTTCCAAAACTCACTAGTGAAAATGGGATCTCGATCGCTTACGATACTAGAAGGTATGTCGTGTAGACGAACTATCTCTCGGAGATAAACAGATGCTAACCATGTCGCTGTTCTTTTGCTCTTAACGGGAATGAAATGGGTGCTCTTGGTAAGTCTATCTACTACTACCCAAATCCCTGTATTACCCTTCCTTGACCTCGGTAACCCGTGAACGAAATCCATGGAAACACTTTCCCATTTCCACTATGGAACCTCTAAAGGGTGAAGAAAACCACCAGGCTTCTTTTACTTAGCCTTGACTTGCTGGCACCCTAAGCATCTAGAAACGAACTCAGCCACATCCTTCTTTATTCCGGCCCAAAAAAACTCGCTTCATGTCCCCATACATCTTGTTTCCACCGGGATGTATGGTCAGCTTAGAACGATGTGCTTCTTCAAGGATTGTATTTCTCAAACTCTCGTCTTGAGATACGCAAAGTATCACATCTCTACGCAACCAACTTTTGTCATCTATAGTGTACCTACTAAGATGGCTCGAGGACTTCCCTCTTATGATCTTGTCTACTATCTCCATCAGTTGTGGGTCATCTCGCTATGCCGCACCTATTTGACCCAAAAGCGTAGGTCATACCTTTAATGATGCCAACAAACCGGGTACATAATCGATGGAGGGTCTAAAGTCAAAGGCAGAGATATACTCTAAACACTACCGCTCGACAAACAAAGGACTCAAAGTCAACTTCTTTCTACTCAAGGCGTCAGCTATAACGTTACCCTTGCCTGGGGTATATGCAATCTCAAAATCGTAGGATGCTAAGAACTCCATCCACCTTTGTTGCCTTAAGTTTAAATCTTTTTGGGAGAACAAATACTTTAGTGACTTATGGTCTATATACAACTCAAAACTCTCACCAAACAAATAGTGACACCAAGACTTAAGCGCAAAAACTATGGAAACTAACTATAAATCATGGGTAGGGTAATTCTTCTCATGGACCTTCAACTGCCTTCCACCTTAACATATCACCCTTCCCTCTTGCATCAAAATTGTGCCAAGCCCTGTCCCGCAAGCATCGGTATACACTGTGAATGGTTTACTCCCATCCAGCAAAACTAAAACTGGAGCTGTCGTCAATGCCCTCTTCAAACGTTGGAAAGCACCGTCACAGTCAACATCCCAAGAAAAGGTCAAATTCTTTTTCGTCAACCGTGTAAGTGGGGCTGATATCTTAGCAAAGTCCTTAGTGAACTTTCTGTAATAGCCCGCCAAACCAACAAAATTCTTACTTCTGTTGCATTCTTAGGAAACTTCCAATTTTGGATTGCCACCACCTTCGCGGAATCCACTTCTATCCCTTCCTTAGAGACCATGTCCTAAGAACCTCACTTCCTTCCTCCAAAAATGACATTTGGAGAACTTAACTTTGAGTTGATGTGCTTGAATGGTCTCTAAGACTTCCCTAAGATGGAGGGCATGCTCTTCCTCGCTTCTAGAAAATATCAAAATATCATCCACGAAGACCACCGTGAACTTGTTTAGAAACTCTCTAAACACCCTACTCATTAAGTCTACAAAATATGCGGGTGCATTCGTCAAACCAAAAGGCATGACGAGCCATTCGAAGAAGCCGTCGGGAGTCCTAAGGGCAGTCTTATCTATACTATCCTCAGCTACCCTCAACTGATGAAATCATGTACCTAAGTCCAACTGCGAGAAAACCGAAGCACCAACCAATTGATCGAACAAATCATCTATCCTCGGCAATGGGTGTTTGTTTTTCTTCGTGAGCTTATTCAGCTCCCTATAGTCCATGCCCAATCTAAGCGAACCATTAGCCTTCATGGCAAAAACAACAGGAGCACCCCACTCCGAGATACTTCTCCTTATGAATCATCTCTCAAGAAACTCTTTCACTTGTTTACTAAGCTCCCTCCTTTATCTAGGTGTCATGTGGTGCACAGGCAATGCAACTGGCTTTGCATTATCCACCAAGTATATATAGAAATCTATCTCTGTTTTGGAGGTAAGCCCCTAACCTCCTCAATGACATTTGCATACTCATGGACTACTCGAACAGATTGAAAATCATCAATAGATGTGTCAATAGATTCTAGGTAGCTAAGCATAACAGAACCCTTAGGGTCACAAGAAATATCGAGAGTATTACCCAAACTAGTCAACAGTCAAACTACCCTCTTCTCACAGCCGAGAATGGCACCATACCTGGCCAGCCAATCATTACCTAGAATCAACCCATAGCCCGTGAAACCAAGCACATAAGCATTACATTCGAACTCAACGCCGTACACATATATTCTCAAATCCCGACATAACATAGAAAGATGAGTCGTACCCTCAATAGGATTTGAGACAGCAACGGGATCCATAACTAGACTAGCATTTAGGTGTAGTGTTTCAACTAACAAAGCAGATATAAATGAATGTGAAGTGCCAGAATCAAACAAAGTTCGAACAAGATGATCAAAAAGGAAAATCAGACTTTCAACAGAAATGTTTCTACCTCTCTCTTGTCTAGGTGCCATGAGAGCATGAACCTACCCTCCAGAAGTAGGTCCTATCCTCTTCCCTTGCCCTTGTCCTTGGCTCCTCGAGTAGTCTTTAATCATATGTCCTGCCTCACTACATTGGAAGCAACCCGTCTTCTTCTTCTTCCTACAGTCCTTGCTTAAGTGGCCTGGTGTTCCACAATTAAAACACCTTTTCTTCCATTGGCCCTTGTTATCCTTACCACCATTCTTTTGTTGTTGTTGTGCCTTCTTTGGATCCCCTTTCTTATCATGTGCCTTATATACATTAGCACCTTTCTCCTCTTCATGCATCAATTCCATGTCAAAAAGTTTCTCGAAAGTAGCTCCCATAGGAATGTGGGACATGGCCAACCCGTGTAATGGTTCATTCAGACCCTTGGCAAATCTCAAGGCCTTCTTATGTTGTGTATTAACTAATTCCGTACTAAATCTTGTTAACTGGTTAAACTTGTTAACGTACTCCTTCACAGACAAACACCCTTGTTTCAAAGCCAAGAACCTCTCCATGTATACACTCTCCTCCACTTGTAAAAGAAAATTTTAACTCAAACCTTCGTCTAAAGTCTATCCACGTCTCCACTGCATGTCCTCCATTAGTTACATACCACCAAAAGGAAGCTTCATCCTTCATTAACCAAGTAGCTAGCTGAACCTTCCTTCCCTCGTCTATTTCAAAGATACCAAACAAATCCTCCACTTCCTTGAGCCAATTTCGAGCCTCAACAAATGTCTCAGTTCCATAAAACGGTTTTCCACCCATTACATGGAAATCTTTGCATATCTTAGAAAAAGCAACTACACGGGGAGGAGGAGGAGGATCGTCTACAGCTGGGGGAGGAGGATCGTCTGCTGGGCCTGCGGAAGTAGCCCTAGCCTCTAGATATCTTCTGAACCAACCTAGTATCTGTGCACCCTCAGGTATAATGGGTTCCCCAGACATGCTGAAAGGAAAAAGGAAGGGATTCAAAACAGAGAATGGAAAGATAGATATATGGCTTTTGGGGATAATGTTTTTCATAATAAACTTTTCTCTTGAAAATACCCTCTTTAAAACATGTTTTTGAAAATATTTCTTTCTAAAAATGCTTTTGAAAACGGTTTTCAAAATCTTTTATTTGTTCTGGTAACCTTCAGCTCTGATGCCACGTGTAACACCCTACGTCCATTAATGTCACTCACTAAGGGAATGCATTAACTTTTATGGAGTATTATAAGAGTATAGAACAGAATATCACAAGATAGATATATAAAATGGTACTTAAGAAAATTCAAAATTTATTCATTGCAGCGGAAAAGAAAAACATGTTTGGTTACAACATCAAAACCACATGCTAAAGCCAAGTACACAAATATCCATATTATACAAAATTATTATCAGAGTACATAAAAGTAAAACCATAATTCCACTCTAAAAAGCTATAATGAAAAAGAGGTAAAGTTGGGAATAACTTTCAACACTTCCAAGCACTTCAAGAAGAAAAGGAATCCAAGTCAAGCTTCACTATTCCCACCCTAAGGACCTTCGGGGAAAAGAAAGAAAAGAGGCAAAACAAAGAGGGGTCAGACATAAGTCTAGCGAGTCTAGTTACTTTAACAATATAATCAGTAAAGTAACAGGATAAGAACATAAACTGGATATAAGAGATGACTATAACATAAGCAGATATGACAATGTAAACAAGATGAACAAGATATAACATTGATTGTGCTTCTAATCACTATAAGTTGATTCCAACACCGCACCAATGCTAGTGCCATATAGAAAGTTGATCCCTCTTACTAAACATAGTAATAATAATAATGATGGTAGTTTCGTGTACTCCTAGCTGCTGTCATAGGTGCCGCCTGCTCCTATCTCCACTAGTTGTACCAACTACCCTTCCCATTCGATCGGCTCCCTAACTAGTAGATACCTGTGTTGGTCCCACGGTAGGGTGTATCACTCCCTAAGGTGGAAACCCAATACTACTAAAATGCACGGCTTATACCTACATGATGCAACAACGTCTTACCTACCAGCCCGGACCCATGCACTCACATGACTCCGTTGGACTTGCACTGCCATCGCTAACTCTTTATTGACCTCTTACAATCAACCCCAGTAAGCGTGTCCCTATCCTCGACCTAGTTCGGGCTCATATAGATACTGAAATGGGTTACTGGTTGAAAAAGGTCCACCCATTTGACACAAGCTTCCCTCCTAGGATTGGTCCCCACTAGGAATTACCTCTTAACCCCTCTTTATCCTCATGTCTAATCACACGTCTCATCTTGGTTAATTGTTTTAATTATGTTTCACATGCTACCTATGTTACCCACTTAACCCTTTCATCATTCCCATGTCTTAACACATGTCTTATCTTGGTTAAGTGTTCATTAATTCATTATAATTGTTATCTTGCAAGACCTCCCACATTAGATTACCGTTTTGCAGCTGCTGGATATGTCGGGTGGTTCCGGCATGCTTATACCGCAAACTGAATCTAAATTTGTGTCCTTGCATTCTTACGCATCTAATTTCTGCCTTTGACCTCTCACATTAGACCGCTGTTTGCGGTTGCTGGATGTACTGGGCGGTTCCGGGCAGACTTCTACCGCAAACCAAGGCTAACCTCGTGTCTTAGGCGTTCATTATCACTTTCTTGATTCAAGTCCAAATTTTAAATCTTGGATTAAAATATATTCCAATTACCCATAATTTCCAACCGAAATTATGTTTCTAATTTTAATCCAAATTAGGCTTATAATCTTATGTATACATGTTATGCCATATTACACCCAAATTAATTTGCATTCATTGTTATTAACAATTTATGCCAAACCTAATATATACAAATTATATCGAATTATGCCCAATCCAACTTATGCCAAATCTCATGTATAAGATATATTCACAATTATACTCAAATCGATTTATGCCAATAATCTCATTTTATTACAAATTTCCCCAAACTTTTCCCAATCATTCAAACGTTATTCGTATGCAAATCTCAACGCAATATGTTAGGCTCATAGTTAGCCTAATCTCATTAAGAAAAAGGAAAAGAAAAAGGGAAGAGAACCATGTCATCAAAACTGGCATAAAATAGGCATATGAAACATGAACTAGCATAAAACAATCATATAGATCCAATAGGCATATGATAACAGTAATCTGGGTATGTGTCTGAAAGATAAGAAATCTACAAAACTTGATATGATTCATCTTACTTACAGGCATGATCGTTAAATCCAATTTACAATCCTATCATAATTACTTTTTAACTATATGTGAAAGTAATATAGACTCACAGCGATAGGCTTTAGAAGAGAGAATAGATCTGAATTCTGAATTCTGAATTTGATAAGCTAAATCGTTGTTGTATATTTTGATTCTTATCTTCCAATTTGAATACTCTAATTCTGATTTGCTTTGGTGGAGAAGAAAGGCTAGAATTGATTTAGACTGGGCAGCATAGAGGCGCTATGATGAATAGCAATGAGATTAGGATTAGTTTTAGGGGTATTTTATAGATGCTTTAGGTGAATTAGGACCCTTAGATTAGATTAGGATCCATTTGAACCATCCAAACCAGAAAAACACGTCATCCAGCCAATCCCAGAAGGACACATCAGCCCTAGACCACCAAAACACTTCTGCCAGATCTGGGCAGATAGGGGTCGACACCCCTATAGGGGGGTCGACACACCTGTCGACACCCCAATAGGGGGTCGACACTTATGTCGACTCCCTAGCGGGGTCGATACTCTAGAGTGGGAGATTTCCCGCTCACACAGATTTTACTGATTTTGATTTTTGAACTCGTTTTTGATTTTTTAATTATTATTTTAATTTAAATTCTACTTAAACTGAAATCTTCTAAGCTTCATAACTTCTTCACACTATATCTGTTTTACGCAAACTCGGACTCTATCCCAAGCAGAATTCCGAGAGAACGCAATGGCGCAACCTGTTTCCCTTAATTCATTTTATAAAAACTAAGTATTCTTTAATTATCCCTTATGCCATATTTTAAAATTACGGGTTTTTACAGTTTATATACATATGTTATTTTTAAATAAAATTTAACGTGTGTTTAATTTAATTGAAAACAGTTGTTATCTCGATAAATGGAAATCTACTTGAGTATAACTCACTTAGTTGTCCCACTTGTATTTTATATAAGTCAGGTTTTTATTGTGTGTGTTATGGCTGCTAATTGTTGAATGTGTGGTAATTATATTCATATATTGATTGAACCAATGGAATTAAACATTTGTTTAATTTCAGTGAAAAACCAAATCGTTATTTTAACGATAGGAACCAATTGAGGTAACTTACCTTGTTGGTCGCGTTTAAAAAATAAACATGTTTAAATTAATGAATTCTTTGAATTTGTATTGTTGTGTTAAATTATTATTATTGACTGATTTAGAAATTATTAATTTAAAATTAGATAATTCTTTTTGAATGATTTTATTTGAGGTAACCTATTTGGATGCAGGGAATAACAGGTTAGAGGGATCCAACTAGATTCCTCACCAGTAGTTGTTAAAAAATTATTATATTATAATATATGTTAAAAATATGAATTTGTGATGCAGGGATTGACAGGTTGGAGAAATCCAACAAGATTCCTCACTAATATTGATAATGTTTATCAATATGATTTGTTGTATTCATTTGGATGTGAATTTAGTTTATATTTCATGGTTTGGTACGTTAGCAGATATTTACCTCTTTAATACAGTTGATAAAAAGGAAAGATTTTTGGAATTGGTGCTAAATCGATCCGAACGTTTTCAAAGTAATTTTTATATATGGATTTGAAATACGATGTTTATTTGAAAAATAAACGTTGAAGTTTTTATCTACGTTTTTGTAATAATTTAAATTATGAATTAATGGGAATTCTACAATAATAAAAAATAATTGGTTAAGAGTTATAAACTAAATGGAATTGTTAAAATGATTTTGAAGAAGGGGTTAAGTGGTATAAATGGAATTAAAAAAGATTTTCAAAATGTTGAAATATACTAATGGAATTGGAAGTATACGGGAATTGATTTAAGAGAACTGAAAAGTGATTTTCCATAACCAATGAACGTTTTTGGAAACATTGTTTATAAATATACGAAATGTGATAAAATGGGTTTCTGTGAATGGAATTAGCGAATAAATGAATGGTTAGGATATTTTTAACTGAAAGATCAAGGAAATTATAAATGAATGGATAAGGATTTCGTAAATGAAAGATTTATGATTTTGTAAATGAAAGGGGAAGGGTTTTTAAAATGGAATTTATAATATTTTTTATAGAAGTTAAATGGAATTATTTTGGTTAATTTTACTTGAAATGATTACTGAGATTATAAAGAAATATAATCAGTTGTAAAAATGGTAAAAAGAGAATATGATGTGGTTTTTGGAGAAATTGTAACCTGTAGTATGTTGGTTGAGTTGAGTAACTTTTGAGGTGTCAATCTTGTTGGTTTTGGCCTTCAGGGTTGTATACTTAGAGATTTATTCACTTACCAAATTACAATGAGAAGCTAATGAGTAAAAGTGGAATGATAATCGAATATTCTTATATTAAATAAGAAAAGGGAATGTTTTCCAAACTAGAAGTTCTATTTATTAACGGCTAGTTTATTAAAGAGGCTAAATGATGTTAGGTACTGAATCGGAAATTTTTACTTTATTTTTATGGATGAATAGTTTTTTATTTGATAGTTAAATAACTGACAATCAAATATGGCCTATACAATTGTTAGTACTGAAAAACTAGGATCAAATTTATATTTGAGAACCATTCTGAACCAATGAATACATAAGCATGGAAGATGCTGACTAAAGATGAAGCAATTGAAGACCGTTGATCTTCATGAGCAGAAGGACTACTCATTAAATTTCTTTTATTTGGCCGCTAGAGATATTTTAGCGGTGATTCTGTCGTGATAGAAATCTTCGTGTTGTAAGGACTACTTGCTACTAATCCATAGGTGATACTAGGATGTGGTAGGAGGGTGCTTTCGGTTGTCCAGTCCAAGGACAACTTGTGTGGACGGATGTCTGACAGAGTATTTTCGAGCAATCACGTACATTGATTTATATAAACGTATTTCTGTTGATGACAAAGAAATTCATTTCTCTTAGCTTAAACACCCAGGGTATTTTTATGGACGTCAATTAGTGATGTCTGGTGGATTTGATGATGTGGCATTCAAAGTGATTGGTGGCCAAATGTTCTTAAAGATAATCATAACCTCAAGCCTCATCAACCGAGAAATGGTATAAAATCGGGTAGGTAGAATTGCTGAGTCGCTCCCAATTAGGATGTATTATCACCATCTAGAGAATTTTTTTTTCTTTTGCTTCTGTATCTCCTGGGAACGGATATGTTGCTAGCAACCGTAGGTGACAATACATTTAGAACATTCAAGTGAAGTGAACGGTCGGTAATGTTTAGCCTATGTTGCAAGATGTTCTTGTTAAACCCGGTGTATTCCTCTCTAGAGATACATTGTCAGAAGGTGGTCCTATATCTTTCCATAGTTGGAAATCCATTTCAAATAAGAGCCCGCGGTTTTGATTGTATACAATGTGGGTAGAGCGTGAGATGCAAGCATTCTGCTAGATTTCTATTTACTTGATTTAGACACTATTATAATATCAGAAAATATTGAATTTAAAAATGATTTGGGTTATTGTAATGTAACAACCATCTGTATTTATGTGAGGATTTGGTCTTATGTTTTTCCTTTTCATTAGAAATTTTTTTGCACTTTATAATCAAGTTGTATGTTACCTATAAACATAGTGAGTTTTCTCATGCTGGTTCACCAAACTAATCCTGGCGTTTGCAATGCTTGGGTCAGACTTAGTTTCACAGGTTCAGGCTATCGGATACTATGAAGAGGCGAGCTGGATGAGTTCAGACATATGATATTATTTAGTATTTTTCCACTGTGTGTTGTATATCAGGACAAGTTATGATAACTTTCCAGATGTGTTGATGTACTTTGATAATTGTAAATATTTTTCTGCTCTTAGTAAAGATTTATTTCTATATTATATTCTATTCGGCTGTGATGTGAGACTCTTTCTTGTGTTGGTTCTTATTCTTCTATTTTAATATTTCTTTCTTTCTTATCTCACCCTCTATATTCTTTCTAATAACTATCTGGTGTTTTTCGATACTTGAGTTTTGGCAAGTAATGCGGGATTATGTTTTGTTGTTGGAATATGGGCGTCGAATTGCTACCAGATCGTTACCACCTAGGCTTCTGTAACCCTAAGGACATTTTTTCTACTTTTTCTTGCAAGATGCAGGCGAGGTTTGGAGCGAACGATTCCCTTTGGGCATCATTACTTCATGCTAAGTACTACAGGATTTCGGGTGCAAATTACACTGGTGCCCCCATCCTATGCTAGTGAGATGTGGAAATGGATGTAAACTGCGAAGGCCTTATCAGATTCGCATGGCGGCGGAACCCGTTGGGACGACAATCCATTCTCGATTAAGGCAGCGTGGAACTCAGTGAGATCTCCGACTCCACACCTCCCCTTTTCTCCCTCATCTGCGATGTCCAAAATTCACCTAAGGTCTCTCTGTTTATGTGGAAAACCTTTCATGATGGGTTTCACATAAACGAGAATATTTCTAGGATTGGCATCCTAATTGTTTCCCACTGCAGGTGCTGCAGGTCAGGTTTTTTGGAATCCACTGTTCATTTGTTTTTCCTTGGCTTCTGTGCCAGATCTATCTGGAATTACTTTGGAACTTGATGGGTTGCCGAGGTAATGCCACTACGCTTGTTGATCTTCTGAGAATCTGGTAGTCTAACATCTCAGGTAAGTCTATGCGTTCGATCCTCTTCCATCTGATCCCTTGTCTCATCTGTTGGCATATCTGGTGCTCGCGGAATAAGGCAATATTTGGTGAAGTGCCTATGGATCCTCATACCATCATTTGGAGGGTAAGGAATGATGTTTTCCTTAATTTCCAAGGTAGACCTTTTAGGGGAGCAGTTGGCTCCCGCTCGAGGAGACTGGCTAGTACCTTTGGTGTTACTTCGGTACCAACTCTCCCAGAGTGGGAATTGGTTGATTCTTTACTTTTTGTTCTCCTCCCTACTATCTTCACATGCTACACTCTTCCCCTATTTTTGATCTTATGTTGTTTGCTAGTAGTACAGGCCTGGGTTTATAGGTTTGTGGGTTTCAGATATCCTTGGGCTGGATCTCTTAGGTATTAAGGCGCTGTTTTAGTGAGGAGTCTTTTGGAGCTTGTGGATTTAGAGCTTGTCAGTGCTTTTGATGTTTTCATAGTGGGGGTTATTGCCACTGCCTGTAGCCCTCAAAGTCAGGCCTTTCCAGACTATTTGTTTGTCATTTGTGGAGCTGAGTAGACTTCCACTATTGCCTTGCATTTGTCGGGTGACTTTAGAAGCCTCGTCTGTTTGGCTCAAGCTCTTGTTCTTTTACATTTGCAGACTATCTCTTTTATTTTAGCTATTTTTGTTCTGTATCTTTTGATTCCGTGTGTGCACAGTTCTGTAGCCATTTTTGCAGAATTGTTTTTGTGTGCCATTGGAGAATGACCAGATTCTTCTTTTAGTTATATTATATAATTTTTTCGTTAAAAAATACTATGGACACAATGCATCCACAAAATTTTCTAAACCCACTTAATATTAAATAATTTTAAACAAACTTTAATATTTATTGATAACGCAAATAAAAACATATATGATTTTTATGTATATACTATATTATATGTAGTGTTATAGTTCAAAGATGATAATTTATGGCATTTAAATAAATGTAATAAAATTTACTAAGTGATATTTCATATATACTGAATATCTTAATCAATTTATAATAATAATTAGTTTAGTGGTTTTAAGTACAAAGAAATTTGTTAAAGATAAATCAAATTTTATTGTAAATATAAAATTTAATGAATAAAATAGCTCGACACATAAATTCATGTTTCAGTTTGAGTGAATTAATCATCTAAATAATAACATATTATTAAATTTTAGTTAAATTAGTAACTAACCGAATGAACCGATATTATTTTGGTTCAACCCGGTTTGGTTTTGAATTTTTTTGGTTTTAATTTGATTTGAATTCTTTTACCTTAAATCCAATTGAGCCAACTAAATATTCATCCGTACAACCAACATTTTTAATGTGGGAAGTTTTATTGATAACAAGCATAAAGTGTATGGTTGACCTAGTGTATTTTGTTGTATTCGGAGATGTATATCCAACTAATTTATATTTTCTGTCACGTTCTAATTCCCATAAGAGTTTGGACATTATCAAAATCATTGGTTTGATGGATAAGATACATGCAATGGTTCTGTCATTTTTGAATGAAGTTAATGTTTTGAGGAGGAGAAGAAATGGAGATGTGATGGTAAAAGTGACGTTTAAATAAATCACGTAAACCAGCGAAGCCCTTGAGCGCTTCTCATACACCAGGGTGATTAGCGACTGATATACACAGGGTCGGCTTAAGGGCCAGACCAAGTAGGTGGCCGCCTAGGGCAACCCCCCTCCCTCCCGGGATGGGGGAAACAACTACCATGGGTTTTGTCAGTGATGAGTGTTAAATGTATAAAATCTATCACTAAAACAGGAAAGCAGGAAACCCAGGATTCTAATGTGGCACTCTAGTTTCTCTCAATAGGCCGACATTACAACCACCCGTTCAATTATAAATCCTCAAAACAATTTTGAAACCCTCACACTGTATCCTATAAAAATCCCCAATCTCCTTCACCCAAACCGCTCCATTCACCCCCTACATCCTCCGATGATCCCACCAAGGATTACGCACAATTCAAATAAACATGTCTTTTCATTGCTTACCCTACCTGTTTCTTCGCATCTACCGTCACGGTCTCCTTCTCTTTCTCGAGAATTGAAAAAGGTGAAATCAGATATGCAACACCTCATAAAATATACCTAAATATATTATTATTAATAATAATTAATGAGAATCAGCAATTAAATAATAATTTATTAATTGGCTAAAAAATGGAATTCTGTGATATCGTGAATTTGGCCATGAAAATACCGTAGTTGTATTCGTGGTGTAATTCTAATCAATTTTCATATATAATATGTCACAATCCGAGCCCATATGAAAGAGTTACATTTAAAAGAAGTTGTATGTTAAATATATATGCAACAATGTTTGAAATTCAAATTGCAAAAGGAATAATAAAAGACCAATAAATGAGTAATTGGAATATTCCATCTAATTGGAAACTGTGTGTATATATAAATATACAAAAAGGGGACAAGAGCGGTGTTTAAAAGAAAAGACGTAATTAGAATTAATAAATGTTATATAATGAAACTTTCCAACCCCCACATACATTTATTGGGCAATTCTGAGAACAAGAGGTCAACCGCTCCCCTAGAAGGGTTGTCGACCGTCGGTCGACCTCCCTTTTAGAGGGGTGGTCGGTCGCTTGGCAGTTGAAATTCCCAACCAGGATGGGTTTTGGTGGGTTTTTGGGACTAATTTATATAAACGGACAGCTAAGATTAAGTTTTAATTTTTCTACGGTCCTTTCTCACACAAGAAACTATAAATGGACCCCCAGACTTCATACTAAACCTAGCCACTCTCTCTATTTGTGCCTCCACTGTGCTGCAATTGATTCCAAAGGATTTCAAAATAGGATTTCTTCTTCTTCTTCAACACATCTATTCTTCTTTCTCCAATCTTTTCTTATAGGATTAGAATATAGATCTGGAATCACGTAATTTATGTATATAAGAATTTTAATTATTTGATTATAATATATATATATATATATATCTAGGGAATGGAGTTTGCATCAAATAGTCACAACAACGTCAGATCTATGACCTTTCCCATCACCGTGAGTGGAAATAATAATTGTTTAGGCATATTCTACATTTGTAGATTATTATATGGATTAGTATGCCTAGGGAGATTTGAATTCATGACAACATCATATTATAAAACCCCTAAATCTCCTATTTTTATATGTTTCGCAAGAATTATCAATTTGTATTGGGTTTGAGGATGTTGTTTTAGTAGTGGATGATGAACAATTAGGTAGTGCACTTTTATTTTATTTGATTTATCCCTTTTTCTAAATCTTTAATTTTAATGTAAAAAGGTTTAGATTTGATTAGATTTATTATTTGAATAGGTTTGGGTTTCAACTCTAATTAGATAATTCGAACGTATTCAGATTTGAAGCCAATCAAATATGAATGTTTTTATGTACAATATAAGAAGGGATAGATTAGATAAATAAAGGTTTATGCATACATGGATATGTATGATTTTAGAAATTTACACCTTGTTCTTGATTCTTTACTAAAGTTATCCTTACAAGCCTAGGATGCAATTTTAAATTGTTTGTTTTATTTTTCCATTATTGTTATCTGCAATTATGTCATTATGCCATGATAATAGCGGTAGAATGTGGAAATTAATTTGTATGCCTTAAATTAGACCAAACTGGCAATTTTACCTCGTTAAAACGTTTCACTCGTTCATAAGAAAATTAGCGTTATTTATGCGCATTAAATATTCTATTTTTATAGCATAATCAATGTAATTCAATGTAATAATGACGTAATAAATACATTAGAATAAGGTTAGAATATGAAATGTCCCCATATATATTGATTGCTTTTGTGTGTGTATAGAATGGCTTATCTATACATTAAGTAATGACACATAGACACGAGGTTAATTGCCATTTATGGTAGAATTTTTTCCGGAACTGACCGACAAATTCAGTAACCACAAATAGGCTTAACTATTGTGAGAGGCCTAGATGCTATAGGCCATTCAGATCTAGTGCACTATGACACGAGGTTAAACCTACTTGTAATAGAAGCCTGCCCGTAACCGCCTGTCATATCCAGCATCTACAGATATACGGTTTAATGTGATAAATCTAGCATGTGTGTATATATATATATAAATATATAAATATATATATATAAACCTATTGTGTGTGAATAGGCAGATCTACTACACCCTGGGAAGGTCTTAAGTAGCTAACTTTCTTCTTATCTAGTTTGGGTCTTAAGTGGTACCCCACAAGGACCATTCCGAAGGTTTATTCCTTGGATTTGGCCCAAAATCGTGGGATTCACCCTTATTAGATTTGAATTAAGACTATATGTCCTCCCTTTCTGAAAGTGGTTAAGCATGGAGATAACGGAGTAGGTAGTTCACGAGGATGTCCACTTCCTCTAAAAGCTTGTAAGGGCTCAACTAGGGATAGGACTGGTTATAAAAGATATGTGGCCATAGCATGCTTACCAACTGTCTAAGGGAAGTCTTAAGTGGCATAGGTGTTCTAACGTAATATCAGTTAAGTAGTAACTTTTGCGATACTACTTCTCATATTACAAGTGAGAGAATAGACATAGGAACATTGACATATTAGGACGGGTTCTTAAGAGGCTAGGGTCCGCCTCAGTGTTATTAGAGATCATAAGAATCCACCATTAATAAGGCCATAAGTGACCAAGAATGCCCGCCTCATGGGGTCTTTACCCCGAAATACACTAATGAAAGTCTTAAGCGATTAACTCAGATATCCACCTCATTGGTTAGATATTTTATGTTCATGTGTGTGCTTGTGTGTTTCATAGACATACTTGACATATAAAATCTGCTAAACCTAGGGTATGGTTTTTAAGAAAATATTATTTTCAGTCACATAGAACTTTATGTTTTGACCCCTCTCCTTAACATATCCAACACGTTATTAGCTGGAGTAGCGACTTGATGGACGGAACGATGATGGTAGCTATTAAGCATGAGACTCGTTGTTTATGATGGTTTTAAATTAAAGGTACATCTATTTTAAGTTATTATATTTTATCCCTTTCGCTATGTGAGATTCTGAATTCGTTATAGCATGCACTAATTATCTATTATACTATTTCCTTATAGGAACCGACGATCCATTATGAATGGCTCTAAGTTTTGAAACCTTTTTGGGTCGAAATTTGGCTCATTTTGGGTGGGTTGTTACAAGATTCCCTACTGGTCTACAACAGCCTGAAGTTCTTACCATTATTCAATGTCATATATTAACACTCAAATAAAAAGTTCACCACATTGGCCTTTAATTCAATCTAACACGGACCTTCCATCGCTGTTTTAATTCCGCAGTCCGCGACTGAAGACGGTTAGTTCCAACTTTTGAACTGCTTCAAACGTACGTGCCATCGACTCGAGTAATCCATTGGTTTGTTTTCTCCCATTCACAAATTTATGCTAACTGTTTTCTATCATGTTTGGCTTTTGAATTTGGTTAGCATACTCAACGCATAGTTGGACGGTCACGTATCCCTAGCCAACTTTTGCATCTGTTTATCCTGTGTTACTAAAACCATTGCATGCATTGTTGTCCAATTTGTCATCCATAACTGCATTGGTACAAGTTATGCCCAAAATGTTTCACCGTTGCATGTTGAATTGTTGGGTTCCATCAAAAGAATCGACTTGACAGTCATAATTTCTGTTCAGTTTTTCATCCACAATGATATTGGTACAAGTGATGCCCAAAAAGTGTTGAACCTGCACATTGAATTATTGGGTAACATCCCCCGCATCAAGTTGGCAATCATAGTTTTTGTACAATCTATCATCCACGATTACAATGGTACAATCGACGCCCACATGGCTTTAACGCTAAGCGTTGAATTTTTAGGTTCAATACCCGTAATCAACTTGACAATAATATTTGTTATATAATTTGTCATCCACAATTACACTGGTACAAGTTATGCCAAAACATGTATTGTTGCACGTTGCTTTATTATGCATCATTCCCATAAGCAAGTTGAGAATTGTAGTTTTTGTACACAATACAAGGAGGGCCTTGGTTCACATGCAAGCCATTTCTTTATGCCACTATATTAACTATGAATGTTGAGCACGGTAAGGGTTTGTGGTAAGTAATTGTAGGTTGTTCATGTGTTGATACCAGACCCTGTAGAAACCACCCAGATTCATGTGCATGTTTTCAATTTTAAATTACTAGAAAGTTGAGCGTTTCGCCTTTTCATTAAAAACAACCATTAACTCCATCTTTTATTGTTTCACCTTAAAAGCAACCGCTAACCCACATTCTTTTCTTCCCCCTAATTTGTTTGCTCATTTATTTTTTTGAACTCACTGAAATTTGATTCCATACATTCACTTTCCCTAAATCCACTCTCTGAATCGAACATAAGCTGAACATTACTTCTAAATGGTACCCTCTATTGTTAATTCTTCTTTCAGTATCAAATTCTTCTAGCAGTTCAACTCCAATAATGTCCTAGCGATAGTCTTATATCTGATTTTGGTTGGAGTACTGCGAATTTTGTTGACCAAGTTTGCAAGCTTCCGTGACGAATTCATTATATGTTAAACGGTGAGTTTTAATTTGTCATACCTTTTATTTTACTCTTCTTCTCTTTATTACTTTTTTCTATCATTACAACCTCTACTGACATTTGACATATGTGTTCATGTCTATATCTACTATAAATCTCTTTTAGTTGATTATAATAGACAATACTTTTGTTCCCAAAAATGCTATTTTTACAAATATTTCCAAGTTAATGTCCTTTTCCATTCAATATAAACATCACTATTTTCCTGTTATATGTTGTCTTCATTCGGCTGAACATATGTTACATGACTATATTTCATGACAATAGGTTTTATATCTACCTCCTCTTCAACATCAGTGAATTTAGTTACTACTTGCACATGCTTTTGATTTTATACATTCTCTTTTTTACGTTTGCAGCGGTGATCTTAAGTAAATCAATGTGTTCAATTATATATACATCCTTCGTCACCTTAAATTTATTCTAATTTTTTATTTCCACATCATTTGAATATCCATTTTGGATTCTACCTACAAATTATGTATATATTCAATTTAGAATTAAACTTAACAATTCATTATCTCTTGCTGTGGATAATGACATTTAATGTCCAACTTAACAGAAAAAATTAGTGAGAGGATTGACAACTTGCTGAATATGGAGAACATTCTGTCTTTTTCAATCTCACGCACATGATTAGATGGAAGAATGGGGGCTTCTAAGTTAATTTATTCTACTAGAAATTCATTGAAGGTTTTACTTTAAGAAATATGGACATCTAACTAATAAAATTTTCAAAGTTACATGCATTTCACTTTGTGTTAGTTACCTGGTTTTGCCAATGTCTCCTACATCCAACATTATGAATCTCTGAAACGGTTTCATTTTCACTTTGTGTTAGTTACCTGGTCGACAGTGATAGAATTGTCATTCTTAAAATTAACTGCCATCTTACCATATCTCATATTTTTTGTGTGCGTGCATATATATGTATCATACCATTTGTATATGCATATATATTTATATATGTGTGTGTATGTGTGCGTGTGTGCGTGTACGTTTATATATGTTGTGACACCCCACGTCCGTTAATGTCGCTCACTAAGGGAATACATTAAGTTTCGTGAAGCGTTATAGGTGAACAGAAATAGAAATATTACAAGACAGATATAAAAGCAATTATGGAATTTAAATCTTTAATTCAAACATAAATCATAACATCGTGGTCCAAAATATCACAAGTCCGATACTACATAAAAGCCATTACAAGAACATAAAACTTTCTGTCTTGTTCCATTAGAGTACATAAAAAGTATAATTTCCCAAAAAGAGACAAAGCCATAGTAGCAAGGATAGGAGCTGGAGCCATACATATAAGCAACTCCATCACAATGTAAGCAGATCCGCGGTCAAGCCTGAGTGTTCCCGCCCTGAGAACCTAGGGGAAATGGAAGAAAGAAGAGGAAACAAAAAGGGTCAGACATAAAGCCTGGCGAGTCCAGTTACTTTTAGCAAGTAAATAAATAAAAGTAGCGTGATAGGCATATAAAGTGGATAAGAGTGATAGCTACATAAAAGGCAGGTATGGCTAGGTAAACAGGATAGGGCGTATACGCTTCCTTAATGATTACTCTGCACTACTACTAGTATATCCAGAATGAGATGATCCCTTCCAATCTAAGGAGGTTGACTTAGGCATATGTCCAAATGTACCCTAACTACTACCCTAATCTATCGGCTCCCTAATCCACGTAGATACTCTATGTCGGCCCCACCGTAGGATGTATCACGTCCTAAAGTGGCAACCCTTCGCTGATATGCACAGCCTCATATCTACAGGTGTCACGGTCATCTTATCCCCCTCGGCTCGGCTCATGTACGCACATGGCCCGGTCGGTTTGCGCCGCCCACACCGTCCTCTACGTTTGGATCTCTCACAATCAGTCTAGTAAGCGTGCCCCTTCTCTGACCTAGTTCGAAGTACATGTTTGATACCTACTCCGGGTTACTGGCTGAAACAGGTTCCACACAATATGATACAAGCTCTCCCCTTTGTCTTGTATCCCCCACTAGGTTTTCATCGGCTATGTATACCACTAGGTGTCTTTAATTACATAATCCTATCATTTCTACAAGTTATGCTTACCCTGAAAGGTGTCTTTAATTACATAACTTTATTATTTCCACCGGTTATGTATACCACTAGGTGTCTTTAATTACATAACTTTATCAGGTTCAGTTTGTGGGCCTATATGTAAATATTACCCACCCCCTCAGGTTTACTTAACCCCAACTTTAGTTCATATTCATACAATCCTTATGGATTCAACTAGGTTAAGTATTCCAATTCTTTACCATATCCATTTATGGTTATAATGGGCTAGACCTCCCACATTAGGCCAACAACCTGTGAATGCTGGATATCCCGGTCGGGTCCGGAAAGACTTCTTCCACAAGTTGGGCCTAACCTAGTGTCTTAGCCCGTCCCGTATTTGTGCACTTAGACCCCTCACATTAGGTTCAACATTTGCGGTTGCTCGATATGTCGGTCGGGTCTAGGTAAACTTCCACCACAAATGCAATTTAACTTCGTCTCATAATTGCCATTACAGTTTCTAATTACTGTAATCGTAGGCATTTCAATTATTAATTAATTATACCTATGCCTTTACCAGTGTTCATGCCTCTTTTCCCCGGTTATGTTCATAATTAATTATATGCCCAAATTCATGCTCATAAACATTAAGTTATGCCAAACTTTCCATTTACAAATTATGTCCAATTTTATACCCTTTTCCCCTCGTTCCTATTTTAATGTATTCACATAATTTAATGTCATGCCTAGGCTAGAAAGTAGCTAGGCTAAAATAAAAGGGAAAGATGATGGGAAGATGACAATAATGATTATTCTAACATAACTGGCATAAATATATATATTGGCATAGACATGTAATTGGCATAATAATAAGGTAGACATAAAAACAAATCTACTGAATAGGTGATGATAAAACTAGATTTAACATAATAAGGATAACCTAATAGGCATAAATATATCTAAATAAGGATTCATATGTCCAATTAATGACAGATCTAAATTATCCACCTGTAACGACCCGCATTCTACGCATCATAGGATCGTAGAATATTTATTTCTGTCACATACAAAGTCGTATGGTCATGTAACTTTGGGAGACGACTATTGTGGTCATTTCCCATGTTCATAATTTTTCCCGATTTTTAATTGACCATTTTACCCCTAGTTATCACTGTTTTGGCCATAACTTTTGACTGGAAAGGAATTTTGACCTGAATCCACTTCCATTGGCTCCGAATGATGGTTTCTCTTTCCGTAGAGTGGTCACATTAGCCAAACGGACTCAACGTTTGGGAGATATGGCTGAAATAAGTTTCAGATGGTGAAAAACAGCTTAATTGGGCTTAACCGGATGATTAACAGCTAGGCCCAAAGGGGAATTTCGGGATTAGGAGTTTAAAAGGGCTGTTAGGGTTTGGAGAATACCTTTTTCTCATTTTTCAGCCGTCACTATTCATTCCTCTTAACCTAGCCATGGCCTCCACCCTCTAAATCTCTTCAAAACACCTCTTAATCACTTTCTAATTGAAGATTAGGCTTAGCAAACATCAAATCAATGAGCATTAGCACGAGAACCGAGGTAGAGCTGCTGTGTAAGATTGGGAACAACGCCAAATCAGAGAATATTTCAGTTTTGGGGTTTTAGTTGTGGCAAAGGTGAGTGATAGCATCATTTTGACACTAATTACAGTTCATTAAGGGTAATTAGTGAAGATTAACGAATTTATACACTAATAAATTCTGGAAAAATGTTTAGAAATTCTTAAATAATATTTTATGCCACTGTTAGAAATTTGGTTCGATTTAGTTAAGTTTTATTAATTCTATGATTAGTCTTATTTAATCATGCTTAAGGGAAAAATAGGATTTTGGGCATCTTTGATCCATTTTGACATGTAAATTCATGGTTTTGGTGTTTGTGGTTGCTCTTACTTGTTGCTATGACTCTATGGTGTGTTTTATGATTGATTAGAAGTGTTAAATTTGTCGAAAACGCCGTCGAATGGCGTAGAAAGCTCGCTGGAAAGTTGCAGAAGTGTACAGGTTCCGAAATGGATCGGATCGGAGTAGGGGTCAGATCGGATTTGTGAACTGACCAAGGGAATTTGAACTGGATTGGAACTTGTCACTGGAGGAGGCTTGGCGAGAAGGAATTAGAGTTGGAGTGGACTAAGGGAATCGGATCGGAAGGATAATGGGGGCCAGATCGGATCGACTTGGAGACGCAGGGCTCGGATCGGAAGTAAACTCTTTGGAGGATTAGCAAGAGGGAAAGCCACGCGGATCAGACAGAAAGTGGGGATCGGATCGGAACACGTGAAGAAACGAGGGATCGGATCGGAATACGTGAAGAAACGTGGGAGCGGATCGGATCGGAGTAGATGAAAAACGAGGGAGCTGATCGAAGAAAACTGGAAGGAAGACAGCAACCCGACCCGACCCGAAGGAGGACACCGACCCGACATGAAGTGGAGTACCCGACCCGAACCGATTAAGAAGATGACTACCGAACCGAACCGACGAGGGTGATGACTACCGAACCGAACCGAACTCTAGGATTGTTACTGCGCGACAACTCTTCTGAAGACCCACTCCAATTCGATCAAAACCCGAGATGCAAAGGAAGTGCAAATGAGAAGTTAGAGCTCAAGATTTAGATGGGAATCAACGAGTTCGCTTCATGGTTGGGCTTTGCTGCGGGACGCGTGCTAAGGGGTTATCGATGTCTATAGCTTTAGACCACTATGGTAGGAGGTACGAAGGCGGATTCAGGGCCATTATGGCATCGGTAGAACCAAGGGATATGACCAATGAAGTGGGTCATTGAAATGTTTGGTCATGACTCCAAGTGTTTGGCTTGGTCACAGCAGGGTTTCTACAAGTCGGGATCCGTCGTTACCTCAATTTGTCTAGTGTTCTAAAGTGGTAGATATCGTATGCTTTACGCACTGAGTGAGGGATGTGAGGATGGTTGCTATGGATGGTCTGTTTGCTATCATTATGACATACACACCCCACCCCCGTATTCTTTACACTATTCATTATGGCACCTTAGAGGACTGTACGGTATGTGGTACTAACTCTTTGGTTGCAGGTCTAGGTTCAGGTATGATTTAGTATACCTGTTATTATTCTGTTTAGATGCTTATCGCTCATACCAGGTTTTATGTCTGACCCAGAGTTTTATGTCTCCTCTTATTACTCTGGGTGCTCACACGAGCAGACTAGAGACAGGTTAGCTGGTGATACACGGGTAGATGATCCGGAGACGAGCAGGAGGCTTCCACGTAATATATATACATAGTATTCTCCCTGTGTTGTTGAAGATCACTGCTTGGGCATTGGTGGCGTATCTTCTATTTTGGCTTTCTTTTGTTCAGAGACAGTAGATTTTGAAAAGTTGTAATAAGCTGTATTTGGATTTCCGCTGCTTTGATATTGATGTTGGTTTTAGTTATCAGCTTATGCACTGTCTCGCCTGTTTTATGTCAAGTACATTATTATTATTATATTTTATCCCATGCGCTGTGAGACATTCTACAGGTTCCTTGATTAGTTCATTCTCTTCTTTCCTTTCTCCTAATGACCGTCCCGCACTGGTCGGGCATATGTACAGCGCACTTTTGGAGAAAATGCAGGCTGGTGCGGGGCGGGCCGTCACACTTGGTATCAGAGCTCTAGGTTGCGTAGTTAACTTAGGGAAGTTATCAGGGAGAGATAATATACGTATACGAGAGAGCGTATTTGTGATTATTTTGGTTTTTCAAAAAGCTATATATATATATATATATATACTATTAGTAGTATAAGGATGGAGTCGTACTGCACTAGCACCACTATGGAGTCGTTAATCGTTTCCTTTTTCAGATTGACGATGAGCCGATATACTAGAGGTGCTGGTAGGGGAGCCAATAATGGGAATGCTGCTGACATGAGGACGATGTTTACTGACCTCATGAGAGAAATGCTTAGAGATGTACGGAGGGCAGCTCCCAATGATGGAAATGGTGGTGGTCCAATAGTGCAGGCGCCGAGGGTCGATTTCGCCAAGCTTAATAAGGATTATACTAGCCTTGGTGGGAAGCCGTTTCACGGAACGGAGTCGGCCACGGATGTTCCAGATTGGTTGGATAGTTGCGAACGTATCTTCGAGGATTTGGGTATCGAGGATGCGATGAAGAGAAAGCTAGCGTCCCGTCAGCTGCAAGGGAGGGTAATGAATTGGTGGAATGCTATAAAGGCAGCTACTCCCGAAGATCAGATTACTTGGGAGCAGTTTAAAGCTCGCTTTAGCGAGAAGTTCATTCCAGCTGCTCAGAAGTCGGTGCTGTTTAAGAAATTCTTGGAGCTCAAGCAGAATGGCAGAGCTGTCTCGGAGTATATTGCTGAATTCGACACTTTGTCAAAATATGGGTTATCTCTTATTGATACTACCGAGAAGAAGAATGAGAAATTCATAACTGGGTTAGATCAGTACTTAGGGGAAAGGCTTATTAACCACATCGATGAGACGTTTGAGTCGATTGTGGGGAAAGCATTGAGGTCAGAAAGTCTCTACCCTAAGCCGAAGACTGAGGTTGCATCCGCAGATGAGCCAAAGCCACAAGCAAGTGGTGGAGGCAAGGGTGGTTCCTAGAATAAGAGAAAGCAGAATCAGACTAAGGATGGCCAGAAGAAAAAGAATAAGCAAGATGTTGAGTGCTTCAGCTGTGGTAAGAAGGGCCATTATGCTAGTAATTGTCGGGCCAAGCCAGCGGATAGGAAGTGCTTCAATTATGGCCAAGTGGGACATCACAAGGACAAGTGTCCATAGCCCCCTAAAGAAAAGCAAATGGTGAAAGCATACGCCCTTAATGCTATTCCTTCTTCGTCGAATGCCCCAACTGCGGCGGAGAAGGGAAAGAATGTCGTCATTCAAGGTATGCTTTCTGTTTATGATGTTCCTATTAGAGTTTTGTTGGATACCGGAGCTTCCAGTTCTTTCATATCTAGTGACCTGGTAGATAGGTTGGGATTGGAGCCCGAGATTGTCGATAGACCTTTAGTAGTGACGAACCCAATTGGTGGTTCTACTAGTCTTAGCATGATTTGTCGTAATGTGGTTCTATCGAGTCATGGATGCATGCTTGTTTGTGATTGCTTTGTTTTGGGCTTTACTGGGTTTGGCATTATTTTGGGAGTAGATTGGCTCCAAAGATACGGGGTGGTGGTAGACTGTAAGGGCTTTTTAGTGACAGCTAGAGCGGATGATGGGAGGAGGATAGTGTTTGGTGGTCTACCCAGTGAGGGGGTATTGGCTAGTTTTCTAAACTCCCTTGACATTCCGCAAAGTGAGTTGTCAGGTTTGCCCGTGGTTGGCCAGTATCCGGATGTTTTCGAAGAAGTGACCAGACTTCCACCACACCGAGAGATTGAGTTCCGTATTGATTTGGTAAAAGATGCCAGGCCTATAGTGATGCCACTTCGTCGTATGGCACCAAGGGAGCAGCGAGAGCTCGAGGTGCAAGTCAGCGATCTTTTGAAGAAGGGATTTATCAGAAGGAGTGTTTCTGAATGGGGAGCACCAGTTGTGTTTGCTACCAAGGCGGATGGTTCCCTTCGTTTGTGTGTAGATTACCGCGAGTTGAATAAAGTGACGAGGAAGAACAAGTATCCTCTACCGCGGATAGATGATTTGTTTGATCAGTTGAGTGGCGCGAGAGTATTTTCTCAGTTGGATCTCGCGACAGGTTTTCATCAGCTTAGAGTGGAAGCTGAGAGTATAGCTAAAACAGCATTTCGGACGCCGTCTGGGTTTTATGAGTGGTTGGTCATGCCATTTGGGCTGACCAATGCCCCAACATATTTTGTGGATCTTATGAATAGGGTATTCAGGGATCAGTTGAATAAGTTTCTCCTTGTGTTCGTTGATGATATTTTGGTCTATTCGAGGACAGAGGAAGAACACAAGGAACATCTAAGAGTAATGATGGAGGTGTTGAGAAAACACCAATTGAAAGCAAAGTTTTCTAAGTGTCACTTCTGGAAGAGGGAATTGAGGTTCTTGGGCCATGTTGTATCAGAGAATGGGATTGCCGTGGACCCGGCAAAGGTGGCTACGGTACAGGATTGGCCTACGCCCAAGAATGCGACAGATGTAAGAAGTTTCTTGGGATTAGCTGGATATTATCGTAAGTTTATCCAAGGTTTCTCCAAGATAGCAGCACCATTGACCCAGTTGACCAAGAAGAATCAAGCTTTTGTCTGGGATGGAAGGTGCGAGAATGCATTCAAGATTCTAAAGGACAAGTTGATAAGCGCACCAGTGTTAGTCATTCCTAAGGGGAATGAAGAGATGACGGTATACACGGATGCCTGTGGTACCGGACTGGGTGCTGTATTGATGCAAGGCGGTAGGGTTGTAGCTTATGCAAGTCGATAATTGAAACCGCACGAGAGAAGATACCCTACCCATGATTTGGAATTGGCAGCAATCGTGTTCGCGTTAAAGATGTGGAGACACTATCTCTTGGGAGAAAGATTTGAGCTGTTTACAGACCATAAGTCGTTGAAGTATCTCTTCTCCCAGAAGGATCTAAATCTCCGGCAACAAAGGTGGTTAGAATTCTTGGCTTCCTATGATTTTGACATCGCATATACACCGGGCAAGGGCAATGCGGTGGCTGATGCATTGAGTAGAAGACATGCCAGTTTAGGGGCTATGTTTTTAGAATGGAAGCAACTGGAGTATATCGCGGGGTTTGATTTCAGACCAAAGTGCGAATTGGATCCAGAAATGTTAGCAAGTTTGACGATCAGACCCACTTTGATTGAGCGGATCGGCTCTAGTCAGAGGGACGATCCTAACCTATTGGAAATCATCTCCAAGTTAGAGATGGGTATCGATGAGGAGATGAACAAGTATGGGCTTGATCGAGATGGATGGCTTAGAAAGGATGGAAGACTAGTCATACCCAATGTCAATGGATTGAGAGATGAAGTGCTTAGAGAATGTCATCACTCAAAGCTGACTATACACCCCGGTGGTAATAAGATGTATCGAGACATGAAGCAGACCTACTACTGGGAAGGGATGAAAAGAGACATTGGGAAATTTATATCCAAGTGCATGAATTGCCAGCTGGTTAAAGCCGAGCAAAAGAAGCCTAGTGGGTTGTTACAGCCTTTGGAAATTCCCGAATGGAAATGGGAGCAAGTCTCGATGGATTTCATCGATGGTTTACCAAGGACTAGATCGGGACATGATAGCATTTGGGTGATTGTGGACCGACTGACTAAAAGTGCAAGATTTATACCAGTCAAATCAACCAGAACGGCAGTTAAGCTAGCAGAATTGTACATGAAGTGGGTAGTGAGATTTCATGGAGTACCTAAAAGCATTGTGAGCGACCGAGACCCGTTGTTCACTAGTGGGTTTTGGAAGAGCTTACAAGAGGCTCTAAGGTCAGAGTTACATCTCAGTACCGCATATCATCCTCAGACCGACGGTCAGACGGAGAGGGTGAATCGTATTTTGGAAGATCTCTTGAGAGCATGTATATTGGATTTTGGTGGATCATGGGATGACCATTTGCATCTAGTAGAGTGTGTATATAATAATAGCTACCAATCCAGTATCGGTATAGCTCCGTTTGAAGCTTTGTACGGAAGACCGTGCAACTCACCATCATGTTGGATAGAGACTGGCGAGAAGTTTATGCTTGGACCAGATGTGGTGAGGGAAACTTCAGATAAAATCAAGACCATTCAACAACGAATGAAGGCTGCCCAAGATAGGCAGAAGAGTTATGCTGATAAGAGGAGAAGAGACTTAAAATTCTCCGTTGGTGACTTGGTGTTTGTCAAGATTTCTCCGTTGAGGAGCGTAATACGATTTGGCAGAAGAGGCAAGTTGGCACCAAAATTTGTTGGCCCATTCCCTGTTCTTGAACTAGTCGGGAATTTGGCATATAGAATTGACTTACCAGAGAAGACGGCAGGAGTTCATAACGTATTTCATGTTTCCCAACTAAGGAAGTTCGTTCACGACTCAGATATGACTATTTCACCTGATCAGTTAGAGGACTTCGAAGTAGAACCCGAGGCGGTTGGGAACCGCAAGCCGGCTCGTATTGTCGAACGCGACATGAAGCAACTTCGAAGGAAGGCGGTGAAGCTAGTCAAGGTTCAATGGGGCGAGGACGAGAATGATTGTACTTGGGAGACAGAGGAGAACCTTAGGAAGACACACCCAGAACTCTTTGCCTGGTAAGATTTTGACTTCGATTTAGTTTTCCGCATGCTAGGATAGGCTTGTTTGCTTGTTTTGCATGTTTGACTGTTGTATGTGGTTGTTAGGCATGCGGGATCCCTTGTAGGTTTTGGGTTAAGGAATTTCGGGGACGAAATTTCTTAAGGGGGGAGAGTGTAACGACCCGCATTCTACGCATCATAGGATCGTAGAATATTTATTTCTGTCACATACAAAGTCGTATGGTCATGTAACTTTGGGAGATGACTATTGTTGTCATTTCCCATGTTCATAATTTTTCCCGATTTTTAAATGACCATTTTACCCCTAGTTATCACTGTTTTGGCCATAACTTTTGACTGGAAAGGAATTTTGACCTGAAACCACTTCCATTGGCTCCGGATGATGGTTTCTCTTTCCGTAGAGTGGTCAAATTAGCCAAAAGGACTCACCGTTTGGGAGATATGGCTGAAACAAGTTTCAGATGGTGAAAAACAGCTTAATTGGGCTTAACCGGGTAATTAACAGCTAGGCCCAAAGGGGAATTTCGGGATTAGGAGTTTAAAAGGGCTGTTAGGGTTTGGAGAATACCTTTTTCTCATTTTTCAGCCGTCACTATTCATTCCTCTTAACCTAGCCATGGCCTCCACCCTCTAAATCTCTTCAAAACACCTCTTAATCACTTTCTAATTGAAGATTAGGCTTAGCAAACATCAAATCAAGGAGCATTAGCACGAGAACCGAGGTAGAGCTGCTGTGTAAGATTGGGAACAACGCCAAATCAAAGAATATTTCAGTTTTGGGGTTTTAGTTGTGGCAAAGGTGAGTGATAGCATCATTTTGACACTAATTACAGTTCATTAAGGGTAATTAGTGAAGATTAGCGAATTTATACACTAATAAATTTTGGAAAAATGTTTAGAAATTCTTAAATAATATTTTATGCCACTGTTAGAAATTTGGTTCGATTTAGTTAAGTTTTATTAATTCTATGATTAGTCTTATTTAATCATGCTTAAGGGAAAAATAGGATTTTGGGCATCTTTGATCCATTTTGACATGTAAATCCCTGGTTTTGGTGTTTGTGGTTGCTCTTACTTGTTGCTATGACTCTATGGTGTGTTTTATGATTGATTAGAAGTGTTAAATTTGTCGAAAACGCCGTCGAATGGCGTAGAAAGCTCGCTGGAAAGTTGCAGAAGTGTACAGGTTCTGAACCGGATCGGATCGGAGTAGGGGTCGGATCGGATTTGTGAACTGACCAAGGGAATTTGAAATGGATTGGAACTTGTCACTGGAGGAGGCTTGGCGAGAAGGAATTAGAGTTGGAGTGGACTAAGGGGATCGGATCGGAAGAATAATGGGGGCCAGATCGGATCGACTTGGAGACGCAGGGCTCGGATCGGAAGTAAACTCTTTGGAGGATTAGCAAGAGGGAAAGCCACGCGGATCAGACAGCAAGTGGGGATCGGATCGGAACACGTGAAGAAACGAGGGATAGAATCGGAATACGTGAAGAAACGTGGGAGCGGATCGGATCGGAGTAGATGAAAAACGAGGGAGTTGATCGAAGAAAACTGGAAGGAAGACAGCAACCCGACCCGACCCGGAGGAGGACACCGACCCGACATGAAGTGGAGTACCTGACCCGAACCGATTAAGAAGATGACTACCGAACCGATGAGGGTGATGACTACCGAACCGAACCGAACTCTAGGATTGTTACTGCGCGACAACTCTTCTGAAGACCCACTCCAATTCGATCAAAACTCGAGATGCAAAGGAAGTCCAAATGAGAAGTTAGAGCTCAAGATTTAGATGGGAATCAACGAGTTCGCTTCATGGTTGGGCTTTGCTGCGGGACGCGTGTTAAGGGGTTATCGATGTCTATAGCTTTAGACCACTATGGTAGGAGGTACGAAGGCGGATTCAGGGCCATTATGGCATTGATAGAACCAAGGGCTATGACCAGTGAAGTGGGTCATTGAAATGTTTGGTCACGACTCCAAGTGTTTGGCTTGGTCACAGCAGGGTTTCTACAAGTCGGGATCCGTCGTTACCTCAATTTGCCTAGTGTTCTAAAGTGGTAGATATCGTATGCTTTACGCACTGAGTGAGGGATGTGAGGATGGTTGCTATGGATGGTTTGTTTGCTATCATTATGACATACACACCCCACCCCCGTATTCTTTACACTATTCATTATGGCACCTTAGAGGACTATACGGTATGTGGTACTAACTCTTTGGTTGCAGGTCCAGGTTCAGGTATGATTTAGTATACCTGTTATTATTCTGTTTAGATGCTTATCGCTCATACCAGGCTTTATGTCTGACCCAGAGTTTTATGTCTCCTCTTATTACTCTGGGTGCTCACACGAGCAGACTAGAGACAGGTTAGCTGGTGATACACGGGTAGATGATCCGGAGACGAGCATGAGGCTTCCACGTAATATATATACATTGTATTCTCCCTGTGTTGTTGAAGATCACTGCTTGGGCATTGGTGGCGTATCTTCTATTTTGGCTTTCTTTTGTTCAGAGACAGTAGATTTTGAAAAGTTGTAATAAGCTGTATTTGGATTTCCGCTGCTTTGATATTGATGTTGGTTTTAGTTATCAGCTTATGCACTGTCTCGCCTGTTTTATGTCAAGTACATTATTATTATTATATTTTATCCCATGCGCTGTGAGACATTCTACAGGTTCCTTGATTAGTTCATTCTCTTCTTTCCTTTCTCCTAACGACCGTCCCGTGCTGGTCGGGCATATGTACAGCGCACTTTTGGAGAAAATGCAGGCTGGTGCGGGGCGGGCCGTCACACCACCACATGATAGGTACAAGATGATCTCGATGGAGAATTAGATCTAAACAAGGTTTTAAATGTCCAAATCATGACAGATCCAAATTAACCACAAACATAGATAAAGGTTAAGATCCACAGATGTGACATGATAAATTAACCACAAGTGAATTAGGTCTATAAAGGTAGATCTAGCACGATAAAGTTTAAGATCCACAAATGTGACATGATAAATTAACCACAAGTGAATTAGATCTATAAAGGTAGATCTAGCATGATAAAGTTTAAGATCCACAAATGTGACATGATAAATTAACCATAAGGGAATTAGATCAATAATGGTAGATCTAGCATGATAAAGTTTAAGATCCACAAATGTGACATGATAAATTAACCACAAGTGAATTAGATCTATAAAGGTAGATCTAGCATGATAAAGTTTAAGATCCACAAATGTGATATGATAAATTAACCACAAGTGAATTAGATCTATAAAGGTAGATCTAGCACGATAAAGTTTTAGATCCAAGAATGTCATAGATTTACAATTTATAAGAAATCCAAAACACAATCATATCATGTTTACTTTTAATCATTTAAATCTAAAAGTAATTAACTCACATTGTTTGGATTTTAGAAGATAGAAAAGAAATTGTTAGTGTTGAATCTTAGATATATTTTTGAAACACTTGAATCTTTAAACTTGATTTGTAGAAGAAGAAAGGACTAGATTCAGTTCAGGCACTGATAGCATTTGGCCTCCATTGTTTTCAGTATGAGAAAACAAGAGAAATGAGGGTATATTTATAGCTGTCAGCCTCCAGAATTCGAGTGCCACCTCATCCCTAGGGGGAATCGGGACATGGGTTGACACCCACTTGAGTCTGGATGCCCAAAAATAACAAGGGCGCACTTTATACGTGCGCCCATGTAAAACTTCCTTGGCGCACTTGTCAAGTGCGCCATTTATCCCTGCTTTTATCGTCAAACTTCTGCCATTCATAACATCTTCATAAGTTATCCGTTTTACGCAAACCAGGTGTCTATCTTGACAAGAATTTCGAGACGGACGCAATGACGTAGTCCGTTTCCCTTAATTCTAAATATTAAATTAATTATTCTTTAATTTATCCTCTTTAATGTAGTTGACATATGGGGTGTTACATTCTCCCCTACTCATAGGATTTCGTCCTAGAAATCTCCAAGATAGGAAGAATGTATCCTACAATCCATTGTCCATCTACTCATCCACCAATTACAGGCATCCATTGTCCTTAAAATTTTCTAATGCTTATACGAACATATGCATATGTCCCAACACTAATACGAAAAATTAGGCGGTCTACTGATTCAGTCAACCTCCTTAATGCAATGTATGTTAGTGTCATGACTCCAACATGTATGCAAATAATTCCACTGTAACATGTAAGTTCTATATGTTTGCACAATCATCCGTCCAAATGCAACATCCATATGATGATACAACCATTTTCCTCTATTAAAAGAAAGAAAAATGCACACACATCCATATGCACTATGAGAGTGATTAAACCGATCTAGTGCCTAATGTGTGTGTATATGCATCCACGAGCAACCACTTGCAACCACTTGCATTCATCAAACAAAACATGTCTCTAACACATGTTTAAAATCATGGGATTTCCTACCTAAATGTTGAAGAATCGATCGATAGGATATACTAAAATGATAGAAGCAAGTACGAATAGAAGCTTTGGAAAAAGAAGCTAAGAACATAGTCCCAAAATGGAAAGGGTATGAAGCGTGATCTTTGTCTTCAGTCTCCCAAGTCGCATCCTCATTGTCTTCTCCCCATTGCACTTTTATTAACATAACTTCTCTGTTGCGTAGTTTCTTAACCTCTGGTCTAAGTATACGGGTAGGAACTCGTATAATTGTCACCTCCCATTCTACCTCTACTTCCTCATGCATGTTTGGCTCAATTACCTCTGGTGTATCGTGCAGACACTTCGATAAATAAGAAATAATGAAAAACATCATGAATATCCACACATATACGAAGCGAGTTGTACACCTTAGTTGAGAATACCACTAGAGCACCCTATTTAGAAATGCTTCGCCGAATAAATCCTTTCTCAAGTAGCTCCCCTACTTGTTTACTGAGCTCCATACTTTCTCTGGGATCCATATGGAGCATGTGCAATGCAACTGGCTTTGCATTGTCCACCAAATATATGCGGAAATCGATATCGCGCCTTGGGGTAAACCCTGAACCTCATCAAAGACATCAAGATACTCACGGACTACCACTACAGATCATAGGTCATCAATAGATGCATCAAGTGGCTCTAGGAAGATAAGCATGACAGTCCTTTGCGGGTCACAAGAAATCCCGAGGGTCCTCCTATGGCAATTCAAAAGTTTAAGGACCCTCCTCTGGCAATGGAGAATGGCACCGTATGTGGTTAGCCAATCCATCCCTAGAATCAGTCCATATCCCATAAACCCAAGCACATACACGTTGCATCGAACTCGATGCCTAACACTAATATTCTCAAACCCTGACAAATCATAGATAAATGAGCCAAACCACCAATGGGGTTTGAGATAACAATGGGATCCACTACCATACTAGTACTTAAGTGCAGAGATTCAACTATGGAACTAGATATAAATGAGTGTGAAGCACCAAAAAAAAGAAGTTCTAATAGGGTGACTGGAAAGAGAAATCAAACCTTCCGCAGAAACTTTCCTACCTCTATCTTGAGCACTAGCCATGAGAGAATTTGCTTTCCCTCCAGAGTTTCTACCATTTGACCTTATCCTTTCTTCCTTGGGCCCTCCCTAGAATAGTGTCCAACCTCTCCACAAACCAAGCAAGCATTCTTCCTTTTCATGCAGTCCATGGCCAAGTGACCCTCTCGCCCACAACTATGGCACTTCCTCTTATCCTTAGCCTTGTCGTTCTTTCCGCATTCCTTCTGTTGTTGTTATTGTTGTTGTTGTTGTGGCTGTCCTTTCATGGGCCATACCTTCTCATTTTGAGTTGTTTCCTCAGCCTTTACTTCCTTCTTTCCTCCTTTGTCTTCCTCTTGCATCGAGGCCATGTCGACAAGCATTTTAAAAGTAACTCCCATAGGAATGTGGGACATAACTAACCCATGAATGGGTTCATTTAGTCCTCTAACAAACCGCAAGACCTTCTTATGCGGAGTGTCGACTAGTTCCAAACCGAATCTAACTAGCTGGTTGAATTTGTTCACATATTCTATAACAGTCATGTCTCCTTGTTTGAGCGCCGACAACCTCTCCATTTGCATGATTTTATCAGTTGAGAAAGAAACTTCATTTCAAACCTCTGTCTAAGGTCATCCCAAGTTTCCGCCAGACTCCCCGCTTGGGTTACTTCCCACCAGAACGAAGCTTTATCCTTCAGTAGCCAGGCAGGCAACTGAATCTTCCTTCGATCTTCCACTTCAAAGATTACAAACAAGTCCTCACTCTCCTTAAGCCAATTCCTTGCCTCTACTAATGTCTCGGTTCCATGGAATGGATATCCTCCCATAGCTTGGAAATCTTTGTAGATCTTGGAAAAGTTGTCTACATGCGGAGCAGAAGAAAGAGGAACAACGGGTGCAGCTGGGGAGGAACATTTCCTTGGCCTTCGGCAAGCGCCGTGGCCTCCAGATACATACGGAACTAGCCTGGTATCGTAATGCCCTCTGGGATATTAGGTCTCTCAGACATGCTAAAAAGAAAAGGAAAGAGATTTAGACAAAGGATCAAAGGATATTTCATATGGCTTTGGGTAATATGTTTTTCAAAACAGACTTTTCTATATGAAAATAATTTTCAAAAACTTTTACCCAATCTGGTAACCTTCATCTCTGATACCAAGTGTGACACCCCACGTCCGCTAATATCACTCACTAAGGGAATGCATTAAGTTTCGTGAAGCATTATAGGTAAACAAAAACATAAATATTACAGGACAGATATAAAAGCAATAGTGGAATTTAAATTTTTATTTCAAACATAAACAATAACATCGTGGTCCAAAGTATCACAAGTCTGATACTACATAAAAGCCATTACAAAAATATAAAACTTTCCGTCTTGTTTCATCAGAGTACATAAAAAGCATAATTCCCCAAAAAGAGACAAAGCCATAGTAGCAAGGATAGGAGCTTGAGCCATGCATATAAGTCGCTCCAGCACAATGTAAGCAGGTCCACGGTCAAGCCTGAGTGTTCCCTCCCTGAGAACCTGGGGGGAGGGGGAATGGAAGAAAGAAGAGGAAACAAAAAGGGTCAGACATAAAGTCTGGCGAGTCCAGCGACTTTTAGCAAGTAAATAAATAAAAGTAGCATGACAAACATATAAAGTGGATAAGAGAGATAACTGCATAAAAGGCAGGTTTGACTTGGTAAACAGGATAGGGTTTATACACTTCCTTAACGATTACTCTACGCTACTACTATTATATCCAGAATGAGATGACCCCTTCCACTATAAGGTGGTAGACTTAGGCATACGTCCAAATGTACCCTAGCTACTACCCTAGTCGATCGGCTCCCTAATCCACGTAGATACCCTGTGTCAACCCCACCGTAGGATGTATCACGTCCTACAAGTAACAACCCTTCGCTGATATGCACAGCCTCATATCCACAGGCGTCACAGTCGTCTTATCTCCCTCTGCATGGCTCACACATGCACATAGCCCGGTCGATTTGCACCGCCCACACCGTCCTTCATGTTTGGATCTCTTACAATCAGTCCAATAAGCGTGCCCCTTCTTCGCCCTAGTTCGGAGTGCATGTTTGATACCTACTCCAGGTTACTAGCTGACACGGGTCCCACACAATACGATACAAGCTCTCCCCTTTATCTTATATCCCCAACTAGGTTTTCATTTGCTATGTATACCACTAGGTGTTTTTAATTACATAACCATATCATTTTTACAAGTTATGCTTACCCTAAAAGGCGTCTTTAATTACATAACTGTATTATTTCCACTGTTTATGTATACCACTAGATGTCTTTAATTACATAGCCTTATCACAATATGTAAATATTACCCACCCCCTCAGATTTGCTTAACCCCAAATTTACTTCATATTCATACAATCCCTGTGGATTCAACTAGGATAAGTATTCCAATTCGTTACCATGTCCATTTATGGTTATAATGGGCTAGACCTCCCATATTAGTCCTACATCTTGTCGATGCTGGATATGTCGGTCAGGTTCGGGCAGACTTCTTCCACAAGTTGGGCCTAACCTTGTGTCTTAGCCCTTCTCGTATTTGTGCACCTAGAACCCTCACATTAGATTCAACATTTGCGGTTGTTGTATATGTCGGTCGGGTCTGGGTAGACTTCCACCACAAATGCAATCTAACCTCGTGTCATAAGTGCCATTACAGTTTCTCATTACTGTAACCCTAGGCATTTCAACTATTAATTGATTATACCTATGCCTTTATAGGTGTTCATGCCACTTTTTCCTAATTTATATTCATAATTAATTATATGCCCAAATTCACGTTCATAAACATTAAGTTATGTCAAACTTTCCATTTATAAATTATGTCCAATTTTATACCATTTTTCCCCTCGTTCCCATTTTAACGTATTCACATAATTTAACGCCATGCCTTGGCTAGAAAGTAGCCAGGCTAAAATAAAAGGAAAAGATGATGGGAAGATGACAATAGTGATTATTCTAACATAACTGACATAAATATATATACTGGCATAGACAAGTAATTGGCATAATAATAAGGTGGACACAAAATAGATCTTGTGAACAGATGATGATAAAACTAGATCTAACATAATAAGGATGTCCTAATAGGCATAAATATATCTAAATAAGGATTCATATGTCCAATTAATGACATATCTAAATTATCCACCACGTGGCAGGTACAAGATGATCTTGATGGAGAATTAGATCTAAACAAGGTTTTAACTGTCCAAATCATGACAGATCCAAATTAACCACAAATATAGAAAAAGGTTAAGATCCATAGATGTGACATGATAAATTAACCACTAGTGAATTAGATCTATAAAGGTAGATCTAGCATGATAAAGTTTAAGATCCACGAATGTGACATGATAAATTAACCACTAGTGAATTAGATCTATGAAGGTAGATCTAACATGATAAAATTTAAGATCCAAAAACGTGGCATGATAAATTAACCACAAGTGAATTAGGTCTATAATGGTAGATCTAGCATGATAAATTTTAAGATCCACAAATGTGACATGATAAATTAACCACAAGTGAATTAGATCTATAAAGGTAGATTTAGCATGATAAAGTTTAAGATCCACAAATGTGACATGATAAATTAACCACAAGTGAATTAGATCTATAAATGTAGATCTAGCATGATAAAGTTTAAGATCCAAGAATATCATAGATTCACAATTTATAACAAATTAAATTCACATAAATATCACGTTTACTTTTTATCATTTGAATCTAAAAGTAACTAACTCACATTGTTTGGATTTTAGAAGATAGAAAAGAAATTTTTGGTGTTGAATCTCAGATCTATTCTTGAAACACTTGAATCTTTAAACTTGATTTGTAGAAGAAGAAAGGATTAGATTTAGTTCAGGCACTGACAGCATTTGGCCTCCATTGTTTTCAGTATGATAAAACAAGAGAAATGAGGGCATATTTATAGTTGTCAGCCTCCAGAATTCGACTGCCACCTCAGCCCTAGAGGGAATCGGGACATGGGTCAACACCCACTTGGGTCCGTATGCCCAAAAACTAACATTGGCGCACTTTACAGGTACGCCAGTGTAAAAATACCTTGGCGCACTTGTCAAATGCGCCAATTATCCCTGCTTTTATTGTCAAATTTCTACCATTCATAACTTCTTCATACGTTATCCGTTTTACGCAAACCAGATGTCTATCATAACCAGAATTTCGAGATGGACGCTATGACGTAGTCGGTTTCCCATAATTATGAATATTAAATTAATTATTCTTTAATTTATCCTCTGTAGTGTAGTTGAAATATAGGGTGTTACATTCTCCCCTACTCAAAGGATTTCGTCCCAGAAATCTCCAAGTTAGGAAGAATGTATCCTACAATCCATCATCCATCTACTCATCCACCAATCACAGGCACCCATTGTCCTTAAAATTTTCTAATGCTTATATGAACATATGCATATGTCCCAACACTAATGCGAAAGATCAGGCGGTCTACTGATTCAGTCGACCTCCTTAATGCAATGTATGTTAGTGTTATAATTCCAACATGTATGCAAATTATCCTACTATAACATGTAAGTTCTATATGTATGCACAATCATCCATCAAAATGCAATATCCATAAGATGATACATCTTTTTTCATCCATTAAAAGAAAGAAAAATTAGCACAAATCCATATGCAGTATGAGTGCGATTAAGCCAATCTAGTGCCTAATATGTGTGTATATGCATCCACGAGCAACCACTAGCAACCACTTGCATTCATCAAAAATAACATGTCTCAAACACATGTTTACAATCATGGGATTTCCTACCTAAAGGTCGAAGGTTCGATCGATAGGATATAATCAAATGATAGAAGCAAGTGCAAATAGAAGCTTTGGAAAAAGAAGCTAAGAACATAGTCCCAAAATGGAAAGGATATGAAGCGTGATCTTTGTCTTCAGTCTCCTAAGTCGCATCCTCCTTGTCTTCCCCCCATTACACTTTTATTAACCTAACCTCTCTGTTGCGTAGTTTCTTAACCTCTGATCCAAGTATACGGGTAGGAACTCATCTAATTGTCGCCTCCCGTTCTACCTCTACTTCCTCATGCATGTTCGGCTCAACTACCTCTGCTGTATCGTGTAGACACTTCGATAGATAAGAAATGAGGAAAAACATCATGAATATCCACACATATGCGAAGTGAGGTGTACATCTTAGTTGCGAATACCACCAGAGCACCCTATTCATAAATGCTTCGCCGAATATATCCTTTCTCAAGTAGCTCCACTGCTTGTTTACTGAGCTCCCTACTTTCTCTGGGATCCATATGGCGCACAGGCAATGCAACTGGCTTTGCATTGTCCACCAAATATATGCAGAAATCGATCTCGCGCCTTGGGGTAAACCCCGAACCTCATCAAAGACATCAAGATACTCATGGACTACCACTATAAAACGGAGATCATCAGTAGATGCATCAAGTGACTCTAGTAGGCTAAGCATGACTGACCCTTGCGGGTCACAAGAAATCTCGAGGGTCCTCCTATGGCAAGTCAAAAGTCTAAGGACCCTCCTCTCACAATCGAGAATGGCACCGTGCGTGGTTAGCCAATCCATCCCTTGAATCAGTCCATAGCCCATAAACCCAAGCACATACACGTTACATCAAACTCGATGCCTAGCACTAATATTCTCAAACCCCGACAAATCATAGATAAATGAGCTGAACCACTAATGGGGTTTGAGATAACAACGGGATCCACTACCATACTAGTATTTAAGTGCATAGATTCAACTACAGAACTAGATATAAACGAGTGTGAAGCACCAAAAAAAAGAAGTTCTAGTAGGGTGACTGGAAAGAGAAATCAATCCTTCCACAGAAACTTTCTTACCTCTATCTAGAGCACTGGCCACGAGAGCATTTGCTTGCCCTCCAGAGGTTTCTTCCCTTTGACCTTGTCCTTGCTTCCTTGGGCACTCCTTAGAATAGTGTCCAACCTCTCCACAAACCAAGCAAGCATTCTTCCTTTTCATGCAGTCCATGGCCAAGTGACCCTCCCACCCACAACTATGGCACTTCCTCTTATCCTTAGCCTTGTCATTCTTTCCGCGTTCCTTCTTTTGCTATTGTTGTTGTGGCTGTCCTTTCATGGGCCATACCTTCTTATTTTGAGTTGTTTCCTTAGCCTTTACTTCCTTCTTTCCTCCTTTGTCTTCCTCATGCATCAAGGCCATGTCGACAAGCCTTTCAAAAGTCACTCCCATAGGAATATGGGACATAGCTAACCCATGAAGGGGTTCATTTAGTCCTTTAACAAACCGCTATGCGGAGTGTCTACTAGTTCCAAACCGAATCTAGCTAACTGGTTGAATTTGTTCACATATTCTTTAACAGACATGTCTCCTTGTTTGAGCGCCAAGAACCTCTCCATTTGCATGATTTTCTCAAGCTGAGAAAGAAATTTCATTTCAAACCTCTGTCTAAAGTCATCCCAAGTTTCCGCTGGACGCCCCGCTTGGGTTACTTCCCACCAGAATGAAGCTTTATCCTTTAGTAGCCAGGCAGCCAACTGAATCTTCCTTCGATCTTCCACTTCAAAGATTACAAATAAGTCCACGGTCTCCTTAAGCCAATTCCTTGCCTCTGCAAATGTCTCGGTTCCACGGAATGGATTTCCTCCCATAGCATGGAAATCTTTGCAGATCTTGGAAAAATTGTCTACATGCGGAGCAGAAGGAAGAGGAACAACGGGTGCATCTGGGGGAGGAACATTTCCTTGGCCTTCGGCAGGCGCCGTGGCCTTTAGATACGTACGGAACTAGCCTGGTATCGTAACGACCTCTGGGATATTAGGTCCCCCAGACATGCAAAAAAGAAAAAGAAAGAGATTTAGACAAAGGATCAAAGGATATTTAATATGGCTTTGGGGAATATGTTTTTCAAAACAGAACTTTCTATATTAAAATAATTTTCAAAAACTTTTATCCAATCTGGCAACCTTCAGCTCTGATACCAAGTTTGACACCCCACGTCCGTTATTGTCACTCACTAAGGGAATGCATTAAGTTTCGTGAAGCGTTATAAGTAAACAGAAACATAAATATTACAAGAAAGATATAAAAGCAACAGTGGAATTTAAATTTTTATTTCAAACATAAATCATAACATCGTGGTCCAAAGTATCACAAGTCTGATACTACATAAAAGCCATTACAACCATATAAAACTTTCTGTCTTGTTAGATCAGAGTACATAAAAAGCAAAATTCCCCAAAAAGAGACAAAGCCATAGTAGCAAGGATAGGACCTTGAGCCATACATATAAGCCGCTCCAACATGTAAGCAGGTCCATGGTCAAGCCTGAGTGTTCCCTCCTTGAGAACCTGGGAGGGAATGGAAGAAAGAAGAGGAAACAAAAAGGGCTAGATATAAAGTCTGGCGAGTCCAGCTACTTTTAGCAAGTAAATAAATAAAAGTAGCATGTAGCATGACAGGCATATAAAGTTGATAAGAGAGATAACTACATAAAAGGCAGGTATGACTGGGTAAACATGATGGGGTATATACGCCTCCTTAATGATTACTCTACACTACTACTAGTATATCCAAAATGAGATGATCCCTTCCACTATAAGGTGGTAGACTTAGGCATACGTCCAAATGTACCCTAGCTACTACCCTAATCGATCGGATCCCTAATCCGCGTAGATACTCTGTGTCGGCCCCACCGTAGGATGTATCATGTCCTATAAGTAGCAACCCTTCTCTGATATGCACAGCCCCATATTTACAGGTGTCACAGTCATCTTATCTCCCTCAGCATGGCTCATGCACGCACGTAGCCCGGTCGGTTTGCACCGCCCACACCATCCTCCACTTTTGGATCTCTTACAATCAGTCTAGTAAGCGTGCCCCTTCTCCGACCTAGTTAGGAGTACATATTTGATACGTACTCTGGGTTACTGGCTGAATCGGATCCCACACAATATGATACAAGCTCTCCCCTTTGTCTTATATCCCCCACTAGGTTTTCATTGGTTATGTATACCACTAGGTGTTTTTAATTACATAACCCTATCATTTCTATAAGTTATGCTTACCCTAAAAGGTGTCTTTAATTACAGAACTTTATTATTTCCACTGGTTATGTATACCACTAGCTGTCTTTAATTACATAGCCTTGTTAGGTTAAGTTTGTTGGCCTATATGTAAATATTACCCACCCCCTCAGATTTACTTAACCCCAACTTTAGTTCATATTCATACAATCCCTGTGGATTCAACTAGGTTAAGTATTCCAATTAGTTACCATGCCCATTTATGGTTATAATGGACTAGACCTCCTATATTAGACCTACAACCTGTGGATGCTGGATATGTCAGTCAGGTCCGAGCAGACTTCTTCCACAAGTTGGGCCTAACCTCGTGTCTTAGCCCTTCTCGTATTTGTGCACTTAGAACCCTCATATTAGATTCAACATTTGCGGTTACTAGATAAGTCGGTCGGGTCCGGGCAGACTTCCACCACAAATGCAATCTAACCTCGTTCCATAAATGCCATTATAGTTTCTAATTACTGTAACCCTAGGCATTTCAATTATTAATTGATTATACCTATGCCTTTATAGGTGTTCGTGCCTCTTTTTCCCAAATTATGTTCATAATTAATTATATATTCAAATTCACATTCATAAACATTAAGTTATGCCTAACTTTCCATTTACAAATTATGTCCAATTTTATACCCTTTTTTCCCTCGTTTGCTTTTTAATGTATTCGCATAATTTAACGTCATGTGTAACACCCCGTAATTCTATAACATTAAGTTTCACAAATTAAAGTATAATTAAATTTTAGAAGAAGAATTAAAGGAAAAGGGTTACGCCATTGCGTTCATCTCGAAATTCTGCTTGAGATAGAGTTCGAGTTTGCATAAATTGGACTCCGCATGAAAAAGATATCCTTAAATTAAATATTGCAGCAAAACATGAAAAAAGAGGAATGAGAAAAGAATAATGTTTAGCATTGTTCTAACTTTTGTAAGCAAAAGACTTAGTAGCTTATTTGGTTGGAACACATGACTTGCATACAAGAGGTACAAAGTTCTATCCCCGCCAGTGCCTTATTTTTGTTTTAGGGGAATGGCTTAAAATAGCCTAGGGTGAACGTAGTTCAAAAAGTGGTTTAGTGTGAAAATGGGTAATTGGGAAGATAGATAAAAAGAAAAAAAATGAATAATATATATATATATATACGCATATATATATATATGACGTGTACGCATCATGTAGCGTACGTTGCGCATTTTTGGTTGTCAAGGATTGTTTTTTTTAAATGGCCTTCCCCAATTGGATTTATGACAAATTAAAAGTAAGAAAAGATTTATTCATATATATATAAATATTTATATATGGGTAATTAATGTAAACGGTAAAGGGAAAATGTATCTATTAAATACGTATTTACTTTTGAATTGATTGACAATAAATAATAAAAAGAAAAGATGAACATTAGAATATCACTTTTGTTATGTTAACATTAGAATAACATTTCGTTAAGAAATGTATATTTAGATTAAAATGTTTATTCAAATTAAATTGACATTTCAGTTAAGAAATGTTCATTTAGCTAATGTTTTGTTTTAAATTAAAAAATGTCCTTTTGGTTATGATATGTTAGGAAAGAACCAATGTGTCATTTATGAAAAAAATGAACATTTAATATGCTGAGTCAATGCTGAGTCATTTCTGACTCATTGCTGAGTCAATAGGATAATTCTATCTTGACTGAACGGTTGTGGTCATTTCTAGGGTTAATCAAACGGCCTAAATTAATCCTAAAATTCTATATATACAACCTAGCTCTTAACCTAATTCACACAATTAAACTTGGAGCCGTCACGCTGCTATAAGATAGCTTGGAATGGCCGCCGCCTAAAGCTTAAAGACAAACAAAGCTAGAACAAATCTAATTCAAAACTAAGAATCAAAACAACGTCTACCCAAAGGAACGCATATCAATTCCAAAACCTCAGATCTCAGAAAAACAAGACCGTCTTGCGTTGTAAGTATAGTGGCTCTTTAGATGGGAATGCGATTAAGACATGATTTGATGTAAATTGTAATATGGAATTATATCAGTGTTGATTATGTTGTTTTATATTTGTTATTTGTGATAATTTGAATGTTGTGGTGATTGAATCTTTTATGTATTTGAATCAAACAATCAACACCTTATGCGAATTGTATGTATACAGTTAGATCTAATTATATGCTTATGCAAGTTATAGGTTGCAAGTTAGATTTATACAAATATTTATATGATTCTTGTAAGCTCTATGTATATATGTTTTAAACCAATTGTGCCTACATGACTAGAATAGATCTATATTCACATGTTCTTATGAAAGTGAGAACTTATAATCGGATCCATGTCAAGATCCGTTTAGGATTGATATGAAAGTTTATTATTAGATCTATTTTTATACATATGTGTTGCAAGTTCACATCCTTAAGTGGTTGTCAAAGTTATACATATAGTTTTGTCTTATGCCAGTTGTATGTTTAAGGTTATGCCTAGACATATGCATTAACATGTTATACCATGTTGTAGTGGATTCATATGACACCTATTAGGTTATACTATGTTATACCTTTATGTTAGGCTAAAACTATATGATTCATGTGACACCTATTTAACTAGGCCCAATATTTATATGCAAGTTTGTGGCATGTTATGCAATGTTATGATATCCAGTCGATTATTTTGCAAGTTCACACCTATGATGTTCATATTGACTATGTCGAGAATGCCAAGTTTACACCTATGACATGTTAATGTTAATGAGTTATTTCTATGCCAATTTTGTGTACGCTAAATTAGGCTAAGTTTTTAGCCTAATATTATATGTCAAAATCATGCGGACGGAAAATTAGGCTAAGATTGTTAGCCTAATATTTAGAAGGGGTAATGTTGGGTAAAATTGGTAATTATAGGAAACTTGACATAAATTGGTTAAAAATCACATAAGTGATTTATGGCATAAAATGGTATTAATTATATACCTAAACTAATGAGATTGATTGGAAACAAATTTGGCAGTAACTTGAATTTGAATAATTTACATAATTAAAATGTAAATTAGAAATATGCTTAATTCGAGGTTGGATTGAGTTGCGATTTAAACCTGCCCGGACCCGCCCGGCTGTCTTGTAATCACAACAATACCTATCCAATGTGAGAGGTTAAGGCATTGGGCCCAATAAAGACCCGAGGTTAGACTGAGTTGTGGCGTAAGACTACCCGGAACTGACCGGCATACAGGCAGCCACAACAATACCTGTCTAATGTGAGTGGTTGGTGCTTTAATAAGATAATTAAAGCTAAGTTATGATTGGTAGGGTTAAGTTAATCTGAACACTTAATCAACTTAACATGTTAACAAGACAAGACTTGTAGGGGCAAAGTAACTAAGAAAACACTTAGCCAATTTAACATGTTAACTAGACTAGAAGGTGAGGTTAAGTAAAGTTAATACACTTAACCAATTTAACATATTAACTAGACTAGAGGGTGCGGCTAAGTAAAGTCAGGACACTTAACCGTTATAACCTGATAATTAGATAAGTGGGTGAGGTTAAGTAAATTTAGAATACTTAACCATTATAACACGTTAGCTAGATAAGTGGGCAAGGTTAAGTAAATATACTTAGCCAATTTAATATGTTAGCTGGACTAGAGGGTGGGGTTAAGTAAACTTAGAACACGTAACCATCATAGTGTGATAAATTGAACAGGGTTAAGTTGAAACATGATGGGACAATACTTAACCATTAGAACATGTTAATTAAACAAATGTTAGTGTTAAGTTAACTAAGGGAACACTTAACCGTTATAACATGTTAGTTAAAACAGATGGGCAAGGTTAGGTTAAAAGGGACACTTAACCAATACAAGGTGAATGGGTAGGGTTAAGTAATAAGAAATACTTAACCAATATAACTAGGTTTGTGATAAGGTTAAGTCAACGTGAATTACTGATAACACTTAACCATTTTAACATGACAAATGAATGGGTTAAGTTAACTTGTATCGACTAATGACACTTAACCAATCCAACTTGACGAGAAAGAGAACTAAGTAGTAAACCTTAGTTGAAAGGGGCTAAGTAGTAAACCTTAGTTAAGAAAATGACGATTCAGGAAACTAAGTTGTAAACCTTAGTTAGGAAAACTAAGTAGTAATCCTTAGTATAACACGAGGAGGAGCGAACGTCCATCTGATCTTAAAGAAGGCTCCAACGAATTGGGTTCCGAAGCCCGAGGCTTCGAGGGGACGTGAGGGTACTCTTGGTATCCCTCTGTGAGAATGTAGATGATCCGCCTGGGCTCACAGAGGTTAAGGTCTGCGTTATAAGAACCAAGGGTATGCCTTGGTTACAATATAAGGCAACCTAAAGACTAGGATGGACCAACGTGATTCGGCGGGACAAATGGCCCTGTGATAGCGACCCGTCGTCTACCTACCATCTTGATTCAATCGAGATACGCATGCGGAAAGGCAGAGAACTCCCAACAGACCATATACTTGCTATCTAGTTATGGGTGATGCTGGCCAATAGGAAAGTGGGGCATAGGTGGCAGGAGTATAGTTCTCGTGCTTGATTTTCTTGGATTGCCTTTCATTAGTTGAGGGAGGGTCAGGTAGGACCATAGCCACTGGAAAAACAGACCTTAGCATCTGCATCTGCAGATATCTGAAAGCTCCTGACCGAGTTCCGTGTTTCTAGAATAGCCCTGCCACGGGACTCGGGTCACACATTTCAGGACATGTGTCGTGACACATACGTGGGGAAAGTCTAGGAACATATACCACTCTAGGTAGTGTGTCCTAGACTAGGGGCATCGTTCGACAGGTAGCACAATCCCTAGTTGGACCTAGGTGGCATAAATCCTGAATCCGAGAAGTATTAGATAAGTCGCATAAACCCTAGTGAAATCTAGGAAGCGCCCGATAAAGAAAACCCTAGATTAGATCTAGGAAATAAATAATAGATGTACACCTAAAGGCAACCGCAATTACAGGGATTGGGATAACATTATCATCTTTATACAGATTTCTAGTTGGGATACTAGTTAGGTGGTGCAGAGATATAGAATGGGGTGTGATAGTATATTCGGTTTAAACTGTCTTGCTTTGGTTTATATTAGTCTGTTATTCTGGTACCATCCCATTTTTCAGTTTACTCCTGTCATGAACTTTATCATGTTCACATGCTAAAAGCCACTAGACTTACTCAGGCTTTATGTCTGACTCTGTTTTTCTTTCATCTTCTTTTCTTCCCCCCCCCCCCCCCACCCCAGGTAGTCAGAGAGGGAATAGCTCTGCTTAATATGGACTGTTACTCTTTCCAAGCTTAAAGACTCACTACAACAAAAACACCTTATTACAACTGTAATTTTACAACTGTCATAAAATACCCGTTGTAATAAAGGTCTTTTACAACTGTTATTTTTAAACCATTGTAGTAAGTTTATTTTCGAAAATAGATGTTATTTTTGACAACTATTCCTTTCTTGTCTGTTGTAATAGCTCCGTGGTGCAACTCCTTTTTTTGGGATATTATAATAGTTCTGTTCGAATTGTAGGCGGGAAAACAAAAAAATTGGGCTCTAACCTACTTCAGTTTCAAGCGGGAAAACCAAAAAATTGGCTCCAACCCACTTCGTCTCTTTTTTTTTACTGTTGCCTCCATCCATTCTTTCCTCCCAAAATCAAAATTGAACCGCCTCCATCATTCATTTCCCCAACAAAAACTAAAACGCAATATATAATTGAAATAGAGGAATGCGAAATTATTCATTATCGTCTGCTTAATTTCCTGTAATGGAGGTCTCTCCACTCTGCCTGCTGCTACAAATCATTTGTAAAATTCTTCTTACTCAATCGTTAATCATCCTTGCGCATGCCAATTACTACCTGACTACAGAACTAGCTGACTGTAGAACTACCCGACCGCGGAAGCTACCTTTTGCCTTCCCTAATCAGTTGTTATTTTCATTTCAAATCCTAGAATTCCGAACGAATTAATTTGTTTTTTTATTTATTTTGGTCTTTTATTAGGGGTAGTAGTAACAATGAATTGAAGAGAAAAGAAATAGAAGACGTAAGTATAGTCGGGTTCTTATTTTGCTATTTAAATAATAGATGCACGCACAAATTATTCCTTTAACCTTTGTTGACCAAGTTTGCTCAATAATTCACTCTGTTTCAGCTAGGATATTGCGTTTTTTTTCTTTGATAATGGTGCACCTTAATTCCTCTTTCTCCAAGTCGTGCCTTCCCAAGAAGAACTGACCTAAAATATCGTCTCTTTCTTTTTTCAGGTAATAAATTCGTGTCCATTTGAATCGTCTCCATTCTTGAGTTGCTACAAACGGAGATGCCAAGCCAAGATCAATGTCATTTCCACATCCAAATCTTACACGAGATTGAATCTGGAAGTTATGTTCGACTTTTAGACGGTTGTTGGCAGACCCGATACTTCGTACTACTGATTCCACTATGTGACCAGATCTGATCAGTTGATTGTCAGTTTGATTTTGTATTGCTGCCTTTTCCCTCTTCTAATAAAAGATCAAATCGATTTCTATCCTAAAGTAAGTTCTTCAATATGTTAACTGTTTTTTACTTATTATGGTCAAAAATTTATTTGCTTATTTGTCATACAACTTTACTTGTGGAATTTATTACAGCTAAAGTTGTGGTTCCTTCATTAGCTTGTTTCTCGTGTGTAAATGACAATGCAGGTGTGAACAGTGTGTATGTGACTGTTGTGATATTTTTAATGTTAATTATCTTTCGGATCTGTATATTTTTAAGATATTCAGTACAATCTGCATTATCCTTTGTTTTTTTAAAGGAATGAAGGTCGCGGTGGCAGATTTATTTTGAGCAAGACAAAATATTTGGTTTTGGGTCTCCTATTCAAAGCAGCAGTGAGTGTAAGTTCCTTCTTATCTTTGGTTTATTTCCGATTCATATTCATGTCAGGATTTACAATTTTTATCCTGAACTCTCTTTTCTCAGTTTAACCATTTTTGTTGGATTGGCAGTGAAGACAAAAGAAAAAAGATTATTTTTGTTGGATTTTCATGTGCTGGTAGTAACGTAACATGTAGACAAGGATGTTAGATGGACTTCGTAATTGAATTCTTGAATAGTGCTATGGATTTTTGGTGATTGGAATGGTGTTGAGACCTGGTTTTTGGATATCAGATGTTTTGAAACAATCAAGAGAGGGAGTTGAATGCGGATAAAGCTCACTAATTTATTTTAGATTATTTCTTGTTGTAAATCTGGATGAGTAGACGTTTTTCAAGCAGATGTTAATTTTTGTAATCATCGTTTGTAATGAAGAATTGATATATACCACTGCAATGATATATAATTCTTTAGTTTTTTTATTTTGAATATAAAGTTGTAACGGTTTTTGTATGAATGGATCCGATGTTTTGAATTTATATCAATTAATTTTCTGTTTATCCAATTATTGTTGCACTTGAAAGAAGAATTCAATTATAATTGTAGTAAAGTGCATTACAACTAACAAAAATATTTGTAAATTACGAAGTCACAACTGTGTACAACAGTTGTAGTAGATATTTTTACAACGGTGCAAAAAAGTTGTAGTAGGGGTTTACTACAACAGTGCGTAACAGTTGTAGTAGGTCTTACTACAATGGTGGAAAACCATTGTAAAAGATTTTAGTCTATTACAACTTCTTAATATACGACGGTGGAATCACCGTTGTAAAAAGTCTTTTACAACTGTTTTGCACCGTTGTAATATGGTGATTCTGTTGTAGTGACTCTTGGATATATCGCTTCTGACTCTCTTTTCTGCTGCTATGGCTGGCTTATGCTACATTGGAGAATATAAATGTTATTTTATGCTTCTTTATTTTGTAAGACAGATGATACTCTGGTATTGAAAAGCAATTGTTGTACAAACTATTTTATCAATAAAGTAAAGTTTTATTTTCTGCTGTTTTAATTTTGTCTGTCTTGTAATTTATCAGCATCTTTTACCTTAAATGCTCCACAGAACTTAGTGCATTCCCTTTGTGAGTGACACTAACGGATGTGGGGTGTTACACGTGGTATCAGAGCTGAAGGTTACCGGAGCAGATAAAAGATTTGAAAAATTATTTTCAAAACGGTTTTAAAAAAAAGAAGCATTTTCAAAAGAAAAGATTTGGTTTAAAGGCATATTCCCCAAAGCCATACGCACTATCTTCTGATTCTCTGTTTGAATTCTTGTCCCTTTCTTTCTTGAGTCTTCGGGGCTCCTGGCTTTCTGGGAGATAACCTCATCGCAGCATGGTTCCGTAAGCTTGATAAGACTACTATACCTATCGAAGGGCGAAGCAGTGCCCGACTTCCATCTATAGTCGCGGTAGTTTCACCCGCGGCTAATTTTCTTCCAAACTTTGTAGGGTTCTTTGTGCGATAGAGGTAGCTTTAGAGAGAACTGTAAACATGTTACACAAGGATGGTAAAGGTGGGAGATGAATAATTGTGGCAGGTGCCCTAGGTAGGAAGAAAGACTGACCTTAAGAGAGGTAGTACATAACAACCTTTAGCTTTAGACCCTCAGATTTATAACATGATGGATAAGCTAAGTAGAGGAGAGATCTCTAATCATCTTAGTATATACACTAGTATCAAGGTTAACATCTGTTTATCTTGGAAATGGAGGTGAAAAAGCTTCACAATCATGAAGTTAAATTAGATAAGGTACCGTATAGTGAAGCTCAAGAAGGTGCGACATATAAGACTGGAGAGTAGACACGAGCATCATACCCTTTTTCTTAAGGGTATATCCCTGATCTCTTTTTCTAGGAATTTTATGCATACTTTCTAGCTTTTAAGGTATATCCTCTAGGACATATCATCGATCCTAAGGTAGAAGCCAATCGATGTAAACATGTATTTGAAACACGTTATGATTTATGGTTGCAAGTAGTTGCTCGTGAATGCATATACACACCATAGGCGCTAGAACAACTAAGTCACTTTCATATTGCATTCGCATATATGTATTTGTTTACAGATTGAACTCAATGTGCTATCATATGGACATTGCATTTGAGTGAATGGTTGTGCACTCATATAGAAATTATATGTATCATTAGGATTGCATACATGATTGGATGCATGGCACTGACATAATTCGCATTAAGGAGGTCGACTGAATCAGTAGACCGCCTGATTTTGCATTAGATAAAGACATATACACACACTATGCATATAAATATGAAATCATTTAGAAATCTTTTTAAGGACAATGAATTCCTGTGATTAAATGGTTGAGTAGATGAGTGATTGGATGGTAGGACACATTCTTCCTAACTTGAAGATTTCGGGGACGAAATCCTTCTAAGAAGGGGAGAATGTAACACCCCGTAATTCTGTAACATTAAGTTTCACAAATTAAAATATAATTAAATTTTAGAAGAAGAATTAAGGGAAACGGGTTATGCCATTGCATTCGTCTCGAAATTCTGCTTGAGATAAAGTCCGAGTTTGCGTAAATGGACTCCGTATGAAAAAGATATCCTTAAATTAAATATTGCAGCAAAACATGAAAAAAGAGGAATGAGAAAAGAATAATGTTTAGCATTGTTCTGACTTTTGTAAGCAAAAGATTTAGTAGCTTATTTGGTTGGAACACATGACTTGCATACAAAAGGTACAGAGTTCGATCCCCACAGCGCCCTATTTTTGTTTTAGGGGAATGGCTTAAAATAGCCTAGTGTGAACGCAGTTCAAAAAGTGGTTTAGTGTGAAAATGGGTAATTGGGAAGATAGATAAAAAGAAAAAAATTAAATATATATAATATATATATATATATATATATATATACATACGCATTTATATATATATGACGTGTATGCATCATGTAGCGTACGTTGTGCATTTTTGGTCGTCAAGGATTGTTTTTTTAAATGGCCTTCCCCAATTGGATTTATGACAAATTAAAAGTAAGAAATGATTTATTCATATATATATATATATATATATATATATATATATATATATATATATGGGTAATTAATATAAACGGTAAAGGGTAAATGTATCTATTAAATACGTATTTACGTTTGAATTGATTGACAATAAATAATAAAAAGAAAAGATGAACAATAGAATATCACTTTTGTTATGTTAACATTAGAATAACATTTCGTTAAGAAATGTATATTTAGATTAAAATGTTTATTCAGATTAAATTGACATTTCAGTTAAGAAATGTTCATTTAGCTATTATTTTGTTTTAAATAAAAAAATGACCTTTTGGTTATGATATGTTAGGAAAGAACCAATGTGTCATTTATGAAAAAAATGAACATTTAATATGCTGAGTCAATGCTGAGTCATTTCTGACTCATTGCTGAGTCAATAGGATAATTCTATCTTGACTGAACGGTTGTGGTCATTTCTAGGATTAATCAAACGGCCTAAATTAATCCTAAAATTCTATATATACAACCTAGCTCTTAACCTAATTCACACAATTAAACTTGGAGCCGTCACGCTGCTGTAAGATAGCTTGGAATAGCCGCCGCCTAAAGCTTAAAGACAAACAAAGCTAGAACAAATCTAATTCAAAACTAAGAATCAAAACAACTTCTACCCAAAGGAACGCATCTCAATTTCAGAACCTCAGATCTCATAAAAACAAGACCGTCTTGCGTTGTAAGTATAGTGGCTCTTTAGTTGGGAATGCGATTAAGACATGATTTGATGTAAATTGTAATATGGAATTATATCAGTGTTGATGATGTTGTTTTATATTTGTTATTTGTGATAATTTGAATGTTGTTGTGATTGAATCTTTTATGTATTGTGAATCAAACAATCAACACCTTATGCGAATTGTATGTATACAGTTAGATCTAAATATATGCTTATGCAAGTTAGATTTACACAAATATTTATATGATTCATGTAGGCTCTATGTATATATGTTTTAAACCAATTATGCCTACATGACTAGAATAGATCTGTATTCACATGTTCTTATGCAATTGAGAACCTATAATCAGATCCATGTCAAGATCCATTTAGGATTGATATGAAAGTTTATTGTTAGATCTATGTTTATACATATGTGTTGCAAGTTCACATCCTTAAGTGCTTGTCAAAGTTATACATATAGTTTTTTCTTATGCCAGTTTTATGTTTGAGGTTATGCTTAGACCTATGCATTAACATGTTATACCATGTTGTTGTGGATTCATATGACAACTATTATGTTATACTATGTTATACCTTTATGTTAGGCTAAAACTATATGATTCATGTGACACCTATTTAACTAGGCCCAATATTTATATGCACGTTTGGGGCATGTTATGCAATGTTATGATATTCATGTCGATTATTTTGCAAGTTCACAACTATGATGTTCATATTGACTATGTCGAGAATGCCAAGTTTACACCTATGACATGTTTATGTTAATGAATTATTTTTATGCCAATTTTGTGTACGCTAAATTAGGCTAAGTTTTTAGCCTAATATTATATGTCAAAATCATGCGGACGGAAAATTAGGCTAAGATTGTTAGCCTAATATTTAGACGGGGTAACATTGGGTAAAATTGGTAATTATAGGAAACTTGACATAAATTGGTTAAAAATCACATAAGTGATTTATGGCATAAAATGGTATTAATTATATGCCTAAACTAATGAGATTGATTGGAAACAAATTTGGCAGTAACTTGAATTTGAATAATTTACATAATTAAAATGTAAATTAGAAAATACGAATACGCTTAACCCGAGGTTGGATTGAGTTATGATGTAAACCTGACCGGACCCGCCCGGCTGTCTAGTAATCACAACAATACCTATCCAATGTGAGAGGTTAAGACATTGGGCCCAATAAAGACCCAAGGTTAGACTGAGTTGTGGCGTAAGACTGCCCGGAACCGACCAGCATACAGGCAGCCACAACAATACCTAACTAATGTGAGTGGTTGGTGCTTTAACAAAACAATTAAAGCTAAGTTAGGATTGGTAAGGTTAAGTTAATCTGAACACTTAACCATCTTAACATGTTAACAAGACAAGACTTGTAGGGGCTAAGTAACTAAGAAAACACTTAGCCAATTTAACATGTTAACTAGACTAGACGGTGAGGTTAAGTAAAGTTAATACACTTAACCAATTTAACATATTAATTTGACTAGAGGTGAGGTTAAGTAAATTCAGGACACTTAACCATTATAACCTGATAATTAGATAAGTGGGTGAGGTTAAGTAAATTTAGAATACTTAACCATTATAAAACGTTAGCTAGATAAGTGGGCAAGGTTAAGTAAATACACTTAGCCAATTTAATATGTTAGCTGGACTAGAGGGTAGGATAGGGTTAAGTTGAAACATGAAGGGACAATACTTAACCATTAGAACATGTTAATTAAACAGATGTTAGGGTTAAGTTAACTAAGGGAACACTTAACCGTTATAACATGTTAGTTAAAACAGATGGGCAAGGTTAGGTTAAAAGGGACACTTAACCAATACAAGGTGAATGGGTAGGGTAAAGTAATAAGAAATACTTAACCAATATAACTTGGTTTGTGATAAGGTTAAGTCAACGTGAATTACTGATAACACTTAACCAGTTTAACATGGAAAATGAATGGGTTAAGTTAACTTGTATCGACTAATGACACTTTACCAATCCAACTTGACGAGAAAGAGAACTAAGTAGTAAACCTTAGTTGAAAGGGGCTAAGTAGTAAACCTTAGTTAAGAAAACGACGATACAGGAAACTAAGTGGTAAACCTTAGTTAGGAAAACTAAGTAGTAATCCTTAGTATAACACGAGGAGGAGCGAACGTCCATCTGATCTTAAAGAAGGCTCCAACAAATTGGGTTACGAAGCCCGAGGCTTCGAGGGGACGTAAGGGTACTCTTGGTATCCCTCTGTGAGAATGTAGATGATCCGCCTGGGCTCACAGAGGTTAAGGTCTGCGTTATAAGAACCAAGGGTATGCCTTGGTTGCAATATAAGGCAACCTAAAGACTAGGATGGACCAGCGTGATTCGGCGGGACAAATGGCCCTGTGATAACGACACGTCGTCTACCTACCATCTTGAGTCAGTCAAGATACGCATGCGGAAAGGTAGAGAACTCCCAACAGACCATATACTTGCTATCTAGTTATGGGTGAGGCTGGCCAATAGGAAAGTGGGGGCATAGGTGGCAGGAGTATAGTTCTCGTGCTTGATTTTCTTGGGTTGCCTTTTATTAGTTGAGGGAGGGGTCAGGTGGGACCATAGCCACTGGAAAAACAGAAATTAGCATCTGCATCGGCAGATATCTGAAAGCTCCTAACCGAGTTTCGTGTTTCTAGAATAGCCCTGCCACGGGACTCGGGTCGCACATTTCAGGACATGTGCATCTAGACAGCGATAAACGATTCGCGACACATACGTGGGGAAAGTCTAGGAACATATACCACTCTAGGTAGTGTGTCCTAGACTAGGGGCATCTATCGACAGGTAGCACAATCCCTAGTTGGACCTAGGTGACATAAATCCTGAATCCGAGAAGTATTAGATAAGTCGCATAAACCCTAGTGAAATCTAGGAAGCGCTCGATAAGAAAACCCTTGATTAGATCTAGGTAATAAATAATAGATGTACACCTAAAGGCAACCACAATTACAGGGATTGGGATAACGTTATCATCTTTATACAGATTACTAGTTGGGATACTAGTTAGGTGGTGCAGATATATAGAATGGGGTGTGATAGTATATTCGATTTAAACTGTCTTGCTTTGGTTTATATTAGTCTGTTATTCTGGTACTGTCCCATTTTCCAGTTTACTCCTGTCATGAACTTTATCCTGTTCACATGCTAAAAGCCACTAGACTTACTCAGGCTTTATGTCTGACTCTGTTTTTTTTTTGTCTTCTTTTCTTCCGTTCCCCCCTCCCCCAGGTAGTCAGGGAGGGAATAGCTCTACATAGTATGGACTGTTACTCTTTCGAAGCTTAAAGACGCTTGGATATATCGCTTCAGACTCTCTTTTCTGCTGCTATGGCTGGCTTATGCTACATTGGGGAATATAAATGTTATTTTATTCTTCTTTATTTTGTAAGACAGATGATACTCTGGTATTGGAAAGCAATTGTTGTACAAACTATTTTATCAATAAAGAAAAGTTTTATTTTCCGCTGTTTAAATTTTGTCTGTCTTGTAATTTATCTGCATCTTTTACCTTAAATGCTCCACATAACTTAGTGCATTCCCTTTGTGAGTGACACTAACGGATGTGGGGTGTTACATCATGCCTAGGCTAGAAAGTAGCCAGGTTAAAATAAAAGGGAAAGGTGATGGAAAGATGGCAATAGTGATTATTCTAACATAGCTGGCATAAATATATATACTGGCATAGACATGTAATTAGCATAATAATAAGGTGGACACAAAAACAGATCTAGTGAACATGTGATGATAAAACTAGATCTAACATAATAAGAATGTCCTAATAGGCATAAATAGATATAAATAAGGATTGATATGTCCAATTAATGACAGATCTAAATTATCCACCACATGATAGGTACAAGATGATCTCGATGGAGAATTAGACCTAAATAAGTTTTAACTGTCCAAGTCATGACATATCCAAATTAACCACAAACATAGATTAAGGTTAAGATCCACAGATGTGACATGATAAATTAACAACAAGTGAATTAGATCTATAAAGGTAGATCTAGCATGATAAAGTTTAAGATCCACAAATGTGACATGATAAAATAACCAAAAGTGAATTAGATCTATAAAGGTAGATCTATCATGATAAAGTTTAAGATCCACAAATGTGACAAGATAGATTAACCACAAGTGAATTAGATCTATAAAGGTAGATCTAGCATGATAAAGTTTAAGATCCACAAATGTGACATGATAAATTAACCACAAGTGAACTAGATCTATAAAGGTAGATCTAGCATGATAAAGTTTAAGATCCACAAATGTGACATGATAAATTAACCACAAGTGAATTAGATCTAAAGGTAGATCTAGCATGATAATGTTTAAGATCCAAGAATGTAACAGATTCACAATTTATACAAATTTAAATCACATTCATATCACGTTTACTTTTAATCAGTTGAATCTAAAAGTAACTAACTCACATTGTTTGGATTTTAGAAGATAGAAAAGAAATTTTTGGTGTTGAATCTCAGATCTATTCTTGAAACACTTGAATCTTTAACCTTGATTTGTAGAAGAAGAAAGGATTAGATTTAGTTCAGACACTGACAGCATTTGGCCTCCATTGTTTTCTGTATGAGAAAACAAGAGAAATGAGGGTATATTTATAGCTGCCAGCCTCCAGAATTCAACTGCCACCTCAGCATTAGGGGGAATCGTACCATGGGTCGACCCCCACTTGGGTCCGGATACCCAAAGACTGACATGGGCGCAATTTATAGGTGCGCCAGTGTAAAAATACCTTGGCACACTTGTCAAGTGCGCCAGTTATCCCTGCTTTTATCGTCAAACTTCTACCGTTCATAATTTCTTCATACGTTATCCGTTTTACGCAATCCAGGTGTCTATCATGACCAGAATTTTGTGACGGACGCAATGATATAGTCCGTTTCACTTATTTCTGAATATTAAATTAATTATTCTTTAATTTATCCTGTTTAGTGTAGTTGAAATACGGGGTATTACATATGTATATATAGAGAGAGCCAACATAGTGTGGCACAATGCTCAAACATGTTCCAGTTTATTAAGAAGTCCGAATTTCAAGGCATACACTGATCACTTATTGGCATATTAACCAATTTTTAGTATAATATATATAAGGCCGGTTCAATGGCACCTCAAACAGTGGAGCACCCCTTTGGCCTCCCTTTTTTACTCCACACAATCACTTTCTGTCTCCCTTCACGATCTCTCTCTCCTCCTCCACTACATTCTTTAATATAAACGAGAGGTGGATTTCAGGGGCCTAATGGTGTGTTGGAATTTTTGGGGTGCGACTGAATATATATACACACACAGACATGCATATATATAAATATATATATATTACTAGATGTAGTTGGTTATTCACTCCAAATCGAAGTCATTGTTGTTTAATAATTCATTTATAACCAAAAATTTTTTGTCCAGGAACATCTAATAAAGTAAGTTGTACTGGGAAGATACCTGTGACGGCCCGCTCCGGACCAACCGACATTTCCCTTGAAATGCGTTGTGCCAATGCCCGACTAAAACGGGACGATCGTCAAAAGAAAAGAAGCGAGATGATGAATCATCAAAGAACCTGTGGTATATCTCACAGCGCATGAAATAAAATATAATAATAATATAACTTGGACATAAAACAGGCGAGACAGTGCGTAAGCTGAAAACTAAACCATTATAGCAGCGGAATCCAAAATACAGCTTATGATCCAAACCATTATTACAACTTCAAAATACTGTCTCTAGAGCAAAATAGAAAAGGTACACTACTAATGCCCAAACCAGTGACCAGCAACAACACAGGGAGAATATATGTAAATAGTACATGGGATCCTACTGCTCGTCTCCAAATAGCTACTCATGCATACAATCTAACTTGTCTATCGTCTACTCGTTTAGAAGCACCCAACGTAATTAGAAGAGACATAAAACTCTGGGTCAGAGAAAAGTCTGGTATGAGCGATAACAGCAAAATAGAACAATAACAGGTATAAATAATCATACCTAAACCTGGACCTGCAACCAAAGAGTTAACACAACAAGATGTACAGTACTCCAAGGTAACACTAACATAAAGTGTAAAATGGAATGCACATGTCATGGTGATAGCAACATCAAGCATAACAATAATCCTCACATCTCTCACTCGGTGTGTAAAGCATACGTTATCTACCACTTTGATCACCAAGTCCTTTGCTATTACTACGACCACTTTTCCCTTTGGGGCCATGATGACCCCACTGCATTGGTCATTAGTCAACAATCCCTTTCCACTATCACTTTTCCCTTTGGAGTCCTGACAACTCCACTGCACTGATCCATATCCATGCTACGATCACTTTTCCCTTTGGAGTTTTGACGACTCCACTGTACTGATCCATAGCCTATAATCCGTCTGTCAGTGGTGAACCAAATTTATGGATACTGATAAGCCCTTTGCCCATGTCCCCCAGCAAAGCCTAACTCATGAAGTTAACTCGTTGGTTACCATCTGAATCCTGAGTAATAACCTTCTTAATTGGACTCCCTTTGCATCTTGGGTTTTTTGGTCTCCTCCAGTTCGGTTCGGCCTCCCTTCCATTCGAGGTAGTCGGTTCGTGATGAGCATCTGGGTCTTGATGCTCCACCTCGGTTCGTGAGTCTCCATCCAGGGCGGCTCGATGATGCCGGTTCGTAATGAGTAGGCGGCTCGTGGGTGCATCGTATGGTCCGGTTCATGATGCATCGGTTTGTGAGGGGGTGTGCTCCACGAGTAGTGCAGGAAGTTCGTGGTCTTCATTCGCGAGCCAGGTCAGAGATGGGGTGGGTCTTGGTACCCTGGTCACGAGCCAGGGTCTTGTACTATTTCCTGCAACTTTACAACAAGTTATTTATGCCATACAACGGCGTTTTAGACCATTCTTGAAACACCCCACCTCCTTTAAGGTCTCTCACAAAGGGAATGCCTTAACTTTGGTGGAGCATTTTAGGTAAAAGATGCAGATAAATTACAAGATAGACAAATAAAGCAGCGGAAAATAAGTCATTTTATAAATAACTTAATTCAATCAAGCTTTTACAACAATTGTCTCAATCATACTTAAAAATAATACAAAGAAATTCTTTCTTGATTCAAAAGATTCCAAGTATAAAAGAAGCATAAAAATAATAATGACATTCCCCAATAAAGCGTGGACCAACCATAGCAGTGGAAGAGAGAGTCCAAAGCAATACATTGACTATCTTCGAGCTTGGAAGGAAAACAGAGCTAAGTGGTAACATTTCCTCCCTGTTAACCTGGGGGGGAGGGGGACGGAAGAAAAGAGGCGAAACAAAACTAGGTAAGACATAAGTCTGGTAAGTCCAGTGACTTTCAGCATATAAACAGGCAAAAGCATCATGACATGAATAAACTGAATATAAGACAATACCGTGATAATAGGGATAACATGATAACATAGGAAAAGCATAAGGTATGATAAGGCAAGATAAACTGAATGCGCTTCTACTCTTTCTATGCTTCTCTACTACCTTGTTATTCTGATTTTTATATCTATATTTATGCACCACCTAACTAGTGTCCCAGCTAGTAATCTATATAAAATGATAATATGATAACGTGATCCCAATCCCCGCAATTGTGGTTGCCTTCAGGTTTACATCTATTATGAGGATTCCACCTCAATCTGCCTAATTTCCATGAATGTGTTAGATGTACCCTTACTACCTTATCGATTTTCTCTTTACTTGCATTAGTGTTCCATGTGTCTATGTCAATCGGCCCTCTCTTGCGTGTAAATACACCGTGTTGGTCCTACCATATGGTGTATCAATCCTTATGATACCTACCCGACACGATTCAAGATGCACAGTGTATAACTACTAGTACTAAGTGCCTGCTTTTTCCCACTTCGGAGTACGTGCATTCCCGTAAACCGTCGGAACCTATACTGACATACCCCCGGCCACTGTTTTGACCGCTTATAATCAGCCCAGTAATCGTGCCCCACCCTGCGTAGTTTAGGGTACCATGATACATCTATGTGGGTTACTGCTGAAATGGGTCCCCGTTACTAGGGTTTCCTACTGGTTAAGTTTGTGGGCCTATATATACAAATATTACCCACCTACACGAGATGTACTTAACCCTCCCACCGATTCTAGCATGTTTTCTTAACGTTTAAGTTTTGTGGGCCTATATTTATTAATATTACCCACCAACCCGATATGTACTTAACCCTCCCACACATTATGTCATATTGGTTAAGTGTTGTCCATTCATGTTAACTTAACCAGCCCATTCATCATGTCATGTTGGTAAAGTGTTTCCTATTAACTTAACCCCATTCGTCCATCAAGTTATATTGGTCAAGTGTTCCTGGTTAACTCAACCCCACGTGTTCAGCATGTTGTATTGGTTAAATGTCAATCAATTCAAGTTAACATAACCCACCTACTTGTCATAATTACTTTGGTTAAGTGTTGCCATCTTGTGTTAACTTAACCCTACCACAAATCAAGTCATATTGGTTAAGTGTTTCTTATTACTTAACCCTACCCATTCATCATGCTATACTGGTTAAGTGTTTCCCATTAACTTAACCCTAGTCATTCATGTTATATTGGTTAAGTGTTCCTATGAAGTTAACCCTAGTCATTCATGTTATACTGGTTAAATGTTCCTATGAACTTAACCCTAGTCATTCATGTTATATTGGTTAAGTGTTCCTATGAACTTAACCCTAGTCATTCATCTTGTTCATTAGCATTAATTGATTTATTAATGCACCAACCTCTCACATTAGACATGTGTTGTTGCGATTACTGGATGTGCCGGGCGGTTTCGGGCAGTTTTACACCGCAACTCAATCTAACCTCGGATTTTTCTTGGGCATGATGCACTAACCTCTCACATTAGACAGGTGTTGTGGTTACTGGATGTGCCGGGCGGTTCCGGGCAGTTTTACACCACAACTCAATCTAACCACGGGTTAGGCATGTTCATCTTTAATTTACACATTTACCATGTATACCCAAATCTAGATTTTTTACATGCTAATTACCAAATTCACCAAAACTAGTCATGTTACATTTTACGCCCAATCTAGATTTAATGCTCCAGTTACCCCAAATTCGCAACAATAACAATTTTGCCCAAAACTTGATTTATATGCCAATTTCATACTCTGTTGTTCATGCTAATTCTAGGTTCAATATGTCAAATTGCATATTCCATAATTCATGTCAAATTTCCCCAAATTGCATCTTAACAGTTTTGGCATGCTACTTGTTCCAAATTATGCCAAATAATGACAATTTCATGTTATACCCAATTACCCCCGCATTCATAACGTACGTATTTCGAGATTCAATCCAAGATCATAAAATAAGGGGAGAAGCAAGATGGAACATCAAAAGGATAGGCATAGTCATATGATGATAAGAATTATTGGTCCAATAAACTTGATGTACTAAAAAGACAAGTTTTGCATGGAATACATCGCAGGCATATAGATATGATAAGAATTATGTCAAGAACTTAAAAAGGGATTACAATTACAATATACAACAAGGATAGATATAATTGGACCAGTTTCATAGTCAAAAATTGTCCCAAAGATATAAATATACTCAAGCACAGATTTCAATGAAAGGATAGCTTACATCAGGCATATTCTCATATCCATTTTTTTACATGTCACAATTAAATTTAGGTGTTCAAATCTAAAAAGTAACTGACTTACAAAATAAGGGAAAATCTTGTTTTTATGCCTAAGCCATACATCACTATACACACTAATCTTCTTCTTCCAAATCATAAACTATCATGTATATATATATGCCCCAATTTTTAGATCTTAAACCAGAACATGTATTATGCCTTATATTTACAGTTCAATTTACGCCCCAAATCCCAAGTCATATGTCCAATACTTTATGTTTTAAATCTCAAGTCATATGTCCAATACTTTATGCCTCAAATCCCAAGTCATATTTCCAATACTTTATGCCTCAAATCTCAAGTCATATGTCCAATACTTTGTGCCTCAAATCTCAAGTCATATGTACTTTATGTTTTGAATACAGCATGTGTTATGTCCTCAAATCAGTTACAACTCAACTATGCCCAATTATACACAATTTAATTCTTTTTCCCAATTTTAGCGCTAGTCATGTCCAAATCATTTATTATACCTAATTTTATTTCCAACGTACGTTCATCTCTTATAAGATCTGGCTCAGGCTCGCAGTAGCCTGGCTATAAAACAAAAAAGGGAAGAAGGAAAGAAGAGACAAAGAATGGACATAATATTATCAATGAGATAGATCCAAAGGATATAGAAAGGCAGATAGAAATAGGCATAATCTCAGATCTAGATTTATTACAATGTTAGAATAACAATTAATTTTTATTTCTGAAAGTAACATGAACTTACAAATTACAGAACGGTCTAGAATTCTGGGATCTGTATTCTGAAACTGAATAGCTCTCCCTTGAAGTAGACTATTTGTTCCTCTAATTTAGATTTGATTTGATTCTTAGAAATAGTTGTTGAAGTCGTTGAATCAGCCTTTTAATCTCTACTTGAATTTTAACTTGATTCTACGAAGGACTTGAGCAGCATTACCCGGTCTTTGATTTATTTTGATATGAATTAGGATAGAGTATAGGCAAAATGAAGTTGTGTAGAGAAAAACCTAGCCTTAGGGGTGTTCATATAGCATAAGGATCAATGAATCTGGTCAGAACGGGCGTCTAGATGCAGAAAAATGAATCTATCCTCGGATCTGGAAATAAGGGGAGGTCGACCCCTGGTCGACCTGTCTGACCCACGCCGACCCCCAGGTCGACCTGGATCCTGGGCGAGAAATATCCCGCCCAGCACGGGTTTGTGATTTGAATTTCGAAACTTTAACTTTGAATTCAGGCTGGTTTTTATTTTAAATTACTAAAACTTCTAAGTGTCATAACTTCTACATGTGGAGTCCGATTTACACAAACTCGGACTCAATCTCTAGCAGAATTCCGAGATGAACGCAATGACATAACCCGTTTCCCTTAATTATTATTTTAAAAATTAAGTATACTTTGATTTGTTACATTAATGTTCACTGAAAATACGGGGTGTAACATTCTCCCCTCCTTAAAGGATTTCGTCCCCTAAATCTTTAAGTTAGGAAGAATGTATATTCTACATCCATTGTCCGTCTACTCAACCATTCAATCACAGGCATCCATTGTCCTTTAAAGGTTTCTAATGCCATATGAACATATGCAGAGTGTGTGTATATGTTTCTTATCTAATGTAAAATCAGGCGGTCTACTGACCCAGTTGACCTTCTTAATGTGAATCATGAGAATGTCATGTGTCCAACATGTATGCAAATATCCCTAATCATGTAAATACTATATGTGTGCATGTTCACTCATCCATATGAAACATCCATATGATAACATATCAAGTTTCAATCCATATACAAATACATTCATATGCATATGCATATGCAATATGAAAGCGACTGAGCCGATCTAGTGCCTAATGTGTGTATATGTATCCACGAGCAACCACTGGCAAACACTTGCAACCACTTGCATCCACCAAACATAACATGTCTCAAACACATGTTTACATCCGGACTTCTACCTAAGGATCGAAGATATGACCTAGAGGATATATTTAAAAGATAAAGACTAGCATGCAAATAAATATTACAGAAAAAGTTGAATCAGGGATATACCCTCAAAAAGGGTATGATACGCGGATCTAGTCTTCAGTCTTCTAAGTCGCATCTTCTTGAGCTTCACTCCACTGTACCTTATCTAATTTAACTTAATGATTGTGAAGCTTCTTGACCTCCATTTCCAAAAACCCACTAGTAAAGATAGGACCTCGATCACTTACTACGCTAGAGGGTATCCAATGTAGTTGAACTAGCTTTTCAGGATAAACATATGTTAACCATGATACCAAATGTATATACTAAGATGATTAGAGGTCTCTCTGCTACTTAGCTTATCCATCATGTCACAAATCTGAGGGTCGATATCTCTCACGCAAACCATCCTAGTCGAACTTGACATCCCTCAAGTACAAGCCCCAAAGGCCTAAACCAATATCAGACAAGCACCTAAGGAATACCTCCTCCGAATTTAGACGATTTATGTGAGATGATACTGGCAAAACAACCAAACAATTGAGCACTTAACCGACTCTGGCTATCCTCGCCAATCTTGCTCCAAAACTATCGTTGATCGCATAACTGGCTTTGCATTGTCATCTAGATATATGCAAAAGTCTGTCTTGAGTTTTAGGGGGAAAACCCCTACCCTAATCAAAACATTTTGCGTACTCATGGACTATTCCAACGGATCGAAAATCGTCAATAGATACATAAAGTGATTCTAGGTAGCTAAGACAAACTGATTCCTTAGAATCGCACGAAATTTCGAGGGTATCCCCAAGGCAAGTAGAAGGTCTAACTACCCTCTTTTCACAATTACTAGTTAACCAATCCCTGCCTAGAATTCAACCCATAGATCATGAAACCTGGAAACATAAGCATCCCAAATCCTTACAAACCAAAGATAAATGAGCCGAACCACAAATTGGATTTGAGACAATAATGGGGTCTTCTACTATACAAGTACTAAGGTGCAGAGACTCAACTATGGAAGCAGATATAAATGAATGTGAAGCGCTAAAATCAAAAAGAGTACTAACAGGATGATCAAGAAGAAAAACTAAACTTTTTCAACATTAACCTTACTACCTCTCTCTCAGGTACGCTGGCGGTGAGAGCATGCATTTGCCTTCCGGAAAATCCTGTCATTTGTTCTTGCCCTTGCCCTTAAATATATGACCTGTTATAACATAATAAAGATACATCCTCTTGTTTTCGGTTTTACTAGTCTTTCCTCCCCTCCTTTGTGAACCAAGTCTATATCCATGAGTTCTTCATCCTTGGGTTGTGCTCCTTATCCAAACTCCCTTATTCTCATCTTTGCCATCCTTGTGTAACTTGTTGACAAGTCTCTTGAAAGCTGCCTCCATCGCATGAAAACCCTACAAAGCTTGAAAGAAAATTAGTTGTAGGTGAAACTGCAGCGGTTATAGATGGAAGTTAGGCACTTCTCCGCCCTTTGACATGTGTCGTAGTCTCATCAAGCCAACGAAACCATGCCGCGATGAGATTACCTCCCAGAATGCCAGGAGTCCCGGAGACTCAGGAAAGAAGGAAACAACGATTCAAACAGAGGATCAAAAAGATAGTGCGTATGGATTTGGGGAATATGCCTTTAAAACAAAACTTTTCTTTTGAAAATGCTTCTTTTAAAACTGTTTTGAAAATAAATTTTCAAATCTTCTATCTAATCTGGTAACCTTCAGCTCTGATACCAAGTGAAACACCCCACCTCCATTAAGGTCACTCACAAAGGGAATGCCTTAACTTTGGTAGAGCATTTTAGGTAAAAGATGCAGATAAATTACAAGATAGACATATAAAGCAGCAGAAAATAAGTCATTTTATAAATAACTTAATTCAATCAAGATTTTACAACAATTGTCTCAATCATACTTAAAAATAATACATAGACATTCTGTCTTGATTCCAAAGCTTCCAAGTATAAAAGAAGCATAAAAATAACAATGATATTCCCCAATAAAGCGTGAACCAGCCATAGCAGTGGAAGAGAGAGTCCAAAGCAATACATTGACTATCTTCGAGCTTGGAAGGAAAACAGAGCTAAGTGGTAACATTTCCTCCCTGTTAACCTGGGGGGGAGGGGGAACGGAAGAAAAGAGGCGAAACAAAACTAGGTAAGACATAAGTCGGGTAAGTCCAGTGACTTTCAGCATATAAACAGGAAAAAGCATCATGACATGAATAAACTGAATATAAGACAATACCATGATAATAGGGATAACATGATAACATAGGATAAGCATAAGGTATGATAAGGCAAGATAAACTGAATGCGCTTCTACTCTTTCTCTGCTTCTCTATTACCTTGTTATTCTGATTTTTATATCTATATCTCTGCACCACCTAACTAGTGTCCCAATAAGTAATCTGTATAAAATGATAACGTGATCCCAATCCCCGCAATTGTGGTTGCCTTCAGGTGTACATCTATTATGAGGATTCCACCTCAATCTACCTAGTTGCCAAGAATGTGTTAGATGTACCCTTACTACCCTATCAATTGGCTCTTAACTCGCGTTAATGTTCCATGTGTCTATGTCAATCGGCCCTCTCTTGTATGTAAATACACCGTGCTGGTCCCACCATAAGGTTTATCAATCCTTATGATAGCGACCCGACATGATTCAAGATGCACAGTGTATAACTACTAGTACTAAGTGCCTGCTTTTTCCCACTTCGGAGTACGTGCATGCACGTAAACCGTCGGAACCTATACTGACGTACCCCCGGCCGCTGTTTTGACCGCTCATAATCAGCCCAGTAATCGTGCCCCACCCAGCGTAGTTCAGGGTACCATGATACATCTATGTGGGTTACTACTGAAATGGGTCCCCGTTACTAGGGTTTCCTACTGGTTAAGTTTGTGGGCCTATATATACAAATATTACCCACCTACTCGAGATGTACTTAACCATCCCACCGATTCTAGCATGTTTTCTTAACGTTTAAGCTTTGTGGGCCTATATTTATTAATATTACCCACCAACCCGATATGTACTTAACCCTCCCACACATTACGTCATATTGGTTAAGTGTTGTCCATTCATGTTAACTTAACCAGCCCATTCATCATGTCATGTTGGTAAAGTGTTTCCTATTAACTTAACCCCATTCGTCCATCAAGTTATATTGGTCAAGTGTTCCTTGATAACTCAACCCCACGTGTTCAGCATGTTGTATTGGTTAAGTGTCATCAATCAATTCAAGTTAACTTAACCCACCTACTTGTCATAATTACTTTGGTTAAGTGTTGCCATCTTGTGTTAACTTAACCCTACCACAAATCAAGTCATATTGGTTAAGTGTTTCTTATTACTTAACCCTACCCATTCATCATGCTATACTGGTTAAGTGTTTCCCATTAACTTAACCCTAGTCATTCATGTTATATTGGTTAAGTGTTCCTATGAAGTTAGCCCTAGTCATTCATGTTATATTGGTTAAGTGTTCCTTTGAATTCAACCCTAGTCATTCATGTTATATTGGTTAAGTGTTCCTATGAACTTAACCCTAATCATTCATCTTGTTCATAAGCATTAATTGATTTATTAATGCACCAACCTCTCACATTAGATATGTGTTGTTGCGATTACTGGATGTGTCGAGCGGTTCCAGGCAGTTTTACACCGCCACACAATCTAACCTCGGGGTTTTCTTGGGCATGATGCACTAACATCTCACATTAGACAGGTGTTGTTGTGGTTATTGGATGTGTCGGACGGTTCCGGGCAGTTTTACACCACAACTCAATCTAACCTCGGGTTAAGCATGTTCATCTTTGATTTACACATTTACCCTGTATACCCAAATCTAGATTTTTAAATGCTAATTACCAAATTCACCAAAACTAGTCATGTTACATTTTACGCCCAATCTTGATTTAATGCTCCAGTTACCCCAAATTCGCAACAATAACAATTTTGGCCAAAACTTAATTTATATGCCAATTGTGTACTATGTCGTTCATGCCAATTCTAGCATCAATATGTCAAATTACATATTCCATAATTCATATCAAATTTCCCCAAATTGCATCTTAACAGTTATGCCATACTACATGTTCCAAATTATGCTAAATAATGTCAATTTCATATTATACCCAATTACCCCTGCATTCATAACGTACGTATTTCGAGATTCAACCCAAGATCATAAAATAAGGGGAGAAGCAAGATGGAACATCGTAAGGATAGGCATCGTCATATGATGATAAGAATTATTGGTCTAATAAAATTGATGTACTAAAAAGACAAGTCTTGCATGGAATACATCGCAGGCATATAAATATGATAAGAATTATATCATGAACTTAAAAAGGGATTACAATTCCAATATACAACAAGGATAGATATGATTGGACCAGTTTCATAGTCAAAAATGATTCCCAAAGATATATATATGTACTCAAGCACAGATTTCAATGAAAGGATAACTTACATCAGGCGTATTCTCATATCCATTTTATTACATGTCACAATTAGATTTAGGTATTCAAATCTAAAAAGTAACTGACTTACAAAACAAGGGAAAATTTTGTTTTCATGCCTAAGCCATACATCACTATACACACTAATCTTTTTCTTCCAAATCATAAACTATCGTATATATATATATATGCCCTAATTTTTAGATCTTAAACCACAGCATGTACTATGCCTTATATTTATTGTTCAATTTATGCCCCAAATCCCAAGTCATATGTCCAATACTTTATGTTTTAAATCTCAAGTCATATGTCCAATACTTTATGCCCCAAATCCCAAGTCATATGTCCAATACTTTATGCCTTAAATCTCAAGTCATATGTCCAATACTTTGTGCCTCAAATCTCAAGTCACGTGTTCAATACACTTTATGTTTTGAATACAACATGTGTTATTTCCTCAAATCAATTACAACTCAATTATGCCCAATTATACACAATTTAATTCTTTTTCCCAATTTTAGTGCTAGTCATGTCCAAATCATATATTATACCCAATTTTATTTCCATCGTACGTTCATCTCTTATGAGATCTGGCTCAGGCTCGCAGTAGCCTGGCTATAAAACAAAAAAGGGAAGAAGGAAAGAAGAGACAAAGAATGGACATAATATTATCAATGAGATAAATCCGAAGGATATAGAAAGGCATATAGAAATAGGCATAATCTCAGATCCAGATTTATTACAATGTCAGAATCACAATTAACTTTTATTTTTGAAAGTAACATGAACTTACAAATTACAGAACGGTCTTGAATTCTGGGATCTATATTCTGAAACTGAATAGTTCTCCCTTAAAGTAGACAATTTTTTCTTCTAATTTAAATTTGATTCTTAGAAATAATTGTTGAAGTCGTTGAATTAGCCTTTGAATCTCTACTTGAATTTTAACTTGATTCTACGAAGGACTTGAGCAACATAACCCCGTCTTTGATTTATTTTGATATGAATTAGGGTAGAGTATAGGCAAAATGAAGTTGTGTAGAGAAAACCTTAGCCTTAGGGGTGTTTATATAGCATAGGGAACAACGAATCTGGTCAGAACGAGCGTCCAGATGCAGAAAAATGAATCTGTCCTCGGATCTGGAAATAGGGGGAGGTCGACCCCCTGGTCGACCTGGGTCCTGGACGGGAAATTTCCCGCCCAGCCCGGATGTGTGACTTGAATTTCGAAACTTTAAATTTGAATTCGAGCTGGTTTTTATTTTAAATTCCTGAAACTTCTAAGTGTCATAACTTCTTCATACGGAGTCCGATTTACGCAAACTCGAACTATCTCAAGCAGAATTCCGAGACAAACGCAATGGCGTAACCTGTTTCCCTTAATTTTTCTTTTAAAAATTAAGTATACTTTGATTTTTTACATTAATGTTCACTGAAAATACGGTGTGTTACAATTCCAACTTTACTAAGCAAACGTAAAACATTCCAAACAGTAGTAATAACATGCAAGATCAACCATAAACACCAAAACAACAATTTAACATGTCAATATGGATCAAACATACCCGAAACCCATGTTTTTCTCTTAATCAAGTTTAACTATATCTAGCAATAGGATTAGAAAACTTAATCCAAATTAACCAAAATTTCTAACATAGGCATGAAATAATATTTCAGAATTTTTACATATTTTTTCATATTTTCTTGAGTCATAATTTCGCTAATTATCACTAATCACCCCTAATTAGCCGTAATTAGTGAATAAAAGGGCAAATCACTAACTTAGCCACAAATAAATTTTTGATCTGAAACTCTAACTGATGTGGCACGGATCCTAATGTATTCCAGCAGCTCTATCTCGATATCTATGCTAATCCGCCTTAGTTTGATGTAGATTTGGCTAATATGTGATTAGAAAGTGATTAAAGATGACTTTAGAAGGTGGAGGCCATTGCTAGGTTTGAAGAGATGATAAGTGGCAGCTGAAAAATGAATAAAACTGATTTCCCAAACACTATCAGCCTTCCCATAACCTAATCTCGAAATGGGTTATTGGCCTAACTGCTAATCACCCCGTTAAGCCCAATTATGTTGTTTTTCATCTTCCAAACCTTATTTCAGCCGTATCTCCCAAACGGTAAGTCCGTTTGATTAATTTGACCACTCTACGGAAAAGTAAACCGTCTTTTGAATCCAATGGAAGTGGTTTCAAGTCAAAAATCCTTACCAATCAAAAGTTATAAGCGAAACAAGATTTGCCAGAAGTAAGATGGTCATTTAAAATTCAGCAAAAATCAAGAACATGGGAAATGACCCCAATAGTCGTTCTCCAAAGTTACACGACCATACGACTTCATATGAAAATAAAATAAATATTCTACGATCCTCCGAATGCGGGTAATTACACTCCCCCCCCCCCCCCCCCAAGAAATTTATCCCCCGAAATTCCTTAACCAAAACATACAAATGTGTCTCGCATGCCTATCAGCAATTTACAAACAATCAAACATACATAATAGCACAATAAGCCTATCCTAGCATGCGGTTTACTAACAAGGGAATAACTATATCACGATCAAAATCTTACTAGGCAAAGATTTCTGGATACAACTTCCTTATGTTCCCCTCAGTTTCCAAAGTATAGTCATGCTCATTATCAACCCATTGGACCTTAACTAGTTCCACCGCCTTCCTCTGAAGTTGCTTCGTATTGTACCCGACAATACGAATCGGTGTGCGGTTCCCAACCACCTCGGGTTCTACCGTGATATCGTCCAACTGATTTGGTGAAACAGTCATATCAGAATCGTGCACGAACTTCCTTAACGGGGAAACATGAAATATTTTGTGAACTCCCGCCATCTTGTCAGGCAATCTAACTTTATATGCTAAATTCCCCACTTGCTCTAGAACCGGGAATGGACCAACAAATCTTGGTGCCAACTTACCTCTCCTACCAAATCGATCTCACTCTTTAATGGAAAATTTTTGACGAATACCAAGTCGCCAACGAAGAATTTCAAATCTCTTCGCCTTTTATTAGCATAACTCTTCTACCTATCTTAGGCAGCCTTCATTCGTTGTTGAATAACCTTGATCTTATCTGAAGTTTCTCTTATTACATCCGGTCCAAGCACAAATTTCTCACCGATTTCCAACCAACATGATGGTGAGTTGCATGGCCTTCCGTACAAAGCTTTAAATGGAGCCATACCAATACTAAACTAGTAACTATTATTATATGCGAATTCAACCAGATGCAAATGGCCATCCCATGAACCTCCAAAATCCAATATACAAGCTCTCAAGAGTTCCTTTAATACATGATTCACCCTCTCTGTTTGACCGTCAGTTTGAGGATGATACACGGTACGGAGATGTCATTCTGACCCTGAAGCCTCTTGTAAGCTCTTCTAAAACCCACTAGTAAATAATGGATCTTGGTCACTCACGATACCTTTAGGTACTCCATGAAATCTCACTATCCACTTCATATACAGTTCTGCTAACTTACCTGTCATTCTATTCGACTTGACTGATATAAACCTTGCACTCTTGGTCAATCGATCCACAATCACCCAAATACTATCATGACCCGATCTAGTCTTTGGCAAACTGTCAATGAAATACATTGAGACTTGTTCCCATTTCCATTCAGGAATTTCCAATGGTTGTAACAAACCATAAGGCTTCTTTTGCTCGGCTTTAGCTAATTGGCAATTCATGCACTTGGATATAAACTTTTTAACATCTCTCTTCATCCCTTCCCAGTAATATGTCTGCTTCATGTCTCGACACATCTTGTTACCACCGGGATGTATAGTCAGTTTTGAGTGATGACACTCTCTAAGCACTTCGTCTCTCAACCCATTGACATTGGGTATAACCAGTCTTTCATTCACTCAAAGCCATCTTCTCTATCAAGTCCATACTTGTTCATTTCCTCAGCATCGATACCCATCTCTACCTTGGAAATGATTTCTAATAGGTTAGGATCGTCCCTCTGGCTGGAACCAATCCACTCAATCAAAGTCGTCTTATTGTCAAACTTGCTAACATTTTTGGATCTAATTCGCACTTAAGTCTGAAATCATATCCCGCAATACACTCCAGTTGCTTCCATTCCAGAAACATAGTCCCCAAACTTGCATGTCTCCTACTCAATGCATCAGCTACCGCATTGCCCTTCTCGGGTGTGTATGCGATATTGAAATCATATGAAGCCAAGAACTCCAACCATCTCTGTTGACGAAGGTTTAAATCCTTTTAAGAGAAAAGGTACTTTAATGACTAATGATTAGTAAACAACTCAAATCTTTCTCCCAAGAGATAATGTCTCCACATCTTTAACACGAATACGATCGTTGCCAATTCTAAATCATGGGTAGGATATCTTTTCTCGTGCGGTTTCAGTTGCCGACTAGCATAAGCTACAACTCTACCTCCTTGCATAAATACAACACCTAGTCCGGTAACACAGACATTCGTGAATACCGTCATCTCTTCGTTCCCTTTAGGAATAACTAACACTGGTGCACATAGTAACTTTTCGTTTAGGCTCTTAAATTCATTCTCACACCTTTCGTTCTAAGCAAAAGCTTGATTCTTCTTGGTCAATTGAGTTAACGATGCCGCTACTTGGAGAAGTCTTGGATAAACTTACGATAATATCCAGCTAACCCGAAGAAACTTCTTATGTTTGTTGCATTCTTGGGCATAGACCAATCTTGTACTGTAGCCGCCTTTGCAGGATCCATGGCAATACCATTTTCTGAAACAACATGGCCCAAGAACCTCACTTCCCTCCTCCAGAAGTGACACTTAGAAAATTCGCTTTCAATTGGTGTTTCCTCAACACCTCCATCGCTATCCTCAAATGTTCCTTGTGTTCTTCCTCCATTCTTGAATAAACTAAGATATCATCTTATTCAGTTGATCCCTAAATACACTGTTCATAAAATCCACAAAATATGCTGGTGCATTGGTCAACCCGAATGGCATGACCAACCACTCATAAAATCCAAACGGCGTCCTAAATGTCGTTTTAGGAATACTCTCAGCTGCTACTTGGAGTTGATGAAATCCTGTTGCGAGATCTAACAGGGAGAACACTCTTGCTCCATTTAATTGATCAAACAGATCATTTATCCATGGAAGAGGATATTTATTCTTCCTCGTCACCTTGTTCAACTCGCGGCAGTCTACACATAAGTGAAGGGAACCATCTGCCTTAGTAGCAAATACAATTGGTGCTCCCCACTCTGAAACACTTCTTCGAATAAATCCCTTCTTAAAAAGATCTCTTACTTGCACTTCGAGCTCTCGCTGCTCCCTTGGCGCCATACGACGAAGTGACATCAATATAGGTCTGGCATCTTTCACTAAATCAATCTGAAACTCGATCTTTCGGTGTGGTGGAAGTCCAGTCACATCCACGAAGATGTCTGGATACTCGCTAGCAATAGGCACATCTAACAACTCATCATGAGGGATGGCTAGGGAATTTAGAAAACTAGCCATCATCCCATCACTAGGTTGACTACCAAACGCCACCCTCCACGCATCATCCGCTATAATGGTCACCGAAGACCCATCACAGTCGTCCACCGCCCCATACCTTTGGAGCCAATCGACTCCCAAAATAATGCCAAACCCAGTAAAGCCCAAAAGAAAGCAATCACAAGCAAACATACATCCATGACTCGATAAGACCAAATTATGACAAATCATACTAAGGCTAGATGAACCACCGATCGTGTTCGTCACAACTAAAGGTCTATCGACAATCTCGAATTCCAGTCCCACCCTATTTATCAAGTCACTAGATAACAAGGAATGGGAAGCCCCGGTATCAAACAACACTCGAACAGGAACATCGTAAATGTAAAGCATACCTTGAATAACGATGCCCTTTCCCTTCTACGCCACAGTCGGGCATTCGACGAAGAAGGAACATCGTTGATAGCATATGCTTTCACGGTCTGCCTCTCTTTAGGGGGTTGTGGATATTTATCCTTGAGATGTCCCACTTAGCCACAGTTGAAGCACTACCTGTCCGCTGGCCTTGCTCGACAATCTCTATAATAATGGCCCTTCTTGACACAGCTATAGCACTCGACATCTTTCTTATTCTACTTTTTTCTAATTATCCTCAGTTTAGTTTTGCTTCCTCTTACTCTAGGAATTATTCTTGCCTCCACCGCTTGCCTGTGGCTTTGGCTCCTCTACAGATGTAACAGCGACCTCGGTCTTCAACTTAAGGTAAAGGATCTCAGGACTCGATGCCTTTCCCACAATAGACTCGAATGTCTCATCTATATGATTTATCAGCCTTTCCCCCAAGTACTCATCAAAGCCAGTTATGAACTTCTCATTCTTCTTCTCGGTAGTATCGATAAGAGATAATCCATATTTCAATAAAGTATCAAATTTGGCAATATATTCCGAGACTACCCTACCATTCTATTTAAGCTCCAAAATTTTCCTGAACAGTTCTGATTTCTGAGCAACTGGGATAAACTTGTCACTGAAGTGAGTCTTAAAGTGATTCCAAGTAATTTAATCCTCGGGAGTAGCTTCTTTAATAGTATTCCACCAATTCATAGCCCGTCCTTAAAGCTGACGCGATGCCAACTTTCTCTTCATTGCATCATCGATCCCCAAATCCTCGAAGACGCGCTCACAACTATCAAGCCAATCCTGAACCTCCATAGCCGATTCTGTTCCATGGAACGGCTTTCCACCAAGACTAGTATAATCCTTGCAGAGCTTGGCGAAATTGGCACCAGGCGCCTGCACTGCTGCACCATCACCGTTAGCAGCATTAGGAAATGCTCCCTGAACTTCCCTAAGCATCTCTCTCACGAAGGTAGTAAACATCGTCCTCATATCAGGGGCATTCCTATTATTGGCCCATGTACCCGTACTCCTAATATATCGGCTCATCGTCAAATCTGTAAAGAGAAAACCATTAACCATCTCCTTATTAGTGCCCGTGCAATGCCACTTCATCCTTAGATATACTAATAGTATATATATATAGGTTTTGAAAACTAAAATATCACAAATATGCGCTCTTATACACGTATACTATCTCTCCCAGATGTCTTCCCCTAGGTTAACTATGCAACCTGGCTCTGATACCAAGTGTGACGGCCCACCCCGAACCAACCGACATTTCCCTTGAAATGCGTTGTGCCAATGCCCGACTAGCACGGGACGGTCATAAAAAAAAGCGAGACGATGAATCATCAAAGAACCTATAGTATATCACATAGCACATGGAATAAAATATAATAATAACATAACTTGGACATAAAACAGGCGAGACGGTGCATAAGCTGAAAAATAAACCATCATAGCAGCGGAATCCAAAATATAGCTTATGATCCAGACCAATATTACAACTTCAAAATACTATCTCTAGAGAAAAATAGATATGGTACACTACTAATGTAACAACCCGGAAAATGCGAGCCAATTTAAAATTTTTATTTTGGCAATTTTAGTGAAGTTTGAATATTTAAAATGGATTATTTTAAATAATATCGATGAGAAATTTATTTTGAATATATTTAGAACTTATATAGCTATGTAGATTGTCATTGGAATATAAATAATTATTTATAATTATAAAAGGAAATGAAAATGGCACGGTAGTTCGATAATTCGATTTCAAACTTCAATTGAACATACCGGGTGCAAAATAAACCGGATTTTAGCAAAACCAAAAATAATAGAATCTATTTGAGAATGTCTTTCCAACGAATCCGAAAAATTGAAATTTCATAGCGGGGATAAAAAGTTATGTCCATTTGAAATTTCAGAATAGTCGCTATGGAATTCTGGCCATTGAAAATAGCCTTTTTGCAAACGACCTCGGATTTCGACGAAACCGCTTTTATTGGGTCCGTGATGTCAAGTTATTGCTAGATTCCAATTTTCATAATTTTTCGAATCAATATGTGAGCGTGGCATAGAAAAACGCGTTTGACCAGTTTTAGTTGATTTTAATCGACTAGAAAATGGCCATTTTTCAAACGATCTCAGAATTCAATGAAACTAGTTTTGTTAGGACCGTATCGTCAATACGAAGCTAGAAAATATTTTTCTGGAATTTTTCGAGTTAGTATGCGGCCCCGGTAAATTGAAATGCGCGTTCAAATTCAATATATAGAGTTATATGTTGATTTTGACGAAAACTGATTGAAACAATCGAATCAGCTTGCGATACATATCCCATTGTGTTCGGAATGGGGGTAACTAGCTATGGACGACAGGCGGTGTGTTTCGTTTTGAGTTCAAAAATAAAAGTTGCTTTTTGAAGTAAATTAAATTAAATAATATATATTATATAAATTCCCTTCTCTCTCCTATTTCCCTCTATCTCGCACAGATGAAAAAAAATGGAGGATAGACGGAGATCGCGCGCCGCCCCCCCCCCTGATTCGGTGCCGCCGCCGCCAGGCACGGCCACCGCGCCCCAGACCTGACGCCCCCTTCCCTTTCTCCCCGTAACACCCTCACGCAACCCTCTCCTCCCTCGATTTGAAGCCCCTCCACGTAGAAACTCGCCTGCGCCCTACTCCTCCTACCCACGATGATCCTCCACCCCTTCGCCCTACTGAAGCCCGACGCCGACATCCACCTCCCCGCGTTTGACTGCAGCATCTTCTCCCCCCCCCCTTTGCAGATTAAAAACTGTAAGTTTTATTTTATTTATTACTTATATTAAAATAAAAATCTGATTTTATTTAGCAACAAGGTCGGATTTTTATAATTAAAGCTTTGACCTTTATAAAGGTAAAGACTATATCTTTATTTTTGAAAAACTTATATTTTCATACATACATGAAGAGTTTTTAAATAAAAGAAATGATTTTTCTATATGCAAGCACTGAATAAAAATATAATTTTTATTATATAGAAAGGTTAAAGATATAATTTTTATATTATAAAAAGAATAAAAATATGATTTTTAGCATATGTGAAGTATAAAAATATAATCTTTTATATTGTAGGAGTATAAAAATATAATTTTTATATGGGTAAGATAGTAAAAATATCATCTTTATAAATATAGCGAAATAAAAATATGATTTTTATTATATATATGTTGAAATAAAAATGTGATTTTTATAGTGATGAAACGAAAAGATTTAATCTTTATATTTGAAAAGGCGAAATCTTTATATTTGAAAAGGTGAAATCTTTATATTTGGAAAGGCGAAATCTTTATATAGAGAATAGCGTGATAAATATATAATCTTTATTATATGAACATCGATGTAAAAATAGAATTTTTATTTATATAGTAGCGATGTAAAAATAGAATTTTTATGTATATAGCATCAATGTAAAAATACAATTTTTATGTATATATAGTAGCAATGTAAAAATAGAATTTTTATCCATATGGAGTGATTATAAAAATATGATTGTTATATACATAGCAACAATATAAAAATGTGATTTTTATATATGTAGTGGCTACGGTCAACAAAAGTGGCAAAAGGCGAGAACAGCGATGACTTCTACATAAGAAGAGTCGTGGTATTGGATTAGCTAGTCGGTGAGAACTTCTCACTTTAAATTTCTTTTTCTAGTTATATATATATACTAGGATGCAGACGGTGCTTAGTAGCACCCGACACCCATCGTCCACAGACCATGGATGGCTTGTTTGTTTGATTGATGTGTTGTGAAAATTGTTTGTGATGTTGATGTGAAATCGATAATAAAATGTAGATAGTTGAAATAAATTAATTATCGTTAAAAAAATAATTTTTAATGTGAATGTGAATAAATAAATATTTATAAACAAATCAGCCGATTTGTTTATATACACTGATTTGACTGATATTGCTTGGGTCGATAAATTTTACACATCGCCCAACTGCACAAATAAAAATCTGTGTTTGTTGATTTGAAACCCCACACGGGTGTTTGGATGATATTTGGCGTACACTAATCCCAATCATTTAATTGTATGTCGATCGATTGGTCGACAGACTGTGTAAGTGTAGATTATTTATATTTGATGCTTATGCAGTTGTGTGGTGCACTTTGGATGATGGTTGATTGTTTATCGTTGCTATTATATACATGTGTTGTATGGAATCCATATAATTAACGTTATATGGTAATTGATTGGGCCTCATTCCAATCGGGAAAATAATAAATATTATAAAAGAAAATTCATGTGTTGAATATAAAAATGTTCATGTGTTGATAATATTCATGTGTTGAAACTATTCATGTGTTGAGTAAAATATTTTAACAATAAAATTTACATCTTTATCATATTCAAAATTAGAAGCTACTTCACGGTGGAGTCTAATTAAAAATCAAACGATAGATACCATAATTTTATAAAATATATTACATAACAAAAATAGTCATGTGTTGAGATTAGTCGTGTGTTGGAAAAAATATAGATTCATGTGTTGAATGGAATATATATCCATTTGTTGAATAGAATAACGAATTTATTGAAATATATAAAGCCGTGTTGATTAGAGTTGCGCTATTTTGATGTGAACGATATTTATATCAATTATATTCATTTTTATAATAATTATAGATAAAGAAGTGATTTCAAAATATAACGTTTTGAAAATATTATCATTTATATAGTAATGATATGAAATATTCAATTTTGATTTGAAATTGAATATTAAGTTGAAATGATTTTGAAAACGAATTTAAAACGATTTATAAAATACGTTTCAAAAGTAAATTGACAAAATATATATTATATATTATATATATATATATAATGGCCTGAATAGAATGCGCCGCGCCGCGGCAGTTCGTGAATTTCGACCATTGACTTCGAATTGACGTTGCGGGAGATCCGACCGTCGGATTCTCCTAAAACCGGAACCTTTGGGTTCGTATCGAAAAGAACTTTCCAATGAATATTATAAATTCGAAATCTAACGGTTGGATTTGGAATTATGTCCAAATAAAATTTGGAAAAGGTCGCTGTAAGAGCAATTTGATGGCCGTTGATGGAAATCGACTGTACGGGCCTTGGTAAAATTATTAAAAATATTAATAATTAGTGTAAAATCATAATATGTGAATTGGGAAGAACTGGATGAAAAACGCCACATTTGAAATGATAAAAATAGATTTTTATCGAAATGAACTAGTTTTGAACTAGAATTAAAATCAATTTATTTTTGAAATAAATAAATTGAATTTGAATTGGTATTGAAAATAACCAGAATTTCCAATATATATAAAGTGGAAGTGGATTTGAATCGAAATTGTATTTGGAATATTTCGATGTTGGATTCCGTGATTATACAGATATTGTTATGGGAATTTGAAAGATATATTTATATCGTTATTTCCACTACGGTATTTGTTAGTTTTAGAATTTGATATTGAATATAAGCCGGTATATTTTCTATTCAGAGCCTTGTATTTAATATCAAATGTGATTTGGGTTTGTCGTGAATCGTGTTTTAGGTGACATTGGTTCTTTAACCCAGTTAAAGACAGGATATTGATTTTTGAAAAGATTAAAACTAAGTGAAGTTTTAATGAATCTTTAATTAGATTGAAATGTGAATTGATAACTTAAATTATCAAATCTGAAAAGTGATCGAGAATGGAGTACCACCATTTTTGCTCCAAAGCGATAGTTAAATCTTTAATTAGATTTGAACGTGAAATGGTAATTAATTTTACCGATAACACCGTGGTGTTAGATATGGAGTATTACCAGTTTTCTCCATAGGATAAATAGGTTGGGATTGGGAAATAAAATAAATAATTACTTCGGTGTGGTTCGCTAATCCGACTAGTTTGGAAAACCATAACATGGTTTAAAATGATATTCAAAGGAAGATTAAAGAATAAATTTAGAAGAATTTATCTTTGATAAAATTAATGGGAACCTATTCCCTAAGAATGTGATTTTGTGAATAAAAGAATATTCTGAATTGGAATGAGGCGTTTGTTGTGTTTGTGTAAATTTATCATATACGTGGGTTATTCAGAAAGGCCAGGTTTATACCCATTCTGAATAACCGATTCGACGAGATGTCGAAGATGAAGACGGTGGTTGAAGACCGGATGTCTTCACATCGTTTGGGTGATTACTGATGATCTCGATTAGGTTGTACATCCAAGATGAGGGAAATAGTTGGTGATCGTCCAGACGTACTTGGAGATCGATGGATATGCGAGGAAAGTGCCTCCGGTTTCGTTCAGACCCAGAACGAACTTGTAAATGGATTGTGTGTCTGACATTGGATTTTATTATGTGTTGATTGATCTCTATTAAATATACATCTTTTTGGCGGAAGAGAATTTATTCTCTTGCTTAACGCCCTTCTCTGAGACGTATGAGCTCAGAGGTTGTATATCGATGGACATCAGTCGCATGGAGTGAATTGCCAGTGTGGCACGCATAAGTGGCAATTGATCAAGGCTTCTGTTGAAAAGCAAAGTCTTGTGGTTGATGATTAAAGCACGGCCTGTGTGGCGCAGCTTTGTGTATAGCGTGAATTCGCGAGCATCACACCTCGATATGAGTCAAAAATGGGATAGTGACTGCAGGGAGAGCACAACGTTTCTTTCTAGATAGGGTGGTGTCAGTGACCTACCAGCCCTGACATTTATATACTTTTCACCTTTGTGGTTGTTGGAATGCGAGGCGCCTCGGATATAGGTCTGTAAGGACCGGGAAATGTGTGCTCAGGAATAACTAATCCTCCAAAGTTAGGTGAGGACCGGCCCTGAAGATCCAAGGATCATAGTGGGGTCCTGGGACATTTGCTAGAGTGTCTCGAATCGGAGAGGAGCTTGCCCCTTGCCTCGACTCATGACAGAAATCCAATTTCCAATACGTGATATTGCGGTTTTAATTGTAGAACTAGTATGGCGACATGATATATGGTACCCATGTCGTCTATGATTGATATTTATGATTGAAATTGTTTTGACACTTTACACTTATAACAGTATCAAATGATTTGTTTTGAACGTACCAAGCATGTTTGGCTATTATAAGGGAAAACCCTATCCTCCGGCTTGCGTTGCATTGTGTGATGGGACCTGGGTCTTATAATAGCTTCATTTTTCCTAAGAGCATTGCGCTATTTTGTTATATGCACTAGTATTCTCGGGAGGAAACCCGTTCCGTGTTATACGACGTGGTCCCATGAATTACTCTCTTTTAAAGTTTTAAATAATTGTTTTAGTTCTCACACCAGTCAAATGACTGACCTGGAGTTTATTGTTTTAACCTAAACTCTGGGTGCCCCTATTTTCCACACGGGCAGCTAGTAGTTTTGGTTTTGCAGATTTATATTCACAGTAACCTGGTTCACAGCTGGAACGATGCTCGGAAAGCTCTATATCCGTATATCTCTTTCAGTTGTGTTTTGTATTATTTTCCGCTGCGATGTATTTAAATGTAATTTATTGTAATCACTGATATTTGTTGTATAACATTTATTTATACTCTGTATATTCTTGTATTCTGATGGAATTGTTGTAATAAGCAATGAAATGTTCTTCCGTCTGCGTTCTATTTTGTCTTGTCCTCAACGCAATCCGTGCTTTCCTTCATGGGGAAGTTCGGGTCGTGTCAACTAATGCCCAAAGTAGTGACCAGCAACAACACAGGGAGAATATATGTATATAGTATGTGGAAGCCTCCTGCGCGACTCCGGATAACTACTCGTGCTTTAGTCTGCTCGTTTAGGAGCACCCAGAGAAATTAGAAAAGATATAAAACTCTGGGTCAGACAAAAGTCTGGTAGGAGCGACAATACAAAACAGAACAGTAACAGGTATAAATAATCATACCTGAACCTGGACCTATAACCAAAGAGTTAGCACAACAAGATGTACAATACTTCTAAGGTAGCACTAACATAAAGTGTAAAATGTAATGCTCATGTCATGGTGATAGCAACATCAAGCATAGAAATCATCCTTACATCTCTCACTCAGTGTGTAAAGCATACGATATCTACCAATTTGATCACCAAGTCCTTTGCTATTACTACGACCACTTTGCCCCTTTGGGGCCATGATGACCCCACTGCACTGGTCCATAGTCAACAATCCCTTTCTACGACCACTTTGTCCTTTTGAGTCCTGACGACTCCACTGCACTGATCCATAGCCATGCCACGATCACTTTTCCCTTTGGAGTCTTGATGACTCCAATGCACTGATCCATAGCCTATAATCCGTCTCTCAGTGGTGAACCAGAGTTATGGATACCGATAAGCCCTTTGCACACGTCCCATAGCAAAGCCCAACTCATGAAGTTAACTCGTTAGTTACCATCTTGATCCTGAGTAATAACTTTCTCAGTAGGACTCCTATTGCATCTCAGGTTTTTTGGTCTCCTCCAGTTTGGTTCGGTCTCCCTTCCATTCGAGGTAGTCAGTTCGTGATGAGCATCTGGGTCGTGATGCTCCACCTCGGTTTGTGAGTCTCCATCCAGGGCGGCTCGATGATGCCGGTTCGTGATGAGCAGGCGGCTCGTGGGTGCATCGTATGGTCCAGTTCGTGATGCATCGATTCATAAGGGGGTGTGCTCCACGAGTGGTGTAGGCAGTTCGTAGTCTTCATTCGCGAGCCGGGTCGGAGATTGGGTCGGGTCGTGGCACCCCGGTCACGAACCGGGGTCCTGTACTATTTCCTGCAACTTTCCAGCAAGCTATTTACGCCATACGACGGCATTTTCGACCATTCCAACTTTACTAAGCAAACGTAAAACATTCCAAACAGTAGTAATAACATGCAAGATCAACCATAAACACAAAAACAACAATTTAATATGTTAATATGGATCAAACATACCCAAAACCCATGTTTTTCCCTTAATCATGTTTAACTATATCTAGCAATAGGATTAGCAAACTTAATCCAAATTAACCCAAATTTTTATCTGAGTCATAAAATAATATTTCAGAATTTTTACATATTTTTCCAAATTTTTCCGAGTCATAATTTTGCTAATTTTCCAAATATTCTACATACTCTTTATACTTTATCCAAACTGTGCATTTTCATCTCCCCTTCCCTTTTATCTTAAAAATATTTGATATACCAGTTTTTCGATGCGATTGTCTTCCATTAAGGAAACCCAGAATCACGGTCTTCTAATATAACTCTGAAATATAATATTACTTGCATTTACTACTATTCTAAATTTTCCACTCATAGCTTATCAACTATTTACTGAGTTCACTTGCCTGTTGTACAGTATGCATATACCACTCAATGTAGTTTATCAAATTCGAACCCAAACAAAATGTGAGAATGATGACAGGTAATGTTGTGTTGTTCGTTTGTCTTGCTTCTTAGAGGACAGAAAGGTAACCGTTTGATTTTTGGGTTATAATCTATTTACTTAATCCTCCCACTGCCAACTATCCTGTTTTAAAGAGAAAAAGTAATAAAAATATGAAATATATACCAGTTTAAAATATATGATTGTTTATTCAATTATATACATGCTTCTTCCAATAAATTTATTTTATAATTTTTTTCTTTTTTCATTATTATTAAATTCCCTTTTGGATTCTGCCTATCTATTCTATTCAGGCTTAAACTTAACTAGTGATCATCTCATTATGTGGATAACGATAGTGATTTTTTCAATAGAATAGAATAAAAAATTCAACACTCAGGATTTTTAGTACCCATTGCCCGTATGCGTAGCACGGGGTGCATATGAAACACCTAAAAACCTGTTTGCAGCAGTCCACATGCTATCCGTACCCGGTATACTATGGAAGATTAGTATTATTTACCAACAACTTCAGATTTAGTTTGATCAACATTCTTTAACTGCAACCTACATGTACCTGATGTGGAGTAAACATTTAGTAAATGGTAAAGAAAATTTTTGAACTTTAGCACCCATCAGACACATTTAGTTGAGTAATTAATGGTAGTCACACATAAATTAGTAGAGAATGCTTGAAAAAAATTACTTTAATGTCAGCAACCAAGCTGTGTGATGTTAGCCGTAGTAGGTGTATGAAGTACATACTATATCCTATATTGTAAATTTATGTAGCAATCAGCCTTTTTTTAGAACCACCAAGTTCTGTATAATACATGCTTATGTCGTCATCATTACTCCAAACTTAAATTGAAATTCGTTACATGGTGAACCAAAATTAAACTCCATGTAATGTGATCTGGCGTACAACCACGGGAAATTTCATTTTGCTTACTGGTTGTTTGTAAAGCATACAGTCTAGTCGTTTGTCTTATACCTATACGTGCTTCTTCCGAATATGTTTATACTTGGTTGCACCATTCACACACTTAAGTTGACATGCTGTTGATACAAAACTTTTAAACCTCATTGTAACACCCCGCGAATTCTACAACTGGGAAATTCATAAATTAAAGTATAATTAATTTTAATCAAAGAACTAAGGGAAACGGGATACGCCATTGCGTTCGTCTCGGAAAAATACGCGAAATAGAGTCCGAGTTTTCGAAAAACGGAGTCCGTATGAAGAAGATATGGCCTTCGGAAGTTTCTGAATTAAGTTTAAAATTCAAACAGAATAAAACAGTTTAAAAGTCCAAAATGGGGCCCAATGGGCCAGGGCGGAAAAACACCCGCCTAACGCACCCAGGTCGACTGGGTTGTCGACCTGGTCTAACCAGGTCGACAGGGCTGTCGACAGGGCTGTCGACCTGGTCCAGACCCAGGTCGAACCCAGTCCACCCTGGCTGGCCTATTCTATGTTGGCCGATTTTCTGTGGTCTGCTTTGTCATTAGGGCTAGGTGGCAGGCTCTAATTGGTCTCTCCTTAGGATTAATGGCTACGATCAATCCAAGCAACATCAATGGCCCTAATCAGTTCATTACCCCTATAAAAACAACCCTAGACTAACCCTAATCTATTCATTCAAAAATAAGAACAAAGCCGCCATGTTGCTGAGGAACGACTAAGAGTAGCCACCAATTGGAGAGAGGATTAGGAGGAAAATTCTAAGGCATAAAGCAACTCAATCAAATCAAACCGCATCTTCAAATCCCTAAATTTGAGAATTCGCCTCACCATTGTAAGTAGAGTATTATTTTGGTATGAACAAATAATTGTGTTGGTTTGTATACTTGAATTGTGGCGATAAAGTAATTCATATTTGTGCGTTACTATGATTCTTATCGATTTGGAATATTGTATACGTTTGGATATTCTCGAATTATGTTGTTCATTATGAAAAACTACATGCGGTAGTTTTATGCAAGTATACGTTTGGAATATTCGCAAATTGTGTAATCCATGTTGAAGCTACTTGTATGTAGTTGATTAATTGAAATTCATGCAAGTTTGGGATTTTGCTACTATGCCATCATAATGTATATTTTTGTACAAACATCATTTTTGGGAAGTAATTAGAATAAGTTTGGGTTATCATAGTTCATATGAAATTATCATTAAGCCATGCTTTTGTGCTAGAAAATCTATTTGCAAACTTATGAATATGACTAGGCTATGATGGATAATTTGCATAACTGAAATCCATATTTTTAACAAGAATTATATGATGACATATGCGGTACATAGCTAGGTTAGATTCAAAAATCCCTTTTTGCAAGTTTGCATGACTAAAGTAAAAATCATGATTTCACGTTAGAAGTATTTATGCCATGGTTATGAACAAATTTAACTATACTTTTGTATTAGCCACAAAAGTAGACACCTTTGTAAGCATGTAGTAGTCTTATGAACATGATTTGCTTATGTTTGACATTATGCCTGAATAAAAATATAGGTTTATGTTGTAGTTAAAGCCTATGTGTCGATAGTGATATTCTTGACTTAACTACAAGTTTACATGCTTTGATTCATGTCACTTATGCTTTATGACCAAAGTATATGTCACTACTATGCAAGTTCACCAGTTTCTATTTTGTATTTCCAACGTCATATTGCAAGTTCATGCGCTCACATTCCACTTTTCGTGTATGTAATCACGCTTTAAGCCTCCCCTTTTCGCATGGCTAAGTTGGGCTTTAAAAGGCTAAGCCCAACATATATATAATAAACGGACGAGTTAAACGGGGGAAAATAACGTTGGGTTAAAATTACTAATGAATGAAAATATAAAATAGAAGGGCCCAAATTCAAGTATGGGTTGGGCCCATGATTGGTGTAACCTTTACACCATTAACTTAATAATGGGCCGCAAATATTTACATATAAGAAAATAAAGAAGAAAGACAAAATATGTAAATGTAGAACATACGATGTGTTTAACCCGAGGTTGGATTGAGTTGTGATGTAAACCTGCCCGGAACCGCCCGGCTGTCCAGTAGTCACAACAATACCTATCCAATGTGGGAGGTTAAACATGGAGCCCAGTAAGGACCCGAGGTTAGACTGAGTTGTGGCGTAAGACTGCCCGGAACCAACCGGCAACAGGCAGCCACAACAATACCTGTCTAATGTGAGAGGTCAAGGCTTTAATAAGACAATTAAGGCTGAGTCAGGATTGTTAGGATTAAGTGAACTAAAGACTTAATCAAAATGGATCATGCTAAACTAAACGGACTGGTGGGGGTTAGGTTAGGAAACACTTAACCAACTTAGCATGTTGGCTAGAGATAGAAAACCTAGTAACGGGGGGACCCTTTTCAGCAGTAACCCTAGAAGGTGTATCAGGATACCCTGAAACTAGGCAGGGTGGGGCACGATTACTGGGCTGATTGTAAGAGGTCAAATCGACGGCGGTGGTGTAGCAGTGTAGGTTCTAACGGGGTGCGGGCGTGCACACACTCCGGCGCAGAAAAATAAAGCACTGGGCACCAGTAGCATACCTGTGCATTCTAAGGTTGTGTCGGGCCGCCGCCATGGGACTTGATACACCCCATGGTGGGACCAGCATAGGTAACTGCAACATCGGGGGCCGTAAGACACATGTAACTATTGAGTAGGAGCCGGTCATCATAGAATGGATCACATCACCCTGATTATGGGGTGCCAGTTGGAAACTAGTTTATACGGGTTCAGAGATTAACATGGGGTACGATAGTATATTCGACCCTAGACAACTTAACCAAGTTATAGCGCTTTTCCACTTCTTGTTTATACTTATCATACCCAGTTCTTTATTCATAGACAAAATAGTACTAGACTTACTCAGGCTTTATGTCTGACTCTACTTTTCTTTCGTCTTCTTTTCTTCCGTTTCCCCCCCCCCCAGGTCCACAGGGAGGGAACACTGCAGCTTGACCAGCCTTAACATCCAGCTTGAAGAAGAGAAATGTATTGCTTGGACCTTTTCGTTTGAACTATGGCTTTGGACAAACTCTATGGGGCTTTTGCAGTTTATCTATGTTTTATTTATGCTTCTTTAAATAATGTAATCAAGACAGATTATGAAAGAGTTATGTTATGTTTTGGAAAAGATGTAAGACAATTATGGTGATGTTGTTGTAGCACGTATTTGCTTTCATGAAATAAAAGTTTGTTGATTTTCCGCTGTTTACAAATATGTGTTCTTATATCTGTCTTGTATATCTGTGACTTATACTTATAAACCTCCACCAAAATTAGGGCATTCCCTTTGAGAGTGACCCTAACGGAGGTGGGGTGTTTCACTCATCATGCTTCACATGACTAACAACATTCAACCTATAATGATATTCATTCAGATATCTAATACCTACTGGTTCTCCAACAATTTTAATTTCAATTTTCATTTGCATCCACATAGTAAATTAGCGTATTTGCATCATTTTAATGTACAATGCCAACCATATCTCGATTCAGACAGAGTATGTTGTGTTGGATAACATTCTTTAGAATCAAGAAAGCAAAAACTCCTATGTACTGACCCATCCTCATCTTCCCTCGCTATTTTAAAATACACTCATCTGCTGCTTTCTTCCTTTTTTGGCTACTCGCTTTTACTTGCACCCAACTGTTGTCGATTATTTTGATAATTTTTCGATTACTTACCGATGTTTACTCAAAATACTACTCATGAATTTTTAAGCTATTGAAGAATTATGCGGTTGAATGGATATATAATGAATAATTGATGACATAAATTTAAGATAGAAATTTTATTAAAGAGAGTTATGATATAGATTGCAGAATGTTTTGTAATAATCGAACTGACTATTTTACAATGCGGAAAGGCACATTATATAAACAATTTGACTAATTGGGCCGAGCCCATTTATACAATATAATGTAAATAGTTTATCGGGTAATCCAGTGAAAGTTAACCCGAATATAAATGAGAATATATCATCGGTTGGTTGCCTTTTTCTCATTTTAATAGCCCCTCTCAATTCTAGGGTTAGGGTTATCTAAACCCAAGATTGTCTTCGTGAGTAAAATGGCGACTTTACAATAAAACCTTCCTCTAATTGTGACCCCTTATAATTTTGAAGGCAGACTTGAACATGATCTAGTTTTATCTCCTCTATACGAGGTTGTAAAGCTTGGATTCTTCGAGTTGAGGCCTTCAGCTTCATTTGAAGTAGATCTGATATGCTTTGAAATGTTTGAGCCTGGATCTGTGAATTGTAATGAAGGAATTGATGATTTGAGGTCATTTCGATTTCTAATCTTTAGCTCATCACACAGCCTTTGAAAATTCCTTGCAGACAGTGCTTTGGTCAAGATGTCATCTCGCTGATGATAAGAAGGTATATAATTTACTTGTAATTTTCCTTCCTTTACTAGATCTAGAAAAAAATAAATGTCTATTTCGATGTGCTTTGTTCTTGCATGTTGAATAAGATTGCTTGACATATAGATAGAACTTTGATTATCATACCAAATCGTAGCTTTAGTATCTGTACTGAACTTGAGTTGTCTAAGTAGTTACTGTAAGCAAGTAATTTCGGTAGCTATACTAGCAATTCTCCAGTATTCTACTTCTGCACTTGATTTTGAAATTGATGATTGCTTTTAGAACTCCATGATATTAGATTTTCATCAATGTAAACACAATATCGAGTGATTGATTTTCTGTCATCTGGATCAACTGCCCAATCTGAGTCTTAATAACCAGTGATATTAAGATTTCTGCTTTCTTTAAGAGTTAATCCAGCATTAGTTGTCCCTTTAAGATAACTGAGAATCTGCTTAATTGCTTTCCAATGCACGTATTTTGGATCCTAAAAAAATTGAGAAACTTTATTAACACTAAAGGCTATATCAGGACATGTTATGGTAGCATATAGCAATGCACCTACAACACTTCTATATTGTTTAATATTACTTATGGCTTCTCCCTTGAAATTGGATTAATGTTGACTTGAAATTATGGGTGTAGGTTGTGGCTTTGCTTTGTCCACGTCAGTCTTCATAAGTAGCTCAACTATGTACTTTTTCTGGCATAAAAATAATTCTGAACTGAAATCCATTGCACTTCAGTGCCCAAAAAAATGACACATTGCCCAGGCCTTTTATTGAGAAAGACTGATTTAGATAATCAGTAATCTGCTTTATTTATTTTTCATTGTTACCTATAACAATCAGATCATCAACATATACAAAAATACATACAATTGAAGTGCAATTGACTTTTGTAAATAATGAATTATCAGATTTAGTGGGATGAAAGCCAAGATTAACTAATGTTGATTAGAGTTTATCAAACCAAATCCTGGGTGACTGTTTCAACCCATAAATAGGTTTGTTTAATTTATACACAAGATTTGAGTCTTGTATGTAGCCTTCAGGCTGCTGCATATATATATATTTCTTCTTCTAAATTTGTAACGACCAGGATATTTTTGCATCGAAAATCGACACAAAAACACCATGTCGGGTATTCAAACATCAAAAACTCTAAAACGTTAATAGAAATAAGTCATAGGGTGAGATAAAAAGAATTATCAGAATAGAATAAGAAGAACCAACACAGGATCAAGGTCTCACATCGCAGTGGAACAAAATATAATATGAAAATAAATCTTTATTGAGATTTTAAAAATACTTACAATTATCAGAGTACATCAACACATCTGGACAGTTATAATAACTTGTCCTCGGATACAACACATAGTTGAAACACAACTATATAACATATCATACATCAGAACCTTTCCAGCTCGTCTCTACACATCATCCTATAACCTAAACCTATACAACCTGGTCTAACCCGAGCATTACAAACGTCGGATCAGTCTGGTGAAACAGAGTAAGGAAAACACACTAAGTTTAAAGGTATCACACAACTTGATTTTAAAGTCAAAATCTTTTCAAAGAAAAGTATAATAATAAAACCAAATCCACACATAAATATGGATGGTTTTTACCTTATGATAACCCAAAACATTTTTGAAAACAATACTTATTCTGATATTATAATAACGTCTAAATACAAATAAATAACAATCTAGCAGAACGCTTGCATCTCGCGCTCCATATACATAGTATACAATCAAAACCGCGGGCTCTTGTTGGAGAATGGATTTCCTGATGAGGTATAGGACCACCTTCCCGACAATGTACCTATGGAGATGAATACATTAGGGTTCAATAAGAACATCTTGCAACCCAGGCTAAACATGACCGGCCTCTCACTTCTCTTAAGAGTACTGAATATATCATTACCATGGTTAGGGGCAAGCCAACCGAATCGATAGCGTACACACAAAAATAAAAAGGGACAACTGAAGGCATTTAATTTCTCCAGATCAAGTAATGATATACCCTTTTGATGGGTGAGACCCACATAGCCATGCGACCTACCCGATTTTGCGTTATTTTTTGGTTAATGAGGCTTGAGGTTAACATTACCTTTAGAACATCATATCATAATTCACTTTGAGTGCCACATCGTCAGATCTTCCAGAAAATCACTAATTGACGTCCACAAAAATATATAGTTGTTAAACTAAGAGAAGTGCGCTCTTCTCCGCTATTAACAAAAATACGTTTGAAGAAATCAACGTACGTGACCCTTTTGGAAATACTCTGTCAGACACTCGTCCATAATAGTCATCCAGGAACTGGATAAACCGAAGGCACCCTCTTACATCCAAGGTATCACCCCATAGATCAGTAGTGAGTAGTCCTTGCAAGCTACAGATTTCAATTACGGTAGAATCACAAGTCATAATAACTTTGGCATACCAGACCAGAGAAATTTAACGAGTAGTTCTTCTGCTCATAATGATCCATGATCTTCAACTACTCCATCTTAAATCATCATCTTCACATACTTGTTGATTCAGATTGGTTTTCGAATATAAATTCAATCCTGGTCGTTTTGTACCAACAATCGTATGGGTCAGATTTTTGATAGTCAGTTATTTAACTATCAAATAAACAGCGATGAAAATAAAATGAGTTTACTGATTCAGTACTCAACATTACTTGGCATTTCTAATTAAAAACAATTAACGATAGTTAATTAAAAACAGTTAACAATAGTTAATTTAAAACTCTTAAATCTTTAAATATTACGAATATAGCTCTTTACTTCTTATATAACATAAGATTACTTTCAAAATTATTTTAGTTTAATTCTTAGGAAAATATCCCGTAATCATATCCAATTTTCTAATTTACTATCATTATCAAAACATTTGCTACATCATTTCCTATTATCTTTAATTGGAAATCAATTCATATTACCGCTCATTACGAAATCTCTTTTGTTTCCACATTTAAAACAATAACCAACCCTTATTATTTTAGAATGAACTCATTCCAAAACTTCACATGTCATTTCCTTTTACCTTGGAAGTACCGTTATAAATTCACACTATCTCCTTTTATTTCCTTTACTTCGGAAATATTATAATATATATTCTCGATTATTTTCATTTCCATTACCTTGGAAATTACATTATATATTCTCAAATCCTTTTTTATTTCTATTACTTTGGAAATCTAAATATATATTCCCAAATTTTGCAATTAACATTGCATTATTATTTCACATATGAAAATAACAAATTATTCTTAACCTCTTTCCCATTATGAACTAAAATCATCCTCAGGTAATCCTGAAGTGGTTCAAGTTAACTATTTTAATATCAAACAAATCTCTTTAAACTATTTTAATAAAAATATGGTTTAGAAACATTCTTACTTTTGAACATATCTCTTTTTAAATTTAACTTATATTATTTAGTCTGTTGATTTGAGTAATTTTTTAATGAAAATCACTTCTTAACCTTAACTCCTTTCAAGGAATTCATTTATAACTCATGTTATTATTACCAAATACAATTACTAAATCCTTTTCTAAATTCAATTACAAATCCCTTTTAATCATTCCTTTTTGAACATCTCATTTCGATTCCATTCATTTTTCTCAATTCCATTATTTAATAATGTTAATTTAAAATCAACGCTTTAATTTCACATCTCTTTTTATAATCCTTGTTTATAAAACTTAGATTTAATATAAAACCCATTTTTACCTTTATTTCCTTTACTTAATTCAAATATTAAGTAAATATTTATTTTAAGCTATCATATTCGCTTAAAATCCCTTTTTTAACTTCGTTACAAAACTCGGGTTTTTAATATAAAAACCATTCATAGCTCTTTTCACAATTCAATTAGATTTCATTTCAACTTCGATCACTTTTTAAATAAATTTCAAATAAAAAGTAATCTCCAAAATTATTATTAGTCAAAATAATAATTTACTTCAATCATTAACTAGAATAGCAGTAGTTAACTTCTTAATTAACTAAAATAAATAGTAAATTCTTTTTTTAAAATCTTATTAAAAAATTAAACAAACATTTGTGAAATTATTTCATTAGATTAATTCAAAAACAAATTAATTAATAATCACTCTCACTTAAAATGGTTGACTTAGTCAACCCAAAACACAGTTATTTCGTTAACCGATTCCAATTAGTTCTTAAATTAATAATAATATAATTTATTTAAATAATTCCATTTTAATTGTTTTCTTAAAAACAATTATTCAAATCTTAACCATTAAGTTAACTTCTACGTCATTTCTTATAAATCTAATTAATATCAGAAATTTTCTTTAGAAATCATTTAATAATTACTTAAAAACTTAAATAATAAATAATGAATATTTATTTACTTTTAATAAACTTTTATTTAAAATAATAGATTTAAAAATCTATCTTCAATTATAAAATAAATTTTATAACTTCAGTTCTATCGATTCACCTAACGGTAAATCAATATTTAGAAAACGATGATTTATAGGTCATATACTGCCAATTACTCAACCAATATTACCCATTGGTTTAAACAAAACAAATATTGAATTTCAGGTCAACGGTCAACAACCAAATCAATCATCCAAACTGAACAATTCATATGATGATAATATGAGAATACATAATATCTAATATATTTGGGAAATCCAATTGGATACCTCCAACCTGTTCTTCCCTGCATCAACATAGATTATCCCAAATAAACTTATTCAATTCAATTTAACTGATAATTTCTATAGTAAACAATGATTATTTAACATCAACCAATTAACAAAACAATTAAACAAGTTTATTTTATAAACGTGACCAGCAAGGTTAGTTACCTCCATTGGATCGAACCGTTAAAATAAAAATTTGGTTTTTCCATTGAAATTAAATGACGTTTAATTTCATTGGTTCAGTCAATATATGAATATATAATTAACAAGCAATCAACTACAGCAACCATATCACATAAACTATAAAACCCGACTTATATAAAATATAAGTGGGAAGAACTGAGTGAGTTTAACTCACCTTGAGTTGATTCGTTGTCAATGGCTCGTTTTAATTAAATTAAATAGTCGTTTAATTTAATTAAAAAATCCGGTTGATTCCAATCATGTCCAGCTTTGTTCCATGACGAAGTGCTCGTCAATGCGATTCTAACGGCACTTGGTTTCCTGAATTCTGATCATGTACGAGTAAGTTATAATTATTTTAGTTATTCGGTTAATTACTATAATTATAAGCTAATTACATGATTTAAATAATTCTGGGCTGACTAAAATGATTCATTGGTTTAGGCAAATTCAACAAGGCTGGCTAAATCTTTTGTTCCCTTCTAATTCTGGTTCCTGCATTTTTTCCAAAAGGCTGATATCAGTAATTTAAATCAAACATATTTAGTTATATAATTTATAACTTAATCAGAGATTAGCAAATGCTAATTTACTTCATAATTGGGTTATCAGGCCAACTAATATGCCTTCTTCCTCCGTTACTTTATACCATAATTCATTACTTCATTCATACTGCTTTGCTTTGTAACCACCTACTCATGAAATCCCTCAGTTCCCACTGTAGTTTTTCTCGATCTGGAAACAATATTGCTAGATTAATTAACGATGCTCCAAAATAACATTTTAATACTAATTATAATATATATATAATGGTTAATTACGTTGCTTATCTTCTATTATTTGAGTTTGCCCAATCATTTTATTTAAACGTGACTCGTCCTCCCAGTAATACTTCGAGCGTGACCCCCATGATTCAACCACTAGCCGCAGACGCTACAGACCACCAATCGTTCATCTGAGATCGCCAGAGGCCGCGCCTAAGCCTGGTCCCACGCCTGAAGCCGTTTCATGATTCAGTGTTGTCCTCTGCCCCCAATCCGTTCTCGAACGCACAGCCTTCGTAAGAGAATTCCGGCCATGTCGATCACCAATAATTGATCATAGCTGGTCTTAAGAAAGAGCTCACCGAGCTGAATCGATTTATAGTTAAGAGTTTTGGTATTTGATGAGAGGATCATGAGATAGATCGATCGGAAGACAGGGTTTTTCAGGCCATTGATTTATTTAAGTGGAGGCTGTTGGTTTATTTGACTATACGCAAAAAACAGATTAGGGTTTGAGAAAAAGGGATGGTATATATAGGGTAAGGTTTAAACATTGGGGTTTTTAGGCACAAGGACAAACCCAACAAAACTTTTATCCTTAAGGACAAGAGGCAAATATTTTAACCACAAGGACAATTTTAAGTGTAAATGGAGGAATTCAGGGGTCCACTATGATTTCATACTTTATACTAAAGTTTGTCCTTATGGTTAAATTTTTTGCCCCTTGTCCTTATGGATAAAAAATTTATTCACTTTGTCCTTCACACTATTTTCCTGTTAAACATTTTAATAAAAAAAGAAACTTCATACTAAAGTAACGTAATAAACCACTAAAAAAAATCTCCGATCGAGATGAAACTCCTAATCCTAGCATAGAAAAATATTTCGGACACGATGGGACATGTTTCGTCGAATACCGAGGTCAATTGTAAAAAGTCCTTTATAAATAACCCTCTAAAAATCATGCATTTAAATTTCCGACGATCACAAAATAAACCCAATCAACTTGAAAATTTGAAATTCTACTAGACCTTTTCCTTATGGATCCAATGCAATTTGTTTCATTAAATTCAGAGTTCGTTTGGCCAATCGTTATTCCTCCAAATTTACCCCTGCCTAAAATGGCCAAAATAAAATAAACGATTAAGGCGTTTATCGTTGCCATGATCAAACGGTAAGTTTTATTGACACGAAAATCGAAATCTTATAATAGTTTATTAATAGAAATCCAAGGGCACAAATTTCGTCGTACTCCGAGACTGTTTCCTAGTACGCTATTTTTATATGCCAAACAACGATATTTTGGACGCTAAATACTTGGTGTCCAAATATAACAAACTACCTGCCTATTCTGACTCTAAACGTCGACACGAACTCAAAATAATTGGTTTAATGGCTTAATTCGATCATCTGCTCAAGTTATACACAAATATCCCTTTATTAATTTAAATTAAATATGCACTATAGAAAATGACTGGGCGTTTACGGCTTCCGTTATCACATACTACATCGGTTTGCCACGAAAATTTGGTTTTTTTACAATAATTTCATGTTACAGTTCCAATGAAACTGATTTCATCGAAAATTGAGCCCATTTGCAAAATGGCCATTTGTAAGGCTCAAATATAATTATAAATAAAATATTATGTAAATTCTAAAATAATAGAATTAAATAATTATAAATTATTATTATCATAAATATCCAAATAAATTCGTTATATGGTTTCAAATATAAACCATTATAGATTATACAACTCAAAATCATCAATTTCGAGTTAAAACCGTGTCGAAATTAAATTAGAACCCTTTTTAAACGTTATATTTTAATAACGATTTCCATAGCGATTATTTTAAAATTTGATTTAGCTATAACCATCAATCTATAACAAGAAATCCGGATTTTTCTCTTTCATATGAAAAATATAATCAATTAGACTCAAACGTTTCTTGTTTCAAAGAATTCCGACTTAAAACGGATTTTGTATATTCAATTAAAGTTGAAAACACAATATTACGAACTGCCACGCCATTTCGAGATCATTTTAAATTATATATAAATTATAATGTTTAAATATCATTTTATAAACAAAATAAATATTAAAATCCATTAATATTACCAATATAATATTTAAAATAATAAACTAAATAAAATATTTGACTGCCAAAAATACGGGACATTGCATTCCCCCCCCCCCCTAAAAGAATTTTGTCCTCGAAATTACTAAGTTAGAAAAAATGTTACAAACACATTAATTTCCAAAATCCAATTTATTATAAAACAATAACCAATTCAATATTGTAAATAAAAAATATCGAAAATTTTCTAACAAATTATATTGCTGGAAAAATTCGGTAGGGTCTCCCATGTATGAAGGGACTTCTGCGATATCGCAGGAATAAATAATATATATACATCGACCCATACGGTCGGAAAACGGAATTCAAAGCCCAAAATTTATATTTTCGCGTAGGCATACCTTTTACGAGCGCTATTGAGCATACTTGCTCAATGTATATGTGATTTACTCAACCAGAATCTATTCCTCAAAGCCATCTAGCACCTGTACTTAACTCAATTTAATATATAAGTAACAGATATATGAAATTTTGATTAATATTTCAATATTCAGCAAGTCAACTATACCAATTATCAAAATCAGACATGAACACCATACATTTGCAAATACAGAGATAAATCATTAATTTAAACTCATATGCAGTTTCACTCCAGTTTATAATACCATAATTTATTTATAATTCCTTCATCTCAATTACATTGTTGATTATTTTTACTTAAACAATCTATCAAACAATCAACAATTAAATTTACATTCAATTTAATATTTATTTTGGCTTGCCATATTGGAACATCAATCAGTTAATATCCATTTGATTTCTATTTATTATTATTCATTCAAATTCCAAATTCCAAATTTATTTAATTTAATTTCAAAACCATTTCTAAATTTAATTTCGCTTAACCAAGTTAAGTTCCAATTCAAATTTTTAATCCAGTTTGAATTCGATTCAAATCAATCAACACACAATATCTCAATAATTTGATAAAATTATTTCTTTTCTATATAAAATTATATTTTGGGTAAAATTATTTCATTCACCCTCTTTACAAAACAATATCATGCCCATTGCCAGTCCAATGCTTCTCGACACTTGAACAGATCAAACAACACCAGACAAAACTTTTATATATAAATAAACTTTACAAATACGCTCTCACATATATACACTCAAACTCAGTCTAGGGTATTACCGACCTCATCTCTATCGAGTTACGCCAAGATTATTACTAAACCAATAGCTCTGATACCACTATAACGACCAGTCGATTTTCGACCTCGAAAATCGACATAAAAACACCATGTCGACTATTCAAAATCGAAAATATTGGAATGTTAATAGAAAGAAGTCCCAGGGTGAAATAAGAAAGAAAGAATTATCAGAATAGAAGAAGAAGAAGAACCAATATCGGATCAGAGTCTCACATCATAGTGGACCAAAATATAATATGGAAATAAATCTTTACTGGGAGCTTTAAAAATACTTACAATTATCATAGTATATCAACACATCTGGACAGTTATAATAACTTGTCCTTAGATACAACACATAGTGGAAACACAACAATATAATATATCATACGTCTGAACCTTTCCAACTCGTCTTTTCATAGCATCCGATAACCTAAACATGTACAACCGGTCTAACCCGAGCATTACAAACGCCGGATCAGTCTGGTGAACCAGAGTGAGGAAAACACATTAAGTTTAAAGGTATCACACAACTTGATTTTAAAGTCAAAATCTTTTCAAAGAAAAGGATAATCGCAAGACCAAATCCATACATAAATACAGACGGTTTTTACCATACAATAACTCAAAATATTTTTGAAAACATTACTTATTCTGATATTATAATAATGTCTAAATACAAATAAATAACAATCTAGCGGAACGCTTGCATCACACGCTCCGCATACATAGTACACCACGGGCTCTTATTGAAGAATGGATTTCCTGGCAAGGTATGGGACCACTTCCCCACAATGTACCTCTAGAGATAAATACATTGGGGTTCAACAAGAACATCTTGCAACCCAGGCTAAACATGATCGGCCCCTCACTTCTGTTGAGAGTACCGAATATATCATTACCGCGGTTGGGGGATAGCCAACCGAACTGATAGCATATATACAAAAATAAATAGGGACAACAGATTGCATTTAATTTCACCAGACTAGGTAATGATATACCCTTTTGATAGGTGCGACCCACATGGGCATGCGACCTACCCGATTTTGTGCCATTTCCCGGTCGATGAGGCTTGAGCTTAACATTACCTTTAGAACATCATATCATCATTCACTTTGAATGCCACATCGTCAGATCCGCCAAAAAATCACTAATTGACATCCACAAAAATATCCAATTGTTAAGTTAAGAGAAGTGCACTCTTCTCCGGCATCAACAAAAATACGTTTGATGAAATCAACGTACGTGACCTCTTTGGAAATACTCCGTCAGACACTCGTCCATACAAGTCATCCAGGAACTAGATGAACCGAAGGCACCCTCCTACCACATCCTAGGTATCACTCCATAGATAGTAGTGAGTAGTCCTTGCAAGCCACATATTTCAATCACGACAGAATCACAAGTCAAACTCTAGTGGATGAGACTAGAGAAATTTACCGAGTAGTTCTTCCACTCATGAAGATCCACGGTCTTCAACTACTCCATCTTAAATCAGCATCTTCACGTATTTGTTGGTTTGGAATTTATTTTGAATATAAATTCAATTCCAGTCTTTCCGTATCAACAATCGTACAGGTCAGATTTTTGATAGTCGGTAATTTAACTATCAAATAAACATTGATGAAAATAAAATGAGTTTGTTGATTCAATACTCAGCATTACCTGGACTTTCTAATTAAAAAAAATAAACGATAGTTAATTTAAAACTCTTAAATCTTTAAATATAACAATATAGCTCTTTACTTCTTATATAACATAAGATTACTTTCTAAACTATTTTAGTTTAATACTAAGCAAAATATTCCATAATCATATCTAGTTTTCTAATTTACTATCATTTTAAAAACATTTGCTACATCATTTCTTATTATCTTTAATTGGAAATCAGTTCATATTATCGCTCATTACGAAATCTCTTTTGTTTCCTTATTTAAAACAATAACCAACCCTTATTCTTTTAGAATAAACTCACTCCAAAACTCCACATGTCATTTCCTTTTACCTTGGAAGTACCGTTATTAATTCACAACATCTCCTTTTATTTTTTTTATTTTAGAAATATTATTATATATATTCTCGATTCTTTTCATATCTTTTACCTTGTAACATACATTATTTAAATTCTCAAAACCTTTTTATTTCGGTTACTTTGGAAATCTCAATATATTTTCTCAAATCTTGTGATTAATATTGCATTATTATTTCATATATGGAAATAATAAATTATTCTTAACCTCTTTCCCATTACAAATTAATATCATCCTCAGATAATCCTAAAGTCCTTATCTTAAGATAGATATGAGTTGTAAGTCAAAAACCGATATTTATTTTAATATCAAACAAATCTCTTTAAACTATTTTAACAAAAATATGGTTTAAAAAACTTCTTACTATTGAAAATATTTCTTTTTAAATATAACTTATATTACTTAATATGTTGATTGACTAATTTCTTAATAAAAATCACTACTAACATTAACTCCTTTCAAAGAATTCATTTATAACTCGAGTTATTATTACCAAATCCGATTACTAAATCCTTTACCAAATTAAGTTACAAATCCCTTTTAATCATTCCTTTTTGAACATCTCATTTCAATTCCATTTATTTTTATCAATTTCATTATTTAATAATGTTAATTTAAAATCAACGCTTTAACTTCACATCTCTTTTTATAATCCTTGTTTATAAATCTCAGGTTTAATACAAACCCCCTTTTTACCTTTATTTCCTTTACTTAATTCAAATATTAAGTAAATGTTTATTTTAAGCTATCATATTCACTTAAAAATCCCTTTTATAACTTCGTTACAAAACTCGGATTTTTAATATAAAAACCGTTCATAGCTCCTTTCACAATTCAATTATATTTCATTTTAGCTTTGATAACTTTTTAAATGATTTCAAATAAAAAGTAATCTCCTAAATTATTATTAATTAAAATAATGATTTACTTCAATCATTAACTACAGTAGCAGTAGTTAACTTCTTAATTAACTAAAATAAATAATAATTTTTTTAAAATCTTACTAAAAAATTAAAAAAATATTTGTGAAATTATTTCACTATTTTAATTCAAAAACAAATTAATTTATAATCACTCTCGCTTTAAACGGTTGACTTTGTCAACCCAAAACACAGTTATTTCATCAACCGATTCCAATTAGTTCTCCCTTTAAATTAATTAATAATATAATAAATAAATTATTCCATTTTAATTGTTTTGTTAAAAACAATTATTCAACTCTTAACCGTTAGGTTAATTTCTACTCCATTGCTTATAAATCTGATTAACATCAGAAATTTTCTTTAGAAAATCATGTAATAATTACTTAAAAACTTAAATAATAAATAATAAATATTTATTTACTTTTAATAAAATTTTATTCAAAATAATAGATTTAAAAATCTATCTTCAGTAATAAAATAAATTTTATAACTTCAGTTCTATCGATTCACCTGACGGTAAATCAATATTTAGAAAATGATGATTAATAGGCCATATAATGCCCATTACTCAAGTAATACTACCGTCGGTTTATATGAAACAAATATTGAATTTCAGGTCAGCGATCAACAACCAAATCAATCATCCAATCCGTATGATGATAATATGAGAATAACTAACATCTAATATATTTGATAAATCCAGTTGGATCCCTCCAACCTATTCTTCCCTACATCAAAATAGATTATCCCAAAACTTATTCAATTCAATTTAACTGATAATTTCTATAAAGTAAATAATGATTATTTAACATTAACCAACTAACAAAACAATTCAAAAAATTAAACACATTTTTTTTTATAAAAACGACCAACAAGGTAAGTTACCTTCATTGGATCCAACCGTTAAAATAACGATTTTATTTTTCCATTGAAATTAAACAATGTTTAATTTGATTGATTTAGTTAGTATATGAATATATAATTAACAAACAATGAACTATAGCACATAAACTATAAAACCCGACTTATATAAAATATAAGTGGGAAGAGCTGAGTGAGTTTAACTCACCTTGAGTTGATTCATTGTCGAAGGCTCATTTTAATTAAATTAAAAAGTAATTTAATTTAATTAAAAATTCTGGTTGATTCCAATCGCATCCAGCTTTGTTCCATGACGTAGTACACATCAATGTGATTCCGACGGCACTTGGTTTCTTGAATTCTGAACATGTATGAGTAAGTTATAATTATTTCAATTATTCAGTTTTAAATTTACTTAGTAATTAACTATTACTTAATTACTATAATTATAAGCTAATTACATGATTTAAATAATTCTGGGCCGACTAAACTGATTCGTTGGTTTAGGAAAATTCAACAGGGCCGGCTAAATCTTTTGTTCCCTTCTAATTCTGATTCCTGCATTTTTTTTCAAAAGGCCGATATCAGTAATTTAAATCAAACATATTTAGTTATATAATTTATTCCTTAATCAGAGATTAGCAAATGCTAATTTACTTCATAATTGGGTTATCAGTCCAACGAATATGCCTTATTCCTCCGTTGCTTTCTACCAAAATGCATTGCTTCATTCATAGTGCTTTGCTTTGTAACCACCTACTCATGAATCCCTCCGTTCCCACGGTTGTTTTTCTCGATCTGGAAACAATATAGCTAGATTAATTAACGATGTTCATAAATAATGTTTTAATACTAATAATATAATATATATATAAATCATGGTTAATTACGTAGCTTCTCTTCTGTTATTCGAATTTGCCTAGGCGTTTTTTTAAGCGTGACTCTTCCTCCCAGTAACACTTCGATGCCGACCCCCATGATTCAGTCACTTGCCTCATATGCTTCAGACCACCATATGTTCATCTAAGATCGCTAGAGGCCGCGTTTGAGCCTGCTGGTCCCACGCTTGAAGCCATTCATGATTCGGTGTTGTCCTCTGCCCCCAATCCATTCTCAAATGCACAACCTTCGTAAGAAAATTCCAACCATGTCGATCGCCAATAATTGATCATAGTCGGTCATAACAAAGAGTTCACCAAGCTGAATCGATTTGCATTTAAGAGTTTTGGAGTTTGATGAGAGGATCATGAGATAGATCGATCGGAAGACAGGGTTTTCCTGGCCATTGATTTATTTAAGTGGCGACCATTGGTTTATTTGACCATATGTTAAAACATATTAGGGTTTGACAAAAAGGGATGGTATATATAGGGTAAGGTTTAAATATTTTAATTTCATACTGAAGTAATGTAATAAAACCACTACAAACAATCTCCGATCGAGATGAAACTCCCAATCCTAGCATAGAAAAATATTCCGGACACGATATGACAAGTTTCGTCGAATTTCGAGGTTGTTTGTAAAAAGTCCTTTATAAATCACCGGCTAAAAATCACGCATTTAAATTTTCCACGATCACAAAATAAACCCAATCAGCTTGATACTTTGAAATACTACTATACCTTTTCTTTACGGATCCAATAAAATTTGTTTTGTTAAAATTGGAGTTCGTTTGGCCAGTCGTTTATTCCTCCAAAATTACCTCTTTCTAAAATGGCCAACACAAAATGAACGTTAAGGCATTTATAATTGTCGTTATCAAATAGTAAGTCCAATAGACACAAAAATCGAAATCTCATAATAATTTATTAATACGAATCCAATGGCACAAGTTTCGTCGCATTCCGAGACTATTTCCCGGTACGCTATTTTTATATGTCAAACAACGCTATTTTGGACAACAAAATACCCAATGTCCAAAAATAACAAACTACCTGCCTATTTTGACCCTAAACGTCGATACGAACTCAACAGAATTGGTTTCGTGGCATAATTCGATCGTCTGCTCAAGTCATACACAAATATCCCTTTATTAAATTAAATTAACTATGAGTTATAGAAAATGACAAGCGTTTACGGTAGCATTTATCACATACTACATCGGTTTGCCATGAAAACTTGGTTTTCTACTATAACTTAACGTTACGGTTCCAACGAAACTAATTTCATCAAAAATTGAGCCCATTTGCAAAATGGTCATTTTTAAGGCTTATATATAATATAAATAAAATTTATATAAATTCCAAGATAATCAAATTAAATAATTATAAATTATTATTATAAATATACAAATAAATTCGTCATATGGTTTCAAATATATATTAGTATAGATTATACAACTCAAAATCATCAATTTTGAGTTAAAACCGTATCGAAATTATATTAAAACCGTTTTTAAACGTTACATTTTAGTAACGATTTCCATAGCGACTATTTTAAAATTTGATTTGGACATAACTATCAGTCTATAACAAAAAATCCATAATTTTCTCTTTCATATGAAAATTATAATCAATTAGAATCAAATGTTTCTTGTTTCACAGAATTCCGACTTAAAACGGATTATGTATATTCAATTAAAGTTGATAACTCAATATCAAAGACTGCCGCGCCATTTTGAGATAGTTTTAAATTATATATAAATTATAACATTTAAACTTCGTTTTATAAATGAAATAAATATTAAAATCCATTAATATTACCAATATAATAATTAAAATAATAAATTAAACTAAATATTTGACTGCCAAAATTACGGGACATTACAAAATTACCATTGAGGAATGCATTATTCACATCTAAATGCTTGATTCTCCACTGATTTTTCTGTGCAATGGTGATTATCAATCTTATAGTTGCTGGATTTAACAACAGGAGAGAAATTTTTAGTATAATTAAACCCATATTCTTGTGTGTAGCCTTTAGATACCCGTCTTGCTTTATATCTATTAATAGTTCCATCATAATTTTTCTTTAGCCTGAAAATCCATTTGCATCCTATTAAATTCTTTTTAGTATGCGTTTTTTACAGATCCCTATTAAGGTTTTAAATTAGGCTCAGGTCCGATCATAAACTTACTGTAAATTTAGTCCCTATTTTTCGAAAAGTCATAAAAAATTTAAAAATAATAATATGTAAATTCATAATTAATTAAAACACGTAAACGCTGAAAAATACAAATAAAAAAACAATCAAACAACGCGTCAAAAACAAAAAAATAGAAAAAACAATGAAATTGCAGTTTAATGCATAATAGTATGCACAATTCTGGATTTTCCTGCATACATCCGTGCATATTTTTGACTCATGCATCTGCGTTTGATATTTTTGCATACATCTATGCAAGTACTGCGTAATTTTGGCATACAAGTGTGCATAAATTCACATGCATAAATATTAATTCAGATTCTGCATGAAATACTTGCATATATGTGTGCAGGTATTCCAATTAATTGCACACAAAAATGCAAGTTTCGGTCTAGAATTTCTGAAGTAAACAGCGTATGCAATAGTTGCATACATGTATACAACTATAGGCAAAAGTTGCATACATATATGCAACTTTTTTTTTGTTTGCGTGGACTTCCGAGAATATTTCCAAATTTTAGATTTTTTTTATGTGGTAGCACCAAAAAATTTGGCAAGAATTTGTAAAAGGCGGAACTTTTGAAAAGAGCAGGCAAAAGTGAAAAATAGGGGGCGGGTTTTCATTTCAAACTTGGGAGCGATGTGGCATGAATTAAGTTTGCTTTTAAGGATGTGACCCTAATTTTCACTTCTTGTTATCTGGCTTTTGAACTAATTTCCATGTTTTATTTTTGATGAGAAAATTGTATTCCTCATCCATTGCTGCTATCCAACATTTGTGAGTTACTGCTTGACTATATGTGACTGGTTCATCACAAGTGATGCTAGCTACATATGTCTTTGGCTAAAATATGCAACTTTTGGCCCTTTTTGTCATGGGTTGTCCAGTATGAACTGGCTAATTAGTTGTGGATGGATTTTAATTGTCAGGACCATTAGTAGATACTGGTGAGTTAAGGTTTGATCCATCAATATTATTTTTCCTTTCTAGAGTGTTATTATAGCTGACATTATTATTCTCTTCAATTGTAGGTAACTGAGTGGCTAGGTTAGATGGCTCATTATTGTCATTGCTAAATAAACTGGTTTCAGTTTCTGTTGCTTGTTGATGTTGAGCATCTGCAGCCATTCTACTGTTACCGGCTTATTGTAAATCAATAATATTTGGCACAGAAGGTATATTCTCTTGCAGTTTATAAAATTTGTTATAAGTTTTGATTTCATTGGACCTATAAGGGAATATAGTTTCAATGAAAACAACATGTCTACTGATAAATATTTTTTCCATTTTCATCAATACATTGTACCATTTCCGATTGGTACCATAACCAATAAAAGTACGTGGTTTAGATCTATAATCTAGCTTGTTTGTGTTATGTGGTCTTAAACATGGAAAACATAGACATCCAAACATTTTTAGACTATGATAATCAGGTTTAACATTGTATAGCTTTTCAAGTGGACTTAAATATTTTAAAACTTTTGTGGGTGTTCTGTTTATTAAATAAACAACAATATTAAAAGATTAAGACCAAAATTTCAATGGTAATGATGCCTGTGCTAATATTGTTAACCCAGACTCGACAGTATGTCTATGTTTTTGTTCAACAATGCCATTTTGTTCCAAAGTATATGGGCATATTGTTCTATGAATTATTACATTATTTTAAAATGATTACTTAGAGATTCGTATTCAGTTCTATTGTCAGACTAAATAGTTTTCACTCTAACCTTAAACTGATTTTCTATCATATTGATAAAATAAACCACTATACTATGTGTTTCTGATTTTCCTTTCATAAAATATGTCCAAGTATACCTATAAAAGGCATATATAAATGACACATAGTATTTGTATCCAAAATCAGTATAGATTGGGGCAGTTCCTAAAGATCAGTGACAATTAGATCAAATGGTTTAGAATAAACTATAGAGAAATCTTAAAAAGGAAATTTGTGAATTTTCCCTAACTGACAATATGAATATATATATAGGGTAAATCAACATCATTAAAGGAAATTTTATTACTAATGAGAATGTTTTTTCACAACACTGGCATTGGGATGACCCAGTTTATAATGCCAAAAATCAAAAGAATTTTGAGTAATGTCACTCTGATTCAATACAGAGTTGTAACATTGATTTTCTTCCGTGGGATTCTTGTCATTTCCAAATCTGAACTTGTATAGTCCATTTGCTTCATTACCCTGTAAAAGAATTTCATGTGTTAGCATGTATTTGATTAAACAATACCTAGGATAAAATTTGAAGTACACATTATTATCTTTTGCAAATTGAGATACACTCAATAAATTCTTTTTAATTTTTGGCACCCTTAATAAGTTATTTAGAAACAGTTGTTTCTTACATTTTATAATAGCAGTACCAGTGTCAGAAATGTTAATACACTTACCATTACCCAGGCTAATACACTGTTTACCTCTGTATTCCCTATTTCCAAGATTAAGGTTATCCAAATTATTTGTCATGTGATGTGTAGCACGTAAATCAGGATACCAATTATCGTCTTGAATATGCTCTGCTTTTGCAACTTCATATTGATTGCATTCTTTGTTACTGCCTTGTGTTGATTCATTCTGCACTTGTGCAATGTTGGCATTTACATTAGATCCCTTTTGACGGCTTTCTGTTTGATTTGAGACATAGTTGGTGTTGAATCTAAAATAACATTTCATTGTTGTATGCCCAATCTTTTTGCAAATTTGACATTTGGGTTTATTATTTGCATTCCATCTGCCTCGGCCTCTGCCACGATTGGGAAAACCATCTCTATTTGGACTGCTACCACCTTTGACAAAACTTTGTCCCTTATTCTTATTTGTTAGCAGCATAGTTGAGTGATAAATCTGATTCTGTACATCTTTTACTTGTAGTTCTTACTTTATGTGATAGTAACATTGAATGTACTTCATCTAAACCTAGTGTTATTTTTTGAGATGTCACAGTAGCCACTAGTGCTACATAATCATCATCGAGTCCATTTAGCAGGCATAACACATGTTTTGATTCATCAATGTTGCTTCCTATAGCTGTCAACATATCATGAATATTTTTAACCTTGGAAAAATATTCTCTCATACTCATATTTTCTATCTTGCAATTCTGTAACTGTCTTTTATTGAATAATGTCTTGGTAGATGATTGTGTATTAAAATTTCTTTCAATAGCACACAATATTTCATTTGTTGTTTTACAGCCAACAACATGAGATAATAAGCTAGGTTCTATTGGAGAAAGAATCCAAGCACTAATTAATCTTTCTTGTCCATGATATTTGATAAAATCTTCATTGCTAACCACATTATTTGTTGTGTTAGTTACAAACTTTGGAGGAATTGGTATTGTACCGTAAACATACCCTTCAAGACCATATCCCTCGATAACTGTTTCAACTTGAAGCTTCCAAAGGAGATAATTATTCTCATCTAGATGAATAGTGATGAGCTGGCTTTGTGGGCTAATGACGGTTTTAATCGACTGATCGACATTGGAATTTTGAGATGTCCCTATAGAAAAGGAATTACTATCCTGTTCCATACTAATCCAAAACCGATGATAACTGATGGCACAGGTATGAAAAAAAGTCTCTAATCTTCTTACTTTGAATTGAAAATAGCAAGAACAGATTTGTAGTCTTGATAGACCTTACTTGAAAGTTTTAAAATGATGAATGAGTGGATTTACTGAAACACCCCACCTCTGTTAGGGTCACTCTCAAAGGGAATGCCCTAATTTTGGTGGAGGTTTATAAGTATAAGTCACAGATATACAAGACAGATATAATAATACATATTTTTGAACAGCGGAAAACAACAACTTTTATTTTATCAAAATACGTGTTACACAAACCATGCCATAATTGTCTTACAATACTTCCAAAATCATAATTGTCTTGATTACATTATTTAAAGAAGCATAAAAGAAAACATAAATAAACTGCAAAAGTCCAATAATTGCTGTCCAAAGCCATAGTCCAAAACGGAAAAGATCCAAGCAATACATTCTTTCTCTTCAAGCTGGATGTGAAATCTGGTCAAGCTGCGGTGTTCCCTCCCTGTGGACCTGGGGGGGGGGGGACGAAAGAAAAGAAGGCGAAAGAAAAGTAGAGTCAGACATAAAGCCTGAGTAAGTCTAGGACTACTCAGTCTATGAATAAAGAACTGGGTATGATAAGTATAAACTGAAAATGGGAAAGCACCATAAACTAAGTTAAGTTGTCTAGGGTTGAATATACTATCGTACCCCATATTAATCTCTGTACCCATATAAACTAGTTCCCAACAGGCACCCCATAATCAGGGTGAAGTGATCCATTTCTGATGATCGGCTCCTACTCGCATAGTTACATGTGTCTTACGACCCCCGATGTTGTAGTTACCTATGCTGGTCCCACCATGGGGTGTATCAAGTCCCATGGTGGCGGCCCGACACAACTCTAGAATGCACAGGTATGCTACTGGTGCCCAGTGCCTTATTTTTCTGCGCCGGAGTGTGTGCACGCCCGCACCCCGTTAGAACCTACACTGCTGCACCACCGTCGTCGATTTGACCTCTTACAGTCAGCCCAGTAATCGTGCCCCACCCTGCCTAGTTTCAGGGTATCATGATACGCCTTGTAGGGTTACTGCTGAAAAGGGTCCCCCGCTACTAGGTTTTCTATTTCTAGCCAACATGCTAAGTTGGTTAAGTGTTTTATAAACCTAACCCCCAATCAGTCTGTTTAGTTTAGCTTGTTCCATTTTGATTAAGTATTAATATAATTTACTTAATCCTATCAATCCTGACTCAGCCTTAATTGTCTTATTAAAGCTTCAACCTCTCACATTAGACAGATATTGTTGTGGCTGCCTGTTGCCGGTTGGGTTCGGGTAGTCTTACGCCACAACTCAGTCTAACCTCGGGTCCTTATTGGGCTCCGTGTTTAACCACCCACATTGGATAGGTATTGTTGTGACTACTGGACTGCCGGGCGGTTCCGGGCAGGTTTACATCACAACTCAATCCAACCTCGTGTTAAACACATCGTTTTTTCTACATTTACATATTTTGTCTCTTTTCTTTTTATATGTAAATATTTGCGGCCCATTATTCAAATTCATCTTTATTGATTAAAATTTATTTATGCCACTTAATTGCTTTTCAAGATTGTTGGCATGCGTCAAACATGCCAACACATATGTTCTATATTTTAGCCCAAACGTCATTACCCCCGTTTTATACGTTCGCTCCAATGTAAGGTGTGTTGGGTTTAATACTTAAACCCAATTTAGCCAAATGAAAAGGGGAGGCTTATAACATGGTGTTTATAAGGTAACATGAAAAAGGGGAGTGTGAACGCATGAACTTGGAACGAACGATTCAATTAACATAAAGTAGGCACATGTGAACTTGCAATTGTAACATCATGGCATAACAATACTTAAACATGAATCATTCTATTCATATAATCATGGCATAAACAATACTTAAACATGAATCATTCTATTCATATGATTATGGCATAAACAATACTTAAACATGAATCATTCTATTCATATGATTATGGCATAGACAATACTTAAACATGAATCATTCTATTCATATGATTATGTCATAAACAATACTTAAACATGAATCATCCTATTCATATGACTATGGCATAAACAATACTTAAACATGAATCATTCTATATGATTATGGCATAAACAATACTTAAACATGAATCATTCCATTCATATGATTATGGCATGAACAATACTTAAACATGAATCATTCTATTCATATGATTATGGCATAAACAATACTTAAACATGAATCATTCTAGATGATTATGGCATAAACAATACTTAAACATGAATCATTCTATTCATATGATTATGGCATAAACAATACTTAAACATGAATCATTCTATATGATTATGGCATAAACAATACTTAAACATGAATCATTCTATATGATTATGGCATAAACAATACTTAAACATGAATCATTCTATATGATTATGGAATAAACAATACATAAACATGAATCATTCTATTCATATGATTATGGCATGAACAATACTTAAACATACCTAAACTTAAATCATGGTTTTTACTCTATCTATGTAAACTTGCAAGTGGAATATAATTCTAATGTAATTCTAATGTAACTTATGTGTCACATATATTATCATATGATTATGATAACAACATAAGCCTAAAAACATGTTTTTCAATTAGGCATAATAACAAACATAGTTTAGTCATGTTCATAAAATTAATACAAGTTCACAAAGATGCTTGCTTTTGTCACTATCACAAAAGCATGATTTTTATGCTTGAACCATGATGCCAATTCCAACATAACTTCATATGAATCATAATACTCAAATGGATCAAATTACACTAAAGATGACCATAAAATTATACATCATGTTGGCATAACAGTAAATCATATACTTGCATGAATCTCAAATAAACTATTACAACATATAGTTATTACCTTCAACATGAATCATATACTTGCAATTATCAAATGGGTGTTGTAAATAACCACCACAAACATGTAGTTTTCAATATGAATCATATGCTTGCGAATATCAAATCGTATGCCACAACATTTCCAAATCGTTCAGAATCAAAATAACATACAAATATATATATTATTATCGCCACAATTCCATTTCGCATCTTACACAAATCAAACGCAATTATTTATTCACATTGGAATAGCACTTTACTTACAACGTATGATGAATCTTCAATTCAGGAATCTGAGTTCTAAATTTGGAGATGTTATCCTTTGTTGTAGGCGTTACTTTGATTCAATTAACGTTGCTTTAAGCTTTTGATTTATCTCCTAATTGTCTCTCTATTTCTGACGGCTATACTTAGTCTCTCCTCAGTAGCATGACGGTCTCATCTCCATTTTAGTTTGTGTGAATTAGGGTTAGCCTTAGGTCCTTTTTATAGAGTTTGTGAGTTGATTTAGACCGTCGATGGAGCTTGGTTCAATAATAGCCATTCGTTTGAAGGGGAGACCAACCAGGAGCTGACACCTAGCCCTAGTGACAAGGCAAGGCTCAGAAAATCGACCAAACACAGACCAGGCCAGCCAAGACCTAACCAACAGGTCATTCAGACCTGGGCGCACTTGGCAGGTGCGCCAGGCTAAAAATGTACTGGCGCACTTCCCAAGTGCGCCAGTTCATTTTTGTTCTGGCGCACTTCCCAAGTGCGCTAGTGCATTCTGACCCGTTTCTTGGTTTTTCGCCCAATTTCGTTCGTCCATATCTTCTTCATACGATACCCGTTTTACGCAAACTCGGACTCTATCTCAAGCAGAATTCCGAGACGAACGCAATGGTGTATCCAGTTTCCCTTAATTATTTGATTTGAAATTAGTTATACTTTAATTTGTGAATCTCACTGTTATAGAATACACGGGGTGTTACATTCTCCCCCACTTAAAAGGATTTCATCCCCGAAATCTTCAAGTTAGGAAGAATGTATATCCTAACATCCAAACATCCATCTACTCATCCATCAAACACGAGCATCCATTGTCCTTAAAAGACTCCTAATGCTTCATGATCATATGCGAAGTGTGTGTGTACATGTACTTATCTAATGCCAAATTAGGCGGTCTACTGATTCAGTTGACCTCCTTAATGCAAATTATGTAAGTGCCATGAATCCATAATGTATGCAAATTTTCCTATTCATGATTCTATATGAGTGCGCAATCATTCATATAAATGCAACATCCATATGACAACACATTAAACTTCAATCATATACGAATGCAAACATATATGCATATGCAATATGAAGTGACTGAGCCGATCTAAAACCTAAATTGTGTGTGTATATGCAACCACGAGCAACCACTAGCAACCACTTGCAGCCACTTGCAACCATCAATCATAACATGTCTCAAACACATGTTTACACCCAATTGTTTCTATCTAAAGATATATTCGAATGATAGAAGCAAGTAAAAACTTTGTGCCCATTAGGCAATGTCAAAACTGGAAATCTATGCCACATATATATTGATTAGGAGAAGAACTCTCTAAGCATCAGCCCCGAAGACCCAAATCAACATCAGACTGACACCCAAAGAATTACTCAACCCAACTACTATATATGATTCTAGGAAACTAAGCATGGTGGACTCCTTTTAGGTCACAAGGGAGTCCCTTCCTAAGACCAACCCGTATCCTATAAAAACCAAAAAAGTTTAGTCAAACCAACGAACACCCTCAAGCCCCAATATGTGTTACTAATAGATGAGTCATACTCCCTATGGGGTTTGCAACAGAAATTGGATTGAGAATGGGACCGAGAGGGTATACACAAAAGATAGCATGCAAGTAAGCTCTACAGGAAGAGAGGGATCAAGGATATACTCTTAAGAAGAGATATGATGCAGGAATCTAGTCTTCAATCTTCTAAGTCGCATTTCTTGAGCTTAACTCCATTATGCTTTGTCCGTCTTAACTTCACAATTTCGTAGCTTCTTAATTCTTGTTTCCAAAATATGAGTTAGAACCTATGTCACTGTTGCCTCTCGTTCCTCTTTCACTTACTCTACTTCTAGTATACTCGGCTAAAACATAACGGCGTACTCATGGTTTCATGCAAGCTCTCCAAAATTCACTAGTGAATCTTGGATCTCATCCACTTACTATCAGGTATTCCACGTAGAAGAACTATCTCATGGAAATAAATGCCAACCATGTTGCCAAATGTACTTACTAAGGTGATTCTCTACAACTCATGCATAAGCGAAATGAACCTTCTGCCTTAGTGGCGAACACTACTGGAGCGCCCCATTCTGAAATGCTCCTTCTAATGAACCCCTTCTCTAGAAGCTCTTTAATCTATTTACTGAGCTATTTCCTTTCCCGTGGAGCCATGTGTATAACGGGCAATGCAATGGGCTTTGCATTATCTACAAGATATATACAGAAGTCTATCTCCCGCTTCGGAGGCAAGCCCTTCACCTCTTCGAAGACATTCGGATATTCCCGGACCACTCTAACCGATTGCAAATTTTCAACGGAGGCATCTAGCGATTCAAGATAACTAAGCATAACCGCATACGAGGGATTACAAGAAATTTCCATAGTGTTACCGAGCTGGGTCAGGAGCCTAACAACCCTTTTCTCACAATCAAGGATGGCCCCATTACTGGATAGCCAATCCATGCCCAAAATCAAACCATATCCCAAAAAGCCCAAAACAAAGGCACTACATTTAAATTCTACGCTTAGAATAGAAATTTTCAATCCCACACAGATCATAGACAAATGAGCTGGGCCCCCAATTGGGTTTGAAACAATTAAGGGGTCCTCTACCATACTAGTTTTTAGGTGCAGAGATTCTAATAAAGCAGACGAGATAAAGGAGTGTGATGCGCCGGAATCAAATAAAGTGCGAACGGGGTGATCATAAAGATAAACTACACTTTCTACAGAAGTATTTATACCTCACTGTTACAGAGGTGGCGCATCTAGCACATGAACCTGCGCCCCCGAGGTGGATCCAGCCCCCTGCCCCTGTCCTCGTTTCTTTGGGATGTCCTTAGCCATGTGGCCTGTCTCACCGCAAGAAAAGCACCCACCATTCATCTTGGCCTTCTTTTTCCGGCAATCTTTCACTAAGTGCCCCACTTTGCCACAGAATTTACACTTCCTCTTCTCTTGGGACTTGTCGTCTTTCCCGCCCTTCTTAAAGTCTGTCTTCTCAGGGCAGTCTTTGCTGATGTGTCCAGTCTCCCCACAATGAAAACATTCTCCTTGCCTTCTTTTCCTCTTTCTACAATCCTTGGCTATATGCCCTTCCGTACCACAAAAATTGCATTTCCTTTTTTCATGTTTCTTGTTATTACTGTTACGATCGTTTCTTGTTTGACTATTATTCGTATTCCTGCTCTGGGACTCTTCCGCTTGCTGGTTCACGTGGAGGAGGAGGAGTGAAAGCGTCAGCAGCTGGTGAGTAAGGTCTCCAGACATGCTGAAACAGAAAGGATAGATTCAAAACGAAGGATAGAAGACGGTACCTATGGCTTTGGGGGACTTTGCCTTTTTAAAATAAAATAATATTTTATCTTTTAAAAATGCTTCTTTAAATTTCCTTTTTGAAAATAAATTTTCAAAACTTTTTATCTTATTTGGTAAAGCTATGCTCTGATACTAAGTGAAACACCCCACCTCCGTTAGGGTCACTCTCAAAGGGAATGCCCTAATTTTGGTGGAGGTTTATAAGTATAAGTCACAGATATACAAGACATATATAATAACACATATTTTTGAACAGCGGAAAACAACAGCTTTTATTTCATCAAAATACGTGTTACACAAACCATGCCATAATTGTCTTACAATACTTCCAAAATCATAACTGTCTTGATTACATTATTTAAAGAAGCATAAAAGAAAACATAAATAAACTGCAAAAGTCCCATAATTGCTGTCCAAAGCCATAGTCCAAAACGGAAAAGATCCAAGCAATACATTCTTTCTCTTCAAGTTGGATGTGAAATCTGGTCAAGCTGCGGTGTTCCCTCCCTGTGGACCTGGGGGGGGGGGGGGGGGTGGGGACGAAAGAAAAGAAGGCGAAAGAAAAGTAGAGTCAGACATAAAGCCTGAGTAAGTCTAGGACTATTCAGTCTATGAATAAAGAACTGGGTATGATAAGTATAAACTGAAAATGGGAAAGCACCATAAACTAAGTTAAGTTGTCTAGGGTTGAATATACTATCGTACCCCATATTAATCTCTGTACCCATATAAACTAGTTCCCATCAGGCACCCCATAATCAGGGTGAAGTGATCCATTTCTGATGATCGGCTCCTACTCGCATAGTTACATGTGTCTTACGGCCCCCGATGTTGTAGTTACCTATGCTGGTCCCACCATGGGGTGTATCAAGTCCCATGGTGGCGGCCCGACACAACTCTAGAATGCACAGGTATGCTACTGGTGCCCAGTACCTTATTTTTCTACGCTGGAGTGTGTGCACACCCGCACCCCGTTAGAACCTACACGACTGCACCACCACCGTCGATTTGACCTCTTACAGTCAGCCCAGTAATCGTGCCCCACCCTGCCTAGTTTCAGGGTATCATGATACGCCTTGTAGGGTTACTGCTGAAAAGGGTCCCCCGCTACTAGGTTTTCTATTTCTAGCCAACATGCTAAGTTGGTTAAGTGTTTTATAAACCTAACCCCCAATCAGTCTGTTTAGTTTAGCATGTTCCATTTTGATTAAGTATTAATATAATTTACTTAATCCTATCAATCCTGACTCAGCCTTAATTGTCTTATTAAAGCCTCAACCTCTCACATTAGACAGATATTGTTGTAGCTGCCTGTTGCCGGTTGGGTCCGGGCAGTCTTACGCCACAACTCAGTCTAACCTCGGGTCCTTATTGGGCTCCGTGTTTAACCACCCACATTGGATAGGTATTGTTGTGACTACTGGACAGCCGGGCGGTTCCGGGCAGGTTTACATCACAACTCAATCCAACCTCGGGTTAAACACATCGTATTTTCTACATTTACATATTTTGTCTCTTTTCTTTTTATATGTAAATATTTGCAGCCCATTATTCAAATTCATCTTTATTGATTAAAATTTATTTATGCCACTTAATTGCCTTTCAAGATTGTTGGCATGCGTCAAACATGCCAACACATATGTTCTATATTTTTGCCCAAACGTCATTACCCCCGTTTTATACGTTCGCTCGAATGTAAGGTGTGTTGGGTTTAATACTTAAACCCAATTTAGCCAAATGAAAAGGGGAGGCTTATAACATGGTGTTTATAAGGTAACATGAAAAAGGGGAGTGTGAACGCATGAACTTGCAACGAACGATTCAATTAACATAAAGTAGGCACATGTGAACTTGCAATTGTAACATCATGGCATAACAATACTTAAACACGAATCATTCTATTCATATAATCATGGTATAAACAATACTTAAACATGAATCATTCTATTCATATGATTATGGCATAAACAATACTTAAACATGAATCATTCTATTCATATGATTATGGCATAGACAATACTTAAACATGAATCATTCTATTCATATGATTATGGCATAAACAATACTTAAACTTGAATCATCCTATTCATATGACTATGGCATAAACAATACTTAAACATGAATCATTCTATATGATTATGGCATAAACAATACTTAAACATGAATCATTCTATTCATATGATTATGGCATGAACAATACTTAAACATGAATCATTCTATTCATATGATTATGGCATAAACAATACTTAAACATGAATCATTCTAGATGATTATGGCATAAACAATACTTAAACATGAATCATTCTATTCATATAATTATGGCATAAACAATACTTAAACATGAATCATTCTATATGATTATGGCATAAACAATACTTAAACATGAATCATTCTATATGATTATGGCATAAACAATACTTAAACATGAATCATTCTATATGATTATGGCATAAACAATACTTAAACATGAATCATTCTATTCATGTGATTATGGCATGAACAATACTTAAACATACCTAAACTTAAATCATGGTTTTTACTCTATCTATGTAAACTTGCAAGTGGAATATAATTCTAATGTAATTCTAATGTAACTTATGTGTCACATATATTATCATATGATTATGATAACAACATAAGCCTAAAAACATGTTTTTCAATTAGGCATAATAACGAACATAGTTTAGTCATGTTCAAAAAAATTAATACAAGTTCACAAAGATGCTTGCTTTTGTCACTATCACAAAAGCATGATTTTTATGCTTGAACCATGATGCCAATTCCAACATAACTTCATATGAATCATAATACTCAAATGGATCAAATTACACTAAAGATGACCATAAAATTATACATCATGTTGGCATAACAGTAAATCATATACTTGCATGATTCTCAAATAAACTATTACAACATATAGTTATTACCTTCAACATGAATCATATACTTGCAATTATCAAATGGGCGTTGTAAATAACTACCACAAACATGTAGTTTTCAATATGAATCATATGCTTGCGAATATCAAATCGTATGCCACAACATTCCCAAATCGTTCAGAATCAAAATAACATACAAATATATATATATATATATATATATATATATATATATATATTATCGCCACAATTCCATTTCGCATCTTACACAAATCAAACGCAATTAATTATTCACATCGGAATAGCACTCTACTTACAATGTATGATGAATCTTTAATTCAGGAATCTGAGTTCTGAATTTGGAGATGCTATCCTTTATTGTAGGCGTTGCTTTGATTCAATTAACGTTGCTTTAAGCTTTTGATTTATCTCCTAATTGTCTCTCTATTTCTGACGGCTATACTTAGTCTCTCCTCAGCAGCATGACGGTCTCATCTCCATTTTAGTTTGTGTGAATTAGGGTTAGTCTTAGGTCCTTTTTATAGAGTTTGTGAGTTGATTTAGACTGTCGATGGAGCTTGGTTCAGTAATAGCCATTCGTTTGAAGGGGAGACCAACCAGGAGCTGACACCTAGCCCTAGTGACAAGGCAAGGCTCAGAAAATCGACCAAACACAGACCAGGCCAACCAAGACCTGACCAGCAGGTCATTCAGACCTGGGCGCACTTGGCAGGTGCGCCAGGCTATAAATGTACTGGAGCACTTCCCAAGTGCGCCAGTTCATTTTTGTTCTGGCGCACTTCCCAAGTGCACCAGTGCATTCTGACCCGTTTTCTGGTTTTTCGCACAATTTCGTTCGTCCATATCTTCTTCATACGATACCCGTTTTACGCAAACTCGGACTCTATCTCAAGCAGAATTCCGAGACGAACGCAATGGCGTATCCCGTTTCCCTTAATTCTTTGATTTGAAATTAGTTATACTTTAATTTGTGAATCTCACCGTTATAGAATACACGGGGTGTTACATTTACCATGAGTTTTCGAAGATAAACCTTTTTCTACATACTTTCTTGACCGGATTTGTCAATTTTGTGAACAATGTTGCTTTTCTTGATAGGTAATGAATGTTTTGAACTTTTTTTTTCCTCGATTTACAAGGTAATATACTAATGCAGCCAGAAATAATACTGGGGAGGCACAGTATGTTATCTTCAGATCAACTCAGATGAAGAGACTCTTGAAATCTACAATGAGAATGAATCCAAATGATGAAAATACTCAGATGGATCAAACACAAACAACCCCAAAAGGTTTTGGATCGATTTGCTCTGATACCATGTTAAAATTTTGAAGATTTATGCAGTTGAATGGATATACAATGAAGAATTGATGACTGAAATTGAAAACAGAAATTTTATTGAAGCGAATTATGATACAGATTGCAGAATGTTCTGCAATAATCGAGCTGATTGTTTTACAATGTGGACAGGTACATTATATAGACAACTAGACTAATTGGGCCAAGCCCATTTGTACAATATAACGTAAATAGTGTATCAGGTAACCCAGTGAAAGTTAACCTGAATATGAATGAGAATATATCATCGGTTTGTAACACCCTGAATTTTCTTTGTCTATTAAAAGAACGAATTAAAGAATACTTAATTTTTAAATTGAGAATTAAGGGAAACGGGTTACGCCATTGCATTCGTCTCGAAATTCTGCTTGGAATAGAGTTCAAGTTTTCATAAATCAAACTTCATATGAGGAAGTTATGGCCCTCAGAAGTTTCAGGAATTTAAATAAATTAAAACAACTCAGATTTAAATTCAAAATTCAAATGAAAACAAAAAAGCGGGCTGGGCGGGATTTTTCCCACCCTAGGCCAGGTCAACCAAGGGGTCGACCTCCCCTATATAGGTCGACCTACCCCCTCGGGCAAATCCGAACCGTGACGATTTCTAACTTGTGGCTGAGTCAATAGGGAATAGGTTGCTGTTTCTGGATAACTCTATCTCGTCTGGATGGTCCTGACTGCTCCTAGGTTGATCTAATGACTTACATTAGCTTAAACTTTTATATAAACAACCGATGCCCTCAACCCTAGATCACACAAAAATTCATTCCAAGAGTCGTCATGTTGTCCATGGTCAACCTAGAGTAGCCGCCACTCTTCTCCAATTAGAAAGAAAATTAGAAGCTACGAATCAAATCGAATCAAATCTAAATTATAGAATCGATAGTCTACTTCAAGGGAGAGCTATTCAGTTTCAGAAAACAGATTCCAGAAATACAAGCATCATTCTCTTTTTGTAAGTTCAAGTTACTTTCAGATGTGAATTCTTAATTGAGATTCTTGGCATGTAATAATCTAGATCTAAGTTATACCTGATTATGAGATAATCCTTTCAGATTTATCAAATCTAATCTATTAGATTTACGCCTACAATGTTATTAAAATCTAATCCATTAGATTTATGCCTGATGTAGGTAATCCTTTCAATTGAATCCATGCTTGTATATGCCTTTAGGAACCATTGTTGACTATGGAATTGGTCCAATCATATCTATCCTTGTTGTTTATCGGAATCGTAATCCTATTTAAGCTCATGATATAACTCTTGTCAAACCTATATGTCTGTGACGGTTCACGATGATATTCATATCATATCTATATGCTTGCAATGTATTCAATGCAAAACTTGTCAATTTGGCATATCAAATTTATTGGACCAATAGTTCTTATCGTCATATGCCTATTCTTTTGTCTCTTATGTTCCGTATTGTTTCTCCGCTTATGTTATGAATCTTGAGTTGAATCTCAAAATACGTAAGTTATGAATGCGGGGGTAATTGGGTATAACATAAAATTTACATTATTTGGCATAATTTGGAACTTGTATTATGGCATGACTATTAAGATGCAATTTGGGGTAATTTGACATGAATTATGGAATATGTAATTTGACATATCGAACCTAGAATTGGCACGAACGACAAAGTATGTAATTTGGCGTGAAAAATCTAGTTTTAGGCATAAGCTGTAAAATAGAATATTAAATCTAGATTGGTCATAACTATTAGTTGGAACGCCAAGCATAGTGTATATTGTGATTTTGGAGCATGACTATTATTGTAAATTTAGGGAAGATTAGGTATAGCCAATTTTGATTAATAACTTGAAATTGGAAATTTGTTGGGCATAACTTGGGAATTTGAAACATGACTAGTTTTGGGGAATTTGGTAATTAGCATGTAAAATCTAGATTTGGGTATATATGGTAAATGTGTAAAATAAAGATGAACATGCCTAACCCGAGGTTAGATTGAGTTGTGATGTAAAACTATCCGGAATTGCTTGGTACATCCAGTTACCACAACAATACCTATCTAATGTGAGAGATTAGTGCATCATGCCCAAGAAAAACCCGAGGCTAGATTGAGTTGTAGTGTAAAACTACCCGGAACCGCCCGACACATCCAGTAACCGCAACAACACATATCTAATGTGAGAGGTTGGTGCATTAATAAATTAATTAATGCTAATGAACAAGACATGCTAAGAAATGACTAGGGTTAAGTAAATAGGAAACACTTAAACAGTATAGCATGATAAATTGGTATAGTTAAGATAACAAGAAACACTTAGCCAATATTATAAGATGAATGACTAGGGTTAAGTTAATAGGAAACACTTAACCAGTATAGCATGATAAATGGGTAGGGTTTAAGTTAAAAAGAAACACTTAACCAATATAACTTGATTTGTGGTAAGGTTAAGTTAAAACAAGAGGGCAACACTTAACCAATCCAACATGATAAGTGAGGAGGGTTAAGTTAATAAGAAACACTTAACCAACATGACACGATTAATGGGAAGGGTTAAGTTAGCACGAGAGGGCAACACTTAACCAATATAACTTGATTTGTGGTAAGGTTAAGTTAACACAAGAAGGCAACACTTAACCAAAGTAACATGACAAGTAGGTGGTTTAAGTTAACTTGAATTGATCGATGACACTTAACTGATACAACATGATGAACACATAGGGTTAAGTTGACAAGAAACACTTAACCAATCCAACACGATAAGTGAGGAGGGTTAAGTTAATAAGAAACACTTAACCAACATGACATGATGAATGGGTGGGTTAAGTTAACATGAAAGGGCAAAACTTAACCATTAAATAAACATGCCTGAATGTGTAGGAGGGTTAAGTACATATCGGGTTGGTGGGTAATATTAGTAAATAGAGGCCCACAAAACTTAACCATTAAATAAACATGCTTGAATGTGTAGGAGGGTTAAGTACATATCGAGTTGATTGGTAATATCAGTAAATATAGGCCTACAAAACTTAACCATTAAATAAACATGCTTGAATCAGTAGGAGGGTTAAGTACATATCGGGTTGGTGAGTAATATTATTAAATATAGGCCCACAAAACTTAACCGTTAAATAAACATGCTTGAATCGGTGGGAGGGTTAAGTATGTCTCGTGTAGATGGGTAATATTTGTATATATAGGCCCACAAAATTAACCAGTAGGAAACCCTAGTAACAGGGACTCATTTCAGCAGTAACCCATATAGATGTATCATGGTACCCTGAACTAGGCAGGGTGGGGCACGATTACTGGGCTGATTATAAGAGGTCAAAACAACGGAGGGGGTATGTCAGTGTAGGTTCCGACGGTTTACGGGCGTGCACGTACTCCGAAGTGAAAAAAAGCAGGCACTGGGTACCAGTAGTTATACACTGTGCTTGAATCATGTCCGGTTACTATCATAAGGACTGATACACCTTATGATGGGACCAGCATAGGGTATCTACATGCAAGAGAGGGCCGATTGACACAGACACAAGGAAAAATTAATACGAGTAAGGAGTCGATCGATAGGGTAGTAAGGGTACATCTAACATGTTTATGGCAATTAGGCAGATTGAGGTGGAATCCTCACGATATATGTACACCTGAAGGCTACCACAATTGCGGGCATTGGGATCACATTACAATATGATCATTTTATGCAGATTACTAGCTGGCACACTAGTTAGATGGTGCAAAGATATAAAAATCAGAATAACAAGGTAGTAGCGAAGCAGAGAAAGAGTATAAGTGTATTCAGTTTATCTTGCCTTATCATATCTATACAAATCATATGTTATCTTGTTATCCTTGTTCTCACGGTATTGTCTTATATTCGATTATTCATGTCATGATGCTTTTTCCTGTTTATATGATGAAAGTCACTGGACTTACCAGACTTATGTCTGACCTAGTTTTGTTTCTCCTCTTTTCCCCCTCCCCTCAGGTTCATAGGGAGGAAATGTTACCACTTAGCTCAGTTTTCTTTCCAAGCTCGAAGATAGTCGATGTATTGCTTTGGACTCTCTCTTCCACTACTATGGCTGGTTCATGCTTTATTGGGGAATATCATTGTTATTTTTATGCTTCTTTTATATTTGGAAGTTTTTAAATCAAGACAGAATTTTATGTATTACTTTTAAGTATGATTGAGACAACTATTGTAAAAGCTTGACTGAACCACATTGTTTATAAAATGACTTTATTTTCCACTACTTTATTTGTCTGTCTTGTAATTTATCCGCATCTTTTACCTAAAATGATGCACCGAAGTTAAGGCATTCCCTTTATGAGTGACCTTAACGGAGGTGGTGTGTTTCACTTGGTATCAGAGCTGAAGGTTACCGGATCAGATAAAAGAATTGAAAATTTATTTTCAAAATGGTTTTAAAAGAAGCATTTTCAAAAGAAAAGTTTTGTTTTAAAGTCATATTCCCCAAAGCCATATGCACTATCTTTTGATCCTCTGTTTGAATCCTTGTTTCCTTCTTTCCTGAGTCTCCAGGGCTCCTGGCTTTCTGGGAGGTAACCTCATTGCGGCATGGTTCCGTAGGCTTGATGAGACTACGACACTTGTCAAAGGGAAAATAAGTGCCCAACTTCCATTTATAGCCGCAGTAGTTTCACCTTCGGCTAATTTTCTTTCGAGCTTTGTAGGATTTTCCGTGCGATGGAGGCAGCTTCCGAGAGACTTTTCAACGTGTTACACAAGGATAGTAAAGATGAGAATGAGGAAGTTTGGTTAAGGAGCACAACCCAAGGATGAGAAACTCATGGATATGGACTTGGTTCACAAAGGAGGCAAAAAGGAAGAGGTGTAAGTTGAAGAATCACAGGACAAGAAGGGAGGAAAGAATAGTAAAACCTAAGACAAGAGGAAGTGTCTTTACTATGGTATAACGGGTCATATAATTAAGGACAAGGGCAAGAACAAAGAATAGGATTTTCCGGAGGGAAAGTGCATGCTCTCACCACCAGCATACCTGAGAGAGAGGTAATAAAGTTTCTGTTGAAAAAAAAAGGGTTTAGCTTTTCTTTTTGATCCTCCTGTTAGTACTCTTTTTTTTATTTTAGCACTACACATTCGATTGTATCTGCTTCCATAGTTGAGTTTCTGCACCTTAGTACTTGTATAGTAGAAGATCCCATTATTGTCTCAAATCCAATTAGTGGTTCGGCTCATTTATCTTTGGTTTGCAAGGATTTGAGAATATCTACATTAAGGATTGAGTTTAAGTATAATGCTTATGTTTTTGGTTCCATGGGCTATCGGTTGATTTTAGGCATGGGTTGGTTAGCTAGTAATTGCGAAAGGAGGGCAGTTAGACTTTTTACTTGCCTCTGGAATACCCTCGAGATTTCATGTGATCCTGAGGGGATAAATTAGGCTTAACTACCTAGAATCACTTGATGCATCTATCGACGATTTGCGATCCGTTAGAATAGTCCATGAGTACGTAGATGTTTTTGATTAGGTTAGGGGTTTTCCCCCTAAAAACTTGAGATAGACTTCCGCATATATATAGTTGACAATGCAAAGCTAGTTATGTGATCAACGACAGTTTTGGAGCAAGATTGGCGAGGATGGCCAGAGTCAGTTAAGTGCTCAATTGTTTGGTTGTTTTGCTAGTATCATCTCACATAGATCGTCCAAATTCGGAGGAGGTATTCCTTGGGTGCTTATCTGATATTTGTTTAGGCCTTTGGGGATTGTACTTGAGGGATGTCGAGTTTGACTAGGATGGTTCGCGTTAGAAATAAATGGTTGTGGTAGGCGCCCTAAGTAAGACTGACCTTAAGAGAGGTAAAAAAGTACGTAGCAACCTTTAGCTTTAGTCCCTCAGATTTTTGACATGATGGATAAGATAAGTTGAGGAGTGACCTCTAATCATCTTAGTATATAGACTTGGTATCGTGGTTAACACCTGTTTATCTTGGAGAGATAGTTCGACTATATTGGATACCCTCTACCACAATAAGTGATCGAGGTCCTATCTTTACTAGTGGATTTTGGAAATGGAGGTCAAGAAGCTTTGCAATCGTGAAGTTAAATTAGTTAAGGTACAGTGGAGTGAAGCTCAAGAAGATGCGACTTAGAAGACTAGATACGCGCAGCCTACCCTTTTCTTTTTGAGGGTACATCCTTGATCTCTCTTTCCTTAAGTTTATGCATGCTTGTATCTAACTTTTAAGTATATCTCCTCGATCCTATTCCTTATCCTTAGGTAAAAACCAATGGATGTAAACATGTATTTGAAACATGTTATGATTGATGGTTGCAAGTGGTTGTCAGTGGTTGCTCATGGATGCATATACACACATTAGGCACTAGATCGACTCAGTCACTTTCATATTGCATATGCATGAGTGAATTTTTATATATATGAACTGAAACTTGATGTGTTATCGTATGGACGTTGCATTTGTATGAGTGATTGTGCCCTCAGTTAGAAAGAATGATTAGGAATAATTGCAAACATAATAGACTCATGACACTGACATAATTTGCATTAAGGAGGTCAACTGAATCAGTAGACCACCTGATTTTGCATTAGATAAGGACATGTACATACGCTTTGCATATGATCATGAAAGCACTAGAAGTCTTTTTAAGGACAATGTATGCCTGTGTTTGATGGTTGAGTAGATGGACAATTGGATGGTAGGATATACATTCTTCTTGACTTGAAGATTTCGAGTACGAAATCCTTTAAGGAGGGGAGAACGTAACACCCTGAATTTTCATTGTTTATTAAAAGAAAGAATTAAAGAATACTTAATTTATAAAATGAGAATTAAGGGAAATGGGTTACGCCATTGCGTTCGTCTCGAAATTCTGCTTGGAATAAGTCCAAGTTTTCGAAAATCGGACTTTGTATGAGGAAGTTATAGCCCTCAGAAGTTTGAGGAATTTATATAAATTAAAACAGCTCAGATTTAAATTCGAATTCAAATAAAAACAAAGAAGCGAGCTGGGCGGGATTTTTCCCGCCCCAGGCCAGGTCGACCAGGGGGTCGACCTATCCTATACAGGTCGACCTGGGGGTCGACCTACCCCCTCGGGAAAATCCGAACTGTGACGATTTCTGACTTGTGGCTGATTCACTAGGGCATAGGTGGCTGTTTCTGTATAACTCTATCTGGTCTGGATGGCCTTGATTTCTCCTAGGTTGATCTAACGGCTTACATTAGTTTAAACTTCTATATAAACAACTGATGCCCTCAACCCTAAATCACACAAAAATTCATTCCAAGAGTCGTCATGCTGTCCATGGTCAACCTAGAGTAGCCGCCACTCTTCTCCAATTAGAAAGCAAATTAGAAGCTACGAATCGATCGAATCAAATATAAATTAGAGAATCGATAGTCTACTTCAAGGGAGAGCTATTCAGTTTTAGAAAACAGATTCCAGAAATACAAGAATCATTCTCTTTTTGTAAGTTCAAGTTACTTTCAGATGTGAAATCTTAATTGAAATTCTTGGCATGTAATAATTTGGATCTAAGCTATACTTGATTATGAGATAATCCTTTCAGATTTATCAAATCTAATCTATTAGATTTACGCCTGCGATGTTATTCAAATCTAATCCATTAGATTTATGCCTGATGTAAGTAATCCTTTCAATTGAATACATGCTTGTATATGCCTTTAGGAACCATTGTTGACTATGAATTGGTCCAATCATATCTATCCTTGTTGTTTATCGGAATCGAAATCTGGTTTAAGTTCATGATATAACTCTTGTCAAACCTATATGTCTGTGACGGTTCACGATGATATTCATATCATATCTATATGCCTGCAATGTATTCAATGCAAAACTTGTCAATTTGGCATATCAAATTTATTGGACCAATAGTTCTTATCGTTATATGCCTATTCTCATGCCTCTCATGCCTCTTATGTTCCATATTGTTTCTCCGCTTATTTTATGAAATTTGAGTTGAATCTCAAAATACGTACGTTACGAATGCGGGGGTAATTGTGTATAACATAAAATTTACATTATTTGGCATAATTTGGAACTTGTATTATGGCATGACTGTTAAGATGCAATTTGGGGCAATTTGACATGAATTATGGAATATGTAATTTGACATATCGAACCTAGAATTGGCATGAACGATAAAGTATGTAATTTGGCGTGAAAAATCTAGTTTTGGGCATAAGCTGTAAAACAAAATATTAAATCTAGATTGGGCATAACTGTTAGTTGGAACGCGAAGCACAGTGTATATTGTGATTTTGGAGCATGACTATTATTGTAAATTTAGGGAAGATTGGGTATAGCCAATTTTGATTAATAACTTAAAATTGGAAATTTGTTGGGCATAACTTGGGAATTTGAAACATGACTAGTTTTGGTGAATTTGGTAATTAGCATGTAAAATCTAGATTTGGGTATATATGGTAAATGTGTAAAATAAAAATGAACATGCCTAACCCGAGGGTAGATTGAGTTGTGGTGTAAAACTACCCGGAACCGCCTAGCACATCCAGTAACCACAACAATACCTATCTAATGTGAGAGGATTGTGCATCATGCCCAAGAAAAACCCGAGGTTAGATTGAGTTGTGGTGTAAAACTGCTCGGAACCGCCCGGCACATCCAGTAACCGCAACAACACATATCTAATGTGAGAGGTTGGTGCATTAATAAATAAATTAATGCTAATGAACAAGACATGCTAAGAAATGACTAGGGTTAAGTTAATAGGAAACACTTAACTAGTATAGCATGATAAATGGGTAGGGTTAAGTTAACAAGAAACACTTAACCAATATAACAGGATGAATGACTAGGGTTAAGTTAATAGGAAACACTTAACCAGTATAGCATGATAAATGGTAGGGTTAAGTTAAAACAAGAGGGCAACACTTATTCAATCCAACATGATAAGTGAGGAGGGTTAAGTTAATAAGAAACACTTAACCAACATGACACGATGAATGGGAAGGGTTAAGTTAACACGAGATGGCAACACTTAACCAATATAACTTGATTTGTGGTAAGGTTAAGTTAACACAAGAAGGCAACACTTAACCAAAGTAACATGACAAGTAGGTGGGTTAAGTTAACTTGAATTGATTGATGACACTTAACCAATACAACATGATGAACACATGGGGTTAAGTTGACAAGAAACACTTAACCAATCCAACACGATAAGTGAGGAGGGTTAAGTTAATAAGAAACACTTAACCAACATGACATGATGAATGGGTGGGTTAAGTTAACATGAAAGGACAAAACTTAACCATTAAATAAACATGCTTGAATGTGTAGGAGGGTTAAGTACATATAGGGTTGGTGGGTGATATTAGTAAATATAGGCCCACAAAACTTAACCATTAAATCAACATGCTTGAATGTGTATGAGGGTTAAGTACATATCGGGTTGGTGGGTAATATTAGTAAATATAGGCCCACAAAACTTAACCATTAAATAAACATGCTTGAATCAGTAAGTGTGTTAAGTACATATCGGGTTGGTGGGTAATATTAGTAAATATAGGCCCATAAAACTTAACCGTTAAATAAACATGCTTGAATCGATGGGAGGGTTAAGTACATCTCGTGTAGGTGGGTAATATTTGTATATATAGGCCTACAAACTTAACCAGTAGGAAACCCTAGTAACAGGGACTCATTTCAGCAGTAACCCATATAGATGTATCATGGTACCCTGAACTAGGCAGGGTGGGGCACGATTACTGGGTTGATTATAAGCGGTCAAAACAGCGGAGGGGGTACGTCAGTGTAGGTTCCGACGGTTTACGGGCGTGCACGTACTCCAGAGTGGAAAAAGCAGGCACTGGGTACCAGTAGTTATACACTGTGCTTCTTGAATCATGTCTGGTTGCTATCATAAGGACTGATACACCTTATGCTGGGACCAACATAGGGTATCTACACGCAAGAGAGGGCCGATTGACACAGACACAAGGAAAAATTAATACGAGTAAGGAGCCGATCGATAGGGTAGTTAGGGTACATCTAACATTTTCATGGCAATTAGGCAGATTGAGGTGGAATCCTCATGATAGATGTGCACCTGAAGGCTACCACAATTGCAGGGATTGGGATCACATTACAATATGATCATTTTATATAGATTACTAGTTGGTACACTAGTTAGGTGGTGCAGAGATATAAAAATCAGAATAACAAGGTAATAGCGAAGCAGAGAAAGAGTAGAAGCGCATTCAGTTTATCTTGCCCAATCATATCAATACTAATCGTATGTTATCTTATTATCCTTGTTCTCACGGTATTGTCTTATATTCAGTTATTCATGTCATGATGCTTTTACCTGTTTATATGCTGTAAGTCACTGGACTTACCAGACTTATGTCTGACCTAGTTTTGTTTCGCCTCTTTTCTTCCGTCCCCCCCCCCCCCCCCCCCAGGTTCACAGGGAGGAAATGTTACCACTTAGCTCAGTTTTCTTTCCAAGCTTAAAGATAGTCGATGTATTGCTTTGGACTCTCTCTTCCACTGTTATGGCTGGTTCATGATTTATTGGGGAATATCATTGTTATTTTTATGCTTCTTTTATATTTGAAGTTTTTAAATCAAGACAGAAGTTCTATGTATTACTTTTAAGTATGATTGAGACAACTATTGTAAAAGCTTGACTGAACCACATTGTTTATAAAATGACTTTAGTTTCCGCTGCTTTATTTGTCTATCTTGTAATTTATCTGCATCTTTTACCTAAAATTCTCCACCAAAGTTAAGGCATTCCCTTTGTGAGTGACCTTAATGGAGGTGGGGTGTTTCATGGTTGGTTGCCTTTTTCTCATTTTAACATGAATGTATATATTAGGTTGTTTACTTCAATCCAAATTGCTTCACTATATGCAACTATAAGCGCTGATTTGATCCCAAACGTATTTCCAACAAAATTCCCTGATTTTCCTTTCAGACACCACTAAAGATTCTACCATTCAACCTTATTTTCTCCACAAATTATTTCAAGATTACATTGTCAGCTCTATTATTTTGTCCATGGATTGACAAAGGACATGAGATGTTCACATTTAAAGTGAATGTAGAATGACAATCGGCTACCAGTGTTGTCCACGCCATCATCAGCCATTAAAATTTGAGGTAAAAAGGTAATGATCCTGCAACTCCTATTAAATATTGTTGGCTTTCTTTGTTCGTCCAATTATTTGTTTTTTAAGCACATCCACTCAATTTCAAATCCATTAATTTTAACATACCTTTCTTATTTCGATAATCCAGATATGTGTAGGATATTAGGACCAAATTTAATATGCAAATTAATATGTCTATTATGTATGTATACCTTTGGATAAATAGGCAATTCTTGTAGTTGCCTTATAGTATGTAATAACTGTTATGTAAAAAAAATTGCCATCCTCATTTTGTAGGTCAAATGAATTTCAATAACACTCCTCTGAACTCGGAAGAATAGGCCGATAAATGATAATTGGCCAAGCATATTGTAAACTCTCTTTGGTTTGAATGTGCTAGTAAATGTAGCTTAAGTCTTTTACTAACACCTTAAAATTTTATTTGTGAAGTAGTAGGTAAATTCTAAATACTATTTATTAATTAAGGTAGATATAAAATATTATCATTACATAAAGTATGGTATGTCTACTTCTAATGAATGTTTGAAATATCAGCCCCGGATTGGTGTTGAAAGGTTATATAGATATATATATCTTTAGCTTCGTGATGGTTAATTCATTCTTCAAAAAATAAAAACAATAACTGTTAATTAAATCCAGTCAGTGTGATTTGAATGATTTTTGGATATCAATTAAACAAGGTTTCCCTTGGTTTGATCTTCATTTGTACTTGTAGAAAAGTAACACATTTTACCTCTATTTATTAACTGGTTGATATAATTTAGCATACTTTGAGATGTGTAAGAGACATTGCCATTAAAAGATGAAGAGATGCAACAATTAGTAGAGGAATTACGCGGAAAGGACTCTACATAAAAGAGACTACCGAAAAATTATTAGAAAGATGCTGCTAAGTCCACTGCATCTACAGCTCTTACGATGGATGACCAAAAACGACTTGCATATACAAAACTTGAACAGCTGGCCATACATTTCGAGAATCATAAAGAGTTATCATTTCAAAAGGTAATGATATAATTTAAGTTTAGCTGCCTTATTATCACTTTCCTTCTTATGAAAATGAAAAAAATAAGCTTTTGTTAGTTATCTTTCATTGTTACAAAATTATATGCTTAACTTACAGGCTTTTTACTGTCTCAAAATTGTAGTATGAAGGATCTTCCTACGTTGCATATAGCTGAAGCTCTACATGTAATCAGTCGTACAGCTACTACCCAGGTTATATTTTTTTTTCAAAGTTGCCTATGTTGTTTAAAACTATGTTTCTTATTTATTTACATGCACCACTGACCAAACAAATTAGACCAACTATAGTTGATTATTGTGACGATTGTCATTAAGAATATATCTTAGCGTATACGAGTATGTAGTTGAAGAAAAAATATTGTTTCGTTTGAGGTTTTAACTAATAAATTGAGTTTATGCATCAATAATCAATAACTTTTTGTCTATTATCTTATAACAAAGAATGTCAATTCATGATACACGACATGGCAATTTGAGTTTGTGGTAAGATAATTTTTTTTATTACATTACATTAATCATACATTTTGCTATTTTTATCTGCATTTATAGGTAAAAAATGCAGAAACAAACTATGATGGTATTGTTTGGCCGCATTTGTATTTGTACTCACTCAGTTGATACGTAACATGTTATTGTTTCTTCTTTAGACATATTTCCATTTTTCTCAGTTATTCTCATTAAGGGGCTTTGGAATTTTCCTAACAATTCTAGTGATGCTCCTAAAGCAGTAATGTAGCAAATTCCTTTTATTTGGTTTAACAAATTTTAACTTCAACCTGTAGTTTTTCCATTGTTTTTTCATGCGTGGATGTCACACTAAAATTTTCAAACTAACTCGTATATAGGAATACCTAATATTTGTTGAGAATAGTTTAATGCCTTTAAAATAACATATATAGTAGAGTTCGGATAAGTACTACAAGATTGATTAGTCTTCACATGGCCCATCACCTATTGGTTTGTGATAACTAAGTTGTAACACCCCGAATTTTCTATTAACACTAAAGTTGCTAAAATATTAATAAGTGTGTAAGAGAGGGGATATATCTAATATGAATATAAAAATATTAATAAGTGTGTAAGAGAGGGGATGTATCTAATATGAATATAAAAATATTAATAAGTGTGTAAGAGAGGGGGTGTATCTAATATGAATCTAAAAATATTAATAAGTGTGTGAGAGAGGGGATGTATCTAATATGTATATAAAAACAATAATAAGTAAAGGGGGATGTATCTAATATGTACATTGTAGAAAAAATATATATATTTATGACATGAATAGAAGTTTATTAATATGCTGAGTGTTTGCTGAGTCACTTCTGACTCATTGCTGAGTCAACAAGATAAACCCCATCTTGTCTGAACGGCTGCGGTTATTTCTAGGTTAAATCTAATGGCCTAAATGAATTCTAAAATCTATAAATAAGTGGGTAGACCCTAGACCTAAATCATTTGTAAAATTAGAGAAGCTACCGTCATGCTGCTGCCATGGAGTTCAGCATAGCCGTCACAAACTAAGAAGAGGAAGCCTAATCATCTACAACTAAATCTACACAAATCAAATCAAAAGATCTCTCTTTCTCTAATTCTTTTCTTTTGTTGGTGAGTATGATGATTCTCACAAGACTATTACAAACTAATTTGACTCAGTTATGAATGGATCACAAGAAAGTGATGTGATTTGTAATTGTAAATTCTATATATTGTGGATCTCTTATTATGTTATTATACTGTCGTATGATGTAAATTATATATGCTATGTCATGCTATGTTGTAAATTCTCTTATGCTATGTTGTGCTATGTTGAGAATCATGTCAAGCTATGTTATACTATCATACTATGCCATGTTATAAATCATGCTATATTATGTTGAAAAATCATGATGTAGTTGGATCGCTTATCTTCTGGAAAGCTTGGACTGCTGAAGTAAAGTCCAGCTTGTTATCTTTCTTTTTAATGGCTATTCATGTAATGGGATTATGCACTTGTTTTATCAATATAGATATTGTACTTGACATTGAATATGGTGTTATGATGTAATCAAACATGTTTTGACTTCTGCTACAATGAAATAAAGTTTTTGAATTTCCAAGTACTATTTTATATCTGTCTTGTTGTAATTTTACTGTTCTATATTCACTTAAAACCTCCATGGAAGTTAATGCATTCTCTTTGTGAGTGACATTAATGGACGTGGGGTGTTACACGTGGTATCAGAGCATAAGGTTACCAGAACAGATAAAAAAAAATTTAGAAAAATATTTTTTTTCTAAAGTATTTTTGGAAGAAGTGCTTTCAAAAAAAAACATGTTATTTAGAGAGAGTTTTTATGAAAAACATAATCCCAAATAGCCACATCCTTATCTTTATCTTTCGAATTCTCCATTTTGAATCTTTCCTTTTTCGTTTCAGCATGGCTGAAGATCTTAATCTCCCAGAAGGTGTGACGATTCCAGGGTGGTTTAGGAGATACTTGGAGGCTAGGGCCACCAGTACAGGCCCAGCGGATACTCCTCCACCCCTAGTTGCACCCATTCCTCCTCCTCCTCCTCCTCGTGTTGACACTTTTGCAAAGACGTGCAAGGAATTCAAGGCTATGGGAGGAAAAACTTTTCAAGGGACTGAGACGTTTGTGGAGGCCAGAGATTGGCTTAAGGAGACTGAGGAATTGTTGGATATCTTTGAAGTGGAAGATGGGAGGAAAGTCCGTTTAGCTGCTTGGTTAATGAAGGGAGAGGCCTCGTTTTGGTGGGAGGTCACTAACGGGGAACGTCCAGTTGATTCATGGGCGGATTTCAGACGAAGGTTTGAGGCAAAGTTTCTTTCAAGGGCAGAGGAGAACTTAAATATGGAAAAATTCCTGGCACTAAAGCAAGGGAGCTCATCAGTAAAGGAATATGTCAATAAATTTAATCAGTTAGCAAGGTTTGGCTTGGAGTTGGTGAACACGCCAGAGAAGAAAGCTTTGAGGTTCGTTAGAGGCTTGAATGAACCGTTGCAAGGGTTGGCTATGACCCACATCCCTATGGGAGCCACCTTTGAAAAGCTAGTAGAAATGGCACTTATGCATGAGGATAAGGCAGTTGAAAAGAAAGGGGATCAGAAGAAACCCCAACAGCAAAATAAGAAGGGTGGTAAAAACAATAATGGCAAAGGGAAGAAGAAATGCTTCAATTGTGGGACGCCTGGCCATCTCAGCAAAGATTGTAGAAAGAAAAAGAAGACTGGTTGTTTTCATTGTGGAGATGCGGGACATTTCGTGAAGGACTGTCCAAAGAAGGGGCAGAGGGCAGGGTCTACCTCGGGAGGACAGGTGCAGGCTCTTATGGCACCAAGGCAGGCATGGGGGCAAGTTCAGGCTATTGCGGCCCCACCGCTGCAAGAAAGAGGTAGAACAATTTCTGTTGAAAGCTTAGTTTTTCTGTTTGATCATCCTGTCCGTACCTTATTCGATTCTGGCGCATCTCATTCGTTTATCTCTGCATCATTAGTTGAATCACTGCACTTGAACACCAGTTTAGTAGAGGATCCCTTGGTCGTTTCAAATCCAATTGGGGGTTCGTCTCATTTGACCATGATATGTTTGGATTTGAAAATCTCTATACTTAGCGTTGAATTTAGATGTGATGCTTATGTATTGGGCTTCACGGGCTATGGGCTAATTTTAGGAATGGATTGGTTGTCTAGAAATAGGGCCATTCTTGATTGTGAAAGGAGAGTAGTTAGGCTTGTGACTCGCCTTGGTAATGCTCTCGACATCTTTTGTAATCCCATAAATTCCGTTATGCTAAGTTATCTTGAATCGCTTGACGCGTCTGTAGAGAACCTGCGATCGGTAGAAGTGGTCCGGGAATATCCGGATGTGTTTGAGGAGGTGAAGGGCTTACCTCCAAAGCGGGAGATAGACTTTCGAATTTATCTTGTGGATAATGCTAAACCCGTATCTTTGCCAGTGCGCCACATGGCTCCTCGTGAAAGGAGGGAACTCAATAAGCAAGTAAAGGAGTTGCTTGAGAAGGGGTTCATAAGACGTAGTATATCGGAGTGGGGTGCTCCAGTAGTTTTTGCCACAAAGGCGGATGGGTCTCTTAGACTTTGTATGGACTATAGAGAACTAAACAAGCTTACTAAAAAGAACCGACACCCACTGCCGAGGATTGACGATCTCTTTGATCAGTTAGTTGGCGCCTCAGTGTTTTCGCAGTTGGACTTAGCCACTGGCTTTCATCAACTGAGAGTGGCTGAGGATAGTATAGATAAGACTGCTTTTAGGGCTCCTGACGGATTCTATGAATGGCTAGTGATGCCCTTTGGTTTGACAAACGCCCCTGCATATTTTGTTGATTTGATGAGTAGGGTGTTTAGGGAATACCTTAACAAATTCGTGGTAGTCTTTGTGGATGACATCTTAGTCTTTTCTAAGAATAAAGAAGAGCACTCCCTACATCTTAGGGAAGTGTTGGAAACCCTTCGAGCGCATAACCCTAAGGCAAAATTTTCTAAGTGTCACTTCTGGATGAAGGAAGTACGGTTCTTAGGGCACGTGGTTTCCAAAGAAGGGATAGCAGTGGATCCCGCAAAGGTAGTGGCCATCCAAGATTGGAAGGTCCCTAAAAATGCAACCGAAGTAAGAAGTTTCTTGGGGTTGGCTGGCTATTATAGGAAGTTTATCAAAGACTTCACAAAAATATCAGCTCCGTTAACACGGTTAACGAAGAAGAGCCTGGTTTTTACGTGGGACAAAGATTGCGATGATGCGTTCCAACGTTTAAAGAGAGCCTTAACTTCAGCCCCAGTCTTAGTGCTGCCAGACGGGAATAAACCGTTTACCATCTATACTGATGCTTGTGGGACGGGACTTGGCGCGGTCCTCATGCAAGAGGGAAGAGTAATAGCCTATGGTGGAAGGCAGTTGAGGGTTCATGAAAAGAATTACCCCACGCATGACTTAGAGCTAGCCGCAATTGTTTTCGCGCTTAAGTCTTGGCGTCACTATCTTCTTGGTGAGAAATTCGAACTGTTCACTGACCACAAATCATTAAAATACTTATTCTCTCAGAAGGATTTGAATTTAAGGCAGCAACGGTGGATGGAATTCTTAGCTTCCTACGATTTTGAAATAGCATATACCCCGGGCAAGGGTAACGTGGTGGCAGACGCCTTAAATAGGAAAAGGTTGTCCTTGAGTCCGTTGTTTGTTGAACGACAAAGCTTAGAATTCATCTCTATGTTTGACTTTAGACCCTCCGTTGACTTAGTACCCGGTCTGTTAGCATCCTTGGAGGTTAGACCTACACTTCTAGGATGGGTTGGTGGGGCACAGCGAGACGACCCACAGTTGGTTGAGATAGTAGAAAAGCTCAAAGGGGGGGAGTCGTCAAGCCATCTTCGTAGGTATACCCTAGACGATAAGGGTTGGTTACGAAGGGATAATAGACTTTGTGTACCACAAGATGAAGATTTAAGGAAGGCCATTCTTGATGATGCTCATCGCTCAAAAATGACCATTCATCCCGGCGGGGATAAGATGTACAAAGATATGAAGCGGGTTTTCTTTTGGGCCGGTATGAAAAAGGATGTGGCCGAGTATGTCGCTAGATGCTTGGTGTGCCAACGAGTTAAAGCAGAACAAAAGAAACCCGGTGGGTTGCTTCACCCATTAGAAGTTCCACTATGGAAATGGGAAAGCATCTCAATGGATTTTGTGGATGGATTACCAAGATCAAGGAAGGGTAACACGGGGATTTGGGTTATAGTAGATAGACTTACTAAAAGCGCCCATTTTATTCCCGTGAAAAGTAAGAGGACTGCTCTGTGGTTGGCTTCTGTATACATTAAGGAGATAGTTCGTTTGCACGGTATTCCTTCTAGTATAGTAAGCGACCGTGACCCCATCTTTACTAGCGAATTTTGGAAGAGTTTACAAGAGGTGGTAGGGACTCAGCTATGTTTGAGCACCGCATATCATCCTCAGACAGACGGCCAGACCGAGAGGGTGAATCGCATTCTAGAGGATCTTTTAAGGCTTTGTATCCTAGACTTTGGGGGTACATGGGAAGAGCACCTTCCGTTAGTAGAATTCGCATATAATAATAGCTTTCAGTCTAGTATTGGCATGGCACCTTTCGAAGCTCTTTATGGAAGGCCTTGCCGTTCGCCTACATGTTGGTGGGAATCTACCGATAAAATCCTACTTGGGCCCGATATGGTTAGGGAAACCTCGGAGAAGATTGAGTTGATTCGAAGGAGGATGAAAGCAGCACAAGATAGGCAAAAATCGTATGCTGATAAGAGGAGGACAGATCTTGAGTTTGACATTGGGGACATGGTTTTTATCAAAGTATCTCCGTTACAGAATGTTGTTCGCTTTGGGTCCGTGGGGAAATTAGCACCAAGGTTTGTAGGGCCGTTTCCTGTAAAAAACAGGAATGGGAAGATGGCATATAGGGTGGAGTTGCCTGAGAAACTTAGTGGAGTACACGACGTATTCCATGTATCACATTTGAGGAAGTGTTTGCACAAGACCGCGGAGGTGGTAGAGCCGAGCTTGCTTAAAGAGGTGGAAATAGAGCGTGATGCAACAATTAGACGAGCTCCTACATGCATTCTTGGGTCGGAGATCAAAAAGTTGAGGAATCGAGAGGTCAGACTGGTTAAAGTGCAATGGGGAAATGATGAGAGCAACGCAACTTGGGAGACAGAAGAGAAGATGCGTTCGTTGTACCCTTTTCTTTTTGAGGGTATGTCTTTTAATTTCTCCTTTATCGCTTAGCTTATCTTATCTTATCTTTAGTATGTCCTCTCATTAGTATCTTTGACCTTTAGTTAGGATAATCCTATGGTTGAAACATGTGTTTGAGACATGTTATGTATGATGGATGCAAAATGGATGCAAGTGTTTGCTAGTGGTTGCTCGTGGATGCATATATACACACACTTTAGGCACTAGATCGGCTCAGTCACTTCATATTGCATATTGCATATATATGGATGTATTTAGTATAATGGATGTATAATGGTTGTACCATCATATGGATGCTGCATTCGGTTGAATGGGTGTGCACGCATATAGAAGTAGTATGTAAGCAATTAGGATCTTTTGCATACATAATGGATTCATGACACTTACATAATTTGCATTAAGGAGGTCAACTGAATCAGTAGACCGCCTGATTTCGCATTAGGTAAGGACATGTACACACACTTGCATATGATCATAAAGCATTAGAAGTCTTTTAAGGACAATGGATGCCTGTGTATGATGGATGAGTAGATGGACGTTTGGATGGTAGGATATACATTCTTCCAGACTTGAAGATTTCGGGGACGAAATCCTAAAAGGAGGGGAGAATGTAACACCCCGAATTTTCTATTAACACTAAAGTTGCTAAAATATTAATAAGTGTGTAAGAGAGGGGATGTATCTAATATGAATATAAAAATATTAATAAGTGTGTAAGAGAGGGGATGTATCTAATATGAATATAAAAATATTAATAAGTGCGTGAGAGAGGGGATGTATCTAATATGTATATAAAAACAATAATAAGTAAAGGGGGATGTATCTAATATGTACATTGTAGAAAATATATATATATTTATGACATAAATAGAAGTTTATTAATATGCTGAGTGTTTGCTGAGTCACTTCTGACTCATTGCTGAGTCAACAAGATAAACCCCATCTTGTCTGAACGGCTGCGGTTATTTCTAGGTTAAATCTAATGGCCTAAATGAATTCTAAAATCTATAAATAAGTGGGTAGACCCTAGACCTAAATCATTTGTAAAATTAGAGAAGCTACCGTCATGCTGCTGCCATGGAGTTCAGCATAGCCGTCACAAACTAAGAAGAGGAAGCCTAATCATCTACAACTAAATCTACACAAATCAAATCAAAAGATCTCTCTTTCTCTAATTCTTTTCTTTTGTTGGTGAGTATGATGATTCTCACAAGACTATTACAAACTAATTTGACTCAGTTATGAATGGATCACAAGAAAGTGATGTGATTTGTAATTGTAAATTCTATATATTGTGGATCTCTTATTATGTTATTATGCTGTCATATGATGTAAATTATATATGCTATGTCATGCTATGTTGTAAATTCTCTTATGCTATGTCGTGCTATGTTGATAATCATGTCAAGCTATGTTATACTATCATACTATGCCATGTTATAAATCATGCTATATTATGTTGAAAAATCATGATGTAGTTGGATTGCTTATCTTCTGGAAAGCTTGGACTGCTGAAGTAAAGTCCAGCTTGTTATCTTTCTTTTTAATGGCTATTCATGTAATGGGATTATGTACTTGTTTTATCAAGATAGATATTGTACTTGACATTGAATATGGTGTTATGATGTAATCAAACATGTTTTGACTTCTGCTACAATGAAATAAAGTTTTTGAATTTCCAAGTACTATTTTATATCTGTCTTGTTGTAATTTTACTGTTCTATATTCACTTAAAACCTCCATGGAAGTTAATGCATTCCCTTTGTGAGTGACATTAATGGACGTGGGGTGTTACATAAGTGACATTTGAAAGGCCATTATGCATTTTATTTTTTTATAAAACCAGGTTTTAAACATGAAGTTGGGAGAATATATATTTTTCCACATGCTTTATTCAAGCTAATACTTCAAGTTTATGTTAAAAGCTGCGCTTGTTGGGTTATCAACTCCTACCATTTAAAAGTTCCTCGTAGGTTTTCCGTTTTTGTGCTTCATTTGTCAATGCCTACAAGATCTTTAGCTTAGTGTTCATTCCCTTCATTTTTACCATCAAAACACACATCTGCATTTCAGTTCTTGAATATTTCATGATATCAACATAAACTATAATGTTAGGGACAATTTTTTGAGCCATTGCTGACCCGAAACATACATGAAAAAATTATATGTTCTCCTTCTATGTATTTATTTTAATGTCAGACATTAATTAAACATAAAGATCAATCACTCATATTATAGCTATGCGAACTCAGCCTTGCCTAGTTGGACAATCTACAAGGATAACATTTCAAAGTAGCTCTCTTTCGCATATTCCCCCATTTTCCTTTATTTCCCTTCTAAAACCGTTTCCTATCATTCTCCGCATTTTTGAATAGAGGAACCCCTTTTATTTCCATGTTTGTTTTTAAAAGTTTGATAACCGTGTTTCCAAATGTTTTCACTTCCCCTCAATTTGTTCTTTTTCCTCAACCAAATCAAATCCCTCATCTTCAAATATGTCGAACACTGGGAAGAAGGAGAAAACCTATGTGCTTACCCATACTCAAATCCCAAATTTCTCTATTAGAAAATACAAATTCCAAAAAGTTCAAGCAACATTACTTCCTAGGAATACCATTGCTACTTCCTCGATGAAATTATTATGCATTGGGTTTGTCGCTTATCTCATGTAGTTATGATTGCATCGATTTTTGTCTCTATTATCATATATATCGGCTCGATATTCATGCGCCTGTATGTTTTCCGGAGCGGTAAACTGCCCCCGCTATTCTAAATGAGGTAGTCGTCATTGGACTTGCGATGCTTTTGAGTGGTCCGAATCCGAATCTCGGTTTTGTTGGTTGGTGAGAATAATGCGCTGATCTAATGAACTCAAGTTTGCTGACTTGACGAATGCATCTTATTATGATAGTAATATATTCATGAAAAATAGTAGGCAATTTCCTATAAAAGGATTTGAGAGTAAAAATTGGATGATTATATTTTTATCTCTAATGAATTACAAGAATCTTCACTAAGCTTTTGATTTTGAAATGAAAAACTGAAAAATAAGTTTGTATTTTTGATATAGAGAATAATGTACACTGCCATCTATTTATACTTGTACATTGTAGTGTAACACCCCGTGAATTCTATAATGCTAAGCTTCACAAATTAAAGTGTAATTAATTTTAAATGAAAGAATTAAGGGAAATGGGTTACTCCATTGCGTTCGTTTTGGAATTCTGCTTAAGGTAGAGTCCGAGGTTGCGTGAATCGGACTCCGTATGAAGGAGTTATGACCTTCGGAAGTTTCAGAATAAAATTTAAATTCAAACAGCTCAGTTTCAAATTCGAAAATTCGAAAAACAGGTTCAAACTGGGCTGGGCGGGAAAATTCCCGCCCAGAGACCAAGTCGACCATAGGGTCGACCATGGTGTCGACCTAGCCACCCCAGGTCGACCATAGTGTCGACCTGGGTGTCGACCTGCCAGTCGACCTACCTGGTCGACCTGGCTGGCTAGGTATGGCTCTGGCTCGAATTTCTGTGGCTCGGTGTGTCAGTAGGGCTGACATGTCACCTCTTGATTGGCTCTTTGAACTTTGTATGATCTAAATTCCTCATGTCTTCATTTGACGGCTCAAAACAATTTAAAAATCTATAAATACACCCTAAGTCTCAACTAAAAATTCACAAAAAAAATAAGATGGGAGTCGTCATGCTGTCAGGGAGGAATTGAGCATAGCCGTCAAGAGAGAAAAGCCTAAGAGACGAATCAAATTAAGAAGAAGAAGATTAAAGCTTAATCAAATTAATCAATGCAACGTTAATCTACCCAAAGGAGCGCATCTCAATTTCAGAATTCAAAATCCAGAATTCAAAATTCTGCATTCGTTGTAAGTATAGTGACCTTTCAGAATATGAATAAAAACTGTGATGTGATTCGATGTAAACGAAAATAGAATTGTGTTATTGTATGAATTCTGTGTATTGTAATAATTCTGTCATGACTTTTGTATTGATATTTGTGGCATAAATTGATTGATGCAAGCCTATTGGACATTTATATATGAAAGTAATAGCAATAGCAAGTTGTGGCAAAAACTAGTAATTGATCCCTTTATGTTTATGTCGATGGCATGGACTATATATATTCCCTTAGTCTAAGTTAGAATTTATGTAAACATGTTCTATATTTGAGACCTTTTATGCCTACATGACCCAAAACTTGTGAACACATTCTTATGTTTATTTGCAAGTATAATTGGATTTATGTTAAGTATCGTTTGGGTTTCATAAACTATGCAAGTTCATGTTGAAATAGGCTATATGATTAGATGTTAAAATTGGACATTTTGGTGAATATATAACATAACATGTTAGTTTTGTGGTTGACATTAGGCCAAGTTAAACATGTTTAAACCCAAGTTTGTATAAGCCTAAACTATGCCATTTCGTATGTCACCCAGTTGGTTATACTTTGATTTGAATGCAAGTTCACATGACCCATAATTTATGTTTGTTGAATCGCTAAATTGCAAGTTCATGCGCCACACACCTTTATGTATTGTAAAATGTTACATGTGCTTGATTCCCCCTTTTTCTCACGTTTATAAAGTTGGGCTGAATTGTGTCGAGCCCAACATTTGTTATAATGATGCGAACGTACAAACGGGGGTTATAACGTTGGGTGTAAAACATGAAAATATATGTTGGCATGTTTGGCACATGCCAACGACAATGACATTTAAGCGGTATGAATTGTTATACCCAAGAATAAAAGACATGACATTTACATATAATTGAGAAGTGATAAAATATGTAAATTTAGAAAACACGGTATGCTTAACCCGAGGTTGGATTAAGTTGTGACGTAAACCTGCCCGGACCCGCCCGGCTGTCCAATAGTCACAACAATACCTATCCAATGTGGGTGGTTAAGCATTGAGCCCAATAATGACCCGAGGTTAGACTGAGCTACGGTGTAAACCTGCCCGGAACCGACCGGCACATCTAGTAACCGTAGCAATATCTGTCTAATGTGAGTGGTCAGGTGCTCTAAGAGGCTAAGGACAGATGGTAGGGTTAAGTCAACTATAAACACTTAACCAAATTCAACATGTTAACAAGGATTGATGGGTGAGGTTAGGTAAATACAAACACTTAACCACTTAACATGTTTGACTAGAAAACCCTAGTAACGAGGGACCCGTTTCAGCAGTAACCCAAGTTAGGTATCATGGTACCCTGAAACTAGGCAGGGTGGGGCACGATTACTGGGCTGATTGTAAGCGGTCAAGACGACGACGGTGGGTGCACAGTGTAGGTTCTAACAGAGTGCGGGCATGCACACACTCTGGAGCAGACAAACAGGGCACTGGGGACACCAGTAGTATAACCTATGCCTTCTAGAAATTGTGTCGGGGCCACCACCATGGGTCTTCATACACCCCATGGTGGGACCAACATAGGTATCTACAATTCTTGGGGCCGTATGACACATGTTTACGCGAGTACGAGCCGATCTTTAGAAAATGGGGATCACTTCACCCTCAGCATTGGGTGCCAGTTAAAATAAACTCAAGTAGGTGCAGAGATATAATATGGGTGCGATAGTACATTCGGCACTTCCTTAGCTTGTGACACTTTCCTGTTTTCACTTTATATCTATCATGCCCTTTTCTTATTCACATACTGAAGAGTTACTAGATTTACTCAGGCTTTATGTTTGACCCTATTTTCTTTTCGTCTTCTTTGCTTTCGTCCCCCCTGGTCCACAGGGAGGAAACAACTCAGCTCAGTCAGACTCTTTACAAGCTCCAAGACCGTAGATGTATGGTTTGGATCTCTTTTGCTCGGATTATGGCTTTGGATATCACTATGGGGATTTTTGTCACTTTATTTATGTTTTATGCTTCTTTAATAATCAAGACAGTAATGAGGTTGTAATGTTGGAAGTATTTCGAGACAATTATGGAAATGTTTTGTTTGAACACGTATTGATGAAATAAAAGTTTGTTTGGTTTCCGCTGTTTAAAATATGTGTATTTATATCTGTCTTGAGTTTATCTGTGGCTTTTACTTATAAACCTCCACCAAAGTTAAGGCATTCCTTTTGTGAGTGACCTTAACGGAGGTGGGGTGTTTCATGTAGCGTTATATGTAATATTCAGATCTTTATTTCTCTGCAGCCTGTATAACTTTATGTTTACTCTAGGCTTTTGCCTGTTTGCATTTGTAATATTCGTTGAAGTGTATGCCTTACCGGAGAATTTGTGTCCATCGTGTCCTTCATTCATTTTATTACCCCCTCCCCCGATAAATCAATGTTAGGGTTTCCATGTCCTCCTTGTGAGAGATTCTTCATCTCCTTCTTCAATTGGTCTTCTTTCCCGATGAGATTCGCCACTTTATTCACCTTTATGCTTTTGGAATCGGTGAGCTTGCTCGATGCCGAAGAGTTTGAGCTCCTTTTTCCTCTGATGAACTTGTTGTCTTCAAAGACTTGATCTTTGTCTTTAACCTTCCTGCTTGTGTTCAGATGTGACGTTCTATTGAGGGTTTCTTCAGGTTTGTTGTTAATCTTTATCACTTTTAGTGATTCTCTGAACTTGGTGAAATTGGCATATGACAGTGGTTTAGTGAGTGTATCAGCTCTTTGGTAAGTGGCAAGTATGTGCCTAACCTCCAAGTTCCCTTTAATTACATGTTCTCTTACAAAGTAGAGATCGATTTCAACATGCTTGGTTCTGGAGTGTAGAACTGGATTTGCTGACATATCAACCTTGTCACACCATAGTATTGATTTGTCTGAATTAGTACTTAACTCCGTAAGTAGAGATTTTAGCCACATTATTTCAGCTGTTGCATTGGCAATATTTCGGTATTCTGCTTCAGTACTTGACCTTGAAATAGTTGATTGCTTCTTTGAACACCATGAGACTATGTTGTCACTAATGTATATACAGTACCCTATAGTTGATTTTCTGTCATCTGGGTCTGATGCCCAATCAACATCAGCACACCCTGTGATATTGTAGTTGTTGCATGCTTTGAATGCGAGTCCATTGTCCTTTATTGTATTTAGGTACCTCAGTATCCTTTTTACAGCTTTCCAGTGTATATCCAGTGGGTCCTGCATAAATTGACACACTTTGTTAACAATGTGTGATATGTCAGGTCAAGTAATTGTTGCATATTGTAGTGCACCAACTACACTTCCACATTGTTTTGTATTGCACCAGTTTGTTGACTTCAGTTCCATTGTTACTTGTAATTATCAGATCATCAACATAAATAGGAATGTATATAGTACATTTATTGTCAGTCTTTATAAAAAGTGAGTTGTCAAATTTAGTAAATTGAAATCCCATTTTACCAAGAGTGGATTTCAATTTATCAAACCAAACCCTAGGGGATTGCTTAAGACCATAAATTGCTTTGTGTAATTTGCACACAAGTTTTGGATTTTGAATGTAGCCTTGAGGCTGTTCCATATATACATCCTCTTTAAGTATCCCATTCAAAAAGGCATTATTGACGTCTACTTGCTTGAGTTTCCATCCTCTGCTTATTGTAATTGCTAGAATTACTCTGATTGTAGTTGGTTTGACTACAGGGGAAAATGTTTCCTTGTAGTCAAACTCCTGCTGTTGAGTGAAGCCTTTAGCTACTAATCTAGCTTTATGTCTCTCTATCTGATTTCCTTTTGATTTTGTATGTCCACTTGCATCCTATAATATTCTTGTCTTGTGGTGGTTCAACAAGTTGCTAAGTTTTATTTTGCATAGGTGCTTGAAATTTAGTGTCCATTGCCTTAACCCATCTATCATCAAATTTTGCTTGATCATAATTGCATGGTTCTTCATGATCCATGAGTGCAGTATACATCTTGGGCTTGAAAATTCCACTTTAGCCCTAGTAGTCATTGGATGAGTGGGTCTTGCTTGATTTTGAGTGTCAGGTTGACTTTCTTCACTAGACTCTGATTCATTATTGCTTTGATCTTCACCATGTTCATCATTGATGTTGTCCTCATTGTTATATGGAACATGTGACATGCTGTGATGGCTTGATGATTGAACAATATCACTGTTTGGTGATGCTATTTCTTCATGTATCTTCTCAGTATCACCTGCACTTATGAATCCTGAATATAAAGGTATGGGTGGTATTGATACAGTAGCATCATATAGCTTTCTTATTGTTTTGATTATGTTATCATGATATGGAAATATCTTTTCATTAAACATAACATGTCTACTGATATATATATATATATATATATATATATATATATATATATATATATATATGACCACTACCATCCAAACATTTATAGCCTTTCTGATTATCAGCATAACCTAAGAGAGTACATGGTTTTGATCTATAATCAAACTTATGCTTGTTGTAAGGTCTTAAATAACGGTAGCATAGACATCCAAAAGATTTTTAAAAAATTATAATTAGGTTTCATATTGAACAGGTTTTTAAATGGACTGACGCCTTTAAGAACTTTGGTTGGTAGCCTATTTATCAAATATACCGCAGTTTTAAAATCATCAGGTCAGAATTTCAATGGTAACTTTGCTTGAGCTAATAGAGTTAAACCTATTTCTACTATATGTCTATGCTTTCTTTCAACAAGTCTGTTTTGTTCAAAAGTATGAGGGCAAGTAATTCTATGAATTATTCCTCTTTTTAGAAAATAACCCTTTAATGGTTTATACTCTGCACTCCCATCTTATTGAAACACTTTAACTTGTGAATTTGTCTGCTTTTCAGCTTATGCAATAAAATGCATTATTGTCTTGCATGTGTCATATTTTGACTTTAAAAGGTATATCTAGGAAAATCTATTATAAGCATCTACAAAGGATATATAATAGTTAAAACCATAATCTGAATTAATTGGTGTTGGACCCCATAGGTCAGTGGCAATCAATTCAAATGGTTTTGTGTATTCAGTAGTAGAAATAGCAAAGGGTAATTTGTGAGATTTTCCAATTTGACAGCATGTGCATAAGTATGGTAAAGAAATATCTTCACATTTAACATTGTTCTCAACAATAACTTGTTTTGTAACACTTGCACTAGGATGACCTAGTTTGTTATGCCATATATCAAATACACTAGTTTCTTTTTCAAAAATTTAATCACTGAAATAGCAATTCAGTGTTCCTCTTTTATAACTTCCACATGGATTTTGATTGAACTTGCATAGCCTATTGACTTCATTGCCCTGTAATAAGATTTTCTTAGTCAGAATATCATTGATTAGACAATATTCAGGATAAAATTCAAAGTACACATGATTATCCTGAGCAAATTGTGATACACTTAAGAGATTTTTCTTTATATCTGGCACTCTCGATAAGTTTTTCAAAAGTAAATTTCTATTACCATTTAACATACCACAACCAATATGAGTAATGCAAATAGACTTACCATTCCACATGCTGAATGACTGATTACCTCTGTATTCTTTGATCCCAAATTAAGATTTTCCATATTGTTTGTTAGATGGTTGGTTTCCCCTGAATCTGGGTACCAACTCTCATTATTTATGTGTTTGGGTCTGGTAGTCTCTTCACTGCTAGCAATTTTGCCATTACTTTGAATGGCTTGATCATTTTGCATTTCTGCAACATTTGCATTTGCATTATTTCTTTGACTATTTGTTGTTTGGTTTGGTGTGTAATTCTGGTTCAACCTGAAGTAACATTTAAGTGCAGTGTATCCAATCCTCTCACAAATTTGACATTTAGGCTTGTTATTATTGTTGTTTCTTCCTCTGCCTCTTCCTCTATTGTTGAAACCTCCTCTTTGAGGATTTTGTCCTGATCTTTGATCTCTGTTTCTGAAGTTGTTGGCATAGTTGATAGATAAATATGTTTCTTGAATTTTATTGCTTTCAAGTCTTGCCTCATGAGATAAAAGAATAGAGTGAACCTCTTCAAGAGGTAGTGTAGTTCTTTGAGATGAAATTATTGCTTCAACAGCTTTGTAATCATTGCTTAAACCATTCAAGATATTCAACACTTGTTCAGATTTAGTTACCTTGTGTCCTGCTGCCTCAAGTTGATCACTTAAGGTCTTTATTTTTTAGAGGTATTCTCTCATTGTACTGTTGCCTTTTCTAGTATTATGAATTTGTCTTCTGTAATGCATTATCTTTGCAGAAGATTGAGCATTAAAGTTACTCTCAACATTTATCCAGATTTCATTTGAAATTTTACACCCAACAACTTGAGAGATAAGACTATTACTAATTGATGGTAACAACCCAGAACTGATTAATCTATCTTGCTTATGGTACTTTATATACTCCTCATTAGGTACAACTTTGTTTTCTTGATCAGTAACATATGCAGATGGAATAACTAAAGTGCCATAGATGTATCCCTCAAGACCATACCCTTGAATTGCTGTTTCTATTTGATATTTCCAATTCAAATAGTTTGTTTCATCGAGTTTTATTTAGATTAATTGGGTTTGAGGACTGATGGATGTTTTAACTAATTGATCTACAGGTGATGGAATTATTGTGGGCATAATGTTTGGGCATGTGACGAGGCAGATTCAGTGGTGGATTTGTCATCCATGATGACAGATGTGAAAACAAGAAATGGTGAAATAAGTACTTACTGATCAAATTCAGAATGCCAAAATCAAGATATCAATTTAAGTGTGACTTGCAATCAAGGAAGAAATAAATCTTTTTCTGGTATGGCAGCACTTTGAATTGTCTTCTTGAATTTTCAGGTGGTCTGAGTTTGATTTTCTTGGTACATTCTTTCTAATTCCCAACAATTACTGATTGTTGAGATTAAACGCTGCCAGTGATGGTTGCTTGGCATGGCTTGGATCTGTAGCAACGAGTAATAATGCTTGGCGAGGCTCGGATCTGAAGCAGTTGGCATGACAATGATCTTAATGATCACAATAACTCTTAAGTGATAAGTGTTAGCACTTTGATGAGAGGAATCCCCAAATGATGAAGTTACTCTGATGGGGATGCCTATACAGTTCTTTCAATGTTTATCAGATGTGGATCTTGTTGTTAAGCAATTGCTCTGATACCATAAAAGGATTTGAGAGTAGAAATTGGATGGTTTTATTTCTATCTCTAATGAATTACAAGAATGCTTCACTAAGCTTTTGATTCCGAAATGAAAAACTGAAAGATAAGTCTGTATTTTTGATACAGAGAATAATGTACATTGCCATCTATTTATACTTGTACATTGTAACGTTATATGTAATATTCAGATCTTGATTTCTCTGCAGCCCGTATAACTTTATGTTAACTCTGGGCTTTGCCTGTTTGCATTTGTAATATTCGTTGAAGTGTATGCCTTGCTGAAGAATTTGTGTCCATCGTATCCTTTATTCATTTTATTATTCTGTTTTTTTGCAACAATGATGACCGTCTATTCATTACACCTTATGGGTAATGAACTTCCAAAACCAAAGCACTTATTGCTATCCCTATCAAATTGGAAGTTCATGTCAACCTCCTATCATGTTTGAAGAGCATTTTAAGAGGTTCCCAGCTAGGATTTGCTGGACAACATTTCTTAAATTCTTACCATTTCCTAAAATCTTCTGTTATCCAAGGTTCGATAATTGATGCTATATTTTGTGCAGAGTTAATAATTAATGCTTATTCTTTTTTACAAGATTTAAGTTCTCAAATTTATATATGGTTCCTCGCTAAAAGCGTTATCATCTCGGGTATGAAAGATCTGAACCGCTATACAGTTTGGGACTTTGCTGCAAGAGCTATTTTTGAATTTCTTAAAGTAAGAAAATTACACTAAACAAAATTAGCAGAGGGGGTAATCTCTTTTATATTACTTCCTCTTTTAGAAAATGATACATGTTGAAATGTGTTGATATGCTATTTGTAAGTTGTAATGATCAATTATATAAATATTGCAGGGTAAGCTAAACCTTATTGTTGGGAGGCAACCACAAATTGAGCGTGTAACACAAAATTTTGGCATGCATACAAAAATAATCCTTCCCTTATTGGAAAGCCTACGTTGGAAATACTGATAATGCTGAAGGGTTAGCTCAATGTGTTGTCTCTGCAGATGATCTGCAAACAACTGAAGACAAAAACTTTAGAAAATATATTTGTTTGACAGAAATAGAAGTATTTTATTATATACATCAGTTTACAAATTTTATAGTTGAACATTATGTGGTAACACGTATTTGACAAATATTTGTATTTAAATGACTACAAAATCTAAAGCGATGTTTAGCTTATCCTTTTTAATTTTTGTTTTTTAATCTTACAGAAATGCAAATGATACACTCATCATCAAAAACAATCGTTTTAAAAAATGGAGTTGCTACTACGTAAAATAAAAAAATAACTTCAGTTTATTTTTCGTCTTTTTGGGAAGCAATGGAAGAATGAAAGATAATTTGTACTTTGATGTGGCTTCAACCCCTCCGTCGTTCCTTCCATCTTTTTTCATTTCCTCCATCATTTGTCAACTCTTTCCGTTCATTGTAATTAATGCTAAAAGCCCGAAACTCAAAACATAATTTAAATTGAACGCTACCTTAGCTTTCAGCTGCAAATGTTGTTTGATGCCTTGAGTCAGGCTTACCTTCAGTAATTGTGATCCAACGATAAAACATGGATATAACTGCTCAGTTTAACATGCCCGTTCTTGTACCATTGTGGGGACTTTAGAAAGAAAAAAAAAGCAGTGATTCAAAAAATATCTATGTATCTTCTGTAGATACATATGACCTATGTATTACCATTTCCCCTTTTTCTTTTAAACTGTACTTTGTGCAAACAGGTGACACTTCTCACTTCTGTTATGCTTTATTAACAAAGATGTCTGTAGCAAACTATTCTACGATCACTAAATGTATGCACTGATTTTAGACTGATAGTTTAGGCTATGAATTGTTGTGAAAACCGCGCCTTTGCGGAAGCGACCAGAATCTTCTTCACCCAATTACTTAAAGTTGATTTCTATGGAAACAAATACAGATATGAAATTACACGTGCAAACACAAGATCTTCTACCCAACCACCCTCTTTATTGATTCATAAAAACAAATTTTGTTTACACTCACTGGTTCAACAACCAACAATAAACAAAATTTCAAGAATCAATAACCTTATTGAGATAGGGAAAGAATATCTAGATGACTACAACTTTTGTTAGAGAAGGAGAACAATGAAGAACGACAGCGAACTCTTGGATTAACTGGAGGCACCAATCCTCTCTAGGGCACCAAGCCCTAGGGGCACACAACCTTGACTCTATTCGGTCATACATTAATCCAACTCTATGTGCTGCTTTTATCGGAGAATAGAAGGCCTAGGAAAGTACCCAATTTTCCCCCTCGGAAATATATTAGAAATATACATCCAAAATAACCGGTCAACATTAGGAAAACGCCGCAGACGTCTGACCCAGATTGGTCAAACGTTTGTCCATACTCTCGGGTTTCAAAACCGTGTAGGGACAGACGTCTGACCAAGATCCCACAAACATATGTGCTGAAGCCTAGCACAACCCTTTGCATCATCGTCCTCCAAACCCCGATTCACACACCTCTTCTCCACCACAAAGCATTCATCATCGTCTTCAACAACATATGTGATTTCATGTCACAAATCACAACACTCCATCTTGATATAAAATTACATCATATCAAACAAACTTCCAACACACAAGTCATCTAGCTCTTTCAACGACACCTACTCTCAATTAAACCAACCTCGATTTCCAGACAACGAGATACACCTCACCTGTTCCGAGTACAGGGACTCAATTGATTTCAGGGCAACAATCACACCCATTCGATTTGAAAGGACTACGATCACACCTCAATTACAAACACAACCCACCGCCTGCAAAAGATGCATCTACCACCTGAGCTACACAGTGCATAAACCAACGGTCTAAAAGTGCTTGCAATTTCACAACGACACCCGTCTACCACTTGACCTGAGCTCCTTCCTTGATCACCCTGAATCCCTCGAGCATCATCAACATGAAGACCTCCGTCGAACACATCAGCAGTGACCAAATTAACCTCTCCACCTTGTTGTGGACTAGGTTCTTCAACCGTCACTCGCCTTTCACATCGACACCCGTCTACCACTTGACATGAGCTCCTTCCTCGATCACTCCTGATCCCTCGAGCATCATCAACGTGAAGACCCCTGTCGAAAACATGAACCGGATCACCAAGTACAGGCAAACCAAATCAATTGCCAATATCTTCGTCTTCTTCCATGTTCCCTCATCCACATCAGAGGGCTTCTATTCATCTCCATCAATCAAACCATTGAGGCCTTCAAAATCCCCAATCAAAATTAGTTATCACCAATAGCGCCATCATATCCAACATAAAAAAAATCAATTTTTTTTCAACAAAAAATCAATTTTTTTCCGAACAAAAATCAAATTTTCCAATCCAAAATCACTTTAAGTTTTGCGATGATCTAGCTCCGATACCAACTGTTATGTAAACTGCGCCTTTGCGGAAGCGACTAGGATTTTCTTCACCCAATTACTTAAAGATGATTTCTATGGAAACAAACACAGATATGAAATCACACGTGCAAACGCAAAATATTCCACCCAACCACCATCTTTATTGATTCATAAAAACAAATTTGTTTACACTCACTGGTTCAACAACCAACAATAAACAAAATTACAAGAATCAATAACCTTATTGAGAAAGAGAAAGAATGTCTAGATGACCACAACTCTTGTTGGAGAAGGAGAACAATGAAGAACGACGGCTAACCCTTGGATTAACTGGAGGCACCAATCATATCTAGGGCACCAAGCCCTAGAGGCACACAGCCGCCACTTTATTCGGTCATGCATTAATCCAACCCTATGTGCTACTTTTATAGGAGAATAGAAGCCTAGGCAAATACCTAATTTGTCCCCTCAGAAATATATTAGAAATATACATCCAAAATAACCGGTCAACATCAGGAAAACGCCGCAGACGTCTGACCCAGATTGGTCAGACGTTTGTCCATACTCTTGGGTTTCAAAACCGTGTAGGCACAGACGTCTGACCAAGATCCCTCAGACGTCTGTGCTGAAGCCTAGCACAACCCTCTGAGCCGCTGCATCATCTTCCTCCAAACTCCGGTTCACACACCTCTTCTCCACCACAAAGCACTCATCATCGTTTTCAACAACATATGTGATTTCATGTCACAAATCACAACATGAATATCACTTCTTTTTATTGATTCTCGCTAAATTTACATGTCACATATGTGATATGTTATGATAAATATTATGCTTAAAAAAAAAGGAAATATATTTACTGGGTTTTATACGGATATTATTCTTCCAAGAAATTTTCTGTTTGAGTGTTTATACGAACCTTACACGTTACAGCTGAAAACGAACTTATTGGGTTTTTATCGATTTGTTATTTTTTCGTTCAATTTAAAGAAAAAAGACCGTAGTTTACCTTTTTTTTCATATATGTATATATGTATTGTACATATATATATATATATATATATATATATATATATATATATATATATATATATATGTGTACATATATATATATATATATATATATATATATATATATATTTCTTTTCTTTGTTTGTTAATCATAACAGCTGATTTGAAGTATTTCAATTTTGTAAAACCTTTTTGATCGAAATACTCATTTATAAATAACATACAATTCATATACTTAAGCCAAATGCTTAGTTTACTGCTTTTCTATGATAAAACAAATTGCTCAATTCAGTTTGCATCCAGTATACAATGGTCCATGAGAAGTTTATATTGTTGACTTTTGTATAGACTGAAGTCACTGAACAGCTATGGGAGACATATGGATCAACGGATCATGTACATACATATCTGCGCTCGGATCCTCCGCAACATGGACTGGACTTAATACATTACTGTCCACTACTTTTGTTTATTACTCTGAGAACTTATAGTTTCTTCTATTTTGTACATGCTTTTTTTTAAAATGCTACGTGCCTTCAAACAAATTTTCAGCATATTCCTTATCATACTGCAAATGCTTAACACCTAATTTATGCATTAAATTTATTAGCTGTTGGTTTCTTCTTACTGAAAATGGGTAAATTTAAGCTTTATTTTGTTCCACTAACAATTTGTATGAAGTTATCACATCAAAACACTGCTACCAGCAAAAAAAAATTACTTGCATACACTGAACAAACTGGTAACTGCCGCGGCTTTCTCTTCCAGGGCAATACATTGCTCACTGACTTATTTTAATTATAATAATCCAAAGCATTTACATCACATATGTAACAACAATTGGTTGGTACAGCGATTCAAAATGGATAGTAGGAAAAACAATCATGAAATTATCTGTCTTCCTAACACAAGCGCTAACAACTCAAAATGCGGAGCACAACCTGACATACATTCGCACTGCCTTCTACAAAGCACTAACCTAGCAGTTCCCGTATGCGAAGCACAAGCCTAAATCTAGTAACTAGTAATGGCCGTAAGCAATTCAGCAAGCAGCTATTAGGTTGGTTGACAATGCAGGCAGTTACTAACTTGGAGGTGCTTGGTACAATTCTGGGGTGCGTTGGATGTTTTGCTTACCTGCTTTCCCTCTATTTAATTTTTTATGTTAACTGTCCCCTAAACTCATTTGCTTTCCTCCTTCCCTAAAGGGCAACTTTCCCCAAGAAAAAATTAACCATAGCTGGTGTTGCCTGTGGCAACCCACTACCTAGAGCCGGCACTGAATATATGTATTTGTTGTTTTTAAACTATCAACCACTGCTCCCTCAACAACTGATCACGAGATACATATCATTCTTCACCATGTACATAACTCAACAAGCACCATCAACACATTGTAATACTGAAGAAACACTTAGTCAACTGGTCTCCGAGGCTCTAAGTACAACCATCATTTGTGGACGCATCATGTCCATCAATAATGCTGGCTGAGCACACATAACTCTCAGCTACATACAAACCTTCATTTTTCCTAAAGGGATCCAGATCTGTCTTGTGGTTGTATCAGTGTTCAAGAATGGTAAAATGAGAAAGTACTTATCATAAGTATGTCTTTTTAGCAGCATCAAGTTTACAAACCATCCATATGAATATTATAAAGCAGATCACATTCTCATATTCACGATTGATACACTTATGACTGTTCATGGAGTTTACTGAAAATCTAAAAAGAGGTAATCAAAATGCAAATATAAACATGCAGGCTCTTCATTCAAGGCGTAACGTAAGCCTGCTAGCAAGACAGCTGAATTGATTACAGAAGCTAGCAAGTGACACACATGCAAAAAATTAAATGATAATTCACACAATAACAAACTTAAAAAGCTGACATGGGTGTAACAGCCAATCCACATGGCCGTGACCAATAGCTTTCCAAGCAATTCAATACAAACCGAACCAATAGCATGTAACTTAAGTTTAGCCCTTCTTTTGAAAACTACATTGAAGTGAGAGCTTCTCCAAACGTTATTCTTTCCTAGATAACGGATGTCAGTTTTTAATACAGCTCAAAATTCGGCTGAAGTGAGACCTAGAGTTATCATCTTCCCATTCAACCTCCTCCCACCATTTTTTTTTTTTTTTTGTCCCGAGATTTTTACAAGTTTAGGGGTTGTTTCAACTTCAAATGGGAGTGCTTTCAGATTAGGGCACCGTTGAATCCAAATATGTTTCAGTTGTGGAAAAGCCAGGAAACGGTAAGATATTTTTTCCAAGTTAGCCATCTCAGTTAAATAGAAATTCTCGAGCGAAGGGAAAGTTAAAACTTGTCCGTTCACGTCACTATTAACTGCAATTCTCATGCTGTTACAATCATTTATGCTTAAAATTTGGAGGGATGGAAGATAAATAACCCATTTTATATCCTTCAGAAGTCCACAATGCCAGATAGTAACTTTTCGTTATTGGGGATTTTGTGGTTTGAGACGCTTTTGGAGGAGTAGAATCTGCCGTACTTCTGACTTCAAGGATTTGCGGAGCAAATTCTTTCAGACAATAGTTCAACCCACCAGGTACAAACGGGTTAACGAACTATTGACTTCAGGATTCAATGAAGCCTTGAAACAGCGTTATCGGATTCAAAATTTGTACGATTTTGATCCGATCAAGAACACTCTGATATTTGATTGCTGATGATGCAATTTAGAATGTAGAATAGAAGAGGAAGTAGAAGTTGACAATTCTGCAACAGTTTCAGAATCGAAACACTATACAAGTGTTTCAGACAGTACCGATTTGCAACAGTTCAATGGCGTAGCAGAATTGTAGAGGAAGAAGAAGGATTCTCAGTGATTTGCAACAGTTCTGAGCGTTGATACTTATAGACAGCGAAGTGTGATGTCTATTTGCAACAGTCACATCTGTTGCTATTTCCAACGATGAAGTTGCAGCGAAACGTGACGACTATTCGAAACGATTGTATCCATTCCAATTCTAGACCGTCGCATCCCTTCAGGATGAAACCGGTCGACCGCTCAAAAGCCACCGGTCGACCGTTTTCAAACAGAGAATAAAACGGTCGACCGGTGAGTTTTGGCCAGTCGACCGATCTGTTTCATCGGTCTAATGGATCACGAGACCCCAAGAGCCCCAAGGCCCAAGACCCATCTTTTGACATTTTAAAGATTATTATCTATGCCAAGTTCATGCTCAAGGCCCATTGCCTTATTCCTCCTTCTCTTCTTTCTTTTGATATCATGTATCAAGCTTTTACCTATATAGTGACAAACTCTTTTATATTCTACAATGTGGGACTAATCCCTACACTTTATCTTCTTCCATTCTTGCTTCCCTCTTCAAAAACAAACCCATACCCAAACTAATTTGAAAATTTACAACATTCTCCCCCAATTTTCAAGATAAAATGGACGGCTGAATCACTAGTGTGACTTCCTACATACCCAAGTGGGATCAAGCCTATGTAGTTCTAAGATCAAGTTTTGCATCATCGTGGAAACAACACATAAGTAAAAGTATCTTTTGGATTTGAACTTTTACTTAGTGTAAACCATTCAAAGTTCTATTGAGATTCAATGGTGAACGAATCTTGAACCAAGTATCCCTTAATGATAAAACCGGAACAATCACACATGTTGTATTCCTTAGTTAGAGTATTCTGTATTGCTCAGCACGTTAATGGCCATGTGCTTAAATCCTGGTTCATGAGTCTACTTCGAAAGCGGTCTTACTTTCTTAGGAAACGGCCTGATTTCCATACTCATATAGGTAAGTCACTTAAGGTGTTTCTGCGAGACACCTTTTAGGGTTTCTAGACTTATTAAGGATATTCATCCATCCTTTGTTCATGCAGAATCCAACACTAAACATTATGGGATTATTGATTTAGTGTTCCATAATCATTTCCTTAACTTGTTGGTACCCATTGAACTTTGTCTATCCTTTTCAAGACACAAGTTGGGTTTCTGTTAAGGATGATCAATCTTCATTCACAGACCTTAGTCCCATTTCTTTTGACTTTATAGAAACCATAGCCTTTGGAAGACTCTTCGTAAGTGGGTCAGCCAAGTTTTTCTTTGTTTCTATGTAGTCAACAGTTATAACTCCACTTTTGAGTAACTGTCTCACCATTTGATGTCTTAGACTCACATGTCTAGACTTTCCATTATATGTTTTATTAGAAATATTATATATCGTTGCTTGATTATCGCAATTAATCAAGACTGCTGGAGATGGCTTCTTCCATAATGGGATTTCTACTAACAAATTTCTAAGTCATTCCGCTTCCTTACATGCGTTTGCTAATGCAATTAATTCTGATAACATAGTTGAATCAGATATACAAGTCTGCTTCTTGGAAGCCCAAGACACAGCAGCGCCTCCTAATGTAAATATCCATCCAGACGTAGACTTGGATTTCGATTCTACATTGTTCCAGGTTGCATCACTATATCCTTCTATTACAACAGGATATCCTTTATAAGATAAACCATAGTTGATGGTTCCCTTCAAATAAGCTAAGACTCTGGAAATGGCTTTCCAGTGTTCGAAACCTGGATTACTCGTAAATGGACACAATACACTTATAGCATGTGCGATATCTGGTCTAGTGCAATGCATAGCATACATAAGACTCCCAATAATACTGGAATATTCCAATTGAGAAATGGTACGTCCAGTGTTCTTTTCTAATTTTATACTTGGATCTAAAGGAGTTGGTGCTGGTTTGTCATCATAATGATTATACTTCTTTAGGAACTTCTCAATGTAATGAGATTGAGTTAATAATAACTCCCCCGTTTTCCTAATGATTTTAATTCCTAGAATTACATCAGCCTCTCTCAGATCTTTCATATCAAATTTAGAAGATAGAAACTTCTTAGTTTCATTTACACAGGATATGTTGGAACCAAATATCAGCATGTCATCAACGTATAAACATATTATAACATAACCGTTGTTATCCGATTTACTATAGATACATTTATCTGCATCATTAACAATGAATCCAAATGACAGTGCAACTTTATCAAACTTCTCGTGCCATTGCATGGGAGCTTGCTTCAGGCCATAAAGAGATTTAACTAATTTACAAACTTTCTTTTCTTGGCCTGGGGTTATGAAACCTTCAGGTTGTTCCATGTATATCTCTTCTTCTAAATCTCCATTTAGAAAAGCTATCTTTACATCCATTTGATGTATGACCAAGTTATGAATTGATGCAAGTGCTATTAAACAACGTATCGAAGATTGCGAGCCACCGGAGCATATGTATCAAAATAATCTACTCCTTGTCTTTGTTTATATCCCTTAGCAACTAATCTGGCTTTAAACTTATCAATGGATCCATTTGTATTCAACTTTCTCTTGAATATCCATTTACATCCTATAGGTTTAGCACTAGGAGGTAAATCGCTTAATACCCAAGTTTGGTTTAACATTATGGAATTCATTTCGTCATTGATAGCTTCTTTCCAGAAATTAGAATCTCTAGAACTCATAGCCTTAGAATAAGTTTTGGGATCATCATCGGCGTTCATTACATATCTTGTCACATTAAGGACTTCGTCCTTATTGTCTTCTACGAGATATGTTATGAAGTCAGGACCATAGTCATTCTCTATTCTCGCTCTTTTACTTCTTCTGTGTTCAGTACTATCATCTGGTACTGACACTTCCTTGCTGTTTTGAGCAGGAGCATATTCATCATCATTTGTATCATTAGTCTCAGTTGGTTCTGGACTAGATGATCTCAATGGATTCTCAATAGTTTGATTTTCAAAAAATTCTACATCTACATATTCTATGACTTCTAAGGTATCAAGAATCATAAATCTATAAGTTATACTATTAAGAGAATATCCAATGAAAACACATTTAAAAGCCCTATTACCTAACTTTGGTCGTTTAGGGTCTGGTTTTCTAACATATGCTAAGTAACCCCAAACTTTAAGTCTAGTAAGATTAGGTTTTCTATTGAACCATAATTCATAAGAAGAAATATTATTTTTCTTAAGTGGTACTCTATTTAAAATGTAACATGCAGACAACATAGCATCACCCCATAGGTTATAAGGCAAATTAGAACTTATGAGCATGGCATTAACCATTTCTACTAAAGTTCTATTTTTTTCTCTCAGCAACACCATTTTGTTGTGGTGTATAAGGGGCGGTACATTGGTGAATGATACCACTTTGTTTGCAAAACAAAGTAAACTCATTTGAAAAATATTCACCACCACGATCTGAATGTAACACTTTAATTTTAATTCCTAATTGTGTTTCTACTTCTGCTTTGTAAATTTTGAATTTATCAAAGGCTTCATCTTTTGATTTCATTAGATATACATAAGCATATCTAGAATAATCATCAATAAACGTTATATAGTATTGGTTACCACCATAGGTGATATGACTTTTCAAGTCACCCACATCACTATATACCAAATCAAGCAAACTAGTTTTCCTTTCAACAGATTTAAAGGATTTTCGATGTATTTTTGCTTGAACACATATCTCACATTTAGAAATGGATTCGAAATCACAATCAGAAATTAATCCTAATTTATGCATATTTCTAAGTGACTTATAATTAACATGTCCTAATGTATTATGCCATAAATTAACAGAGTTAACAATATAAGCAGAAGATTTCTTTATTAGATTCAACTTAATCATGCTGTTACAAGAATATCCCTGTCCAATAAATTTGATGTTCTTGGACAACACTAACTTATCAGACTCATACACCATCTTGAATCCTCCTTTGTTAAGAAGGTATCCAGAAATCAAATTCTTACACATATCAGGTACATAAAGTACATTGACTAAAGTAAGAACTTTCCCAGAGGTGAATGTCAATTCAATAGTGCCTTTTCTCAGAACTTTGCTTGCAACTTTGTTTGCGCTAGTTACTTCGCTGGATTCTTCGTTATTCTCATCGTAAGTCTTGAATAGATTACGGTCTTTGCAAATATGAATAGTTGCTCCAGTATCGAGCCACCAGTCATTGTCAATGCCACTAACGGAGTTCGCCTCTTGTACGACAGCCACAAGCTTTTCTTCGACCACATTCGCTTTTTGTTGTTTCTTCCGAAGACGACAGTCTCGGGCATAGTGGCCGGGTTTGTGACAATAGTAACAGTCACCCTTCTTCTTGTTCTTGGAATTAGTACCTTTCTTTTTGAACTGTGTCTCATTCTTAGGCTTCAACTTATCGTTAATTTCAACATTATTAGCCTTAGATTGAGACTCAGTTTGCGGATTATCATCTAGTTCGCGTTTACGAGAATCCTCTTCAATACGAAGATGACGCTGTAAACCGTCTAAATCATAATCGGTTTCAGCATGTTTTAATTTCTTCTTATAATCATTCCAAGAATTCGGGAGTCTCGAAATAATAACTCCAACAACAAATGATTCAGGGAGATCAATACCGGCATCCTTAAGTTGATTTACTAACAGTAGTATTTCACTAACTTGTCCAATTATGGACTTGTTAGTGACCATTTTGAAATCCATAAAATTGCATATAAGAAATTTTTTATTACTTGCCTCAGAGATGCGATATTTGCTTTCTAGCGCAGTCCAGAGTGCTTTCGCCGTGTCCAAGGTCCTATGAGCATTGTATATCGGAGTAGACAGTGCATTCAGTATGTGGCCTCTGCATAGAAAATCTTCCTCTTTTCGCTTCGCCCTTTTTGCTTTTAATTCTGCACTATCCTTATCGGTTTCCTCCGGTATTTTCTCAAATCCGTCTTCGAGAATATGAAATAATTTAACCGTGATCAGAAAGAATTTCATAGTCTCCTGCCAACGAGTGAAGTTTTCTCCATCAAATCGCTCCAACTTCGTCAAATGCTGATTCATCACTTGCAAAGCGCTCAAATTATCCATGGTTGAAGATATTGTCTGAAAATTTGTTGGGGATTTTGTGGTTTGAGACGCTTTTGGAGGAGTAGAATCTGCCGTACTTCTGACTTCAAGGATTTGCGGAGCAAATTCTTTCAGACAATAGTTCAACCCACCAGGTACAAACGGGTTAACGAACTATTGACTTCAGGATTCAATGAAGCCTTGAAACAGCGTTATCGGATTCAAAATTTGTACGATTTTGATCCGATCAAGAACACTCTGATATTTGATTGCTGATGATGCAATTTAGAATGTAGAATAGAAGAGGAAGTAGAAGTTGACAATTCTGCAACAGTTTCAGAATCGAAACACTATACAAGTGCTTCAGACAGAACCGATTTGCAACAGTTCAATGGCGTAGCAGAATTGTAGAGGAAGAAGAAGGATTCTCAGTGATTTGCAACAGTTCTGAGCGTTGATACTTATAGACAGCGAAGTGTGATGTCTATTTGCAACAGTCACATCTGTTGCTATTCGAAAAGCGTCGCTATTTCCAACGATGAAGAAGAGGTATCCTTGCAGCGAAACGTGACGACTATTCGAAACGATTGTATCCGTTCCAATTCTAGACCGTCGCATCCCGTCAGGATGAAACCGGTCGACCGCTCAAAAGCCACCGGTCGACCGTTTTCAAACAGAGAATAAAACGGTCGACCGGTGAGTTTTGGCCAGTCGACCGATCTGTTTCATCGGTCTAATGGATCACGAGACCCCAAGAGCCCCAAGGCCCAATGCCCATCTTTTGACATTTTAAAGATTATTATCTATGCCAAGTTCATGCTCAAGGCCCATTGCCTTATTCCTCCTTCTCTTCTTTCTTTTGATATCATGTATCAAGCTTTTACCTATATAGTGACAAACTCTTTTATATTCTACAGTGTGGGACTAATCCCTACACCCTATCTTCTTCCATTCTTGCTTCCCTCTTCAAAAACAAACCCATACCCAAACTAATTTGAAAATTTACAACATTAGCTCAGCAAATAATATTTCTGGTGCTACTGCTTTCCAAATTATTCTTTTTAGGCTAAAGAGAGAAATTAGCTGAATAATTTTCAAATTTAGTGAAGCAATATCTTGGTAAGTTTCATTTGTGTCGAAAACTATTTCCATTAAATCACTAGAGTTGCTTATCTGTAATCCCTCTAAGAGATGAGGGTTTCTTATCGCTGCCATAAAATGGAAGGTTGAACTATGTAAACCATCTATGCAAAGCTCATGTATAGGTAATTCAGACAATAACATGAGCTTACTCAGTTCTTGTTCGCTTCCAACACTCGTTCCAAAGGACAATAGATTTTTCTCTATGCTCTTCAGTTCTTCAACGTCAACCAATGGACCCTTCGAAGTATCGATTGCCTTGTACATATCCAATATCAGCAGCTCTGCAAGCTCGGCAAACACCCCTCTTGGTATATTTGCTATGATGTTATCTCTTAATATCAAATACCTTAGCATTTTTAGTTTTCTTAACTGCGTAGGAAGGTTGCTCATACCATTAGTTGACAAGTTCAAGTATCGAAGCTGTGTTAAGTCACATACCGAATTGGGAAAAATATCTAGGGAATTCAAGGACAAATTTAGGTAGGTTAAAGAGTGAAACTGACCGAAACAACATGCAAACGTGAGTCGGTTATCTCTAAGCATTAAAACTAAAAGAGAGGGGCAACTAGGAATATCAAAGGGCAGCTTTTCTATTTTGTTATGCATAAGTGATACACATTCAACCTTTCTCCATTTTGCTTTCAGGTTAGGCGCATTTTTTAATTTAATTCCAGCTTTGACCATCCACTTATTCTTATTATTTCCACCATCAGAAGCCAACCATAATGCCAAGTCCCTTAAAACATCATGCAATTTTACAAATCCAACACGAAATAGATATTCATTTGATTCAGCGTCCTCCAACAAACATGTGGCTTGGAGTCTGCTAACTAAAGAATGACCCAACTGATAAACTTCATGTCTACTTTCAAAGTTATCTATCAAACCAATACCCATCCAAAACTCTATTAGATCATTTTTAGGGATAAAGAAGTCTTCAGGCCACAATGAAATTGTGAGAAAACACTTTCTCAATTGTTCACTAGCTAAGCAGTCGTAGCTAATTTTCAAAACGGATAGCAGTTTTTCATCTACACTCATAACTTCGTGACCTCGTGAAATTTTCATCAGATCAAGAGTAATTTTCCAATCTTCTAGATTTGGTTTCATGGACATGGCACGACCGATTGTTATTAGAGCAAGCGGCAAGCCTTGGCATTCTTTAACAATATCTTCAGCAAGTTTTGAAAAAAGAAAATGAGATTGGATGACTTATTCACCAACTTTTTCTGTAAAAAGAATTAAAGATTGCGTTGGATTTAAACATTTTACCTCGATTATCTTTTTAGCATCCATCTCACCGCAGACATCCTTCGATCTAGTAGTAAATATCACTTTACGTTTTTTACGACATCTGTTCCCATCATTAAGATTTGGAACTCCAACTTTATATAAATCCACACCTTTCCACAAATCGTCTACGAACAACAAGAAATTCTTATTTTCTAAAAAACTATTAATTAGATCAGCTTTTGACTCAATCTCATCAAGCTCCTTTAGTCTAAGCTTCTTAACTATTTCACTTTGAACCCGTGGAACATCACTTTGTTCACTGGATGCCACAGTCCAAATTATGGCTTCAAACATGGAAGAATTTCCAATAAAATGATTATGAATCATTTTTAGCAATGTTGTTTTTCCCACACCTCCATGTCCCCATATGCCGATAATATTTATCTTTGAGTTGTCATCTTCAATGCACTTACATGCCTCTGCAAAGTACGAAATCTGTGATTCCTCTACGACATATGACATTGATTTGACGATATTAAAAGTATCACAGTCCACCATATCTGCAATGTGAAATAAAGAAGCAGGTCGTTCCAGCAATTCATCCACTTCTTTAATAATATCATCACATCTACGACCTAGCTTATGCTTGGCGCAAATTGAACAAACATAAGATCTAGTCTCCTGATTTATATTTAAAGCAATATCCATTTGGTTCAGCATATTAACAACTTGACTTTGCCAAAGGATGACTTCTTCAGTAGGCACTCGTGATCTTCTTGCACCTTTAACGATTCTCCCACTGATATCATTTTTTCTAGCGTTTAATACATCTCTTTTCTTTTGGAGATTCCCCACGTAACTGGAAGCAGAAGCTATATATTTTATATGGCGTTCTGCTTTCGCCAAGTATCTATTGAAAACAGGAGCAATATAGATATCAGGATTCATGGCTAGATAAATTTCGATGATAAGAAAGAAGATGGGGAATTGAAGCAATGAGAGTTTGTTCCGTATCTACTGTGCGGTATATTGCACTAGATCTTTATTAGAATGTTCTAAAACTGGAAAGCAACGTGGTTGTTTTATTGTGTAGAAAAGTGGAACTCATGCGCAAGGAAGAAGACAGGCAATAAAGTCCACTAAATGTCATATAATTGCATTGAATTTTGGCCAAAGACTATTAAATTAATTGATAAGTTGGACAGCAGAAAATGACATGTAACCAGAAATTACATCAATGGCACTCTCCACTACAAACTGATTACTCTTTGTTAGCTGGCAGGAGCAATTATATAGTGTTAGCGCTGTTGACCCAACATAAGTCTGCTTGAAGATTATAAACATGCAAGATGTAAACGGCTGTATTGCATGATACAAGCCAGTAATCAAATGTACAAAACACTTGCGAATGTGCTGTAATAATAAAAAAAATATAACTGTAGTATAATAGAATAAAAAGTGTACTTAATTAACAGTCTCATATTTAAGTATTGTACTTTGTATTATTTGGCTTGGACAAGAATAAGGTGCCGGCCGCACCAATCATTACTAGCAATGAACATAATTTTAAAGACCGGCCAGAATATTTTATTTCAAATTTAATTGCTTTAAAATTATTGTGAAAATTGGTTTTGTTTTACACAATTTGCGCTTTAATGGAATGCGCATCCCGTCTAAAAAAATGGATGATGCTAGGAGGCCCGAAAGATTTTTTGTCAAAATGTGCGGATCTAGAATTGGAGAGCTGAAAATAAGGAAAGACTCCTAAAAATAAGGAAGGAATGCAAATCATACGGTTAAAAATGTTTTTGTCACATTCCCTGACCTATTTTTCGGGCCTTCAAGCATTTTCGAAAAAAAATTGTGCATTTTACTAATGGACAGTTAAAAAAAAAGGTACTTGCGCGTTTTTGGAATGCCGTAGTACATTTTTCGCGCTTGAAATAAACAACTTATGTTCTTCCCCTTCTCATTCCTTCTATTTAATTCCAAAATCAGAAAACTCAGTTTCTAACCCTAACAATTTCGAATTTAATCAAATTAGCATCGGATTTCGCTCAAACTAACATAGATTCAACTAAAGATGGAAGACACGTCTTCGTCCTCTTGAATTTGAGGTAACATATTGGATTTTTACTTATTTTTTGTTGTAATTAGTGTGAGACTCGTATTTCGCAAACGGACTGTGGATCAACTTTGTTATGATTTATGTTTAGTTGATTGTTAATTTGCATCAAATACGTTTGTTTAACTGAGTAAAATAATGTTTTGTGAATGTTATCTTAAAATATTGGGAATATTTATTTCGGAAGTTCAATTTATAACAACAAATGTAGTGGCAAGAGATAACTGATGTACGGTTATTGGTTCATGTGAGGAATAATATTTTTGGAATGTGTGGTGCTAAGGGCACCCCAATATACTCTTCCTAATACCGCAACTAAAGAATACCACAAAATAATATATTATCCTCTTCCTAATACCAAACAATAAAAATAGGGGCTACCACCGTATTTCTCCTATTTTTAGCGAATTCAATCATCTTTCTTTCCACAAAAATTCAATGAGACTAAAAGAATGCGTAAATGAATATACGAAAGCCGTGAAAAAGGTTTAAATTAAGAAAACTAAAATAAAAAGTGAGAGATTAAAGTTTTTAGATTATCAAACAATTGTTGCGCAAGAGAGATTACAGTGTATGAATTTGAATTTTTCCACAGGAAAGGTGAAGAAGACAACGATTCAACTAGTAAGAGAGATTAGAGTTTTCAAATTAGGGTTGAGTACGTGATTAGTTCACAAAATAATGGTTGAGTGAGAGATTAAAATGAAAAGATTGTGGTATTAGGAAGCACACAAAATTTAATGAGTTTAATTTTTTTTAGTTGCGGTATTAGGAAGAACATATTGAGGTGCCCTTAGCACCACACTTTTGGAATTGCCTTTGTAAGTATTTAGTCAATGTGCATGTAAACAATTTCTTTCGCATGTTTGTTACATTCTTTATCAGGAAGATAAATTTCAAACTGATTTCATTTTCAATTCAATAGGCAACTATACAACTAGTATTATAGAACTTTTATGTCAGGTTAGAATTTATACAATAAAATTAAAGCTGTACTGTAAAATAAATAAAAATCAATAGATGGTTCAAACAAATTAACCCAAATCCTATTATTATCAGTTCACAGCAAAATCAATAGGAAATATAAATCTATCTAGTCCGGACAATCATATGGTTAATTAAGCTCAACTGCAGTGAGAAGCAAAATTCCAATTGCAACTTCAGCATGATTGCTTTGATAAAGCAAGTGAAATCACTAATTTTGGAATAGTAATTATAGATTGTATTTCCTGTTAAAAGAAAAGTATTTGTATATTTTGTAGGTACAACAAAAAAAACGTGGATTGTGGACATCAACTTATATATCCGAACATATACAAGTCTGTCATACTTAACTGTGTTTTCTTCAATCGCATGCACTACAAAAAACATCGAATTAAAGACTGAAAATTACAGTCTTTAAACAAGTAATTCGGTCTTTAAATTATACTTAAAGACTGAAATTTCAGTCTTTGAATTATTAGTCGCAAAATAATATTAAGACTGACACTTCAGTCTCAAAACATAAAGACTAATTTTATAGTCTTAAGTATGTTTGAAACAGAATTTTAAAGACAGAATTTCTATCTTTTATCAGTATTAAATTAAAAATAATTTAAGTAAAATATAAATCATCATAACCAATTTAGTAGATCAACATTGCAATTTTACACATGCCAAAAATATAATCAGTATTGTATAAAAATTGCATACCATTACAACGAGGCATAAATACGTCTACCATTCGGTTTACAATCATATTCAAGCAGAACATGCATTCAAAAATATATGCATGTACTGAATTTCAACAAGGAACTTAAGATAAGTCAAAACAGATTACATTAACAGAAATATAATTCAACATGTTCATTACACGTGTAACTACTGAAAGAAAAAAAATGCAAACAAGTCCAATAAACATGCTACTTTTGAAAGGAAAAAGGGCAAACAAGTCCACGAACATGTGTAAACAACAAAGAAAACAAGTGATTTGGAGAAGCCAATCAATCCATACCCTCATGATGTTGATGTTCTTTGAAACTGCAAGGTGATTGATAAGGCATAGAAGATCCTGGAAACTGTTGCATGTGTGAATACTGCTTCATAAACGGCAGTTGTTGTTGCATTAGATCAGAAAATGACTTTTTTTGTCGTGTCAATCTCGAATGTGCTGGAACGCAAAAGTGATTGATGCTGCAATGGATATACTCCAAACGACAAAGATCTGTGACCTGGTACACAAAATACATCCAAGTGTTAACAAGATGAAAATCTGGAACAAAAAATTTCTCTTTACGAGTTCAGGAGAAAAATTGCAAATAAAATGGTATATACATTGCTTGTATTCATTCTTTTCTTCTAGTTTATTTATCAACATACCTCTACAGCTTCCTAACTGGTATTTTACATACATAATATTAAAAATAATATGCCAGTCCTAAAACCCCGTTTGACACTTAAATGCACATGTTTTAATTTATACTACATGAAAGTTGCATCTAATTCAATACAAATAATTTTAATAACAAAGAGAATAAAATTAAAATCCATTTTATATACTACTAGGCAACGTTGTGAAAACCAAATTGCGAGCAAAACCGTGACGACTTAAGGTCTGAGGTCCGATGGTTAGGAACCGAGAATTGTTTGTTATTACTTCATACATGTTAAAATTCACATAAATGAATGAAAACCGAAACTGTACAATTAGCAACACTAGTCAAAAATTTTAAAACTATTAAATGAAGTGCAGAACAATAGGTAGGAATGTGTTAAGCTATTGATTGAAGTGCAGAATAACATATAAAAATGAGAGAATTTTTACAGAACATGTAAAACTATAATGCCCGACATATTTTCGCAATCATAAAATTGTAATGCCTGACATATTTTCACAATCATAACCATGATATGATCATCTAATAATCTTAATAACAAAGGAGATTGTATTTATGTGTTGTTTACTATATAGAGGGACATTTAACCAGTGCAAGAGATCTAAAAATTAGATGAAATATGAGGATTCGAAGATAGTTAACTTGGAAAAACAATGAGTAAAGAAGTCCTACAATCACACACATTCGCAAAATATAGGGTACAAAAAATCATTTTGGAAACATGGGATATTTACCTAAAAGGTAGGAATGATTTACCAAATTGCCTTGTTATCAATCAAAACACAACAGACATTTGCATAGCAACTGCCGAATATCAATCTGCAAGGATAAAGAGATCCGCATGGGAGGAGCAAAGCATGGCATCCAAAGTTCTAGAAAATGGGTAACATTAATTTATAAGAACTGACAAAATTAACTACATAATAAGCTGAACCTCATCAATGCAATATAATTAAATGTACCTATATTTCTACCCAATCCATCTAGCCTATAGCTCTATATAATCACCTATCGAGCAGCTTCTAAATGGAACACCCACCTGCTAGTTTTAGTGTACTTTTGTTTAAATAAAATTTCAAATAATGGCAAGCATGTTAGATAAGGAAAGTTATTCATTATTCCATTATAAAAAACGGTAATGCACGTTGCATAACAACATAATCTAATGTAACAAATTGCAGTGCAATATAATAAATGATTATTGTTAACACTAAGCCAAACATAAGCACTAAGCACACTTGACAATGAAATGAATATAAATCTTCTTGTTTTTTCTATAAGAAATATACCATGTTCATGCAACCTGAAACTCTACTGTAAATCCTGAAACTCTATAAGAAATATACCACTAAAAAGGACCGAGGAATAACTCTAAAGCATGCATTGTTCAGAAATTTCCAGAAAAACAAAAGTAAATCCTATATCGACTACTGCAAGGAAAAAAAACAAGATGTAAGGAAGCTAATTAAAACATAAATGATATCGAAGGATCGTAACAGTAACTTACATGAATTAAGGAACACATATAATGCATCATAGTTGTTGGGACAAGTCATACATAAATATTCCAAAAAGAGAATTATTTCTCAATATTGTAAGTTTGATTATCAGTAATTTCAGCATCAACAGCTAGCAGTTGTATTGTAATGTGAACGCAGGCATTCACCATCATAAATATTAATATGCAAACATTTAAGAAACAGTTATTTTTTCCATTTCAGGCCTAAATATATTCAAATAAATTAAAAAAAAAACATTCTTAACGATTTGACTTGTTAAACTATGCACACACATAAAATATTTGTATTGGTGTATATATAACTAAAGAATATTTATTCTAATTTCTAACAAAATAAAGTGGTTAGACTGAAATAATTATAAAATATTTTAGAGATATTACTACTAAATACGCATAAAATTTTCTAAGTTGATCACAAATACTATCCTGTCTCGAATATCAATGCAAAGGACATTAGACATACCATGGAAATGGCAACATGTTTTCCACACCAGTGAATTCAAAAATCATAAAATCATACGATTCGAAACGCGTTTCAAATCGAAACGCACGCTTTCCGATTCAAAAATTAGTTTGAATCGCAACTGACAAAAATCGTACGCGTCAAACTAAAATCGAACCCTAGCTTGAGATTGCGATTCTTCGTCGGTCAAGAAGAGAAATTTGGAAATCGATTTCTTTTTTCGAAATCTGAGAATAGCCCAAAACAAAAACAAAAAACCTGTAGCAGTTCGAAACAGTGGAAGAAAAAGTAGCTAGCTGTAGCGGAGCGAAGCAGTGGAAGCAGAAGTAAGAAGTTGTAGCAAAGCGAAGCGGTGGAAGAAAGGTATGATTTTTTTTTTTTTTCATTTTCGATTTCTCTTATCTTTTCTTTTTTGGGTTTTGCTGCAGATGATTATTACCGAGAGTGCTAGAAGTAGTTATGCAAAATAAAAACAGTAGAGATACTTAGGTTACCTTATGCTGTTTGCTGTTGGCTGTTTGCTGTTTGTACAGTAATTATGCGGACCAGATATATTGATAATGCTGTTGTCAGACAAATAAAAAGTAAAGATATTTAAGAATATATTCATAATGCTGTTTGCTGATAAATGAAAAGTAAAGATGTTTAGGTTATGCAAATGAAAAGTATTATTTGTGTACTCATCAAACAGTACCTACTCTCAGCATTTTCACTGGTTTACTATTTGTTATTTGTTAGTACTTTATACTATTTGAATCCTATTTGAATCTACGATTCACGATTTGAATCCCGTTTCGATCCAAATTTTAAGCTTTACGATTTACGACTTGAATCTCATATTGAAATCATTGTTCCACTTGTCTTATGAACGACGAAACATCCAGTTTAATTTTAAAAACATTTTAACTTGTTTAAGCAATTAAGCTTAGATTTAGTTTGTTGATTGCTCAGATAAAATAGGTATTTTTGACAGGTTCTAGGCAAATGACTCGTGATATTAAAACAGTTACCTTGTAAAAGCTATAAAGGATGTAAGAATCAAGGGTGTTTGGACATTACCTAAAAGCTGTGAAGGATGAATCATCCAGTTTAATACCTTGTAAAAGTTGTAAACGATATAAGCATCAAGGGTGTTTAATTATATTTCAAAAGATACAAAAGTATAACCACATTTACGTATGAAAGTATAACTTTGTCAAAGACTTCTCACCACACACATGGGTACTAGAGCAAAGTCAATTTTTTCAATCAATGGCAAGTATGTTAGACAAGGAAAGTTATTCTTTATTCCATTATAAAAAATGGTAATGCATGTTGCATTATAACATAATCTAAGGTAACAAACTGCAGTACAATATAGAAAATAATTATTGTTAACACTAAGCCAAACATAAGCACTAAGGACACTTGACAATGAAATGAATATAAATCTTCTTGTTCTTTCTATAAAAGAGATACTATGTTCATGCAACCTGAAACTACTATGAATATTAGATGATTTTTAAAAAAAAAAAAAAATAAATAAAAAAAACTTCTTTCATTAAAACGTTTATCAGGGATGATGAATTCTACTTTCTATATTCTATATTAACCGGAAGCTTATTTTTTAGAAGTATTTTGAATGCATCCATACTGCCAACTCAAACAACACTCAATAGCAATAGGATAACCATATTATTTCTCGTTAGATAATGTTTTTTCAATCATAAATTAATAATGAAGTAAATACAAAGGAAAATTGATATGTTAAGGCAAAAAGAATAAAAAGGAAACAGACTAACATTCCAAATGCAACTCACCCATTCACCATGTTTTTCTTACTTTTTTTCTTTACTTCATTCAAAATTGGTAAACTAACAAAATTCTTCGACTGATTACCATTGGTTCTCATCAAGGTTATCACATCGACGACTAGTCGAGCAGTCGCCTGGAAATATTCCACGGCTGTCGACTTGTTGAATTCAACGGTGGTGGGCCAAAATCGAGCCCAAAACATAATTCGAGCCCAAAAACCCTAATTTACCTGAAGTCGACTTCGGTTTTCATCAGTTGAAACTTGAAACGAGCGTCGATTGAAAAAAAAAACCCTAGCTGAAGTCGACTTCGACCTTCTTTCCGTCTTCGATTTTCAACGCTGCTCCTTCCTTTGTCCGCCGCCAGCCCAGGTAGCTTACTCGATTTTTTTTTCTATCGAAGAAAACTCTGAGCAGCAGCAGCTTGTTTTTTTTTGAACTGTTTTTTACTGACTGTTTTTAATACTGAACTGTTTTTTTTTTACCGAATTACTTTTAATAACTGAATTATTTCAACAACAGTTTTTTTTTTACTGAACTGTTTTTTTTACTGATTTGTTATTAACTTTTAATTATATTCACAGCGGTTGAAATGGAGAATAACATGGAAAATACTTGGCATGAGATGGCTAAAGATCCTAAGAGGAAAGCTAAATCAAATGATCCCGGTTGGAAGTATGCATTTTGGCCAAACTTGAGCAATAAAGATGTGGTTAAATGCATTCTTTGCAGGAATGAAAATCATGCCAGCATTAACAGATTCAAGCAACATTTGATTGACGGTTTTCCGGATATTCATAAATGTCCAAAGACAACTTATTATTATGTTATCTTTGTTGAATTTGAACCTATTATTATGTTATCTTTATATCTAATTATATTATATATTTAAGTCTAATAAATATATGCATATAAAAGACTTGTCGACTAGTCACGACTAGTCGAACGACTTGTCGACTAGTCTTCTAGACGGTAGTGGCTCGACTTGGCGTTGTAATAACCTTGGTTCTCATTAATTTTGTGCATCTAATAAACCCACTCATTCATTAACTTAATTCATTTTAAAGTCGCTTCAGCGTAACAGGATAATCAAACTATTTTTTGTAGTCATCACAGAGCTTTTCACATAACTAGATGAGCCCCCTTGGTTTAATATTAAAGCATGTAAAATATCCACAGCCCCCACATAAGTAACGTTATATGTTCCCTTAAATACAAACATTCCTTCCAAAAAAATCAATTATTTTCATTAGGTACCAGTGACACCACCCACATGTCATAGGTAGCATGCTCGATGCCAAAAATATGCATGCATCTCCAATGCTTGCATGGATTTTGAGCAGTTCCACATGGATGAATGTTTTCCTTACATGCAATGTCATCCTAGGCTTTTTGTATCGTCATATATCAAAGTAAAAAATAAAAAATTTAGTGTGTATATCTTAGTCCATTTTTGTATAGGATGAAAGGAACTGGCTGACAATACGACAATGTCTACTATGACAATAAGAGAGCAGTGTATAACAGTAAAAGAGAAGTGTTTACCAACAGTTTCTTTGTTATTTCCTTTTCCCTTTTATATTATCCATTCTGTAGAGGGGTATGATTTTTAATATCATGATCTATGTTAGGCTATATACATTCAGAATCGTGTAAACAATAGTTTGTTATAGTTAATAGTAAATGCAGAAATTATATCTCGTCTGATTCATTTGATTAGAAAAAGAAAAAAGAAGTGGAAGATGATATATATGAATTTATAAAAAATGAATGGATATTTATCAAAATGAAGTATTGGCCGATTGATGCGCTAGACTTGTTGATGCTAAAAAAATGTCCCTTTTTGTGTCAGCTAACTATCTGTATCAGCAACAGCAAGCATAACAGTACAATTTTTGTTATACAAAGTCGCTACTATGTTGTTCAACAATGAATCTTACGAGTAAATAATATCACAATGAAACTGTAGCTGTCAATTATCTTTTGATATAACTGCAAGTTTTATTTCAGCACAATTATGCTATAGCTACAAACAAATATAATTGACAAACAGAATGATTTTTTTGAAATTTTGTTTGAAACTAATAAAAAGAAATTTTTGGTTTTTTTTTCTTCAAGTAACTCTCATATGAAAAAATATATACCAAGCGTTTACAGCTAACACGGTGTGGATGTAGTATTTTTCACTTTCCCTAAGTATAGATACCATTGTTATCACGTCCACGACTAGTCGACCAGTAGTTCGAGAAAATTCGACGATGATCGACTTTTCCATTTCGACGATACTGGGCCAGAAAACCCTAAATCGAGCCCAAAAATCCTAAATTGAGCCCAGAAAACCCTAAATTGAGCTAAATCGACATCGATGCTCCTCGTCGTAACAGAAATCGAACATCGATAAAAAAACATAATTGCTTCTCGTCTTGGCTCGCCGCTGCTCCTCTACCCTGCTCGTCGCTGCCAGCCCAGGTATGTTACATGATTTGTTCTTTTTTTTTTTTTTTTTTTGGGCATGGTAAAAATTAGTTCAGAAGAAATAATTCAAACGACGCCTAAGAGATAACATGATTTGTTTTTAATTATATTATAAGTTTATAACCTAATTAATAATTAACTGATTTTTTTTAGAAAACAATAATTAACTGATTTTCTTTTAATTATATATGCAGTAGTTGAAATGGAGAGTAACATAGAAAATACTTGGTTAGGAGATGAAGATGATATTGAGATAGATGATTTTGCTGGAGTTCATACTCATTTTATGATCTATTATAGATATTATTATGTTGTGACTTGGATCTATTATGGATATTTGTTGAATTTGAACCTATTATTATGTTATCTTTGTTGAATTTGAACTTACTATAAATTTATAATTATATATAATTAAATTATATATTTTAAGTCTAATAAATATATGTATATAAAAGACTTGTCGACTAGTCACGACTAGTCAGGCGACTTGTCGACTAGTCTTCTAGACGGTAATGGCTCGACTTGGCATCGTGATAACCTTGATAGACACATTATGTTACAAATCAAAGTGTGTTTTTGACAACCTATGATTAAACAACTAGACATAATTTTGAAGACGAAAAAAAAAACCTCTTAAAGGTATTCGCCTGCTGCTTTAAGTAAACCAAAACGTGAAGCATATGGCTATAACTAGGTTATTTTGACATACACTAGTGTGTTAAAGAAGCATAATGTTTTTCACATATCAAATGGCTCTCAGGTGTGCATAATGTTTTTCACATATCAAATCTGAGAAAGTATGTTGATGACCCTGATCAGATTGTGGAAGAAGCCGCTCAATAAGATCTAAAAATTACACCTAATCTAGTCGTTAAAAAAGTCCCCATAAAGATCATCGACCGAGATGAAAAGAGGCTAAGGAATAAGACAGTTAAGCTAGTTAAAGTGCAGTGGATCTGTGATCCCAAAGATTGTACTTAGGAAACGAAAGAGGTTATGCAGAAATTCTACCTGAACTGTACAGTCGATATTCAAGATGAATCCGACCGTTAGGTAAGTCTGTTTCTTTATTCATTTCCTTTAATTATTCCCTTCATACGCAGTTTCGAGGACGAAACTTTCTTAAAGGGGGGGGGGGGGAGGGGATGTGACGATCTAGAAATTTTGACAAGTTAAATAATAGATTTTATATATGGCAATGATTATTAAGCTTGTGATTTGTTAATAATATTTGTTGTTCGATCGGATTTTTCAACGATAACATGAATTAGTAACACTAGAATTAAGTGTTGCTCTTAGTTTCAATAACGTTTTAAGGTAAATTCTACTAAAAACACTTACCTTCTCCTTATTACAAGTGTTAAGACACTTGTAATTTTGCATGCCACATTTCATGCATGATTTACACATGTCCTAAGAGGTGTCATTACCATATTCTTCCATTCCATGTATAAATATACCTCCTTTCCTCCCTTAAACACCATTCCACCATTCTCTTCCATTTCTCTTCCTTCTTTACCTTAAATCCATGGCTTCCTAAGCCTTTCTTCCTTATTCCTCTCCTTGATCTCCTCCCTCTTTCTCCCTAAATTCCGCAAAAGCCATCTCCTCCTCCTCCAAAATTCTGACCTTTCCTCCTCTTAAAAGAAAAAGAAGATTAATAATTATTTTAGTTTATAAAGAGTCGGCAAGGAAATTCTGTTAGTCCGGGGTAGCTATAGTCGGTCTTGTGGTCCTACAATAAAGATTGGTGGAGTGGAACCCCAAGGTGAGAACTCGACACTTGTATTTGTTCACTTTCTATGCTATGTGAATTGTTATTGATGATATGGTTAATTAGTAATTATTAAAATATAAGCGTTTAATGGAAAACGCTTGTACATACACTATTATATATATGCTCGTGTGATGGATGAATGGATGCTTCGTGGTTGTTATTAGCGATAATATGTGCATTTTACTTGTTATACACACATATGTGGATTTATACGTATATTAAATGAATACTCTATTCAATTTGAAGTTGAGAATGGTTTTCTAAATTGTTTTGAAGGAATTTATATTATGGTCAAAAATAGAGTTTGTCAAAATAAATATCGGAACGTTCTAGGATGACAGAGAGGATAGTGTCTAGGCTTGAGTTTGAAAATATAGTTTTCTGCTCTCCCTGGCTATCCCTAACTGATCTGATGGACGGGATGGTTAATTCAAAATTTAATTTGAAACTATTTGAATTTTTAGTAGAATTTAGCGTACTTTTATTAAAAACTTTAAACGCTTATAACTTTTGCAACTTAAATCAGATTTCCACAGAACGAAAAAACGTTTGATTTTCATCAACAAGAGCTTTCAAATGAGTGAAAGCATATTTTAATTTCGACTTATAATTTTCAAGTTATGTTTCAAATAATATAGAAAAGGTCGCTATAAATGGAGTTAGGTAACTATAATTATAAAATGGCTGCTATAAATTATTTAAAAATATGGAAAAAATTTGTTAAATCATAATTAATTAATTAAAAATGATTTTTGGTAAAATCATGAAGTTTTGGATAACACAAAAGTCATTTTACTTAAACTAGCCAATATTAGTATTTTGAAATGCCTTTGTAATGTAGTTTGTTAAATATTGAGTTTTAAGTGATCTAGCTTTATAAATCTTGTCCAAAACTTAGTAAATGATTTCTAACTAGTAATAAAGTATTTTGAACTATAATTTGAGTATGAGTTGAGACTTGATTTGGTCCTATATACCCACATGGTTTTAAAGTTACGTTTATTATTTCGAAAGACCGGGATTGGATTTATGTCTGAAAACCATTCCAAGTAATAATACGACGTTGTGGAGAGATTGAAGGCATTAAAGACGATGTTGATGACCGGGACCCTTCATATCGTAAGGACGACTTGCTGAATGTCTCAAATGGGTAGCTCCCGTTTCCAGATGGATTTTATACCAGCTAAGTGGCAAGAAGCCCGAACGTATGTGAAGGAATTCCGGATTGTGGTTTCGTTCAGACCCAGAACAGACTTGTATGGATTGTGTGTCTGACATTGTACTTGATTGCGTAGCACTGATTTCTGTTAAATATATATCTGCTTGGTGGCGGAGAATTTATTCTATTGCTTAACACCTGTAACACCCCGTATTTTCTGTTAACGGTATAGTAACGAATTAAACAATACTTAATTTAAAATGTGAGAATTAAGGGAAACGGGTTACGCCATTGTGTTCGTCTCAGAATTCTGGTTGAGATAAAGTCCGAGTTTGCGTGAATTGGACTTCGTATGAAGAAGTTATGAATGTCGGAAGTTTCTAGGAAATTCAAACAGCTCGAAAAACAAGTTCAAATTCAAATCAGAAGTCAGAAGCGGGCTGGGCGGGAAAATTTCCGCCCAGGACTAAGGTCGACCAGGGGTCGACCCTAGTGTCGACCTCCCCCTACAAGTCGACCTGGGGGTCGACTTGCCCCCCCCCCCCCCCGGGCAGATCTAAGAGGTGACGATTTTGTGACTCAGTGCTGAGTCACTAGGGCTGAGGTGTCACCCTATCTTCACTGAATGGTTGTGGTTAATCCTAGGTTCATCCGACGGCTCAAATTGAATTGAAATTCTATATAAACAATCCAATGCTCAAACCTAAAAATCACTCAAAAATAATCCTAGAACTATCATGTTGTTAATGGAAAACTTGGAGTAGCCGTCACCAATTCAAAGACAAGATAAGAACCTAAATCAAATTAAAAGTTATCAAATTCAACGATCTACATCAAATGCGAGCTTACTAATTTCAGAATTCAGATTCCAGAACGCAAGAATTCCTTTTTAGTTTGTAAGTTGGTTATTACGCAGATTTAAACGTTTCAAATGAATCATGACATGTTGTAATTGGAATATAGAGTGATGCTCATGTATAAGATTTGATTCTCGTTTATCTTAAGTATCGTTGAAATTAATCATGTCTACATGCTTGTGGTGATGAACGTGTTGTATATTAATCATGTCTATATGCTTGTGGTGATGAACATATTGTATGTATTGGAATCTATTATGATTTGGTAATGGTGTTATTTTGCCAATTAAATGGTGAAACATGTCATGTTATAAATTGGTGGTTATTTGTAAGTTTATGATCTAAAACACATGCTTATATGTTAGATCAACACTTATGTATATCCATGTTAGGTTGAATCTAATTATGTGGTAAAATTTGGAATTATAGTCCTTTTATGTTTTAACACATAAGTCATCATGCGAAGTTGTGATTCGAATATGTTGATAATAGTTCTCTTATGTTTAACACACATAAGTTAATATGCTAAGTTACGATTTAAAAACGATTATGGTAGCTTTCTTATGTTTTGACATACATAAGTTAATATGCTAAGTTGTGGTTTAAAACTGTGATTATATGTTAAACCTCCATGCTAGACCTTTGTCAAGTTTACATGACAACTAGACCCAACTTAGTCACAAGTTCACCTATGCCCATTTAGTTAAAGTTAAATGATACCTATATGCCAAGTTACGCATGACAAGTTGAAATTATGTTATTTTATGTTTATTTCATGTCCGTTGTTTATTATCTTTTTTTTTGTTTATGGGTTTGGGCTAAATTGCTAGCCCAATATTTTATGTGATTCATGCGTACGTTCTACGGGGGTAGAGATGGGAAAATATGAAAATTCATGGCATAGATTTGTTCATAAAATGGTATATTTGATATACCATTTATGGTGAGCATAATCAAAGGATAATTATGGCATGATTAAATTAAATTTACATAAAGAAATTAGACATATATAGAAAAATGTGAATTTAGAAAAAGACGAATATGCCTAACCCAAGGTTAGACTGAGTTGTGGTGTAAATCTACCCGGAACCGACCGACATATCCAGTGACCGCAACAAGACCTATCTAATGTGGGTGGTTAGTGCATCACGCCCAAAAAGAACCCAAGGTTAGGCTGAGTTGTGGTGTAAATCCGTCCGGAACCGACCGACACATCCAGTGACCACAACAATACCTGTCTAATGTGAGTGGTTGGTGCTTTAATAAATTAAAGCTAAGTTAGGATTGGTAGGGTTAAGTCAATTAGGGAAACACTTAACGGATTCAACATGTTAACTAAATGAATGGGTGGGGTCAAGTAAACTTGGACACTTAGCCAAATAAACATGTTGATTAGAAAACCCTAGTAATGGGGACCCATTTCAGCAGTAACCCACATAGATGTATCATGGTACCCTGAAACTAGGCAGGGTAGGGCACGATTACTGGGCTGAGTATAAGCAGTCAAAACATCGGCGCTTGATGGGCCAGTGTAGGTTGGGACGGAGTTTGGGCGTGCACGTACTCCGGAGTGGAAAAATAGGCATTGGGCATCAGTAGTATACACTGTGCATCCTGAATCGTGTCGGGTTGCCACCAGAGGGACTGATACACCCCTTGGTGGGACCAACACAGGTATCTACAGTCAAGCAAGCCGAATGACACAGGATATGAATGCATACGAGTGGGAGCCGATCATTAAGGGGATCGTTTGTAATGAACACGTTGGGCTGGTTGAACCAATGGTTAAGTAGGTGCAGAGACTATAGTAATGGGTGCGATCACATGTTCCTCTTATCTTATATTAGGGTATTATCCTATGTTCTGTTATTACCATCATGATCCCTTTCCTTGTTTAAATACTAGTAATCACCGAACTTACAAGACTTATTGTCTGACCCGTTTTCTTTCATCCTCTTTTCTTCTGTCCCCCCCCCCCCCCCCGGTCCATAGGGAGGGAATACTGCAGCTTAGTCAGACTCTTTGCAAGCTTAAAGAAAGTAGATGCATGATTTGGACTCTCTCTCACCTTGGCTATGGCTCTTGGACATTATCCTTGGGGATTTATGCAGTTTTATTTATGGTTTAAGCTTCTTCATTAAATAATCAAGACGGAAATTATGTTATAATGTTTTGGAAGTTATTTTAAGACAAATTGATGTAATGCTTTTGTATTGAACCACATATGGAATAAATAATTGAATTTTGCTGCTTATATTTATCTGTCTTGTAAAATTTTCCGTGTCTTGTACCTATAACCCTCCACCAAAGTTAAGGCATTCCCTTTGTGAGTGACCTTAACGGAGGAGGGGTGTTTCAACACCCTTCTCTAAGACGTATGAGCTTAGAGGTTATATATTGATAGAAATCAGTGATGCGTAGTGAATGGACAATGTGGCATACTTAAGTTATGTGGTGAGCTATGGATAATCAAAGCATGGCTTGTTTAAGCGTAGCTTTGTGGATATCATGATCTCAGCAAGCCTCACAACCCGGTAAATGGCTAAAATAGGAAAGATGCAGCGAGGTTAAGGGTAGTCATTTCCTTCTAGATAAAAGGTGTACTATGGTATGGAGTCCAGGTATTAATCTATGCGGATAACTTCTATTTATATGGATGTTGATGTTGCAAGGCCTCGGTTTAAAGGTTGGTAACGACCGGGAAGTGATATGCTCAGGCATGCTCTAAGTTACCCACTTAAGGGGTAACCCGACCTCATGTTGGCAGAGAGCCCGATTTGGTTCTCAGGGCGTCCCTCTAGAGGCGTACCCATCGGTTCGGTAAGGAAGTTTCTTTGCCTGGTCATTTGTTGGAAATTCATTATCCACTGCAAGTTTTTACGATTTCATTTGTGTAGCCTACTGGTTACCAGTAGGAATATGTTAGCATAGTGAGATGGGGCATTATGTTGGCTAAGATTAATAAATGTATATGCGAAATTGTTTTCACACTATGCACTAATAATAATATGGAAAATGGTTTCCGCGTATCAAGCATGTTTGACTATCATAAGGAGAAACTCGCCCATGTGTGCATTTACCTTGTGTGTGTGCCACGAGACCTTATGTTAGTTTCATTTTCTAAAAAGCATTGTGAATTTTATTGCACATAACAAATATATATTGAGTTCTCACACCAGCCCCATGACTGACCTGGAGTTTATTTGTTTTCCCACAAAACTCTGGGTGCCCATAATTTTCCACACGGGCAGCCTAGTGTCAGGTTTAGTAGCAGTGTTTAGAGCCTACATCTTGGAGCTTTTTCTAGTGTGTCTTTGCTTTGGTGAAGTTTCTATTCCCATGGAGCATCTTTAACTGTTTCTGTGGAGCGTTTGGTTTTTGTAGGCATCAGCGATTTGGAGCTATCCGGGTGAAGATGAAGTTTGGTTTTGGATTCACCTTGATTAGTTGTTTCCGCTGCTTCAGTGTTATCTTGTTATTGTAAAGTGTTGCACCTTGATGTTATATCCATTGTAAACTCCGATATAATCTCATGTTATATAATTGAGAAGTTGTTTTGTTTCATTGTGATTGTTCTAATGTGTTATATTCCTAGGAAACTAGGAATTCGACATTTGAATCTGCGACATTTGAATACAAATAGGTATTAAATGTCAATTTTCGAAGGTCGAAATTCCGGGTCGTCACAGAGGTAATCTTATCAAATTCTTAAATACCTTCCGTATGTGTAACATTTGCTTAAGAATTTAATATGTTAATTTTTAACTTGTTTTGTTTCATGTTTTTTCACTAAAAAAAGAAGAAAGGTGTCATTATTAAAGTAGTTAATAAATACTTGGGTGAAATTCAAATGCTGGATAATAAGCATGTACTGAATGTTAATCAAGCGGAGCTCGAAACTGTTATTCCACAGATTGGTGGAATGGTAAAGATTGTCAATGGTGCATATAGTAGGCTCTATTGCAAGGTTATTGGATACAAATGTGGAGAAGTTCTGCGCCAAAGTGCAAATTGAGAAGGGGACTATGAAGGGAAAGTTTTGCAAGCTGTTGATTATGAAGATATTTGCAAAGTCATGCAGTTAGAGTGGATCTAAGAAGGAAGTTGCTCTATCAGCAATCCGTTACATGCAGTCCTCTTTCATGCCAGAATAGCTGGACCCTTTTTGCGCATGCCAAGCAAGGTGAGTTCATGGAACTCACACTAAGTGGTTTACATTATTTCTTGTTATTTGTGGGCTTTATCGGAAATTGAGTCTCTGAGAACTGAAGTGTTGCTTGGTATATATGACAATGCAGAGTGCTTCTTTGTGCGGACCTGTACGATCTAAATCTTCCCCCAATTTTTGATAACATCAGTTGTAGGCAAATCTAATTTGTTGGCTTTTCTAGTTCAATTTCTTTGTTGCCAAGCATCGCATTTTGCCAACATTGTATGCGTTCATTGCTCACTATTTTTTTGACACTGCATGAACCGGAAGTTTAGATACCTGTTTATAATTGGTTGGCACAACTTGAATTAGCGTCCCCTGTGTAAGCTTGTCTTGGTTTTTCCTGAATACCCCTAGCCGGCATGTTTGATTCTCTGGTTGACACATGCATGTTGTTACACTTTTTAACATACACAAATTTTAGTTAGTACAGATAATAATAATAATAGCTGTAGATATTGGCAAGGTCCAGTAGCTGCATGTGTTTGTTCATTTCGCTACATTTGGCTTGGACAGTGTCATGTCCAGTTTTGTACTTATTTAGCTGCTTCATCATTACCAGTTTGACTGGGTTTGCCACGTTGTAGTGAAATGGTTGAGTAAAAGGCTTGCTGTGCATGGTCATTGCTAACTCCATTTGCCTAAGTGTATCTGGTAAAACACAATCTTTATTTTCAAAATTTTAAAATTTTGACTGTATGATGTAAAACTACCAGGGTTCTCTTTGTATTCTTTTAATCCTTCCTAATCCAAATATAAGCTTTGTTGTTTATGTTAAAGCAATATCAAATATATTGTTTGGAAAAAGGAAAAATTCTTGAGTTGAATCACTCTATAAATTTGTTATTAGCATATATTATTTGAGTAAGATTTTTATATAATATAAAATAAAAAAAATCACTGATATTAATATAATATAAAATAAAACTAATCATTGATTACTGAGCGGACTCTTGCGAGTTGCATTTGAGAAAATTTTGATCGACAAAATTGTGTTATTACCAGGTTGTTGGTTGTTGGTAGAATCTTGTTAGAAAGCTAGCAACCATGTACTGTGCTATCAAGTCACTCTAGCAAAAAAAAACATTCAAACAGCAAGTCCATGTAACACCCCGCCTCCGCTAGGGTCACTCGCAAAGGAATGCACTAGCTTTAGAGGGGCGTTATTGGTAAACATGCACAGAAGTATCACAAGACAGAACATATAAAATAGCGGAAGTAAAATCGAACTTTCATAAGCATTAATAATTAAGGTCTAAAGCCTTTTACATCAGAGTACATCAAAACCTGTCTTGCAATAATAAAGAAGCATAAAAACCTTTTCATAAATTATTCCCCAAAATAAAGCGGTGAAGCAGCCATAGCCAAGAGAAGACCAAGCTATACATCAAGCTATACACGGTGACCTTCAAGCATAAGAGGCCCGAACTAAACAACATCATTTCCTCCCTAGAACCTGGGGGGGGAACGGAAGACAAAGAGGCGAAAGAAAACGGGGTCAGTCATAAAGACTGGTAAGTCCTATCTACTCCCAGTATAAAAACAGGTAAAGGTAACATGACATGCATAAACTGAAAGTAAACATAAGGATGACTACAAGATAGATAAGCTAAACCAGGGTAACTGGCTGAACTACTGTAGCAAGATAAACTCAGATATCGTGATAAACTACGGTGTCGTGATAAATCCAGGTATCACATCGTCAGGTTTCTATCAAGTATACTATCCCAAGGTATCTATCCTGTCTAACATCCCCCGGTGTCTATTATGTATATTTTTCCTGGTTCTAACATGTATATTTGCTCTGCACCTCTCGTACTAGTATCCCTACCCGCGTCATGTGTTAACCATGAATGTCCCTCACCCCATGTCATGAAATGGTCCATGTCAACCTAATATATAGCATATGTAGGTTTTCCCAACTCGTATGTTTCTCTCCATGTGTAAGTTCAGTCCTTTTCCATAGGCCATACGGGCTTTCCCATGTAAACGTTTTATCCTTGAAGTTGTTTTGGACTGCAACCCTTGATCTAGTTGTGTTTCCCTACCATGAACTATCGCGCGTCCACTTAGGATTTATGCCACCTAGGGCCGCTAGGGATTATGCTACCTAATGAACGTTTTCGTGTCTCGGTTTGGGTTTTGGCCACCTAGGACCACTAGGGATTACGCCACCCGTCAACCGCGCCCTTGATCCCACGTATGTATCGTGAATCGTTTTCCATGTCTAGATGCACATGTTCCACAATGTGCCATCCGAGTTCCGTGCCAGGGCAAACTAAGAAATATGGAACTCGGTCGGGAGCTTTAAGTCGTCTGCTGATGCAGATACCAAGGTCTGTTTTTGTACCCGTGGCTATGGTCCCACGTGACCCCTCCCTCAACTAGTGAAAGGCAACCCACGAAAAATCATGTATGAGAACCACTCCCCGGCCCCACTATAGCCCACTTTCCTACGGGTCAACCTCACCCATGACTCGATAGCAAGCACATGGTCTGTTGGGGGTTCTCTGCCTTTCCGTACGTACACGATTGACTAAAGATGGTAGGTAGTCGGCGATGTGCTATCCAGGGCAAAAACCAAGAATCGTCGACTCCACGCTAATCCATCCCAGTCTTTAGGTCGCTCGCATAGCAACCAAGGCATACTCTTGGTCCTTCTAACGCAGACCTTAACCTCTCATGGGCCTAGTATAATTACCTGGCAGCCCACAGAGGGATCCCAAGAATATCCTCACGTCCCCCGAAGCTTCCACTTCGGCACCCAGTGCGCTGGAGCTTTTATCCAAGTCAGATAACTTGCTCCTCCTCGTATACTAAGCGATGACCTACCGTATCAGGTTACTCATCGCTTTGTGAATTAATCCTATGTCCTTAGCTAAGAATTATTACTTAGTTACCCTTAACTAAGGTTTACTACTTAGCTTCATTTCCCGTTGTCCTTGATTAACCACGATTCTATACCTAGTTCCTCTAACTAGGGTTTGTCTTATTGGGTTAAGTGTTATCATTCAAGTCCATGCCTTAACCCGCCCACGAATCACGTCAAGATTGGCTAAGTATTTAAGTTCAAGACTTAGCCCTACAAGTTGGTTAAGTGTACCCAGAGGCTCATGACTTAACCCTGTCAAATCGGTCAAGTACTAGCTTACCTTAATCCTATCGGATTATCTTGCTAGATCGATTAAGCATAGATTATCTTAATCCCATCAAATTATCGAGTCGGATTGGTTAAGTGTAGGTGGGCTTAACCCCATCCTCTAATCGTACTACAATGGTTAAGTATATTCTAAAAAGGTCTTGTGACTTAACCTTATCAGGTCCGCGTATTAGATTGGTTAAGCGTAGGTTACTTAACCCCATCAAATCATCATGTATAATTGGTTAAGTATAAGTTGCTTAACCCCATTAAATTATCACGTTAAGTTGGTTAAGTATTGGTTACTTAACCTCATTGAATTACCAAGTTTAAGTTGGTTAAGTGTTTAACTTAACCCCATCGAATTACCGTGTTTAGATTAGTAAAGTGTGGATTACTTAACCCCATCTAATTACCGTGTTTAGATTAGTTAAGTGTGGATTACTTAACCCCATCTAATTACCGTGGTTAGATTAGTTAAGCGTCAATTACTTAACCCCATCTAATTACCGTGTTTAGATTAGTTAAGTCTTAATTACTTAACCCCATCTAATTACCAAGTCGGATTAGTTAAGTGTAAATTACTTAACCTCATCCCCTAATCATCTTGCATGGTTAAGTGTCATTAAGAAATCAAGTCCGGTCCCACTTAACCTACCCATTCGTGTCATATTGGTTAAGTGTCGTTAGTCAAATTTACTTAACCTTATTATGTGACATTAATTTAATTAATGCACCCTCAACCTCTCACATTAGACCTTGTTGTGGTTACTAGTTAAGCCGGGCGGGTCCGGGTAGATTTACACCACAACCTAGTCTAACCTCGGGTCTTAAGCGCGACATGACCAACTTCTCACATTGGATCCTATTGTTTGTAGCTACTAGTTAAGTCGGGCGGGTCCGGGTAGATTTATGCTACAAACTCAACCCAACCTCGAGTTGGCCACTTCCATATTTGGTCTAGTGTTATATTACACTTACAACCCATACGTGTCTAATTTCAAGTTCCAAGTTTACCCTACGTGTCATGCCCCCATTTTGGTTCAACTTACATGTCGTGTTCACATGTAACCTCAAGTCAAGTTTTCCTGTCATATTCAAGTCAAGATTTCACGTCATGTTCATGTTTATCTAACTACTCCAAAGTCGTGTTTTCCAACGCAAGCAAAAGCGAGTCAACATAGTAAGGATACTACGTCACATATTGGCCTCAAAACATGCATGATGCCAAAAAGGGATTGGCTTCCACATGCACAACCTTGGCCAAAAACATGCATAGTGTCATAAGGTGATTTGGCCACAAACATGCATAGCATAAAAGGGGATTACTTGCATAAGTGTTCATGTCATAAACCTATCATGAAGGGATGAACATGCCCATGTTACTCATGTGATAAAAAGGTAAACTTGCATATTATCATAAGGGATTTCGGGTTCATATACTTGCATAGCCTCAAAGTCACATTCATGCACATGTTTCATGAGTCAAAGTGGTTTCAAGTGTGCATGCTAACATACCACAAGCAAAGGTCCAATCTTGCATGGCAAACTAGGTCCAATGTAACATGAATAGCATGGTTTAATCGCTATAACATAACCCAAAGTCATATGTTCATGCTAAAGGGGCAAACTAGGTTCCCATAGGCTAACATACTCATGTTACTTTGCATTTTATCCCATGTCACATCAAGATCATCGTTTAAATCTACAAGTAGCTAGAACTTACATAGCGTGGCAAGAGGACTAGGAGCATGAATCGTTTTGACGAAGAAAGGTGGCTCCTTTGATGAAGATCCGTCATGAAACTCGCATAGCAACGTTGATTTGGCCTCTATTTGGTGTAGCAAGCTTGCATCTTTTGATTTGAACCCGATTTGAATGCATAGGCTCTAGGGATTGGAGATGGAGGCCATGATCAAAATTGATTTTGGCAGCACTTAGTTGCTAGGTTTGATTTTTAGGGATTTAGGTTAGGTTTAGGGTCTTTTTATAGAGATTAGGATAGTTTTAGGCCCTTAGATTAACCCTAGGATAGATCTGAACCATCAAACCACGTCAGAAGCTTCCAGAACAAGACCAGGGACCAGTGCAGGTGCACCAAGCCAGGAATGCTCGTTTGAGCCAAGTCGACAGCCAAGTCGACAGGGCTGTCGACTTGGTCAGACCAAGTCGACTCCCAAGTCGACAGGGCTGTCGACTTGGGTACTGTGGCGGGAATTTTTCCCGCCTGCCCCAACTGGCCCAATTTTCCAAATTCAAGTTTGAATTTGAAATCTGTTTTTACTTAGAAATTTTCTGAAAACTTCGTTGGGCCTTAACCGGGTCATACGGACTCCGATTTTCGAAAACTCGGACTCTATTTCGCGTATTTTTCCGAGACGAACGCAATGGCATAGCCCATTTCGCTTGATTCAGAATTTAAAATTAAATTCTGCCTTGATTCTCGTCTTAATCATGCTATCGAAATACGGGTTGTTACAGTCCAACTGTTCCTAATAAGATGCTTGGAATTTAAATGTACTAAACCATGCCCAATTTGTTGAAACTGGTCGCAGAAATATAGCCTAACAACATCATGAATTTATAATGTTTTCATGTATGTATTACAACATGAGACAAATATTATGCCTTGACCTTACATAAACATTAAGATTGGAAAAGCTTACGCTTTTGCTTCTCATATCGATTTTTGGACAAAAATATCATCTGAAGTTACTAAAATATCATATTGATATCTACCATAATTTGATCTTGCTGATCAGGGAGCTGTCATCTAGAATAGCTTTCTGTAGATTAACGATAAAATGGGACCTTTATCCGAAATTACGCTTATAATTGGACACGATTATCAAATTTGAATTTTCAAAGATAGGGTTTAATTGGGTAATGTAAAGAATTAAAATAAAATGAACATTAGTAAGAGGCTTCCAAGATATGCCATCAGGATTGATGGTAATTGCAACTTCCCCAACACGTTCCATTCTATTTGAGTGAGACTAGGAGTTTTTAATTACTGTACTGCAAGCTTATAATTACTTATAATTTACATTCATGTTTTCACTATACCTTTTTACATGATGACACCAATACAGTTTCATTTTAACCATGTAACTATGTGTTTCTTCCAGTTATTATATTTACCTAACAGGTGTCACTTTCATCTACTCTTATTCAAAATCTGTTTGTAGCGTGTAGAATGCGTGCATATATGAATTGAAAAAACATTGATGTTGTTCTCAATATATATTATAAATTCATTGATGTCAATGTATGATTTTGTTAAGAGATGATCTTCATTGACTTCTTACATGTCAATGTAGTACGATTTGGTAGAAGCTGCTATTGCAACCATATATGTGAATATCATATGTCTATTTTTATTAATAGTAAATGGGATGACAAATTTCTTTTCTGCAGCATAGTGAGGATTTCAGGGAAGAAGGTGATGGCCTGGAGGCTCAAGATAATTAATTGTTATTTAAGGAAGCACACTTACCATCTTAGCATAATACATGATTGTTAAATGCAATACTTATCATAATAATCTCCTTTAACCATAATAATCTCCTTTAAAGTTATGCAAAAATTGTTATAAATTTATTCTAATTTACAATTATAATAATTACTATATTACATGATTATTAACGTTTGAAAATCAAGTCCACTGAATGCTTGTATAGCAGTGCAGCGCGATGGAATTATGTTTTGTTTTTATTCGAAATTAATCTTCGACCGTTCCTTCTTTTGCCATATTCATGTTACTCTCAGCATTCGACCTTTTTTTATATATACACAGGTATGGATACATGTTCATGAAACATATTGATGAAGGTATCAATGATTCACCTTTCTTTTTAGGTGAGGAAGCATTTTGGTATCTTTTTGAATTTGAAATGAACTTTTTGTGTTATTATCATATTATATTTCGAATGTCAAATATGTACATGTAGTTCCAAAAGAAGGACTACGAGTAGATGATTTACACAATTACGTTCGTATTATTCACACTGATTTTCTTTATGTATGATGTCAGTCTTTATCTATTGTAGGTTCATGTAAAAACAGAGAGGAGCTGACATCCATGCACATAATATTGCTAATAGAGTACTTGCATGAGCATATTATTTGAATTGTGCTTTTAAATTATGTACTTGATCGTATATGTTGGCATTTTGGATAAGTTTCTTCTATGTGCAATGTTTTGGATGAGTTTATTCTATGTACAAAACTGGTATTGTAGAATTTTTAATTAAAACATTGTATTTGCTTTCTTCTAATGTAGCATTTGTCATTTTTTGATGTTGCATTTACCTTTTTTTCCAATGTTGCATTTCAAGATAATGGTGTTGCATTACATAATACAACGGTGTTGCATTAAATAAAATATTACTAATTCCACATGACACTGGGCCCCACAGCTGACGTGGTGTGTGACACGTGGGCAGCTAATGTGGAGAGTTGACATGACATGTGACACGTTCGCATCTTACGTGGAAGCTGGCGTAGCCCTCACTATCATGACCTGGAAGTCAGGCTCTAACTTATGCTTAAGGCAACGCTGTATTTTGTTGCATTACTTACTAATAGTGTTACAATAGAGTTATAATGCAACACTTCCTCTCTGTGGCAGTAGATGGTCAAAAGCATTGCATTAGAGAGTTAAGGCAACGGCTGCAGATGCCACACCCCTTTGGTGTTGCCTATTTGAAAAAATGGCTTAAGGCAACGCTTTTTCGATCTACGACCACATAAAACTAGTGTCGAATATTCCCACTTTTGTAGTAGTGAAGCCAAGCCTCATGAAGAAATAATAACAGGATCAAAAGCTCATAACTGGAAGCTCATAATGGAAACCAAAGCTATCCATACCAACAGGCTTGGCATTGATACAAGGAAACGAGAGATAATGTTAAAGGGAAGTTCCAAAGACCGAGACCATCCTTCCGAGAGCCAAAACCGACATCCTGAAAGCAATAAGCAAAGCCAAAAGAGCGGCCGAGAGCCAAAGCAACCGAAGCCCGAAGGAAAAGCGACCGACAGAGGCTTCTGCTGGCCCAATGGCAAAAAGGCCCTCGATTTGTCTATAAATAAGATACTATAGATCTCATTTTCAAGGCCAAATTCTCATTTCTCATTCTTGTACTATTTTATTTTATAGTAAATCTCAATTTCTAAATCAATTTGGGGATTCCTATTGTAATTACTTATGTATTTCAAATCAAAGATCAATATAGAGCGGAACAACACTTAGCATATTTCTTATGAGCTACTTATGAGTTTTCTTAGTTATTTCCTATACAAAGTGCTTTGTGCTTCTGATGTAGCAAAGGCTTCATATATAGGCTTAAACCCTTTCTCAAGATCATTGCGGTACCCCTTCCTACAAGCCATTTAGCTTTCTATCTAGTGTTGTGCTTAGGGAACCTTTATCCCAAGGTAACTATTGGTTCTTAACTTGCTTGAGCGTGATACTCACCCCTTGAAAGGAGAGTAACTAATCTTTCGGACTTTAAATCTTGATATCTAGGAAATGGTGTACTAATCAAGCATGTAGAAACTAAATAAGCTCATTTTCCCCTTAGGTCTACTTCCGTAGACCCATCTCCAGTGCTGACCGAAAATATCGTTAGCGTAAACTATTCCGTAGCAACTTTCTGGAAATTTGATTTGAGCATAACTCATAATCTACTAGACATAATCTTTATTTTTCACTTCCATTAGAAAATATAGTTAAGTAAATTCAAACGTTTCTTGTTTCAAAGAAATCTGACTTATAACGAATCTTGTATGTCCAATTAAAATTCAAAATGTAATATTACGAACAACCCGACGTTACAAGCTCATTTTAAATTATAATATAATTAATATGTCCAAACGTCATTTTATAAATAAATTCATTATTATAACATGAATCTATACACAATTAAATCTCTTATATTATCCAATTCACACAATATTGCAAATTCAACTATTTTCGACAATTTAAGAAATTAAGTTTATTATTCCACCATTTGTATTAATTAAATAACCAAATTATTCAATTCAAGTCATTTTTATTAAATCGTTAAAAATCCGGGACATTACACTAAGTGTAACGACCCGGAAAAATGCGATCTTGGTTATCCGATACACAACACATATCGAACATCCAAGGATCAAAAATAATCGAATAGTTAATGAAAGAAATTAGAGGGTGAGGATAGATAAGGTAGAACTAATAGAATAGAAGAAGAAGAACATCATCATCAGAGTAAACACGAATCTCACAGCGGAACGAACAAAATATAACATAACTTCTGAAATACAACAGTTATATATACAATAGCACTTATCAGAGTACAACACTTTCAACAACAGCGGAAATAATAATAGCTATAGAATCCTGAAGCCTCCTGCTCCAAGCTCTCCAAGTGTATATGAAAAATCCTGACTACTTGAATGCCCGTACAAATTTAGGCACCCAAGAGTTTAGGGAAACAAAACAAATAAACTCTGGGTCAGTCATGGGACTGGTATGAGTAAAACTCCTAACACTTGGTTTAATAACGGATATATCATAAGACCACGCCGTGAAAACGGAACGGGTTTTCCCTTATGAAAATCCAAACAATTTTGTAAAACAATATCATTCTGATATTATAATAATGTCTAAGTACAAATAGATACCAATCTAGCAGAAACGCTTTCTTCTCACGTTCTACTATATAGTATACAATCAAAATCTCAAGCACGTATTGGGTAATGGATTTCCAACTATGACAAGGTATGGAACCACCTTCCGATCAGTGTACTCTAGGAAGGATACACTGGAGTTCAACAAGAACATCTTGCAACTCAGCCACACATGACCGACCACTCATTTCGCTTGAGTGTATCGAATGTACATCACCAACGGTTGGGATCAGCAACCATTTCCCGTATATATATGGGACAACATTGATAGATTAAAAGAAGAAAATGAATATTCTCCAGATAGGTGATTATACACCCTACTTCGGAGCGACCGACTTAGCCATGCTGTCTGCCCGATTTCTGTCATTTACCGGATGTGAGGCTAGAGGTTACGCTTTATCATCACATCAGATTCACTTCGAATGCCACATTGTCAGATCCATCGAAAATCACTAATGGACGTCTACAATAGTAAATTACGTGTTAGCTAAAGAAGTGCCCTTCTCCGCTTCCACTCTTGGTACGGTTGAAGAAATCAATGTACGTGACCTTTCTGGAAATACTCTGTCAGACATTCATCCATACAAGTCATCCAGGAACAGGATGAACCGAAGGTACTGTTCAGTACATCCATCTTAGGCACTGTTATCTAAGACTTATACAATAGCCCTTGCACTTTACTCCGTCTTCAATTATCTTTGGCATATATGATTCGCAACGCTTATGCCAATACAGAGTGGTTCTTTGGATAATAATCCAACCGGTCTCTCCATATTAACAACGTAAAATGGTCAAACATTGATAGTCTGTGACTTAACTATCAAAGAAAAACTCGTGTGCAAACAACGATATTATTTCCAGATGGAAATTATATCGATCAATCATCATTTAACATTTATCTCTTTAGTTCATTAGTTACTTATCTCCTGTTTCCCTATATTCAACATTTCTTATTTTTTTGAAAATATAATTTATTAACAATGGAAAACATTTCCCTTTTCCTGTTTACTATATAGGAAACATTTCTGATTTCTTATTTGGAAAACATTTCCAAAGTTCCTTCATTGGATATAAACAGATGTTTAAATAAAACATCGCTATGCCAACTTAAACCACTTATTAAATTCACTTAACCATCATTCACTATCAAACCTTACCATTCCTTAGTTAAGAAGGAAGTCAATCAAGTTGGGGTATAATTACCTCTCAGACCTTAACTGAACAACGTTATAACTTCGAAATAGCAACAGTTTATCTTTTAAACCTTTAACAACTTCTTTACGTAACTCTCGGATTCAATTTACGAATCCACTTTTTATTGAAAACATTGATTATAACGATAACGTTATAATCCCTACTTTTGCAATATCTAACTTCAATTATAACCTTTATTCTTTAATTCAAATAATTAAACCTAACCCTAATTTATTAGTGTATACTTTTGATTTAAAAACCGGAAAGTAAATATTACTTTCCCGAATTCGATATAATTGAATTCGACGTATAATTCTCTTCCGAGTAATCTCTATTCGATTAACTCTTCTTCGAATAACCTATATTCGATTATCTCTCTTCGAATAACTTATATTCGAATTCTCTATCTTTCGAATAAACTATATTCGATCTATTTCTTTCGAATACGCTATATTCGATAATCACCTTTCGATTAACTAATTGATAACCCCTTTCGATTAAACTATAATAGATAACTCCTTTCGATTAAACTATAATCGATAAATCCTTTCGATTAAACTATAAATCGATAACTCATTTCGATTAAACTATAATCGATAACTCCTTTGCTTTAACTCTATTCGAATAAACTATATTCGACTAACTCCTTTACTCTATTCGAATAACTAATATTCGACTAACTCCCTTAACTCTATTCAAATAACTAATATTCGACTAACTCTTTTAACTCTATTCGAATAACTAATATTCGACTAACTCCTTTAACTCTATTCGAATAACTAATATTCGACTAACTCCTTTAACTCTATTCGAATAACTAATATTCTAACTCCTTTAATTCTATTCGAATAACTAATATTCGAATTACTATGCCTGTTTAACTTTATTTCGAATAGCTAATATTCGATTTAACACCATTCGCTTGACTCTAGATCGCAGCGATCACAATGGTTACGCCTGATTCCCTCAGGAAACATCCGACTGCCGTAGGCTATTTACAGCCCTGCGAATTACGCTAGCATTCGTGCTAAATGGCATCTCATTTGGATTAATTCTAGTTGATTAATTCTAACTGATTAACTCTAACTGGTTAACTCTAACTCGACTAACCCCTTTCGATTAACATTTTCAATTAACTAAGTTTCGAATACCATATTCGATTAACTCCTTTCGAATACCATATTCAATTACTAACTTCGAATACCATATTCGATTAACTAACTTTCAAATACCATATTCGATTAACTCCTTTCGAATACCATATTCGATTAACTAACTTTCGAATACCCTATTCGATTAACTGACTTCAAATACCATATTCGATTACTAACTTCGAATACCATATTCGATTACTAACTTCAAATACCATATTTGATCACTTTATTGATTTATAAAGATTTCCCTTTTTATAACGTTTATCCATTTTAGAAAGATTTCCTTTTTAACAATGTTTTATTCATTTAGAAAGATTTACTTTTAGTAACGGTTCTTCACTTCATAAATGATTTCCTTTATCTTTCTATTTATAAGTGCTTTACAAATATCTCCTATTCGATTTCATTTGTAAAGGTTTTATAAATATTCTCTTTCTATTTCATTTGTAAATGGTTTTACAAATATTCCCTATTCAATTTCATTTGTAAATGGTTTACAAATATTTCTTTTTCTATTTGGTTTGAATATGGTTTACTAACCTTTCTCTTTCTATTTGCAAATGGTTTGCAAATAATTCCTTTAGTGTTTTATTTCTCAGTATTTCCTTTTTATAAATAATCCATTTATAAATAAATTTCCATTTATAAATATTCCATTTATAAATAATTCCTTTTATAAAATCTTCTTTGATTTTATAACTATTATCTCTTTTATACAATCCTTTGATTTTATAAATTATCTATTTTCAATATTCATTTTGAAAATTCCCTTTTCAACATTCCGGTATGTTATGGTACTTAACATATCAAATAACGATGATCAATATCGTCCAACCACATATAATCGACAACAGATTATATATCACATCATATATTACAATATATGAACAGAACAGTAATATAAATATTGAGGAACCCAATTGGACCCCTCCAACCTGTTTCCCTGCATCACAGATGTTAAACCCTATAATTAACATCAACTTCATTTCAATATGAAATGTTCTGATAAACAACGTCAACATATATATATATATATATAACGGTTTATATATATATATATTTCAACTAACTGACTAGCAGTTCAATCAACCAACACACAACAAATCAACAAATGATTAACAGTTCTAAAAATACGTTATAGAAATATAACTGTTCAGAGTTGGTGAGTTTTACTCACTTTGGCAGTTCATCGTTAAAGAACGATAAACTGTTTATTTGATTTGAATCAAACAATTTATTTCGCCATATATTCATATGAGCTCGAATCCACTTCTAGTCAGCTTCATTGTGAAGCTCTCGTCCATACGGTCCCAACGCAACTTACGGTTCGTGATTCTGATTTCATATGAATAAGTTATTCAATTTATAAGCTTAGACACTAATTTAAAAGAATTAACTAAAACTAAAACCACATGGGCCTCACCACGTTTCTAAATATCACGGCCCACTCCAATTGAATACCCGACCAGCCCAAATCCCTTTTTCGACCTCAACCTGCTGCTCTCCGTTCGACTCCCTGGAGACGGAACCAGCCTGATACCATCGGAGCACCCCCAAGCTCCCTAATCCGATGCATGTTGCTGCCAGGAACCCGTCTGACCCCTTGAACCAACCTCCGACGCAACCACGATGAAACCACCCACAACCCTAACCTCGCTGTTCAATTTCAATTCACAAAAATCTAGCGTCGCACGCTGTAAGACCCACATGAAACTGAAGAGCATCCTCACAGGAGCTCAAAAACAATTGTATTTTGATTTTACCAATTTCCTTTGATTTATTTGAGGATTTATAACTTGCGATTTGGTTTGTTGTTTGCTAGAAAAATATTATGGCGGCGGATTTCTGATGAAGGAGTTGAATTAGGTTTAGGTTAAGTTAAGGTGATTATATAGGTTAGTTATATTATTTTAATATTCATTATTTAATTCAATTATAATGAACTGCTATTTGTATTCGGCTTTAAAAATCCCCATGATCACATACGACACCCAAAAATCACGAAACTGGACATGCAGCTATAGTTCGACTTTACTGTCCCAACGAAACTGGTTTCGTCGAATTCCGACTTCGTTTGCTCACACAGCGTATTTTTTACCGTCGAAATACTAATTGTTTTCCACTCTAAAAATCCGTACGGCCACACAGTGACTCTAAAAATCACGAAACTTGACATCTAACAATAATTTGATATTTCGGATCCAACAAAATTAGTTTCGTCGAAAACGGAGTTCGTTTGTAAAAGTGGCTATTTTTAAAGCTCTAAATAGCCCATTTAAATATATAAATATATTTAAATAAATTAAATTAAATATTAATAATTTAATATTATCGTATATATTCACAGTGGAATTACCATACAGCTTCAATTGGATTTATAGTTCGATATTCAAATCCCGGTTGAACCGATATTCAATTTATATTGAATATCCATTTATAATATAAATAAATATATTAATAAATTTCAAAGGAATTCCATAGCGACTTTTCTAAAATTTGATTTGGCCATAAATCAAAATCTACACGACGAACTCCCGATTTTTCTCTTTCATTAGAAAACTATTATCAAATCGGTCCTGACGGTTCTTGTTTCACAGAAATCCGACTTAAAACGGACCCTGTATATTCAGTTGAAGTTCAAATCGCCAAATAGCGAACTGCAGCGCCATTTCGAGCTCGATTTTAATTATAATAAATATTATAAATTCAACTGGCTTATATAAATATATTCGTCAACATAATTCAATATAAACTGAATTATATATTTTCAACTGTCCAGTTTACACAATATTGTGAATTCCGTTATCCCCGATTATTCCGGAAATATATTATCCTATTATTTATATTAATTAAATATAAATATTATTTAATTCCAGTTATTGATATCGTTAAATCGATATTTAATAATTAAATTAGTTAATTATTCTCCTGCCAAATTACGGGTCATTACACTAAGTATGGTTTAATTTTTGAATTAATTGTAAAAGTAAATTCGTATATTTGATACTTCTAAAATGATACCTATTTAGATTATTTTGAAAATGAGTTTATATTTTATAAATAAATATCTATTTGAGCATATTTATATGTGAAAAGAATGATTATTATTATTATTGGAAAAAGGTAGACATATATAAATACCAAAAGGGAGATAATAACTAATCTCTGGTGGCTAACAAAAACGGTCTAGTAGAAAACTAGAAACTGTAAAAAGTAGAAAAAAACTGCCTAAAATAAAACATAAACCCATCACAGCACATGAACACAGCAGAGCCCTACTCACTCTAAAAACAACAAAGCAAAAAAGGAAGCCAGCAAGGCAAGTAGAGAACCATTAACCAAAGTGCAAAAGCTAGGGAATTCCCCACAGTTCCAACCGAAAGAAAGCCCTGGATCTTCAAGCACCTGCCACAGAAGTCTCACGCTTCTGCCAAGGAAAGTAGTGCCAACAAGCCAAATAAAGACAATCCAGTAGCCACAGACACACAAACCAAAAGCAATCGTGTTGCTCCAGCTCCCCGTATCCATACAGAACCCTACGAAACAAGAGAGCGCCAAGGAACCATCAATAGACACATGCTAACCTAGAGCCTGTAGATGAAACAAAAAATCGGCTTTGGGGGAAGGGGAGGGGAGCTGGAGGACAACCCAAAATGATAACACCACCCAAGCATAAAAACAAAATAATTCAACCAACATTAGCTCGGGGAAAAGGTCCCAACAAACATCGAAAATACATGCCAAACTCTGCGAACGAGAACGAATGATACCCAAGAAATGCCTGTCACGAAAAGCCGGAAAACATCATCCTTAACCCGTCGAATGATGGAAGACGACTTCATGGGAACTTGATCGAATACAACCTTATTCCGCGCGCACCAAACATGTCAACATACCAGACAAGGAATCTGACGGAAAAGGATAGACCAAAGGAACTTTCCGATAATTCCTTCCAAACAAAGGCGAAGCAAGTCAAGAAAAGAGAAAGCATTACCTCGGAGACCAACCTGTATATCTCAAAGTAAGACAAGACAGCTCGACCATAAAGACCCACAAAAAAAAAATTGATGAAACTTCGAATATTTTCAATCTAATAGTATGCTTAAATTTGGTTGAAAAGTTTACAAAATTGAAAATTTCTTTTTAATCAACTATCCATCAACTAACCTCAATAGTGGTAGTTAATTCCATGATTTCCCTAAATAGGTTTTGACAGATTGAATAGATATAGGTTGCATTAGTTGGTAGAATTATAACTATTTTGGTGTCTGAAGAGTGGAAGGAATAGTTAGGTCTTGTATATGTATAGAAGGGAATAGTTAGAAAATAGTTATATGACTTTTGTTTTACTATGTTTGGGCATTGTCTTATTAAAAAGTTAACAAACGTTAATACGACTTAAGTTATTTTTTGTAAGGATGATGTTATCAAATATATATTATTATTCACGAAACGAGTTGTTATGTAAACTACAATAAGTTTTAAGTGCACTTACATGATTTACCAACATTAATAACTAGACTTGCTTAGATAAGAACAATGAATGTTTAATTGATTTAAGACTTCTTAAAAACTGAATTAAAGACTGAAATAAAAATCGATATTTAGTCTTTAAGCGGTCTCAATGATTACAAACTGAATTGAGATTAAATCTCAGTCTTTTAACTTGGAATTTTAAAGACTACTATTTTCAGTTTTTATTCTGTCTCTAATTAGAGACTGAGTAATTTCAATCTTTATTTTTCAGTCATATATTGATGTTTTTTAGTAGTGATGTCAGGTCAGCAAAATAGCATACAACAGAATATATTATTGTCCAAAGCATGAAATCCAGTTGGGTTAGCGAATTAGATTACAAAATCAATGTAAGTCAATGAAAACTACATTATCAACCAAAGTTATCGTACACGTTTTTAAAAAAAACATCTGCAGAAGTTGATCTGTAAAAGTACACCCGCACAGATAGTCATTTATCAATTTGTTCAAAGCAAAATTGAGTTTCCCATATGCAAACAGTAAAAATATAAACAGGTTTGCACAATAAAATAGTTGGGTGTTTTTTCCTTCATTTTTCATGTACACACCTTTCAAACTACAGCAGCAAAACCCCTATCTCCCCGTTCGTTAATATCATGCTATCTCCTGCACACATGCATCATATTTGGGCATGTCCAGAGAAATACCAGCTCATGTATACATGTATATATGTGTGTGTTTATAAAAGCAGCATCTATGTATATGTCTATAAATTTTTACCATGATGTTGTATTTATAGACTAAAAAAGAAGAGGAAAACTTGAAGCGGCCGATGTAATCTAATAACACAACACATTAGCTTCGAACACAACCTGTCCCATAACATGATTCAACCCAAACAGAAATCCATAATTCTTCCTTCCTAAAATACAATTGGCATTTGTGGCACTTCAACATAAATTTAGTGATTTATAATCATACTTGTTGTAATAGTCTGTACCTCGGTTCACGCAAGATATTGTCCCCAACTTAACCACCGTATAGGTGTGAGGTTTTGTTCCTCAAAAGGCCTCGGCGTTAGTAAGAGATGAGCTCTACTATATAAGTACCCACTTCACACAGGCTTCCACGATGTGGGACTTAGGGGTGTTACACTTTCTCCTATTGCTTTTAAGGTTGCCAATTTTTTTTACTATATTTTTATCATGCCATCTTGAACTCTGCCTCATCTCCAAGGTTGGACCCCATCTCTACTACTTTCAACGTATTTCATTATCATTGGGACATCATCACCTGCAATAAGGGTTTTACAAGTTCATATTTCACAATGTGATGAATTTAGTATGTTACTACTCTCAAGCCTCTTAAAACTAAAACATGAAACAATGTACTACTATACAAGGTGATACCAAGAATAGGAGCTTATATATGAACTGTTGTGTGACCATTTGTGCTTTGTTTTTAGTCCATTGTTTCAAATTTAAAAGAATATTTCGAGTTCTAGAATTTCGTTTGTAACATGCAACATTCCTATGACTTATAAATAATAAAACTATCATTGACTAATTTTTTTAATCTTTTCCCCGTGTATTATTATTCAACAGGTGCATTCTACTTACCAAAGATTTTTGCTGATTTTTTACTCTTAGTTGTTGGTCACTAGATTCTAATAAGATGATATATAATATGATGGTGCGCACTTCAGCATATGGTTATGAGGATAAGTTGCAATTATGGAATAAAGAGTTATTTAGACCGATTATGGTCTAATAAATAAAACTGCATACGGTGTGCATAACATAACAAATATATATATATATATATATATATATATATATATATATATATATATATATATATATGTGTGTGTGTGTGTGTGTGTGTGTGTACACACACACACACACACACACACACACACACACACACACACATATATATATATATATATATATATATATATATATATATATATATATGTATGTATGTATGTATATAACCTACATACATTTGGTGTTCTGTCCAAGTAACAAAAGCACCCTATGCATATTTGTTCTAATCAGACCTGATTTGTTTCATCTTAGTGGCAAACTTTAGGGTAATAATATTTTTCTTATGTTATTCATATTGTTTTTTTACTTTTGATTCTACAGAAAGAGTTTGACATGGATATAGATCCCGATAAAGCCATGCCTATATTAGGAAATGGTTTCTCACAATACTTCATAAGTGCAAAATCAAAACTATGCAACAAATGTCTTAAGAAGGTTGATGAGCTTATACCTAGACTATTGCAATCGAAAGTCATGCTATTGATACTAATAAATTTCAATAGGATAGTTTTGTTGACATGAAGTATGGTGATAGGAAGAGAAAACAATGCAAGAAGAATTCTGCAAACAAAGGAAAGAGTACTATAAATCATACAGTGGACAGAAAATCATACGGTTGGCAGAAAATCATACATTGATTCTCCCAATAAACCATAATTAACGCTAGCAAACAATTAGTGATGAGGAATGCAATTTTTTTACGTTATTAATACTTATACTTGCTCTGTTATTCTGCCCAAGACTGGTTAAGGAAGATTTAAGGGGAGTAAATCACAAATATGTTAATTTAAGTATGGCTACTGTATGTAATTAAAAAGCCTTCACGCTAAAATAAATAAAACGACAGGTCATTCCATTTCGACAAAAGACCATATCAAAATTCAATAGTTTTGTGTTCACCATGCCGAAGACTATATGAAGAATCCGTATGTAGCTCATATTTCAGAAGTAAACTTTATGATAAAATAATCTTCCCAAATCTCTGGTGTCCCTTCACTTCAAACAATTCCTACGCTGAACCTTCCACCAGTCCATATCCAGCCTTCCTCGCACCCTCCTTGACCCTCATCTTCACTTCCTTCCCCTATCAATCTGATCTTGCCTATGGTGAATTGGTCTTCACTCTTCGCAGTGAATCCAAAGAATGCTGGGGACTTCATCCCTCCTTCATTTTCTCTATAATATGATGGGAAGAGACTCATCCTAACTGAAGAATTCTTTTAGGTCAGTGAGGTTGAATGGAAGAACTATCTAGTGGGATTCTTTCTTGATGATGCTTTATCATACTAAGTGGTTGTTACACACCTAAAGAGAGTCTGGAAACCAATTGGATATATCAAGATTAAGTCAAACGGTAATCTTTTTCTTTCTTCTCTCTAGTATTGAGGATGGAAATAGGATATTAGAGGCAGACCTAGTGGTCATAAGAAGCAAATCGTTTTTTGTGAGGAAGTGGGGTAAGGCGTTGGGTAACACTGGTAGTGTTATTTGGCAAGTACTTGGGCAGATAAAATTGATGAACGTTCCCTTGTATATGCAAGGTCGAAATTGGGAATAAGTTGGCTTGCTTCGCATGATGGGAAATTCCTATTGATGGCTATACGGAAAATTTGGAGAGGCCTGAATACTCTAAATGCTTAGTGGATATTTCTCTGGATAATGACTTGCCAAAGGCTTTCCCTATTCTATATGTAGATGACAGTGAGCATTTGGTCAAAGTCTGCTATCTGTGGAAAACGGATTTGTGTTCAATTTGCAAAGTCTTTGGACATGAAACATAAAATTGCACGAGTAGTTCTAAAATGTTGGAAACTGTCACAAATGCTCCTAAGTCTATTGTTGTAGGTGAAGTAGTAGCTGAACGGGTTCCCCTGAATTTGGATAAAACGGTAATGCCTCCCACTCATAAGTGCAATAAACATTGGAGGAAAGAATTTAGGAATAATAAGAAGTATAGGCTTAGTTCTAATAGAACCTATGGTAAGCGAAGAGGTAATGGGGCGGTAGAACAAGATGTCTTGCTTTTTGAAGTTGACATTGGCAATGGAAAAAAAACAACCCCTTTGTTCTGATGGGGAGGTGGTGTTAGCCAAGGAAGCGCATGGTGACAATAAACAGAATGTTAGCATATGAGAAGGTGGTTTTGACACATACAATAGTTTTAATTCTCTTGAAATCCAGTGTGAGAGCCAGGTCGAATATGAAGAAGGCGAGTTTGTCTCGAATGAGGTTCTGGAGAGTGAAGTTTCTGATTGTGTACCTGGTGTTGGTGTAGAAAATGCAGGAAAAAGTAAAGACAAGCTTGAAGTTGGTACAGGAAATGGGGGTGTAAGCAATTCTGGTGTAGGCGGTGCGGGTATAGGATGTGAAGGTATTATTGTCAAAGGATGTGTCAACAGTGAAGCCAATTATGGTGTAGACGGTGATGGAATAGGTAAGGCTAGTGGAAGCAGCAGTTTAAAAAAAGTCAGTAATAGCTGTAGTGATGGAAACCATGCAACTGAGTTGTACATGCATGAAGAAGACGCTATTAAATAACTTTAAGATGAAGTTAGGTTCTTTGAGAATGATATGAATTCTTGTGAGTTTAGGTGGGATGAATAGGTAGCTGTTACCCCTCAAACTAACATGTTGTCTCAATCATCCCCATTTCATGCTATGCCCGGATTCCTTAACACAGTAAGCCCCATCAACAAAAAAGCTCAATATAATGTGAAACTTGGTAGAACTTTTGTCAATACATGATTGTATTACAAAGTTAGATCTTTTTGTTGATATATGATTGTCTTACAAAGTTAAATCTTTTTGTCAATAGACGATTGCATTACAAAGTTAGATCTTTCTGTCAATACACGATTGTATTGCAAATAGACAGTAACAACTATCAATGTTACTCAATAATGTCACAATTGTCAAGTCAAGCTGTGATTATAGCAATGATAGTAAGCAAGACCAATTGTGCACTAGATTAGAGCGGTACAGAACTGTCTCCAACAGACTAGAAGAAGAATATTTCAGTAATGTCCGAGTCTAGAAATGATTCTGTTTCCTTGAAGCAATATTGTTGTCGTACGCATTGATTGACATGATAGCAATTTGTTTTCCAGGATAAAACGGACTAACCCCGCAGTGCACCGCCAACAAACGGAGCTTCGACGAACTGAAGTAGATTATAGAAACTTGAACAGATGATTACTTTGAAGAAGAAGTAGCAAATTAAGAAGAATAACTAATGTGTATTCTATCTCGTTTTGGGCCATGTATTTATAGATTGGAGGAAATGCCTATTCGAACATTAATGACTTTCGGGAATGTTGCGACCCTTTAACTATGCGGTGCATGAATGTGCGTTCGCATTTAAAAAATGAAATCGTTGTATCCATTCAATTGAATGGACATGACAGATCAAAAGTGATCAAGTAACTCGCTTCAATACAATTGACCTAGCTGCAAGCAGCCACCTATTTAACCATGATACCCCATGGCACAAAGCCCATATTTTGACACTAATATAATATTGTGTCATGAAAGCCAAGAGTCCTAAAGCACAAAGCCCAAGTTTACATTAATATAATATTGTGTCACGGACTCCAAGAGTCCCAAAGGACTAAGCCCAAGTTGACATCAATATAATATTGTGTCGTGGACTCCAGGAGTCCCAAAGCACTAAGCCCAAGTTGACATCAATATAATATTGTGTCTATGGACTCCAAGAGTCCCAAGGCACTAGGCCCAATTTGACATCAGTATAATATTGTGTCTTGGCTTAGCCACACCATTCACAAGCCCGCTTCTCCTTTATTTATATAAGCCTATAGAGAAGTAGGTACTCATATTTCATAATGTGGGACTTAGATTGCTTTCTCCTCTTCTTCCAAAATTCCACTTGCTCATTCATTTCCAAGACTCCCCCACATGAATGCGCAGTCGTTCTTAGTTTCACGAATCTCTTATCGCATTGGTTAAAGTAGAACATGGACCTTGAACTATCCTAGTGATTACCTATTTGAATCACAAGCGAATCAGTAGACATAGAATGTCCTTGAACTGTAAGCCTTTTGTGTAATTCCAAAGTATATAACACACGATAAATGTTTCTTATAATCCTTCGTTCTCTATATGTGTTCATTTTTTCCTTGAACACCTGCCTAGTCTCATAAGTGCTTAGAGAATTAGGCTTCATAATTCTGTTTGAAGCAGCACCTTTGAACTTACGTAGGTGATTCTGTAAAGGTTATTCTCTAATTCCTCAAATACAGACATCATTAGAAGTATTAATACTTATCCTTTTCAATACGTAATACACTGACTTATCATAGGAATGGTTTGTGTGTAATAGTTCCATCAAGTTTCTCTTAAAATTCATTGTCCCTTTGAACTTAGATCTTGGGATCTCCAGTCAACTAGGTGCGGTTTCCATTTTAGAGAAACCTTTATTCTATAAGCCATAGCCCTATTCCCATCGATAAGATTTGAAATTTCTCTCTTGGCAAGCCTTTTGTAAGTGGGTCCACAAAATTATTTTTAGATTGAATGTAATCTATTGTGATAACCCCGTTAGAGAGAAATTGTCTTATCTTTTTATGTCTACGACGAATATGCCTAGATTACCATTGTATAGTGTACTATTAGCTCTTCCAATAGTTGATTGACTATCACTATGTATGCATATTGGAGGCATAAGTTTTCTCTAATTAGGAATGTCTTCCAAGAAGCTTCGAATCTATTCTGCTTCTTATGTAGTTTTATCTAGTGCAATAAACTATGATTCCATCGTAGATCTAGTGGTACAAGTCTGTTTGGATGATTTCCATGAAATTGCTCCATTTCCTAATGTGAACACATATCCACTTGTATACTTTGTATCATGTGATCCACTGATCCAATTTCCATCACTGTATCCTTCCACTATTGAAGGATAGTTTGTATAGTATAGACCATAGCTCTGCATATACTTTAGATATTCAAGAACTTTGATTATCATTTTCCAATGATATTTACTAGAATCGCTGGTAAATCTACTTGGTTTGCTTACATCATATGCGATATCAGACCTAACACATACATGATATGTGTTAGTATACGAGAGTATTCTAACTGGTAGATATCATCACCAGTGTTCTTTAACTAATTTTGATTCATATCTACTAGTGATTTTACAATAGTTACATTATATTGCTTGAATTTTTCAAGTATTTTTGTGATGCACATCCCTGTGGTGTTCTCATAATTTTTATACCCAATGTCACATCAACCAGTCCTAGGTCTTTCAAATCGAGTCTAGAGGATAACTTATCCTTTATAAATCTTATTATGGCCTTGTTATTGCCTAGGATTAACAGGTCATCAACATAGAGACCAACAATGACATATCCAATATGTGTGTGTTTTATATACACACAGTTATCTGATTCATTTATCATGAATCCATTTGATAACACTGCTTTATCAAACTTCTCATGCCACTGTTTTGGAGCTTGATTAAGGCCATAAAGAGATTTTACTAGTTTGCAAACTTTATTCTCAATTTCTGAGCTTAGAAATCCTTCAAGTTGTTTCATATAGATTTCTTCCTCTAGTTCACCATTCAAGAATGCAATATTAACATCCATTTGATATATTTCTAAGTCATGTATGGATGCAATAAGCTATCTTATCCATGTTACTGGTGAATATATATCAAAATAGTCCAGGTCTTCCTTTTATCTAGTATCCTTGGACTACGAGCTTTGTAGTTGTCTATTGAGCCATTAGGTTTCAGCTTCTTTTATAATCCATTTATTACCTAAGGTCTTTTATCCTTAAGGTAAATCAACCAATTCCCATGTATGATTGGACATAATGGATTCAACCTTATTGTTAATCGCCTCTTTTCAATAAGGGGCATTGATGGAAGACATAGCTTGTTTGTATGTTAATGGATCATCTTCTAACATAAAGGTGTAGAAGACTGATCCAAATGTTTTTTAGGTCCTTGACCTCTTGCTTTTTCTTGGTTCTTCCACTTGTTGCTCAGCACTATGTTGCTGAGTATTATTTTGCTCAACTTCCTCAAGAGAATTAGGAATTTCATCTTCCCTTGGTCTCTTAGGTGTATTATTTTCAATATCCTGTTTCAAAGGGAATATATGCTCGAAAAATCTAGTATTTATCGACCCAGTAATGTTATTTTCATGAATATCATCAATTTCAGATTTGAGTACCAAAAATCAATATGCGGTATTGTTTTGTGCATATTCAATAAATACACAATCAACTATTTTTGACATTCTTTGGTTTTGGTACCTCTACCTTGGCAGGATACCCCCATAATTTTAAGTATTCGTAGGATGGTGGTATGTTTTTTCAAAGTTCATGAGGAGATATAGATGTTTTATTTCAGGGTATTTTATTTAAAATATGATTTCCCAAAAGAATAACTTCTCCCCAAAAGTTATCTCGCAAGCCAAAATAAAGCATTCATTATTTCTTTAAGAGTTTTATTTTCCGTTCGGCGATACGTCAGATTGAGGTGAATATGGTGTTGTAATTTGGTGTAAAACACCATGTTCAGTGCAAAATTCTTCAAAAGGAATACATATTCTCCTCCTCTATCACTTCTTAAAGCTTTGATTTTCTTGTTGAGTTGATTCTCAACTTCTGCTTTATATTGTTTAAACACATCAAATCACATACATCTGTATGTAGTATATCTAGCGGTTATGTTTCTCGTTCAACACGATGAAACGAGTTTCTTGTCAATTTTGCTTCTGCACAAATTTGACATTTATAATTGGTGTTTAGATTAATCAATTTGTGCAATGTATCAAAGTTTACATGCCCTAATCTAGAATGCCACATATTGGAAGAGTTAACAATATAAAAAGAAGATTCAATTTTATTTATTTCAGTGTGTGGTACAATAATGGTTGCATTTTTTTCTTAAACGAACCATCACACACATATCCTCTTCATAAATACACTTCATTCTCAGCTTCAAGGATTAATCTGAATCAATATTTGCTGAGCAATGATCCTGAAATCAGGTTCTTACGAATTTCTGGAACATAGAGAACATCATTTAAAGTTAGCTCCTTTCTAGGTTACATTCTGATATTATTGCACATAAATTCGTATCAGCAACGCCCTTTTTGAGATTTCAACCAAATTTGATTTTGATCTTTTTAGGAACATGTTTGGTCAGAAATTTGGCAAGTCCCAGTGTTGTTTGATAAAGCAACATTTTTATGTTATCAACGCTTAAAATAACGATGTTGAACTTCTCTGGCCTTTCTCCATGAGACAGAGCCATTGTTGGAACCACTGGCGCAATCAGAGCGTTGGTCACTATCTGTGTCGGTGTAAAATTATTGTTGCTATTTTGTGACATAATTATTGTCGTCTACAGCAATCAATATTGTTTCAAGATTGTTAGAACTTTTTCCAATACATGATTGTATTATAAAGTTAGATCTTTTTGTCAATATATTATTGTCTTACAAAGTTAGATCTTTTTGTTAATACACGATTGTATTACAAAGTTAAATCTTTTTGTCAATGCACGATTGTATTGCAAATAGATCGTAACAACTATCAATGTTACCCAATAATGTCATAATTGTCAAATCAAACTGTGATTATAGCAACGACAGTAAGCGAGATTGATTATGCACTACATTGGAGCAGTACAGAACTGTCTCCAACAAACTAGAAGAAGAATATTTCAGTAATATCCGAGTCCAGAAATGATTCTGTTTCCTGGAAACAATATTGTCGTCGTATGCACTGATTGACGTGATAACAATTTGTTTTCCAGTATAAAATGGACTAACCCCACAGTTTAGCGCCAACAAACGGAGCTTCGACGGACTGAAGTAGATTACAGAAACTTGAACAGAGGATTACTTTGAAGAAGAAATAGCAAACTAAGAAGAATAACTAATGTGTATTCTATTTTATTTTGGGCCATTTATTTATAGACTGAAGGAAATGCCTATTTGAACATTAATGACCTTTGGAAAGGTTGCGACCCTTTAACCAAGTGGTGCATGAGTGTGCATTCGCATTTAAAAAATGAAATGGTTGTATCCATTCAATTGAATGGACATGATCGATCAAAAGTGATAAAGTAACTCGTTTCAATACAATAGACCCAAGATGCAAGCAAAGACCATTTAACCATGAGACCCCAAGGCACAAAGCCCAATTTTTGACACTAATATAATATTGTGTCATGGACACCAAGAGTCCCAAAGCACTAAGCCCAAATTGACATCAATATAATATTATGTCATGGACTCCAAGAGTCCCAAAGCACTAAGCCTAAGTTGACATCAATATAATATTATATCATAGACTCCAAGAGTCCCAAAGCACTAAGCCCAAGTTGACATTAATATAATATTGTGTCATGGACTCTAAGAGTCCCAAGGCACTATATTGTGCCTTGGCTTAGCCACACCATTCACAAGCCCTCTTCTCCTTTATTTATATAAGCCTACAGAGAAGTAGGTACTCATATTTCATAATGTGGGACTTAGATTGCTTTCCCCTCTTCTTCCAAAATTCCTCTTGCTCATTCATTACTGACAAAACTTACCTCAGTTATTAATAGCACTATTGCTACGTGTAACAAGGAAAATGAAGCTTCCTCCTTCTCAAAGAAAAAAAGGCAAGTTAAAACAAGATTTCCCACATGCTCATCTAATTCCTCTCGCGTCATACAAGCCACATTGCAACAAATTAAGTAACTAAATCATGTTCTTCTCTCACTGCTTCTAACCCGAGACATATTCCTGTCACTAGGAGCAGGTTGAGAGGACTACAATTTAGTAATGACTAGTATGTGAGATTCTGCACTTCGTGAAGTCATTAATGGGCTTTTATGTATTGTTTACAAAGCATTTTGTAGCTTGTATGTTGCTTTGCAACAAGGTCAGTCTTGGGTATGTATTTACTTTTGTATGTTGGTTTCTTGTCCCAGCCTATCTCCCTGCGTGGAGTATTGCTTGTAGTTAATATACATGATGTATATCCCCTATTATCCTTGTATTTTTATTTTAATATAATAAAAGTGTAAGGGAGCACTATAAAAACTGGTTGGCTTTTCCAAAAAAAAAAAATTATTCATATATTTAATTAGAATGGGGAAAATACTGAAAGTAAGCTTATGGGAGCTCTTGCTCGGAAAATATCACATACAAGCAAAAAAGCTAGGGAAATACTTCCATGCCGCTGCAAAATGTTTAAGTAATCCGAATCTTTTTTATATTGATAAGTAGTTTTTACCGGGTTTATGTATTAAATACAAAATTGAGTTGCTTGGTTTCAGGAAACTGAAAATAGAAAAATCGAGCATCAATCAGTTTCAGATAGTTTCCTGAAACCGAATGACACGCGGTTTCAGACCTAAAGATAAGTCGCTCGTTTTTCAGCTTCTTGAAACCGAGATTATTGAAATCGAGGATTAGTTTTAGGCACTTTCTTGAAACTAAAGCTCGGTTTCAGGAAACTGAAACTTGAAACCGAGGCTTGGTTTCAAGAAAATAAAAGAGGGATCACTCAATTTTAGCTTCTTGAAACCGAGATCTCTCAGTTTCAGGCAGTTTCCTAGAACTGATGCTCGATCTCTGGGAGCGATCTCTAAGGAAACTGAAATTGAGCATTGCGCTCGTTTTCAGTTTCGTAAATTTGGGTTTGGTTATAGGAAATTGTCTGAAATTGAGTGATACATGGTTTCAGTTTCCTGAAACCGAGCCTCAGTTTCAGGAAGTCCTGAAACCGAGCAATGCTCGGCTATGGATATCCCAAGCTTGTTGTTCATATTGCAAAAGTTAAGAACCATTTTCTTTCCTATTATCAAACTGAAAATTCTACCGAAGGCACTGCTAGTTTCTAGAATGAACCAAGACCTAAGCATCACCCAATCCTTTCCCAAACCATGGCATATCATAATTTATTACTATCAAATATCAGTTGTAATGCTAAAATTAAATACTACTTTCATGATGATGTGCTTTCCTTGCCCTACTCTAGCAATCAGGTTATTAGATCATTTTGGAATATAATTCAAGTTAATTTTTCCTCTTTTTGACAAAGACTTAACTATTTGGAGAATAAAATGTATATGTTGAATTCAATTAAGGTGGTATATAAAGCGGTAACTGGCCAGTTACATTTACCCATTTTTATATGGCATAAGGGAATTTGGCTTGACCACTCTCTAGCTAGGGAAAGTTTATTGATGCGGAATTCTTTATAAAATATGCTTCTAACTAAAGCAGAGTTGAACTTGATGGGAATGAATGTTAATCCAAGTTTTTTCTTTACCAGTGCTATGGTTGAGGATAACTTACAATTTTTTTCTTCAACTTTATATTGTATGATTTATGGAAGAGCCTCACGGGAAAATTCGACAGTGATGCTTAGTTCCAATTTCCTGAAACTGAGCCTTGATTTTAGGAAATTGAAGCTGAGCATCACTCAGTTTCCGGTAGTTTCCTGAAACTTAGTGATGTTCATTCAGGCTATTCGAGTGTCCCCTAGTAGACTCATTTCTAAAACTTTACTCGAGGGAGCAATCTCTTTTGCATGGATGGAACCATTATTCCCTCAGAGCTACTGAAGAAGTTGTCTGGGTTGATATTCCCAAATTAAATTGTCGACATTTCGAGTGGTAGATCACAAAGGCCTCTAAACATGTTTTCAATGTAGAATGGTATCTCATTTTTTATCATAAAAAGTAATGGGTTAAGGTTGAGACTTCTCTCCCGCAGTGGTCTATACAACTATGGGTATTTTTATCCTTATTTGGCTTATGTATCGCGAATAAGGGCTACATTCATGGCTCGTGACTCAGGCCAACATCATCACCTCTTGTTATACCCTGTCCTTCAACAAGAGCAGATCTAGCTTTTGATTTTAGTTAGGGCAAATTTAGTCCCACATTGCCCATGTTTTCATAATTCTTACATATATATACTAATATGCATGTTGTTCTTACAAAATATGGCTATGATAGCATATTTGGCCTAATATATGTGTGAAAGAAAGTGTTGTCCCTTTCCCAGCTAGGGCAACCGACTTCATTTCAGCTGTAGCCATTTTCTCCCTTCCTGCTATTTTCTGCCTGTTTACCAAATTCTGAGGTAGGGCCTTGGCCCTTGCTGGCCATACCTTGGATCCGCTCCCATCCTTCAGTGTATCCTTAAACCTTTATTTCCTCATGTTCTGCGATTGGTAGTATGATAAGGTTGAAACATTCTGCTCCTTTGCCTTCGCCCTTGACTTGGGCACCCTTTGGTACTTCATCTCTGTCACCGTCGACGCTTCTACTATCCTCCGTAAAATCGAAATCATAGAGGAGTTCATTTGTGATAAAGCTTTGAACATTCCTGCGGCTTGCCGAAATGCCTCGGAGAGTGGCCTACATCACCTCAAATTCTTAACCTACATGCCTTGTTAGGTCTCCTATATCGTAAAAGTACACAACTGTTAAGAATAGGCCTTCTAATTTGTAGGAGTTGAGTTTGTCTATAGTAGCATGTTTAGTATGTGGTGTTTGTCCTAATCTTCAGGGATAATTGTCCTAGTTTTATGCATATTTAGTTCGTGTATTGCATTATAAACGCTTCTGTTTTGCTAATAAAATAATAGTCTATCGGCTTTCAGTTCATCTCTTCCATTTCCACTTCTCTTATTTTGCAACAATGGGTATCAAAGCCTACTACTCATACGAGTTTATTTTTCGATCTTGAGTGTTACGTTCAGGCGGCAGCCACCACCATAAAGGGTTATCGCCCGCCGGACCGGATCTGAATATTCAATAGTTTGGAATTCCGAGTTTTAAATAAGACAGATTGTTGGTGGATAAAGTGTATGTGGATCTGTTAGTTTTGATTACCATGAGTGAGAGATGTGTTTAATAGCAGCAGTGGCTTGTGATTAGAGTTTGTGAAGGCCTGGGCAGTTGAAGTTAAAGGAGTGATGTAATCTGCATCGGAATGTTAAGAAGTCCAGGGAGCAAGTGGCTGATGATTATACATTGCTTGACATGGCTAACTCTCTAGTCATATGTTTTAAATCTCATACCAGTGGAGGAGTAACACCTTCATTTTTCATGGGTGCCTTATGTAACACCCCACATCCGTTAGTGTCACTCACAAAGGGAATGCACTAAGTTCTGTGAAGCATTATAGGTAAAAGATGCAGATAAACTACAAGACAGACAAAATTAAAACAGCGGAAAATAAAACTTTACTTTATTGATAAAATAGTTTGTACAACAATTGTTTTCCAATACCAGAGTATCTTGTCTTACAAAATAAAGAAGCATAAAATAACATTTATATTCCCCAATGTAGTATGAGCTAGCCATAGCAATGGAAAAGAGAATCCAAGAAAAACTTCGACTAATCTTCAAGCTTGGAGAGAAAACTGAACTAAGTAGTAACACTCCCTCCCTACGGACCGCGGGGGGGGGGGGGGGGGGGGACGGAAGACAAGAAAGCGAAAGAAAATAGAGTCAGACATAAAGTCTGGTAAGTTCAGTAACTTCCAGCATGTGAACAGGAAAAAGCAACATGACATGAATTAACTGAGTATAAGACAACAACATGATGATAGGGCTAATAAGGTAACATAAGACTAACGCAAGATAAGCTTAGGCAGGATAAAATAGATATACTTCGATACTTTCTCGGCTTCGCTATTACCCTGTTATTCTGGTTTCTATATCTCTGCACCACCTAACTAGTGTCTCAACTAGTAATCTATATAAAATGATAAAATGTTAACGTGATCCCAATCCACGAAATTTTGGTTGCTTTCAGGTGTACATCTATTATTTATTACCTAGATCTAATCTATGGTTTTCTATTGAGCGCATTCTAGATCCAACCAGGGTTTACGCTACCCAGGGCTACTGGGGTTTATGCTACCTATTGAACGTTTCTCGGATTTTAGGGTTTACGCGACCTAGGTCCAACTAGGGATTATGCTACCTATCGAACGGCGCCCCTAATCTAGGACACACTACCCAGAGCGGTATATGTTCCTAGACTTTCCCCACGTATGTGTCGTGAATCGTTATCGTTGTCTAGATGCACATGTCCTCTATATGTGTGACCCGAGTCTCGTGGCAGGGCGAATCATGAAACACGTGACTCGGTCGGGAGCTTTAAGTTATCTACCGATGCAGATGCTAAGTCTGTTTTTCCAGTGGCTATGGTCCCACTCGACCCCTCCCTCAACTAATGAAAGGCCACCCTTGACATAAAATGAGAACTATACGCAGGCCCCCTATGCCCCACTTAACCTATGGCCATCCGCACCCATAACTAGATAGCAAGTATATGGTCTTTTGGAGTTCTCCGCCTTTCCATTGTACGTATCTCGACTGACTCAAGATGGTAGGTAGATGACGAGTTGCTATCACAGGGCTATTGGTCTCGCCGAATCACACTGGTCCATCCTAGTCTTTAGGTTGCCTTATATTGCAACCAAGGCATACCTTTGGTTCTTCTAACGCAGACCTTAACCTCTGTGAGCCCAAGAGGATCATCTGCAGCCTCACAAAGTGATATCAAGAGTACCCTCACGTCCCCTCGAAGTCGCGTGCTTCGTAACCCAGTTTGTTGGAGCCTTCTTTAAGATCATATGGATGTTCGCTCCTTCTCGTGTTCTACTAAGGTTTACTACTTAGTTCCCTTAACTAAGGTTTACTACTTAGTTTCCTGAATCGTCGTTTCCTTAACTAAGGTTTACAACTTAGTCCTCTTAACTAAGGTTTACTACTTAGTTCTTTTTCTCGTCCTGTTGGATTGGTTAAGTGTTATCCAACAATTTACGTTGACTTAACCCACCCATATATCAAGTCAATTTGGTTAAGTGTTCCTTAACCTTACTCGTTTATCAGGTTATATTGGTTAAGTGTTTCCTCATTAACTTAACCCTATTCATGCTATAAGGTTAAGTGTTCTAAGTGTACTTAACCCCATCTTCTGGTTTGTTAACATGTTAGATCGGTTAAGTGTCCTAAATGTACTTAACCCCATCTTCTGGTTTGGTTAACATGTTAGGTCGGTTAAGTATCCTAAATGTACTTTACCCCACCTCCAAGTCTAGTTAACAGGTTACGATGGTTAAGTGTTCTAGTTTTTCTTAACCCTACCATCTTGTCCAATTAACATGTTATAACGGTTAAATATTTACTTAACCTTACCCACTTGTCTAGTTAACATGTTATCATGGTTAAGTGTTTCCTTAGTTACTTAACCCCCCCACAAATCTTGTCCTGTTAATCATGTTAAGTTGGTTAAGTGTTTCCTTAATTACTCAACCTTGCTATCCTAACTTGATTGTTCATGAGATTTAATTAATTAATTAAAGCACCAACCACTCACATTAGACAGATATTGTTGTGGTTACTGGATGTGCCAGTCGGTTCCGGGCAGGTTTACACCACAACTCAGTCTAACGTCGGGTCTTCCTAGGATTGATGCACTAATCACCCACATTAGACAGGTATTGTTGTGGTCACTAGATGTGCCGGTTGGCTCCGGGCAGTTTTACACCATAACTCAGTCTAACCTCGGGTTAGGCATTTTCATCTTTTCAAATTTACATATTTACTATTTATGTAAACTTTCCTTAAATCAATTTGGCCTACATCATATTCATTTGTCATGCCAATTAACATACTTATATCCTATGCCCAAGACTGGATTTACCTATTAATTAACCCAACTTGCAATTTTTGACAATTTAGATCTAATATTCCCATTTACAGTTCATGTTAAAACTAGATTTAATATTCTAGTTTACAATTTATGCCTAAAGCTTAGTTCACTTGCCAATACTAGATTCAATATATTAAATTACATCTTCTATAATTCACGTCAAATTACCCCAATTTGCATCTAATAGTCATGTTATAATACAAGCTCTAAATTATGCCAAATAATATAGATTTCATGTTATACCAAATTTTCCAAGTTTTCAATCACATTCATGTTAATTTCATGTTCTGCCCAAATCGTATTCCCATCATTTGTGTAATCGTGATTTAGTCTCGATTATAGGTCAATCTAGATTCATAGATAAAAGGGAATAAACAAGAATACCATGAAAAGATAGGCATAAGAATAGGCATAAGATGATAATCCCAAATTCACGAATTACAGATCTAATAAATATACTGAATAAATTGACTAAAACATCGCAGGCATATAGATCTGATAATATTATGAACATGAAAAGGTTTGAATAATAATCTAGGTTCAAGAATATGGATAGATCTAACTAAATAGAAAAATTCCCAAAATCAAGATCCAAGGATAATTAAGAATAGGTCTGAATAGAAAATAAGCTTATATCCAATTTCATAGTCATAATCCTAGGCAATAATCTCATAGTCATGAATCATAGGTGATTAGCCACAATGGTCCTTGTCATAGTCATAGGTAATGGTCTTTTGTTCACAGTCATAGGCATAGTCTTATATTCACAGTCATAAGCATAGGTATAGTCTTATGTTCACAGTCATAGGCATAGTCTTATGTTCACAGTCATAGGCATAGGTATAGTCTTATGCTCACAGTCATAGTCTTAGGCCATTAACAATAGTTTCAACGTCATAGGCATAGGCATAGTCTTATGTCCACAGTCATAAGCATAGGTATAGTCTTATGCTCACAGTCATAGTTTTAGGCCATTAACAATAGTTTCAACGTCATAGGCATAGACACATTCTTATCGGAAATTAATCACAATAGTTCTTAATTAGATCCAAAGGCATATACAAGCACATATTCAAATGAAAGGATCAGGCATATTCCTATATCCATTTAATTACATGCCATAAATAGATCTAGATGTTCAAATCTAAAAAGTAACTGACTTACAACAAATGATGAACTTGAATTCTGGATTCTGAGTTCTGGAATTGAGATGCTTTCATTTAGGTAGATAAACGTTGTTTTAATTTTTAGTTTTGAATTAAATTTGTTCGTCTCTAAGCTTTCTTCAATTGGAGGCTATTCTTGGCTTCCTTCCAACAGCATGACGACTCTAGGTTCTATTTCTTGTGTGAATTTAGGTTGAGCCTTAGGTTGTTTATATAGAATTTCATTTTAATTAGAGCCGTCAGATGATCATAGATGAATCTAGGCTATTCACATCGAGAAGAGCCAACCAAAAAGTGACAAATCAGCCCTAATGACACACCAGAACCCAGAAAATCGCTCAGAACCCGACCAGGCCAGCCAAGACCTGACCAGGTCGACTGGGTAGGTCGACCCCCAGGTCGACCCCTTGGTCGACCTGGGTCCTGGGCGGGAATTTTCCCTCCCAGCCCAATTCTGGTCCAGTTTTCAAAATTTGAACTTGTTTCGGGCTGTTTGAATTTCAAATCGAATTTTGAAACTTCCGAAGACCACAACTTCTTCATACGGAGTCCGATTTACGCAAACTCGGACTCTATCTCAAGAAGAATTCCGAGATGAATGCAATGGCGTAACCTCTTTCCCTGAATTCTTCTTCTAAAAATTATTTATAATTTAATTTGTGAAACTTAATGTTATAGAATTACGGGGTGTTACACTTTATCTGGAAATTTCAGGTTCGGGAATCAAATGTCTACAGCTTTTAGTGATGCTAATATTGTATCTTGGCCTGACTTAGGCGCTTCTATTTCAGTATTTTTCAAAAGAGCATATGGATGTTAACCATGTGTTGCTTTAGTGGAAATTTGTGTTCATTGTTGGATATTGTGATGTTGTACCTTATTAGTGATAAGCTCATGAACTTGCGTTGTCAGTTGTGGTTGTTTAGCCAAGATGACAGCCAGAGTCTGAGTGTATATGTATAGTGAAGTTTGGCAATTGAACTAGTTGCAGTTGTTTCTATCTTGAAGTGGAATCCTAAATCTCATTGTTCGATATTTCAGATGATCCGGTTTGATAATGCAAGGTTGTTGTTTAGTGATGCAACAAGCAGACTAGTTTGAAGGTTAGTGAAGTTGCAAAGGTAAATGGGTTATGTCAGGCGTTCAGACTTCGAAGCAGTGATTATTTTGTCTCCATGAGTTGCAGTTTCTGAATTAAGGTTGATTGTTTTGAATCCCGTGGTCGAAGAAGGCAAAGAGGAGTTGAGCGATGGTGGAGTTAATGAAGTGATGTAGGCGATGATAGTTGTAGATTGAAAGATGAAGGATTGGTGGTTGAATAGATTTTAATTGACAGTGTGGAGATTGGTATGGGACGTGGTTTTCAGGGTATAGTTGAATTTAAAGGAGTGGTTGTTATGTTGTCAATGTCATGGGAATTCAAGAAAGAGAGTAGCTTGCATACAGTTTTGTAGCAGGAGTTGTAGATGATGTATGGTTTCAGAATGAGATGGAAGATTGTGTGACAAGGGTGATTGGCCGAGACTGTTCAGCTGTGTATTGCGTGAACTATTGTCGAAAGAGGTGAGATTGTGTGGCCGTGGATGCACACTAGCTGTTGCTGTGTTGATACTGAAACATTGATGAAGTTGAAGAAGATGAAACGTAGAACGTTGGTTATGGGTTGGACATTTATAGAGAGCGCTCAAGAACTGTTTGATGGTATGCCTAGGAGGAGATAGGCATGCCTACATGCGAAGTAGGTTGAGTGAAGAAGACTTGGTTTTATGTCATCCAACAAGTAAGAAGAAGAGCCGCGGTTCTCACTTGTTGGGGAGAGGACATATATAAGGGAAGACCCGAATGGAGAGGTCAGTGAATCCCTAAGAGAAACCCAAGAGTGTTTATTGATGGTTAAAGTACCAATCAACATGAAATAGTTGAGTATGTCCAAGTTCATCTATGCAAGACGATGATGAAGCCGAGAAGCATGATTCATTGCTTTATAAACTAGATGTTATCACATCTAGTTTAAGTGAGGGTGTTAAGAATAGGTCTTCTAATTTGTAGGAGCTGAGTTTGTCTATATTAGCCTATTTAGTATGCGGTGTTTGCCCTAATATTCAGGGATAATTGTCCAAGTTTTGTGCACATTTAGTTCATGTATTGCCTTATAAAGGCTTCTGTTTTGCTTCAAAATAAGATAAGTTGAAAGGGGTACCTATGTACTTCTGCTCATCACAAAGCGAAACCAACTGTGAATGTAAAATCATTCTAAATTAAAACTGCATACCATGTTCCATACCTTTCATTATACGGTTATTCTGCGTCTCCTTAAAGTAGGAGAAGGGCGAACATTTCTTTTATGCTTGAAATTGAATATAAAGTGGATATCATGTATCGAAGGAACTCAATGGACACATTCAAGATAAAAAATGTAGATGTCAACATAAGCATTTGGATGGAGTTGCATCGAAGCCAGCCTCGTATGATATAGGATGTCGCAGACGTAGGAACTATATATAGATATCCATTCCGGCCGTGCACACATACCAATTACAAGCCGCATAATCTTCTAAAGGCATTTGCACTTTATTTCCATAACCGTGAACCTAGATGTCTCTAAATGGAATTTTATGCCTAGCATAATTTCTTTTAAGTTTTTCTTCATCAATTGCTAAAGGCACAGAAGTGATTGGGTTTTCCAAAAGCATAATTCCGTCCAAATTTTTAGGACCAAGAGGAGCATCAGCTATTAATCCTTCCACGAGTGCCTATTGGATATAGGGTTTATCAACTTGCTAACTTGGAGTCGTTTCCGGGAAACTGTAACACCCCACATCCATTAAGGTCACTCACAAAGGGAATGCCTTAACTTCGGTGGAGAGTTATTGGTAGAAGATACAGATAAATTACAAGACAGACAAAATTATAACAAAGGAAAATAGGACTTTACTTTACTGATAAAATAGTTTGTACAACAATTGTTTTCCAATACCAGAATATCTGTCTTACAAAATAAAGAAGCATAAAATAACATTTATATTCCCCAATGTAGCGTGAGCCAGTCATAGCAATGGAAATGAAAATCCTAGCAAAACTTTGACTAATCTTCAGCTTGGAAAGAAAACTGGACTAAGTAGTAATACTCTCCCTCCCTGCGAACCTGTGTGTGGGGGGGGGGGGCGGAAGACAAGAAAGCAAAAGAAAACAGAGTCAGACATAAAGTCTGGTAAGTTCAGTAACTTTCAGCATGTGAACAGATAAAAAGCAACATGACATGAATTAACTGAATATAAGATTACACCATGATGACGGGAATCATACGGTTAGCACAAGATATGATAAGGTAAGATAAACTGGATGCACTTCTATACTTTCTCTGCTTCGCCACTACCTTGTTATTCTAATTTCTATACCCCTGCACCACCTAACTAGTAATCTGTACAAACTGATTAGAATAGATACGTGATCCCAATCTCCGCAATTGTGGTTGTTTCAGGAATACATCTATTATTTATTACCTAGATCTAACCTAGGGTTTTCTATCGAGCACATTCTAGATCCAACCAGGGTTTACGCTACCCAAGGCTACTGGGGTTTATGCTACCTATTGAACGTTTCTCGAATTGTAGGGTTTATGCGACCTAGGTCCAACTAGGGATTATGCTACCTATCGAACGACGACCCTAATCTAGGACACGCTACCCAAAGTGGTATATGTTCCTAAACTTTCCCCACATATGTGTCGTGGATCGTTGTCGCTGTCTAGATGCACATGTCCTTTATATGTGCGGCCCGAGTCTCGTGGCAGGGCAAATCAAGAAACACGAAACTCGGCCGGGAGCTTTCAAATATCTGCCAATGCAGATGCTAAGGTCTGTTTTTCCAGTGGCTATGGTCCCACTTGACCCCTCCACTAATGAAAGGCACACCTCGAAAAATGAGAACTATACGCAGGCCCTCTATGCCCCACTAACCTATGGCCATCCGCACCCATAACTAGATAGCAAGTATATGGTCTTTTGGAGTTCTCCGCCTTTCCGCTGTACGTATCTCGACTGACTCAAGATGGTAAGTAGACGACGAGTTGCTGTCATAGGGCTACTAGTCTCGCCGAATCACGCTGGTCCATTCTAGTCTTTAGGTTGCCTTATATTGCAACCAAAGCATACCCTTGGTTCTTCTAACGCAGACCTTAACCTCTGTGAGCCCAGGCGGATCATCTACAGCCGCACAGAGGGATACCAAGAGTACCCTCACGTCTCCTCGAAGTCGCGTGCTTCGTACCCCAGTTCATTGGAGCCTTCTTTAAGATCAGATGGACATTCGCTCCTTCCCGTATTCTACTAAGGTTTACTACTTAGTTCCCTTAACTAAGGTTTAATACTTAGTTTCCTGAGCCGTCGTTTTCTTAACTAAGGTTTACAACGTATTCCTCTTAACTAAGGTTTACTACTACTTAGTTCTCTTTCTCGTCAAGTTTGATTGGTTAAGTGTCATTAGTCAATTCAAGTTAACTTAACCCATTGATTTGTCTTGTTAAACTAGTTAAGTGTTATCAGTAGTTCATGTTGACTTAACCCTACCACAAATCAAGTTATATTGGTTAAGTATTTCTTATTACTTAACCCCACCCCTTCATCCTGTATTGGTTAAGTGTTCCCTTAGTAAACTTAACCCTAATATCTTTTTAATTCACATGTTCTAATGGTTAAGTATTGTCCCTTCTTGCTTTAACTTAACCATGTTCATTTGTCACACTATGATGGCTAAGTGTTCTAAGTTTACTTAACTCCACCTTCTAGTCTAGTTAACATGTTAAATTGGCTAAGTGTATTTTACTTAACCCCACCTTCTAGTCTAGTTACCATGTTATAACAGTTAAACCTTTTCTTAACCTCACCCACTTGTCCAGTCAACATGTTATAACGGTTATTTAACCCCTACAAGTCTTGTCTTGTTGACATGTTAAGTTGGTTAAGTGTTCCTATGGACTTAACCCTCCCATTCTAGCTTAACCGTTTCTTAGCTTTAAATTATTCATTTAAAGCACCAACCACTCACATTAGACAGATATTGTTGCGGTCACTGGATGTGCCGGTCGGTTCCGGCAGATTTACACCGCAACTCAGTCTAACCTCGGTTCCTTTTTGAGCACAATGCTCTAACCACCCACATTAGATAGGTATTGTTACGGTTGCTGGATAGGCCGATCGGTTATGGGAAGTCTTATACCATAACTCAATCTAACCTCGGGTTAGGCATATTCGTCTTTCCTAGATTTACATATTTACCCTTTTTGTCTATATGTAAATTGCTAACAACTCTTTTAAACAAATTTGGCCTATATCTTATTTATTTGTCATGCCCACTAACATACCTATATTTTAGGTCCAAATCTTGATTTATCTATCAATTAACCCAACTTGCAGTTTATGCCAAATTAGATCAGTTCGTGTCAAAACTAGATTTAATATTCTAGTTTATAGTTTATATCCAAACTTGGCTTACATGCCAATTACATACTTTGCGGTCAATTAACAATTTACCATTTTACGCCCAAGTCTAATATGCATGTAATATTTACTATTATAGCCAATCCAGATTATGCTAATATATTTGTTATGCCAAATTTTCTTAATTAAGCTACGCCCAAATTCCCCCGCTGTAATGACCCGCATTGTCAGAGGTATTATAATTAATTTATTTAATTATATAAATAATGATATAGTGAATTAAATGGTCGTGGAATTAAATAATGATGAATATTTAATTAAAATAATAAATTAAATAATATATTTAATGCTGAAATAATCAGAATTGGCTGAAATGACGATATGGTTTGAACCGGGACATCTGTGATATTTAATTCAGCTTGGAATTGAATTTGAATAACGAATATATTATATAAATGACAGTTTGAACATAGAATTATAATATAATAAAAATCGAGCTTGAAATGGCGCTGTAGTTCGTAAATTGGCGATTTGAACTTCAACTGAATATACAGAAGCCGTTTCAAATCGGATTTATGTGAAACAAGAAAGGTGTCGAGCTGGTGGAGTATATCTTTCTAGTGGAAGAGAAAAATGGGGATTTCGTCGTATAGATTTTGATTTATGTCCAAATCAAATTTTAGAAAAGTCACTGTGGAATTCCTTTATAATTTATAAAGGAATTATTTATATTTTAAAAAGGAATTTCAATATAAATCGAATATCTGGTTGACCCAGATTTAAAATATCAAGTTAGAAATTCATATAGGAATATTCTAAAGCTGTATGATATTCCACTATGAATATATACGATAATATTAATTTATTAATAATTTATTTAATTATATTTAAATATATTTATATATTTAAATGGGTCATCCAGAGCTTTAAAAATAGCCACTTTTGTAAACGAAGTCGGAATTCGACGAAACTAATTTTGTTAGATCCGCAATGTCAAATAGTTTCTAGATGTCTGTTTCTGTGATTTTTAGAGTCACTGTGTGGTCGTACGGATTTTTAGAGTGATAAACAGTCAGTATTTCGACAGTTAAAAATACGCTGTGTGAGCATACGGAGTCGGAATTCAACGAAACCAGTTTCGTTGGGACCGTAATGTTGAGCTGTAGCTACATGTCCAGTTTCGTTATTTTTGGGTATTGTGTGTAATCACGCGAATTTTCAGAAAGCAAAAATAAAATATCTAAATGAAGTGTGTGAATATTAAATAGCCACATCCCTCCTTTACAACCACACAACAATCTCCTCCTCCTTATAGAAGCAAAATACAAGCCGCCGCTTCAAACATATATCTCCAGCAAAAACATGAGAAAAGCAACTTCATAAAAATCAAAACAATCAAAACAAAAATCCACAAATCATGTTATTCATGTATTTGAACTCGTAGGCACTTGCTCTTCCTTTCTCCGTTGGTTTTACCTAGTGCGACGGAAGTTCCTGGACTAGCGAAAGGGGCAGTTCGACTAGGGTTTGGGTATGAGGAGCATTAAGGCGTCGTTTTGATTTTTGGAGGATAGATTCGAGTTTATGGAGGAGTTTAACACTTAAGGGAAAGTTTTTGTGGGATTCGATCTCGATTGGTGTCGATCGGTTTTGGGTTCTGGCAAGGGAAACTGGTTCGACGCATTGGATTCTAGGAGGGCGGAAGCAACGATAATGGTATGGGGAGGAAGAGGTTCGAATGTGGAGCAACTCGGTGGTGTTTAATTGAAACTCGGTGGAGTTGAAAGTAAAAAGGTGTTTGACTTTACTGGAAATGGAAATAAGGGAGGAGCAACAGGTTTGTCTTTGTTTGGTGAAGACAAGGATGGGGTCTGGGCTTTAACAAGATGCGGGTGGAATTTCTTTTGGGCCAAGGTGTTGTAGTGAGGCCTAAAGTAATTTAAACTAATTTTTTATTTTAAATTCAAATTAGTATACAAACTTTATAAATTCATAACTTGCTCGTACATTGTCAGAATCATGAACCGTCAGTCACGTTAGGATCGTATGGACGGACACTACACCACGGAACTGACTGGAAGTGGATTGGGGATTTTTGGAATTTATGGTGAAATAAACTGTTTGATTCAAATCAAATAACAGTTTATCGTTCTTTAACGATGAACTGCCAATGTGAGTAAATTTCACCAACTCTGAACAGTTTATAATTTCATGTTGTATTTTTAGAACTGTTAAATATTGGCTGATTGACTGTGTGTTGACTGTTTGATTGAACTGCTAGTCAGTTAGTTGAATTTCTATATTTGATCCTGTTTAACAGAATATCATATGGAACTGAAAGTGATGTTATCTATATCATTTAACATCTGTGATGCAGGGAAACAGGTTGGAGGAATTCATTTGGATTCCTCATCATTTATTTCACTGTGATTCATATATTGTAATATATGATGCGATATATAATCTGTTGTCGATTATATGTGGTTGAACGATATTGGTCATCGTGATTTGATGTGTTAAATACCATAACAAACCGGAATGGTGAAAAGGGAATTTTCAAAATGAATATTGAAAATAGATTATTTATAAAATCAAAGGATTTTATAAAAGTGATAATATTTATAACAATCAAAGGAGATTTTATAAAAAGGAAATATTTAGAAAATAAATAGAGTTATAAAAAGGAAATTTGTTTATAACTAAATAGGATGTTATAAAAAGGAAAACCTTATAAAAAGGTAAACGTTATAAAAAGGAAAACGTTACTAAAAAGAAATCATTTGTAAAGTGAAGAACCGTTACTAAAAGTAAATCTTTATAAATGAATAGTTCATTCGAAAAGGAGTTAATCGAATTTAGTTATTCGAATAGAGTTAAATCGAATATGGTATTAGAAGGGAGTCAATCGAATAAGGTATTCGAAAGTTAGTAAATCAAATATGTTATTCGAAAAGGGGTTAGTCGAGCCGAGTTAGCTGAATAGAGTTAATCGAATATTTGTTATTCGAATAAGAGTTAACCAGTTAGAATTAACCGAATAGAGTTAAAATAAAGCACTTAATCGAATATAGTTTATTCGAATAGAATCAATTGAGTTAATCGAATATTAGTAATTTGAATAAACTTAAAGGAGTTACCGAATATTAGTTATTCGAAGATGAGTTAAATAGAGTTATCGAATATTAGTTATTCGAATGGAGTTAAATGGAATTAAAGGAATAAATCGAATGTAGTTTATTTAAATGGAATTAAAGGAATAAATCGAATATAGTTTATTCGAATGGAATTAAAGGAATAAATCGAATATAGTTTATTCGAATGGAATTAAAGGAGTTAATCGAATTTGGTTTATTTGAATAGAGTTAAAGGAGTTATCGACTAGAGTTAAATCGACTAGAGTTAAATCAAATAGAGTTAATCCAATAGTGTTAGTCCAATAGAGTAAATTGAATAGAGTTGTCGAATATACCTTATTCGAAGGAAAGGATTATCGAATAGAGATGATTCGAAAGAGAGTTACGTAAGGAAGTTAGTTAAAGAAATATAAAGTGAACTTTGCCTATTTCAAAGTTAGAAATGTTGTTCAGTTAAGGTCTGAGAGGTAGTTCTACCCCAACTTGATTGGCTTCGTTTTTAACTAAGGAATGGTTAAGGTTCGGCAGTAAAGGATGGTTAAGTGAATTTAGTAATTAAAGGAAATGGTTTGAGTTGGCATAGCGATGTTTTATCTAAACATCTGTCTAAGTCTAATTGTAACAACCCGAAAATCTGGGCCAGTTTAAAAAATTTTATTTTGGCAATTTTAACGAATTTTGATTATTTAAAATAGATTATTTTAAATAATATCGACGAGAAATTTATTTTGAATAGAATTCAACGTATATATTTATACACGTCGTCGTTTGAATATAAATAATTATATATAATTATAAAAGGAATTGAAAATGGCGCGGTAGTTCGATAAGTCGATTTCAAACTTCAATTGAATGTACCGGGTGCAAAACAATCCGGATTTTAGTGAAACCAAAAGTGATAGGATCTAAATGATGATATCTTTCCAACGAATCCGAAAGATCAAGATTTCATAGCGGGAATCAAAAGATATGTCCAGTTGAAAATTCTGAATAGTCGCTATGGAATTCAGGCCCTTAAAAATGGACATTTTGCAAACGACCTCGGATTTCTACGAAACCACTTTTGTTGGATCCGCAGTGTAAAGTTATTGCTAGGTTTCAAATTTCATAATTTTTCGAATCAATATGTGAGCGTGGCAAAGGAAAACGCGTTTGACCGGTTTTAGTTGATTTTAATCGACTGGAAATTGACCATTTTTCCAACGGTCTCAGAATTCGACGAAACTAGTTTTGTTAGGACCGTATCGTCAATACGAAGCTAGAAAATATTTTTCTAGAATTTTTCTAGTTAATATGTGACCCCGGTAATTTGAAATGTACGTTTAAAATTCAATATATAGAGTTAAATGAAAATTTAACGGAAACTGATTCAAACGATCGAATCAGCCAACGATACATATCCCATTGTGTTCGGAATGGGGGTAATACGCTATGGACGACAGGCGGTGGACCTCGTTTCGAGGTCGTATGTAAAAGTCAACTTTTTGAAAATTAATTAATTAAACAAATAAAAAAAAACCCTCCTCTCCTTTAACCCGCTGGCCCCCCCTTTCCCTTCATGATCGATTTCAGCAGAAGAGAAAAAAAAATCCATCGAGGACGGAGACCGACCGCCCATCGCCGCCACCGGAGGCGCCCACCTCCGTCCAAGCTCGCCGCCCTCCCCTTCCCTTCCTCGACTGCGACGCCCGAACCCCCCTCGCCCTCGCGTCCCGCTCCTCTTCCCCTCCTCCGTCCACCGCGGCCTCAGCCGCGTCGCCACCCACCTCCCTCCAGCGCCTCGCGAACACCCCCCCAGCAGCGAGGCAACCTCCTCCGCGCCCTCTGGCCACCCACCGACCGTCAGCCCCCCCTCGCTGTAAGTTTTTCATGTTAATTTCGTTTTATTTATATACTTTATTTACTTTATTATTTATTTTTCAGATTAGGATTTTTAAATTATAAAAGACGATATTTTTAAAACATAAAAGACGATATTTTTAAAACATAAAAGACGATATTTTTAAAACATAAAAAACGATATTTTTAAAACATAAAAGACGATATTTTTAAAACATAAAAAACGATATTTTTAAAACATAAAAGACGATATTTTTAAAACATAAAAGACGATATTTTGAGATGAGTAGTGAAGTAAAAATATAATTTTTATATAAGGAAGATAATCAAAATATGATTTTTATATTTTTAAAGTATTAAAAATATAATCGTTACTATATAGAAGTGGTAAAAATATAATTTTTACATGATAGGAATATTAGAAATATCATCTTTGTATGTGTAGAAAAATAAAAATGTGATTTTTATAATGATATATATGAAAAGGTTCGACCTTTATATTTGAAAAGATAAAATCTTTATATGTGAAAAGGCGAAGTCTTTATATGGAAAATAGCGAGATAAAAATAGAATTTTTATCCATATAGCGTGATAATAAAAATTCGATTTTTATATATTGAATAGCAAAGTAAAAATTCGATTTTTATATATGTAGTGACTACGGGCGGTGAAAGTGACAAAAGGCGAGAACGATGAAAATTTCTGTCAAAGAAGAGTCAAGATGATTGGATAGCTATCGGTGAGAACTTCTCACTCTTCAATTCTCTTTTTCTAGTTATATATATATATATATATATACTAGGATGCAGACGGTGCTTAGTAGCACCCGACACCCGTCATCCACAGACCATGGATGGCTTGCTTGTTAAATTGTTTGGTTGAGTAGTTGGTTAGTTTATTTGGTTGGAATTGAATTGTTTGGTGAAATGGAATGGATTTGATTGATGTGTGAATGGCGTGGGCCTTCACAAGACCGGGGATAAGGCTAGGCCTCGTCCCGTTTCTAGTATCGTGCCGTTATGCCGCCGAAATTTTCTAAAATATGTTAGAAAAATAAAAATATCATTTTTATTGTATAAATGAACTGAATAGGAATTCATGTGTTGAAATAAAATATTTTTGTCGTTAAAAATATAATTTTTAACGTGAAAGTGAATAAATAAATATTTATAAACAAATCGGCCGATTTGTTTATTTACACTGATTTGACTGATATTGATTGGGTTGATAAATTTTACACATCGCCCAACTGCACAAACAAAAATGTGTGTTTGTTGATTTGAAACCCCACACGGGTGTTGGGATGAAATTTGAAGTTCACTCATCCTGATTGATTAAATATGTCGATCGATTGATTGACAGGCTGTTATAAGCGTAAGATATCTATATTTGATGCTTATACAGTGTAGTGCACTTTGGTTGATGGTTGATTATTTTTCAATGCTACTATATACGTGTGATGTATGAAAATCCATATAATTAACATTATATGGTGATTGATTGGGCCTCATTCCAATCGGGAAAATAATGAGTATTAGAAAAGAAAATTCATGTGTTGAATATAAAGATAGTCATGTGTTGACGATGATCATGTGTTGAAACTATTCATGTGTTGAGTAAAATATTTTAAATAATAAAAATTACATCTTTATCATATTTACAATTAGAATCTACTTCACGGTGGAGTCTAATTAAAATCAAACGATAGATACCATAGTTTTATAAAATATTTTACATAACAAAAATAGTGATGTGTTGACAGTACTCATGTGTTGAGATTAGTCGTGTGTTGAAAGAAATATAGATTCATGTGTTGAATGGGATAAATATTCATTTGTTGGATAGAATAAAGAAGTTTTGAAAATAAAAAGCCGTGTTGATTAGAGAGGCGTTATTTTGATGCGAACGATATTTATATCGATTTTATTCGTTGTATAATGAATATTGAAAAGTGATTTCAAAATTAAATATTTTGAAATGAAATTCAAATTGAATTAGATTAAAATTCGAATTGAATAGGAAGCGAATTTGAATTCGAATAAAATAGAAATGAATTCAAATTGAATTTAAATTGAAATTGAAATTTAAAACGAACTGAAATTGAATTGAAATCAATTTGAAACGAATTCGAATTGAATCAAATAGAAGGTAAATTCGAATTGAATTGAATTGAAACGAATTTGAATTTGAATTGAATTGAAATGAACTCGAATTGAATTGAAATCAAATCGATTTGAAATTGAAGATGAAGTTGAAATTGTTTTGAAACAAATGTAGAACTATTTATAAAATTCGTTTTAAAAGGAAATCGACGAAATATATATATATAATATATATATATATATATATATATATATATATATATATATATATATATATATAATGGCCTGAATAGAACGCGCCGCGCCGCGGCAGTTCGTGAATTTCGACCATTTATTTCAAACGGACATTGCGGGAGATCCGACCGTCGGATTCTCCTAAAACCGGAACCATTGGGTTCGTATCGAAAAGAGCTTTCCAATGAATATTAGAAATTTGAAATCCAACGGTTAGATTTGGAATTATGTCCAAATCAATTTCAGAAAAGGTCGTTGTAAGTGCAGTTCGATGGCCGTTGTTGGAAATCGACTGTACGGGCCTTGATAAAATTATTAAAAATATTAATAATTTGTGTAAAATCATAATATATGAATTGGAAAGAACTGGGATGAAGAATTCCACATTTGAAATGATAAAAATAGATTTTTGTCGAAATGAATTAGTTTTGAACTAGAATTAAAATCAATTTATTTGTGAAATAAATAAATTGAATTTGAAAGTGATTTTAAAAATAATCAATATTCCCAATACATGGATTGGACTGGAGTTGAATCGAAATTATCTTCGGGATATTTCGATGTTGGATTTCGTGACTATACAGATATTGTTATGGGAATTTGAAAGATATATTTTATATCGTTATTTCCAATACGATATATGTTGGTTTCAGAATTTGATATTGAATATAAGCCGATATATTTTCTATTCAGAGCCTTGTATTTAATATCAAATGTGATTTGGGTTTGTCGTGAATCGTGTTTTAGAAGACATTGGTTCTTTAACCTAGTTAAAGACATAATATTGATTTTTGAGAAGATTAAAACTAAATGGAGTTTTAATGAATCTTTAATTAGATTAAAAAGTGAATTGATAATTTAAATTATCAAATCTGAAAAGTGATCGAGAGTGGAGTATCACCAGTTTTGCTCCAAAGCGATAGTTAAATCTTTAATTAGATTTGAACGTGAAATGGTAATTAATTTTACCGATAACACCGTGGTGTTAGATATGGAGTATCACCAGTTTTGCTCCATGGGATATATAGGTTGGGATTGGGAAATAAAACAAATAATTACTTCGGTGTGGTTCGCTAATCCCGACTAGTTAGAAATGATATCCAAAGGAAGATTATAGGATAAATTTAGAAGAATTTATCTTGGATAAAATTAATGGGAACCTTTCCCTAAGAATGTGATTTCGTAAATAAAAGAATATTCTGAATTGGAATGAGGCGTTCGTTGTGTTTGTGTAACCTTTGTTTATCATATATGTGGGTTATTCAGAAAGGCCGGGTTTATACCCATTCTGAATAACCGATTCGACGAGATGTCGAAGATGAAGACGGTGGTCGAAGACCGGAAGTCTTCACATCGTTTGGGTGATTACTGATGATCTTGATTGGGCTGTACACCCAGGATGAGGGAAACAGTTGGTGATCGTCCAGACGTACTTGGAGATGGATGGATATGCGAGGAAAGTGCCTCCGGTTTCGTTCAGACCCAGAACGAACTTGTAAATGGATTGTGTGTCTGACATTGGATTTTATTCTGTGTTGATTGATCTCTATTAAATATACATCTGTTTGGCGGCGGAGAATTTATTCTCTTGCTTAACGCCCTTCTCTGAGACGTACAAGCTCAGAGGTTGTATATCGATGGACATCAGTCGCATGGAGTGAATTGCCAATGTGGCATGCGTAAGTGGCAATTGATCAAGGCTTCTGTTGAAAAGCAAAGTCTTGTGGTTGATGATCAAAGCACGGCCTGTGTGGCATAGCTTTGTGTATAACGTGAATTCGCGAGCCTCACACCTCGGTATGAGTCAAAATCGGGATACAGACCCAAGGAGTGCACGACGTTTCTTTCTAGCTAGGGTGGTGTCAGTGACCTACCAGCCCTGACATTTATATACTTTTCACCTGTGTGGTTGTTGGATACGAGGCGCCTCGGATATAAGTCTGTAAGGACCGGGAAACGTGTGTTCAGGAATTGCCAATCCTCAAAAGTAAGAGAGGACCGGCCTTGGAGGATCCAGGGATTGCTGTGTGCGGTCCCGAGGCATTTGCTAGAGTGTCTCGAACGCGGAGAGGAGCTTGCCCCTTGCCTCGACTCATGATGGAATCCAATTTCCAATATGTGTATTGCGGTTTTAATTGTAGAACTAGTATGGCGACATGATAGATGGTACCCATGCCGCCTATGATTGATACTTATGATTGAAATTGTTTTGGCACTATACACTTATTATAGTATCAAATAATGTGTTTTAAACGTATCAAGCATGCTTTGGCTGTTATAAGGTAAAAACCCTATCCTCCGACTTGCGTTGCATTGTGTGATGGGACCTGGGTCTTATAACAGCTTCATTTTTCTTTATTTAGCATTGCGCTGTTTGTTCTATGCACTGGTATTCTTGGGAGGAAACCCGTTCCGAGTTATACGGCGTGGTCCCTTGATTTACCTAACTTTAAAACCAATATTAATAACTGTTTTAGTTCTCACACCAGTCCCATGACTGACCTGGAGTTTATTGTTTTAACCTAAACTCTGGGTGCCCCTATTTTGACACGGGCAGCTAGTAGTTTTGGTTTTGTAGATTTATATTCACAGGATCCTGGTTTACAGCTGGAATGATATCCGGAAAGCTTTGTATCCGTATATCTCTTCTAGTTGTGTATTGTTTTATTTTCCGCTGCGATGTATTTAAATGTAATTTAAATCTCTGATATTTCTGTGTAATATTTATTTGTTTATACTCTGTATATTCTTGTAATCTGATGCATTGTTGTAATATACAATGAAATGTTCTTTTATATGCGTTCTATTGTGGCTTGTTCTCGAACTATCCGACGCTTTCCTTTACGGGGAAGTTACGGGTTTTCACACTAATGAAGGAGTTTTGGAAATGTTTTCCAAATGAGAACCAAAAATGTTTTCTGATATAGAAAACTAGAAATGGAAATGTTTTCCAATGGTAATAACATATATTTTCTAAATTTAGAAAATAAGAAATGTTGAATATAGGGAAACAGGAGATGAAAATGAACTAAGGAGATAAATGTTAAATGATGTTTGATCGATATAATTTCCCTTTGGAAATGATATCGTTGTTTGCACATGTGTTTTTCTTTGATAGTTAACTCACAAACTATCAAAGTTTCTGACCATTTTAACATTGTTAATATGGAGAGACCAGTTGGATTATTATCCAAAGAACCACTCTGTATTGGCATAAGCGTTGCGAATCATATATGCCAAAGAAAATTGAAGAAGGAGTAAAGTACAAGGGCTATTGTATAAGTCTTAAATAACGGTGCCTAAGATGGATGTACCGAATAGTACCTTCGGTTCATCCTTTTCCTGGATGACTTGTATGGACGGATGTCTGACAGAGTATTTCCAGACGATTACGTATATTGATTTCTCCAGCCGTACCAATAGTGGAAGCAGAGAAGGAAACTTCTTTTAGCTAACACATAATGTATGGTTGAGGACGTTAATCGGTGATTTGATGGATTTGACGATGTGGCATTCAAAGTGAATCTGGGGTGATGATAAAGCATAGCTTCTAGCCTCACATCTGGTAAATGACAGAAATCGGGCAGGCAGAATGGCTAAGTCGATCGCTCTGAAGTAGGGTGTATAATCACCTGATCTAGAGTTTCATTTACTTCTAAAAATCTATTGTCAATACTGTCCCATTCGAGAAACGATTGCTGATCCCAACTGTTGGTGATATACATTCGATGCACTCAAGCGAAATGAGTGGTCGGTCATGTGTGGCCGGGTTGCAAGGTGTTCTTGCTGAACCCAGTGTATTCCTCTCTAAAGGTACATTACTGAAAGGTGGTTCCATACCTTGTCATAGTTGGAAATCCATTACCCAATACATGCTTGCGGTTTTGATTGTATACTATATATGTAGAACATGAGATGAAAGCATTTCTGCTAGATGATTATTATATTGTGGTTGATAGACATTATTATAATATCAAAAGGATTTTGATATAAAGATATTTTGGATTCTCATAAGGGAAAAACCCGTTCCGTTATACGGCGTGGTCTTATGAGATATCGTTTTCGTTGCTCAATCTGTTTTAAAATGTTTTACTCACACTAGTCCCATGACTGACCCGGAGTTTATTTTGTTTTGTTTTCCCTAAACTCTTGGGTGCCCAAATTTGTATGGGCAGTCAAGTAGTCGGGATTTACAGATACTTGAAGAGCTGGAGCAGGAGGCTTCAGGATCATATAGCTATTGTTTATTTCCGTTGTGTTGTAAGTGTTGTACTTTGATAATGATGTATATTCAAGTACAGATTTATATTTCAAAGTTATGTTATACGTATTTTATGTTATTCGTTCCGCTGTGAGGTTCGTGTTACTCTGATGTTGTGTTCTTCTTCTTCTTCTTCTATTCTAAGTTTCTATCTTATCTTTCCTCACCCTCTAATTTCTTTCATTAATGACCAGTATTCTGATCCTTGGATGTTCGATATGTGTTGTATATCGGATAACCAAGATCGACAAAAAACCGGGTCATTACAGTTGGTATCAGAGCATAAGGTTAAGTTAAGAATTACCTTGGCTCTGTGGCGTGACTCGGTAGAGATAGGGTTAGTAATACCCTATACTGATATTGAGTGTATATATACGAGTGAACGTATTTGTTAATGATATAAAAATGGTTTTATATTGTGGAGATTCATTGGTTGAGTTGTTTATGAGTTCTGGTCGATTAGTTTGATCCACTGTATCGGTAGGAGTTACTATACACTTGAATACGATGGGTCGACACGATATGTTTTGAAAAGAGGGTAAATTAAAATAAATTTACCCAAGGTATATATTGATATAGAGAAGATATATATATATCAAAATTATAATATAGTGGATATATTGGTTGTTATTATAATCGAGTAAGATTATAAATTAAATGGTTATGTAAATAACCGATCAAAATTCATATAAGTGAAATACGTGAAATCAGATGAGTTAAATCTAAAATTTGAACCGGAAATTGAGTTAAAACTCTGGAGAATTGGATAAGTGTTTGTCAATGGATTTGGATTAAAAATAAGGAAAATTTAAGATCCTAGGAGATTTTAAATTGTTTTACAAGCAGTGTGAATTATATTTTGAAATGAATTTCAAAGTGGAAATGTTTAGAAATGGTTTTATAGTATTGAACTCACTACAATCGCTGGAAAATAGATTCCGATGATGACAACTGCATCATCAGTATTCATTTTCGATTTGTAAGTGACGAATTACTACCAAAGATACTATTTTGAATTTGTTTTGGGAAAGACAAGTTGTGTTGAATTTCAAAATGGGATTTATAATATAGAATTGAATATAAAATTTGAATAAAGTGAATTCAAATAGATTTAAATATAGAATTTGAATAAAGAGAATTCAAATAGAAATTGAATATAGAAATTCAAAAGGAGTTTGAATATATGAAATTCAATGGAACTGAAATAGAATTGAATATAGAAATTCAAAGGGAGTTTGATTATAGAATTCAAATGGAATTCAAATATAGAATTTGATATATAGATTTGAATAATAGAAGTGATATAAAATTTGAAAAGAAATTGAATAGAATTAACTAAGTCGAAGGGGAATTAGTTAATCGAGTTTTGAATTTGAAATTAAACTTTGAAAGGTGAATTGGATTTGTAAATGGATCTTCGAAATCGAATATAGAACTTAAATTTGAAATTTGGATTCAAATTAGTTAATAAGCAAGTTAAAATACATTTGAACATGTCATGTTCAAATATAAAAGTGAAATAGACTAAAGAGTTAATTTCCAAATTAATCAACGAATTGAGTTAAAACGATCAGGTATAGTCAAAATAGATTGGGCAGGTATAAATATACATGAGATAGGTATGGATAAGGTATGAAGGTATATAAATAGAACGCTCGATGAAAAGGTATGTATTTAATTCATATATGAGATTTTATGCGCCGTATCGGTTAGCCACTTGGCTTTTTCTTTTTCTTTTGGATTGGTGAGGGCCATGGGAGGCTATTTGAAATATCCCGATGCTCCTGGTACAAAGGAGGTTATGGCGAATTTTTCTGGGAATTCAAGGAGTTAAAATATTTTTAAGATAATTTGATAGTTAGAAATCAACGTATCGACATATATATATATATATATATATATATATATATATATAGAAGTCGATAAGGAAACGAACTTAGAAATAGAATAGTAAAATCAAAAAGGAAGACTAAGAATAAAATCTAGTAAGAATAGAAAGAGAACTAGTATACGTGTTTAAAAGTGAATAAGTAGTTGTATGGTATTGACTATTCGAGTAAGTAGTCATATCTGTTTTGACGTTATAAATGTTATTCAGTCAAGGTCTGAGAGGTAGTTATACCCTAACTTGATTGGTTTCATTATTAACAAATAAATAGTAAGATTTCAGGCTCAAATATCAATGTTGAATAAGAGTTAGTTGAATATAGTATTTGGGTTGTCATAACGATGTTTTACACAACATCCGTTTTAACCCAAATAAGTGTAAGCTTGAAAACATAATAAAGAATATTTCCTAAGTATAGAAATAAACGAGATTGGAAAAGAGATAAGTAATTGGAATATTTTCCAGTTATAAATAGCATTTATTTTCTAAAGTTTAGAAAATAAAGGAAGGCGATATTCGGAAATGTTTTCCAAATAACATAAAAGGGCAATATGGTTATTGAAAATAGTTGGTTAACAAATATTGATAGAGAAGTGATTTAACTAATGGAATATTAATTAAGGGCTCAGTGACATGTTCAAAAGGAAAATTTGATTTTTGAAAAGAGTAAACTATTTAAAAACTCCCAAGGAAAGACTATTTGAATTAAAAACAAATTTAACAGAAATTTTTGGAAGCAAATTTGAATTAAAGTAAAGCCAGTAAAGTGGTAACTGAGATTGAATTAGAATGATATCAAGACAAATTGGATTGTGAGCTTCAAATTTGAAGTGTAATGTGATAATCAAGTTAAGAGTTGGAAATTGAGAAGAAACTTGAGTTTGAAATGATATTTGGCTCGGATATAAGCGAATGGTTGTGTGTGGATAAAAGAAGATTGGAATTTGATTGGGATGACATTGGTATATGTTGAATTAGCAGCAGATGTAAAGGATATAATGATATGCCCGACAAAAAGGTACCAGTTTATATTATATATTGGGTTTGAGATTTTGATGAGCCGATTTGGTAAGCCGCTTGGCTGTTTGATTTTCTTTTGGGTTGGAGAAGGCCCAGAGAGGCGAGTAGGAGTTTGACCTATTAACCAATACAAAGGAGGTGCTGGCGAAATTTTTCAAAGAGTTAAGGCGTTAGAAAATTTTCAGGATTTTTGGAAATTTTCGTTGATAAGAATAAATTAATAATTTAATTGAAATTAAATTGGTTCAGTTAAAACTGAAGTTAAGAAGTGAAAAAATATGTTCTAACCAGTCGGTAGGGTCGTTCTCTACCTTAGCAATTTCGAGGACGAAATTATTTTAAGTGGGGAAGATTGTAATGACCCGCATTGGCAGAGGTATTATAATTAATTAATTTAATTATATAAATAGGGATATAGTGAATTAAATGGTCGTGGAATTAAATAATGATGAATATTTAATTAAAATAATAAATTAAATAATATATTTAATGCTGAAATAATCAGAATTGGCTGAAATGACGATATGGTGTGAACCGGGTCATCTGTGATATTTAATTCAGCTTGGAATTGAATTTGAATAACGAATATATTATATAAATGGCAGTTTGAACATAGAATTATAATATAATAAAAATCGAGCTTGAAATGGCGCTGCAGTTCGTAAATTAGCGATTTGAACTTCAACTGAATATACAGAACCCGTTTCAAATCGGATTTCTGTGAAACAAGAAAGGTGTGGAGCTGGTGGAGTATATCTTTCTAGTGGAAGATAAAAATGGAGATTTCATCGTATAGATTTTTATTTATGTCCAAATCAAATTTCAGAAAAGTCGCTGTGGAATTCCTTTATAATTTATAAAGGAATTATTTATATTTTAAAAAGGAATTTAAATATAAATCGAATATCGGGTTGACCCAGACTTAAAATATCAAGTTAGAAATTCATATAGGAATATTCTAGAGCTGTATGGTATTCCACTGTGAATATATACGATAATATTAATTTATTAATAATTTATTTAATTATATTTAAATATATTTATATATTTAAATGGGTCATCCAGAGCTTTAAAAATAGCCACTTTTGCAAACGAAGTCGGAATTCGACGAAACTAATTTTGTTAGATCCGCAATGTCAAATAGTTTCTAGATGTCAGTTTCCGTGATTTTTAGAGTCACTGTGTGGTCGTACGGATTTTTAGAGTGAGAAATAGTCAGTGTTTCGACAGTTAAAAATACGCTGTGTGAGCATACGGAGTCCGAATTTGACGAAACCAGTTTCGTTGGGACCGTAATGTCGAGTTGTAGCTACATGTCCAGTTTCGTGATTTTTGGGTATCGTGTGTAATCGCACGAATTTTTAGAAAGCAAAAATAAACAAAAATAAAATATCTAAATGAAGTGTGTGAATATTAAAGAGCCACATCCCTCCTTTACAACCACACAACAATCTCCTCCTCCTTATAAAAGCAAAATACAAGCCGCCACTTCAAACATATATCTCCAGCGAAAACATGAGAAACCAACTTCATAAAAATCAAAACAAAAATCCACAAATCATGTTATTCATTTATTTGAACTCGTAGGCACTTGCTCTTCCTTTCTGCGTTGGTTTTACCTAATGCGACGGAAGTTCCTAGACTGGCGAAAGGGTAGTTCGACTAGGGTTTGGGTTTGAGGAGCATTAAGGCATCGTTTTGATTTTTGGAGGATAGATTCGAGTTTATGGAGGAGTTTAACACTTAAGGGAAAGTTTTTATGGGATTCGATCTCGATTGGTGTTGATCGGTTTTGGGTTCTGGCGAGGGAAACTGGTTCGACGTGTTGGATTCTAGGAGGGAGGTAGCAACGATAATGGTATGGGGAGGAAGAGGTTCGAATGTGGAGCAACTCAGTGGTGTTTGTTTGAAACTTGGTGGAGTTGAAAGTAAAATTGTGTTTGAGTTTACTGGAAATGGAAATGAGGGAGGAGCAACAGGTTTGTCTGTGTTTGGTGAAGACAAGGATGGGGTCTGGGCTTTAACAAGATGCGGGTGGAATTTCTTTTGGGCCAAGGTGTTGTGGTGAGGCCTAAAGTAATTTAAACTAAGTTTTTATTTTAAATTCAAATTAGTATACAAACTTTATAAATTTGTAACTTGCTCGTACATTGTCAGAATCACGAACCGTCAGTCACGTTAGGATCATAAGGACGAACACTACACCATGGAACTTACTGGAAGTGGATTGGGGCTTGTTTGAATTTATGGTGAAATAAACTGTTTGATTCAAATCAAATAACAGTTTATCATTCTTTAACGATGAACTGCCAATGTGAGTAAATCTCACCAACTCTGAACAGTTTATAATTTCATATTGTATTTTTAGAACTGTTAAATATTGGCTGATTGACTGTGTGTTGACTGTTTGATTGAACTGCTAGTCAGTTAGTTGAATTTCTATATTTGATTCTGTTTAACAGAATATATCATATGGAACTGAAAGTGATGTTATCTATATCGTTTAACATCTGTGATGCAGGGAAACAGGTTGAAGGAATCCAACTAGATTCCTCAACATTTATTTTACTGTGATTCATAATATATGATGTGATATATAATCTGTTGTCGATTATATGTGTTAGAACGATATTGGTCATTGTGATTTGATGTATTAAATACCATAACATGCCGAAATGGTGAAAAGGGAATTTTCAAAATGAAGATTGAAAATAGATTATTTATAAAATCAAAGGATTTTATAAAAGAGACAATATTTATAACAATCAAAGGAGATTTTATAAAAAGGAAATATATAGAAAATAAATAGAGTTATAAAAAGGAAATTTGTTTATAACCGAATAGGATGTTATAAAAAGGAAAACGTTATAAAAAGGAAAACGTTACTAAAAAGGAAATCATTTGTGAAGTGAAGAACCGTTACTAAAAGTAAATCTTTTTAAATGAATAGTTTATTCAAAAAGGAGTTAATCGAATTTAGTTATTCGAATAGAGTTAAATCGAATATGGTATTCGAAGGGAGTCAATCGAATAAGGTATTCGAAAGTTAGTAAATCGAATATGTTATTCGAAAAGGGGTTAGTCGAATCGAGTTAGCTGAATAGAGTTAATCGAATATTTGTTATTCGAATAAGAGTTAACCAGTTAGAATTAATCGAATAGAGTTAAAATAATGCAGTTAATCGAATATAGTTTATTCGAATAGAATCAATTAAGTTAGTCGAATATTAGTAATTCGAATAAAGTAAAAGGAGTTATCGAATATTAGTTATTCGAAGAAGAGTTAAATAGAGTTATCGAATATTAGTTATTCGAATATGGAATAAATCAAATATAGTATATTTAAATGGAATTAAAGGAATAAATCGAATATAGTTTATTCGAATGGAATTAAAGGAATAAATCAAATATAGTTTATTTGAATGGAATTAAAGGAGTTAATTGAATTTGGTTTATTCGAATTGAGTTAAAGGAGTTATCGACTAGAGTTAAATCGACTAGAGTTAAATCAAATAGAGTTAATCCAATAGTGTTAGTCCAATAGAGTAAATTGAATAGAGTTATCGAATATACCTTATTCGAAGGAAAGGATTATCGAATAGAGATGATTCGAAAGAGAGTTACGTAAGGAAGTTAGTTAAAGAAATATAAAGTGAACTTTGCCTATTTCAAAGTTAGAAATGTTGTTTAGTTAAGGTCTGAGAGGTAGTTTTACCCCAACTTGATTGGCTTCGCTTTTAACTAAGGAATGGTTAAGGTTCAGCAGTAAAGGATGGTTAAGTGAATTTAGTAATAAAAGGAAATGGTTTGAGTTGGCATAGCGATATTTTATCTAAACATCTGTCTAAGTCTAATGAAGGAGTTTTGGAATCGTTTTCCAAATAAGAACCAGAAATGTTTTCAGATATAGAAAACAAGAAATGGAAATGTTTTCCAATGGCAATAACATATATTTTCTAAATTTAGAAAATTAGAAATGTTGAATATAGGGAAACAGGAGATGAAAATGAACTAAGGAGATAAATGTTAAATGATGTTTGATCGATATAATTTCCCTTTGGAAATGATATCGTTGTTTGCACACGTGTTTTTCTTTGATAGTTAACTCACAGACTATTGAAGTTTCTGACCATTTTAATGTTGTTAATATGGAGAGACCGGTTGGATTATTATCCAAAGAACCACTCTGTATTGGCATAAGCGTTGCGAATCATATATGCCAAAGAAAACTGAAGGAGTAAAGTACAAGGGATGTTGTATAAGTCTGAGATAACGGTGCCTAAGATGGATGTACTGAATAGTACCTTCGGTTGATCCTATTCCTGGATGACTTGTATGGACGGATGTCTAACAGAGTATTTCCAGACGATCACGTATATTGATTTCTCCAACCGTACCAAGAGTGGAAGCAGAGAAGGAAACTTCTTTTAGCTAACACATAATGTATGGTTGAGGACGTCAATCGGTGATTTGATGGATTTGACGATGTGGCATTCAAAGTGAATCTGGGGTGATGATAAAGCATAGCTTCTAGCCTCACATCCGGTAAATGACAGAAATCGGGCAGGCAGCATGGCTAAGTCGGTCGCTCCGAAGTAGGGTGTATAATCACCTGGTCTAGAGTTTCATTTACTTCTTAAAATCTATTGTTGATACTGTCCCATTCGGGAAACGGTTGCTGATCCCAACTGTTGGTGATATACATTTGATACACTCAAGCGAAATGAGTGGTCAGTCATGTGTGGTCGGGTTGCAAGATGTTCTTGTTGAACCCAGTGTATTCCTCTCTAGAGGTACACTAGCGAAAGGTGGTTCCATACCTTGTCATAGTTGGAAATCCATTACCCAATACATGCTTGCGGTTTTGATTGTATATTATATATGTAGAATGTGAGATGAAAGCGTTTCTGCTAGATGATTATTATATTGTGGTTGATAGACATTATTATAATATCAAAAGGTTTTTGATATAATTATATTTTGGATTCTCATAAGGGAAAAACCCGTTCCGTTATACGGCATGGTCTTATGAGATATCGTTTTCGTTGCTCAAACTATTTTAAACTATTTTACTCACACTAGTCCCATGACTGACCCGAAGTTTATTTTGTTTTGTTTTCCCTAAACTCTTGGGTGCCCAAATTTGTATGGGCAGTCAAGTAGTCGGGATTTACAAATACTTGAAGAGCTGGAGCAGGAGGCTTTAGGATCATATAGCTATTGTTTATTTTCGTTGTGTTGTAAGTGTTGTACTTTGATAATGATGTATATTCAAGTATAGATTTATATTTCAAAGTTATGTTATACATATTATATGTTATTCGTTGCGCTGTGAGGTTCGTGTTACTCTGATGTTGTGTTCTTCTTCTTCTTCTTCTTCTATTCTAAGTTTCTATCTTATCTTTCCTCACCCTCTAATTTCTTTCATTAATGACTGGTATTTTGATCCTTGGATGTTCGATATGTGTTGTAAACGAAGATCGACAAAAACCCGGGTCATTACACCCGCCGTACTCGTACGTATAACATGATTTCACAAGTTTCTAGGTACTCAAGAAATAAAACTAACAAAAGGAACAGGGGATAAGCACGAAAATTGACATAAGAGAATAGGCCTGAAAAAGCGAACCAAAATACATAAATACAAAGATAATGGATCCAGTGGGTTTGGTGTACATAATAGAGAACCGGGATAAACTAAGCAAATTACACCCTAAGTATGAGATCCAACAAAATCAAGGGAGACATAGGTGATTTGATCCAACATAATGCCAGTTCGGTATACAATCATGATTTGTAACTATAATGTTATGGGCATAAGCAACTAACCATAATAGTCATAGGCAATTAACCACAATAGTCCTAGGCAATTAACCACAAAATAGTCCTAGGCAATTAACCACAATAGTCATAGTCATGGTCTCATAGTAATGAAACTTAATCATAGGCAATAGTCTTATGTTCATAGTCATAGGCATAGTCTTATGTTCATAGTCATAGGCAATAGTTTCATGTTCGTAGTCATAGGCGATAGTTTCATGGGCCACGGTTTCATAGTCATAGTCTTAGGCAAAAAGTCCCATAATCATAGTCATTGACAAATTGCCACAATAAGTTCTAGGCCATAATCGAGAATCAGGTCCAGAGGCATATACAAGCACCAATTCAAACGAAAGGATTAGGCATATTCTCATATCCAATTAATTACATGTCACAAATAGATCTAGGCATTCAAATCTAAAAAGCATCTGACTTACATTGATCGGTTTTAGAAAACAATAATATGATAACGTTGAGGTGATTTGCTATGATTCGCGCGACGTTGGTCGAAGCCGTTGAATTAGCCTTTGCTTCCATTCTTGAGGCTTTAACTTTATTTGAATCTCCAATATGGAATTCCTAGCCGTAGTCTTCAAGAATAGTCTTCGTGTTTTATTTTAATTTATTTATTTCAATTATTCCTGAGGCAGCATAAGGAGAGAATAAAATGGTGTAAAGAGAATGGGGCTGGGGGGCTGTTTATATAGGATTAGGCGGACGAATCTAGACTGAAAACGAGACCAGAAACAACAGAATGAACCCAGGCTCAAAACTGGGTTTCAGCACCAGGTCGACCATAGGGTCGACCTGGTCCCTGGGAGGTCGACCATAGTGTCGACCCCCAGGTCGACCTGGTCTTGGGCAGGAAAATTCCCGCCCAGTCTGCGCTGGGGTTTGAATTCGAATTCGAATTCGAGCTATTTTTCTATTCTGAAAATCCTTGAAACTTCGGAGGGTCATATCTCCCTTTTACGGACTTCGTTTCTCGAAAACTCGGACTCGCTTCCAAGCAGAATTTCGAGACGAACGCAATGGTGCAACCCGTTTCCCTTGATTCTTATTTTGAAATTTAATTATACTTTAATTTGCGAAACTTAATGTTATAGAATTACGGGGTGTTACATTCTCCCCTTCTTAAAAGGATTTCGTCCCCGAAATCTTCAAGTTAGGAAGAATGTATCCTACCATCCAATCACCCATCTACTCAACCATTCAATCACAGGCATTCATTGTCCTTAAAAAGATTTCTAATGCTTTCATGTTCATATGCATAGTGTGTGTATATGTCTTTATCTAATGCAAAATCAGGCGATCTACTGATTCAGTTGACCTCCTTAATGTGAATTATGTCAGTGCCATGCGTCCAATCATGTATGCAAGCATCCCTAATTATGTAAATAATACATGTGTGCATAGCCATTCATCCATATGCAATATCCATATGATAACATATCCAGTTAAATTCGTTAAGCAAATACATATATGCTAATGCAATATGAAAGTGACTGAGTCGTTCTAGCGCCTATGGTGTGTATATGCATCCACGAGCAACCGTTTGCAACCATCAATCATAACATGTTTCAAATACATGTCTACATTCATTGGCTTCTACCTAAGGATCGATGATACACCCTAGAGGATATACCTTAAAAGCTAGAAAGTATGCATAAAATTCCTAGAAAAAGAGATCAAGGATGTACCCTTAAGAAAAAGGGTATGATGCGTGTACCTAGTCTTCAGTCTTCTAAGTCGCATCTTCTTGAGCTTCACTATTATGTACCTTACCTAATTAATCTTCACGATTGCAAAGCTTCTTGACCTTCATTTCCAAAACTGTCATTGATCGGATAACTGGTTTTGCATTGTCAACTGGATATATGTGGAAGTCTATCTCGCGTTTTAGGGGTAAACTCCTAACCTAATCAAAAACATCTGCGTACTCATGGACTACCCTAACGGATTGCAAATCGTTGATGAATGCATTAAGCGATTCTAGCTAGCTAATCCTAACTGATTCTTTACACTGAATCTCGAGGGTATTTCCAAGGCAAGTCAAAAGTCTAGCTACCCTCTTTCAGAATTACTAGCCAACCAACCCATGCCTAGAATCAACTCATAACCCATGGAACCAAAAACATAAGCGTTACGCTTAAACTCAACACTTAATATAATTATTCTCAAATCCTTACAAACCAAAGGTAAACGGGACGAACCACCAATTGGATTTGAGACACTAATGGGATCTTCTACTATACAAGTACTAAGGTGCAGAGACTCAGCAATGGAAGTAGATATGAACAAATGCGAAGCGCTAAGATCAAAAGAGTACTAACTGGTTGATCAAAACGAAAAGCTAAACTTTTCCAACCGAGACTTTTACTATCTCTTTCTCAAGTATTCTGGTGGTGGAAGCATGCACCCTCCCTTCTGAAAATCCTGTCCCTCGTCCTTAGTTATATGCCTCAATATACCATGGAAAAGATACTTCCTCTCGTCTTAGGTTTTATAATTCCCTCTTTCTTCGTGATTCGAGTTTATATCCATGAATTTCTCATCCTTGCGTTGAGCTCCCTAGCCAAACTCCCTCATCCTCATCTTTACCATCCCTGTGTAATCATATTGACAAGTTTCTCAAAAGCTGCCTCCATCGCACAGAAAACCCTCCAAAGCTTGAAAGAAAACTAGCTGCAGGTGAAATTACTATGGTTATAGGTAGGAGTCGGGCACTACTTTGCCCTTCGATAGGTATCGTAGTCTTATCAAGCCTACGAAACCGTGCTGCGATGAGGTTACCCCCCCGAAAGTTAGGAGCCCCGAAGACTCAAGAATGAAGGGGACAAGAATTCAAACAGAGGATCAAAAGATAGTGTGTATGGCTTTTGGGGAATATGCCTTTAAACAAAACTTTTCTTTTGAAAAATGCTTCTTTAAAAACCGTTTTGAAACTAAGTTTTTTTTCAAATCTTTTATCTGATCTGGTAACCTTCAGCTCTGATACCACGTGTAACACCCCACATCCGTTAAGGTCACTCACAAAGGGAATGCCTTAACTTCGGTGGAGAGTTATAGGTAAATGATAGAGATAAATTTCAAGACAGACAAAATTAAAATAGCGGAAAATAGGACTTTACTTTATTGATAAAATAGTTTGTACAACAATTGTTTTCCAATACCAGAATATATGTCTTACAAAATAAAGAAGCACAAAATAACATTTATATTGCCCAATGTAGCGTGAGCCAGCCATAGCAATGGAAAAGAGAATCCCAGCAAAACTTCGACTAATCTTCAGCTTGGAAAGAGAACTGGACTAAGTAGTAATATTCCCTCCCTGCGAACTAGGGGGTGGGGGACGGAAGACAAGAAAGCGAAAGAAAACAGAGTCAGACATAAAGTCTGGTAAGTTCAGTAACTTTCAGCATGTGAACAGGTAAAAAGCAACATGGCATGAATTAACTGAATACAAGATTACACCATGATGATGGGAATCATAAGGTTAGCACAAGATATGATAAGGTAAGATAAACTGGATGCACTTCTATACTTTCTCTGCTTCGCCACTACCTTGTTATTCTAATTTCTATATCCCTGCACCACCTAACTAGTAATCTGTATAAACTGATAATAACAGATACGTGATCCCAATCCCTGCAATTATGGTTGTTTCAGGTGTACATCTATTATTTATTACCTAGATTTAACCTAGGGTTTTCTACCGAGCGCATTCTAGATCCAACCAGGGTTTACGCTACCCAGGGCTGCTGGGGTTTATGCTACCTATTGAACGTTTCTCGAATTGTAGGGTTTACGCGACCTAGGTCCAGCTAGGGATTATGCTACCTATCGAACGATGCCCGTAATCTAGGACACACTACCCAGAGTGGTATATGTTCCTAGACTTTCCCCACGTATGTGTCGTGGATCATTATCGCTGTTTAGATGCACATGTCCTCTATATGTGCGACCCGAGTCTCGTGGCAGGGAAAATCAAGAAACACGGAACTCGGTCAGGAGCTTTTAGATATCTGCCGATGTAGATGCTAAGTTCTGTTTTTCCAGTGGCTATGGTCCCACTTGACCCCTCCCTCAACTAATGAAAGGCACACCTTGAAAAATGAGAACTATACACAGGCCCTCTATGCCCCCACTAACCTATGGCCATCCGCACCCATAACTAGAAAGCAAGTATATGGTCTTTTGAAGTTCTCTGCCTTTCCGCTGTACCTATCTCGACTGACTCAAGATGGTAGGTAGACGACGAGTTGCTATCACAGGGCTACTGGTCTCGCCGGATCATGCTGGTCCATCCTAGTCTTTAGATTGCCTTGTATTGCAACCAAGGCATACCCTTGGTTCTTCTAACGCAAACCTTAACCTCTGTGAGCCCAGGCGGATCATCCGTAGCCTCACAGAGGGATACCAAGAGTACCCTCACGTCCCCTCGAAGCCGCGTGCTTCGTACCCCAGTTCGTTGGAGCCTTCTTTAAGATCAGATGGACGTTCGCTCCTTCTCGTATTCTACTAAGGTTTACTACTTAGTTCCCTTAACTAAGGTTTACTACTTAGTTTCCTGAACCGTCGTTTTCTTAACTAAGGTTTACAACTTAGTCCTCTTAACTAAGGTTTACTACTTAGTTCTCTTTCTCATCAAGTTGGATTGGTTAAGTGTAATTAGTCAATTCAAGTAAACTTAACCCGTTCATTTGTCATGTTAAACTGGTTAAGTGTTATTAGTAGTTCATGTTGACTTAAACCTACCACAAATCAAGTTATATTGGTTAAATATTTCTTATTACTTAACCCTACCCCTTCATCTTGTATTGGTTAAGTGTTCCCTTAGTTAACTTAACCCTAACTTCTGTTTAATTCACATGTTCTAATGGTTAATTATTGTCCCTTCATGCTTTAACTTAACCTTGTTCATTTGTCACACTATGATGGCTAAGTGTTCTAAGTTTACTTAACTCCACCTTCTAGTCTAGTTAACATGTTAAATTGGCTAAGTGTATTTTACTTAACCCCACCTTCTAGTCTAGTTACCATGTTATAACGGTTAAACCTTTTCTTAACCTCACCCACTTGTCTAGTCAACGTGTTATAACGGTTATTTAACCCCTACAAGTCTTGTCTTGTTAACATGTTAAGTTGGTTAAGTGTTCCTATGGACTTAACCCTCCCATTCTAGCTTAACTGTTTCTTAGCTTTAAATTATTCATTTAAAGCACCAACCACTCACATTAGACAGATATTGTTGCAGTCATTGGATGTGCCGCTCGGTTCTGGGCAGATTTACACCGCAATTCAGTCTAACCTCGGGTCCTTTTTGGGCTCAATGCTCTAACCACCCTCATTAGATATGTATTATTACGGTTGCTAGATTTGCGGGGCGGTTCCGGGCAGTCTTATAACGTAACTCAATCTAACCTCGGGTTAGGCATATTTGTCTTTCCAAGATTTACATATTTACCCTTTTTGTCTATATGTAAATTGCTAACAACTCTTTTAAACAAATTTGGCCTATATCATATTTATTTGTCATGCCCACTAACATACCTATATTCTAGGCCCAAATCTTGATTTACCTATCAATTAACCCAACTTGCAGTTTATGCCAAATTAGATCAGTTCATGTCAAAACTAGATTTAATATTCTAGTTTATAGTTTATATCCAAACTTGGCTTACATGTCAATTACATACTTTGCGGTCAATTAACAATTTACCATTTTACGCCCAAGTCTAATATGCATGTAATATTTACTACTATAGCCAATCCAGATTGTGCTAACATATTTGTTATGCCAAATCATCTTAATTAAGCTATGCCCAAATTCCCCTGCCGTAGTCATACGTATAACATGATTTCACAAGTTTCTAGGTACTCATGAAATGAAACTAACAAAAGGAACATGGAATAAGAACGAGAATTGACATAAGAGAATAGGCATGAAAAAGAGAACCAAAATACACAAATACAAGGATAATGGATCTAGTGGGTTTGGTGTACATAATAGTGAACCGGAATAAACTCAGAAAATTACCCCTAAGTATGAGATCTAACAAAATCAAGGGAGTCATAGGTAATCTCCAACATAATGCCATTTTGGTATACAATCATGATTTGTAACTATAATGTTATGGGCATAAGCAACTAACCATAATAGTCATAGGCAATTAACCATAATAGTCCTAGGCAATTAACCACAAAATAGTCCTAGGTAATTAACCACAATAGTCATAGTCATGGTCTCATAGTTATGAATCTTAGTCATAGGAAATAGTATTAGGTTCATAGTCATAGGCATAGTCTTATGTTCGTAGTCATGGGCAATAGTTTCATGTTCGTAGTCATAGGCAATAGTTTCATGGGCCACGGTTTCATAGTCATAGTTTTAGGCAAAAAGTCCCATAATCATAGTCATTGACAAATTGCCACAATAAGTTCTAGGCCATAATCGAGAATCAGATCCAAAGGCATATACAAGCACTGATTCAAACGAAAGGATTAGGCATATTCTTATATCCATTAATTACATGTCACAAATAGATCTAGGTGTTCAAATCTAAAAAGTAAATGACTTACATTGATCGATTTTAGAAAAGGATAATAAGATAACGTTAAGGTGATTTGCTATGATTCGCACGACGTTAATCGAAGCCATTGAATTAGCGTCTGCTTCTCTTCTTGAAGCTTTAACTTTATTTGAATCTCCAATATGCAATTCCTAGCCGTAGTCTTCAAGAATAGTCTTCGTGTTTTATTTTAATTTATTTATTTCAATTATTCCAGAGGCAGCATAAGGAGAGAATAAAATCTTGTAAAGAGAATGGGGCCAGGGGGCTGTTTATATAGGATTAGGCGGATAAATCTAGACTGAAAATGAGACCAGAAACATTAGAATGAACCAAGGTTCAAAACTGGGTTTCAGCACCAGGTCGACCTGGTCCCTGGGAGGTCGACCAGAGTGTCGACCCCCAGGTCGACCTGGTCCTGGGCGGGAAAATTCCTGCCCAGTCTGCGCTGGGGTTTGAATTCGAATTTCAAATTCGAATTCGAGCTGTTTTTCTGTTCTGAAAATCCTTGAAACTTCGGAGGGTCATATCTCCCTCATACGGACTCCGTTTCTCGAAAACTCCGACTCGTTTCAAAGAAGAATTTCGAGACGAACGCAAAGGCGCAACCCATTTCCCTTGATTCTTATTTTAAAATTTAATTATACCTTAATTTGCGAAACTTAATGTTATAGAATTACGGGGTGTTATAGAAACCATCCCAAACAAGATTCCATGCCAGAATATGTTGTGCATCTTTCTTAGCAGCCAATTCAGTGACACGACTAGAATGTCTTGGATCAACTGCCACGAAACGCAATAAATAAGAGTATTGTTAATGCCACTCCAAAAACGGATAAGCGGGTCAAATTTTATTTTCACTCCGTTAAAAATTAAATTGTTAAGAGGGAGCCAAAAAAAATGGGGAAAAAAATAATAAAAAAACTCGATTTTACCATCCATTCAAATACACAAAATATGGTAAAAATCAAAAATAACATAGTGAAATTCAGTACAAAGTTTGGAAATAAAATACCGAAAATAGATAAACGAAAATGGATCTCCATTTTTTCCTGTAAATTGTTATATTTTCGGTGATTTCTTCCACAAGTTCAACATTTCGTTTGCCTTTTTGAATAAAAAGCATGTTGTCTTCTTTTCAAAGTTAGAAATTTCGTTAGAAATAGATTCCTCCATGAAAAAAATGATTGATTGTTTACTCTGAAATGAAGATGATTAAGGTTTAGTGAATAGGAAAATGTAATTAGGATAAAATAACAAAAGAACATTTTGGTCTACATTTTATAAATTGGTAAGTGGAGGCTATGTTAAATGATCCTCCCTTAGTAAATTTTTAGAAAAACAATAAATTACCCCTCTCCCCCTAACCGTTTTTGGAGTGACATTACAAATACTCATTAATAATTTAAGTTAGAGCAATTAACTCATACCCTTATGAGCGTTCTATGGTTCGGTGTGTGTAGTGCAGTGCAAAAACATGCAATTCTTAAGTAAGATAGCGTTAATGATGTAAGTCGATTCATGACAAAAAAGACCATCATCGTTAACCATCTCACCAACCTCTAGATCAGTAATTCTGAAATTTAGTTAAGCCATTAATGCTTGGAAATCCAATGTTTTTATTTTCAAGTGATTTATTTGTAGTTATGACACCCCACGTCTATTAGTGTCACTCGTTAAGGGAATGCATTAAGTTTCATGAAACGTAAATAGAAACATTACAAGATAGATATAAAATAGCAGCGGAATTTAAAACTCTTGTTAAGCAGAAAACATCGTGGTTCAAAACATAGTTACATTATAAGTCCAAAATGCATAAAACCCAGTACATCAATTTTAAACTTCTGTCTTGTACAAAATCATCAGAGTACAATAAACATGAAAAGTGCATAATCCCCAAAAACATAGCCATAGTATAGAAGATACAAAATCAACCAGTACATCTAAGTAGCTCCAAGCAGGATGAAAGTAGAATCCTGATCAAGCTTGAGTATTCTCACCCTGAGAACCTTAGGGGGAAACGAAAGAGAAAGAAGAGGAAACAAAATAGGTCAGACATAAAGTCTGGCGAGTCCAGTTACTTTTAGCATATAAATAAGTAAAAGCATCATGACAGGCATATAAACTGGATAAGAGGTAGATAACAACATATAAGGCAGGTATGACATGGTAAACATGATAGGATATATTGCAATTCTCTATTAATTTCTCTCTCTCTCTCTCTCTCTCTCTCTCGGCACCAATACTAGTATCATACGAACAAGATGATGATCCCCAACAAGATGGTAGACTTAGGCGTACTTCTAGTGAGAGGTTTAACCCCATACAACAACAGGCTGCCCAACTGAACATACCGGAGTTACCCCTAAGGATAATAACGGGCTCCTAAACATACCGGAGTCTGGATGTACCCTAATTACTAACCCAATCGATCGGCTCCCTACTCGTAGATACCCTGTGCTGGCCCCACTGTAGGACGTATCACTCCCTAAAGTGGCAATCCTTTATTTCCAGGATGTGCACAACCATATCCACAGGTGTCACAACGTCTTAGCCTCCTTTGTCCGGACCCAAGCATGCATATGACCCCATCGGAATGCGCCGCTTACACCGTCCCCCAATTTTGGATCTCTTACAATCAGCCCAGTGAGCATGCCCCGACTCCGACCTAGTTCGGAGTACTCGTTTGATTCCTATATATGGGTTACTGACTGAATTGGGTCCCACACACAAGATGGTACAAGCTTCGCCCTAGGCTTGTATCCCGATTCATAGTATTTCCACAGGTTTTGCCCCCTACCAGTGCAACAAAATTGCATAACCCAACTGGTTAAGTTTGTGGGCCTATATATATTACCTACCACACCAAGATATACTTAACCCTCCCACTATTTCAAGCAAGTTTACTTAACCCCTACTCAAGTTAACATGTTCATGTAATCCTTATGATTCAACTAAGTTAAGTATTTAAGTACTTTACCATACATTCACTTATGGTTATAATGCCCTTGACCTCCCACATTAAGCTTACAACTTATGGATGCTAGATATGTCGGTCGGGTCCGGGCGGACTTCTTCCATAAGTCGGACTTAACCTCGTGCCTTAGTACATCACATGTTAATGCACATAGACCCCTCACATTAGATTCACCACTTGTGATCGCTGGATATGCCGGGTGGGTTCAGGAAGACATCCATCACAAGTGTAATCTAATCTCGTGTCTGAGTGCGGATACAGTTTCTAATTACTGTAATTCTAGGCATTTTCACTATTTAACAATTATCCCTATTTCATTATAGGTTTTCATTCCCCTTTTCCAAGTCATATTCATCTTGTACCATATGCCCCAAATTAAGATCTAAATCACAATTTGACTTATGCCCCAAACCCATATTCATATATTTAATTCAAGTTATGCCCAAATTTTCCAATACAAGTTATTCCCCAAATTTAACGTTTTCCCCTCGTTCCCAGATTCACGCATTTTCATATTTCAGCAGTATGCCTAGGCTCAGAGGTAGTCTTGCTATAAAATAAAAAGGGAGAAGAAGAAGGTAAGAGAATAGAAATAAACATAATAACAAGATTAATATATGATTGCAGGAATAGGCATAGCGACTAATAACATATAGTGACAAAGTTGGGCTTGATGACAAGATAAGCATATAGGAACAAATCTGATGAACATGTGATAATAAAACTAATTAGGCATAGTGTCATGATCATAAACATGCATAATGAGATCTAATCAGTGAATTGGATGCACAAACAATGGCAGATCTGACATGATAAATAGGCATACGCTTAGATCCAATTCATAGTCATGTCAAAATAACTTAGATACACAGGTTATGGCAGATCTGATATGATTCAATTAGTCACAAGCTTAGATCCAATTCATAAACATGTTAATATTATCTTTTAAGTATTCATATCTAAAACTAACGTAGACTCACTGTGATTAGATCTAAGAAAACTGAGAAAAGCATGTTGATGTCGAATCAGTGATCTCGTAATACATATGAATTGTTGTTGATGAAGAAAAGGCTAATTTAATCCAAGTTGGAGTAGCATCTCACCGTCGCCATTGATTTAGATGAATAAAACAATGGGTATAGGGACTTATTTATAGCCATCTGCCAACGAATCTTACACGGAAAACAGTTCACGTACGAAAACAAGAATATGCCCAGATCTATGTAGGGGTCGAACCTCCCTTGGTGTGTCGACCCAGGGGTCGTCACCCCCTTGATGGGGTCGACCCATGGGTCGACACCCATAGGCGGGAATTTTCCCGCTTCCCCTCTGCTGTTCGATTTTGAAATATTGTGAATTCTGGTATGGTGTAATATATATATATATATTTCTCTTATGCATATGCAAACTTCAAACCTCAATAACTTCTTCATACGTTGTCCATTTTACGCAAAACAGGTGTCTAATTTGACCAGAATTCCGAGATGAACGCAATGACTCAGTCCATTTCACTTAATTCAAAATATTTAATTAAGTATTCTTTATTTTATCATCTTAATGTGTTATAAAATTACGGGGTGTTACATTCTCCTCTACTTAAAGGGTCTCATCCCTAAAATCTACGAGTTAAGAAGAATGTATATCCTAACATCCATCATCCATCTACTCATTCACCAATCACAGACATCCATTGTCCTTAAATATTTCTAATGCTTATATGAACATATGGAGAGGTTTGTGTATATGTCCCTACACTAATGCGAAAGATTAGGCGGTCTACTGATTCAGTTGACCTCCTTAATGCAAGGTATGGTAGTGCCATGAATCCAACATGCATGCAAATAATCCTATTATATCATGTAAGTTCTAAGTGTGTGCACAATCATTCATCCAAATGCGACATCCATATGATGATACACCCACTTCATCTATTAAAAGAAGAAAAATGCACATACATCCATATGCAGTATGAGAGTGATTGAGCCGATCTATTGCCTAATGTGTGTGTATATGCATCCATGAGCAACCACTAGCAAACACTTGCATCCATCAAACATAACATGTCTCAAACATATGTTTACATTCATGGGATTCCTACCTAAAGGTCGAAGATTCGATCGATGGGATATACTTAAATGATAGAAACAAGCACCAATAAAAGCTTTGGAAAAAGAAGTTAAGAACATACCCTTAAAAAGAAAAGGGTACGATGCACGATTCTTTTCTTCGGTCTCCCAAGTTCCATCCTCTTGGTTATCTCCCCATTGAACTTTCATCGACTTGATTTATATGTTGTGTAGCTTCTTAACCTCTGATCCAAGAATACAAGCAGGAACTCATCTAACTGTCGCCTTCCGTTCCATCTCTACTTCCTCCAGTATACTCGGCTCAACTACTTCTTCGGTATCATGCAAGCACTCCTGTAAAGAGAAATATGGAAAACATCATGAACGTCGTATCTCTGGTAGCTTTACTCTATAGGTCATTTGGCCAATCCTTTCTGTTATGGGAAATGGCCCTACAAATCTTGGTGCCAATTTCCCTACAGATCCAAAGCGAACTACATTCCTTAATGGTGATACCTTAATAAAAACCATGTCTCCTACCTTAAACTCAAGGTCAGTCCTTCTCTTATCTGCATAGGACTTCAGCCTATCTTGATTTGTCTTCATTCGTCTTCTAATAAGATCAATCTTTTTGGGAGTTTCTCTAACAATATCTGGACCAAGTAGAAGTCTTTCTGTATATTCCCACCAACAAGTCGGTGATCTACAGGGTCGCCTGTATAATGCTTCAAAGGGTGCCAAGCCAATACTAGCTTGATAACCGTTGTTGTAAGCGAACTCTACTATTGGAAGATGCTCTTAGTAAGTCCCTCTGAAGTCTAGGATACACAGCCTAAAAAGATCCTTAAGAACTCTACTCACCCTTTCCATATGTCCATCGGTCTGGGGGTGATAAGCGGTGCTCAAACACAACAATGTACCTAATGCTTCTTGCAATCTCCTCCAAATTCACTGGTGAAAATGGGGTCACGATCACTTACGATACTGGAAGGTACTCCATGAAGATGGACTATCTCACGAATGTAAATTAGTGCCAACCATGCTACCATCCTCTTACTCTTAACTGGAATGAAATGTGCGCTCTTAGTAATTCTGTATACTATAACCCAAATACTGGTATTGCCTTTCATTGATCTAGGAAAACCATCGATGAAGTCCATAGAGATGCTCTCCCACTTCCACTATGGGACATCCAAAGGATGAAGTAAACCACCGGGTTTCTTTTACTCATCCTTGACTTGCTGGAAAATCAAACATTGAGAAACAAACCCCGCCACATCTTTCTTCATCTCAGCCCAAAAGAAACCCTTTTCATATCTCTATACATATTATCACCGCCTAGATGAATAGTCATCTTAGAATGATGGGCTTCCTCTAGGACTGTCTTCAACAGACTCCCAACTCGGGGAACACAAAGCCTTCCATCTCGCCATAACCATCCTTTATCGTCTATGGAATATCTACTGAGGTGAATAGAAATCTCCGCTCTACTGAGCATATCCAAGATGTCTGAAATTTGTGGATCCTCTTGCTGTGAAGCTCCTATCTGATCCATAATAGTAGGTCACACCTCTAGTGATGCCAATAAACTAGGTATAAACTCGATGGAGGGTCTAAAATCAAAAGTCGATATAAACTCCAAGATTTTCCTCCCCACGAATAGAGGACTTAAGGCCATCCTCTGCCTACTCAATGCGTCCGCCACCACATTACTCTTTCCAGGGGTGTAAGCAATCTCAAAGTCATAAGATGCTAGGAACTTCTCTACCTTTTTTGCCTTAAATTAAGATCCTTCTGCGAGAATAAGTACTTGAGAGATTTATGATCGACGTACAACTCGAACTTCTCCCCAAGTAGATAATGATGCCAAATCTTAAGAGCAAATACTATGGCGGCTAACTCTAAGTTATGGATAGGGTAGCTCTTCTCGTGAACTCTCAGCTGTCTACCTCTATAACATAATACCCTTCCCTCTTGCATCAGAACCGCACCAGGCCCTGTACGACATGCATCAGTGTATACCGTGAAAATTTTGTTCCCATCGGACAAGGTTAAGACTGGGGTTGGTGTTCGAGCCCTCTTCAATTGCTGGAAAGAAATATCACAATCTATATCCCAAGAAAATATCAGATTCTTCTTCATCAGTCTGGTGAGTGGGGCTGATATCTTTGTGAAGTCCTTAATGAACTTCCTATAATAGCCTGGTAATCTAAGAAAACTTATCACCTCCATTGCATTCTTTGGGATCTACCAATCTTGAACTGCAACTACTTTCGTCGAATCTACTACTATCCCATCTTTAGAGACCACATGCCCTAGAATTCTGGCTTCTTTTCTCCAAAAATGACATTTGGAGAATTTTTCCTTAAGCTGGTGCACACGGAGAGTTTTCAAAACCTCTCTCAAATATCGGGCATGCTCTTCCTCGCTCTTCGAGAAAATCAGGATGTCATCAACAAAGACCATAATGAACTTATTTATAAACTCCTGAAACACCCTACTCATCAGATCAACAAAATAGGCGGGTGTATTCGTCAACCAAAAAGGCATAATGAGCCACTCAAAGAAACCATATGGAGTCCTAAAAGCGGTCTTGTCTATACCATCCTCGACCACCCTCAACCGATGAAACCCCATGGCCAAGTCTAACTGAGAGAAAACGGATGCACCATCAAGCTATAAATAGGTTAACTATCCTCGGAAGTGGGTGAGTGTTCTTTTTAGTGTGTTTATTCAACTCTCTATAGTCTACCCATAAGCGAAGCGAACCATCCTCCTTAGTTGCGAATACCACCAGAGCACCCCATTCAGATATGCTTCCCCTAATAAACTCTTTCTCAAGTAGCTCCCTTACTTGCTTGCTAAGCTCCCTTCTTTCTCTTGGAGCCATATGGCGCACGGGTAATGCAACTGGCTTTGCATTGTCCACCAAGTACATATGGAAATCAATCTCGTGCCTCTTGGGTAATCCCCGAAACTCATCAAAAACATCAGGATACTCACAAACAACTGGTACAGATCATAGATTATCAATAGATTCATCAAGAGTCGTAGAAACTAAGCATGATATACCCTTTTGGGTCATAGGAAATCTCGAGGGTCCTCCCATGGAAATTCAAGTTTCTAACGACTCTCCTCTCACAATCCAGAATAGCACCATACATGGCTAGCCAATCCATCCCTAGAATCAAGCCATAGCCCATGAAACTAAGCACATATGCATCACATTCAAATTCAATGCCTAACGCAAATATTCTCAAACCCCGACAAATCATAAATAGATGAGTCGTACCCCCAGTGGGGTTTGAGACAACAACGGGATCCAAAACCATACTGGTACTAAGATGTAGAAACTCAACCACATAATTAGATATAAAAGAATGTGAAGCATCCGAATCAAAAAGAGTTCTAATAGGATGATTGGAAATAGAAATCAAACCTTCAACGAAAACTTTCCTACCTTTGTCTGGCACACTGGCCACAAGAGCATGCACTTGCCCTCCCAAAGATCCTGCCCTTTGACCTTGTCCTTGCTTCTTCTGGCACTCCTTAGAAAAGTGTCCGACCTCTCCACAATTGAAACAAGCATTCTTCCATCTTTTGCAGTCCCTGATCAAGACCCTCGCGTCCGCAATTATGACACTTCCTCTTATGTTTAGCCTTGTCGTTCTTTTCGCCCTTCTTTTGTTGTTGTTGTCCTTTCTTTAGCCACACTTTCTTTTTTTTTGTTTCCTCAACCCTAGCTTCTTTTTTTTTTCACCATTATCTTCCTCATGCATAAACGCCATATCTGCGAGCCTTTCAAAAGTTGCTCCCATTGGAATATGAGACATATCTAACCCATGGAGGGGTTCATTCAATCCCCTGGCAAACCACAAAGCTTTCTTATGCGGGGTATCTACTAGCTCCAAACCTCGCCAGTTGACTGAATTTGTTAACATACTGTTTGACAATTATGCCTTCTTGTTTGAGTACCAGAAACCTTTCCATTTGCATACTTATCTCAACTTGAGAAAGAGAATTCATTTCAAATCTCTACCGAAAATCATCCTAAGTCTCCACTGGACTCCCAGCTTGCGTCACTTTCCACCAGAATGAAGCCTCATCTTTCAGCAGACAAGCGGCCAATTGAATCTTCCTATGATCTTCAACCTTGAAAATTCCAAATAAATCCTCCGTCTCTTTAAGCCAATTCCTTGCCTCTATGAAAGTTTCGGTCCCTCGGAATAGCTTTCCACCCATAGCACTGAAATCTTTGCAGATCTTAGAGAAATTATCTACTCACGGAGGAGGAGGAGTAGGAGGAGGAACAACGGGTGCCGCTAGGGGAGGAACGTCTGCTTGACCACCAGCAGGCACCGTGGCCTCTAAATACCTACAAAACCAGCCTAGTATCGTAACAACCTCAAGAATATTAGGTTCCCCAGACATGCTGGAATTGAAAGGAAAAATGGATTCAAACAGAGAATCAAAAGATGTTACATATGGCTTTGGGGAATATGTTTTTCAAAACATACTTTTCTTTTGAAAATGCTTTCTTTTAAAACCTTTTTGAAAACAATTTTTAAAATCTCTTATCCGATCTGACAACCTTCAGCTCAGATACCAAGTGTTATACCCCACGTCTGTTAATGTCACTCGTTAAGAAAATGCATTAAGTTTCGTGAAGCATTATAGGTAAATAGAAACAGAAACTTTACAAGATAGATATAAAATAGTAGCGGAATTTAAAACTTTTATTAAGCAGAGAACATCGTGGTTCAAAACATAGTTACATCATAAGTCTGAAATGCATAAAACTTAGTTCATCAATTAAAACTTCTGTCTTGTACTAAAATCATCTGAGTACAATAAACATGAAAAGAGCATAATCCCCAAAAACATAGCCATAGTAGAGAAGATACGAAATCAAGCAGTACATCTAAGCAGTTCCAAGCAGGATGAAAGCAGAATCCTGAACAAACATGAGTATTCCCACCCTGAGAACCTGCGGGGGGGGGGGGGGGGGTGACGGAACGAAAGAGAAAGAAGAGTAAACAAAATAGATCAGACATAAAGTTTGGCAATTCTAGTTACTTTTAGCATATAAATAAGTAAAAGCATCATGGCAGGCATATAAACTAGATATGAGGTAGATAACAGCATATAAGGAAGGTATGACAAGGTAAACAGGATAAACATGATAGGATATATTACGCTTCTCTAGTACTTTCTCTCTCTCTCTCTCTGCACCAATACTAGTATCATACAAACAAGATGATGATCCCCAACAAGATGGCAGACTTAGGCGTATTTCTAGTGAGAGGTTTAACCCCATACAACAACAGGCAGCCCAACTAAACATACCGAAGTTACCCCTAAGGATAATAACGGGCTCCTAAACATACCAGAGTCTAAATGTACCCTAATTAATTCCCCAATCAATCGGCTCCCTACTCCGTAGATACCTTGTGTTGGCCCCACAGTAGGGCATATCACTACCTAAAGTGGCAACCCATTCTTTTCAGGACGTGCACAACCACATCTACAGGTGTCACGACATCTTATCCTCCCTTGTCTGGACCCATGCATGCACATGGCCCTGTAGGAATGCGCCACCGACACCGTCCCTCACTTTTGGATCTCTTACAATCATCTTAGTAAGCGTGCCCTAACTCCGACCTAGTTCAGATTACTCGTTTGATAACTATATATGGGTTACTAACTGAAACGGGTCCCACACACAAGATGGTACAAGCTTCCCCCAGGCTTTTATCCACACTTTTAGGATTTCCTCAGGATATGCCCCCCTACCAGCATAACAAAATTGCATAACCCCAACTGGTTAAGTTCGTGGGCCTATATATAAATATTACCCACCAACCAAATACCCGGAAAGAATAAATTCTACCGATAGAGTTCAATAGTTTCTCATAGAAAATTATTGACTCTAGAGATATGGTAATATGGAGAAGACAAAATTGTTTGAAGCACGCACAGAACCGGAAGCGATTCATGTAACAGGGGAAAGATTTCTCATTCCTTAGCCGTAAAGATATGTGGCCATGAAAAGGGGATTAAGTGGAACAGAATTGGCCGGGTGGTAGAGTCGTGGAAACACTTGCTTATTCCATATTTTGGACCTTAGCTCCATGGAGCAATATGCTACTGCTGAAGCATGGAAGAATTGAAATCTTAGATCAAAACACTATGTATGGATGATATGAACTTCCTAAACAAGAATTCTTACTTAACCCTCCTACTGTTTCGAGCAAGTTTACATAACCCCTACTCAAGTTAACATGTTTATGTAATCCTTATGGATTCAACCAGGTTAAGTATTCAAGTTCAATACCATTCATTCATTTATGGTTATAATGCGCTAGACCTCCCACATTAAGCCTACAACTTATGGATACTGGATATGCCGGTCGGGTCCAGGCATACTTTTTCCATAGTCGGACTTATCCTTGTGTCTTGGCACGTCATGTGGTTATGCAATTAGACCCCCCACATTAGATTCACCACTTGTGGTCGCTGAATATGCTGGGCGGGTCCATGCAGACTTCTACCACAAAAGTAATCTAACCTCGTGTCTAAGCACGGTTACAGTTTCTAATTACTGTAATTCTAGGCATTTTCGCTATTTAACAATTAACCCTATTTCATTACAGGTTTTCATGCCCCTTTTCCAAGTCATATTCATCATGTACCATATGCCCCAAATTAAGATCTAAATCACAATTTGATTTATACCCCAAATCCATATTCATGTATTTAATTCAAGTTATGCACAAATTTTCCAATACAAGTTATGCCCCAATTTCAACGTTTTCCCCTTGTTCCCAATTTCATGTGTTTCCATATTTCAGTGGTATGCCTAGGCTCGAAGGTAGCCTGGCTATAAAATAAAAAGTGAAAAGAAGAAGGAAAGAGAATAGAAATAAACACAATAAAAAGATTGACATATGATGGTAGGAATAGGCATAGCAACTAATAAAATATAGTGACAAAGTTGGGCATAATGACAAGGTAAGCATATAGGAACAAATCTAATGAACAAGTGATAATAAAACTAATTAGGTATATTGTCATGATCCTAAACAGGCATGATGAGATCTAATCAGTGAATTAGATATACAAACAATGGCAGATCTGACATGATAAATAGGCACATGCTTAGATCCAATTCATAGTCATGTCAAAATAATGTAGATACACAGGTTATGGCAGATTTTATATGATTAAGTTAGTCACAGGCGTTGATCCAATTCATAAACATGTTAAGATAATCTTTTAAGTATTCATATCAAAAAATAACATAGACTCACGTGATTGGATCTAAGAAAACTGAGAAAAGCGTGTTGATGTTGAATCAACGATCTTTGAATACATATGAATGAAGCAGCATCTCACCATCGCAATTGATTTAGATGAATAAAACAATGGGTATATGGTCTTATTTATAGCCATCAGCCAACGAATCTTGCACAGAAATCGGTCCACGTACGTAACTAGGAATCTGCCCAGATCTATGTGGGGGTCGAATCCCCTTGGTTTGTCGACCCAGGGGTCGATACCCCCTTGATGGGGTCGACCCATGGGTCGACACCCATAGGCGGGAATTTTCCTGCTTCCCCTCTGCTGTTCAATTTTGAAATATTTTGAATTCTAGTATAGTTTATATATATATATATCTTATGCGTATAAAAACTTCTAACCTTAATAACTTCTTCATACGATGTCCATTTTACGCAAACCAGATGTCTATTTTGACCAAAATTCCGAGACGAACGCAATGGCGCAGTCCGTTTCACTTAATTCTGAATATTTAATTAAGTATTCTTCAGTTTATCATCTTAATATGTTATAAAATTTATGGGGTGTTACAGTATTCCTAAATTGTCAAGTATATGGGTTTCAGTTGTTAAAATTAGATTCCGAGATATGTTCTAATCCTAAGTCCATTATCCGTATCCAAATTCCAAAATTTCTTAAAGTTCATGCGATATGTGCATGGGTAAAAGAGGCATTCAGGAAATTGTTCTGAATCAGATCCAACCGGTTCGGATTCAATCTCATCCATGACAAGGTCGCGCCAATTCCAGCGCTGAGCCCATGTACCAACCCATATCCTATTATTAACACCAATCTGTGTCTAAATGTCCCATGCCACTAAACGTTCCTGCAAAGCTTTGTATCATTCACACTATCTTTCGCACTTCATACTAACTCAGATCATAAGATTTATACCAATTTGAATTCAGCAATCTTCTCCTTAGTTCGAACTCAGTCGCCTCTTCTACCTTCTTCTCCATGCAACTCACCCTTATCTAGGTACATTCCTTTATCTTCTCCTTCTCTAAACACCACCTATACACCCTCACTATCAACAATGACTCCACCTATGGGTTTTCCTTAGCAAACTTCGTCTCTTTACCATGAAAGTTAACCATGCAACTAGTGTACAAGAAATAAAACTCACCTATAAATGTTGATTCGATTTGGCTTGGAGTAGATTCAAAATGGAGATGATGATATGTGGATTTCAAAGAGATTAAGTGTTTTTACACATTGGAGGGATTACAGTTAAGGAAGAAATGGAATGTGTCTAGATCATTTACGTTCTCACAAGTTTGGTGAAAGTGGTTTGGTTCTGGTGGTGGATGGTGAAATAAAGGAGAGAGAGGTGAAATTGTGTAATTTATGTGAGGATTTCAGATATATGTGACATATCCTCCCCACGAGTTTTAGGAGAAAAAACTAAATCATCACTGATCCGGCATATGAGGTCCAGTATCTGAATCATAACCAATCCAGTACTATATAAATAAGGACAAATAAAGATGAGAAGATTTTCCTAACTCCACGTACGTGTTTGCATATGTGGATCTCTGACTCTGCCTGACAATGACCTATTTACATTTCTAACATGCTTAGGAGCCAATGACCAAAGTGTATACATGAAACCCAGACAGAGATTGAGTTCAGACAATCAAAAATTGTTAACTCGATTATTCATCCCAATAGGATTGATCGAAGATAATTACTACCACAGTGAATTCACATATATATGGTGATCGAAATCAACCATGCATAGCTACAATTCAAAGGAACATGACTTTTCTCTATGGTAACTCCTAGAAGATAATGACTATTTTAAAGGCTAAATATTGTTCTTTCTAATAGCATAGGCTTAATCTTCCTCAAAGCACATCATATTAACAGAAAGATGCACGTTGGCGAGCAAATGTTATCCTGCCTTTTGGCCTGGCCACTACAAACTATTTAGACTAGTAAAGCAAGACTATTATCTAATGAATGGCCCAAGATGATGATCTAAAGCCCTGGATACTAAGCCTAGGAAAGGCCATATGGTAGAAAGCAGATGAAATTAGTAGGATAGCTTAATGGAGTGCTCGAAATTAAGATCATATGAGCTAGAAATCCATATTGGTGCTGATTCGAATCCTATTCACCAAGGAAATTTAACTTCAAAACTAAATTAAAACATGGGCATTGGATCGTGTACCATTTGAAATTCTGTTGCATTGTGACTGGTGGAAGAAGCGTAAGTGGGATTCTAACTTGATTCAGATCATGTTTGAGTAAGAATTCAAATCAGTGTTGATCCATATTCCCTAAACTAGTATCGATCTGAAGCTCAATGATGAGCCAACCAGCCTATAATCCATGGACTTGGTAGCCCCACTATTTCAGACTTCTCAACAAAAAAACTCAACTGATCTTAGATCTCCTTTACCTATAAATGTCGGTTGTCCTAAAGAGTTTAAGGAATTTTGGTTCTTTTTTATTTATTCATTATCATTGTTATATGAAACTTCGTTGATCCAAACAACTATAACCATCAAAATCTTCAATAAAGAGTTTTAATCATAAAAGTGGGCATAGGCTCATAATTATTGAACCACTACAAATCTTATATGTTTGGTTTTCTACTATTTTTCTTGATTTTACCTCTTTTCCATTTATATTTCTTCCTTTAGCTCTCTTCGTAATCTCTTCCCAGTGTTTGTACCTATTTTTGTACAATTAATATAAAATTTTAGTTTTATAATTACATTAGTTTACTTAATTTTGAGCAATATATATAGTTATTTTGAAATTTCAATTACTTAGTAATAAATTACATCTTCAAGATGTTTATTTTGATATTATTATTGAGAAATATTGTAGCTAAGTTTTAGATTATGTTTCATTGCTTCAAGTAGTTTTTGATCGATTGATTCTCATACTTATAAAGAATCCATTTTTTTGGAGTTTATGTTTTTGATCATATAATGATTAATTTCATTCATTTTTAATAAAAATATAATAAAAAATATGGTCTTGTTGTAGTAAACTAAATTACCTTATTATCATAAATGCACTAAATGCCTTTTTTATAGCAAAATAAATAATAGTGCATGTTTATGTTTGGAATAGGAAGAAACGTGTGATGAATTATCTAATCTATTCATTTTGGCAAACAATATTGGATACAATGGAAGAAATAAGTTTGAGCAACAACCTAAAGTTATGCAATGAAGTTTTCTAGACAAAAATTTATACAACTCAAACCCAAAGATGTGAAGTCTTAAATTATGAAAGGATCTATTGATACCAGCATTTTTCTTGGTCAGTCAACATATATGAGCTTCTAAACTAATAGTTTGCAAAAAGTTTGAGGACCTGAAGTCCAACATATATTAATGAACTTGATACCTATACATGCATCGCAAGAACCTGTTCCGTTATAGCACAGTTAATTCATTATATCACTCACCATTAGAAATATGCATCGTCATATCCGAACCCCAAACATGATTACGTGTCAATGCTCCGGTTTCAATAATATTAATTTCGTTGAAAACGGACTCCGTTTGCAAAACAATGCTATTTTTAATTATCGGTTCAACTTTAAATTTCATGTATCGATAAAACAACTATGATTGGCTCCAAATTGGAAATCTAGCAATAACTAATTATACGTTTCCCAATAAAATTTGTTTTGTCGAAAACGAGGTTGTTTGAAAAGAAAACATTTTTAATGCTTATATAATATTTTGAATAATTTCCCGTGTGCGAAGCGCGGGCCTCATCCTAAGGTAAACAATGCATTGGTTTGATCATTCTATTATTTAATTCCATCATCAATTGTCGTTGAGGGTTTCATATTCGTAACGATATACATGAATTTCAAATCGTAAATTATGAAATATCGCGACGTTTACGAGTTCAAATTATAATTTAACGTTCACATTGAATTATATATATATTATAAATCTATTTAAAATACCAAATCAATATTTAAAGCAGTAAAATACATCGAATATCTAATTATCGAAAATTCGGGACTTTACAAAAATCTGAGTACTTACTTCTCTATAGGCTTATATAAATAAAGGAGAAGAGGACTTGTGAATGGTGTGGCTAAGCCAAGACACGATATTATATTGATGTCAAATTGGGCCTAGTGCCTCGGGGCTCTTGGAGTCCATGACACAATATTTTATTGATTTCAACTTAGGCTTAGTGTTTTGGGACTCTTGGAGTCCATGACACAATATTATATTGATGTCAACTTGGGCTTAGTGCTTTGGGACTTTTGGAGTTCATGACACAATATTATATTGATGTTAACCTAGGCTTAGTGCTTTAGGACTCTTAGGGTCCATGATACAATATTATATTAGTGTCAAAAATTGGGCTTTGTGCCTTGGGACTCTTGGAGTCTCATGGTTAAACAGGCTGCTGTTTGCAGCTTGGGGCTGTTGCATTGAAATGAGTTACTTGATCACTTTTGATCTATCATATCCATTCGATTGAATGGATACAACCGTTTCATTTTTAAATGTGAATGCACATTCATGCACAACTTTGTTAAAGGGTCGTAACCTTTCCGAAGGTCATTAATGTTCGAATAGGCATTTACTCCAGCCTATAAATACTTGGCTCAAAACGAGATAGAATATACATTAGTTATTCTTCTCAATTTTCTACATCTTCTTCAAAGTAATCCTCTATTCAAGTTTCTATAATCTACTTCAGTTCGTCGGGGCTCCGTTTGTTGGCATTGCACTATAGGGTTGGTCTATTTTATCCTAGGAAACTTATTGCTATCACTTCAAACAGTGCATACGATGGCAATATTGTTTCAAGGAAATAGAATCATTTCTGGACTTGGACATTACTAAAATATTCATCTTCTAACCCATTGGAGATGGTTCTGTACTGCTCCAATCTAGTGCACAATTGGTCTCGCTTACTGTCGTTGCTATAATCACAGTTTGACTTGACAATTGTGACATTATTGAGTAACATTGATAGTTGTTACTGTCTATTTGCAATACAATCATGTATTGACAAAAAGATATAACTTTTTAATACAATCGCGTATTGACAAAAGATCTAACAATCTTGAAACAATATTGATTGTTGCAGACGATAGTAAGATATGTCGCAAAATGGCAATAATACACCGACATAGACGGTGACCAATGTTTTGATTCTGCTAGTGGTTCTAACAATGGCTCTGTCTCATGGAGAAAGGCCACATAAGTTCAACGTCATTAATTTTAAGCGTTGAAAACATAAAAAAGTTGCTTTATATAATAACATTGGGACTTGCCAAATTTCTGACCAAATATGTTCCTAAAAGATCAAAATCAAATTTGGCTGAAATCTCAAAAAGGGCATTGCTGATATGAATTTATCTGCAGTAATTTCAGAATGCACCCTGGAAAGGAACTAACTTTGAATGATGTTCTCTATGTTCTAGAAATTTGTAAGAACCTGATTTCAAGATCATTGCTTATCAAACATCGATTCAGATTAATCCTTGAAGCTGAGAATGAAGTGTATGTAGGAAGAGAATATGTGTGTGATGGTTCGTTTAATAAAAAATGTAACCACTATTGTACCACACACTGATATGAATAAAAGTGAATCTTCTGTTTATATTGTTGACTCTTCCAACATGTGGCATCCTAGATTAGGGGATGCAAACTTTGATACATTGCACAAATTGATTAATCTAGACACCAATTATAAATGTCAAATTTGTGCAGAAGTAAAATTGAAAAGAAACTTGTTTCATCATTTTGAACGAGAAACAAAACTGCTAGATATAATACATACAGATGTATGTGATTTGATGTGTTTAAACAATACAAAGCAGAAGTTGGGAATCAAATCAACATGAAAATCAAAGCTTTAAGAAGTGATAGAGGAGGGGAATATGTATTCCCTTTTGAATAATTTTGAGCTGAACATGGTGTTTTACACCAAATTAAAGCACTATATTCACCTCAATCCAGCGGTATAGCCAAACGGAAAATAGGACTCTTAAAGAAACGATGAATGCTTTATTTTGGCTTTCCAGCTAACTTTTGGGGAGAATCTATTCTTTTGGGAAATCATATTTTAAATAAACTACCCCAAAAGAAAAGTCAACATCTCCTCATGAACTTTGGAAAAATAGACCACCATCCTACAAATACTTAAAAGTGTGGGGGTGTCTTGCCAAGGCAGAGGTACCAAAACCGAAGAATGTCAAAAATAGTTGATTGTGTATTCAATGGATAGGCACAAAACAGTGCCGCATATCGATTTTTGGTACACAAATATGAAATTGATGATATTCATGAAAATACCATCATTGAGTCGATAAACACTTGATTTTTTGAACATATATTCCCCTTGAAACAGGGTACTGAAAAACATACACCTAAGAGACCAAGGGAAGATGAAGTTCCTAGTTCTCTTGAGGATGTTGAACAAAATAATACTTAGCAATGTAGTGCTAAGCAGTAAGTGGAAGAACCAAGAAAAAGTAAGAGGTCAAGGACCTTAAAAAACATTGGATTAGACTTCTATAACTTTATGTGAGAAGATGATCCAATGACATACAAATAAGCTATGTCTTCTAGTGATGCCCCTTATTGAAAAGAGGCGATTAACAATAAGGTCGAATCCATTATGTCTAATCATACGTGGGAATTGGTTGATTTACCTTAAGGATGTAAGACATTGGGTAATAAGTGGATATATAAAAAGAAACAGAAACCTAATGGTTCAATAGACAAGTACAAAGCTCGTAGTCCAAGGATCCAGATAAAAGGAAGACCTAGACTGTTTTGATTCATATTCACTTATAACATGGATAAGATAGCTTACTACATCCATACATGACTTAAAATTGCATCAAATGGATGTTAATACTACATTCTTGAATGGTGAACTAGAGGAATAAATCTACATGAAACAACATAAAGGATTTCTGAGCTCAGAAAATGAGAATAAAGCTTGAAAATTAGTAAAATCTATTCATGGCCTTAAGCAAGCTCCAAAACAGTGGCATGAAAAGTTTGATAAAGCTATGTTATCAAATGGATTCACGATAAATGAATCAGATAAATGTGCGTGTATAAAACACACACATATTGGATATGTCATTGTTGGTCTCTATGTTGATGACCTGTTGATCCTAGGCAATAACAAGGCCATAATAAGATTTACAAAGGAAAAGTTATCCTCTAGACTCGATTTGAAAGACCTAGGACTGGCTGATGTGACATTGGATGTAAAAAATTTGAGAACACCACATGGATATGCGTCACCATAATAACTGAAAAATTCAAGCAATATAATGTAACTATTGCAAAATCATCAGTAGATATAGAACAAATTTGGGTAAAGAACACTTGTGATGATATCTACCAGTTAGAATACTCTCTTATACTAGTAAGTATCATGTATGTACTAGGCCTGATATCGCATATGCTGTAAGAAAACCAAGAAGATTTACCAGCAATTCTATTAAATACCATTGGAAAACGATAATCAAAGTTCTTGGATATCTAGAGTATACACAGAGCTATGGTTTATACTATACAAACTATCCTTCAATAGTGGAAGGATTTAGTGATGGAAATTGGATCACTTGATCATATGATGCAAAGTCTACAAGTGGATATGTGTCCACATTAGGAAATGAAGCAATTTTATGGAAATCATCCAAACAGACTTGTATAGCTAGATCTACGATGGAATTAGGGTTTATTGCACTAAATAAAATTGCATAAGAAGCAGAATAGATTTGAAGCTTCTTGGAAGACATTCCTAATTGGAGCAAACCTATGCCTCCAATATGTATACATTGTGATAGTCAATCAACTATTAGAAGAGCTAATAGTACACTATACAATGGTAAATCTAGGCATATTCGTCGTTGACATAAAACGATAAGACAACTTCTCTGTAACAACACGGATTCCGACAGACCGAATTTTTTTCAAAAATCCAATCTATCGAAACCCGAGTTGGGTGCTCTGGTATTCTGCAGAAAAAGACAAAGATAAAGAAACATGTCAGAACTCGTAAAGCATCTCACAGCGGAAGGAAATAGAGTATAATATTCAAATATTGCTTTATCTTATTAACAGTACTGCGAAACCAATATCCAAAGCTATACCATCTCTGTCATGAACCTAACCTGGAAGTATGTAATGAGGAGGGGGTCAGAAAATAAGTTCTGTGTGAATTGACTTGGAATAGACTTCTGTATAATCCTACATATACCGTTCAGTTATACTTTCTTGCTTATTAGGTTATTCACGATATTAACTCTCTAAGCTATACTCATGTCCCACTAGTAGGTTAACCTAATAAAACGTATATGTAGATACCCCCAACTCGTCTAATCCTTTCCATGTATATATACAGTCCTTTGTCGTATGTTGTACGGGCTTCATCATGTAAATCCATACTACTTCAGTGTAGTGCGACCATTCTCAAATTCGTTTGGATTGCCACTCTTGATCTTGCTAGATTTCGTGTATTACCAAGATCTAATCTAGGGTTTCCTATCGAGCGCTTCCTAGATTCAACCAGGGTTTATGCTACCCAGGGCCACTGTGGTTTATGCTACCTATTGAACGCTTCTCGGATTCAGGGTTTACGCGACCTAGGTCCAACTAGGGATTATGCTACCTATCGTACGATGCCCACAGTCTAAGACACACTACCAAGAGCGATATATGTTCCTAGAATTTTCCCACGTACGTGTCGTGAATCATTATCGATGTCTAGTTGCACATGTCCTCTATATGTGCGGCCCGAGTCCCGTGGCAGGGCTAATCAAGAAACACGGAACTCGGTCGGGACCTTTAAGTTATCTGCCGACGCAGATGCTAAGGTCTGTTTTTTTTTATGTGTGGCTATGGTCCCACTTGACCCCTCCCTCAACTAATGAAAGGCACCCAAGAAAATCAAGAATGAGAACTGTACGCAGGCCCCTTATGCCCACAAACCTATTGGCCAACCTCACCCATAACTAGATAGCAAGTATATGGTCTTTTGGATTTCTCCGCCTTTCCACTTCACGTGCTCGATTGACTCAAGACGGTAGGTAGACGACGACATGCTATCACAGGGCTAAACAAGATATCGCCGCCTCACGCTGGCCCATCCTAGTCTTTAGGTTGCTTATATTGCAACCAAGGCAAACTCTTGGTTCTTCCAACGTAGACCTTAACCTCTGTAAGCCCAGGAAGATCATCTGCAACCTCACAGAGGGATACCAAGAGTACCCTCACGTCCCCTCGAAGCCGCGTGCTTCGTAACCCAGACCTGTTGGAGCCTTCTTCAAATCAGATGGATGTTTGCTCCTCCTTGTGTTCTACTTGGTTTTCTTGACTAAGGTTTACTACTTAGTTCTCTTAACTAAGGTTTACAACATAGTTTCCTGAATTGCTCGTTTTCTTAACTAAGGTTTACTACTTAGTCCTCTTAACTAAGGTTTACTACTTAGTTTCTCTTAATCGTTTGTTTTCTTAACTAAGGTTTACAACTTAGTCCTCTTAACTAATGTTTACTACTTAGTTCCCTTTCTCGTTATTTACTTAGTTCTCTTAACTAAGGTTTATTACTTGGTTCTCTTAACCAAGGGTTGATACTTAGTTTCTATTACTTAGTTCTCTTTAACAAAGGTTTGTTACTTAATTCCTTTTAACTAAGGTTTACCTATGAATTCAAGCATGACTTAAGTTCTCTTTATCAAATGATAGCGTACGGGTGTTCTCCCACATTTCCAGCTTAGATTAACTTATTTCATGGCATAAGTCGTCCCACTTTTTGAGTCTTGTATTACATCTTAAGTCATATTCATTTCTTATCCCTAGGATAAGTTTATCTATTATTTAATCTTAACATTCCCCACTTTTCCTGGCTTTGATACTGTTATGTTGGTTAAGTTTTCCCATGTGTCCAAATTGACTTAACCCCCAATCACGTATTCAATTCAACCCACGCGTCATGTCAAATTGGTTAAGTGTTATCAAACAGTTCACGTTGACTTAACCCACCCACATATCGAGTCAAATTGGTTAAGTGTTATCTAACGGTTCACGTTGACTTAGCCCACCCATATATCATGTCAAATTGATTAAATGTTATCTATCAATTCATGTTGACTTAACCTACCTATATATCATGTCAAATTGGTTAAGTGTTATCTAGCAGTTCATGTTGACTTAACCTTACCATACTAGCATGTGTCATTAGCATTAATTAATTATTAATGCCCAACCTCTCACATTAGACCTATTGTTGCGGTCACTGGATGTGTCGGTTGGTTCTGTGCAGGATTACACCACAACTCAATCTAACCTTGGGTTTCAAGCACGCTATGACTAAATTCTCACATAATAACCTGTTGTTTTTCGGTCACTGGATGTGACGGGCGGTTCCAGGCAGGATTACACCGCAAACTCATTCTAACCTCGAGTTAGCCATGTTTCATGTTTAGTTCATGTCCATTCTAGATGTTATATGTTAATTATCGATTCACAAGCATGTTCGTGTTTATTCTAGATGTCATATGTCAATTATCAATTTCATGTCATGAGTCGAGTTCCATAATTACATTAAAACATGGTTTGTCTAACATATTCCATTTTTAATTATGTTTCTAGGATCTTAACGACATATCCAATTTCCAAGTATCAAATTCAAGCTTTACCCAAAAACCCCAATTTATGTTCATGCTTATAATCCCATTAATAGGCTATACCTATTATTCCAATTTTTCCATACATGTGTTCCTAACAGGTAACTATCATTCCTCATAGGTTGGTTAAGTTTATTCATATGTCAAGTGCTACTTAACTCATTTCTACTTTGCTTATACAACCATTCGTGAAATAATCTTTTTACCCAAATTACTCAATTATAGCCAAATTCACCAATTCCATGTTATTCATATCCAAACATGCCAATTTCCAAAATCCCATTATACCAAATTTCATAAAATCAATATTTTCCCAATATATTTCCCCAAGTTTATACATATAATCTAATTCATCTTTTAGGCTTAATTTCAAGTCACAAGCAAATTTCGCCAATTGTCCCAATATTTGCAATAATAATTGTTATGCCACAGTTCCCCAAATTTTAGATTATATTCCTCGATTGCATAAAATAAGTTATGCCCCAATATTCCCATATTTTAATTGTTTGTATGTATGTATAATAAGATTTCGTCTAGGTTCGAGATAACCTAGATCCAAAAATAAAAAGGGAAGGAGAATAAAAGAATAATTATTATAACATAAATCTTGCTTGAATTTATAACTGGGGAATGATGAACGATAATAATACTATTATACAACAAGTTTATTATAATTCCACTCACATTGACTGGATTAGAGAAATAAGCAATTTGTCGTTGACGTAGAATGCTGATTTAATCTTCTTATTTGATTATTAGGCAAGAGCATGAATTGTTGATGAAGAACTTTACTACTTGATTTGAGTAAACTCCAAAGTTGATGAACTTGCAATATAATTTAGAGTTTTGGGGCGGCGGCCATGTTTGGTTGAAGTTTGGCGGCATGGAGGCGTCTTAAGGAATTGTTATGAATTAGGGTTAAGTCTTGCTATGTATTTATATGTGTAGAGAGTGTTTTAGAGTCCTTAGGTTGACATAAAAGCCATCCGACCCGTACAGCACATCAAAACACGTCACATGAACTGAAATCGCCCAGATCCGGGGATTGGTCGACCTCCCTAGGAGTAGGTCGACCCCCAGGTTGACGTCGTGGTCAACCTGACCCCTAGGTCGACCTACCTGGTATTGGTGGGAAATTTCCTTCCCAGCTGCCTGGTTCGAATTTCAAACAGTTTTGAATTTTTGTTGAATCTTCTAAAGGCCATAACTCCTTCATACGGATTCCCATTTAGACAAACTTGGACTCTATCCCAAGCAGAATTTCGAGACTAACGCAATGGTGATGTCCGTTTTACTTAATTCCTGATATTTAAATTAAGTATCCTTATTTTATTTTCTTTTATGTTATGCACACTGTTATCGAATTAATTTTTCCTTCTCTTCCATATATTAATTAATTTTCATTATACATCACCATTATTTACCTATCTATGCATATACACATATTTTTACATATTTTTAATTATATTAAAAATGCAGGGTGTTATATTCTCCCACCCTTAAAGAATTTCATCCCCGAAATTCGATAATAGTAAAAATAGACAACCCCTCGCAATATCCATCCATCAAGTGTGCATCCAATTGTTGCAAACATGTGCACATGTGCAAAGTGAGATACATCATAGTAAAGTATGTATGCCTAATTTGGATCCACCTGTATGTATGCAAATTTTAAAAACTCTTTAAAAACATGATGCTCACATCCTAAATATACTTGCAGTTCTATATGAATGCAATATTCTTGAAAAATCAAAATATTTTTCATCCAAGTTTTCCCACACTCTTATAGAATAAGAGCATAGTTCACCCAATTATCGCATCCAAAACCCTACTATCCATCATTAAATTGGAAATTTATAAAAATCTAATTTTCCAAATTCGATTTCCTTGTGTTACGGAAAGATATAAAACGGAAAAATTCACATCCTTCGTTTTTTCTTTTCTAATCGTACTTGGATTTTTTATATGACTATTCTATGAATATTTCCTATTTTCCTATCCAAGCACAACCACATAAGAAATTTCTTCTCTTTTTCCACTTATCTTGGAAATATTTCATATTTATTCATCTTTTCTTAAGATTTCCATTTTCTTTTCCCGTTACATTTGTTGCCTTACTGAATATATTGTTTCTTGTTAGGTAGGCTTTTCTCTTTCTTAGCTTATTTGACTTAATCCAATTACTTAAGTTTATTATTTCAAATAAGCTTTTTCTATTGTCAATTCAAACAACATCCTACACAGCTACTACTATGGGCCAAGAATCTTAGGACTTTGTCATCTCAGACAATTGCAAGTCCATACAGCATGATCTACCCACTTACTTGCCCTTTACTACTTAGTAGTCACTACTAGTCCTTGCTGTGTATTACTAGCCTATTCTTTTTTTTCTCCAGCAACAAACCTAGGTTTCTTAATGCTTATGCATTCTACGGGAAATTTTCCATTAGTTTGATATTAGCTAATCCCTTACTGTAAATTGGCAATGGAGTAACTCCCTAAGTATCAACCCCGAAGACCGAAATCAACACCAGATTGATACTCAGTGAATCACTCAACTCAACCAATCTCTAGTCGGTTCCAATTGTTTAATTCATAGCTTTAACTTTCTCTCGTTTTATTCTAGGCACTAATCCTTACCTACTCCATTCTTTTTAAAACATGGTTTAGTCTCCTTTCTTTTCATTACATTTTCTTTCAAAAATTAAAAATGTTAAAACTTTATTTTCTTCTCCAAAACTTGTTTTTGCCAAACCATAAAAACATGTCACAAAATAAAAATGCAAATCATTATTTTTTTCAAATCACAAAGCTGGAGTAGACAAGGATAACTATTAGGCTTACATTGTTTCTAATTACAATGTTAATTTAACTACTCGCTATAAGGTGTAGACATCTATTCTATTCCTACAACTTATTTTGTCCACCCAACAAAATTTCTTTAATAATCAAAATTTATTGGTAACAGAATAGAATTTCAAAACTTCTTTTCATATATAAAAACTAGCAAGCTATTTATGCTCCATAACATGCACCTTTTTATGAGAGAATTCTTTTAAAACAAGAAATCATTGTTTTACACAATATACCCCACTTTACTTTAAAACCCAACATGCATTTACCAAAATACTTTTAAGATTAAATCTTGGAAAATACCACAAATCATTTTACAAATTCAAGTTCTTAAAAGTTTATCATTGGGTTAGGTTCAAAGCGGGTCTTCAACTCAACTACGCTTTCCTAGGCACTTTCACGAATTCAATTCTCTTAACCATATATATTCCTAATCCATTTTCCATATTTCAACCTTTTCTAGTTTCTAAGGTTTCATTTCTAAACCCACTAATCTGAGACACTAATATTTCAGTTTCCATCCTATGGGATACTTTTCTTTCTCTAGCTTCAAGTCATATTGTACACTTTCCCAACCACCTAATGGTTTCCAAATTCCTATGTTCATTCCTTGAGTGTACAAACTAGATATCCCAACTCTTTTCATGTCTAGTGGGCTACTATATAGATTTAGGTTATTATATATAATAAATTTATATTTTAGAAAATACGAATAGTTCACTCATTGTCTCCCTAAGATCACTAAACCGAACCTCTGATACCAGATGTAACAAACCGGATTTCGACAGACCGAATTTTTTTCAAAAATCCAATCTATCGAAACCCAAGTTGGGTGCTCTGGTATTCTACAGAAAAAGACAGCGATAAAGAAACATGTCAAAACTCGTAAAGCATCTCACAGCGGAAGGAAATAAAGTATAATACTCAAATATTGCTTTACCTTATTAACAATACTGCTAAACCAGTATCCAAGGTTATACCATCTCTGTCATGAACCTAACCTGAAAGTATGTAATGAGGAGGGGGTCAGAACATAAGTTATGTGTGAGTGGACTTAGAATAAACTTCTGTATAATTCTACATATACCGTTCAGTTATATTTTCTTGCTTATTAGGTTATTCGCGATATTAGCTCTCTAGGTTATACTCATGTCCCAGTAGTAGGTTAACCTAATACAACGTATATGTAGATACCCCCAACTCCTCTAATTCTTTCCATGTATATATACAGTCCTTTGTCGTATATCGTACGGACTTCATCATGTAAATCCATACTACTTCAGTGTAGTGCCACCATTCTCGAAATCATTTGGACTGCCACTCTTGATCTTGCTAGATTCCGTGTTTTACCTAGATCTAATCTAGCGTTTACTATCGAGCGCTTCCTAGATTCAACCAGAGTTTATGCTACCAAGGGCCACTGGGGTATATACTACCTATTGAACGCTTCTCGGATTCAGGGTTTACGCGACCTAGGTCCAACTAGGGATTATGCTACCTATCGAACGATGCACCCTAGTCTAGGACACACTACCCAGAGCGATATATGTTCCTAGACTTTTCCCACGTACTTGTCGTGAATCGTTATCAATGTCTAGTTGCACATGTCCTCTATATGTACGGCCCGAGTCCCGTGGCAGGGCTAATCAAGAAACACGGAACTCGGTCGGGAGCTTTAAGTTATCTGCCGACGCAGATGCTAAGGTCTGTTTTTTTCTATGTGTGGCTATGGTCCCACTTGATCCCTCCCTCAACTAATGAAAGGCACCCAAGAAAATCAAGAATGAGAACTGTAAGCAGGCCCCTTATGCCCCCACAAACCTATTGGCCAACCTCACCCATAACTAGATAGCAAGTATATGGTCTTTTGGAGTTCTCCACCTTTCAGCTTCACGTGCTCGATTGACTCAAGATGGTAGGTAGACGACTACGTGCTACCACAGGGCTAAACAAGATATCGCCGCCTCATGCTGGTCCATCCTAGTCTTTAGGTTGCTTATATTGCAACCAAGGCATACTCTTGGTTCTTCTAACGCAGACCTTAACCTCTATGAGCCCAGGAAGATCATCTGCAACCTCACAGAGGGATACCAAGAGTACCCTCACGTCCCCTCGAAGCCGCATGCTTCGTAACCCAGACCTGTTGGAGCCTTCTTCATAATCAGATGGATGTTCGCTCCTCCTCATGCTCTACTTGGTTTTCTTGACTAAGGTTTACTACTTAGTTCTCTTAACTAAGGTTTACTACTTAGTTTCCTGAATCGCTCGTTTTCTTAACTAAGGTTTACTACTTAGTGCTCTTAACTAAGGTTTACTACTTAGTTTCTCTTAATCGTTTGTTTTCTTAACTAAGGTTTACAACTTAGTCCTCTTAACTAAGGTTTACTACTTGGTTCTCTTTCTCGCTATTTACTTAATTCTCTTAAATAAGGTTTATTACTTGGTTCTCTTAACAAAGGTTTGATACTTAGTTTCTGTTACTTAGATCTCTTTAACTAAGGTTTGTTACTTATTTCCTTTTAACTAAGGTTTACCTATGAATTCAAGCATGACTTAAGTTCTCTTTATCAAATGATAGCGTACGGGTGTTCTCCCACATTTCCAGCTTAGATTAACTTATTTCATGGCATAAATCATCCCACCCTTCGAGTCTTGTATTACATCTTAAGTCATATTCATTTCTTATCCCTAGGATAAGTTTATCTATTATTTAATCTTATCATTCCCCACTTTTCCTTGCTTTGATACTGTTATATTGGTTAAGTTTGCCTATGTGTCCAAGTTGACTTAACCCCCAATCACATATTCAATTCAACCCACGTGTCATGTCAAATTGGTTAAGTGTTATCCAACAATTCACATTGACTTAACCCACTCACATATCGAGTCAAATTGGTTAAGTGTTATCTAGCGGTTCACGTTGACTTAGCCTACCCATATATCATGTCAAATTGGTTAAGTGTTATCTATCAGTTCGTGTTGACTTAACCTACCTATATATCATGTCAAATTGGTTAAGTGTTATTTATCAGTTCATGTTGGCTTAACCTTACCATACTAGCATGTGTAATTCGCATTAATTAATTATTAATGCATAACCTCTCACATTAGACCTATTGCTGCGGTCACTGGATGTGCCGGTTGGTCTGGGAAGGATTACACCACAACTCCAGGTTTCAAGCACGTTATGACTAACTTCTCACATTAGAACCAATTGTTTGTGGTCACTGGATGTGTCGGGCGGTTCCGGGCAGGATTACACTGCAAACTTATTCTAACCTCGAGCTAGCCATGTTTCATGTTTAGTTCATGTCCATTCTAGATGTCATATGTTAATTATCAATTCACAAGCATGTTCGTGTTTATTCTAGATGTCATATGTCAATTATAAATTTTATGTCATGAGTCGAGTTCCATAATTACATAAAATCATGGTTTGTCCAACATATTACATTTTTAATTATGTTTCTAGGATCTTAATGGCATATCCAATTTCCAAGTCTCAAATTCAAGCTTTACCCAAAAACCTCCATTTATATTCATGCTTATAATCTCATTAATAGGTTATACATGTTATTCCAATTTTTCGATACATGTGTTCCTAACAGGTTACTATCATTCCTTCTAGGTTGGTTAAGTTTATTCATATGTCAAGTGCTACTTAACCCATTTCTACTTTGCTTATAAAACCATTCGTGAAATAATCTTTTTACCCAAATTACTCAATTTTAGTTAAATTCACCAATTCCATGTTATTCATATCCAAACATGCCAATTTCCAAAATCCCACTACACCCAATTCATAAAATCAATATTTTCCCAATATATTTCCCCATGTTTATACATATAATCTAATTAACCTTTTAGGCTTAATTTCAAGTCACAAGCAAATTCCGCCAATTGTCCCAATGTTTGCAATAATAATTGTTATGCAACAAATCCCCAAATTTCAGATTATATTCCTCGATTGCATAAAATGAGTTATGCCCCAATATTCCCATATTTCGATCGTACGTGTGTATAATAAGATTTCGTCTAGGTTCGAGATAACCTAGATCCAAAAATAAAAAGGAAAGGGGAATAAAAGAACAATTATTATAACATAAATCTTGCGTTGAATTTATAACTGGGGAATGATGAACGATAATAATACTATTATACAACAAGTTTATTATAATTCCACTCACCTTGAATGGATTGGAGAAATATGCGATTTGTCGTTGATGTAGAACACTGATTTAATCTTCTTATTTGATTATTGGGGAAGAGCATGAATTGTTGACGAAGAACTTTTCTACTTGAATTGATTAAACTCCAAAGTTGATGAAGAACTTGCAATATAATTTAGAGTTTTGAGGGCGGCAGCCATGTTTGGTTGAAGTTTGGCGGCATGGAGGCATCTTAAGGAATTGTTATGAATTAAGGTTAGGTCTTGCCATGTATTTATAGGTGTAGAGAGTGTTTCAGAGCCCTTAGATTGACCTAGAAGCCATCCGACCCGTACAGCACATTAAAACACGTCATAGAAACTGAAATCGCCCAGATCTGGGGATAGGTCGACCACCAGATCGACTCCTTAGGGGGTAGGTGATTAACATAGAAATGTGTTTTTTTATTCTCTTTTATCTTGTCTTTTGTATATAAATAAATATTACTTAGGTATTGTTTTGTCACTTTTACAGATATTTCAACCTAGCCCGCATGCAACCAGAAAAGTAGAGAAATGGAGATCAGATTGCTATATATTTACATTTTGAAGAATTGTAGATGAAGATCTCACATCTAGTTGCTGTTGGACAAGAAAATGATTGATAAAAAGGTCATGCACATCTCAAATTAAAGGAGGCTTGCAAGAGAAAAGGAGAAAAGGCCTAGAACTTGTTCCTAATGACAAAAGGCCTAAAACTTACTTGAAGTAGCTAGTCCCATTTGTAATTAGGGTTAGGGTTTGGTTATCTCCTATAAATACCCTTGTAATATCATTGTAGCCACCATCCTATTTTTCTATCTTAACCTCCATTAATAAAAGTTCTTCTTCTTCTATTTTCTAGCATTTTTCTTTTTCTTAGCAATTGGTGTTGTCTTCACAATTAGTTTTGGTAGAACACCAATTGTATTTTACATTTTTTCAATTAGTGATTAGTCGTTTGATTAGTTTCAATGACAATCCTAATTTTTCTTTTTTTTGTTCTTCCTTTTCTGCAATTTTAATTTCTGCATTTTATTTGTGTTTTGCATTTTAATTTCCAAGCAATTTGTGCCATCTATTCAATTAGATTTGATAGAGCTCAAGTTGTCTTTGCGATTTTATTTTCATTAGTGATTAATTGTTTGATTAGATTCAACGATAATCCTAATTTTGCAATTTCAATTTGTTTTTGTTTCAACCAAATCTCCAAACTTCGCCTAACTCGCCCAAGAGATTAGTTAAATAATTTGATTTTAATCTACCTCCCTGTGTTCGACCTGCATACTACACATCTGTGTGCTTGCAGAATTTATTTTAAAATTCGCGCTTTTCTATTTATAGGAAAGCGACGATCAAGTTTTTGGCGCCGTTGCCGGGGATTATGGTTCACATTGTAGTAGAGGATGACCAAAATTAATTTTGAAAATGTTTTTCAAAGCGATCAAAATTTTCAAGATTACAATCTATATACACATCTTGAGAATGACCAAAATTGCAATTTTCCCTTCAACTTTAACAGTTTTGGTTATGAACCTAATTTTCAAAATCAAAATGATTTCCAACATCATTTTCATGTTTCTTAAAATTCAAACAATTTTGAGAATCCAGGAATCCAAAACGAGAGTTCTCAAATCAACGATTCCGAAGAATATCATCTTAACATTCTTAGAGAGAGGGTAGAAAGGCAAGATAGACAGCTTGATGAAAAAGATAGACTGCTTGATGAACTTCTTTCTTTAGTGACATCTTTTAAAGAACAACTCGAGCAACAAAATCAAATTCAAACATGCGATGAATCAGGAAATAATCCATTGTTTACTAATAGTGAAAATTTTCAAGTAACAACTTTGAAAATTGAGAATAACCATATAAATGAAGTTGTTCAAAATTCAAAAAATGATTTGGACTTCAATTCTTTTCAGGAAAAAGATTTAAGCTCAGATTTTAATCTCCCTTTTTCAGGCTGCGAGAAACTTGAAATTTTAGAAATTGAACAAAATAAAAATGTTAAATTTTTCAAAAACTCAGAAGTGGAAATGGATTTTAATGAACATGAATTTTTTGGATTGTATGAGGATGAGTTGCCAAACGAGGAAACTTCCAATGAATTTGAATTTGTCAGTGTCAAAAATACGTTGCCAATGAATGAAATTGAGAAATGTGATCACTTAGTCTTGAACAACACTCAGAATTTAAATTTCACGATTGCAACTGATTTTATATACGATCACAAATTTTTGAACAATTACACTGATAAATTTGTGGAACACATGAATTATTTTTGGAATGTTAGCTTGGTTGAAAAACTTCATGTTGGGATGACCCTGGAAATTTATCTGCTAGACTATAAATCTTGGTATAAAGATGAGATGGTTTTCAAAATCCTTCGCTTACTAAAAAACATGCCTAGACATAGTGGGAATGCGATTCATCGGGCTAGAACCAAGTGTGGGGGAAAAAGTTGGTGCCATTCATTGCATCGCAAGCATCGCAAACACATATATCATTGTACATATGATCCATTTTTACATATAGTTAGACTGCATTTCATTCTACAAATAATTTTGCATCTCATCCATCTTTGGGTTATATCTTTCAAATTTAGGAAACGTTTACAGTGTGGACAATGTTTAGTTCTAGTGTGGGGGACTCTGCAATTCATTCATTTTCATTTTTTTTTCTTTTCTTTCTTTTTATTTTCAGCCATTTAGATGGGATCATCATGCAATTTAGATCGCAGTAACTTGCCATATTTTTTTGAAAATACGACTCGTTTTAGGTTGATACAGTAAAATAAGTTAATAATTATTAGTCAGTTGATAGTATTTTTTTCTCTCAACTAAGATCGAAAATGAAATATAATGAAAAGTTGAATTTTGAGGGATAATAGTGTAACTGGTACATAGGGAGATTCTTAGGTGATGGCCATGAAATATCTTCTATATTGTAATCTTTGTTTAAATAAGTGGAGGACTTAAAATACTTATATTGGCTTTTCAAATCTTTAAAACTAAGTTGTGTTAAGCTGAATTCGCATAACTCTCTTGTTCTTATATTTTGAATAATAGTAATCCAAGGGTATCCAACATTGCTTGTATATCTAGCGTTGGTGTGCAAACCCGCCAAGCTCTATCTGAGATGTTGTTGACAAAGTCAGCATCGGAATTTCTTGGTCTCATTTTATGAGATTGGACACCTAAGATTACCGACATGTTGTTGACAAAGTCAGCGTCGGTCTGCACAATCCGCCAAGCTCTGTCCTAACTCTCCATCAGTCCGCAAGGCAGTGTATGGGTGGTATACCTTGGTCTTTTAAGTTAGGTGTATGTAATTAATCATAAATTTTAACTTTTATAGAGATACAGAATAAGCGATGATGCCCAAACATTTCTTGACCTTATTGATTTGACTAGCCATACACAAGGAAATTAGAATACCACTTTACAAACTGTGACAAGCAAACTAAGAATTTATTTCATGGCTACACTATGTTATCGACCGAACCAACTAGCCAATCTAGGATTTAACATTTGAAAACTTAAATTATATTGAAAATTTGTGACAAGTTGAGGTATCTAAAATAAAATCAACTGATTAAAACTTGTTAACTTAATTTGTTGTACCACTTTCCTGAAACAAGTTGTGTTTCAATTTTTGTTTTCAATTGCATATGTCCATTGCATTCTTGTAGTTTCATTAGAATCATAGCATACAGCATTTGGATTTTGTGGGTAGTATCCGCTGAAAACCTTCACGAGACACCACTCGTCCTACTAGGGACACCTAGAGGTTTAACGGCTTGTTGCATATGATCAATGCAATCGTGTTTCCTACGAAAGTGTGACCTATCTAGTTTAGTTTTTCATTTTTTATTTTACTCAAGGACAAGTAAAAGATAAGTGTGGGGTATTTGATTAACACAGAAATGTGTTTTTTATGCTCTTATATCATATCTTTTGTATACAAATAAATATTACTTGGGTATTGTTTTGTCACTTTTACAGATATTTCAACCCAGCCCGCATGCAACCAGAAAAGTAGAGAAATGGAGATCAGATTGCTATATATTTACATTTTGAAGAATTGTAGATGAAGATCTCACATCTAGTTGCTGTTGGACAAGAAAATGATTGATAAAAAGGTCATGCACATCTCAAATTAAAGGAGGCTTGCAAGAGAAAAGGAGAAAAGGCCTAGAACTTGTTCCAAATGACAAAAGGCCTAAAACTTACTTGAAATAGCTAGTCCCATTTGTAATTAGGGTTAGGGTTTGGTTATCTCCTATAAATACCCTTGTAATATCATTGTAGCCACCATCCTATTTTTCTATCTTAACCTCCATTAATAAAAGTTCTTCTTCTTTTATTTTCTAGCATTTTTCTTTTTCTTAGTAATTGGTGTTGTCTCCACAATTAGTTTTGGTAGAACACCAATTGTATTTTACATTTTTTTAATTAGTGATTATTCGTTTGATTAGTTTCAATGACAATCCTAATTTTTCTTTTTTTTGTTCTTCTTTTTCTGCAATTTTAATTTCTGCATTTTATTTGTGTTTTGCATTTTATTTTGCAAGCAATTTGTGCCATCTATTCAATTAGATTTGATAGAGCTCAAGTTGTCTTTGTGATTTTATTTTCATTAGTGATTAATCGTTTGATTAGATTTAACGATAATCCTAATTTAACAATTTCAATTTGTTTTTATTTCAACCAAAACTCCAAACTTCGCCTAACTCGTCCAAGAGATTAGTTAAATAATTTGATTTTAATCTACCTCCCTGTGTTCGACCTGCATGCTACACATCTGTGCGCTTGCAGAATTTATTTTAAAATTCACGCTTTTCTATTTGTAGAAAAGCGACGATTAGTAGGTCGACCCCCAGGTCGACACCCTGGTCGACCTGACCCCCAGGTCGACCTGCCTGGTTTTGGTGGGAAATTTCCCGCCCAGCTGGCTGGGTCGAATTTCGAACTGTTTTGAATTTTTGTTGAATCTTCTAAAGGCCATAACTCCTTCATACGGAGTCCGATTTATGCAAACTTGGACTCTATTCCAAGAAGAATTTCGAGACGAACGCAATGGTGATGTCCGTTTTACTTAGTTCCTGATATTTAAATTAAGTATCCCTATTTTACTATCTTTTCCGTTACGCACACTGTTATTGAATTAATTTTCCCTTCTCTTCCATATATTAATTAATTTTCATTATACATCACCATTATTTACCTGTCTATGCATATACACATATTTTTACATATTTTTAATTATATTAAAAATGCGGGGTGTTACATTTTCTCTAACAGGGTTATCACAATAGATTTCATTCAATCTAAAGATAACTTAGCAGATTCACTTACAAAAGGCTTTCCAAGAGAGAAAGTTCAAATCTTATCCATAGGAATGTGGCTAAGGCCTATAGAATAAAGGTTTTTCTAAAATGGAGACCCCACCTAGTTGACTGGAGATCCCAAGATCTAGGTTCAAAGGGACAACAAAGTTTAAGAGAAACATGATGGCACTGTTACACACAAACCATTCCTATGATAAGTCATTGCATTACGTGTTGAAAAGGATAAGTATTAATACTTTTAATGATGTTTGTATTTGAGGATTTAGAGAATAACCTTTACAGAATCACCTACGTAAGTGCGAAGACGCCTCTTCAAAGAGAATTATAAGGCCAATTTCTCTAAGCACTTATGAGTCCAGGCAGGTGTCCAAGGTAAAATGAACACATACAGAGAACAAAGCATTATAAGAAACATTTATCGTGTGTTATCTATTTTGGAATTGCACAAAAGGCTTATAATTCAAGGACATTCTGTGTCTACTGATTCGCCTGTGATTCAAATAAGTAATCACTAGGAAAGTTCGAGGCCCACATGCTACTTTAACCGATGCAGTAAATGATTCATGAAACTAAAAACGACTGCTCATTCATTTGGGATATTGTTGGAAAAGAATGAGCAAGATGAATTTTGGAAGAAGAGGTTAAAGCAATTTAAGTCCCACATTATGAAATATGAGTACCTACTTCTCTATAGGCTTATATAAATAAAGGAGAAGAGGGGTTGTGAATGGTGAGGCTAAGCCAAGGCACAATATTATATTGACATCAAATTGGGCCTAGTGCCTTGGGACTCTTGGAGTCCATGATGCAATATTATATTGATGTCAACTTGGGCTTAGTGTTTTGGGACTCTTGGAGTCCACGACACAATATTATATTGATGTCAACTTGGGCTTAGTGCTTTGGGACTCTTGGAGTTCATGACACAATACTAAATTGATGTCAACTTGGGCTTAGTGCTTTGGGACTCTTAGGGTGCATGACACAATATTATATTAGTGTCAAAAATTGGGCTTTGTGCCTTGGGACTCTTGGGGTCTCATGGTTAAATAGGATGCTTCTTACAGCTTGGGTCTGTTACATTAAAACGAGCTACTTGATCACATTTGAACTATCATGTCCATTTAATTAAACTGATACAACCGTTTCTTTTTTAAATTTGAACGCACATTCATGCACCGCTTGGTTAAAGGGTCGCAACCTTTCCAAAGGTAATAAATGTTCGAATATGGATTTCTTCTAGCCTATAAATACATGGCCCAAATTGAGATAGAATAAACATTAGTTATTCTTTTCAATTTGCTACATCTTCTTTAAAATAATTCTCTTTCAAGTTTCTATAATCTACTTCAGTTCTTCGGAGCTCCGTTTGTTGGCACTGCACTACAGGGTTGGTCCGTTTTATCTTGGGAAACAAATTGCTATCATGTCAATTAGTGCATATGACGACAATATTGTTTCAAGGAAACAAAATCGTCTCTGGACTAGGACATTACTAAAATATTCTTCTTCTAGTCTATTGGAGACGGTTCTGTACCACTCCAATCTAGTGCATAATCGGTCTTGCTTACTATCATTGCTATAATCACAGTTTAACTTGTCAATTATGACATTATTGAGTAACATTGATAGTTGTTACTGTCTATTTGCAGTATAATTCTGTGTTGACAAAAGGATCTAACTTTGTAATACAATCGTGTATTGACAAAAGATCTAACAATCTTGAAACAATATTGATTGTTGAAGACGTTAATAAGCTATGTCACAAAAATTTCTACCTGTAGATTTGATCTTCACACTGCCAGTTGGATTCCAGAGCCGTTTGAGGTGAGTTGGGACTATTGTGTATGAAAGAGGCTTATCGAGATAGTAACCAACATTATAGTCGCTCCACACTTCTTTCCCTACATTGATGATATCATCCGTGGGTTTCAGAGCTTTACCAAAGAACTCTATCTTGAAAGGCGGTGGCGAGAAGGAGCCCGCATTCCTAGGTTTAACTTTGAAGAGAGATCTGTTCATTTCTTCTTAGTGTAGGAAGAAACAGGTAGTGGGTTGAGCGGAAGAGAAGAGGAGGATGGTACTGGGTCAGGAGGAGGAAGGTTTGGTGGAGGAGGATATGTGCGAGGAGGAAGGTGAAGATGTCTGTTGATTTGAGAGGGAGATAGGCGGGAGGACGATGATGGGAGAGATGGAAGATGCGAGAAGCTTGAGGCAGAGGACGCCATGAAATTAGACCAAACCATTTTTTAAGTTTTTTGTTGTTATATTTCGATTTGTGTTTGCTCTACTACTTTCTCTTCATCCCTTAATTCCATTTTGAAAACCTTTAACCAAACCAAGACGTTCTGCAACTCCACGAACTGGGACCACATTCTCAAAAACCGCTCACCTCAGTACCCCAGGCTCGCCCAATCTTAATGCGTTCATTGATAAAGGCCGACACATTAAACGTTGATCCAAATTTAGATCAAACCTTATCCATTTTCCTATATATGATTATATATCGTCTGATAATGTTGACACATGTATTGATATTGTATTGATAATTGTTTGATCAAGATATAAAGGAAAAATTTGACACTAAGTGAATGCGAAGCAGTTCATTATTTTTCAGTATGGAATACAATGCTTTGATATAAAAGCTTTTATTTATAGTACACTATATTGGTCTTGATACAAAGACAACGCACAACACGCAAAACTAAGGTAAGTATAAAATCTCTTTTATTTATTCATCAATAACTCATTTCGTTTACCCCCCTTTACTCTTCCTCCTCAACCCCATAAACCGATTCTTTGGGCTAGGGTTAAGAAATTCCCAAAAAATATATTTCAACCAACCTTTAAAAATAGGATGAACTTGAGGAGATATCTTCATTTTCATTCTCGAAATGTTAAAAAAAGACTATATCAAATCTAAAGATATAGGGCCTAAATGAGGAGATTCTCTCGTGCAATTGTAAGGTTGTATGTAAAAGCATAGATCCACTTAATTTTGAAAGAGATCTGGTTGAAGCCTTCATCAAGTTATTGTTTTTCTTCGAGTTTGAAGTGATAGTTTATTATCTAGTTCATCACCATGCTAATTTTATGCATCTATTAAGTTGTATCTAAATCTCTAAAAGTTTATAGTAGATAAAATTCTGGTAAGTATGTTGTATGAAAGGCAGGTATTTGATTTACTTGTAGATCTCCTTTGATTACCCGCTTTCGAACAAAAATTAAATCTCTTTCGATGTGATTAATTCTTGATTGCCAAATTTGGTTATTTGATATAAAACTGTGCTTTTATTATGACACCAAAGTATCAATTTATATTCATTTTTGATCTTTAGCTCTTTTAATAGAGGTCGTCATTATTTCTAATGTACTTGGCCTTAGTGCTTGATCTAGAGATAGTTGACTAATTTTTGAACACCACGATATAAGATTGTCTTCGAGGTGAATGTGGAATCCTATGATTGACTTCATGTCATCTGGATCTGTAGCCCAGTCAGCATCATTATACACAAGCATGTTAACACTTTTGCTTTTCTTTAAAGATAGTGCATATTTTATAATATCTTTGAGGTATCTTAGAATCCTTTTAATGGTCTTCCAGTGATCATCTAGTGGTTTCTGTATAAGTTGAGATAATTTATCGACACTAAATGATATATCTGGTCTTGTTATAAAAACATATTGTAATGCACTAACAATACTTCTATATTGTTTAGTATTAGGTATAGGTTCTCCCATATTTTTAGAATAATGTTGATTTCTTACCGATGGAGTGGGTTGAGAGTTTGCACCACCCATTTTTGCTTTCTTTGACAGTTATGTAACATACTTCCTTTGACTTAGTATTATCTTTAAATTTGACTTTTTGTGACCTCTATGCCTAAGAAATAATTTAAGCATCCAAGAAATTTTACTGAGAATTGTTTATCCAGATAGTGAATAAGTTCACTAATTCTAGTTTCATCCTTATCTATAATAATTAAGTCATCAACATAAATCGGCATGTAAAATGATGATATATCATTGATATTATTATTAAATAACGAATTATCTGATTGGATAGACTGATAGCTCATATTGACTTATGTGGCTTTCAATTAACATGCACTTGGTGCTTGTTCGAACCCATATATTACTTTGTTGAACCCGCACACATTATTCACATCATGTTCCTAACCTTATGCTCTTTCCATAAAGATTTCCTTCTGCAATAAACCATTCAAAATGCATTATTTACATCTGTTTGTCTAAAATGCCAATTTTTGTATAAATAAATAGTGAGAACGAACCTGACAATAAGGGTTCACTGAAGTCAAACCTATATTCTTGAGTGTGTCCCTTAGCTATTAGTCTTGCTTTGTACTTGTTGATAGCCCTGTCGGGATTTTTTTTCAATCTATAAGTCCATTTGCAACTTACAATATTTTTCTTACTTAGTGGGATAACTAAATCCCAATTATTTTTCTTATATGACCATTATACTCTTCATCCATTATTTTCTATAACAACTTGATTAAAAGTGTATTGTTTTCAAAGATGGAAAATGTTATATAGACTTCTGGTTTTAAAATCTCATTTTTGTCTTTTGTGATCATGGGATGTTTAGGTCTAAATTTAGATTCACTTATGGATAAATTTTCCTCATTGACTTGATCAATATTATTTTTTGGCATGCTTGCTTAAGTGTTGAGTTTCCACTTTCTTATATATGAGTTTGACTAGTTAACATTGCCAAAGATGGATTAAATTTATTGGGTGACCCCGAAGTCTCATAACCCGGCCTTGATGGCATTGTGAGATATGATTCCAAAGCACGCATGACCCTTTTATTTCTCTCATCTCCCATGACTTCTTAAGATATACGTAGTCCTAGAATTAACCTTTTGGATTGTATGCTTTAAAAATCTTTTTTGCCAAAGGGAAATACAAGTTCATTAAATACGATATGTCTACTGATAATAATTGTTCCATTATCGACTAGACATCTGTATCCTTTCCAATATGTTCGATAACCAATAAAGATGCATGGTTTTTGTAATGTCCCGTATTTTTGGTAGTAGAATATTTAAATTATTATATTAATTTTAAATATTATATTTGGAATATTAATGGACTTTAATACATAATTCTTTATTAAAAATGAAGTTTGAACGTTATATTTATAATTTATTTAAATGAGTTCGAAATGGCGCGACAGTTCGTAATATTGAGCTTTGAACTTTAACTGAATGTACATAATCCGTTTCAAGTCAGGTTTCTGTGAAACAAGAAATGTTAGAATCTTTCATATGGAAGAGAAAAATCTAGATTTTGTGTTATAGATTGTTAGTTATTTCCCAATCAAATTTAAAAATAGTCGCTATGGATTTTGTTAATAAACGATGACGCCATTTAATAAATTTAATAAGGATTTTTATATAAATTTGGATACAGTTAACTCTAATTTGGTGATATTAAATTGCAGAATTTATATTTGAAGCTGTACAAATTTTATTTGGGTATTTTTATGATAATAATAAATTAGTACTTTATTTGATTATTTTGGAATTTAATTAACATTTTATCGATATTTTAAAGGCCTTAGAAATAACCAATTTTCAAATGACATCCATTTGCGATGGAACGAGTTTTGTTGGATTTGAAACGTCAAAACATAGCGTGATGCAAATTTTGTGGCCAAATGGAGTTAATATGTGAGTATGCAGAATTTAATTGTAAACCAACAAACAATTTAAATTATAGAATAACGTTGTTTTCCATACAGAGTCGGATTTCGGCCATTCGAGTTTTATTGGATCCGTATTAGTAAGTTATTGTTATGTTTAAAATTTGGTAGCAATCCGATTAACCATGCGATCGTGGCAGCTTTAAACGCCCTTATTTTTATTTAATCGTTTTTTTTATTTTGGTCAATTTTAGATAGGGGTAACTTTAAAGGAACAAACCACTGACCAGACGAACTCCGATTTTAATGAAACAAATTTTGTTGGATCTATAAGGAAAAGGTCCAGTAGAATTTCAAATTTTCAAGTTGATTGGATTTATTTTGTGATCGTGGGAAATTAAACGCGTGATTTTTAGCCTGTGATTTAGAAGGACTTTTTACAAAAGATCTCGGAATTTGATGAAACCTGTCCCATCGGGTCCGGAATATTTTTTTTATGCTAGGATTAGGAGTTTCGTCCCTAATGGACGTCGTATGTGCTTGTTTTAACTTAGTACTTCACCACGAAGTTTAATTTATTAAAATATTAATAAAATTATACCCATCCTCTATATAAAGGAGGAATGTAACCCTAACTCTTCACATCAAATACCCTTTCCTGGTCAACATAATTTTCGCCGCCACCTTATATAACAAACTAGCACGATTCAACACCATCCTCCTTCTAAATCTCAAAGCCCATTTGTTAACTCGAAATCTCTTCAACATAGAACCTTTTAAGCTCAACGAGAGCCATCAGTTCAATGGAGGAGATCGCCCTTGGCTCGCTATATCGGCCAGAAATTGGTCGAAAAGAGGCTGACTTCGCAACCATTTTCTGGAAGGGTCGTAGCGTGGCACTGCTTGCTGTTTTAGGCGGTGGATGACTGGACTAAGGCATAGCTTTTAGAAAAACCCGATTGAGTTCCAATGGTCAAGGGAACATGCAGTGGTGACTTTTCTCTGGCGTGTCTTGGTCTCGAAGAAGAAAAGGAAGTCATGAGCTAACAGACCTCATGAGAAAGGAAGATTAAGGCGGTTGACTATATCCTAATCTAATTAATTAACTAATATAATTAATAATATTATTAGCTAATGTAAATCATATATTTATATTAATCATGTGGTGTAGGTTTCCTTACAGAAGTGGTAGACAGGAAGTAATGAACGAACCTGCAAGATTGTTGTAAACAGAAATTGAGTGGTAATATTTGTTAATTAAGGAAATTTAATATTAATTAAAAACAGTGAATTTATATTGTGTATAACTCATGCATTTGTTGATAGAATTCAACGAAAGAAACTACATCGTGACCATAGCAATGAACACTGCATACTGAGATTGTCTTGGATAAAGCTAGAATCGATTGGAATTTTCAGTTAAATTGAACGCCTGTTTAGTTTAACTAAAATCTGAACTGTTTAAATAACGAAATCAAATCAAGATGAGTTAAACTCACTTAGTTATTCCCACTTATATTTTATAAAAATTGGGTTTTTATTTTGTGTGTTATGGTTGCTAATGGTTGACTATTTGTTAAATATGTATATATATGTATATTGTTTGAACTGACGAAATTAAACATTGTTTAATTTTAGTGAAAAACCAAATCTTTATTTTAACGATTGGATCCAATGGAGGTAACTTACCTTGTTGGTCACGTTTATAAAATAGACGTGTTAAATTGTTTTAATTATATTGTAATGTTAAATAAATTGGTTGATGTTAAATAGTCGTTATTTACTGTTATAGAAATAACCAGTTAAATTGAATTGAATGAATTTATGTGAGATAACCTATTTGAATATAGGGAAGAACAGGTTAGAAGGATCCAAGTGGATTCCTCAAATATATTAGATATTATTTATTATTATATTATTATTATATGAACTTTTTGATTGGATGGTTGATTTTATTGTTGATTGAAAATTCAACAATTGTTATGTTTTAACCAATGGGAAGAATTGGTTAAGTATTGGTAGCACATGGCCTATAAATCAATAGTTTCATAAATATTGATTTACCGTTAGGTAAACCGACAGAAATAAAGTTATAATTTTTTTATAACTGAAGGTAGATTTTTTTTAAATCGATTATTTTAAATAAAAGTCATTAAAAGGAAATAAATATTTATTATTTAAGTTTATATTCAATTATTAAATGACTTTATAAAGCAAATTCTGATATTAATCAGATTTATAAGCAAATGAGAAGAAATTAACCTAACGGCTAAGATTTGAATAACTGAAACAATTAAATGGAATTATTTATGTTAATTATATTATTAATTAATTAACATGAGAAGTAATTGGAATCAATTAACGAGATAACCGTGTTTTGAGTTGACTAAGTCAACCATTTTAAATGGAATTGATTATTAAATTAGTTTGTAGAAATTTAAAGAAATAGCTTAATGAATAATTGTTTTAATTTTAAATAGATTTTAAAAACAAATTTACTATTTATTTTAGTTAATTAAAGAAGTCAACTATTTATTATTGAAGTAAATTATTATTTTAATTAATAATAATGAGAGTGATTACTTTTTAATTGGAATTCATTAAAAAAGTAATCGAAGTTGAAGTGAAATACAATTGAATTGTGAAAGAAGTTTATAAAATGTTTTATATTAAAACCCTAGTTTTTATAACGAAGTTATAAAAGGAATTTTGAGCGAATACGATAGTTCAAATTAAATGTTTACTTAATGTTCGAAGTTAGAAAAAGGAAATTGAGATAAAAAGGGTTTATATTATACCTGAGTTTTGTAAACGAGATTTATTATAGGGATTGGAGTTGAAGTATTAATATTAAATTAACGTTACGTAATAATGGAATTTGGCTAAAAGGATGGAATTGAAATGAGATTCTAAAAGGGGGAAATGGTTTAATGGATTGGGAAAAAGGATTTATGAAATGGTATGGGTTAAAGGATTTCAGAAAATTTTGTAATAAAAATCCGTGTTATAAAATAAATTGGTTAAAGAAATTTAAAGTGAAAAGGAGATATTTAATAAGCATTTACTTAATCGACGAGTTCAGTGTTAATAGTTGTATATGAAACAAAAATAAGAAATGGGTTATAAGATCATGTTTAAGTAAAATGGTTAAATATGATTTCTTTTGATATTAGAATAAATATCGGTGTTTGAATTACAACTCATTTCTATCTTAAGATAAGAACGTTGTTGATCAAGGTTTGAGAGGTAATTAAAATACCCCAACTTGAATGACTTCAGGATTATCTGTGGATGATATTAGTTGTAATGGTAAAAAGGTATAAAATGATTAATTATTTCCATATGAGAAACGTAGTGAAATAGAAAGATTTGAAAAATGTATAATGGGATTTCCAAAGTAAAGGAAATGAAAAAATGGGAGAATATGTATATATATGATATCCATGAAGTAAAAGAAAAAAGGAATTGTGTGAAATAATGGTATAAGAAGGAAATGAAAAGGGAGTTTGAAATGGATTTATTCTAAAAGAATAAGGGTTGGTTATTATTTCAAATAATAAAATAAGAAAGATTTCGTAACATTGTTTTACGAGCGATAAGATGAATTTATTTCCCAATTATAGATAATGAATAATGAGATAGCGAATGGTTTGAAATGATAGAAAATTAGAAATGAATATAGAATATTTTTCCTAAGTATTAAAATAAAATAGTTTTGAAATAATCTTATGTGAAGTAAGAAGTGAAAAGTTATATTCGTAAGAGCTAAGAGTTTTAAATTAACCTTCGTTAATTATTTAAAAAAGACGCCATGTAATGCTGGTACTGAACTAGTAAACTCATTTTATTCTCATGATTATTTATGTGATGGTTAAAATACCGACTATCAAATCCGACCCATGCAATTGTTGGCACGGAAAGACCGGGATCAAATTTATATTCGAAAACCATTCCGAATCAGCAAATATGTGGAAGACGCTGATTAAAGATGGCGAAATTCAAGACCGTGGATCTTCATAAGCGAAAGGACTGCTTGTCAAATTCTTTGGAGTCGTGCTCGAAGATATTCTAATCGTGATCATGTCGTGGGTGAAATCAACAGAGTGCAAGGTCTACTTGCTACGGATACATGGGATGATACCTAAGATGTGGTAAGAGGGTGCGTTCGTTTCATACTGTTCCTGGATGACTTGTATGGATGGATGTCTGACAAAGTATTTCCAAAGAGATCGCGTACGTTGATTTCTTCAAACGTACCATAGTTGATAGCGGGGAAAAGGCATTTCTCTTAGCTTAACAACTAGAGTATTTTTGCAGACATCAATTATTGATTTTCTGGCGGATCTGACGATGTGGCATTCAAAGTGAGTGGTGACCAGATGTTCTAAAGATTTAAAACCCAAGACTTGTCAGCTGGGAAACGACACAAAATCGGGTAGGTCGCATGGCTATGTGGGTCGCACCCATCAAAAGGGTATATCATTACCTTATTTGGAGAAATCAAATGCCTTTGGCTATACCTTTTTACCTTTTTATGTATGCTATCGGTTCATTTGGCTGGCCTCCAATCGTGGTAATGATATATTTGGTACTCTCAAGAGATGCAAGGGGTCGGTTATGTTTAGTCTGGGTTGCAAGACGTTCTTGCTGAATCCCAAGGTATTCATCTTATGAGGTACCTTGTTGGGAAGGTAGTCCCATATCTTGGCCATAAATCAATTCTCCAATAAGGGCCCGCGGTTTTGATTGTATACTATATATGTAGAGCGTGAGTTGCAAGCGTTTTGCTAGATTGATATTTATTTATATTTAGACATTATTATAATATCAAAAAAGATATTAATTTCATAAACGCTTTGGGTTATCATAAAGTAAAACTCGTCTGTATTTATGTGTGGATTTGGTCTTACGATTATCTTTTTCTTTTGAAAAGATTTCGACTTTAAAATCAAGTTGTGTGATACCTTTAAACTTAGTGTGTTTTTCTCACTCTGGTTTACCAGACTGATCCGGCATTTGTAATGCTCAGGATAGACCGGGTTTGCAGGTTCAGGTTATCAGATACTGCGACGAGACAAGCTGGAGGAGTTCAGACGCATGATATTGTATTATTCCGCTATGTGTTGTATATGAGGACAGATTATTATACTAGATGTGTTGATGCACTCTGATGATTGTAAGTATTTTCAAAGTTCTCAGTAAAGATTTATTTCTATATTATATTTTGTTCTGCTGCGAAGTGAGACTGTTTTATTTTGGTTCTTCTTCTTCTATTCTAATTTTTTTGTTCTCACCCTCTTGTTTTTTCTAGTAACTATCTGTGTTTTCCATATTTTAGTTTTGGCAAGAAATACAAGATTTATGTATTATTGTCAGAATTCGGAAGTTGAATTCTTTTGGGTCGTTACATTGGTATCAGAGCGAGATTTATTAATAATCATGGCACTGTGGCGTAACTCAATAGAGATAGGGTTAGTGATACCCTAGAATGACTTTAAGTGTTATATATATATATATATATATATGAGAGTGTATTTGTGTGTATATATATATATATATATATATATATATATATATATGAGAGTGTATTTGTAGATTGTATAGAAAAATGTTTTGTATTATGTTGGTTGATCAATTTAGGTGTTGAAAGCATTGAATTGGAAATGGACACGATATTATTGAGTAAAGAGGGTAATTGAAATAATTTAACCCAAAATATATTTTTGTATAGAAACAATAATTTTATTCCGTTATTAAGATATTAGTATGTTTATTTGATTTGAATGAAATTCAAATTGGATTTAAAATTTGAATTGGGACTTAACCTAGTTAAGTGAAGTTAAGAATAATACTGGAATTAAATAAAACTGATTTGGAATTTGAAAATCTAATGGATATTAATTAAATGGAAATCAATCGGGTATCAACCGATTTATGTTTACATATGTTAAACCAAAGTAAATATTAATATTAAATGTAAATTCAATTGATTTAGTTGCATATTGGTTGTTGATTGTGAATTGTTTGTTATTGGATGGTAGATTGTTTAAATAGAAATAACCAACAATTTAATGGTGCTAAATGAATTGTAAACTATAGTATAAATTTCAGTATAATTAAATTGGAATGAAAATACATATGAATTGAAATTTATGATTTAACCCTGTGTTTGAAAACGAATTGATGCTACCTGTTTGATTTTGGAATTCATGTTGTTATACTTGATGACTAGTGAAATATTATTTAAGAATTTCATATATATATATATATATATATTTCACTTATATGTTGAATTGAGTTAAGTACAGGTGCCAGATGGCTTTGGGGATTAGATTTTGGTTGCGTAAATTGCATGTAAATTGAGCAAGTATGCTCAATAGTACTCGTAAATGGTATGACTACGCGAAATATAAATTTTGATTTTAGTGTTCCGAATGAGTGGGTCGATGTATGTGTGTGTGCATATATATATATATATATATATATATATATAATTTGTTCCTGCGATATTGCAGAAGTCACTCCGTACAGGGAGACTCTGCCGAATTTTTCCGGGAATTTAAATCATTAGAAAATTTTCGATATTTATGAAAATTTTTATCTACGATATTGGATTGGTTTTTGATTTAATTTAAAATTGGATTGGGCTTATAACATTTTTCCTATCTTAGTAATTTCAGGGACGAAATTCTTTTAAGGGGGAAGAATGTAATGTCCCGTATTTTCGGTAGTAGAATATTTAAATTATTTTATTATTTTAAATATTATATTTGGAATATTAATGGACTTTAATATTTAATTCGTTATTAAAAATGAAGTTTTAACGTTATATTAATAATTTATTTAAAACGAACTCAAAATTGGGCGGCAGTTCGTAATATTGAGTTTTGAACTTTAACTGAATATACATAATCTGTTTCAAGTTGGATTTCTGTGAAACAAGAAACGTTGGAATCTTGTTGATTATAATTTTCATATGCAATAGAAAAATCAAGATTTTGTGTTGTAGAATGTTAGTTACGTCCAAATCAAATTTTAAATAGTCTCTATGGATTTTGCTAATAAACGACAATGTTATTTATTAAATTTAATAAGGATTTTATATACATTTGGATACCGTTAACTCGAACTTGGTGATATTAAGTTGCATAAATTATATTTGAAGCTATACATGATTTATTTGGGTATAATTATGATAATAATAATTTATTATTATTTTATTCGATAATTTTGGAATTTAATTAATATTTTATCGGTATTTTAAAGGCCTTAGAAATAACCAATTTTCAAACGACATCCATTTGCGATGAAAAGAATTTTGTTGGTTCCGGAACGTCAAAAAAAATAGCGTGCTGCAAATTTTAGGGCTAAACGGAGTTAACATGTGAGCGTACAGAATTTAATTGTAAACCAACAAACAATTTAAATTATAGAACATCATTGTTTTCCATACAGAGCTAGATTTTGGCCATTCGAGTTTTATGTTATCTGTATTAGTAAGTTATTGTTACGTTTCAAATTTGGTAGCAATCCGATTAACCTTGTGATTGTGGCATACTTTGGTCAATTTTAGACAGGGTAACTTTATAGGAATAAATGACTGACAAAACGAACTCCAATTTTAAAGAAACAAATTTTGTTGGATCTATAGGGAAAAGGTCTAGTAGAATTTAAAAGTTTCAAGTTTATTGGATTTATATTGTGATCATGGGAAATTTAAACGCTTAATTTTAGCCTGTGATTTATAAAGGACTTTTAACAAACAACCTCGGAATTTGACGAAAAACTTGTCCCATTAGGTCCGAAATATTTTTCTTATGCTAGGATTAAGAGTTTCGTCTTGAATGAACGTCGTATGTGATTGTTTTAACTTAGTACCTCACCACGAAGTTTAATTTATCAAAATATTAATAAAATTATACCCATCCTCTATATAAAGGAGGAACATAACCCTAACTCTTCATGTCAAATATCCTTCCCTCGTCAACATAATTTTCGCCACCACCCTATAACGAATAAGCAGGATTTCAACAACACAGTCCTCCTTCTAAATTTCGAAGCCCGTTTGTTATCTCGAAATCTCTTCAACATCGAACCTCTAAAGCTCAACGAGAGGCATCAATTCAACGGACACTATACGATATCAGCGAATTTGGAACACAAGGATATAGGTATAAAATTTGGCTAAAAGCCATATCAAATTTGATAGAGCTCTGATACCAAATGTGACGATCGACCATAACCCCTGCACTAAACAAGAGGAATAATGCGCTGAAATATGTGCCAGGCAGCTATGGACGATCATTAGAGTAGGTAAACAACATCGGAACCTGTTGTAGAACTTACGGCGCAAGGATAAAATATGATAGAAATATACAACAGGTAATAGTAATGAAGCATCATATAGCAAACCTTTGAAACTTTCTCAGCATGCTGAAAGGTTATCCAACTGGTACCAAAGTTTGTACATAAGGCCTCACTACAACACTCGTAGATTACTCAAATAGAGGAAACAAAAATACTAGATAGTAATAAAACTAGCACGCCAGCCTCTTGCTTGCCTCTACACAGCAGCATCGTCCTCACTAATCACCTGTAACCTACTACTTAGTCTGCCCATCCACAACCGGATGAACCGCCCAAGGTGATAAGAGGAGACATAAAACCCTGAGTCAGACAACAGTCATAGTGAGCGATAAAATAGCTAACAAACTTCAATAATAAAGTATATGAGAATGGATAGATAACCATACTAATCAACCCACAACATCTGAGAAGAACTCAACCCAATCTTCCCCACATCGGACAGTGATACCCTGGAACACCCCATAATTTTAACAACACTAAAGATGATGAATTAAAGAATAATTAATTCAGTAATCAAAATTAAGTGAAAAGGACTGTGCCATTGCATTCATCTCGGAATTATAGTAAAAATAGACACCTGGTTTGCGTAAATGGACAATGTACGAGGAAGTTATTAAGGTTTCAAGTTTGTATATGCGCAAGAAGAATATATATATATAATTAAATCCGTAATTCAAAAATCAGTTCGAAATTCAAAATTTAGGTAGGCGGCAAAAATCCCGCTCAGGAGTGTCGACTCCTCAATGGGGTGTCAACCCCATAAGGGGGGGAGCGGGGTTGACCCCTGCGGAAGATCTGGCAGATTAGGGTTTTGGGGTCGGCTATAAATATGGCCTCATTTCTCATATTTTTGCACACCAAAAATAATGGAGAACTAAATATTGCCTCGCCCATATTAATTCAAGTCTTTTCTTCTTCTACAATCAAGTTATTCAAGATTAGAGATATGTGATTCAACGCCAGCAATTCCTTTTATATTTTTCTAGATCCAAACATTGTGAGTCTATGTTAATTTTAGATCTAAATGATTAAAAAGTTAATCTTGACATGACTATAACATGGATCTATGCATGTACTACTTGAATCATATCAGATCTGCTATAACCTGTGTATCCATGATATTCTGACATGACTATGACTTAGATCTTAACCTTTATTATGTCGGACCTTCCATTTTTGTAGATATAGTCCATTGTTTAGATCACATCGTGCTTGTTACCATTATGCTTGTGGCTAAATCAGATTTTTTATAGTTAGTTATCTGATTCATTATATCTTATCATGTATGTTATGACAACCTTATTTTATTAGAATTAGTTCTATTGTTACATGTTCATCAGATCTGTTCCTATATGCTTATCTTGTCATTATGCCACTATATGTTTATGCCGTTACATGTCAACCTTGCTAGTATGGTCATTTCTATCATCTTCTCTTCATCCTTTCCCTTTTGTTTTTATAGCCAGGATACTTTCGAGCCCAGGAATGCCGCTAAAATATGTGAATGCGTTAAAATAGGAACGAGGGAAAAATGGTATAATTTGGGGCATAATTTGTAATTGGAAATTTGGGTATAACTTGAATGAAAATATGAATATGAATTTGGGGCATATGGTTCATTATGAACGTGACTTGGGAATGGGGCATGAAAACCTATAAGGACATAGGAATAATTGGTTAATAATTTGAATGCCTCAGATTACAGTAATTAGAAACTGTAACCGCGCCTAGACACGAGGTTAGATTACACTTGTGGTGGAAGCACTGTTTCAAATCTCGCAAATATCACCCGAGATCTCCTCCGAGATCTCGTTTTGGGCTCTTTCTGAAACGAAACAGCAGATATCACTCTAAATCCCCTTTCAAATATATTGCCCGAGATATTGCAATATCGAACGATATATCGACCGAGACGAAATACTGGAATATCGTCCGAGATCTTAGTTTTTTTTTGGTTTAAAATTTAAATTTGTGCCTGAACTAGAACTATAATTAAAAACTCAAATCTAGCCATATCAATCTTTTGTTATTTAACATTTTGCATGTTAAATGACTATATTGCATGTTCGTATATGTTTTACAATTCTTATGATTTTCATATTTATATTTTTACATACATGTTACTTATGAAATTATGTATTTTACGGTGTATTTATGCTGGATTTTTTTAATGTTTTGGATACTTTTAATGTTTCCTGTCTAACAATATTCCTGTTTTAAACATATTATGATTTAGAGTATGAATGATCCTTCGCAAAATAAAGAATAATAAAGTTATTTTGCATTTTAAGTTTAAGTTACTAGGTTTTTGATTGCATTCATAAAAATCATTTTGTTAAAATATCATTTTTAACATATCGTGTACCCCGAGATTGTTCCGATGTGAACTTTCAGACCCGAGATGAAAATCCAAGACGAACTCCCAAGTTAGACTCATCTCGTCCGAGATCTCCACCGATACGAGACCGAGTCTATAAAATCTCCGAGATGAAACGCGACCGATATCCGAGATTTAAAACCTTGGGTGGAAGTCTGCCCCGAACCGCGCGGCATATCCAACGACCACAAGTGGTGAATCTAATGTGAGAGGTCTAGATGCATAAACACAAGACATGCTAAGACACAAGGTTAAGCCTAACTTGTGGAGGAAGTCTTCCCGGAACAAACCGGCATATCCAGCACCACAAGCGGTAGGCTTAATGTGGGAAGTATAGCACATTATAACCATAAATGGACATGGTAATGAATTGGAATACTTAACCTAGTTGAAACCATAGGGATTGTATGCACATGTAACTTAAATAGGGGTTATGTTAACTTGTTTAAAATAGTGGGTGGGTTAAGTAAATTTAGGAAGGTGGGTAATGTTTATATATAGGCCCACAAACTTAACCTGTGGGGTTATGCAATCTTTTAGGGCATAACCTGTGGAAAACCTAGTGGGGATGCAAGACAAAGGGGAGAGCTTGCATCATCTTGTGTGTGGGACCCGTTTCAGTCAGTAAAACATACATAGGTGTCAAACGAGTACTCTGGACTAGTTCGGAGTCGGGCATGCTTACTGGGCTGATTGTAAGAGATCCAAAAATGGGAGACGGTGTGGGTGGCGCGTATCGATCGGGTCATTTGCGTGCATGGTCCAGACAGAGGGAGATAAGACACCGTGACACCAGTAGATATGGTTGAGCACATCCGAAAAATGAAGGGTTGCCACTTTAGGGAGTGATACACTCTACTGTGGGCCAACACAAGGTATCTATGGAGTAGCGAGCCGATCGATTAGGGTAGTAGTTAGGGTACATTTAGACTCTGGTAAGTTTAGGAGCGCGTATTATCCTTAGGGGTAACCCCGATATGTTGGGCTGCCTGTTGATTGTACGGGGTTAACACATCTCACTAGAAGTACACCTAAGTCTACTATCTTATATATGTTGGGGATCATCTCATTCTGGTTATACTAGTATCGGGGAACAAAAATAATTAGAGAAGCACAATATACTCTATCATGTTTATTCTGTTTACCTTGTTATACCTGCCTTGTACGATGTTACCTCTCTTATCCATTTTATATGCCTATCATGGTACTTTTACTTATTTTTATGCTTAAAGTAACTAGACTCACCAGAGTTTATGTCTAACCCTTTTCTTTTCTTCTTCTTTCTCTTCCATTCCCCCCTAGGTTCTCAGTGTGGGAATACTCAAGATTGATCAGGACTTTGCTTTCATCTTGCTTGGAGCTACTTAGATGTATGGCTTAAGCTTTTATCTCTCTACTATGGCTATGTTAGGGATTATGCTTTTTTCTACTCGTGTACTCTGATATTTTAAGTACAAGACAGAAATTTCAATGATGTACTGGGTTTTTATGTAGTTTCAAACTTAAGATGTTTTGAACCACGATGTTATGTTTTCTGTTTATTAAAATGTTTTAAATTCCGCTGCTATTTTATATCTATCTTGTAATGTTTCTGTTTCTGTTTACTTATAACGCTTCACGAAACTTAATGCATTCTCTTAATGAGTGACATTGGCAGACGTGGGGTATCACACTTTGTATCAGAGCTGAAGGTTACCAGTTCAGATACAAATTTTTGAAAATTATTTTCAAAAAGGTTTTAAAAATAGCATTTTCCAAAAGAAAAGTCTGTTTTGAAAAACGTTTTCCCCAAGCCATATGTAATATCTTTCGATCCTTTGTCTGAATCCCTTTCCTTTTCTTTTTATCATGTCTAGGGAACCTAATATTCCTGAGGGCATTACAATACCAGGCTAGTTCCATAGGTATCTAGAGGCTACGACGCCTGCCGATGGTCAAGCTGACGTTCCTTCCCCAGCTGCAACCGTCGTTCCTTCTCCTACTCCACCGCGTGCAGATAACTTCTCTAAGATCTACAAAGATATCTATGCTATGGGAGGGAATCCATTCCATAGGACCAAGATGTTCGTAGAGGCAAGGAATTGGCTCAAAGAAACGAAGGATCTTTTTGGAATTTTCGAAGTGGACGATCATAGGAATATTCAGTTAGCCACCTGGCTACCGAAAGATGAAGATTCATTTTGGTGAGAAGTAACGCAAGCAGATCGTCCAGTGGAGAGTTGGGATGATTTTAGACAGAAGTTTGAAATGAAGTTTCTTTCTGAAGATGAGAAAAGCACGCATATGGAAAGGTTCTTGACGCTCAAGCAAGGAGGCATGACTGTTAAAGAGTATGTTAACAAATTCAACCAGCTAGCGAGGTTTGGGTTAGAGCTAGTGGATACTCCGCATAAGAAAACTTTGCGTTTTGTTAAAGGACCAAATGAACCCCTTCATGGGTTAGCTGCATCCCATATTCCAACGGAAGCGACTTTTGAAAGGCTTTTTGATATGGCCTTGATGCATAAGGAAGACAAAAGCGACAAGAAGGAAGTTCAGGTTGAGGAAACACAAAACAAGAAAGTATGGCCCAAGAAAGGACAACAATAACAACAGCAACCGAAGAAGGGCTGAAAGAATGATAGGGCTAAGGATAAGAAGAAGTGCCATAATTGCGGACGCGAGAGGCACTTGGTAAAGGACTGCAAAAGAAGGAAGAATACTTGCTTCAATTATAGAGAGGTTGGACACTTTGCTAAGGAGCGCCCAAAGAAACAGGGACAAGGTTAAAGGCCAGGAGCTTCTAGAGGGAAGATGCATGCTCTCGTGACCAATGCTCCAGATAGAGGTAGGAAAGTTTCTATGGAAGGTTTGATTGCTCTTTCCAATCATCCTATTAGAACTCTTTTTTATTTTGGCGCTACACATTAATTTATATCTAATTTTGTTGTTGAGTCTCTATACCTTAATACTAGTATGGTAGTGGATCCCATTGTTGTCTCAAACCCCTTTGGTGGTTTAGCTCATTTGTCCATGATTTGTCAGGGTTTGATAATATTTGTGTTAGGCGTCGAGTTTGAGTGTGATGCATATGTGCTCGGTTTTATGGGCTATGATTTGATTCTAGGGATGGATTGGCTTGCCATTTATGGGGCCGTTCTGGATTGTGAGAGGAGGGTCGTTAGACTTTTGACTTGCCATGGAAGGACCCTCGAGATTTCTTGTGACCCGCAAGGGTCTTTCATGCTTAGTTTCCTAGAGTCTCTTAATGCATCTATCGATGATCTGCGATATGTGCAGTAGTCCGAGACTATCCTGATGTTTTTGATGAGGTACGGGGCTTCCTCCAAGGCGTGAGATCGTTTTTCGTATATATTTGGGGGACAATGCAAAGCCAGTTGCATTACCTGTGCGCCATATGGATCCAAGGGAAAGGAGGGAGCTTAAGAAGCAAGTAGGGGAGCTACTTGAGAAAGGGTTTATTAGGCGAATCATATCTGAATAGGGTGCTCCAGTGGTATTCGCAACTAAGGCGGATGGTTCGCTTCGCTTATGTGTAGACTATAGGGAGTTGAATAAACTCACTACGAAGAACATGCACCCCACTCCCGAGGATAGATGATCTGTTTGACCAGCTTGTTGGTGCATCAGTATTCTCTCAGTTAGACTTGACCATAGGGTTTCTTCAGTTGAGGGAGGCCGAGGACAGTATAGATAAGACCACTTTTAGGACTCCAGATGGTTTCTTTGAATGGCTGGTTATGCCTTTTGGGTTGACGAATGCACCCACCTATTTTGTTGATCTGATGAGTATGGTGTTTCGGGAGTTTCTAAATAATTTTGTCGTGGTCTTGTTGATGACATCTTGATTTCCTCGAAGAGCGAGGAAGAGCATGCCTTACATATAAGTGAGGTTTTGAAAACTCTTTGTGCTCATCAGCGTAAGGCAAAGTTCTCCAAATGCCATTTTTGGATAAAAGAGGTGAGATTCCTAGAGCACATGGTCTCTAAAGAAGGGATAGCAGTAGATCCCGCAAAGGTGGTTGCAGTTCAGGATTGGCAGATCCCAAAGAATACAAAAGAGGTGAGAAGTTTTTTGGGGTTAGCAGGCTATTATAGAAAGTTCATTAAGGACTTCGCAAAGATATCAGCCCCACTCACCAGGCTAACGAAGAAGAATTTAGTTTTTTCATGGGATATAGATTATGATGTTGCTTTCCAGCGATTGAAGAGGGGTCTAACAACAGCCTTAGTCTTGACCTTTCCTAATGGGAATAAAGTGTTTACAGTATACACTGACGCATGTGGTACAGGGCTAGGTGCGGTTTTGATGCAAGAAGGAAGGGTTGTATTTTATGGAAGAAGACAGCTAAGTGTTCATGAAAAGAACTACCCTACCCACGACTTAAAGCTAGCTGCCATAGTATTCGCACTTAAGATGCGACGTCATTATTTGCTTGGAGAGAAGTTCGAGTTGTACACCGATCATAAATCTCTCAAATACTTTTTGCCGCAAAAGGATCTTAATTTGAGGCAGCGAAGGTGGATGGAGTTCCTAGCATCCTATAACTTTGAGATTGCTTATACCCTGGGAAGGGTAATATGGTGGCAGACGCACTGAGTAGGCAGAGGATGACCTTATGTCCTTTGTTTGCGGAAAGGAAAACCTTGGAGTTTATATCGACTTTTGACTTTAGACCCTCCACCGAATTTTTACCTGGCTTATTTGCATCACTGGAGGTGCGGCCTACTCTTATGGATCAAATAGGAGCTTTGCAGCGAAAGGATCCATAGATTTCAGACATCTTGGATAGGCTCAGTAAAGGGGAGACTTCTAATCACCTCAGTAGATATTACATAGATGATAAAGGGTAGTTATGACGAGATGGAAGGCTTTGTGTTCCCCGAAATGGAAGTTTATTGAAGACAGTCCTAGAAGAAGCCCTCCATTCTAAGATGACTATTCATCCAGATGGAGATAAGATGTATAAGGATATGAAGAGGGTTTCCTTTTAGACTGGGATGAAGAAAGATATGGCGGAGTTTGTTTCTCAATGTTTGATTTGCCAGCATGTTAAAGCTGAGCAAAAGAAGCCCAGCGGTTTACTTTATTCTTTGGAGGTTCCACAGTGGAAGTGGGAGAGCATCTCTATGGATTTCGTAGATGGTTTTCCAAGACCGAAGAAAGTTGACACCAGTATTTGGGTTGTAGTATATAGACTTACAAAGAGTGCTCATTTCATTCCAGTTAAGAGCAAGAGGACGGCAGCATAGTTGGCAGCAGTTTATGCTCGTGAGATAGTCCGTCTTCAAGAGATAACTTCCGGCATCGTAAGTGATCGTGACCCCATCTTCACCAATGAGTTTTGGAGGAGCTTGCAAGAAGAATTAGGTACACAGTTGTGTTTGAGCACCGCTTATCACCCTCAGGCAGATGTATAGACGGAAAGGGTGAACATAGTTCTTGAGGATCTTTTAAGGCTATGTATCCTAGACTTCAGAGGGATTTGGGAAGAGCATCTTCCTTTAGTAGAGTTCGCCTACAATAACAGTTATCAAGCTAACATTGGCATGGCACCCTTTGAAGAATTATATGGATGACCCTGTAGATTACCGACTTGTTGGTGGGAATCTGCAGAAAGACTACTACTTGGACCAGATATAGTTAGAGAAATGTCCGAGAAGATTGATCTTATTAGATGGGGAATGAAGACCGCTCAAGATAGGCAGAAGTCCTACGCAGACAGGAGAAGGACTGACATTGAGTTACAAGTAGGAGACATGGTTTTTGTTAAGGTATCACCATTAAGAAATGTGGTTTGCTTTGGATTTGAAGGGAAACTGGTACCAAGATTCGTAGGACCATTTTCCATAACAGAAAGGATTGGCCAAATGGCTTATAGAGTAAAACTACCAGAGAGACTATCTGACGTTCATGATGTTTTCCACATTTCTCATTTGCGGAAGTGCTTGCATGATACTGCAGAAGTAGTTGAGCTGAATATATTGGAGGAAGTAGCGGTGGAATGGGAGGCGACAGTTAGGCGAGTTCCTACCCATATTCTTGGATCATAAGTTAAAAATCTACGCAATAGAGAAGTCAAGTTGATGAAAGTTCAGTGAGGAGATAACCCGGAGGATGCAACTTGGGAGACCGAAGACAAGATTCGCACTTCGTACCCTTTTCTTTTCGAGCGTATATTCTTAACTTCCTTTCCAAAGCTTTTATGCTTATTTATATCATTTAAAGTATATACCATCGATCAAATCTTCGACCTTTAGGTAGGAATCCCATGGATGCAAACATGTATTTGAGACATGTTATGTTTGATGGATGCAAGTGTTTGCCAGTGGTTGCTCGCGGATGCATATACACACACATTAGGTACTAGACTGGCTCAATCACTCTCATACTGCATATGAATGTGTGTACATTTTTTTCTTCTAATGGATGAAATTGAATGTATCATCATATGGTTGTCGCATTTGGACGGATGATTGTGGACACATATTGAACTTACATGTTTTTAAAAGGATTGTTGCATACATGTAGGATTCATGACACTAACAAACATTGCATTAAGGAGGTCAACTGAATCAGTAGACCACCTGATCTTCACATTAGTATAAGGACATGTACATACACCTTTGCATATGTTCATATAAGCATTAGAAGTCTTTAAGAACAATGGATGCTCGTGATTGTTGGACGAGTAGATGGGTGATGGATGGTAGGATATACATTCTTCTTAACTTGGAGATTTCAGGGAGAAATCCTTTGAGTAGGGGAGAATGTATGTGACAACCCGGATCTCGACAGACCGATTTGTTTTTTCAAAAACCCAATCCATCGAAACTCGGGTTGGTTTGCTCTGGTATCCTACAGAAAAAGACAGAGACATAAAACATGTCAGAGTTCAGAAAACATCTCATAGCGGAAGAAACAAAATATAATATAATCAAAACCTAGCTTTACCATAATAATAATACTGCCTAGCTAGTATCCAAGCTATAACATCTCTGTCTCAAGCCTAACCTGCAACTGTATTATTGGGGGAGGGGGGCAGAACATAAGTTCTGTGTGAATGAATTTAAAGTACACACTTTGGATAATCCTACATATACCGTTTAGTTATATTTTATTATTTATTAGGTTATTGGTGTCAACAACGCTCCACGCTTACACACACTCGTTGTACCCATCTACTCCCTAGTAGATTAACCTAATATAATGTATATGTAGCTACCCCCAAATTAAGGTACAACCCATGGTACCCCACTCGCACGGCCCTCACCGTATCATCGTAGGAATATACGCAGTCCCTCATCCTATATCTGAGTGACATACTAATCTCTGTGTATAACGACGCTACATCTGCATGGAACCACTATATCTACATTACATAGGCGTAATGACTACCATCATCGAATAATGCCCTTTATTCTACGATACACCACCCAGAGCAGACATGTGTGTACCTAGACTTTCCTACGTACATATCGCCAAACGTATTTGATGCCTAACCCAAACACCTATCATGTGTGCGTGCCCGAGTTCTGTGGCAGGGCTACACACGGAACTCGGTCGGTGCAGGCCCGCCTTTAAGAGTCTCTCACACAAATATCCCTAGGGTATGTTTTTATATGGTGGCTATGGCCCCACCTCGGCCCCTCCCTTAACTAGTAAAAACTATAAGAGCTAAGCGACAAGCCCCTAAACAAACAATCTAAACATCCATATGGCATCTACCCTCAGCCACCGCCTCGATAGTGAAAGGCCGATAGCCTCTTGGGTTTAGCTCTAGTCTTTCTGCATCTCTCTGGCTGCCGATGACAGGTTCTCGACGACCTATACAATCTTTGTTGGTCCTGACCCTCCGCCTCCGAAGTGAGGCAGCCGCCGAGCTACCTTAATGTCACCATGTCACAGCATTCTGACTGCCCCTTACTTGTGCAGTCAAGGCCCACGCACCTAATAGTTACGCGCAAATCCAGCCTTTGTAATCCTAGCCCGAAGATAAACCACCACAGAGGCCTATCAGGAGCACCTTTAATGCCTCAGGAAGCCGCGTGCTTCCCCTTCCAGTCTGTTGGAGCTAACAAACTAATCGTATGTACGTGTGATCCCCTCGTGCCTTATGACACCATGATGATCTACCCCGTTTGGTAATTCATCCTCTAGCATACGGACCGTCCCAAGCGCCTCAGTTTACTATGTCATTAGATCTTAAGTCTAATCACCAATTACACGCTTGCTCCACCTTGACAGATTTCCTGTTAACATGGTTGTTCCCATTTTCCCTTGACTTCTTATTCAAGTTACCAAGTTTCTCTTGCTTGTGAACCTCATTCATAACTTAATTCATTTAAGTTCATTAATAAGACCACAACATGTTATTCTCTCTATTGTAATTCAATATTTATAATTCATTCTCTTTACATTATCCTTTGTCCCATCAATTGGTTGCAATAACATGTTCTACTTAATTTATAGTTAAGTGCATTTCAATTTACATGTTTTCTATTAACATGTCATTCAACTCTTATGATTAAATACAACTTACTAATCTCCATAAGTTTAACTTCTTATTTCTCATTTAATCATAATATCGTCTTACACCGTCATTACATTTTGTCATAATTTACTTGTTAACTTAGTTTTCTTAACTAAGGTTTACTAATAAGTTTTTCTTTTCATTCATATAACTTATGTTATCCTCATTTGTAGATTTATTCTTATTCTAACTAATTACTTAATCTTCAATTAAGTACAACTTTATTACATAAGTTATTTCATCTTCCCCTATCGTTCGTTATAACTTACCTTATTACATAAGTTATAATTCCCATTTGTCCCTTGGAAAGCCTACCTATTATCTTTCCTTTTCTTATTCAAGTTCATTCATAATAGTTTATTATCATTCCCCATTTGGTATTAATTAAGAATAACTTAATCCTTCCCACTTCTTTAACACGTTTACTTAACCCCTACACAATTGAATTGGTTCGTAACACCACTACAGATTTAATTAGGTTAAGTATTCTAATTTAACGAATTATCATTGCTACCCAGCCCTTTGTTATTCTCATGTCTTACCACATGCCTTATCTTGGTTAAGTGCTTATTATTTATGTTGTACATTCTACCTATGTAATCCATGTTATCCATGTCACCCACTTAACCCTTTTATTATTACCATGTCTCCCCACATGTCTTCACTTGGTTAAGTGTTCATTAATTCATTATAACTGTAATCTTGCAAGACCTCCCACATTAAATTACCGTTTGCGGTTGTTGGATATGCCGGACGGTTCAAGGCAGGCTTATACCGCAGTCTGAATCTAACCTCATGTCTTTGTATTATTACAAATCTAGTTTCTGCCTTTGACCTCTCACATTAGATTACCAAATTGCAGTTGCTGGATATGCCAGGTGGCTCCGGGCAGGCTTATACCGCAATCTGAATCTAACCTCATGTCTTAGGCGTTTATTTTCACTTTCTTGATTCAAGTCCCAATTCCAAAATCTTAGATTATAATATATTCCAATTACTCATAATTTCCAATCTAAATTATGTTTATAATTTTAATCCAAATTATGCCTATAATCCCATGTATACAAGTTATATCGAATTATGCCCAAATCAATTTTCGTTCATTGTTATTAACAATTTATGCCAAACCTCATGTATACAAGTTATACTCAATTATGCCCAAACCAACTTATGCCAAATCTCATGTATACAAGTTATATTCAATTATGCCCAATCCATAGTCATCAACAATTTATGCCAAATCTCATTTTATTACATATTTCCCAACTTTTCCCAATTCAACTTATAATCCCAATTTACATTCATAGTTCCAATTTGATTCATATACCCATAGTTATATTTATAATTCCAATCAAAGTTATTCCCAAAACCCCATTACCTCCCAATCATATTTAATACCCAAATCAACCCTTTCCCTTTTATTCTAAATATCGTTCAATTGCATAAATACACAATAGACATAGGCTCGAAGATAGCCTAACTATAAAAATAAAAATGGAAGAATAAAAGGAGGAAACCCAACGTAGGCATAAAATAACTGATCATAATTAAGCATATGATAACACTATTAGGCATAGGTGAACTTTATCAGATTAGATCTTTCATAGGTTTATTATGTGTGTAAATGGGGAATGGCAATCGATGATCCATTATTATAAAAAAAATGTATTTTAAATCCACTCACTTGTATGTTCTTCAATTCTAGATCTGATCCATGTGTAACAACCCGGAAAATCAGAACCAATTTAAAATTTTAATTTTGGCAATTTTAATGAATTTTTAATATTTAAAATGAATTATTTTAAATAATAACGACAAGAAATTTATTTTGAATAGAATTAGGACGTATAAATTTATTTAAATCGAATTTATAATATAAATATTTATTTTAATTATAAAAGGAAATGAAAATAGCGCGGTAGTTTGAAAATTCGATTTCAAATTTTAAATGTACATACAGGATTCAAAACAAACCGGATTTTAGTGAATCCAAAAATATTAGAATCTATTTGAAAATTTCTTTCCAACGAATCCGAAAAGTTGAAATTTTGTAGCGGTAATAAAAAGTTATGCCCATTTGAAAATTCAGAATAGTCGCAATGGAAATATAGCCCTTAAAAATAGCCATTTTGCAAATGACCTCTGTTTTCGACGAAACCACTTTGGTTAGATCTGGAATGTCAATTAATTGCTAGATTCCAAATTCCATAATTTTTGGAGTTGATTTGTGAGCGTGGAAAAGGAAAACGTGTTTTGACAATTTCAGTCAATTTGGGTCGACGTAAAAATGACCATTTTTCAAATGGTCTCCAAATTCGACGAAATTAGTTTTGTTAGGACCGTATCGTCAAAACATAGCCAGATTTATTTTTCTGGAATTTTTGGAGTCAGTATATGGCCCCAGTAAATTTAAATGTATGATTAAAATAAAATATAAATCAATATTTTTATATTATTTTAATTTGAAAAATACTAGTTTATCGTGACAAACTCCGAACCCAACCCAACGACTGTCGCCCCTAGCTAATTACCCCTATTACAAACACAATGGGATAGGTTTTGTAAGCCAATTTGACTGTTTCGATCAGTTTTCCTTTAAATTAGAATATAAATCAAAATATAAATTAAACTTAACCCTAATTCGCTGCTCATAAAATTTCCGTCGTCGGTCCTCAAAAGCGAAGGCGGTTTTTGTTCAAAACTTCCCTTAAAATTTTCACCCAATCCATGAATCATGGCACCGATTTCAAAACATGAAATCAAAGAGCGAAGATAGCTCTCTCCATCCCAACCCGAAGCATCTTCTCTCGTGGTGTATTAAGTGAGAATTTCGAGCTCAAAGGGCTCGACTTCAAGCCAGTTTTTTAGGGACGTTGGAGCTCCGAGTGACGAGCCACTCCGGCAGCGGGGAGGCGCCACCATGATGCTTCGATTGGTGGGGGATGATCAGGGTACAACGGTTTCAAGTGGTGGAAAACGCAAACCCTAGCTCTGGACAATGGGTTCTAACAGCGTCCAGGAGTTTTGTAGGGGGAGAAAGGTTTATATTTTAATTAATTACTTTGCTAATTAATTTAAAATGCCATTACTGTTTAAAGTTTTGTAACTTTCTCATACGAGGTCCGTTTTACAAACCGTCAGTTGCGTTGGAATCTTGACAGCAAGCACTACGCACTGGAAATGACTAAAGCTTAAATAGAGCAGATTAGAAATTCAGGCAAATTAAAATCCAAACTGCTCAGAAATTCAGAAATAAAAACTGACTGAGTGGATCCCAATGTGAGAACTTCTCACTATAACTTCTTGTACAGTAATTTATTTTATAACTGCATATATGATCTGATCCCCGTCGTCCATAGACCATGGACGACTTGTTTGATTTTATTGTGATGTAGAAATTGATTGTGATTGTGTTGTGAAATGGTGAATAAACTATTCATGTGATGAATAAAATATTGGAATAATAAAAATATCATTTTCATTGTATAAATGAACTGTATAAAATATCATAATATCCATGTATGGAATAAAATATTTGAATAATAAAAATATCATTTTTATTGTATATACGAACTGTGTGAAATAGTTATGTATTGAAATAAATATTCATAAACAAATCGGATGATTTGTTTATGTACACTCATTCATCTGATACTGATTAGGACGATAAATTTTACACATCGCCCAACTGCACAAATAATAACCAGTAATTGTTGTTTGAAAACCCCACATGGGTATTAGGATGATATTTGACATACACTGATCCAAATGATTAGTGGTATGTCAATCGATGGGTTGACAGGCTATGATGAGCATTATTGATTTATTTTTAGTGTTTATGCAGTTGTGTAATGCACTCTGGATGATGGTTGACTGTGTTTGATTATTGTTGTGTACATGTGTGTATGAAATCCATATAAATAAAATTATATGGTAATTGATTGTGTCCGATTCCAGTTTAAAATTAACGAATATTTTAAAATAATTTTCAGTGAATATTGAAATGTAAGCCTTGTTAAGTACTTAAACGCCATTTTAACACGAACGGGAATTTTGTCGATTTTATTCATTTTATAATGAATATCGAAAAGTGATTTCAAAATTTGATATTTTGAAAATATTATCATTTTAATATTAAAATGATATGGAATATTCAAATTTGATTTGAAATTTGAAATGAAATTGAAATCGTTTTAAAATGAATTTAAAACGAATTTATTAAGGAATATTCAAATTTGACTTGAAATTTGAAATGAAATTGAAATCGTTTTAAAATGAATTTAAAATGAATTTATTAAGGAATATTAAATTTTGGTTTGAAATTTGAAATGAAATTGAAACCATTTTAAAATGAATTTAAAATGAATTTATTAAGGAATATTCAAATTTGATTTGAAATTTGAAATGAAATTGAAATCGTTTTAAAATGAATTTAAAATGAATTTACTGAGGAATATTCAAATTTGATTTGAAATGAAATTGAAATCATTTTAAAATGAATTTAAAATGAATTTATTAAGGAGTATTCAAATTTGATTTGAAATGAAATTGAAATCGTTTTAAAATGAATTTAAAACGAATTTATTAAGGAATATTCAAATTTGATTTGAAATTTGAAATGAAATTTAAATTGTTTTAAAATGATTTAAAACGAATTTATTAAGGAATATTTAAATTTGACATGAAATTTGAAATGAAATTGAACTAGTTTTAAAGTGAATTTATTACGAATTTATTAAGGATTATTCAAATTTGATTTGAAATTTGAAATGAAGTTGAAATCGTTTTGAAAACTAATTTGAAAAGAATTTATAAAATACGTTTTAAATGGAAATCGACGAAATATATATTATATATATAATATAATGGCCTGAATAGAACGTGTCGCGCCGCGACAGTTCGCGAATTTCAACCATTGACTTCGAATGGACATTACGGGAGATCCGACCGTCGGATTCTCCTAAAACCGGAACAATTAGGATAGTATCGGGAAGAGCTTTCCAAGAATGTAATAGATTTGAAATCTAACTATTGGATTTGGAATTATGTCCAAATAAAATTTGGAAAAGGTCGATGTAAGTGCAGTTCGATGGACGTTTATGGAAATCGACTGTACGGGCCTGGATAAAATTATTAAAATTATCAATAATTTGTGTAAAATCATAATAAATGATGTGGAAAAAATTGGGATGAAAAATTCCGTATTTGAAAAGATAAAAATATATTTTTATTGGAATGAACTAGAATTATAATCCAATATTTTTAAATAAACTGGATTTGAAATGGTTTTAAAAATAACTAGAATTTCCAATATATAAATTGGAACAGATTTGAGTTGAAATTATCTTCGGAATATTTCGATATTGGATTCTGTGATTATACAGACATTATGGAGGAATTTGGAAGATATATATATCGTTATTCCAATACGATGTTTGTTGAGTTCATAATTTGATACTGAATATGAGCCGATATATTTTCTATTCAGAGCCTTGTATTTAATATCAAATGGGATTTTGGGTTTGTTGTGAATGGTGTCTTCACTAACACTATTCTTAAACCCAGTTGAGAAAAGATTTAATCTTTTTATTAAGATTTAATGAAATTTATCAATTAATTAACATTTAATTGGAATTGAATTGAAATTGGTTTTTGGGGTTTATCGTGAACGGTGTTTTAGATAACAATTGTTCTTTAACCAGATCAACAATGGAATGAGATTTTGGGTTTTTCGTGAATGGTATCTTTAATAATACTGTTCTTAAACCCAATGGAGTTAAGGAAATTAGAAACTAATTGGAGATTAGCTAAGTTGAATGGTTTCTTGGGTATTGATCTGATGTTGGTTTCGGCCTTCGTGATTAATACTTAGGGAATCGTTCTCTTACTAATTTCCGGTTAGAGACTGATGGAATGGTGTCTTCATTAACACTGTTCTAAAACCCATGTGAAAAGAATAAGTCTTTTAACTAAGATTTAAAGAAGAATTACTAGTTAACTAACATTTAATTGGAATTGAAATGGAATGTGAATTGGGTTTATTGTGGATGTGTTTTCAACGAAATTCGTTCTTTAACCTGATTCACAGTGAAATATGATTTGGAATTTATAAATCTTTTAATTAAGATTTAGGGGAAATTTCCAAAGAAAAGTTTTCGAGTTTAATAAAATTAATTGGAATGGAATGGATTCAGTAATACTCGAAGTGAACTTCTGTCGAGGAAGACTGTTACTATATATGGAATTTAAAAGGCTTTGCCGTTATTCCATTTATATAATCAGTTGGATATGGAAGTTCATATCGATTATATATATTGATCCTGTATTCCGTGAAGATTCCATTGTTAATGGAATGTGATTTTGGGTTTATCGTGAGCTGTGTTTTAAAGGACATTAGTTCTTAACCCAGTTAAAGATAAGATTTATTTCTTAACTTTGAATAATCATTAAGTAATGATTTTTGGGAATTAAAACTGAATTAGAGTTTTAATGAATTTTAAATATAATAAAAAGTGAATTTGGTAACTAAAATTATCAAATTCGAGAAATGATCAAGAATGGAGTACCACCAGTTTTGCTCCAGGCGATAGTTAAATCTTTGATTAGATTTGAATGTGAAATGGTAATTGAATTTACCAATAACACCGTGGTGTTAGATATGAAGTATTACCAGTTTTGCTTCATGGGACGAATAGGTTAGGATTAGGGAATAAAATAAATGATTACATCGGTAAGGATCGCTAATCCCGACTAGTTTGGAAAACCTTAATATTGTTTGAAATGATATCCAAAGGAAGATTAAAGAATAAATTTTAAAGAATTTACCTTTGATAAAATTAATGGAAACCTTTCCCAAAGTATAAGAATATTTGAATAAAAGAATATTCTGAAGTGAAATGAGGCGTATGTTGTGTTTGTGTAGCACTTGTTTATTATATACGCGAATTATTCGGAAAGACCGGGTTTATCCCATTTTGAATAACTGAATCGGCGATGAGTCAACGATGAAGATGGTGGTTGAAGACCGGAGGTCTTCACATCGTTTGGATGATTATTGATGTCTTGATTGGTCTGTACACCCAAGACAAGGTAATAAGTTGTGATCGTCCAGGAACGACCGAATATGCGAGTACCTGACATATGGAACGAGGAAAAAAGTGCCTCCGGTTTCATTCAGACCCGGAAAGAACTTGTAAATGGATGAGTGTCTAACATCGGATTTCATTCTGTGTGATTGATTGACGTCGGTTGCATAGCATGAATTGCCTGTGTGGCATGCTGAGATGCAAATGATCAAGGATTCTGTTGAAAAGCAGAGTCTTGTGGTTGATGATCAAAGCATAGCTTTAATATAGCGCCGCTTTGTGTATAGCGTTAATTCGCGAGCCTCACAACCCGGTGTGAACTAGAAACGGGAGAGGACATCAGGGAGGACACACGTTTCCTTCTAGCTACAAATTTAAACAAACATTTCAATTTACCGAGGCCATATACTGACTCCAAAAATTTCAGAAAAATAAATATGGCTATGTTTTGACGATACGGTACTAACAAAACTAATTTCATCGAATTTAGAGATCGTTTGAAAAATGGTCATTTTCTGGTCGATCCAAATTGACTGAAATTGTCAAAACACGTTTTCCTTTGCCATGCTCACAAATCAACTCCAAAGTTTGTGGAATTTGGAATATAGCAAATAATTGACATTCCTGATCCAACCAAAGTGGTTTCGTAGAAAATGGAGGCCATTTGCAAAATGGCTATTTTTAAGGGCTATATTTCCATAGCTAGTATTCTGAATTTTGAATTGGGCATAACTTTTTAATACCGCTATGAAATTTCAAATTTTCGGATTCGTTGGAAAGGAATTTTCAAATAGATTCTAATATTTTTTGTTTTCACTAAAATCCGGTTTGTTCTGAATCCTGTACATTCATTTGAAATTTGAAATCGAATTTTCAAACTACTGCGCTATTTTCAATTCCTTTTACAATTAAAATAAATATTTATATTCTAACTTCGATTTAAATAAATTTATACATTATAATTCTGTTTAAAATAAATTTCTTGTCGTTATTATTTAAAATAATTCATTTTAAATATTAAAAATTCATTAAAATTGCCAAAATAAAAATTTTAAATTGGTTCTGATTTTCCGGGTTATTAGACCAAGGCTTTCACCCTTTTTGCGCTGCGTAGATCTAGGCATCTGAATTCTTCTCCTTCATTGTAGCCATGATTCTCTAAAAGAATTCCTTTCTGGTTTGTATAGATGCCTCTTTTTTTGAATGTATACATATATACTTGTATTTTCTTGAAGAAAATATTTAAGAGAGAGAGGGAGAGAGCGAAATGGAGGCTAGGTTTTTATTTTTGAAAAAAGAAATTATGTCAAACCAAGGCTGTATTTATAGGATTTTGTGTGTGTTTCGGACCACTAGATTAAGTTTTCCAGAAACTTCCGCTACTAAATTATAAATGCCCTCTTTTATTTGTTAAAGAACATTAATGAAGATTTATTTAGCAAAACCATTCCTTAGTTTACACCTTAGTCGTATAAAATTTGTTTCCCTTTATCTTTTATTTAAACAAGGCAACCATTTATTTTTCTCTACCTTTTTAACATAAATATTATTTATTTATGCTTACACTCATGTTCTTATCAAATATGGTATCCAACTATGCCTTTATTTTTTAATTGTAGGAAAATATTGTATGTGTTAACTATTTTACTAAAGAGAATTTAATATCTTTTCATTTTTTCCTTCTCATAGCCATTATTGATGACTATTTATTTATTGTTTTTCTATTCATGTCATATTTGAAACGCCTAAATGCATTTACTACATGTACTCTCTTTTTCCATATTTAATGTAACCGTTATATTATCCCTAAATATGACGTTAATGTCTTTAATTTACCAATTTCATTTCTTACCATTAAAACAGATTCCCCTAATCTCAAATTAGTGTTGCCTCTTATATATATATACACACACACACAGACACTTATATATAATATCAAATACTTAACATTTAGTCAACCTCAACTTAATTTGTTAATGTCATAAATATGCATTTTTTTAATTTAAATATTTGCTATAAATAATCACATGTGCATGCATCTAGTCTCCAAGCATTTAAATCGAGCAATGTTCATACTAAAAAAAACATGCCACGTTTATTTCAACCTCTGTCGGTTCCAAAAAGAGTACTTAATGCTTTCTTTTCAAATACATTCATCCTTTTAATTGCATAATAATTTCTATAATGGACGCGCATATGAATTTATTTCCATTCACCCCTTTTAACGTGCATTCCTTATTGTACATTACTTTTTTTCCTTACTTATGTCAATGCATAATATATATATATATATATATATATATATATATATATATTAACCTACGCGTATATAAACTTCTGTGGCTTACAATTCTTTATACGTTATCCGTTTTGCACAAACTTGGTGTCCATCTGAACCAGAATTTTGAGGCGAACGCAATGATGACGTCGGTTTTACTTAATTCCTGATATTTAAATTAAGCATCTTTATTTTATTATCTTTTTCTGTTACATACATTGTTATCGTATAAATTTTTCTTCTCTTCGACGTATGTATTAATCTAAACTGCATATCACCATTATTTATTTATCCATGCATATAAATATATTTAATTACATTAAAAATGCGGGGTGTTACAATGTAGCACCTCGTAATTTTAACAACACTAAAGATGATAAATTAAAGGATAATTAATTTAATAATATGAATTAAGTGAAATGGACTACGCCATTGCGTTTATCTCGGAATTCTAGACAAAATAGACACCTGGTTTGCGTAAAATGGACACCGTATGAGGAAGTTATTATGGTTTGAAGTTCGTATACGCGTAAGAAGAATATATATATATATATATATAATTAATTAAATACAAAAACCAAAAATCAGTTTGAAATTCAAAATTGATTTGAAAAATACTTCAGAGATACTTTCTTTGGGAAAGCGGCAAAATCCCACTCAGGGGTGTCGACCCCTCAACGGGAGTGTTTACCCCTGGGTCGACACCATAAGGGGGTGTCGACCCATGGGTTGACCCCATGGGGAGTCGACCCTTTTGCGGTAGATCTATCAGATTAGGCTTTTGGGGTCGGCTATAAATATGACATCATTTCTCATAATTTTGCATACCAAAAATAATGGAGAACTAGATGCTGCCTCTGCCCAGATTAAATCAAATCTTTTTTCTTCTACAATGAAGTTATTCAGGCTTAGAGATCTATGATTCAACGTCAGCAATTACTTTTCTATTTTTCTAGATCCAAACAATGTGAGTCTATGTTAATTTTAGATCTAAATAATTAAGAAGTTAATCTTAACCTGACTATAACTTGGATCTATGCCTGTGACTACTTTAATCATATCAGATCTGCTATAACCTATGCATCTATGATATTCTGACAAGAATATGACTTAGATCTTGACCTTTATCATGTCGGACATGCCATTTTTGTAGATCTAGTCCATTATTTAGATCACATCGTGCTATTACCATTATGTTTGTGGCTAAATCAGACCTGCATAGTTATTTACCTAATTCATTAGATCTTATCATTCATGTTATGATATCCCTATTACATTATAATTAGTTCTATTGTCACATGTTCATCAGATCTGTTCCTATATGCTTATCTTATCATTATGCCACTGTATGTTTATGCCAGTACATGTCAACCTTGTTAGTATGATCATTTCTGTCATCTTCCCTTCATCCTTTTCCTTTTTTTTATAGCCAGGCTACTTTCGAGCCTAGGCATACTGCTAAAATATGCAAATGTGTTAAAATGGGAACGAGGGAAAAAACGGTATAATTTGTTGTATAATTTGTAATTGGAAATTTGCGCATAACTTGAATGAAAATATGAATTTGGGGCATATGGTTCATTATGAACATGACTTGGGAAAGGGGCATGAAAACCTATAACGACATAGGAATAATTGGTTAATAATTGGAGTGCCTAGGGTTACAGTAATTAGAAACTGTAACCGCATCTAGACATGAAGTTAGATAACACTTATGGTGGAAGTCTGCCCGGAACCGCCCGGCATATCCAACGACCACAAGTGGTGAATCAAATGTGAGAGGTCTAGATGCATAAACAGAAGACGTGCTAAGACACGAGGTTAGGCCCAACTTGTGGAAGAAATTTGCCCGGAACCGACCAGCATATCCAGCATCGACAAGTGGTAAGCTTAATGTGGGTGGTTTAGCAAATTATAACCCTAAATGGACTTGGTAATGAATTGGAATACTTAACCTAGTTGAATCCATAGAGATTGTATGAACATGTAACTTGAATAGGTGTTAAGTTAGCTTGCTTGAAACAGTGGGTGGGTAATATTTATATATAGGCCCACAAACTTAACCTATGGGGTTATGCAATCTTCTAAGGCATAACTTGTGGAAAACCAAGTGGGGATACAAGACAAAGGGGGGAGCCTGCATCATCTTGTGTGTGGGACCCGTTTCAGTCTGCAACCCATATATAGGTATCAAATGAGTACTCCAAACTAGGTCAGAGTCAGGGCATGGTTACTGGGCTGATTGTAAGAGATCCAAAAGTGGGAGACGGTGTGGGTGGAGTGTACCGACCGGGTCATGTGCGTGCATGGTCCAGACATAGGGAGATAAGACGTCGTGACACCAGTAGATATGGTTGTGCATATCCAGAAAACGAAGGGTTGCCACTTTAGGGAGTGATGCACCCTACTGTGGGGCCAACACATGGTATCTATAGAGTAGGGAGCCAATCAATTAGGGTAGCATTTAATGTACATTTGGACTCTAGTAAGTTTAGGAGCCCGTTATTATCCTTAGGGGTAACCCCCATATGTTGGGCTTCCTGTTGCTTGTATGGGATTAACACCTCTCACCTGAAGTATGCCTAAGTCTACCATCTTATATATGTTGGGGATCATCTCATTCTGGTTATACTAGTATCGGTGCAGAGAAATAATTAGAGAAGCGTAATATACTCTATCATGTTTACCTTGTCATACCTGCCTTTTATGATGTTACCTCTCTTATCCATTTTGTATGCCTATTATGATTCTTTTACTCATTTTTATGCTAAAAGTAACTAGACTCGCCAAACTTTATGTCTGACCCTTTTTGTTTCCTTTTCTTTCTCTCCTGTTCCCCCCAGGTTCTCAGGGTAGGAATACTCAAGCTTGATTAGGACTTTGCTTTCATCTTGGTTAGAGTTACTTAGATGTATGGCTTGAGCATTTATCTCTCTACTATGGCTATGTTATGGGGATTATGCTTCTTTTACTCATGTACTCTAATGTTTTAAGTACAAGATAGAAATTTCAATGATGTACTGGGTTTTTATGTAGTTTCAGACTTACGATGTTTTGAACCACCATGTTATTTTTTTTGTTTAATAAAAAGTTTTAAATTATGCTACTATTTTATATCTATCTTGTAATGTTTCTGTTTCTGTTTACCTATAACGCTTCACGAAACTTAATGCATTCTCTTAATGAGTGACATTAATGGACATGGGGTGTCATATACCCTTTATAATAAATAATTCAACCATTCATCCATGGAAACCAGAACACCCGTTCTATCATGGTAAAGCACTCATAACATCCAAATTATATATATATATATATCTCATGTAAGCCATCCTAATCGAATTCAACGCCCCTCAAGCACAAGCCCCAGAGGCCTAAACCAATATCATACAAGCACTACAGGAACATCTCCTTCGACGTTGGACAACCTACATAAGATGGTACAAATAGAACAACCAATCATCCATGATGGACTCTGGCTATCACTGCCAATCCTTCTTTGAAACCATCATTAATCGTATGATGGCCAATCTTGCCATATGTTAAGGGTAAAGGATAGCCCCAGTTCTTGCATAAACTCCATATGTCTAACCTTGACAACTAGGCCTTTCTACAAGACCCGGGGTACTCAACCTACATCTAGTTATTTAGATATCTCTAGTGTAACCCTGCTTCGAGCTTTCTAGAACTTACGACAATGATAATCTCTCAGCTTTGCATCTCTAGTCATCCATCCCGATGAATTTTAATAGCTCAAGCCACCATCTCAAGCAACCATTATTCACCAACTCATGACCTTTGAGTTGTCATCTCATTCGTTGTTCTACACTGATCAACGAGCACCTTACAACACTCACAAAGACACTCTCTTCAGGTTTACATCTAATCAACACCTTTTGCCCTTCCACATACCCGACCCTCACCTCTAGCTTCTATCAATTCACCCTTGCCGCATACGTCTTGAGCCAATCCATGCCCAAGATGATCCTAATCCCAGCGAAGTTAAGAACAAAGTAATCACACACAAAAGAGCAACCATGACTCGAAAGCACTAGACCATGACAAATCATGCACAAACTGGATGAACCCCCAACTAGATTAGTCATGATCAATGGTCTATCAGAAAACTTGGGTTCCAAACCCAAACGACACACAAGCTCATTACAAATGAATGAATGTGATGCTCCTGTATCAAAAAGCACACGAGCTGAAACACCATTAACAAAAAGAGTACCTTGATCCACGATACCATTTTCCTCTGCAGTAGGAGCTCCCAAAGAAGTTGGCACGGCTTCCAAAGCATATGCCTTCACAACCTGCTTTCCCTTAGCTGATTCTGGACAATCTTCTTCTTATGCCCAGGCCTTCCACACTTGAAACACTTCTTCTTAACTTTGGGATTCTTTCCTTCACTAGCAAAATGGCCTTTCTGTTGGCAGCTAAAGCAAACCACCTCACTCTTAAGCTTCTTTTGGCCATCATTTCCTTTCTGCTATTGCTGCTTCCTCTTCTTATTATTTCCGCCTTGCTGTGGTTTGTGAACTTCTTTGGTTGCATCGACAACATTTTTTTCCTTAGGAAACAAACACTCATGACGAATAGCTTTTTCCACGATCTTCTCGAATGAATCATCAAGATGATCTACCAATGGCCTTCCAGTATAGGTATCCAGACCCATCTCGTTCTTCTGATAAAGTGTATCAATATATGAACGAGCATATCTGGACAAGGCTTCAAAATCAGAAATATAATTAAGTATTGATCTGCCATTCTTCTTTAATTCTACGAACTTCCTGATGAGGATGGACTTCTGACCAGTGGATATAAACTTTGCTTCAAACTTAGCTTGGAATTGCTCCTATGAAATATCCTCTTCTGGATCTCAAGTGTGACAGAATTCCACCACTCCATGGCCCTACCCAGCAACTTCCTTGATGCAAGCTTTCTCTTTATTGCATCCTCAATACCCAAGTCTCCAAAGATTCGAATGCATGAATCCATCCACCTCTGAACCCTCTTCAGCTGGCTCAGTTCCTTTAAATGATTTTCACCCTAGAGATGTAAAGTCCTTGCACAACTTTGCAAAATCTACTACTTTAGGAACTCGCACACCTACATCTACCGTTGCTACCACTGGAGCGGGTGCCCTTCACATAATTGCCTCTGCCATGGCTTAAAAATTGGCCGGGTAATTTGGTTCACCGCCATTTACCCCTCCAGTATTATCTCCCCTAGCAGGATGTCTTGATTTTCATCTACTCATTTTAAATCTGCAATTTTGATTAATTAACCACTTCCAAGTAAAACTGCTAAAGAAATATAAATGCTACTACTATATATTCTAATATATATAGTAAGTATCCAACTGAAATCTACAAGTATGTCTCCCATACGAAATTACATCTTAGTACTTTGACCACAATCGTTGACCAGAGATCTGATACCAAATGTGACGACCGCCCATAACCCCTGCACTAAACAAGAGGAATAATGCACTGAAAAGTGTAACACCCCGTAATTCTGTAACACTAAGATTCACAAATCAAGGCAGAATTAAATATTAAAATCAAAATCAAGGGAAACGGGCTGCGCCATTGTGTTCGTCTCGGAATTCTGCATGAAAACGAGTCCGAGTTTGCGTAAATCGTAGTCCGTATGAGGAAGATATGGCCTCCGAAAGATTCAGCGAAGTTCAAATTTCGAAACAGTTCAGAAAAGCGAATTCAAATTCAAAATCGGAGCCAGATTGGGCTGGGCGGGAATTTTCCTGCCCAAGGCACCCAGGTCGACTGGGTAGTCGACCTGGAGCACCCAGGTCGACTGGGTAGTCGACCTGGGTCACCCAGGTCGACTGGGTAGTCGACCGAGGGGTCGACCCCCCTGCGTTTTCCAGCTTTCTGCACCTGGTTCGTTCTGATGTATTTGGTCACATTCTCTGCCTAGGTTCGTCCGCCTAACACTATATAAACAGCCCTAGTCTCCTTCTCTATTCACAATTCTTCTCTACCCTTATGCTGCAAAGATTCTTAGTGAACATGGCTTCTTCTCCTCCTCTTAAAAGAATAATAAATAGAATAATATATATATAATAAATCAAGATGAGGAGATGCTGCTCGAAGACTTTCAAGAAGAGGTTCAAGTCAGGCTAGGATTTCAAGTGAAGAATCAAAGGCTAGCTCAAACGGTTTCGAGCAACGTCGCACGAATCTTAGCAACACCATCTTTCTTTTCTAATCTAAATCTCTGTAAGTCGGTTACTTTTTAGATTTGAACGTTTCTCTCTGTTCGTGACATGAATTAAAGGAATAAAAGAATATGCCAAATCTTTCTATTCGAATCTGTGCCTACATCTTTGGACCTAATTAAGAGTTGTTATGATTTGATGACTAATTAGGCCTTGCCTATGACTGTGAACAGTGCCTACGACTATGAACATTGCCTATGACTATAAACATTGCCCATGACTGTGGACAGTCCTATGACTATGAACATTGCCTGTGACTATGAATATTGCCTATGAACATTGCCTATGACTGTGACTGTGACTATGAGGATTATTCCCTTGACCATGAACACAAGCCTATGCCTTTGATTAGGAAAAATAAACTATTGCCTATGACATAACAAGAACAACTGTGATTCATGACTAGGAAAGTGCTGCTTAAGTTTTGTGACTATGAAATTGGGTCTAAACCCGATTATCTATTCTGTCTGTTCTTGGTTTTCTTTGGTTTTAGACCTTGGGAATTTACCTATTGAGTTAGGTCTACCCATGTTCTTGAACCTACTCTGTCTATTCTTGGTTTTAGACCTTGGGAATTTACCTATTAAGTTAGATCTACCCATTTCTTGAACCTACGTCATTATCCAAACCTTTTTATGCTAGTTATTATGTCCGTCCTTTTTTCATAGCATCTTTGGTTCATTCCTTATTTTCTACGAATCTAGATTTATCTATAATCTAGACTGAGTCACGATTATACCAGCGGTGGGAATACGATTTGGGCAAAATATGAAATTTACTAAAAACGTAGTTTAAATTTGGAAATTGGCATAAATTGGAAACATGTATTATGGCATGTTCATAGAAATGCAAATTGGATAAATTTGAGATGAATTATAGGATGTGTAATTTGAATCTAGTATTGACTTGTAAATTCAGCATTTACATGAATTGCGAACTAGAATGATAAGTCTAGTTTGACATGAACTGTAATTAGAATGTTAATTCAGAATTGGATTAGCTAATTTGGCAGGATAAGTATATTGGCATAAATTTGAAATTTTCCATAATAGGGAGTAATGGTCATGTTTAGGAAAATCATGGTTAGTGACACTTAATTTGGTATAGTTTACATACCAAAAAGCCTAAATATGATGTAGTGGGGAAAATGGGCCATAAGAATAAGTGTTGACGATTTACATTAAAAGAGTAATTAGGAAATAAGTAAATTAGGAATAATTTACTTATAGAATTCGTCTTAAATGAGAAAATGTAAATTTAGACAAAAGAAAGGTTTCTTAGCGACATTTCTTTTAATGACACACCAGAAAGTTCTAGGGTGACAGAGAGGATAGTGTCTAGGCTTGGGTTTGGAAAATACAAGTTTCCTGCTCTCCTGGCTATCCCTAACTGATCCGACGGACGGGATGGTTGCTTTCAAAACCCTTTGAACTTAGAAAACACGAATATGCCTAACCCGAGGTTAGACTGAATTGCGATGTAAACCTGCCCGGAACCGACCGACACATCCAGTATTCGCAATAATATCTGTCTAATGTGAGTGGTCGTGGCTTTAATTTAGTTAAAGCAAGAATGGTAGGGTTAAGTTAATTAAGACACTTAACCGATTCAACATGATAACCAGACCGGTGGGTGGGGTTAGGTTCTTAACACAGTTAAGCTAGAATGGGAGGGTTAAGTCCATAGGAACACTTAACCAACTTAACACAGTTAAGCTAGAATGGGAGGGCTAAGTCCACAGGGACACTTAACCAACTTAACATAGTAACGAGACAAGATTTGCAGGGGTTAAGTAACTAAGAAAACACTTAGCCAAATTAACATGTTAACTAGACAAGAAGGTGGGGTTAAGTAAAGTTAATACACTTAGCCAAATTAACATGTTAACTAGACTAGAAGGTGGGGTTAAGTAAAGTTAATACACTTAGCCAAATTAACATGTTAACTAGACTAGAGGTTGGGGTTAAGTAAATACACTTAGCCAATCTGATATGTTAGCTGGGCTAGACCGTAGGGTTAAGTAAGCTTGAACACTTAACCATCGGATTGTGATAAAGGAATAGGGTTAAGTCTAAAACATGAAGGGATAATACTTAACCATTAATAATAACATGTCAGTTAAAACAGACGGGCAAGGAACACTTAACCAATACAGGATGAATGGGTAGGGTTAAGTAATAAGAAATACTTAACCAATATAACTTGGTTTGTGGTAGGGTTAAGTCATCATGAATTACTAACCAGTTTATCAGGCTAAATGAAGAGGGTTAAGTTAACTTGAATTGAATAACGACACTTAACCAACCCAGATTGACGGGAAAGAGAACTAAGTAGTAAACCTTAGTTAAGAAAACAACGATGTTGGAAACTAAGTGGTAAATCTTAGTTAATAAAACTAAGTAGTAATTCTTAGTATAACACGGGAAGGAGCGAATGTCTGTTTGAGTAAAAAGAAGGCTCCAACGAATTGGGTTACGAAGCCCGAGGCTTAGAGGGGACATGAGGGTACTCTTGGTATCCCTCTGTGAGGCTGCAGATGAACCTCCTGGGCTCACAGAGGTTAAGGTCTGTGTAGAAGAACCAGGGGTATGCCTTGGTTGCAATATATGGCAACCTAAAGACTAGGATGGACCGACGTGATTCGGCAAGAAAACGGTAGCCTTGTGATAGCAACTCGTCGTCTACCATCCATCTTCAGTCAATCGAGATACATGAAGCGGAAAGGCGGAGAACTCCAAAAGACCATATACTTGCTATCTAGTTATGGGTGAGGATGGCCATAGGATAGTGGGGCACCGGGGGCCGGCATATAGTTCTCATTTTTCAAGGTGTGCCTTACATTAGTTGAGGGAGGGGTCAAGTGGTACCATAGCCACTACAACAAAAACAGACCTTAGCATCTGCATCGGCAGATATCTGAAAGCTCTCGACTGAGTTATGTATTCCTTGATTTGCCCTGCCACAGGACTCGGGTCGCACATTACAGGACATGTGCATCTAGACAAGCGATAACGTTTCGCGATACATGCGTGGGGAAGTATAGGAACACATATCACTCCAGGTAGTGTGTCCTAGACTTGGGGGCATCATTCGACAGGTAGCATAATACCTAGTTGGACTAGGTGGCATAAATCCTGAATCCGAGAAGCGTTCAGCAGATAACGTAAACTCTAGTTAAATCTAGAAGGCACTTGGTAGAAAACCCTAGATTAAATCTAGGTGACAAATAATAAATGTATGCCTGAAGGCGATGGAAAATACAGGGATTGGGATCACGTTATCGTTTCTAGTTGGGACATTAGTTAGGCGGTGCAAAGATAATAGAAATCTGTATAACAAGGAAATAGCGAAGCGGTGAAAGTATTAGAGCATATCTAGTTTATCTTATCTTAGCATATCTTGTGATTATCTTGTCTAATCATGCCAACCCTATCATCATGGTGTTATCTTGTATTCAGTTAATTCATGTCGTTTTGTTTTCCATGTTCACATGCTAGAAGTTACTGAACTTACTCAGGCTTTACGTCTGACTCTGTTTTTCTTTCGTCTTCTTTTCTTCCGTTTCCCCCCCCCCCCAAGGTAGTAAAGGAGGGAATAGTATCGCTCAGGTTAAATTGGACTGTCACTCTTTCCCAGGTTGAAGATTTGACGAAGTTTTCTTGGATTCTCTTTCCAGATGCTATGGCTGGCTCTTGCTAAAATTTGGGGAATATAAATGTTGTTTTATGCTTCTTTATTTTGTAAGACAGAGGGTACTCTGATATTGTAAAGAAATCATTGTACAAACTATTTTATCAATAAAGCAAAGTTTTATTTTCCGCTGTTTAGTTTCTGTCTGTCTTGTAATTTATCTGCATCTTTACCCTAAATGCTCCACAGAACTTAGTGCATTCCCTTTGTGAGTGACACTAACGGATGTGGGGTGTTACACGTGGTATCAGAGCTGAAGGTTACCAGATCAGATAATGGATTTGAAAAATTATTTTCAAACGGTTTTAAAACAAGCATTTTCAAAAGAAAAGATTCGTTTTAAAAGCATATTCCCCAAAGCCATACGCACTATCTTCTCTTCCTCTATTTGAATTCTTGTCTCCTTCTTTCTTGAGTCTCTGGTGCTCCTGGCTTTCTGGGAGGTAACCTCATCGAAGGGCGAAGTAGTGCCCGACTTCCATCTATAACCGTAGTAGTTTCACCTACAGCCAGTTTTCTTTCAAGCTTATAGGGTTTTCTGTACGATGGAAGCAGCTTTCGAGAGATTTGTCAACATGACTACACACAGAAGAGATGAGGAGTTTGGCTAAGGAGCACAACCCTAGGATGAGGAATTCATGGATGCAGATTTAGCTCACGAAGGAGGAAGAAATTATAAAACCTAAGACAAGAGGAAGTATCTTTACTAGGGAATGATAGGGCATATAGTCAAGGACAAGGGCAAGAACGAGGAACAAGATTTTCAAAAGGGCAAGTACATACTTTCACCACAAAGCGAACCTAGGAGAAGGGTAATAAAGTTCTGTTGGAAGAGTCTAGTTTTGCTATTTGTATTCTTTCCTTTGGTTTTAGCGCTTCACATTTGTTCATATCCACTTCCATAGTTGAGTCTCTGCACCATAGTACTTGTATAGTAGAAAGATCCCACTGAAGTCTCAAATCCAATTGGTGGTCCGACCAGTTTATTTTTAGTAGGTATTTGAGAATAGCCATCGAATTTGCTTATATCATCTCATGTAGATCGTCTAAATTCGGAGGAGATATTCCTTGGGTGCTTTTCTAATATTGGTTTAGGCCTTTGGGGCTTGTACTTGAGGAATGTCGAGTTCAACTAGGATGGTTTGCGTGAGAGATGAATAGTTGTGGCAGGCACTCTAAAAAGTATGGAGTGATCTTTTGACTATCATAGTTATGGCGTGATGGATAAGGTAAGAGGAGAGACCTCAAGCCATCTTGGTATGTACACTTGCTACCGTGATTAACATCTGTTTATTTCGGAAATGGAGATCGGAAACTTCACAATCGTGAATAAAAAATTAGTTAAGATACAGTGGAGTAAAGCTCAAGAAGGCTAAATACTAGCATCATACCCATTTTCCTTAAGGGTGCATCCTTGATTTCTTTTTTTAGGAGCCTTACGTATAATTGTTTCTCTCTTTGCTAAGTATACCTCTAGGTCGTATCTTCGATCCTTAGGAAAAAGCCAATGGATGTAAACATGTGTTTGAAACATGTTATGGTTGGTGGTTGCAAGTGGTTGCTAATGGTTGCTCGTGAATGCATATGCATACGTATTAGACACTAAATCAGTTCTGACACATTCATATTGCATTTACAAATATGTATTTGTTTGAAAGTTTAACTTGATATGTCATCATATGGATGTTGCATATGGATGAATGGCTGTGCACGCATGTAGTATTTACATAACTAGGGATGCTTGCATACATGATTGGACGCATGGTACTGACATGATTTGTATTAAGGAGGTCAACTGAATCAGTAGACCGCCTGATTTTTGCATTAGATAAAGACATATACACACACTATGCATATGAACATTAAAGCATTAGAAATCTTTTAAGGACAATGAATGTCAGTGATTGAATGGTTGAGTAGATGGGTGATTGGATGGTAGGACACATTCTTCCTAACTTGAAGATTTCGGGGACGAAATCCTTTTAAGTGGGGGAGAATGTAACACCCCGTAATTCTGTAACACTAAGATTCACAAATCAAGGCAGAATTAAGTATTAGATCAAAATCAAGGGAAACGGGCTGCGCCATTGCGTTCGTCTCGGAATTCTGCATGAAAACGAGTCTGAGTTTGCTTAAATTGGAGTCCGTATGAGGAAGATATGGCCTCCGGAAGATTCAGCGAAGTTCAAATTTCGAAACAGTTCAGAAAAGCGAATTCAAATTCAAAATCGGAGCCAGATTGGGCTGGGCGGGAATTTTCCTGCCCAAGGCACCCAGGTCGACTGGGTAGTCGACCTGGAGCACCCAGGTCGACTGGGTAGTCGACCTGGGTCACCCAGGTCGACTGGGTAGTCGACCGAGGGGTCGACCCCACTGCGTTTTCCAGCTTTCTGCACCTGGTTCGTTCTGATGTATTTGGTCACGTTCTCTGCCTAGGTTCGTCCGCCTAACACTATATAAACAGCCCTAGTCTCCTTCTCTATTCACAATTATTCTCTACCCTTATGCTGCAAAGATTCTTAGTGAACATGGCTTCTTCTCCTCCTCTTAAAAGAATAATAAATAGAATAATATATAAAAAATAAATCAAGACGAGGAGATGCTGCTCAAAGACTTTCAAGATGAGGTTCAAGTCAGGCTAGGATTTCAAGTGAAGAATCAAAGGCTAGCTAAAACAGTTTCGAGCAACATCGCACGAATCATAGCAACGCCATCTTTCTTTTCTAATCTAAATCTCTGTAAGTCGGTTACTTTTTAGATTTGAATGTTTCTCTCTGTTCGTGACATGAATTAAAGGAATAAAAGAATATGCCAAATCTTTCTATTCGAATCTGTGCCTACGTCTTTGGACCTAATTAAGAACTGTTATGATTTGATGACTAATTAGGCATTGCCTATGACTGTGAACAGTGCCTATGACTATAAACATTGCCTATGACTATAAACATTGCCTATGACTGTGGACAGTGCCTATGACTATGAACATTGCCTATGACTATGAACATTGCCTATGACTGTGACTGTGACTATGAGGATTATTCCCTTGACCATGAACACAAGCCTATGCCTTTGATTAGGAAAAATAAACTATTGCCTATGACATAACAAGAACAACTGTGATTCATGACTAGGAAAGTGTTGCTTAAGTTTTGTGACTATGAAATTGGGTCTAAACCCGATTATCTATTCTGTCTGTTCTTGGTTTTCTTTGGTTTTAGACCTTGGGAATTTACCTATTGAGTCAGGTCTACCCATGTTCTTGAACCTACTCTGTCTATTCTTGGTTTTAGACCTTGGGAATTTACCTATTAAGTTAGGTCTACCCATGTTCTTGAACCTACATCGTTATCCAAACCTTTTTATGCCAGTTATTATGTCCATCCTTTTTTCATAGCATCTTTCGTTCATTCCCTATTTTCTACGAATCTAGATTTATCTATAATCTAGACTGAGTCACAATTATACCAGCGGTGGGAATACGGTTTGGGCAAAATATGAAATTTACTAAAAACGTAGTTTAAACTTAGAAATTGGCATAAATTGGAAACATGTATTATGGCATGTTCATAGAAATGCAAATTGGATAAATTTGACATGAATTATAGGATGTGTAATTTGAATCTAGTATTGACTTGTAAAGCTAGCATTTACATGAATTGTGAACTAGAATGATAAGTCTAGTTTGACATGAACTGTAATTAGAATGTTAATTCAGAATTGGATTAGCTAATTTGGCAGGATAAGTATATTGGCATAAATTTGAAATTGGCCATAATAGGGAGTAATGGTCATGTTTAGGAAAATCATGGTTAGTGACACTTAATTTGGTATAGTTTACATACCAAAAGGCCTAAATATGATGTAGAGGGGAAAATGGGCCATAAAATAAGTGTTGACGATTTACATTAAAAGAGTAATTAGGAAATAAGTAAATTAGGAATAATTTACTTATAGAATTTGTCTTAAATGAGAAAATGTAAATTTAGACAAAAGAAAGGTTTCTTAACGACATTTCTTTTAATGACACACAAGAAAGTTCTAGGGTGACAGAGAGGATAGTGTCTAGGCTTGGGTTTGGAAAATACAAGTTTCCTGCTCTCCCTGGCTATCCCTAACTGATCTGACGGACGAGATGGTTGCTTTCAAAACCTGATTTGAAAATTAATCAAAACCCTTTGAACTTAGAAAACACGAATATGCCTAACCCGAGGTTAGACTGAGTTGCGATGTAAACCTGCCCGGAACCGACCGGCACATCCAGTATTCGCAACAATATCTTTCTAACGTGAGTGGTCGTGGCTTTAATTTAGTTAAAGCAAGAATGGTAGGGTTAAGTTAACTAAGACACTTAACCGATTCAACATGATAACCAGACCGGTGGGTGGGGTTAGGTTCTTAACACAGTTAAGCTAGAATGAGAGGGTTAAGTCCATAGGAACACTTAACCAACTTAACACAGTTAAGCTAGAATGGGAGGGCTAAGTCCACAGGGACACTTAACCAACTTAACATAGTAACAAGACAAGATTTGCAGGGGTTAAGTAACTAAGAAAACACTAAGCCAAATTAACATGTTAACTAGACTAGAAGGTGGGGTTAAGTAAAGTTAATGCACTTAGCCAAATCAACATGTTAACTAGACTAGAAGGTGGGGTTAAGTAAAGTTAATACACTTAGCCAAATTAACATGTTAACTAGACTAGAGGTTGGGGTTAAGTAAATACACTTAGCCAATCTGATATGTTAGCTGGGCTAGACCGTAGGGTTAAGTAAGCTTGAACACTTAACCATCAGATTGTGATAAAGGAATAGGGTTAAGTCTAAAACATGAAGGGATAATACTTAACCATTAATAATAACGTGTCAGTTAAAAAAAACGGGCAAGGAACACTTAACCAATACAGGATGAATGGGTACGTTTAAGTAATAAGAAATACTTAACCAATGTAACTTGGTTTGTGGTAGGGTTAAGTCATCATGAATTACTAACCAGTTTATCAGGATAAATGAAGAGGGTTAAGTTAACTTGAATTGACTAATGACACTTAACCAACCCAGATTGACGGGAAAGAGAACTAAGTAGTAAACCTTAGTTAAGAAAACAACGATGCTGGAAACTAAGTGGTAAATCTTAGTTAATAAAACTAAGTAGTAATTCTTAGTATAACACGGGAAGGAGCGAATGTCCGTCTGAGTAAAAAGAAGGCTCCAACGAATTGGGTTACGAAGCCCGAGGCTTCGAGGGGATGTGAGGGTACTCTTGGAATCCCTCTGTGAGGCTGCAGATGATCCTCCTGGGCTCACAGAGGTTAAGGTCTGCGTAGAAGAACCAGGGGTATGCCTTGGTTGCAATATATGGCAACCTAAAGACTAGGATGGACCGACGTGATTCAGAGAGAAAACTGTAGCCTTGTGATAGCAACTCGTCGTCTACCATCCATCTTCAGTCAATCGAGATACGTGAAGCAGAAAGGCGGAGAACTCCAAAAGACCATATACTTGCTATCTAGTTATGGTTGAGGATGGCCATAGGATAGTGGGGCACCGGGGGCCGACGTATAGTTCTCATTTTTTAAGGTGTGTCTTTCATTAGTTAAGGGAGGGGTCAAGTGGGACCATAGCCACTGGAACAAAAACAGACCATAGCATTTGCATTGGCAGATATCTGAAAGCTCCCGACCGAGTTCTGTATTCCTTGATTTGCCCTGCCACAGGACTCGGGTCGCACATTACAGGACATGTGCATCTAGATAAGCGATAACGTTTCACGATACATGCGTGGGGAAGTATAGGAACACATATCACTCCAGGTAGTGTGTCCTAGACTTGGGGGCATCGTTCGACAGGTAGCATAATACCTAGTTGGACTAGGTGGCATAAATCCTGAATCCGAGAAGCGTTCAGCAGATAACGTAAATTCTAGTTAAATCTAGAAGGCACTTGGTAGAAAACCATAGATTAAATCTAGGTGACAAATAATAAATGTATGCCTGAAGGCGATGGAAAATACAGGGATTGGGATCACGTTATCGTTACTGGTTGGGACATTAGTTAGGCGGTGCAGAGATAATAGAAATCTGTATAACAAGGAAATAGCGAAGCGGCGAAAGTATTAGAGCATATCTAGTTTATCTTATCTTAGCATATCTTGTGATTATCTTGTCTAATCATGCCAACTCTATCATCATGGTGTTATCTTGTATTCAGTTAATTCATGTCGTTTTGTTTTCCATGTTCACATGCTAGAAGTTACTGAACTTACCCAGGCTTTATGTTTGACTCTGTTTTTCTTTCGTCTTCTTTTCTTCCGTTCCCCCCCCCCCAGGTAGTAAAGGAGGGAATAGTATAGCTCAGGTTAAGTTGGACTGTCACTCTTTCCCAGCTTGAAGATTTGACGAAGTTTGCTTGGATTCTCTTTCCAGATGCTATGGCTGGCTCTTGCTAAAATTTGGGGAATATAAATGTTGTTTTATGCTTCTTTATTTTGTAAGACAGAGGGTACTCTGATATTGTAAAGAAATCATTGTACAAACTATTTTATCAATAAAGCAAAGTTTTATTTTCCGCTGTTTAATTTCTGTCTGTCTTGTAATTTATCTGCATCTTTAACCTAAATGCTCCACAGAACTTAGTGCATTCCCTTTGTGAGTGACACTAACAGATGTGGGGTGTTACAAAAAGTGTGCTAGGCAGCTATGGACGATCATCAGAGTAGGTAAACAACATCGGAACCTGTCATAGAACTCACAACGCAAGAATAAAATATAGTAGAACATATACAATAGGTAATTGTAATGAAGCATCACATAGCAAACTTTTGAAACTTTCTCAACATCCTGAAAGGTTATCCAACTGATACTGTAACGGCCCGGAAAAAAATTCGAAGCTCAAATTTTCAGCAGTAATACATAATCCCATATTACTTGTCAAAAATCCAAGTACCAAAAACCTCGAATGTTAGTAGAAAGAAGTTAGAGGATGAGAAGTAGAAAGAAAGAAAATTATAATAGAAAAAAAGAAGAACACATCAGAATCTCACAGCAGAACGAATAAATATAATATAACAAATCTCTTTATATAAAAGAAAAGCGTATATACATACTAATCATCAAAGTACAACACATATCTGTCACAGTGGAAAATAACTTTATATAACTAATGGTGAAGCCTCCAGCTTCCAGCTCCTGAAACTCCAAACGAAACCTAACCTGGAAATATACTCAGTCTGACCCGAGCATATATGAAGCAAAGCAAAATTCACCCGGATTAGTCTGGAATACTTTCAGTGGTAAATTCATAGTACAAACAAATTGTTTAACTTTGAAAAATCCTTTTTGAAAGAAAAGGATAACAGTAAGACTAGCCCACACATAAACACGGATGGTTTTTACCTTGCTATAACCTAAATTTTTTTTGAAATCAATATCTTTTCTAATATTATAATAATATCTATCAAACCACAAATAAATAATAATTTAGCAGAACGCTCGCATCTCACGCTCTACATATATTGTACACGATCAAAACCGTGGTTGCTTATTGGAGAATGGATTTGCTGGCAAATTATGAAACCACCTTTCCGACAATGTACCTCCGTAAATGAATACATTGGGGTTCAACAAGAACGTCTTGCAACCCGACTACACATGACCGACCCCTTATTTCTCTCAAGAGTACCGAATATATCATTACCACGGCTGCGGGCCAGCCAACCAAACCGATAGCGTACATGTAAAAATAAACGGAACAACCGAAGGCATTTGATTTCTCCAGATCAGGTAATGATATACCCTTTTATAGGATGCGACCCACATAGCCATACTGCCTACCCGATTTTATGCCATTTCTCGGTAGATGAGGCTTGAGGTCACGTTTATCCTTTTAGAATATCACATCTCCATTCACTTTGAATGCCACATCGTCAGATCCGCCAAATCACTAATTGGCGTTCACAAATACACTTTGAGTGTTAAGAAAGAGAATGTCACTGCCACCAAACTTGGTATATTTGTAAAAACATGATTCTTAAGGAAATACTCTGTCAGACATTCGCTATACAAGTCATCCAGGAACAGATGAACCGAAGGCACCCTCCTACTTCATCCTTATATAGGAATCACCCAAGGACCAGTAGTGAGAAGTCCTTGCAAATCCAAAGATTCCAATCACGACAGAATCACAAGTCATCATAACTCTGGTAGCTAGCCAGAGAAATTTAACGAGTAGTTCTTCCGCTCATGAAGATCAACGATCTTCAATGCTCCATCTCGACCATCTTCTGATACCTTCAACGTTACGTATTTGCTGGTCGGAATGGTTTTCGAATATAATTTCGATCCTGGTCTTTCCGTAACAGCAATCGATAAAAGGCCAGATTTTGATAGTCGGTTATTTAACTATCAAATCATAACAGTATGTCTAAGTGAATAGGCAGCTCAGGGCCTTTATATGAAATATTTCATTAAACCATTTCATTGATTTCTTATAATCGATTCCATAAATTTTATCTTATCAAAACTCTTCTAGTTTCATTACTCTGAAAACATTATTCAACGCTCTTTTCATCAACTTCTCTTTTTATTTCTTTGTTTGGAAATATTCCCATATTCATTATCAACATCTTTTATTTTATTTGTTTTGGAACATCGTTTAGATATTCTCAAGACTCTTTTCCATAATTTCTTATGTTAAAAATTATTGCTATAACTCACCTTCCATTTCTTTTACCATTTGGGCATATCTTTATATTTTTATTTAATCAAACAACATATAATTAATTACCAAAATTTTTCCCTTATTCCGGTTAAACCATTTCACTTAATTCGGTTCACAGGTAAACGCTTATTTTCAAAATCATCGTCTTGGGTAAAACCCTTTTTACAACTTTGTTTATATGATTGAATTAGACTTCAAATCCTTTCCATACTAATCCGTTCCATAACTTTGTTTCGTTTAAGAAAAGAATTCCAATTGTAAAGTACTCGCTTTAGTTATTATTAAATAAAAGTAGTTATATTTCCGATTAACTAAAACTAGCATAGTTAATTCATCTTAAAAGGTTATTTAAATGATAATCAAATTTATTAATCGCAAATAACTCGATAATCACTTTCCTACCCATTACAATCTAACATTATGTAATAACCCGGAATTTTGGCACCAATTTAAAATTTTTATTTTAGAGATTTTACTAGATTTTTAATATTTAAAATAATTTATTTTGAACAATAACGATTAAAAATTTATTTAAATCGAAGTTAGAACGAATATATTTATTTTAAATTTGAATTTGAACTTTGACTGACTATACAGGATGCAAAATAAATCGGATTTTGGTGAAACCAAAAATATTTAAATCTAGTTAAAAATATCTTTCCAACGAATCCGAAAAATCGAAATTTCATAGCGGGAAACAAAAGTTATGTCCAGTTTAAAATTTAGAATAGTCGCTATGTAATTTTTGTATATATTTTAATATTAAAAATAGCCATTTTTCAAATAACCTCTGTTTTCGACGAAACCACTTTTATTGGATTCGGAATGTCAATTTATTAATAGGTTTAAATTTTTATAATTTTAGAACTAAAAGAAAATGTGTTTTGTCAATTTCAGTCAAATTTAATCGACTAGAAAAGGACAATTTTTCAAATGGTCTCAAAATTCGATGAAATTAGTTTTGTTAGGACCGCATCGTCAAAACATAGCGAGAAATAATTTTTTTGTAATTTTTATAGTCCATTTGTGGCCCGGGGGAATTTAAATGTATGGTCGAATTAAATAAATAAATAAATGATTTAAATTTTAAATTAAAGAAAATAGGTTGAAGACGATCGTTTGGGCTAGCGGGACCTAGCCCATTGAGTCCGGAACGGTGATATTTACCTGGGAACAACTCTCGTTGGGCTGCAATTGGAGTTACTGAGAGTTTATGGATTTATTTGCAAAACTAGAGAATTTAACATATTTTATTATAAATACTATCCTAGAAACAAAACCCTAGCCCTAATTCAGCCTACAGCTGCTGCCATCTCATATGAATGGCCAAGAACAACCGATTTTCAAGCTTCAAAATCATTCAATCTAAATCAAATTAAATCAGGAAATCAAAGAGAAACTCGTAGAGATTTTTGTTCTCTACAATTCTTAATGGGGATGATCAAATCTAGTTGGGTATTCTGCACGTATTTCTTGGTCAAACTCACCGTGTTTACATGCAATTCGAGGGAGCTTCAGGCCGCCGAGTTGGAGGCTATCACCGGCGAAGGAAGGTGGTGCGAGGGGATTTGATGTGGCGAACTCTGATCGGATGTAGGTGGTCGGAAATCGAGCCGCGGTGGAGGTTTATGTTTTGAGCGTTGGGTTCGGTTATAGCCTGAAGGGAAAACGATGAAGATAAAGTTAATTAAGGATTAAGTGATTTTAACTAAATTAATTATTTGTTTAATTAGCTATTAAATTGTTCAATGTAAAATATAAGATATCTTGTTCAAACAGGTTCGGAATCGAACGATTTCGATTGCATTGGAATCATGAAACCCAGATCTACGCCATGAGGCTGACTAGAGCTGAAACGGAGCACGTTGAAATTTCGGACAAGAATCAATGTGAGAATTCTATTTTATTTCTCTTTCTTTAATAATAAAAAATAAATCATGATTGTGTATGATTGTATTATCACCAATCTACTGTTAATTTCTATTTGTTATGGTACGTGATTTGATCCGTGATTGCTGCGTTATGTAAATATCTTGACTTGATCACATTTTGTTAATTAGAATAGCAGAATCAAGAATTATAATTTTTGATTTATTAGAATAGTTGAATTAAAAGAATTAGCATTTTGTTAATTAGATTAATTGGAAAAAACTTATCAAGTTTGTCAAATTTGAATCATTGGACAAAACTTATCATTTTGTCAAAATTTGAATAGTTGAATTGGGATTGTCATTTCTATCAATATAATTGTCGAAGCAAAATTATCATACTGTTTATATAATTTGTCAAAACAAAAATAAACATCTTTGTTTAAATAAAATTGTTAAAGTATAAAAATGAAATATACGTTTTGTCATTTTGTTGAACTAGAGTTTTCAACAAAAATGAAATATCAAGTTTTGTCATTTTTGTTGAATTGGAATTTTCAACAAAAATAAAATATCCATTTTTGTCATTTTGTTGAATTAGAATTTTCAACAAAAATGAAATATCAATTTCTATCATTTTGTTGAATTAGTATGAAAATAGAAAAGTTTCATGTTTAAAATTAAAACATGATTACATAACAAAATTCACATTTTTAATGTCATGTTAGAAAATAGGAAAAAAGTTCATGTTTTAAAATTAAAACATGACTACATTAAAAATTAACATATTTTAATGTCATGTAAGAAATTATAGAAAAGGTTCATGTTTTAATATAAAAAGATAATCACATTAAAGATTCACATTTTTAATGTAATGAAAATAATATAGGAAATATTCATATTTTAAAATAAAAAAACATGATTACATTAAAAATCCACAATTTTAAGATAATGCAAGAAACTAGGAAAAATATTAAACATTAAAAATTACATTTTTAATGTAGCAATGTTTTCATTAAAAAAAAGGGTAGAATTAAAAGATATGTTTTTATTGTCATTTTAGTTACGATAAAAAGAGTAGAATGAAAAGATATATTTTTAATGTCATTTTAGTTTCAATAAAAAGAGTAAATAGAAAGATATGTTCCTATTTGTCATTTTTGTTGCAACAAAAGATTGGTTATTAAAGGACATACTTCTACCATAATTTTGTTGCAATAAAATATTAGTTATTAAAGATCATGTTTTTTTTTCATTTTGTTTAAATAAAAAGAAGTAACATGAAAGATTATATTTTTATCGTTTATAGTTTTCAATAAAAAGATTGACCATAACAAAAATTACATTTTTGATTAATAGATTTGAGTTATAACAAAAATGACAATTTTGGTTAAATAGACTTGGGTTTGAGCAAAAATATTAATTTTGTCAAACCAGAATTTTACAACATAAATGCCACTATCACTTGTAATCATTTTGTTAAACTAGATTTGTTAATCAAATGAAATTTGTCACTTTTATCAAGTTATAAAAGTTGAAACCAAAATTGTCATTTTATCAAGTCATAAAAGTTGAAACTAAATTTGTTACTTTTATCGAATTATAAAAGTTGAAACCAAATTTGTCACTTTTATCGAATTATAATAGTTGAAACCAAATTTGTCACTTTTATCGAATTATAATAGTTGAAACGAAATTTGTCACTTTTATCGAATTAAAAAAGTTGAAACCAAATTTGTCACTTTTATCGAATTATAATAGTTGAAACCAAATTTGTCACTTTTATCGAATTATAAAAGTTGAAACCAAATTTGTCACTTTTTTCGAATTATAATAGTTGAAACCAAATTTGTCACTTTTGTCAAAGGTAATAGTTGAAACAAAACTTGCCTTTTTGTCAAAATATAATCGTTGAGACAAAAATGAGCATTTTTGACTAATTAGAATAATTGAATTAGAATTATACATTTTTATCAAAATATACATTTTTTCAAAATATACAAAATTTAGCCAAAAAATTTGGTTGAAACAAATTCATCCTATTTGTTGAAACCAAATAGCTGAGATGAAAAGAACATTTTTGTCAAAATATATTAGTGGAAATAAAAATGTACATTTTGCCAAAATAAGATGGTTGAAAACAAAAATGACATTTTTGGTTAAATAAAAGTGTTAAACACAAATAGCATTTTTGTTAAATAGGTTTGTATTACAACAAAAATATTCATTTTGTAAAATTAGAATTGTCAACAAAATAGATGTATCACTTTTTATACATTTTGTTGAAATATAAATTTATATGCAAATATAAGAATCATTTTTATTTTCATAACATATATTAGAATTTATATGCAAATATAAGAATCATATTATTGGTCAAAACAAACATTAGAATTGTATGTAAATTAAAGTGACACTTTATTGTTAAATCATACAATAGAATTTGTATGTGAATCCAAGCGACATTTGTATTGTCAAATTTTACATTATAACTTGTGTACAAAATAAAGAGGCATTTCATATGTTATGATTTGAAACTATACATACAAATAAAATAATTCTTTTTATTTGTTAATGTAACACCCTAAATTTTCCGTGAATATCAAAACTAACAATCCTAAGAATACTTAATTGATAAAGTGAAAATTAAGGGGAATGGGTTGCACCATTGCGTTCGTCTCGAAATTCTTCTTGGAATAGAGTTCAAGTTTTCGTAAATCGGACTTCGAATGAGGAAGTTATGGCCTTCGGAAGTTTCAGCAATTTTATATAAATTAAAACAGTTCAGAATAATAAATTCGAAATTCAAAATTCAAACAGGGGAGCAGGCTGGGCATGAATTTTCCTGCCCAAGGGCCAGGTCGACCAGGGGGTCGACCGGTGGGTCGACCTACCCATGAAGGTCGACCAGGGGGTCGACCTAGGGGTCGACCTACACCCCCACTAGGCAGATCTGAAATGTGACGATTTATGACTCTCTACTGAGTCATTAGGGCTGATGTGGCTGTTCTAGATAACTCTATCTAGTCTGGTTGGTTGGATTTGCTCCTATGATGATCCAACGGCTTAGGTTGATTCAAACTTCTATAAAGAGTGCCTAGACTCAAACCCTAAATCAAAATAAAATTTGTCTCATGGCCACCATGCTGCTGCTAGGATAGTTCTCCTTCCTAGAGCTTAGGATTTAGCAAGTCAGAATTCCAATTCAAAAGATGAACAAATCATTCTCTTCTCTAATCTATCTTTGTGAGTACTATTTCTTTCACAATACAATTGATAAATTAATTACGATGGGTTGTAATTGGATTATAAGAACATGTCTGTTGAATTACGTGATGTTGTTTAACTTTGTTATCTTATGTTGGTAGATTTATTTCGTATTTAACTTGGTTTATCTTATGCAAGTTTGGAATGTTAAATCATATGTGAATCTTATGCAAGATTGGGATGCTAAATCAAATGCTAATTCGTATGTGAATTTTATGCAAGTTTAGGATGTTAAATCGTATGCTAGTTGAATATGAATCTTCTGCAAGTCTATATGTGAATTGTACACAAGTTTATATGTGAATCAAGTATATACATATGCTAGTTTATATGCAAAAACATGTGATAAATTCATATGCAAGTTGTAGAAATCCATATGCAAGTTTAGGTGAAAAACTATATTCACATTTTTGGGTGAAAATTATATTCACATATGCAAGTTAAGTGAGACCCATAATTCATATATGAAAGTTCACAATTTCATGTTTAGATCTGTATTTAGATTCATGGTAGTTTATGCAAATATATGATTCTATATGACCATTGTCTATGTAAATTATTTGCTATGCAAATTTATGACATAATTCCTATTTGCAAGTTAGATCTATTTTTTTGTGTTATGCAAGTTGTGATTTTTTTTTAAGTTAGACTATTTGCGAGTCTAACATATTTCATATTTGAACGTACGAATAGCGTGGGGACAATGGGAAAATATTAATTATGTAAATTGTGAATTGGCATAAAATTGCTTTAAAAGCATATAATTAAATTGAGACATTAATTGGTGTAATTTTTATACCTAAAAAGTATGGACATAATTTAGGTGACAATTATGGACATAATTTATTTAGAAATTATTGGAAATTTGAATAGGGATAATTAATTCATATTAGGGTGAAATAGTTTGTAATAATAAATGCCTAAGACACGAGGTTAGACTCGTTTGTGGTGTAAGACTGCCTGAACCTGCTCGGCAAATCCAGCAACCATAAACGGTAGTCTAATGTGAGAGGTCAGAGGCATAAATAAAATGCGTAACAATTGTAAAGACACGAGGTTAGACACATTTGCGGTATAAGACTGCCCGGACCCGCCCGGCAAATCCAGCAACCGCAAACAGGAGTTTAATGTCGGAGGTCTTACAAGTTTACAGTTATAATGAATTAAGTAACACTTAACCAAGATAAACATGTGGTGGGACATGGGGGTTAAGTGGATGACATGGGTGTCATGTGAAATACGATTAGAAACACTTAACCAAATTGAGACATGTAAAGAAGACATGAATAAGAGGGGGTTAAGTGGAAAATTCTAGTGGGGACCAAGCATAGGTGGAAAGCTTGTGTCAAGCATAGAGGACCCATTTCAAACCAGTAACCCATTATGTATCTTTGTGAGCTCGAGTTAGATCGAGGACAGGACACACATACTGGGTTTAATTGTAAGAGGTCAAAATGGGTTAACGGTGGCAACGGAAGTCCAACGGGGTCATGTGCGTGCGTGGGCCCGGGCTGGTAGGTAAGACGTTGTTGCATCGTGTATATTTAAGCCGTGCATCTTTAGTGGTATCAGGTTGCCACTTTAGGGAGTGATACACCCCACGGTGGGACCAACATGGGTATCTACGAGTTGGGGAGCCGATCGCATGGGGGTAGTGGGTACAACTAGTGGATATAGGGGCAGGCGGCACCTATGAAGACAACTAGGGGTACACGAAACTACCATTATGATTATTGGGTTCAGTAGGCGGGATCAAATTTTAGGGTGACTGGTAGTGGTGCAGTATAGTAATTATCCTATAGTGATTAGGAATGAGATTAACGCCAGAATATTCCTCTTGTTTGTTTGGTCTTGCCCACTTGTTTCACAATCATTCCTTGTTTTACCAGTTTATGCCTTATCCTAATTACTTTAATAATTATATCGTTAAAGTTATGGTACTCGCCAGACTTTATGTCTAACCCCCTTTGTTTTCGCCTCTTTTCTTCCTCCCCCCTGGTTCTCAGGGTGGGACTAGTGCTAGTGGAGCTTGATTCAGAACTTTCTCTCTCTTTGGAAGTGCTTGGATTGCTGAAAGTAAAGTTCAACTCATCTCTTTATGGATACTTATGTTGGGGTTATGTTTTTTTACTTTATGTACTCAGAAAACAATTTGTCAAGATGGTTACTAATTGTACTTGGTTTTTCTGTTGGTTTATGAGGTTGTTGTAATAAAACTATTTCTCCGCTGCAATAAAAGTTGTTTTGAAAATTTTCAAGTACCAATATATGTATCTGTCTTGTTATATTCTGTTCTATTCACCAATAATACTCCATGAAAGTTAATGCATTCCCTTTGAGGGTGACATTAATGGACATAGGGTGTTACACATGGTATCAGAGCTGAAGGTTAACAGAACCGATAAGATATTCTAAAAAACTATTTTTCAAAAGCGCTTTATAAAGAAATACTTTCAAAATTATGTTTTAAGGAGTCTATTTTCAAGAGAAAGGTTTGTTTTAAAAACATAACCCCCAAGAGCCATATATCTTTCTTTCGAATCTCTTCATTTTCTTTTCTGCATGTCTGGGTTACCCGAGATACCCGAGGGAATACCGATACCAACCTGGTTCAGAAGGTATCTGGAGGCTAGGGCCACTGCCACAGGCCCAGCATACATCCCTCCTCCCCCAGCTACAGTCGCTTCTTCTCCCCCTCCTCATGTTGATACTTTTTCGAAGATATGCAAAGAATTTTGAGCAATGGGCGGAAAACCTTTTCACGGATCAGAGAAGTTTGTTGAAGCTCGAAATTGGCTTAAGGAGGTAGAAGACTTGTTTGGTATCTTCGAGGTAGAAGATGGAAGGAAGGTTCAATTGGCTGCTTGGTTAATGAAGGACAGAGCCTCGTTTTGGTGGGAGGTCACGAATGGAGAGCGTCCAGTAGAGATGTGGATGGATTTCAGACATAGGTTCGAGATAAAATTTCTCTCACGAGCAGAAGAGAATCTATACATGGAAAGGTTCTTGCCGTTGAAGCAGGGAAATTTATCAGTAAATGAGTACGTCAATAAGTTCAATCAGTTGGTGAGGTTTGGCCTAGACTTGGTGAACACACTTGAAAATAAGGCCCTGAGGTTCCTTAAAGGTTTGAATGAGCCGCTACATGGGTTAGCTATGGCCCACATTCCTATGGGGGCTACCTTTGAGAAACTGGTTGACATGGAGCTTATGCATGAAGAGGAGAAAGGTGCTAATGCTAATAAGGCACCAGAAAAGAAAGAGGATCAAAAGAAGCCACAACAGCAACCTAAGAAAGGTGGTAAGGACAACAATAGCAAAGGAAAGAAAAGGTGCTTAATTGTGGAACACCAGGCCATCTGAGCAAGGACTGTAGGAAGAAGAAGAAGACTGGATGTTTCCACTGTGGAGAGGAAGGACATCTAATTAAAGATTGCCCGAGGAAACAGGGGCAAGGGAAACACTACAACAAAACCATGTTTCCGCAGCTTATAATATCAACGTTGACCGGTTGAAAGCTGTAGATACTTTATTTTTTGGAACTGACGTGTCCTGTAACGCTGAGAAAAATGTACCTTTGTTTTGCCTCCCAAATTTTCACTTCCCTCCATACGTCAGAAAAAAGATAAGGCCCGAATTCATTTCCTATTCCTCAGTTTCCACTTTCACCAATTTCGATTTCGATTTTCATCACTTCATACTCCTCGTAGATTTGGCTTAGCTCTTTGATTTTCTCTTCGATTTCTGTATCGGTGGTTGCTTGGCCTATCTTCGGTTTTGCTTCCTTCCCCCTTCGCCCTATCTTCGATTCGAATTCCATCAGCGGAGCGTAGAAACTTTGGTGAGCCTTTTTACCCTTATTTTCATTTGGATTTTGAATCCTTGCTTATTATTAAATCCGAGTTCAATGATACTCTAATGGATAAGGCGATAGGAGAAGAAATGCTTAACAGATACTTTTGTGTTCTTATGGATGTGATATTATTTTTTATTTACTTAAATTTTCCGTTAAGTGTATTATTTGAGATATACAGCTGGTTATGAGAATTAATTAACTCAAACGGTAAACCATTCGGTAATGAATGTTGGATTAATTATTACTTGGTTAATTTGAGTTTGCGTCTTACTTGTGGTTATTCAACTATCTTTAGATGTAAGTTTCAACATATATACTTGTGGTTGATGTATAATACATGAACACATTTTAACAAATCGATATGTCATAACAAACTAGGCATACACAGTTGAGATGTACAGGGTGTACTAGTAAAGGTGAATGTATTTTGGATATAAAATTAGAAAGAGTTGTAGATGTGAGTGTTATTAATCTTTTTTACTTTCATGGATCCGAAAATACATTATATCATACATACTTAAGTTTTATCCAACCTGCGCGCACATACATATATGAGTAGTGTTCTTCCGTTTGCACTTTAAACTGTTTGAATTGGTCATGATAAGCCTTTCAGTTAAAACTTTAGATGCATGGTAGAATTTCTAAAACTAAAAACATAACATGTCTCATTGTTTGAATTGGTCAATTTAGGTGAATTGTTGAAAGTAAGCTATGGGAAATGACTGTTTTGAACAGACAATCTATTTTGTCCATTCAAAATCATAACTATTTGTCCAAAAAGATTTAAATATATAGTAATATCGTGTCTTTCTAAGTAAACCAACCTTTGATCAACTCAACCATTGCTTCTGTAGGACTGGCCGGTTAAGAAGATACTGTAAATAAAACAACAGTCTAAACAAGCAACCAAGCAATTTAGAGTTGGTAAATAGACAAGTCTTAAAAAAAAGTCGCCTTCAAATGACTTGAATTGGTAGTTCAGTAGAGTGAGATTTGGGTTGTTGATCGCCCCTTTCATTTGAATAATCCATGGAAACTGAAATGACAGATGACCAAATATTTCTCCCACTGTCCTCGGTTTCAATTCCAGTGGGATGAGAATGATTGCAGTCCCTGTTTATTGATTATTACGTGGGCATCTTTTGTGCATTCAATTCATTTGCTTTCCATTCATTCATTCATTCATCCTGCTCTATCTCATTCTCGTTTGCCCTACATTGTCACATGTTTGGTTCCCTTAATCTAATTTTTGGGTTTATATTATATTGTTAGTTACTTTCTGTCATTCTAATTTGACAAACAGACTTTCATGGTTTTAGGTTTATGTTATACCATTGCTGATATAAGCTTAAATCCATAGTCAGAATTGTTTCAGATTATCTTATTTGAAGTAGTCATCACATTTTATTTAAAAAATGACTACGTATATTTCCATTATACCTAAGTTTAGATTAACATGACACTACAGAAAAACCATGTTTCCACAGCTTATAATATCAGCGTTGGTCAGTTGAAAGCTGTAGATAATTTATTTTTTGGGACTGACGCGTCATGTAACGCTGAGATATACGATGTTGGGCTTGATATTTATTTGACAAATACTTTTGGACTTGGCTTGTATGTTTGCTATTACTTGACTGTGATTATTTATAATATAGTTACTTCTCTGTTTTGTTATACAGTTACTTGAGATCATGCATATTGATAATCTTGCCTGTTTGGCACGAGCATATGATTTCACATGGTATTATTTTGTGTTACTTTTACAAAAAGTGAAGGCCAATCCAGGAATCTTATGTCAATTTTCACTATTTAGCTGTGCGGTCGGTAACTATGCTACATCACCAAAATGTGTTATCTGCATTTATAATAAGGAATCATTATCATACTGTTTGCACTTATATTAGTGTATCTTTACGAAAACGAAGTCTGTAACATACGGTATTGTAAATTATTATCATTATGACATTAGTGAAAACACATTGTTATCTCCTTCCTAAATCCTATGACATCAACAAACAAGCATCGCTAAGTCATCGACGGAAACGTGTTGCCAAACTGACGTACTATGATGTCAGTAAGCAATAAACAGGTCGCTTTTAATAAAATGAAGCAAATATTATTGATGTTTACATGCTAGACATGTTTTAAAATATTTGTGAATTCCTAAAACATCAAGTTATATGCTTAACAGATCATCATCACAATAATCCATCTGCTTTTGATTTGTTCTCTCTCAAACCTTGAGCTCTTATTTAATACATGTTTTGATAGTTTCTAATTTAGTTATTCACACGTTATTCGTTGCTCTTAAGTTTGGTGATGGATTTTGTTGTTGCTAGATAACTAATTTAAATCTGGATATGTTGACATTAGGCTGATGACTCCTATATTAGCCAAGGTTTAATAATGTGTTTTCAATATGATACAAAGTTTTAAGCAGATAAATGTATGTTTCATAAATGGTAATGAACTTATGGTCCTGAATACATTTGTTTCTTTCAGATAAAAATAACTTTGATGAGTAAAAACTAGACAACATCTAATTTGGTTTATCTAACACTAATAAAGTATTTATACATTATCGTTTCATAATGAAATAAATTTGCTCATAATTAGAAAGCTGAAGCAATAAGAAAAGGATCCAAGCATCAAAGTGGAAATTGCAATTGGCATGTAAGAAAAGGTAGTACAAATTTGCAAGGAATTAACAGTGTTGAAAGATAACATTATTAATTGCAAAAAAATCGTAGCAAGGATATTAAACGAATATTACAAGAAATTGCAAGATTGCAAGATTTTGATAACAATTAGATTATCTAGAATACTAGAATCAATTGCAGGAATTAATAGGGAAGTTTATCACTAAGCTATCTAAGCTAAATGTAATTGAGAATATCATACAACAGCATAGAATTGAATGATCAAACTGGAGATTGAATTAAAAACTGAAATGAACTTTTATTTTAGATTTTCACACATTTACAATGCAACAACATGCCCATATTTGTACACATGAGTTTAGACTACCAACATAACAATTCAATTCAAACCTGCACACTCAATCCTGACTCACTGCACGCAATGTAACTCGGCCAAAATCTCACTTATAATTTGTTGAAATTAAATGCAGACCTTAAATCCCCATGTAGCAGTATACATGTTGAAATTAACACTAATAAAGTATTTACACATTTTAGAAAACTGAGTTTGTTTATGAATGAAAGGATCCTGGTTTTATTTGTTTGAAGCCTGAAGTTTAAATCTTTTGAAGAATTGAACTTAGCTTTTCATTTAAATAGAAATTATACTTTTTCTTATCCATTTATATACAAAAAAATATTTTGAAAGGTGCCCAAATCCGAAACCGAAATAAAAGTGGAAAAATCGGAATTTCCGGAACAAAGTCGAAATATCAAAAATTTCAAGTGATCGGAACAGAATCAAAAACCGAATCTCGAACCTTGGTTGATACATGGTCAAAGATGTGAAGGCTGGGTGACTTTCCAAGATGCAAAATTATCGCACATTCTCTTACATCAAAATACAAATTTTTTCGAATATGTAACTTGTATTGTAAAGTGATTGTAGTTGATAATTTTTTCTTAAAAAAATACATAAGTAGACGTCTACAAAAATTTACTTTAAGAATTTTCATTTTGCTTATATTAAGCATTATTATTTCAGTGCATTATTTATTCCAGGACAATAGTTGCTACTTAAGAGGTATTATTTATTCATTGCATGAAATGTTTTTCTTGACTTGATAATAAATTACTGTTTGAATTTTAGATACAGGGTTGCTTAGATATTGTATACAATAATGGAGAAAGATTGGTTACGTCTACATAGGTAATCATGTGCTAACTAATTTATGCTTAACTATAGAATTAATGTATTGGTAATAAAAGCTATTTTTTTAAATTTTAATCACAGAACTAGTAGAGAGTATGGCTTAGGAGCACGGAATTTTGTGCATGTTGCGAAGAAAAATTTAGGAGATGTGGAAAAAATACTGTGTCCTTGTTTAGACTGTCAAAATCTTAGTCATCACTATGGTGAAACTCTTGCTGAGCACTTGATTATAAAGGGAATGGATCCTAAGTATAGAGATGATACATGGTATAATCATGGCGAGCAAGTGAATGTTGAAAATAAGATTAAAACGAGCGAGACGTACGACTTGCTCAAGATGATTCACTGTGAAGATGAAGACTATGTTAATCATACTTTTTTTGATGATGACAAAGATAAGGACGATGCACAAAGACGCCATGACGATTTACTTAAAATTATGGAGGATGTAGAAACCCCATTGTATATTGGTTGCAAAGACCATACAAAGTTATCTGCCATCACTATTTTGTATAATCTTAAATGTGAAACTAGATTATCTGATACTGGTTTTAATAAACTTCTTACCGTCCAGCATTGTTTTTACCAAAGGATAACGTACTCCCCAAGACTTTGTATGAAGTAAAGAAATTTCTCAAACTATTTGACATGGGGTTTGAAAAGATTCATGCTTGTGAGAATGACTGTTGCCTTTCCGTAAAGAGTAAAAATTTAAATAACTGCCCTAAATGTGGTTCGTCGCGATGGAAGATGAATCAAGATACAACGGAGATCGTGCAGGCTATCCCAGTTATGGTGCTGAGATATTTTCCAATAATTCCAAGATTTAGAAGAATTTTTAGATCTGAAAAGATGGCCAAAGAATTAAGATGGCATTTCAAAAATAAAAGTAGTGATGGAAAGATGTGACATCCTGTAGATTCTGTAATGTTAATTTGTGATCCGAAATTCTCATTAGAATCGGTCCAGCTGATGTCACCTAAAGGATCTTATCTATATCCTTAATTTACTCTCTTGATTGAGATATTTTCAGCAACCTAATTTAAAGAATAAAGGAGATCCTTAATTTATTCTCTTGATTGAGATATTTTTAGCAATTCATTTAAAGGATAAAGGAGATCCTTAATTTATTCTCTTGATTGAGATATTTTTAGCAACCTCATTTAAAGGATAAGTAGAATATAAATTCATTGCTATGGTTTGTATGAAAATAAGCTTGTAGAACTCCATCAATTAATTAACAAAGTTTGCCTTTCTCCTGTGGTTTTTTTCCCGAAAAGGGTTTTTCCACGTTAAATCTTGTGTGTGATCCTATTCTTTGCTTGCTTCTTTGATCATTTATTTATTAACAAGTGGTATCAGAGCGCTGGTTCGTTCAACATGGCGTCGTTAAAGTATGATCTTCCGCTATTGGATCGAAACACTCGATTCTCATTGTGGCAAGTGAAGATGCGTGCGTTGCTCGCACAAACTGATTATGATGATGCATTGGATGGATTCGAGAACAAGAGATTTGAACTATGGACCGATGATGAGAAGAGAAAGGATCGGAAGGCTTTGTCTCAAATTTAGCTCCATCTACACAATAATATTTTGCAAGAAGTTTTGAACGAGAAGACAGCTGCTTCTCTTTGGCTGAAACTGGAGTCAATTTGCATGACCAAGGACCTCACAAGTAAGATGCATCTCAGACAAAAGCTGTTTCTGCACAAATTGCAAGAGGGAGGTAATTTGCTTGACCATATTTCTGATTTTAAAGAGATTGTTTCTGACTTGGATGCAATGGAAGTCAAATATGATGATGAAGATTTGGGTTTAATCCTGTTATGTTCTCTGTCGAGTTCTTACTCAAATTTCAGAGATACCATATTATATAGTCATGATACTCTCACTCTAAATGACGTTTATGAAGCCTTGCACGCCAAGGAGAAAATGAAACAACTGGTGTCTTCAAATGGATCAAGCTCTCAAGCCGAAAGCTTGTCCGTTCGTGGCAGAACAAAGGAGAAAAATTCAAATAATGGATCTCGAGGTAAAAGTTCCAATGCCTATAAAGGTCGATCTAAATCTAGAGGCAAATACAAGTCTTGCAAATATTGTAAGAGGGATGGACATGAAATATCCGAATGTTATAAGCTGCAGAATAAGGAAAAGAGAAATGGCACATACAAACCAAAAGATAACAAAGAAGATGAAGTTAATGCCAATTGTGCTCATAATGATAGTTCTGACAATGAGGTGCTTGTTGTTACCGTGTTTGCTGGATGTGCTGAGATTAAGGATGAATGGATACTTGACACTGCTTGCATTTTCCATATGTGTCCTAATAGAGATTGGTTTACAACTTTAGAACCCATAAATGATGCTGGCTCAGTTTTGATGGGTGATGATTCAGCATGTAAAGTAGAAGGAATTGGTTCTATTCAGATCAAGATGTTTGATGGCGCAATCAGAACTTTAACAGATGTTCAGTTCATTCCCAACATGAAGAGAAATCTGATTTCTTTAAGTGCTCTTGATGACAAAGGGTACAAATATTCAGGTGGAGGTGGTGTCCTGAAAGTCATAAATGGTTCTCTTATTGTAATGAAGGGAAATCTTAGTTCTCTTATTGTAATGAAGGGAAATCTTAGGCAAACAAATGGCCTTTATTATCTTCAAGGCACTACTGTTTTAGGTAATGCTTCCCCTGTTATCTCAAATAATATTTCTGATTGTGATACTGCTAATCTTTGGCATATGCGTCTTGGACATATGAGTGAATTAGGTCTGTCAGAGTTGAACAAGAGAGGACTTCTTGATGGGTACAACGCAGGCAAGCTGAAGTTCTGCGAGCATTGCATTTTTGGCAAGCATAAGAGAGTGAAGTTCAACAATACAGTTCATACAACAGAAGGCATTCTAGATTATGTGCATTCAGACTTATGGGGACCATCTAGGAAAGCATCCATGGGCGGTGCTTGCTACATGATGACAATTATTGATGATTATTCCAGAAGAGTTTGGCCTTATTTTTTAAAACATAATTCTGAAGCTTTTTCAGCTTTCAAAGAGTGGAAGACTATGGTTGAGAGACAAACTGAAAGGAAGGTAAAGAAGCTTCGGACTGATAATGGGATGGAGTTTTGTTCAGATGAATTTAATTCATTTTGCAAGGATGAAGGCATTGTTAGGCACTACACCATACCTCACACTCCTCAGCAAAATGGGGTTGTCGAGCGTATGAACAGGACTATCATTTCTAAGGCTCGCTGCATGTTGTCAAACGCAGGTTTGGATAGACGTTTTTGGGCTGAAGCTGCTTCCACAGCCTGTTATCTCATCAACTGCTCTCCCTCTGTTGCTATTGGTAAGAAAACTCCGATTGAGGTATGGTCTGGTTCTCCAGCAAATTATTCTAAATTGAAAGTTTTTGGATGCATTGCTTATGCTCATATTGATAATGGAAAGCTAGAGCCAAGAGCTGTTAAATGCATTTTTCTTGGTTATAAGTCTGTTGTTAAAGGCTATAAATTATGGAATCCTAAAACAAGTAAGGTTGTAATTAGCAGAAATGTTGTGTTTAATGAATCTGCTATGTTACATGATATTCCATCTACTAATGATCTTATTGAGAGTAAGCAGAAATCAAATGTCCAGGTGGAGCATATTATTGATTTAGATGCTACATCAAAAGCAGAAATTGAGGGACAGGATGAAGCAACCATTATTGAGGATCCTCCAGCAGTTATGCAACCACCGCAGCAATCTATTGCAACAAGCAGACCTAGAAGGAATCCAAAACCAGTAAGAAGGTTTATTGAGGAAGCAAATGTTATTGCTTATGCGTGTGCTATAGCAGAAGAAATAGAAGGTATTGCCAAGCCTTCTTCATATTCTGAGGCTGTTATCTCTAGTGATTCTGACAAGTGGATGGCTGCTATGCATGATAAGATGAAGTCACTTGCAAGAAATGACACTTGGGACTTAATCAAATTACCTAAAGAGAAGAAACCTATTCATTGCAAATGGGTTTTCAAGAGAAAAGAAGATGTTTTTCCAAACATAATACAAGGTACAAAGCAAGATTAGTTGCAAAAGGTTACAGTCAGATTCCAGGTATTGACTATAATGAAGTTTTTTCCCCTGTTGTGAAACATAGCTCAATTCGCATTTTACTCAGTATTGTTGCTATGCATGATTATGAGCTTCAACAGTTAGATGTAAAAACTGCATTTTTACATGGAGAATTAGAAGAGGATATTTATATGCATCAACCTGAGGGTTTTATCATCCCTGGAAAAGAAAATCTTGTCTGTAAATTAAAGAAATCTCTTTATGGATTAAAATAGTCATCTAGGCAGTGGTATAAAAGATTTGACACTTTTATGCTATCTCAAGGTTTTAAAAGGTCCAATTATAATAGTTGTGTCTATTTGAAAATGACTACTCATTCAACCGTTTATTTGCTACTTTATGTCGATGATATGTTGATTGTTTCAAAAGACAAGGCATAAATTGAAAATTTGAAAAGGCAGTTGAGTAGAGAGTTTGAAATGAAAGATTTGGGGGATGCTAAGAAGATTCTTGGCATGGAGATATCAAGAGATAGAACTTCTGGAAAATTATACCTAAGTCAGAGTGGGTATGTTAGAAAAGTGCTTCGCCGTTTTAATATGCTTGATGTCAAACCTGTAAGTACTCCTCTTGCTGCACATTTCAAATTGTCATCAGTCATGTGTCCACAATCAGATGAGGATATTGAGTACATGTCTAGAGTTCCCTATTCTAGTGCAGTTGGTTCACTTATGTATGCCATGGTTTGTTCGCGTCCTGATTTATCACATGCTTTGAGTGTTGTCAGTAGATTCATGGCCAATCCTGGAAGAGAGCATTGGAAAGCAGTTCAATGGATTTTCAGATATCTTCATGGCACTGCAAATGCTTGTTTGCAGTTTGGTAAATCTAAAGATGAACTTGTTGGTTATGTGGATTCTGACTTTGCTGGTGATTTGGATAAAAGAAGATCATTAACAGGTTATGTTTTCACCATTGGTGGTTGTGCTGTGATTTGGAAAGCAACCTTGCAAACTACCGTAGCATTATCTACTACTGAGGCCGAGTATATGGCTATTTCTGAAGCATGTAAAGAAGCTACTTGGCTGAGAGGTTTATATTTTGAGCTTTGTGGAGATACATCTTGCATTACTATATTTTCTGATAGCTAGAGTGCTATATGCCTTACAAAGGATCAAATGTTTCATGAGAGAACTAAACATATAGATGTTAGGTATCACTACATTCGAAATGTTATTGCTAAAGGTGGTGTTAAAGTTTGCAAGATAATTACTCATGACAATCCCGCTAACATGATGACAAAGCCAGTTCCAATTACTAAGTTTGAGCTTTGCTCAAGCTTGGTTGGTGTTACAGTATAGTCTTTAGGGACTATTGGAGTAAGGCAGATATTTATTTGTTGAAGGAGTTCATTTTTTGTAGTTCATCTTTCTACTTCAAGATGAGAATTCGTCTCAAGGTGGAGATTGTTAATTTGTGATCCGAAATTCTCATTAGAATTGGTCCAGCTGATGTCACCTAAAGGATCTTATCTATATCCTTAATTTACTCTCTTGATTGAGATATTTTCAGCAACCTCATTTAAAGGATAAAGGAGATCCTTAATTTATTCTCTTGATTGAGATATTTTTAGCAACCTCATTTAAAGGATAAAGGAGATCCTTAATTTATTCTCTTGATTGAGATATTTTTAGCAACCTCATTTAAAGGATAAAGGAGATCTTTAATTCATTCTTTCTGTCCTTATTTGGCTGCACGAAAGTAGAATATAAATTCATTGCTATGGTTTGTATTAAAATAAGCTTGTAAAACTCCATCAATTAATTAATAAAGTTCGCCTTTCTCCCATGGTTTTTTTTCCTAAAAAGGGTTTTCCATGTTAAATCTTATGTGTGATTCTATTCTTTGCTTGCTTCTTTGATCATTTATTTATTAACATGTAATATGGAGTATGATTTATGAAAATTGGAAACCATTTTCAGCCAACCCACGTAATCTTAGACTTGGTCTAGCTACAGATGGGTTCAATCCATTTTCTATGTTAAACTCCAAGTATAGTTGTTGGCCAGTAATGCTTGTGGCATATAATTTATCATTTATGTTGTGCAAGAAGAAAGAGAATATTATGCTAACACTTTTAATTCCAGGTCCAAAGCAACCTGAAAATGATATTGATGTATATCTAGCGCCATTAGTAGAAGACTTGCATCACTTGTGGAGTAGTGGAGTTGAGATATATGATGCATTATCTAAGACACTTTTTAACATGAGAGCTATTTTACTGTGGATGATAAATGATTTTCCAGCTTATGGCAATCTTGTTGGATGTTGTGTAAAGGGAAAAAAGCTAATGGTGTCATTACTCACAATCGATGGTTGAAATATAGTCGGAAAACTGTTTATATGGGTCATAGAAGATTTTTACCCTCTTCAAATCCATTGAGGAAAAAAAATCTTGGTTTGATAACACCATGGAAGATGGAGAGATGCCTAGAATTCTAACTGGCAAAAATATCTCTCTTACTTTGAAAGATTTTCCTAATGATTTTGGAAAAGATCCGAAAAACTAAAAGAAGAGCGTGAACTAAATGATTCAAGACAAACTAAAAAAGGAGAGATTAGAGGGAAAAGTAGGAAAAGGAAGATTGATGACAATAGTGAAGATGATGATGAATGAGGATAATGATCCTATTAAAAAAGAGCTATCAAGGTGTAAAAAAAGATCAATCTTTTTTGACTTTCCATATTGGGAGGTTAGTATTTGTGTTACATTTTTCGTTATCAATCCATTAAAAATAAAATATAATTTTTTTTAATGTGTGACTTTTACTTTTTTTTCTAGGAACTTCTATTACGTCATAATTTAGACGAATTCATGTTGAGAAAAATGTTTGTGAAAGCTTACTGGGTACAATGTTGCATGACAACAAATCAAAGGATGGGATTAATTGTAGATGTGATTTAGAAGATTGGGGAATTCGACATGGTCTTTATGCACAACCTCGTGGGACCAAGACATATCTTCCACCGGCTCCGTATACATTGTCAAAAGTGGAAAAAATATATTTTGCAAAAGGCTATATGATTTCAAAGGCCCAGATGGTTATTGCTCAAATTTGGAAAAATGCATATCATTGATGGATTGCGAAATTAGTGGTCTGAAGTCTCATGATTATCATGTTTGATGCAACAAGTATTATCAGTTGCACTACAAGGTTTATTGCTTATAAAACCTATGAAAGCAATTACTCGTCTATGTTCGTTTTTCAACAAAATATGTCAATGTGTTCTTGATAGAGAGAAATTACAGCAACTTGAAGATGAGATTGTTAAAATATTGTGTGAACTTGAAAGACACTTTCCACCCTAATTTTTCGATATTATGATACACTTGACAATTCATCTTGGAAGGAAAGCACGATTGTGTGGGCCAGTTCAATTTCGTTGGATGTATCCTTTTGAAAGATATATGAAGACACTTAAAGATTACGTAAGGAATTATGCACGGCTAGAGGGATGCATTGCAGAATGCTATCTTGCAGAAGAATGCAAGAGATTTTTAAATGAATTTTTGAGTAAATCGATAAATATAGGATAAAAAGATCGGAATGAAGACTATGTAGATAACGGTATACTTGAAGGACGTCCAATTTCAATGTCTGAATCAGTTACATTGTCTGTCAAGGAGAAAGAAATTGCTCATTTAGCGGTGCTAAAGAATATGGCTGTGGTGGAACCATAAATGGAATGAGTATACATATTATATTATGCGTATTTATTTGTTGTGTTTGTAGTTACAATTATAACTTAACATCACTTTCATTATACTAGTTTGCATTTGGATGAGTTGCAAAATTCAAATAAGCGTTTAGAAAAAAATGCAACACTACTTTGGAAGAACCATGGAGATAATTTCGCTGAGTGTATCAAAAAGAAGGCTTGTTAATTTTCTTCTATTTTATGAACTAAAGATACTATTTTTAAAATCCATTTTAAATATGTTTTTTCAGATACCTATTGACTCAAAAAATGGCGATGAAATGTTAAAATGGATTGCATATGGTCCTAAAAATACCGTGTTGTCCTGCAAAGGATATATAATAAATGGACAAAGATTTCATATAAAAGATGTTGACAGAGAAACCCAGAATAGTGAAGTGAAAAATGGTGCGACTACCATGTGCAGAGCAAGTGCAAAAGACATTTCTCAAGTGGCTGATGTGGTTACTTACTACGGAATATTGACCGACGTAATTTTATTAGATTACAATGTTTTTTATAATCCTCTTTTTAAGTATAATTTGGCGAACATAGGAAATGGGGTGAAAGTTGAAGATGGATTTACTCTCGTTAATTTACATCAAATTCAGGTTTCATTTTCAAGAGATCCTTATATTGTCGCATCTCAAGCGAAACAAGTTTTCTATTCAAGAGAAAATGAATCTTCTAATTGGTATGTTGTGACGAAAGCACCGCCACGAGGTTTTCATGAATTAGAGGTAGATGATTTTGTTGAAGAAGTAAATTATGTTGGAGGATATTGTGAAGAATTCGAGGATGACTTGGTCGAGGAAGCTAATTATGTTAGGGACGATTGCGAAGGCATACTTGAGTAGTTTTAATGTCATGTTTCTTTTGGGTAGTTAATAAGTAGCTTTGGATTAGATTTGATGTCTTATGTAATGTTGAATTGTAAACTTATTGATTTAGAAATTAATAGAGGTTTTAATTTCATGGTTATTGTTGAAATTTGGGTGTTGTACGTGAGAAGATCAACTACTACGTCAACAACCGATGTTAAAACTATTGCTCATGTGAGTGACACTTAGCATTTTTGTAACACCCCACACCTGCTAAGGTCACTCGCTAAGGGAATGCCTTAGTTTTGGTGGAGTATTTTTAGTGAGTATAGAACAGAAAAAAAATTACCACAAGACAGATATAAGTAATACTTGAAAATTTAAAACATTATTTCATTGCAGCGGAAAGTAAAACATGTTTGGTTACATCACAAAACCATAACAACTATTTGTACATAATATCCATCCTGATAAAATAGAAGTACATAATCCCACTACATAGACAATAGCCATAATAGAAAAGATAAACCGAGCTTTACTTCTACGGTCCAAGCCCAAAAGATAGATATAGCGGTCTGATCCAAGCTCACTAGTGCTAGGCCCACTCCGAAAACCTGAGGGTTGGGAAAAATATAAAAACAACGGGGTCAGACATAAGTCTGAGTGAGTCCTATAACCCTAACAATACAACCATTAAAGTAATTAGGGTATGACATAAATAAGGTACGGTACCTCTGGGGATAATGACCACACTAAGTAGCCAACAAAACACAGGATGTACTAAGATAACCGAGAAGACGCTTTTATCCACCCAAGGATAATTATTAGATTACATCACCCCAGACTTATTCACCCAAGGGTAATTCCTACACTGCACCACACCAGTTCTACCCACCAAGAGTAATTCCTACTTAAAGGTTGATCCCACTAAGTGTACTTAGTTATTTTTACCAGGTAGTTTCTTGTACCCCTACACAGGTGCCGTCGGCCCCTATCTTTACTAGGTGTACCCACTACCCCGAAGCGATCGGCTCCCTACCGTAGATACCCGTGCTGGTCCCACAAAAGGGGGTGTATCATTCCCCAAAGTGGCTACCAGATAATATCACTGTGCACAGCTTTATATCTACACGATGCAACAACGACTTACCAACCAGCCCGGGTCCACACACGCATATGAAACCCGTTGATCCTGCGTTGCCACCGCTAACCCGTTTTGGCCGCTTATAGTCAAGTCCAATATGCGTGTCCCGTCACCCGACCAGAGTCGGGCCCACAAAGATACGTTTGGGATATTGGTTGAAATGGGCCCCCACAAGCTACTACTTAAGCTTGCTATTTTTATCTAGTGCATCCCACTTAACCCCTTTTTATAATCATGCCCCCTTACATGTTAAGATTTGGTTAAGTCATCAATCATATTTCAATTGCCACTAAGGGCACCCACTAGATTTCCACATGCCACCCAAAGCACTTACTTAACCCTTCACCCATGTTTTAATTACATGTTCCACTTTGGTTAAGTATTCTAATCGTATTTTCTATTGCCACCCAAGGCAACCCACTAGTTTCCTCATGCCACCCGAGGCACCCCCACTAGTTACTACATGCCACCCAAGGCACCCACTTAACCCTCATGTCCCACTACATGCTAATTTGGTTAAGTGTTTCTTAATTAATTAAGACCGTGATCCTCCTAAAGACCTCTCACATTAGACTATCTTTTATGACCGCTGGTTAAGCCGGTTGGGTTCGGGCAGCCTTACGTCATAACCGAGTTTAACCTCGTGTCTTTAGGTTTATCACGTATTTAGTTTGTGACTAAGACCTCTCACATTGGGCCAATCATTTGTAGCCGCTGGATGGCCGGTCGGTTCCGGGCAGACTTCCGCTACAAAAGGGTCCAACCTCGTGTCTTAGTTGATTAATTACGCCTAATTAATCACCCCCACAATTAATTATCCCTAATTAATTACACATTCTTCATAACATGGGTAGACCTAACTCAATAGGTAAATTCCCATGGGGTAGACCTAACTCAATAGGTAAATTCCCACTTATGTTAATTTATTTTTATGGTATGCTTATCATACCCAATCATACTTCCATTAACATATTTATTACCCCATCGTTCCCCACGTAAATCGTTCTCATTTCACGACATAATAAAGGGAAAGATCCATCACAAATATCATAGGTTTAGCATATAACTTTGTCATGGGTTAAGAAGATGTCAACTTGCATTTATGAGCATATATTAACCCAACTACATTCAACCCAAACTTGCATATTATCATACACATATCTTGCATAACATGTTGAACTTGCATATAAGCATTCTCATAACTTGCATAACATGTTAACGATGCATTTAAGCATACACATAACTTGCATAAGCATTCATATACTTGCATAAGCATTCACATACTTGCATAATCATTCACATACTTGCATAAGCATTTACATACTTGCATAAGCATTCACATACTTGCATAAGCATTCACATACTTGCATAAGCATTCACATACTTGCATATCACCTTAAACTTGCATTTAAGCATATACATAACTTGCATAACATCATGCACATAACTTGCATAATCTCATACACATAACTTGCATAACACCATGCACATAACTTGCATATGAACTTGCATCTTAAAGGAGGATAAACATGCATAACATATAAGGGTATCATCTTGCATATGTATGCATCACATTTAAAAGGGTAAACTTACATGTCATGATTTATGCATAATACCAAACACTTAGCATGCATAAAACCACATACTTAGCATGCATAGAATCAATTACTTGTTATGCATAAACACACCACTTAACTTGCATAAACCCACACACTTAGCATGCACACAATCAAATACTTAACATGCATAAAATCAAATACTTAGCATGCATAACACCAAATATTTAGCATTCATAAAATCACATGCATAACTTGCATATCATGTTACATATAACTTGCATATACTCTCACATATAGTTTGCATAACATGTTACATATGCATAAATGTTGAACATAGTGTTTTGCATCATAAAACATGGCATTAACCTTGCATATAACATAAAACTTGCAAATCACATATCATACAAACTTGCATAAACATATTTATCCACAAACATAGCCATGTCTTATCACATACTACCATAATCAATTTAACAATTGATTATTAAAGCCACAGAAACTCACTAATCCGCATTCAAGACCATAAGTCTCATTACACCCAATCTACTTGCTTTAACAATTGATGTTAAAGTGATAGAAACTCACTACTAGCAATTTGCACTCCAAATGAAGAAGATTAAGATGCTTAGAATGGATTAGAGGTTGATTAGAGAGGTTGATTAGCTTGCTTTCCTCTTCATTGATTTGTGGTGGCCATGATCAAGTTTCATTTTGCCATAGTTTAGTTACAAGATCTAATTATGAATGAATTAGGATAGGGTTAGGGTCTTATTTATAGGATTAGGTTGCATTTTAGACCCTTAGATTAACCCTAGATTGGTTTAGACCCGTCAGATCCAAGAAGCTTCCAGAACCAGCCCTCCAAGCCAGCCCAAGAACCCAAACTGGTGCACCCAGTTTCACTGGGCGTCGCACCCCTGTCGACAGGCAAGTCGACAGGGCAGTCGACACCCCTGTCGACAGCCCTGTCGACAGCGCTGTCGACATGGCTAGGGCGGGAATTTCTCCCGCCTGACCCGCTGCTTCTATTTTAAATTCTGAATTTGAATTTTTAAATCTGTTTTTATCTTTGAATTTTCTGAAAACTTCTTTGGGCCATAACCGGGCCATACGGACTCCGATTCTCGAAAACTCGGACTCTATTTCACGTATTTTTCCGAGACGAACGCAATGACGCAGCCCGTTACCCCCAATTCCGACATCTGAGATTATTTATCCTATAATTAGTGAATTTTAGTATTAACTAAAATTCGGGGTGTTACATTCTCCCCTCTATAAAGGATTTCGTCCCCGAAATCTCTAAGCTAAGGAGAATGCATATCCTACCATCCAAACAACCATCTACTCAATCCATCAAACACGGGCATCCATTGTCCTTAAAACAATTTCTAATGATGTATGCGTATATGCAAAAAGTGTGTGTATATGTTCCCTATCTAAGGTATGAACATATGCAAACCATGATAGTGCCATGCATCCATTATGTATGCGAGAGAACCCTATAGACCCATACAATATCTATATGAGTGCACAATCATTCACCAAAATGCATCATCCATATGATAACACAATCATTAAACATCCATAAATATAGCTTCCTACACACAATTTTATGCAATATGCAATATGAAGTGATTGAGCCGATCTAGTGCCTAGAGTGTGTATATATGCATCCACGAGCAACCACTAGCAAACACTTGCATCCACATGCATCCATCAATCATAACATGTCTCAAACACATGTTTCAACCATAGCTTTACCCTATCTAAAGGTCAAAAGTACTAACGAGAGGACATACTAAGGATAAGATAAGCACAAAATATGTGATGAAGGAGAAGCAAAAGGACATACCCTCCGAAAGAAAAAGGGTACCTCGAATGCATCTTCGCTTCCGTCTCCCAGGTAGCATCGCTCTCTTTATCTCCCTTTTTGTACTTTGACTAGTTGAACCTCTCTGTTTTCTCAGCTTCCAAATCTCTGACCCAAGGATGCAAGTAGGAGCTCGTCGAATCTTCGCATCACACTCTATTTCCACTTCTCTAAGCAGGCTCGGCTCTACCGCCTCTGCGGTCTCATGTAACACATGGAATATATCATGTACACCACTAAGCCTGTCGGCCAACTCCACTCTATATGTCATCTGTCCAATCCTTTCCTTAATAGGAAACGGCCCAACAAACCTTGGTACTCACTTTCCAACAGATCCAAAGTGAACCACATTCCGTAACGGAGATATCTTGATTAAAAAGCATGTCCTAATATCAAACTCAAGATCTGTTCTCCACTTGTCCGCATAAGATTTATGTTTATCTTGCGCCGCTTTCCTCCTTCTTCGAATCAAATCAATCTTTTCCCGAAGTCTTTCTAACCTTATCGGCCCAAGCAAGATCTCATCCGTAGATTCCCACCAACGTGTAGGTGATCGACAAGGCCTTCCATAAAGAGCTTCGAAAGGTGCCATATCAATACAGGACTGAAAGCTGTTATTATATGCGAACTCCACCAATGGAAGAGGCTCTTCCCATGTACCTCCCAAAATCTAAGATACAAAACCTCAAAAGGTCTTCTAGGACATGATTCACCCTCTCGGTCTGGCCGTCCGTCTGAGGATGATATGCGGTACTCAAACACAACTGAGTCCCTACCGCCTCTTGGAAACTCTTCCAAAACTCTCTAGACTCTCTAGTGAAGATGGGATCTCGATCGCTCACCATACTGGAGGGTATACCATGCAATCTAATAATCTTTCGAATATAAACTGAAGCTAGACATGGAATAGTGCTCTTGCTCTTCCCGGGTATGAAATGGGCAAACTTAGTAAGTTTATCAACCATAAGCCCAATCCCCGTATTACCCTTCCTTGATTTTGGTAATCCATCGAGACACTATCCCACTTCCTATTACGGAACTCCCAACGGGTGAAGCAACCCTCCGGGTTTCTTTTACTTTGCTTCCACTTGTTAGCACACCAAGCATCGAGCGACATACTCGGCCACATCTTTCTTCCTACCGGTCCAGAAGAAAACCCTCTTCATGTCTTGGTACATCTTGTCCCCACCGGAATGAATGGTCATCTTAGAATGGCGTGCATCATCCAGAATAACCTTCCCCAAACCCTCGCCTTGCGGTACACAAAGTCTACTGTCTCTACGCAAGCACCCCCTATCGTCTAGGGTGTACCTACTCAAATGGCTGGACGACTCCCCCCCTTATGAGCTTCCTCACCAACTCAACCAACTGTGGGTCGTCCCTTTGTGCTTCTCCAATCCGCACCAAAAGAGTAAGTCTAACCTCCAAGGAGGCTAGCAAACCGGGTACAAAGTCAACGGAAGGTCTAAAGTCAAACTTAGAAATAAACTCTAAGCTCCATCGTTCAACGAACAATGAACTTAAGGACAACCTTTCTCTACTTAAGGCGTCCGCCACCACATTACCCTTGCCTTGGGTATACGCTATCTCAAACTCATAGGATGCTAAGAATCCCATCCCAAAATCATCACAATTGTCCATCTCTCACGCAGACCACCCTAGTCGAACTCGACATCCCCCAAATGCAAGCCCCAAAGGCCTAAACCAATATCAGACAAACACCCAAGGGATATCTCCTTCGAGTTCAGGCGACCTACGTGAGATGATACTAGTAAAAATGGCTAATCAATTAAGCCTTTAACCAACTTTGGATGTCCTTGCCAGTCTCACTCCAAAACCGTCGTTTATCCCATACTGGCTCTGCTCAGCCTATTGAGCACATACGAAAACTTATTTCGCTCCTAGAAAAGACCAAAATGTCATCAATAAAGACCATCACAACTTATTTAGGTACTCCTTGAACACCCTTCTCATCAAATTAACAAAATATGCGGGGCGTATGTCAAACCAAATGGCATCACCAGCCACTCATAAAAAACATCCGTAGTCCTAAAGGTAGTCTTTTCTATGCTATCCTCAGCCACTCTCAACTGATGAAATCCCGTGGCTAAGTCCTACTACAAAAATACTGAGGCGCCAGCCAACTGATCAAAGAGATCATCAATCCTCGGCAATGGGTGTCTATTCTTCTTTGTGAGTTTATTTAGTTCTCTTTAGCCTACACAAAGTCTGAGGGACCCATCCGCCTTTGTGGCAAAAACTACCGGAGCACCCTACTCCGATATACTTCGTCTTCTAAACCCCTTCTCAAGCAAATTGCCTACTTGCTTATGGAGTTCCCTCCTCTCACGAGGAGCCACGTGGCACACTGGTTTGGCATTGTCTACCAGATATATTTGGAAGTCAATCTCCCGCTCCGGAGGTAAGCCCTTCACCTCCTCCAAACACATCCGAGTATTCCCGGACCACTCTATAAATTGCAAACTCTCGACCGACGTGTCAAGCGACTCTAGATAACTTAGCATAACAGATTCTATGGGATTACAAGAGATCTCGAGAGTGTTACCCAAGCGGGTCATAAGCCTACAACTCTCCCTTCAAAATTAAGAACGGTACCCCTACTGGATAACCAGTCCGTGCCCAAAACTAACCCATAGCCCGTGAAGCCCAACAAGCATCACATCTAAACTCAATGCTAAGTATAGCAACTTTCAAACCCAAACACATCGTGGAGCCCCAATTGGGTTTGAAACAACTAAGGGATCATCAACCAAACTGGTGTTTATGTGCAGTGACTCAACTAACGATGAGATAAAAGAACTCAATGCGTCAGAATCAAATAAAGTACGGACAGGATAGTCAAACAGAAAAACTAGACTTTCCACGGAAATAGTTCTACCTCTTTCTCGAATCGGTGGAGCTGCGAGAGCCTGAACTTGCCCCCTTGCCTGAGCTGGTGCCACACGAGCTTGCACCCGTCCTCCTGAGGTAGACCCCGTCCTTTGCCCTTTCTTAGGACAGTCTTTCACTAGATGCCCTGCTACGTCACAGTGGAAGCAGCCAGTCTTCTTCTTCTTGCGACAATCCTTGCTTAGGTGGCCTAGTGTTCCACAACTGAAGCACTTCTTCTTTCCCTTGCCACCGTTGCCTTTCCCACCCTTGTTTTGCTGTTGCTGTTGAGGTCTCTTCTGATCTCCTTTCTTCTCGTGTGCTTTATTAGCATTGGGACCTTTCTCTTCCTCATGCATATTTTCTTCCGCTTTTGAGAGAAACTCTGCCTCAAACCTATGCCTGAAATCCACCCAAGAGTCAATCGGGCGTTCTCCATTAGTGACCTCCCACCAGAACGAGGCCTCTCCTTCCATTAACCAAGCGGCCAACCTGACTTTCTTTCCCTCTTCTACTTCCAAGATTTCCATCAATTCTTCCGTCTCAATAAGCCAATCCCTAGCTCCCACAAAAGGTTTTCCTCCCATAGCCTTAAACTTCCTACAAGTCATAGCAAAAGTATCCGCGCGAGGAGGAACGAGTGCAACGGGTGGAGGAGGAACATTTGCTGGATCTGCAGCGGCGGCCCTAGCCTCTAACAACCTCCTATACCATACTGGTACCGCTACACTATCCGGAAGATAAAGATCTTCAGCCATGCTGAGACGAAAAAGGGAAAGATTCAAAACGGAGAATTCGGAAGATAAAGATATGGCTATCGGGGATTATGCTTTTCTTTCAAAAACTTTTCTCTTTAAAGACATGTTTTTGAAAATATTTCTTCCAAAAACGTTTTTAGAAAAATAGTTTACTAAAACTTTTATCTGTTCTGGTAACCTTTGCTCTGATACCACGTGTAACACCCCACACCTGCTAAGGTCACTCGCTAAGGGAATGCCTTACTTTTGGTGGAGTATTTTTAGTGAGTATAGAACAGAAAAAAAATTACCACAAGACAGATATAAGTAATACTTGAAAATTTAAAACATTATTTCATTGCAGCGGAAAGTAAAACATGTTTGGTTACATCACAAAACCATAACAACTATTTGTACATAATATCCATCCTGATAAAATAGAAGTACATAATCCCACTACATAGACAATAGCCATAATAGAAAAGATAAACCGAGCTTTACTTCTACGGTCCAAGCCCAAAAGATAGATATAGCGGTCTGATCCAAGCCCACTAGTGCTAGGCCCACTCTGAAAACCTGAGGGTTAGGAAAAAGATAAAAACAACGGGGTCAGACATAAGTCTGAGTGAGTCCTATAACCCTAACAATACAACCATTAAAGTAATTAGGGTATGACATAAATAAGGTACGGTACCTCTGGGGATAATGACCACACTAAGTAGCCAACAAAACACAGGATGTACTAAGATAACCAAGAAGACGCTTTTATCCACCCAAGGATAATTATTAGATTACATCACCCCAGACTTATTCACCCAAGGGTAATTCCTACACTGCACCACACCAGTTCTACCCACCAAGAGTAATTCCTACTTAAAGGTTGATCCCACTAAGTGTACTTAGTTATTTTTACCCGGTAGTTTCTTGTACCCCTACACAGGTGCCGTCTGCCCCTATCTTTACTAGGTGTACCCACTACCCCCAAGCGATCGGCTCCCTACAGTAGATACCCGTGCTGGTCCCACAAAAGGGGGTGTATCATTCCCCAAAGTGGCTACCAGATAATATCACTGTGCACGGCTTTATATCTACACGATGCAACAACGACTTACCAACCAGCCCGGGTCCACACACACATATGAAACCCGTTGATCCTGCGTTGCCACCGCTAACCCGTTTTGGCCGCTTATAGTCAAGTCCAATATGCGTGTCCCGTCACCCGACCAGATTCGGGCCCACAAAGATACGTTTGGGATATTGGTTGAAATGGGCCCCCACAAGCTACTACTTAAGCTTGCTATTTTTATCTAGTGCATCCCACTTAACCCCTTTTTATAATCATGCCCCCTTACATGTTAAGATTTGGTTAAGTCATCAATCATATTTCAATTGCCACTAAGGGCACCCACTAGATTTCCACATGCCACCCAAAGCACTTACTTAACCCTTCACCCATGTTTTAATTACATGTTCCACTTTGGTTAAGTATTATAATCGTATTTTCTATTGCCACCCAAGGCAACCCACTAGTTTCCTCATGCCACCCGAGGCACCCCCACTAGTTACTACATGCCACCCAAGGCACCCACTTAACCCTCATGTCCCACTACATGCTAATTTGGTTAAGTGTTTCTTAATTAATTAAGACCGTGATCCTCCTAAAGACCTCTCACATTAGACTATCTTTTATGACCGCTGGTTAAGCCGGTTGGGTCCGGGCAACCTTACGTCATAACCGAGTCTAACCTCGTGTCTTTAGGTTAATCACGTATTTAGTTTGTGACTAAGACCTCTCACATTGGGCCAATCATTTGTAGCCGCTGGATGGCCGGTCGGTTCCGGGCAGACTTCCGCTACAAAAGGGTCCAACCTCGTGTCTTAGTTGATTAATTACGCCTAATTACTCACCCCCACAATTAATTATCCCTAATTAATTACACATTCTTCATAACATGGGTAGACCTAACTCAATAGGTAAATTCCCATGGGGTAGACCTAACTCAATAGGTAAATTCCCACTTATGTTAATTTATTTTTATGGTATGCTTATCATACCCAATCATACTTTCATTAACATATTTATTACCCCATCGTTCCCCATGTAAATCGTTCTCATTTCACGACATAATAAAGGGAAAGATCCATCACAAATATCATGGGTTTAGCATATAACTTTGTCATGGGTTAAGAAGATGTCAACTTGCATTTATGAGCATATATTAACCCAACTACATTCAACCCAAACTTGCATATTATCATACACATATCTTGCATAACATGTTGAACTTGCATATAAGCATTCTCATAACTTGCATAACATGTTAACGATGCATTTAAGCATACACATAACTTGCATAAGCATTCATATACTTGCATAAGCATTCACATACTTGCATAAGCATTCACATACTTGCATAATCATTCACATACTTGCATAAGCATTCACATACTTGCATAAGCATTCACATACTTGCATAAGCATTCACATACTTGCATATCACCTTAAACTTGCATTTAAGCATATACATAACTTGCATAACATCATGCACATAACTTGCATAATCTCATACACATAACTTGCATAACACCATGCACATAACTTGCATATGAACTTGCATCTTAAAGGAGGATAAACATGCATAGCATATAAGGGTATCATCTTGCATATGTATGCATCACATTTAAAAGGGTAAACTTACATGTCATGATTTATGCATAATACCAAACACTTAGCATGCATAAAACCACATACTTAGCATGCATAGAATCAATTACTTGTTATGCATAAACACACCACTTAACTTGCATAAACCCACACACTTAGCATGCACACAATCAAATACTTAACATGCATAAAATCAAATACTTAGCATGCATAACACCAAATATTTAGCATTCATAAAATCACATGCATAACTTGCATATCATGTTACATATAACTTGCATATACTCTCACATATAGTTTGCATAACATGTTACATATGCATAAATGTTGAACATAGTGTTTTGCATCATAAAACATGGCATTAACCTTGCATATAACATAAAACTTGCAAATCACATATCATACAAACTTGCATAAACATATTTATCCACAAACATAGCCATGTCTTATCACATCCTACCATAATCAATTTAACAATTGATTATTAAAGCCATAGTAACTCACTAATCCGCATTCAAGACCATAAGTCTCATTACACCCAATCTACTTGCTTTAACAATTGATGGTAAAGTGATAGAAACTCACTACTAGCAATTTGCACTCCAAATGTAGAAGATTAAGATGCTTAGAGTGGATTAGAGGTTGATTAGAGAGGTTGATTAGCTTGCTTTCCTCTTCATTGATTTGTGGTGGCCATGATCAAGTTTCATTTTGCCATAGTTTAGTTACAAGATCTAATTATGAATGAATTAGGATAGGGTTAGGGTCTTATTTATAGGATTAGGTTGCATTTTAGACCCTTAGATTAACCCTAGATTGGTTTAGACCCGTCAGATCCAAGAAGCTTCCAGAACCAGCCCTCCAAGCCAGCCCAAGAACCCAAACTGGTGCACCCAGTTTCACTGGGCGTCGCACCCCTGTCGACAGGCAAGTCGACAGGGCAGTCGACACCCCTGTCGACAGCCCTGTCGACAGCGCTGTCGACATGGCTAGGGCGGGAATTTCTCCCGCCTGACCCGCTGCTTCTATTTCAAATTCTGAATTTGAATTTTTAAATCTGTTTTTATCTTTGAATTTTCTGAAAACTTCTTTGGGCCATAACCGGGCCATACGGACTCCGATTCTCGAAAACTCGGACTCTATTTCGCGTATTTTTCCGAGACGAACGCAATGACGCAGCCCGTTACCCCCAATTCCCACATCTGAGATTATTTATCCTATAATTAGTGAATTTTAGTATTAACTAAAATTCGGGGTGTTACAATTTTCAAGAACCCATTATTTATTTCTTTGTTATATATGTTTACCTTGTATCTTGTGCATGATTTTTTTTAGAAAACCAATTAAGCGTCAAAAGATTACAGATTAAAAGACAAATCTAAACAAAACATGCGTGCTTCTACCAGTATGCATATTGAATAAAAGAAAAACACAGGAGGATGTTTATTGTCCATTTTCCATGCAAAACAATGCTGCAACCTGAATTTTAATACATAAAAGATTACAGATTAATAGATAAATCTAAACTAAACATGCATGCTTCTACCAACCTGCATATTGAATCAACGACTTACGGTTAATTTTAAAGAAAAAATATTAAGTTTTTATGTTTTATATATATATATATATTATGGTTGACAATTTGCTCTTCGCAAGGAACCCCATCTCGTTATTGGTATAACTTTGAACTATTTGGAGTAAAAATAGTTGCTAAATGCACTCATCTTTACAAGTCAGTGTTATAATTTAATGCTTACTGATTAGTCGCTAGGTTGTACATGTAACGAGAGATTAATGTTTCTTTCTGTATGAGATTTATGGCAGTGTGTGTGTGTGTATATATATATGTACATGTAACGAGAAATGTCTTAAGAAAGTAGTTGTATCTTGTGGGCTGTTTGTAGTTGCTATGGAATTAGACAAATAATCCGGGCTGGGCTGGAAGGGCATCCATTGTTGCAGGTTTTAGAACTTGCGTCGCGTGCAGACATGCTGCAGGTCATAATCGCTGAGATGAACAATAGTTAAAGGCTGTGTGCGTTAATAACTAGTTCCAAGTATTAATTTGTTTATATCCATTTGATTGGTACTAAATGACATATTAATTTGTTCATATCCATTTTTATGTGTTTGGCATTAATGACGTATTAGTCCATATAACTAATAACAAGTGATGCCCAAGTAGAATGGGTTTTATAAGCTCCAGCTGTATCAATTTAGTTAGATATAATGTATGTCATTTTTTTCCTTGATTTTTATTTTATTTTGATAAACAGTGCACACCGGTAAACAGTTAATGATTGGAGGCTTACAAAATGTCAGCCCAATGTATTAAATCATCTCATTATCTAAACCACATGGCTTATGTCATTTTCTCAAATATCACAGCACTTGGGATGTATTAAATAACATTGAAATGGATCCCAATGTCTTTTTTATTTTGACCCTAAGTACAGAGATGATACCTATGGTTCAGATAATGAGCATTGCTGTGATATTTACATAATGTCAGTGGTCCACAAATGTATTAAAAAAATTGGGATTATGTTATTTAATTTAGATTTTTTGTATGCTTGCACAAAATGGTTAAAAATACGAAGAAGACAACAAACAAGAAGCTTACTCGCTCTCAAAAAGACTTTTAGAATCCGAATATGCATCTGATGGGTCTAATGCAATGGGAGAGCTTATTGAGCCATCTTCATAAAATATGGATGTTGGAAATGCAAGCAAGCCAACCGCATCCATAGCTATGCAAATCGTTGACAATCCCGAAACTACAGTGGAAGTGGATAGAGCAATCGAAGATGTTGAAGCAAAACAAGGTTCAAAAAAGAGGACTAGAGGCCCAACTAAAGTTAAAAGCCTTCCTTCGGATGTTGTTATTCGAATTGAAATTGAATTTAATTCAACCGGCGTACCGGTAGGGAACGGATCAGTGAAATTATCTTCTTATTTAGGGCCACTTGTCCGTGAGCATGTTCCATTTACACTTGATGATTAGAGGCTACTTGGTGACGATTTGAAAGTTGTTCTATGGAAATCCGTTCAGGTAAAATGTATATTGTATATATAAACGTTTTTAATTTATGTATAAATTATGGAAAATGGTGGTTAGTAAACAGTATGTGTAGCGCATAATATAATATCATTCATCCCTTCGAGCACAACTTAAAGCTATTCCTTCATTTTGTTTTACAAACATAAGGGTTGGTTGAATGTAATACGTATTGTTATGAGCAATTAAAGTAGTATAAAGCATAGCGAATACACGTACTGTTATGAGCAGTTAAAGATAGGCAGTGAAAAACCTGGACAACTTTCTGCTTCCCTTTAAGATCAAAATCTGTGTCAACTGTGAACAACAAAAAGGTTAATAATACAAATCTTGTTCATATATACTACATTTCATTATATCTTTAAAGTTAACTATAGTTGATTATCCTCATCTTTACCTATCGTATAGTACACTGAAATAGTGATTAATGCAATCCAGCTAGGTCCATGAATCACTTATAATACACTGAAATGGTTAATAAAATAAGTCTTGTTCATATGTATTGATTTTAATGCAAGCTAGGTCCACGAATTACTTATACATTACAAAAATATGCTTATAGGTTATTATACTTATTTGCTTATGTAATCCAGCTGAATATTCACAACGTAATTAGGGGAACTATAATAATCTGTAATTGCTTAGTATTTATCGTAATAGCATTGCGCTTCTATAGCTTGTAGTAAATTTTTGCCCATATTTGATGTTTCTTAATAATATACTTGCAGAACTGAAGATATTAGGGAGTTCTTGCACATGTGATACAATATTTTGTACCTTTTATATTGTAGCCGCGTATGTAATATAATATTTCTAGTAATGATGGATTGTACCGGTATTGTTTGTCATCAGTTTCCCATTTTAATTTTCCTTTTTCCGCCATTTCATTAATGAGTAATTTTTCGATGCTTGAGTCAAACCATCCATATTATACGTTCTTCATGATGGCTAATAATATGGAAATAATCACTAATATCTAGGTTGCTATCTTTCTTTCACAGCAACAAAGTTATTACAAAATTTAATTAGAGTTGTGTAATTCTTCCATAAACAAAAGCATTGCATTAGTAAGAGATTGTTACCTATGTATACATGATAGCCATAGCCAAGTAACAATAACGATGTGTATCTTTCACTGGATTTTTGTTATAGAGTTGAATTCACTGACATACAAGTGCATATTTTATAGTATTGTAATGGTTAGCTGGAATAGACAATAAGTTTCATGTTGCAATAATAGTATGTTGCTTCTGCAACCACTTGCCTATAGCCTTTTCTTTATTGTGCATATTTCGGCCTGCTTAGTACATGGCAACTTCATAGTTCACCCCCTAAACAACATCATAGCATCCTTTGGGCAACTTTTACATAAGCACCTAAGCATCATCAAAGCAGCAACTTCATGCATATATACACTGCTATCCAAGCATCATTAATTTACATCACCAGGTCTTCTTGCATTCTTTCTTCGCATCCATTTGGAGATTTGAACTGCTTTATGATCCAGTCACAAGTTTGAAGCAATTCATACCCTGACGCACTCATAACTATGATTACATAGGAATATATAATGAGAACAGCACGGTGGCTTTATATTTCTTTATACCAATATATAATGAGAACACGCCTGGTGCACTCATAACTATGATTACGTAGGAATGGAGATTTACAAAGTTGCTGAGTGAATGTTTGGATTTAATATTCTTAGAGCGCTTTTGTAGTTAAAGAAAAACATTTTAATAACAATTTTATTTTATATTTATATACTATTAGGCTAGGTCCATGAATCCCTAGTTACTTGGTGACGATTTTTTTTTAATTATCATTTTGATAAATGTCACAGGCTAGATTTAAATTAGATGAGGAATGGAAAAAGTCTCCCATTTTTCAGCAAATGGGATGCATTTAGAGGTGTTCAAAAAGCATATTCGTCAAAATAGTATTAGAAGCAAAAACCAAGGAGGAGCAACTTCAACTAAAGCTAGAAAATGTCAAAAGTATTAAGGAATGGAAGAATATTATTGAGTCAAAGACGAGTAAAGAGTTCAAGGTAATTGTAATTTAGTTTTTTATCATTTCTTATATGATATATAAGCGTACATAAAATGCACATTAACTAATCAATGTGATAAAAATTTGTAATCTAGTTACAAAGTGAAAAATTCAAATCCATAAAGAACAGGCAAATGCCACATACATGTAGTCATCGAGGGATGGCTCGATTAACTGAAGATTTGGTGAGAAAAATATTTGATTTATTAAATATGCTTATTAGTTAAGTTTAATGTTGTCTCTTTTCATGCAGAAAGTGGAAAGTATCAGCCACTCTTCCATTTATAGATATGATGTTTGGATTAAATCTCACACTCGAAAAAATGGTGAGCTAGTGAATATGCATGTTGCAAGTGCTATTGTAAGTGATATGTACTATTTATTTAAGCATATATTTTTTGAAAATTTATAATTTACAACTCATTTACAAAATATATTTTATTTTCATTTTTGTAGGAGAAAATAAAAAATGTTGAAAATGAGTCACAATCTACCTTAACATGTAAGTTCAAAGAAGATGCTCTCTCACTAGTATTGGGACAAGATAGACCGGGGAGGCTACGAGGAATGGGAAGAGGTGTAACCATGACAAAGGCGGTTTTGTCTCATATCAAAGATAAGGAAGTAGCTCAATATCAACATAGGATTTCAGAGCTAGAGCAGTTGGTTCACAAGTTAACGAAACGTCTGATACGATTTTCACCTTAGTTCGCTTTCATATATTCTCTTTCGAAGTTCCTTCCCTCAAGTTCGATTTTTGCTGTAATGATCATGTCCTTTAGTTTTCATATTGCAAAAAACCAAGCATAAGCTATTGTATTTACATTAAAGAAAATTGTAAGGTTACGTTGGGATTCTAAAAGATTTTATGCTACTATGAACATAGATATAGATTACATTTAATATTAAAAATTCAAAATTCTCTGTATGTGGATATGCGATCACAAAATTCATAGCTTACTGTTTATTTACAATAATGTACTTTATTGGCAAAGTATGTGTACTGAAAAGTCATATATCGTTATTCTTATATTATAAACCATCTTTAATATGATTGCACAGATATTATGGAATGACATGTAATTTCAAATAGTAATAATGTACTTTTCTAATTTATTATTTAACAAGATGAGTAGTTATTCTAATTTGACCATTATTGGTCAAATAAGCAACATTCAAAACACATGCGGAAAGTGACATGATCAATGCATACACTAAATGTTTAATACATGTGGCCTTGTATATCTCAATACACTAAGTGTATCAAGAACGTGGCCATATGTATCCCTATGCATTAGCAATTTATGGTGACTTATATTTTCTGTTTGCAGTGAAAAAATAAGAAAAGAATGCTTGCATAGCTTGCATTAAATACTTAAGTGCACCTTCTGTTATTACTATAAGTTCTAAATGTGCGTCATCTGTTATTACTGCATGTCCACTATATATTCATTATAAATTTTAATGTTCTAATATATTTCAAATATTATTGATTTGGTAGGATAAAGAAAGTTGCGGAGAAGGAAGTATATCTCAAATGGTAAGAATATACCATCTTAAGGGCAAAACATCATACAAAATTCTATATCTAAATCAATAGTTATGTGATTTTTTTTTTATTAATTACAGAGTAAAAATAATCAAATAGGTGACAATTGTAGTTTACTACATTGGCATGAGAATGATGATGAGGTTGTCGCCAAAGGAAAAATTTTGTCAACGGATCAAAATGATCTTTTCAATGGGGTACCTTTAGGCCCAAATGCCTTGAAAATCTTGGTAGTCCTTCCTATAAAATTTGATGCTTTTTTGTGGAGGCCTTCACCTGGTTTGGTATATATATGAGATGCCACTAATGAGATGATAACATGGCCAGCGGACAGAGTTGTCCGCATAAGGGAGAACTCCGGAAAAGAAAATGAGGTATGATGCAAAATATAAACTCTTTACAGATATAACTATGAATAGTGGCAAATATAGCTTCAAATAAATTTGACAAGCGCCTTAAAATACTATAACAAATATTGAAAATGCAAGTTTAAAATAGGTTAAATGATTTTCATGATATTTTTGTATGCTTTTGTGTATATTTACATCTACTTCTATTAGATGACTATATTTTTTCCTTTGATAGAGCAAAACTGAAAGCACAGAAAAGAAATGCAAGTTATTTGATTGGGTTGGAAGCAAAGAATTGGTTGCCGAAGGGCGAGTACACTCGAGTGATTCAAATCAAATTATTAATTGCATTCCTCTTGGACCTGAAGCCGCGATAGTTTGGGTGGACAATCCAAAAAAAGAAAATGACTTTTTGTGGAGACCCATAGTAGGTATGACATGCATCAGAGAAGCCATTGGCAAGAAAATAGCTTGGCCAACATCAAAATTGGTTTATGAAGACATAGCACCACCCACTCCTGTGAGCAGTGTTCCTGCGCCTCTTACGGTATATGTTTATATTGCTAATATCTATCTACAAGATTTTTTGAGAGTGTATCAACATTTTTTTGTACGATTAGAGTGTAAATTTCACAATGAAAGCCAAGTGCAAGCTGTTTGACGTGGAGGGCACGGGAAAAATAGTAGCTGAAGGCACTGTATCTTCGGTTGATCCAAATGATAAAGTTCATTCTATTCCACCGGGACCAAATGTAATAAGAGTTTGGGTGGATATTGTAAAAGTCCCAAATGTACCTCTATGGAGGCCTACGTCATTCATGGATATCTTATCGGAGGCTACTGGTTCGACGGTTAGATGGCCTACTGTGAATGTTAGAGTGGACTCAACTTCTCCGTACGCTTCACAATATCTTGTTTATAAAAATAACCATCCTTTTTGTCTATTTGATAATAAATAATTTTACTCGTCTTTATGACAAAAAAGTAAACTCATACATATTTCTGATGAAGTACGTAAATTCATTTATCTCCCTAAATAGAATTAAATAAGCCTATACACTGCTAGATTAATTTTTCTGTTCAACTAATCATTCTGCTATTAAATACAATACTCTGTTTGTTTCTGTAACTCTGAAATTCAACACGAGAATCAGTATGTTGTCTATTTTTAGATATAAGGCTAAAATTTGATCAAATTTCTTGATGCACAAGTGCAAACTGTTTGACGTGGACGACACGATACTTGGGTACAAGATACTAGAAACACCCATAGACTCGATACAGATAGAGAGTTGTTTTTTAGTATAATTTTTTTGTTTGCAACCTGATGTATTTTAAACAAAATATAAGCATTCATCAGTTCTGCATAGTATAAGCCCAACTTGAATTAAAATATTCTAGCTAAACCTTAGTGTGAATTTGATACCATGCTTGTCTATTTGCTAAAATGTATAAATATATACAAATAGGCTAGTATGCCTTTGCTACTTGATTATGTATAGCATACTCAATGTACTGCTCTGTTTTATTTTGAATGATGAGTGATCAGATTCATGCTGTTAACACAAACAATATGCAGTCTTAAGATGTTGAATTTCAGAGTTATAGAAATGGAGTATTGAATTTGATCTAAGTTTATTTTTCTTCACTGATTAGGATAATTTTAATTTTTTACTGATGTCATTAGCAATGTTAATTGCATCTTCAGAGATGCCATAAAATCGTCTCCTGGATAATCCAGCATAATAGGGTTCATTCTTATTTGACTGAAAAGCATATTTTGTTAGATTTAATATGCATGTATTATTTCCATGCAGATCAATCAGTTGAGCGAGTTTTGGCTCCATCTAGTGTAGAGACTCTGAAGAAATTCCAAGATTAGACTGGAAAGGTATGCACTTGAGATTTATGTTACTGTATTCTTATTTCTTTACTCTGATAGATTATACTTACTTGTATTAATTCAACAAAATTGTGCTGCTTTGATCAAATGCACTAGCAGTTAAGTTAGCTACATGTTCTAAAATGTAATGAAATAGGATTCATATTAGGTGTGCTGGGGAAACAGAATACATTAATAGGAATACTTTACGTCGCAACTAGAAGTATTTTTGAGTGAACAGTGAACTTTCCTCAGCCAAATCTTCTAAATGCAAGAAGCCGTTAGGAGTGTCGATTTTATTTACTGGAGAGTCCATTCTGAATTATTTCAGTGATTGTCGGAACATAGTGCGATAAAAACAAAGGGGGTTCACTGGTGCTCTTTGAGTACCAGATTCAAATGATTTAAGGATGTCGATGGAGGCTGAGGTCGTGGATTTATATAGGGAAGGTAACGCATATGTATAACTTTTTTTTAACGGAGGAAAGTTTTAGTTAATTTTATCATTTCAGTATTAAACCATAAATTAACGGTGGTAGGTTGCATGCTGGTAGAATTTATACACGCGGTTTAGACGTGCTTTATGTGTGAACTTAGAGAAAGCGAATGATATTCATATTCTTTCTCCTTTCGTTTTCAAGTTTTTCCTAACATGTTGTATGCTTGCTTCTCTATCAAATAAAAAATATGTAAAAAGGGCTTTCGTGACTGGGCCAGTGTTCACGACTACATGTGTATTCTGATTATTCAATCAGGTCGAAATAAACTATTAATTTGATGGCGAAAAATAAAAGTATGCATCTTTTACGTGGATAAACTAACAAAAACAATGGTAATTTATGTTATTTTTTGTACTATCAGAGTTATTAATCCAAGTAGTACAAACTCAACAAAGATAGAAAATATTTTTTTCTTTTTTGGAAAATATTGGTATCCTCCCTGGCAAATTTAACTAAAAATATTTAATTTTAAACGTGGATTATTAAAAAATATATTTAATTTTAAACGTGGATTATTTAGAAAATATTGTTCTCCTCCCAGGCAAATTTGAGTTTGTGTTCTCCTCCCTGGCAAATTCTAAGTTTGATAATCACATAGTTTCAGAATCTATATCTTTTCATCTGATAGTTCTGAGGCCCTGTCTTTGATCAAGGATGTTGTGGTGGATGATGCTTTAAACTTGGGTGAAAATGGACATATGATTGAGGGTTTGGCTGATTATGATTATGTTGATGGCGTTTTGAATATGGTTAGTGACTGCTCTTTTGATATTACGAGGGAAGTGAACTCTGTGAGGTTGAATGGTAATGGGAGCAGTATAAATAGGTTAATCTGTCAGTAGAGGTACTTTTTAGAGATTGGACATTGGCGTAGTTGTTTATCAGGAGATCAGTGGTGGGTTGTACAGGTGTAAATATTAGTGTTTGGTCTAGCCTTTGCATGCACAATGAGAGGTCTGTGCTTGTCATTACTATTGACTTACTCAATTGTTGTATCCCTTATCCTATCTTTACCAGTTTTAGGGTTCCTTTGTTTATGGCTTTGCAGCGATCTTGTTGGGTTTTTAGGCAAGGTTCTGTTATTTTATCTTTGTGAAAGGAACTACTTGCATATTATTCTATAGAATACGACTCTCACAGATAATTGTCAAAACCTGCCTTTGATAATGTTTTTACTCCTTTGCATGTCATGGATAATTTATTCATTGCCAGCATATGATTCGATCAGAAAATAATCCCGATTATCGTGATGACAAAACACAGTAATTCGCTGATTAAAAGATAGCTCCACCCTGGATCTTTGATCAGCAAAGCACTTAGATTTCATAAATTAGGGCCTTAATTGCCTCGATAATCATGATGATAAAACACCAATTCTAATGGCATGGATTGAAATGATGTTATTGCATGGGTTGAGATCTTAAATCCTTTTATTTTTATCGACTAAACATACTTCATGTATTTGGATCGTCACCTTAAAATTATTAACTGTCCGTGAAGATTTGATACGAGTTGTTAAATAATCTAAATTAAATTTAAAATTTTAGGTACAATAGCGAGTAGAGTATCCAAAATCCTAGTGGAAATTCGATTATGTTCTCGTACTTCAATTTTGCTGCATTAATAACCTATCCAAAAACATGTTTAGATAACATCCACATTTTTTATTTTGCCAAAAAAGTCAAAAACTAAATCTAAACATTAGTTACATGTTCCTGTATCATGTAATAAATGTGGCATTAACAATTTTTTTTCTTTTTTGGAAAAAGAAATATTTTTATGAGAAAACTAGTCTAAATAATCCACGTTTAAAATTAAATTATAAACTGACAAATATATCCTACATCTTCCTTGTAAAAACCATATTTTAATAACGTGTTATAACCATATATCAAGACAGAATTAATTTTTAAAATAAGGATCAAGGGCAACGGGTTATGCCATTACATTTGTCTCGAAATTCTGCTTGGAAACAAGTCCGAGTTTTCGAAAATCAGAGTCCGTATGACCAAGTCATGACCCTTCAAAGTTTCAGAAAATTCAAGTTCAAAAATAGCTCAGAGTTCGAATTCAAATTTCGAATTCAAACCCCAGAACGGACTGGGCGGGAAATTTCCCGCCCAGGACCATGTCGACCAGGGGTCGACCATAGTGCCGACCTGCCTAGGACCAGGTCGACCATAGAGTCGACCTGGGTGTCGACTTGGTTTGCGAGCCCATTTTTGAGTCAGAGTTCACTCTGATGTTTCTAGTCCGATTTCTGTCTAAATTCGTTGGCCTGACCCTATATAAACAACCCCTAACTCTAGTCTCTCTACACAAATTCTCCCTGACCTTATGCTGCAAAAACTCTGGTTGAAAAGTTAGAGAAAAAGGGATTGCTTCTTCTCCAATAAGGCTACGTGTAGAGTACTGCTGTTTGGGGGATTTTTGTTAGACTCGAGATTCAACATCGCCTCTATGTTTTCTAATTCTCAAACCACGATCTGTAAGCCCCAGTTAATTTTAGATCTAAACTTTAAATTTAATATGGACATGTTGTAAATTAAAATTGAACCTAAGTATGACAATTATCTTGGATTTATCATTGTATATCTTAGATTTATCATTGTTCATTTTGGATCTAGTATTTTGGATCTACTATATGTTCACCTTGGATCTATTCATCCTGAATCTTGACTTGTGGTAATATGAAATTGATTTGGGGATTATATATGTTGTAGATCTAAAACCCCTAATGTCCATAATATTCATGCTTGCGATGTTGAATTATTTGTTATTCACAAGTTGGGGTTATTATCTTATGTCAACTGTTACCATGACCATCACCCTATTTTGCTAGATTTGATATTTGAGTCCACTACTTCATATGCCAGTATTTTTGTAATCGTTTATCTCAAGTTATACCATGCTTGACTTGTAATGACTTTTGCCACCTTATGCATGTTCTTTCCATGTTATCCCCCAATTAGATTTGTTTGTATCAATTCGAATTCACATGCGATGGGAATACGATTTGGGTAGTTTAGGCAAACCTAAATTTTCCATGAACTTGTAACATGAACATTGTTATAACTTGAATCTGAATATAGACCTGAAAACTTACCTTGAAACTTGTCACGAACTTGATATGAGACTTGAACATGGTCATGACTCTAGAATGAACATGAAAATGTCCAACTCGAGGTTGGGTTGAGTTTGCAGTGTAAATCTGCCCGGAACCGCCCGGCGAATCCAGTGACTGCAAACAATAGGATCCAATGTAGGTAGTTGGTCATGTCGCACCTAAAACCCGAGGTTAGACTATGTTGTGGTGTAAATCTACATGGAACCACCCGACAAATCCAGTGACCACAACAACTAGTCTAATGTGAGAGGTTGGGGTGCATTAATGAATTTATGCTACAGGATAGGGTTAAGTCATGAACATGAAAGACAACACTTAACCGACTTGATACATGATTAGATAGGGTTAAGTCACGAATTTGAATGACAACACTTAACCCATTAGAAACCCTAGTTACGCGGTCCTTTTCAGCAGTAACCCACTTAGGTGCATCACGATACCCTGGGACTAGGCAGGGTGGGGCACGATTACTGGGCTGATTGTAAGCGACCAGAACGACGATTGAGTTGGTGCGCCATTGTAGGTTCAGGCAGACTATGGTCGTGCACGTAGTACGGAGTTGAAAAAGCAGGCATTTGGCACCAGTAGGTTTACACTGTGCATGCTTGATTCATGTCAATGGTTGGCACCCTAGGGCTTGATACACCCTATGGTGGACCTAGCACAGGTGACTACATTTCGTGGTTGGGCCGTATGACACAGACACATGATGAGCTAGAACTTGTAGGGAGCCGATCGATTAGTAGATCGTACTATAGGACCCCGTAATGGGTCATTTCATGATATTGGGCCAAGGGATCATTTCATGGTTAATACTTGACATGGGTTAGAATACTAGAACAGTTGGTGCAGCGAATCTTGAATATGCGATGCTAGACTTGACTTATCTTGTTATCTTAGTTATCATACCATTCCTGTTATCATCCTTATGTCTATTTCCAGTTTTCACATGTCATGTTACTTTTACTAGTTTTTATGCTGAAAGTCACTAGGGCTTACCAGTCTTTATGACTGACCCTTTTTCTTTCGCCCCTTTTTCTTTCGTTTTCCCCCCAGGTTCTCAGGGAGGAAACGCTAGCTCTTAGCTTGGATTTAGCTTTCTTTCTGTTAGCTCATGTACGGTTTGGTCTTGAGCTATGCTATGGCTGCACTTCTGCTATCTTTGGGGAATAATTTACTTTTGTTATCTTAAGTTTATGCTTCTTTATTTAGAACTTGATGTAAAGGAATAATTTGAACTTTGGATATATGAGGTTTTGACTCTTTTCTTGAAAGTAATGAAATTTGGTTTTTAATTTCTACCGCGGCTTTATTTATGTTCTGCCTTGTGATATCTCTGTGTATGTTTACCTAGATAATACTCAGCCAAAACTAGTTCATTCCCTTTGTGAGTGACCCTAGCGGAGGTGGGGTGTTACATTTGGTATCAGAGCAGAAGGTTACCAGACGGGGCAAAAGTTTTAAAAAAAAAACCTTTTGAAACTATTTTCCAAAACCGTTTATAAAGAAGCATTTTTTTCAATAAAAGTTTTATGTTTAAAAAAAAGGCTATTCCCCAAAAGCCATTAGAACTTTCCTTTGTTTCCTTGTTTGAATCTTTTTCTTTTTCGTTTTTCAGCATGTCTGATCTTAACCTTCCTGAGGGAGTACCCATACATGGATGGTTCCGAAGGTACTTGAGCTAGGGCCAACGGCGCGGGCCCAACAGACATCCCTCCTCCTCATCCCCCAGTGGCTGCGGTTCCTCCTCCTCCTCCTCCTGGTAACGCCTTTGCCAAAATATGCAAAGACTTTAAAGCAATGGGCGGCAAGAACTTCGTTGGAACTGAAACCTTCGTTGAGGCACGAAACTGGCTAAAGGAGACTGAAGACTTGTTTATTATCTTCGATGTGGAGGATCATAGGAAAGTTCAGTTAGCAGCATGGTTGTTGAAAGAGGAAGCTGCATTTTGGTGGGAAGTCACCAACGCTACCAGGCCAGTTGAGACTTGGGCAGACTTTAGAGAGAGATTTAGGCTTAAATTCTTATCGTCGGCAGAAGAGAACCTTCAGATGGAGAGGTTCCTAGCACTTAAGTAAGGGGACAAGACCGTTAGGGAGTACGTGAATAAGTTTAATCAGCTTGCTCGATTCGGATTGGACTTGGTTAACACAGCTCAGAAGAAGGCTGTACGCTTTGCTCAAGGATTGAACGAGCCACTACACAGTTTGGCCATAACTCATATACCCATGGGGGCGACCTTTGAAAGCTTGGTGGATATGGCCTTACTTCATGAGGAAGACAAGAATAGCAAGAAGGAGGTTAAGCCTAATGAGACTCAGAATAAGAAGGTTGACTTCAAGAAGGGAGGCAACATGAATAACAAGAATAACAAGAACAACAATACTAACAAACCACGTGAGACAAGGAAGTACAACTTTTGTGGTATTACGGGACATCTAGCTAAAGACTGTAGAAGGAAGAAGAGAAAGTTGGGTGAATGCTTTCATTGTGGTGATACGGGACACATCAGCAAAGATTGCCCTAAGAAGCAAGGGCAGGGGCAAGGGCAGGCCCAGCGAGCAGGACCTTCTGGAGGGCAGTTGCATGCTCTCAACACCACTCCAACACTTGACCAAGGTAGTAATATTTCCGTAGAAAGCCTTGTTTACATTTCTGAATTTCCTGTTCGAACCTTATTTGACTTTGGTGCATCGCATACTTTTATTTCTTCTGATGTTTTTAAAAATCTGCACCTAAGTACTAGTCTGGTTGAGGATCCCGTTATAGTTTCAAATCTATTTGGGGGCTCCGCTCATTTATCTATGATGTGTGTGGATTTGAGGATTTCTATCTTAAGCGTAGAATTCACTTTTAATGCTTATGTTCTCGGATTTATGGGATACGGTTTGATCCTAGGTATGGATTGGCTGTCTAATTATGGAGCCATTCTTGATTGTGAATGATGGGTAGAGAGGCTCATGACTTGCCTTGGTAATACCCTTGAAATTTCTTGTAACCCCAAGGGTCCGGTCATGTTGTGTTATCTTGAATCTCTTGACTCATCCATCGACAATTTGCAATATGTAAGAGTGGTCTGAGAATATCCAGATGTTTTTGATGAGGTGAAGGGGTTACCTCCTAAATGCGAGATAGACTTCCGAATTTATCTTGTTGATAATGCAAAGCCAGTTTCATTGCCCGTTAGGCATATGGCCTCGCGAGAAAGAAGAGAGCTCAACAAACAAGTTAAGGAGTTGCTTGAGAAAAATTTCAAAAGATGAAGAATTTCTGAATGGGGTGCTCCGGTGGTATTCGCTACTAAGGCGGATGGTTCGCTTCGTCTATGCGTAGATTATCGTGAGTTAAACAAGCTAACTAAGAAAAATAGACACCCACTACCAAGAATCGACAATTTGTTTGACCAGCTTGGGGGAGCATCTGTTTTCTCTCAACTCGATCTAGCCACAGGATTCCATCAGCTTAGAGTGGCTGAGGATAGCATTGACAAAACTGCCCTTAGGACTCCAGATGGATTCTTCGAATGGCTCGTCATGCCGTTTGGGTTAACGAATGCACCCACGTACTTTGTAGATTTGATGAGTAGGGTGTTTCAAGAGTTCCTTAACAAGTTTGTAGTGGTTTTCGTGGACGATATTTTGATCTTCTCAAAGGATGAAGAAGAGCATGCTATACATCTCAAGAAAGTCATGGATATGCTTAGAGCACACCAGTTAAAGGCTAAGTTCTCCATATGCCATTTTTGGAGGAAGGAAGTTCGGTTTCTTGGACATGTAGTTTCTAAGTAAGGCATAGCCGTGGACCACGCAAAGGTAGTTGCGGTGCAAGACTAGAAAATTCCTAAGAACGCAACGGAGGTGAGAAGCTTTCTCGGTTTGGCAGGCTATTATAGGAAGTTCATTAAGGACTTCGCTAAGATTTCAGCCCCTCTTACTAGATTAACGAAGAAAAACCTAGCGTTTGCATGGGACACAGAATGTGAGATTGCTTTTCAAAGACTCAAGAAAGCCCTTACCACAACTCCAATTTTGGCATTACCCGACGGAAGTAAGATGTTTACGGTATACACAGATGCGTGTGGCACAGGATTAGGCGTTGTCCTAATGCAAGAAGGGAAATTGATATGCTATGGGGGTAGACAACATAAAGTTCATGAGAAGAACTATCCCACACATGACTTGGAGTTGGCGGCGATCGTTTTTGCACTTAAATCTTGGCGCCATTATCTTTTAGGGGAGAGGTTCGAGCTGTATACCGACCACAAATTGCTTAAGTACCTCTTCTCACGGAAAGATTTAAATCTTAGACAACAACGGTGGATGGATTTCTTGGCATCATATGACTTCGATATAGCTTATACCCCTGGCAAGGGTAACTTGGTGGCGGATGCGCTAAGTAGGAAAAGGTTGACCTTAAACGCCTTGTTTGTTGAAAGGAAAAGTCTAGAGTTTATAGCAACCTTTGATTTTACACCTGCTGTTGAGTCATTGACTGTTACGTTAGCATCTCTTGAGTTAAGACCTACACTTCTAGATCAAGTAGGGACTTCACACAAGGAAGATCCACTGATAGTCAAAAACATGGACAAGCTGATTAGTGGTGAGACGTCAAGTCACCTCAGTAGGTATGCCATAGATGACAAGGGATGGCTAAGGCGTGATGGAAGGCTATGTGTCCCATAAGTGGGAGACTTAGTAAGGAAAGTCCTCGAGGAGGCACTTCACTCGAAGATGACCATACATCCCGGAGGGGATAAGATGTACAGGGATATGAAATGCAATTTCTTTTGGCCTGGAATGAAAAAGGACGTGGCAGAGTTTGTTTCGAAGTGCATGGTGTGCCAACAAGTAAAGGCCGAGTCGAAGAAGCCCGGTGGGCTATTACATCCTTTGGAGGTTCCGCAATGGAAATGGGAGAGTATCTCGATGGATTTCGTGGATGGACTGCCAAGGTCAAGGAAGGGAAATACTAGCATATGGGTCATAGTTGATAGACACACGAAAAGTGCTCACTTCATTCCGGTGAAAAGCAAGAGGACCGCATCATGGCTAGCATCTATTTACCTTCGAGAGATAGTACGGTTGCACGGGGTTCCTTCTAGTATAGTTAGTGATCGTGACCCGATTTTCACTAGCCAGTTTTGGAATAGTCTACAAGAAGCAATGGGCACACGACTAAGTTTAAGCACAGCCTATCACCCACAGACGGATGGATAAACCAAAAGGGTAAATAGGATACTAGAGGATCTTTTGAGGCTATGCATTCTTGACTTTGGTGGTACTTGGGAAGACCATCTTCCTCTCGTGGAGTTTGCATATAATAATAGTTACCAAGCTAGCATCGGAATGGTACCGTTCGAAGCCCTGTATGGAAGACCGTGCAAGTCGCCAACTTGTTGGTGGGAGACGACAGACAGGCTTATACTTGGGCCCGACATGATAAGGGACACTTCTGAGAAGATTGAGTTGATACGAAGACGAATGAAAATGGTCCAAGATAGACAGAAATCTTATGCAGACAAGAGAAGGACAGACCTAGAGTTCGAAGTCATAGATATGGTCTTTATAAAAGTTTCTACTTTACGCAATGTGGTTCGTTTTGGAGCGGTTGGAAAGCTAGCACCAAGGTTCGTATGACCGTTCCCTATCACTGAGAGGATTGGGCGGATGGCTTATAAGGTAGACTTATCCGAGAAGCTGACCAGGGTACACAATGTCTTTCATGTCTCGCATCTCCGAAAGTGCTTACATGAGTCGGCCGAAGTGGTTGAGCCAAGCATCCTTGAAGGCGTAGAAGTGGAAAAAGAAGCAACATCGAGGCGAGTTCCGATTCGTATCTTAGGAACGAAGATCAAGAAGCTTAGGAATCGAGAAGTCAAGCTAGTTAAAGTACAGTGGAGTGAAGCCCAAGAAGACGCAACTTGGGAAACCGAAGATAAGATACGCACGCTTTACCCATTTCTTTCTTAGGGTACATTCTCGATCTCTTTTCCTATAAACTTGAAAACCTTTCGTATCATGTATTTACTACCTATGTTTGCCTTGTTATCTTCTCGATCTTATCTTGAGAACCTTAGGTAGAACCATATGGATGTAAACATGTGATTGAAACATGTTATGGTTGATGTTTGCAAATGGTTGCAAGTGTTTGCAAGTGATTGCTAGTGGATGCATGACACACATTAGGCACTAGATCGGCTCAGTCACGTTTTCATGTTACATATGTATGAGTGCTTAAACTTGTACATAGATGGAACTTGTTATGCTATCACTTGGATGTTGCATATGAATGAATGTTATGTACACTCATGTAGAGATTATAAGTTATGTTAGGAATTTGCATACATGTTGGACTCATTACACTAACATATTTTGCATTAAGGAGGTTTACTGAATCAGTAACCGCCTGATCTTTTGCATTAGATAAGTACATATACAGACACTTACTGCATATGTTCATAAAGCACTAGAAATCGTTTAAGGACAATGGTTGCATGTGGATGATGTTTTGAGTAGATGGATGATTGGATGGTAGGATATATTCTTTCTAACTTAGAGATTTCGGGGACGAAATCCTTTATGGAGGGGAGAATGTAACAACCAGTATTTTAATAACGTGTTATAACCATAAATCAAGACAGAATTAATTTTTAAAATAAGGATCAAGGGCAACGGGTTACGCATTACGTTCGTCTTGAAATTCTGCTTGGAAATGAGTCCGAGTTTTCGAAAATCGGAGTCCGTATGACCAAGTTATGACCCTTTAAAGTTTCAGAAAATTCAAGTTCAAAAACATCTCAGAATTCAAATTCAAATTTCGAATTCAAACCCCAGAACGGACTGGGCGGGAAATTTCCCGCCCAGGACCAGGTCGACCTGGGGGTCGACCATAGTGTCGACCTGGCCATGACCAGGTCAACCACTGAGTCGACATGGGTGTCGACCAGGTTGCCGAGCACATTTTTGAGTCAGAGTTCACTCTGATGTTTCTAGTCCAATTTCTGTCTAAATTCGTTGGCCTGACCCTATATAAACAGCCCCTAACTCTAGTCTCTCTACACAAATTCTCCCTGACCTTATGCTGCAAAAACTCTGGTTGAAAAGTTACAGAAAAAGGGATTGCTTCTTCTCCAACAAGGCTACATGTAGAGTACTGCTGTTTGGGGGATTTTTGTTAGACTCGAGATTCAACATCACCTCTTTGTTTTCTAATTCTCAAACCACGATCTGTAAGCCCCAGTTACTTTTAGATTTAAACTTTAAACTTAATATGGACATGTTGTAAATTAAAATTGAACCTAAGTATGACAATTATCTTGGATCTATCATTGTATTTCTTGGATCTATCATTGTTCATTTTGGATCTAGTATTTTGGATCTACTATTTGTTCACCTTGGATCTATTCATCCTGAATCTTGACTTGTGGTAATATGAAATTGATTTGGGGCCTATATATGTTATAGATCTACAACCCCTAATGTCCATAATATTCATGCCTGCGATGTTGAATTATTTGTTATTCACAAGTTGGGGTTATTATCTTATGTCAACTATTACCATGACTATCACCCTATTTTGCTAGATTTGATATTTGAGTCCACTACTCCATATGCCAGTATTGTTGTAATCGTTTATCTCAAGTTATACCATGCTTGACTTGTAATCACTTTTGCCACCTTATGCTTATTCTTTCCAAATTATCCCCTAATTAGATTTGTTTGCATCAATTCGAATTCACATGCGATGGGAATACGATTTGGGTAGTTTAGGCAAACCTGAATTTACCATGAACTTGGAACATGAACATTGTTATAACTTGAATCTGAATATGGACATGAAAACTTACCTTGAAACTTGTCATGAAATTGATATGAGACTTGAACATGGTCATGACTCTAGAACCAACTTGAAAATGGTCAACTCGAGGTTGGGTTGAGTTTGCAGTGTAAATCTGCCCGGAACCGCCGGACGAATCCAGTGACTGTAAACAATAGGATCCAATGTGGGTAGTTGGTCATGTCGCACCTAAACCCGAGGTTAGACTATGTTGTGGTGTAAATCTGCCCGGAACTGCCCGGCAAATACAGTGACCACAACAACTGGTCTAATGTGAGAGGTTGGGTTGCATTAATGAATTTATGCTACATGATAGGGTTAAGTCATGAACATGAAAGACAACACTTAACCAACTTGATACATGATTGGATAGGGTTAAGTCACGAATTTGAATGACAACACTTAACCTATTAGAAATCCTTGTTATGCGGTCCTTTTCATCGATAACCTACTTAGATGTATCACGATACCCTGGGACTAGGCAGGGTGGGGGCATGATTACTAGACTGATTGTAAGCGACCAGAACGACGGCTGAGTTGGTGCACCATTGTAGGTTCAGGCGGACTATGGTCGTGCACGTAGTCCGGAAATGAAAAAGCAGGCATTAGGCGCCAGTAGGTTTACACTGTGCGTGCTTGATTCGTGTCGATGGTTGGCACCCTAGGGCTATATACACCCTATGGTGGACCTAGCACAGGTGACTACATTTCGTGGTTGGGCTGTATGACACAGACACATGAAGAGCTAGAACTTGTAGGGAGCCAATCGATTAGTAGATCGTACTGTAGGACCCTGTAATGGGTCATTTCATGATATTGGGCCAAGGGATCATTTCATGGTTAATACTTGACATGGGTTAGAATACTAGTACAGTTGGTGCAGCGAATCTTGAATATGCGATGCTAGACTTGACTTATCTTGTTATCTTAGTTATCATACCAATCCTGTTATCATCCTTATGTTTAATTCCAGTTTTCACATGTCATGTTACTTTTACTAGTTTTTATGCTGAAAGTCACTAAGGCTTACCAGTCTTCATGACTGATCCTTTTTCTTTCGTCCCCCCCCCCCCCCCGAGTTCTCAGAGAGGAAACACTAGCTCTTTACTTTGATTTAGCTTGCTCTCTGTCAGCTCATGTACGGTTTGGTCTTGAGCTATGCTATGGCTGCACTTCTGCTATCTTTGGGGAATAATTTACTTTTGTTATTTTAAGTTTATGCTTCTTTATTTAGAACTTGATGTAATGGAATAATTTGTACTTTGGATATAGAGGTTTTGACTCTTTTCTTGAAAGTAATGAAATTTGGTTTTTAATTTCTATCGCTGCTTTATTTATGTTATGCCTTGTGTTATCTCTGTGTATGTTTACCTAGATAATACTCCGCCAAAACTAGTGCATTCCCTTTGTGAGTGACCCTAGCGGAGGTGGGGTGTTACAATCCTACTACATGGTTATTGTTTAAATTAATTAATAACATAGACTGCTTTAACATGCATACATGTTTGCCTACCTTTCTTACTGTGGATATTTCAACATGCATACATTGTCAGCATTACATCCTTTAGACAATTATAGTCATCCATCGGTTGTTGAGAATAAAACTTGGAGCATAGGAATAACTATTATTAGCCTCCTAGAGACATTTTATGTACAATTAATATTTTCAGTTGGGGAGTAGAACTGGAGGAACAGAAAATGCACAATACTGAGCAATTTAGCAGTTGCACCACTTTGACCAAGTGCATTAGCTACTGACTGTCATGATAAATTTTTATCCAATGTTTTATCTAAGAATAAAAATTCAAAATCTGACTCAACAGGCTAAGGAAACATAGAAAACATTTGGGTCCTAAGATCTTAAGATCAATGGCCTAAATCAAAATCCCAGATCAGTAAGTAAAACCAACCGGGCCTTCATCACTACGATAGGGGTTTAGACTATCATGGTTTTTTATTATAATTTATTTTCCCCGAAAAGGATTATTTAAGTACTCACTGGAGGTATTTGTTCGATTTCGCGGACGTGAACCATCACCTGAACCTTTTCTTAGGCATAATGGTCTATTGCCAGTTGCTGCTTAATCCTCGGACAGGGAAAGCGATTATATGGTCTTAAAGTTGGACAATAGTTATTTATTTTGGAATATTCCATTGAATGTTGATGATTATAGCTTTAGTGATATGTGAACAGCAAATAATTAAAATTCGAGTAAAAATATATATACATCTATGTATAAGCGGTGCACTGAGTATTGCCCTGATTTCATTGACATTTCGTTTTGTAAATTTTCATCATTTCAAATGTGTGTTTTATTACTTTTAAATTTCGTTGTTAGAGGTAGATTGAAGTTTTCAGATGAAAGAAATGGACAAGACACTCTTTTGATTTTTGGAGGTTCGACCTAGTTAGCGTATGAAAAGTTTTTGTTTGCATGTTTTGTCATTAATATTTGATGCAAAGACTGTACATGTTGTGTCTTTGTCTTAGTTGTATGAAGATGGTTTAAAAATTTGATCGTGGTATTTGAGTGAACTTTGTCAGTGGATATTGTATTGACATATTTTATGAAAATGATCATCTGTTATGCTTTTATTTTATTATTTTTATATTAATTTGTATATTTTTTTATATTAATAAAATAAAATAAAATTAGAGGTAGTAAGAATAATGGTATACGAACATTCAAGTGACACATTGTGCTTTAAACGACAGCGTTTAAGACATGCTGTTGGTGTGTTGATAAAAATAAATCATGTTAATATGAGAGCGTTTAAGACATGCTGTTGTTGTATTGGAAAAATAAATCATGTTAATATGACAGCGTTGAAAAAATGCTAAAGAAAAAGTAATCACAGCGGTTAAAACAAGCTGTTGAAAAGTTATGATACAACTATATAAAGCGTGTTCAAACCGCTGTGGTAACCTTAAAAATTCCCTGAACCCATGTTCTCACAGCAACTTATAAACGTTGTGTTAAATTTAAAATAGCGAAGGGTACACGTTGTATAAAACAATATTAAACCAAAAATTCAACTCTATATAAACATTTTATTTACAGTGTTTCTCTCCTGCTATTAAAAACAATGCATCAAAGACAGCATGTCGTTATACAACGTTTTATATAACGCTGTTGTATCTTTCTACAGTGTTTTTCAAACGCTGTGAAAAGATGTTTCTGGTGTAGTGCAAAGAACAGGGTCTACTTCTGGAGGACAGATTCAGCCTCTCATGGCACCAGGGCAGGCAAGAGTGCAGGTTCACGCTCTCATGGCACCAGGACATGAGAGAGGTAGAAACATTTCTGTTGAAAGTTTGGTTTTTCTGTTTGATCATCCTGTTCGTATTTTGTTTGATTCTGGCACTTCACACTCATTTGTGTCTGCTTCATTAGCTGAAACACTGCCCCTAAATACTAGTCTAGTTACGCATCCCATAGTAGTCTCAAATCCTATTGGTGGTTCGGCTCATCTTTCAATGATTTGTCGGGATTTGAGAGTGTCTATCTTGAGCGTTGAGTTTGAATGCAACGCCTTCGTTCTCAGCTTCACAGGCTATGGATTGATTCTAGCCATTGATTGGTTATCCAGTAATGGTGCCATCCTTGATTGTGAAAAGAGAGTGGTTAGACTTATGACTCGCCTTGGCAACACTCTCGATATCTCTTGTAATCCCATACATTATGTTATGCTTAGTTATCTAGAATCTCTTGACGCGTCTGTTGAAAACTTTCAGTCTGTTAGATTAATCCGTGAATACTCAAATGTATTTGAAGAGGTAAGGGCTTACCTCCGAAGCGGGAGATAGACCTCCGCATATACCTTGTTGATAATGCAAAACCCGTAGCTCTACCCGTTAGACACATGGCTCCTAGGGAGAGAAAAGAGCTCAGTAAGCAAGTCAAAGAGTTGCTCGAAAAGGGGTTTATAAGGCGGAGTATTTCTTAATGGTGTGCTCTAGTAGTATTCGCAACCAAAGCGGATGGTTCACTTAGCCTATTAGTTGATTATAGGGAGCTAAACAAGCTGACCAATAAGAATAGGCACCCACTTCCTAGAATAGATGACTTGTTTGATCATCTTGTAGGTGCGTCTGTTTTCTCCCAACTAGATTTGGCTACCGGGTTCTATCAGCTAAGAGTGGCTGAAGATAGCATTGATAAGACCGCGTTCAGAACCCCGGATGGTTTCTTTGAATGGCTTGTCATGCCTTTTGGCTTGATAAACGCACCGGCTTACTTCGTTGACTTGATGAGTAGGGTGTTTAGAGAATTCCTTAATAAATTTGTGGTGGTCTTCGTAGACGACATTTTGATCTTCTTGAAGAATGAAGAAGAGCATGCTTGGCATTTAAGGGAAGTCATGGATACTCTTCGTGCACATCAGCCGAAAGCCAAATTCTCCAAATGCCATTTAAGGAGAGAAGAAGTGAGGTTTCTTGGACATGTGGTGTCCAAAGAAGGGTTAACTGTGGACCCCGCAAAAGTAGTTGCAGTGCAAGATTGGAAGGTTCCATGGAATGCAACCGAAGTCCGAAGCTTTCTCGGGCTAGCGGGCTTTTACCAAAAATTCATTAAAGACTTTGCAAAAATCTCAGCCCCACTCACAAGATTCACGAATAAGAACCTAACTTTCTCTTGGAATTAGGATTGCGATATTGCTTTCCAACATTTGAAAAGGGCTCTAACAACAACCCTAGTTCTGACATTGCCGAATGGGAGCAATATGTTTACCGTATACATGGATGCATGTGGTACGGGACTAGGTGCTATCTTGATGCAAGAAGGGAAGGTAGTAGCTTATGGAGGTAGACAGTTGAAAGTACATGAGAAAAACTACCCAACCTACGATCTATAGTTGGTTGCCATCGTCTTTGCGCTTAAGTCTTGGCGCCATTATCACCTAGGTGAGAAGTTTGAATTGTATACTGATCATAAATCGTTGAAGTGCCTTTTCTCACAAAAAGATCTTAACTTAAGACAGCAAAGGTGGATGTAATTTCTGGCCTCTTATGATTTTGAGATTTCCTATACGCCAGGCAAGGGCAATGTGGTAGCAGATGCCTTGAGTAGGAAGAAGCTGACCTTGAGTCCTCTCTTTGTAGAAAGACAAAGCTTGGAGTATATTGCAAACTTAAATTTTAGACACTCCTCTGAAATTGTGCCTGGTCTGTTAGCATCGCTAGAGGTGCGGCCTACTCTTTTGGACTCAATAGGAACTGCGGAACGAGAAGACCCTCGGCTAGTTGATGTGATGGATAAGCTAGTTAGGGGTGAGACTTCTAGTCACCTCAATAGATACTCCATCGATGATAGGGGTTGGTTGAGACGGGATATAAGGCTATGCGTCCCCCAAGCAAGGGATTTAGTGAAGATGGTTCTCGAAGAAGCGCACCATTCTAAGCTGACCATACACCCAGGCGGAGACAAGATGTATAAAGATATAAAAAGGGTTTTCTTTTGGAATGGCATAAAGAGTGATGTAGCTGAGTTCGTCGCTAAGTGTTTGATATGCCAGTAAGTCAAAGCGGAGCAGAAGAATCCTAGTGGTCCGTTTCATCACCTAGAGGTCCCACAGTGGATGTGGGATAGCATTTCGATGGACTTTGTTGATGGGTTGCCTAGGTCAAGAAGGGGAAATACCAGTAATTGGGTAATAGTGGACAGGCTCACTAAAAGCACTCACTTTATACCTGTTAAAAGTAGAAGGATTGCCTCGTCCCTAGCATCCATTTATCTTAAAGAAATAGTTTGACTCCATGGGATACGCTCCAGCATAGTGAGTGATCGAGATCCTATCTTTACGAGCGAGTTTTGGAAGAGTTTGCAAGAGGCAGTAGGCACAAAATTATGCTTAAGCATGGCCTATCACCTCCAAACCGATGGACAGACGGAAAGCATGAACAGAGTATTGGAAGATTTCTTGAGATTGTGCATTCTTGACTTTGGGGTGACATGGGAGGATCATCTTCCTTTGGTGGAATTCTCTTACAACAATAGCTATCAAGCCACCATAGGCATGGCGCCCTTCGAAGCTTTATATGGAAGACCATGTCGATCACCAATTTGTCGGTGGGAGTCTACAGACAAGCTCATACTTGGGCTAGACGTGATTAGAGAAACCTCAGAAAAGGTGGACTTGATAAGAAGACAGATGAAGGATGCACAAGATAGCCAGAAGTCCTACGTAGACAAAATAAGGACCGACCTTGAGTTTAAGGTTAGAGATAGGGTGTTCCTTAAAGTATCTCCTTTAAGGAATGTCATTCGCTTTGGTTCCGTAGGAAAGCTAGCACCAAGATTTGTATGGCCATTTCCTATCATTGAAAGGATTGGGACGATGGCTTACAGAGTAGAGCTACCCGAGAGACTGGCTGGAGTTCAAAATGTTTTTCATGTTTCTCAACTACAAAAATGCTTACATGAATCTGCGGAAGTGGTGGAGCCAAGTATACTAGAGGAAGTAGAAGTGGAATGAGAAGCGACTGTGAGAAGAGTTCCAACTCGTATCTTGAGTACGGAAGTCAAAAAGCTATGCAACCGTGAAGTCAAGCTTGTTAAAATTCAATGGAGTGATGCTAAAGAAGACGCAACTTGGGAAACTGAGAGGAAAATATGCGCAGCCTATCCTTTTCTCTTTGAGGGTACCTCCTTGATCTCTTTTTCCATAAGTTTATTCATGCTTATGTCTATCTTTTGAGTATATCTCCTCAGTCCTACTCGTTAGTCTTAGGTAGAAACCGATGGATATAAACATATATTTGAAACATGTTATGATTGATGGTTGCGAGTGGTTGCATGTGGTTGCTCGTGGATGCATGTACACACCCTTTAGGCACTAGATCGGCTCAATCACTTCCATATTGCATATAAATATGTGTGCATACTTAAACTAATGGATGTATAATGGTTGTCTTATCATATGGATGCTGCATTTTGATGAATGGTTGTGCACTCATGTAGAAGTAATATGTATCGTTAGGATTCTTTTGCATGCATAATGGACGCATGGCACTATCATGATTTGCATTAAGGAGGTCAACTGAATCAGTGGACCGCCTGATTTTGCATTAGATAAAGAACATATACACACACTTTTTGCATATGTTCATACGATATTAGAAATCTTGTAAGGACAATGGATGTCTGTGTTAGATGGTTGAGTAGATGGATGATTGGATGTTATGATATACATTCTCCTTAACGTGAAGATTTCGGGGGCGAAATCCTTTAAGGAGGGGAGAATGTAACACCCTGAATTTTCTGTGAATATTAAAACTAACAATCCTAGGAATACTTAATTGATAAATTGAGAATTAAGGGGAATGGGTTACGCCATTGCGTTCGTCTCGAAATTCTTCTTGGAATAGAGTCCAAGTTTTCGTAAATCGGACTTAGTATGAGGAAGTTATGGCCTTCGGAAGTTTCAGCAATTTTATATAAATTAAAATAGTTCAAAACAATAAATTAAAAATTCAAAATTCAAACAGGGGAGCAGGCTGGGCGGGAATTTTCCCACCCAAGGGCCAGGTCGATCAGGGGGTCGACCTCGGGGTCGACCTACCCATACAGGTCGACTAGGGGGTCGACCTAGGGGTTGACCTACCCCCCGGGCAGATCTGAAATATGACGATTTATGACTCTCTGTTGAGTCATTAGGACAAATGTGGCTGTTCTAGATAATTTATCTAGTCTGGATGGTTGGATTTGCTCCTACGATGATCCAACGGCTTAGGTTGATTCAAACTTCTATAAAAGAGTGCCTAGACTCAGACCCTAAATCAAAACAAAATTTGTCTCATGGCCACCATGCTGCTGCTAGGATAGTTCTCCCTCCCAGAGCGAAGGGCTTAGCAAGTCAGAATTCAAATTCAAAAGATGAACAAATCATTCTCTTCTCTAACCTATCTTTGTGAGTACTATTTCTTTCACAATATAATTGATAAATTAATTTTGATGGGTTGTAATTGGATTATGAGAACATGTCTGTTGAATCATGTGATGTTGTTTAACTTTGTTATCTTATGTTGGTAGATCTATTTCATATTTAACTTGATTCATCTTATGCAAGTTTGGGATGTTAAATCATATGTAAATCTTATGCAAGTTTAGGATGTTAAATCATATGCTAATTCTTATGGGAATTTTATGCAAGTTTAGGATGTTAAATCTTATAGTAGTTAAATATGAATCTTATGCAAGTCTATATGTGAATTGTACACAAGTTTATATGTGAATCAAGTATATACATATGCTAGTTTATACGCCAAAACATGTGATAAATTCATATGCAAGTTGTAGAAATCCATATGCAAGTTTAGGTGAAAAACTATATTCACATTTTTGGGTGAAAATTATATTCACATATGCAAGTTAAGTGAGACCCATAATTCATATATGCAAGTTCACAATTTCATGTTTAGATCTATATTTAGATTCATGGTAGTTTATGCAAAAAATATGATTCTATATGACCGTTGTCTATGTAAACTATTGGCTATGCAAATTTATGACAAAATTCCTATTTGCAAGTTAGATCTATTTTATTTTGTGTTAAGCAAGTTGTGATGTTTCTTTTCTTTTTAGGTTAGACTATTTGCGAGTCTAACATATTTCATATTTGAACGTACGAATAGCTTGGGGACAATGGGAAAATATTAATTATGTAAATTGTGAATTGGCATAAAATGGCTTTAAAAGCATATAATTAAATTGAGACATTAATTGGTATAATTTTTATAGCTAAAAAGTATGGACATAATTTAGGTGACAAATATGGGCATAATTTATTTAGAAATTATTGGAAATTTGAATAGGGATAATTAATTCATATTGGGGTGAAATAATTTGTAATAATAAACGCCTAAGACATGAGGTTAGACTCATTTGTGGGGTAAGACTGCCCGGACCCGCCTGACAAATCCAGCAACCACAAACGGTAGTCTAATGTGAGAGGTCGAAGGCATGAATTAACGCGTAACAATTGTAAAGACACGAGGTTAGACACGTTTGCGGTACAAGACTGCCCGGACCCGCCCGACAAATCCAGCAACCGCAAACGGGAGTCTAATGTGGGAGGTCTTACAAGGTTACGGTTATAATGAATTAAGTAACACTTAACCAAGATAAACATGTAGTGGGACATGGGGGTTAAGTGGGTGACACGGGTGGCATGTGAAATACGATTAGAAACATTTAACCAAATTGAGACATGTAAAGAAGACTTGAATAAGAGGGGGCTAAGTGGAAAATTCTAGTAGGGACCAAGCATAGGTGGAAAGCTTGTGTCAAGCATGGGGGACCCATTTCAAACCAGTAACCCATTAAGTATCTTTGTGAGCTCGAGCTAGATCGAGGATGGGACACTCTTAATGGGTTTGATTGTAAGAGGTCAAAACGGGTTAATGGTGGCAACGCAAGTCCAACGGGGACATGTGCATGCGTGGACCCGGGCTGGTAGGTAAGACGTTGTTGCATCGTGTGTGTATAAGCCATGCATCTTTAGTGGTATCGGGTTACTGCTTTGGGGAGTGATACACCCCACGGTGGGATCTGCACGGGTATCTACTAGTTAGAGAGCCGATCGCATGGGGGTAGTGGGTACAACTAGTGGAGATACGGGCAGGCGGCACCTATGAAGACAACTAGGGGTACACGAAACTACCATTATGATTATTGTGTTCAGTAGCCGAGATCAACTTTTAGGGTGACTAGTAGTGGTGCAGTATAGTAATTATCCTATAGTGATTAGGAGCGAGATTAACGCCAGAATATTCCTCTTGTTTGTTTGGCCTTGCCCACTTATTTCACAGTCATTCCTTGTTTTACTAGTTTATGCCTTATCCTAATTACTTTAATAATTATGCCGTTAGAGTTATGGTACTCGCTAGACTTTATGTCTGACCCCCTTTGTTTTCGCCTCTTTTCTTCCTCCCCCCCAGGTTCTCAGGGTGGGACTAGTGCTAGTGGAGCTTGATTCAGATCTTTCTCTCTCTTTGGAAGTGCTTGGACTGCTGAAAGTAAAGTTCAGCTCATCTCTTTATGGCTGCTTATGTTGGGGTTATCCTTTTTACTTTATGTACTCAGAAAACAATTTGTCAAGATGGTTACTAAGTGTACTTGGTTTTTCAGTTGGTTTTTGATGTTGTTGTAATCAAACTATTTCTCCGCTGCAATAAAAGTTGTTTTGAAAATTTTCAAGTACCAATATATGTATCTGTCTTGTTATATTCTGTTCTATTCACCAATAATACTCCATGAAAGTTAATGCATTCCCTTTGAGAGTGACATTAATGGACATGGGGCATTACAGTTAAAGTTTAAAATAGAAATTTGTATAGAAATAAAGGAAAATGAAAATTATCTTTTTTATTTGTCATCAACAATAATAACATGTAAATAAATTACATTTTATTAGACATTAGAAACATGTAGGAAAATTATGCGAGTAAAATACATTTTTATTCAACATTAGGAACATAATAAAATGTTTTGTTCATTATCATCAACATGTTAGCAGAAATTAAAATTGGTTAAATTCATTAACCAATTATTTATTTAGATGAATTATTGTTGGCTGAAAACCCAACATGGGTATTGGGATGATATTTGACCTACACTAGTCCCAATATTTAGTCAAATGTCAATCGATGGATTGACAGGCTGCGATGAGCATTATTTGTTCATTTTAATGCTCACACAGTGTAAATTTCACTCTGGATGTGAATGGATGGTTTAATGATTATTTATTATTATTGTCATACAGATGCAATGTATGAAATCCATATAACCGAAATTATATGGTAACTGATTGAGTCACATTTCGATTTAGAATATCTTTTATATAAAGAACATTGTAATATAAAGAATACTTTAAAATAAAGAAAATTATTCTATAAAGAATATTTTATATAAAGAATCTTTTTATATAAAGAATATTTTAAAGAACGAATATTTTAAAATAATATTCAACGAAGAATAAAATGATGATTTCTATGCCAGTTTTTGGATGGACAAAAGATAAAAATATATTTTTATTGTAATAAACTAGTTATTAACTAGGAATAAATCTTTTTCGTTAAGATATAATGAATTCTTACAATTTACTTAATTTTTAATTGGAATTAAATAAAAGAATAAATTTTGGGTTGTCGTTGATGGTGTCTTAAATAACACTGTTCTTAAACCCTGTACAAAAGGAATAAATCTTTGAATTAAGATTATTAGAGTTTCTAATTGTATTTAGTAATTGGAATAAAATGATACGTGAATTGGGTTTATCGTGAACTATGTTTTAAATGACATTTGTTCTTTAGCCCAATTAACAGTGAAAATATAATTTGGAATTTATAAACCTCTCATTAAGATTTGAAAAGAAATTTTCCGAAGTCAATTTTTCCAACTTAATATATTAAATTGGAATTGAGTGGAAATTCGATTTGATAATAATCGAGATAGGCTTGTGTATAAGAGGACTATTACTATATATGGAATTTAAAAGGCTTTGTCATTATTCCATTTATATTTGCGGTCTACGAAAATTTATATCGATTATATATTGATTTGATTTCTATGAAAATTCCATATTTAATGGAAAATGATTTTGGGTTTATCGTGAACTGTGTTTTAAATGACATTGGTTCTTTAACCCAGTTATAGATAAGATTAAGTTCTTAAAAGTTGAATAATCATAAAGTAATGATTATTAATATAGAAATCAAACTGGAGTTTTATTGAATCTTTAAAAAGAAGATTAAAGAATAAATTTAAAAGAATTTATCTTTGATAAAATTGATGGGAATCTATCCCCTTTTAATATGGATATTCTATTAAAAGAATATTCTGAATTGGAATGAGGAGTATGATGTGTATTTATAGCACTTGATTTTTGATTATAAAATACACGAGTTATTCGGAAAGAACGGGTTTAACCCATTATGAATTATTACTGCGACGATTAAATGTCGAAGACATTGAAGACGTTGATTGAAGAACGATGATCTTCACATTGAAAGTGCGACTACCGATGCCCTGAACTGGGTCGCTCCTGGGAAAGGGTTAAAGTGGTAGTTGTCCGGACATACTTGTTGATTGCCCGGATATGCGGGCACCTCTCTTCCGTATTGGACAGACATGACAAGGAATAAGGTGTATCCAGTTTCGTTCAGACCCAGAACGGACTTGTAAATGGATGTGTGTCTGACATTGGATTTCATTCCATGTATATTAAATCGATTTCTATCTAATATATACCTGTGGTGGCGGAGAATTTATTCTCTTGCTTAACACCCTTCTCTGAGATGCACGAGCTCAGAGGTTGTATATTGGTAGTTATCGATCGCATGGCGTGAATTGTCAATGTGGCATGCCAAGATGCAAATGATCGAGGCTTTTGTTGAAAAGCAGAGCCTTGTGGTTGATGATCAAAGCATAGCCTATTTCGACATAGCTTTGTGTATAGCATTACCTCACGAGCCTCACACCCGGTACGAGTCAAAAGCGGGACAAAGGAACGCAGGGACTGCACACGTTTCTTTCTAGCTAGAAGTGGTATCAGGATTTTGCAAGCCTTGACATTTTACTTATGTGGATGATGGATTTCGAGGCCTCGGATTTATTGGTCTATTGTGACCATTTTATAGGTTCAATAGGGCCGGGAAACGTGTGTTCAAGCGTAACTAATCCACTAAGGTATATTTTTGGACCGGCCCTGCAGTATCCAAAGGTTCACTGCGAGGGATCCTGAGACATTGCTTGAGTGCCTTGAATCGGTAAGGATATCATCCCTAGCCTTAACTCTTGATGGAAACCCAATTTCCAATACGACATTACGGTTTTGATTATAAACCTATTTATGGCGACATAATAGGATGGGGTGCTGTCTAGGATTGATACATTTACTTTGAAGTATTTTAAAACTAATTAGACACTAATAATAATATTAAAATATTATTTTCTGCGTACCAAGCTTGTTTGATCACTATAAGGTAAAACTCTATCCTTCGGTTTGCATTGCATTGTGTGATGGGACTTGAGTCTTATAATGATTTCATTTTTCTAAAAAGCATTGCGTTGTTTTGAATGAAAATTTATTTAATTTATGCACTGGCAATCCAATGGAGTAAACCCATTCCGCGTTCGCAGCGTAGTCCGATGATTAGCCATTTTGTTAGATAAGTTAGGAAAGCTTTCTCATACCAGTCTCATGATTGACCTGTAGTTTGTTTCACTTGCAAACTCGGGTGCCCATATTTACCACACGGGCAGTCGAGTAGCTTGTTTTGTAGATATTTATCTTTTGAGCAGGATTCTGGATCGAAACTTAAAGATGTGTCCAGAGCATTGATAGTCTTTCGATGCATTGTATTAAGTCTATTGTAAATTTATTTTCCGATGTATTATATTCGATATACTCTGATATATTCTGTACGTTGATGTTACATTATTATGATGTAATAAAAGTTTTCCGTTATTTGTTCTGATGTCTTGTACTCCCAGAGTTAGCGTATTCGAGTTTTGAATGGTCTTGGTCGATTTTGCGATTGATTAGGTCCGGGCGAAATCTGAATCGTTACAGTTGGTATCAGAGCTCTGGTTAGCCTAAATCTTTGGGGTACAACTCGTTAGAACTAAACAAAAGACTCATCAGAGATTGGATTAGTAATATCCTATAAAAGAATACTCATTAGAGATACAGTCAGTAGCATCGTAGAATGAGAAAACTCATTAGAGATGGGGTTAGAAATGCCCTAGAATGAGTTGAGAGTTACAAGTCTATAATTAATGTATTTACGACTATATATAACCCGATATTAGGAAATATGTTTTTTGAATATATAAAAGTTATATATATTTGAAAAGCAAATCAACTAATTTATTAATGATTGCGTTGTGTGATTATTAGTTCAACGTATAAAATTATTGAAATAAAAAATTTAAAACTGAATCGGTTAGTTAAACAACTTTTAGCTCCGTTCCTTTTGTAGGACGAAAAGATTTTAAGTGGGGGAGATTGTAACAACCAGGATTTTGGAACCAATTTAAAATTTTTATTTTAGAGATTTTAATGGATTTTTAATATTTAAAATAATTTATTTTGAATAATAACGACTAAAAATTTATTTAAATCGAAGTTAGAATAAATAAATATATTTTAATTATAAAGGAGTTAGAAATAGCGCAGTAGTTTGAAAATATGAATTGGAACTTTGACTGACTGTACAGGATGCAAAATAAATCGGATTTTGGTGAAACCAAAAATATTTAAATCTATTTAAAAATATCTTTCCAACGAATCTGAAAAATCGAAATTTCATAGCGGGAATCAAAAGTTATTCCTAGTTTAAAATTCAGAATAGTCGTTATAGAATATATATATATATATATTAATATTAAAAATAGCCGTTTTTCAAATGACCTCCATATTCGACGAAACCACTTTTGTTGGATTCGGAATGTCAAGTTATTAATAGGTTTAAATTTTCATAATTTTAGAATTAAAAGAAAATGTGTTTTATCAATTTCAGTCAAATTTAATCGACTAGAAAAGGACAATTTTTCAAACGATCTCGAAATTCGATGAAATTAGTTTTGTTAGGACTGCATCGTCAAAACATAGCTAGAAATAATTTTTTTTTGTAATTTTCAGAGTCCGTTTGTAGCCCCGGGGAATTTAAATGTATGGTCGAATTAAATAAATAAATGATTTAAATTTTAAATTAAAGAAAATAGGTTGAAGACGATCGTTTGGGCTAACGGGACCTAGCCCATTGAGTCCGGAACGGTGATATTTGCCTAGGAACAACTCTCGTTGGGCTGTAGTTGGAGTTACTGAGAATTTATGGATTTATTTGGAAAACTAGAGAATTTAACATTATTTTATTATAAATACTATCCTAGAAACAAAACCCTAGCCCTAATTCAGCCTACAGTCGCTGCCATCTCATATGAATGGCCAAGAACAACCGATTTTCAAGCTTCAAAATCGTTCAATCTAAATCAAATTAAATCAGGAAATCAAAGAGAAACTCGTAGAGATTTTTGTTCTCTACAATTCTATACGGGGATGATCAAATCTAGTTGAGTATTATGCACGTATTTCTTGCTCAACCTCACAGTGTTTACACACAATTCGAGGGAGCTTCAGGCCACCGAGTTGGAGGCTATCACCGGCGAAGGAAGGTGGTGCGAGGGGCTTTGATGTGGCAAACTCTGATCGGATGTAGGTGGTCGGAAATCGAGCCGCGGTGGAGGTTTATGTTTTGAGCGTTGGGTTCGGTTAAAGCCTGAAGTGAAAACGATGATGATAAAGTTAATTGAGGGTTGAGTGATTTTAACTAAATTATTTATTTGTTTAATTAGCTATTAAATTGTTCAATGTAAAATATAAGATATCTTGTTCAAACAGGATCGGAATTGAACGATTTCGATTGCATTGGAATCACGAAACCCAGATCTACGCCATGAGGCTGACTAGAGCTGAATCCGAGCACGTTGAAATTTCAGACAAGAATCAATGTGAGAATTCTATTTTATTTCTCTCAATTTAATAATCAAAAATTAATCATGATTGTATATGATTGTATTATCACCAATCTACTGTTAATTTCTACATGTTATGGTATGTGATTTGATCCGTGATGGCTGCGTTATGTAAATATGTTGACTTGATCACATTTTGTTAATTAGAATAGCGGAATCAAGAATTATTGTAACGACCTGCATTCTACGTATCGAAGGATCGTAGAATATTAATTTCTTTCACATACGAAGTCGTATGGTCATGTAGCTTTGGGAGACGACTATTGGGGTCATTTCCCCTATTCATGATTTTTCACGATTTTTAAATGACCATTTTTCCCATAGCTGATCTTTTTTTGGCCATAACTTTTGATTGGAAAGGAGTTTTAACCTGAAACCACTTCCATTAGATCCGGATGACGATTTAACTTTCCATAGATGGTTATACGTGAAAAATGGACTTACCGTTTGGGAGATATGGTTAAAATAAGGTTTGGAAGATGAAAAACTGCTTAACTGGGCCAAATGAGGTGATTAGTGAATGGGCCCATAACCCATTTCGGGATTAAGGTAATGGGGAGGCTGAAATGAGCTAGATTTTCATTTCAGTTCAGTTCTCTAGCCGCCACTTTCATTCTAGGGACCCTAACAATGGCCTCCAACATCTAAAATCACCTCTAATCACTTCCTAATCAAGTATTAGCCTAATCTACGTCAAATCAAAGGGGAATAGCACAAAAGCAAGGTTAGAACTGCTGTGTTGTCTTGGGAATAGCGCCAAATCAGAGGATAGTTTAGTTTTGAAAGTTTATTTGTGGCCAAGGTGAGTGATTTGCATAGTTCCTCACTAATATGGCTAATTAAGGGTAATTAGTGATAATTAGCGAATTTATACATGTTAAAAATTCTAGAAAAATGTTCGTTAATTTCAAAATATTGTTTTAGGCCTTCGTTAGAAAATTTGGTTAAGTTTTACTAATCCTATCATTAGTTATGCTTAAACATGCTTAAGGGAAAATATGGGATTTTGGCTATGTTTGATCTGTTTTTACCTATCAAATTGTCGTTTTGTTGTTAGTGGTCGATTCTATATGTGGCTATGACTGTATGGTATGTTTTGTGATTGATTAGAAAAGATAGATTGGTCAAAAACGCCGTCAAATGGCGTAAAACAGTCGCTGGAAAGAAGTGTAGGAAATAAGCCGAACCGGATCGGATTAGAGGAGGGGAGCACGAACCGAACCGTGGAGCACCATGAAGCTCCGACCCGATCCGATCGTGGAGCACCACCCGATCCGAACTGCTCGGGGATGGTGGCACCGACCCGCTCACCTGGAGAGCCACACGATCCGAACCGCTCACATATGAAAATCTTCGACCCGACCCACTCGTGGCCTACACATCACGACCCGAACCGAAGTGCTAACAACGAACCAGAAGCTCCGGCCCGGATGGAAGAAAAGGCCCGGGAGGATGCACCCGACCCGATCCAGCTGGGGAACCACGACCTGATTCGACGGGCGGAGTGGGACGACCCGACCCGAAGTGGGTGATCACGAACAGGACTACTTCAAGGAGCATGATCTGAAGCAAAGTAAAGTGAATAACCGAACCGTTCCGGAGAAGACCAAAACCCGAGATGCAAAGGTAGTCGTGGGAAGTTTGTACCCAGGATCCAGTTGGGAAACAACGGGTCAACTTCATGAGTTGGGCTTTGCTGCGGGACGTGTGCAAAGGGGTTATTAACGTCCATGGCTTTGATTCACCACCGAGACGGATATTAGGCTACATATCAGTCTAGTGGGGTAGTTATTACTCCATTGGGAAGAGTGATCGTAGCATGGCTATGAGCCAGTGCAGTGGAGTTGTTATGACTTCATGGGGAAGAGTGGACATAGCAAGGACTAGTGGCTATGGATCAGTGCAGTGGGGTCATTATGACTCCATGGGGCAGAGTGATCATAGCAAGGAATGGGCGGCGGTCAGAGAAGTGGATATCGTATGCTTTATGCACTGAGCGAGATATGTGAGGATGGTTGCTATGTTTAATTGTTTTCTTTCACTATGACATGCACACCCCTACCCCCGTATTCTTTACACCATATGTTAGTGGCACCTTAGAGTATTAAGCGGTATGTTGTGCTAACACTTTGGTTGCAGGTCTAGGTTCATGTATGGTTTAGTATACCTGTTATTGTTCTGTTTTGATGTTTATCACTCATACCAGACTTTTGTCTAACCCAGATTTTTATGTCTCTTCTTATTACTATGGGTGCTCTTAAACGGACAGACTAGAGACATGTTAGGTGGTATGCACGTAGCTGTACCGGAGACGAGGAGGAGGCTCCTAGGTATTATCTACATATATTCTCCCTGTGTCGTTGCTGGTCACTACTTTGGGCATTAGTAGTGTACCTTTCCTTTCCTTTGCTTTAGAGACAATTTTGAAGTTGTAATAATGATGATGTGGAACATAAGCTGTATTTGGATTTTCCGCTGCTATTATGTTTAGTTTTTAGCTTATGCACTGTCTCGTCTATTTTATGTCAAAGTTATTTTATTATTATATTTTTTTTCCATGCACTGTGAGACATTCTACAGGTTCCTTTTTAGTTCAAATTCCCTTTTTCTTTCTTTGGCGACCATCCCATGCTAGTTGAACATTGGTACAACATACTTTCATGGGAAATGTCGGCTGGTGCGGGGCAGGCCGTCACATTTGGTATCATAGCTCTAGGTTGCGTAGTTAACCTAGGGAAAGACACCAGGGAGAGATAATACGTATATAAGAGCGCGTATTTGTGATTATTTTGGTTTTCAAAAGCTATATATATATAAATGCTATTAGTATAGCTAAGGATGAAGTCGCACTGCACTGACACCACAAAGAGGATGGTTAATCGTTTCTCTTTACAAATTGAACGATGAGCCGATATACGAGGGTTGCTCGTAGAGGAGCCAACTATGGGAATGCTCCTGACATGAGGGCTATGTTTACTGACTTCATGAGAGAGATGCTTAGAAACGTGCACAGAGAAACTCCCAATTCTGAAAATGGTGGTGGTATAGCGGTGCAGGTGCCTAGAGCCGACTTTGCCAAGCTATGCAAGGATTACACTAGTCTTGGTGGAAAGTCGTTCCACGGAACAGAATCGGCCACGGATGTTCAAGATTGGTTAGATAGCTGTGAGCGTATCTTCGAAGACTTAGGTATCGAGGATGCGATGAAGAGAAAGCTAGCGTCCCGTCAACTGCAAGGACGGGCAGTAAATTGGTGGAACGCTATTAAGGCAGCTACTCCAGAGGATCATGTTATATGGGATCAGTTTAAGGCCCGATTCAGTAAAAAAAATATTCCCAACTGCCTAGAAGTCAGGGTTGTTTAGGAAATTTCTGGAACTTAAGTAGAATGGTAGAGCTGTCTCGGAGTATATTGCTGAGTTCGATATTTTATCAAAGTATGGATTATCCCTCATTGACACTCCGAGAAGAAGAATGAGAAGTTTATAAGAGGTTTGGATCAGTACTTGGGAAAAGGCTTATTAACCACATCGATGAGACATTTGAATCGATTGTGGGGAAAGCTTTGAGATCAGAGAGTCTATACCCCAAGTCAAAGACTAAGGCTGCATCTGCGGAAGAGGCAATGCCGCAAGTAAGCAGTGGAGGCAATAATGGTTCTCAGAATAAGATAAAGCAGAATCAGACCAAGGAGGCTAGAAGAAAAATAATAAGAAAGATGTTGAGTGCTTCAGCTGTGGTAAGAAGGGCCACTATGCCAAAGAATGTCAGGCCAAGCCAGCGGATAGGAAGTGCTTCAACTATGTCCAAGTGGGACATCACAAGGACAAGTGTCCGCAAACCCCTAAGGAAAAGCAGATTGTGAAAGCATATTCTATCAATGTTGCTCCTTCTTCGTTGAATGCCCCAACTGCGGCGAAGAAGGGAAAGAATGTCATTATTCAAGGTATGCTTTCTATTTATGATGTTCCTGTTCGAGTATCATTTGATACCGGAGCTTTCAGTTCCTTCATATCTAGTGACCTGGTAGATAGGTTGGGACTGGAGCCTGAGATTGTCGATAGACCTTTGGTAAAGACAAACCCGATTGGTGGTTCAACTAGCCTTAGCATGATTTGTCGTAATGTGGTCTTATCGAGACATGGATGCATGTTGTTTTTGATTGCTTTGTTTTGGGATTTAATGCGTTTGGCATTACTTTGGGAGTCGATTGGCTTTAAAGATAAGAGGTGGTGGTAGACTGTGAGGGTTTTTTGGTGACAGTTAGAGCGGATGATGGGCGGAGTGTATTGCTTAGTGGTCTACCAAATGACGAGGTAATGGCTAGTTTTCTAAATTCCCTCGACATCTCGCATGATGAGTTGTCAGATGTGCCCGTGGCTGGCCAGTATCCGGACATCTTCGAGGAAGTGACCGGACTTCCACCACACCGAGAGATTGAGTTCCGTATTGAATTGGTGAAAGATGCCGGACCTATAGTGATGCCACTTCATCGTATGGCGCCAAGGGAGCAGCGAGAGCTCGGGGTGCAAGTAAGCGATCTGTTGAAGAAGGGGTTTATCAGAAGAAGTGTTTCTCAGTGGGAAGCACTAGTTGTGTTTGCTACCAGGGCAGATGGTTCCCTTCGATTGTGTGTGGACTACCGCGAGTTGAATAAGGAGACGAGGAAGAATAAGTATCCTCTACCACGGATAGATGATTTGTTTGATCAGTTAAGTGGCGCGAGCCTCCCAGATGGATCTCGCGACAGGTTTTCATCAGCTTAGAGTGGAAGCTGAGAGTATAGCTAAAATGGCCTTTCGGACGCCGTCTGGATTTTATGAGTGGCTGGTCATGCCATTTGGGTTGACCAATGCATCAGCATATTTTGTGGATCTTATAAATAGGGTATTCAAAGATCAGTTGAATAAGTTTGTTCTTGTATTCGTGGAAGATATCCTTGTTTATTCGAGGACAGAGGAAGAACACAAGGAACACTTGAGGATAGTGATGGAGGTGTTAAGAAACCACCAGCTAAAAGCAAAGTTTTCTAAGTGTCACTTCTAGAGGTGGGAAGTGAGATTCTTGGGCTATGTCGTTTCAGAGAATGGTATTGCCGTGGATCCTGTGAAGGAGGCTACGGTACAAGATTGGCCTACGCCCAAGAATGCAACAGACGTAAGAAGTTTCTTGCGATTAGCTGGATATTATCGTAAGTTTATCCAAGACTTCTCCAAGAAAGCAGCACCGTTGATTCAGTTGACCAAGAAGGATCAAGATTTCGTCTGGGATGAAAAGTGCGAGAATGCATTCAAGAATCTAAAGAAAAAGTTGACATGTGCACCAGTATTAGTCATTCCTTAGGGGAATGAAGAAATGACGGTATATACAGACACATGTGGTACCGGACTAGGTGCTGTACTGATGCAAGGAGGTAGGGTTGTAGCTTATGCAATTCGGCAACTAAAACCACATGAGAAAAGATATCCTACCCATGATTTGGAATTGGCAGCGATCGTGTTCGTGTTGAAGATGTGGAGACATTATCTCTTGGGAGAAAGATTCGAGTTGTTTACCGATCATAAATCGTTAAAGTATCTTTTCTCTCAAAAGGATCTAAATCTCCGACAACAAAGATGGTTAGAATTCTTGGCTTCCTACGATTTCAATATCGCATACACACCGGGAAAGGGCAATGCTGTAGCTGATGCATTGAGCAGAAGACATGCCAATTTAGGGGCTATGTTTCTTGAGTGGAAGAAACTGGAGTACATCACTGGGTATGATTTCAGACCAAAGTGCGAATTGGATCCAGAAATGTTAGCAAATTTGATAATCAGACCCACTTTGATTGAGCGGATCGTCTCCAGTCAGAGGGATGATCCTAACCTATTGGAAATCATCTCAAAGTTAGAGATAGGAATCGACGAAGAGATGGACAAGTATGGGCTTGATCGAGATAGATGGCTTAGAAAAAATGGAAGACTAGTTGTGCCCAATGTCAATGGATAGAGAGATGAAGTGCTTAGTGAATGTCATCACTCAAAACTGAATATACATCCCGGTGGTAATAAAATGTATTGAGACATGAAGCAGACCTACTACTGGGAAGGAATGAAAAGAGACGTTGAGAAGTTTATATCCAAATGCATGAATTACCAGCTGGTTAAAGCCGAACAAAAGAAGCCTAGTGGTTTGTTACAACCATTAGAAATCCCCGAATGGAAATGGGAAAAAGTCTCGATGGATTTCATTGATGGGTTACCAAGGACTAGGTCGGGCCATGATAGCATTTGGGTGATTATGGACCGATTGACCAAGAGTGCAAGATTTATACCCTTCAAGTTAAATAGGACAACAACTAAATTAGCAGAACTGTATATGAAAAGGGTAGTGAGATTTCATGGAGTATCTAAAGTTATTGTGAGTGACCGAGATCCATTGTTCACCAGTGGATTTTGTAAGAGCTTACAAGAGGCGTTAGGATCAGAATTACATCTCAGTACCGCGTATCATCCTCAAACCGACGGTCAAACGGAGAGGGTGAATCGAGTATTAGAAGACCTCTTGAGAGCCTGTGTGTTGGATTTTAGTGGATCATGGATGACCATTTGCATCTAGTAGAGTTTGCATATAATAATAGTTATCAATCCAGTATCGGTATGGCTCCATTTGAAGCTTTGTACGGAAGACCGTGCAACTCACTGTCATATTGGTTAGAAACTAGTGAGAAGTTTGTGCTTGGACCAGATGTGATAAGAGAAACTTCAGACAAGATTAGGATCATTCAACAATGAATGAAGGCTGCCCAAGGTAGGCAGAAGAGTTATGCTGATAAGAGGAGAAGAGAATTAAAGTTCTCCGATGGCGACTTGGTGTTTGTCAAGATTTCTCCGTTAAAGAGCGTGATTCGATTTGGCAGGAAAGGCAAATTAACACCAAGATTTATTGGTCCATTCCCAGTTCTTGATAAAATTGGGAATCTGGCATATAAAGTTGAATTACTAGAGAAGATGACAGGAGTTCATAACGTATTTCTTGTTTCCCAGTTAAGGAAATTCATGCACGACCCCGATGTGACTATTTCACCCGATCAGTTGGATGATATCGAGGTTGAACTCGAGGCGGTTGGGAACCGCAAGCATATGCGTATTGTTGGGAACGATACGAAGCAACTTTGTAGGAAGGCGGTGAAATAAGTCAAAGTTCAATTGGGCGAGAAAGAGAATGACTGTATTTGGGAGACAGAGGAGAGCATTAGGAAGACGTATCCAGAACTCTTTGCCTGGTAAGATTTCCATTTCGATTTAGTCTTTCCGCATGCTAGGATAGGTTTGTTTTGTTTGTTTTGCATGTTTGATTGTTGTATATGGCTGGTAGGCATGCGGGATCCTTTGTATGTTTTGGGTTAAGGAATTTCGGGGACGAAATTTCTTAAGGGGAAATAATGTAACGACCCACATTCTATGTATCGAAGGATCATCGAATATTTATTTCTTTCACATACGAAGTCGTATGGTCATGTAACTTTGGGAGATGACTATTGGGGTCATTTCCCCTATTCATGATTTTTGCCGATTTTTAAATAACCATTTTGCCCTTAGCTGATCTTGTTTCGGCCATAACTTTTGATTGGAAAGGAGTTTTGACCTGAAACCACTTTCATTAGATCTGGATGATGGTTTACCTTTCCATAGAGTGGTCATATGTGAAAAATAGACTTACCGTTTGGAAGATATGGCTGAAATAAGGTTTGGAAGATGAAAAACTGCTTAACCGGGCCAAATGAGGTAATTAGTAAATGGCCCCACAACCCATTTCGGGATTAGGGTTATGGGGAGGCTGAAATGAGCTAGGTTTTCATTTCATTTCAGTTTTCTAGCCATCACTTTCAATCTAGGGACCCTAACAATGGCCTCCAACATCTAGAATCACCTCTAATCACTTCCTAATCAAGTATTAGCCTAATCTACGTCAAATCAAAGGGGAATAGCACCAAAGCAAGGTTAGAACTGCTGTGTTGTCTTGGGAACAACGCCAAATCATAGGATAGTTCAGTTTTGAAAGTTTATTTGTGGCTAAGGTGAGTGATTTGCATAGTTCCTCACTAGTTATGGCTAATTAAGGGTAATTAGTGATAATTACTGAATTTATACATGTTAAAAATTCTGAAAAAATGTTCGTAAATTTCGAAATATTGTTTTAGGCCTCTGTTAGAAAATTTGGTTAAGTTTTACTAATCCTATCATTAGTTTTGCTTAAACTTGCTTAAGGGAAAATATGGGATTTTGGCTATGTTTGATCCATTTTAACCTATCAAATTGTCGTTTTCATGTTAGTGGTCGATTCTATATGTTGCTATGACTGTATGGTATGTTTTGTGATTGATTAGAAAAGATAGATTGGTTGTAAATGCCGTCGAATGGCGTAAAATAGTCGCTAGAAAGAAGTGCAGGAAGCCAAACCGGATCGGACCAAAGGAGGGGAGCACGAACCGAACCATGGAGCACCATGAAGCTCCGACCCGACTCGATCGTGGATCACTACCCGATCCAAATTGCTCGTGGATGGTGGCATCGAACCGACCCGCTCAGCTGGAGAGCCACACGATCCGAAGCACTCGCATCCGAAAATATCCGACCCGACCCACTCGTGGCTTACACACCACGACCCGAACCGAAGTGCCAACCACGAACCAGAAGCTCCGAACCGAATGGAAGCAAAGGCTCGGGAGGATGCACCCGACCCGATCCAGCCGAGGAACCACGACCCGATCCAACGGAGGGGGAGGGCACGAACCGACCCGACGTGGGTGATCACGAACAAGACTACTTCAAGGAGCACGATGTGAAGTAAAGTAAAGTAAAGAACCGAACCAATCCAGAGAAGACCCAAACCCGAGATGCAAAGGTAGTCCAAGTGGGAAGTTTGTACCCAGGATCCAGTTGGGAACCCCCGGGTCAACTTCATGAGTTGGGCTTTGCTGCGGGACGTGTGCAAAGGGGTTATCGACGTCCATGGCTTTGATTCACCACCGAGACGGATGTTAGGCTACATATCAGTGCAGTGGGGTAGTTATTACTCCATGGGGCAGAGTGATCGTAGCATAGCTATGAGCCAGTGCAATGGAGTTGTTATGACTTCATGGGGCAGAGTGGACTTAGAAAGGACTAGTGGCTATGGATCAGTGCAGTGGTGTCAATATGACTCCATGGGGCAGAGTGATCATAACAAGGAATGGGTGGTCAGAGCGGTGGATATCGTATGCTTTACGCACTGAGTGAGAGATGTGAGGATGGTTGCTATGTTTGATAGTTTGCTTTCACTATGACATGCACACCCCTACCACCGTATTCTTTACACCATATGTTAGTGGCACCTTAGAGTATTGAGCGGTATGTTGTGCTAACTCTTTGGTTGCAGGTCCAGGTTCTGGTATGGTTTAGTATACCTGTTATTGTTCTGTTTTGATGCTTATTGCTCGTACCAGACTTTTGTCTGACCCAGAGTTTTATGTCTCTTCTTATTACTCTGGGTGCTCTTAAACGGGCATACTAGAGACATGTTAGGTGGTATGCACGAGTAGCTGTACCGAAGACGACCAGGAGGCTCCTACGTATTATCTACATATATTCTCCCTGTGTCGCTGCTGGTCTCTACTTTGGGCATTAGTAGTGTACCTTTCCTTTCCTTCATTTTAGAGACAATTTTAAAGTGGTAATAATGATAATGTGGAACATAAGCTTTATTTGGATTTTCCGCTGCTATGCAGCTTATGCACTATCTCGCCTGTTTTATATCAAAGTTATTTTATTATTATATTTTATTCCATGCGCTGTGAGACATTCTACAAGTTTTTTGTTAGTTTAAATTCCCTTTTTCTTTCTTTGGCGACCGTCCCGTGCTAGTTGGACATTGGCACAACACACTTTCATGGGAAATGTCGGCTGGTGCGAGGCGGGCCATCACAATTATCATTTTTGATTTATTAGAATAGTTGAATTAAAAGAATTAGCATTTTGTTAATTAGTGTAATTGGACAAAACTTATAAAGTTTGTCAAATTTGAATCATTGGACAAAATTTATCATTTTGTCAAAATTTGAATAGTTGAATTAAGATTGTCATTTCTGTCAATATAATTGTCGAAGCAAAATTATCATATTCTTTATATAATTTATCAAAACAAAAATGAACATCTTTGTTTAAATAAAATTGTTAAAGTATAAAAATGAAATATACATTTCGTCATTTTGTTGAAGTAGAATTTTCAACAAAAATGAAATATCAAGTTCTGTCATTTTTGTTGAATTGGAATTTTCAAAAAAAATATATCCATTTTTGTCATTTTGTTGAGTTAGAATTTTCAACAAAAATGAATTATCAATTTCTATCATTTTGTTGAATTAGTATGAAAATACAAAAGGTTCACGTTTTAAAATTAAAACATGATTACATAACAAAATTCAAAATTTTAATGTCATGTTAGAAAATAGGAAAAAAGTTCATGTTTTAAAATTAGAACATGACTACATTAAAAATGTACATATTTTAATGTCATGTTAGAAATTATAGAAAAGGTTCATGTTTTAATATAAAAACGTAATTACATTAAAGATTCACATTTTTAATGTAATGAAAATAATATAGGAAATATTCATGTTTTAAAATAAAAAAAACATGATTACATTAAAAATCCACATTTTTAATGTAATGCAAGAAACTAGGGAAAAGATTAAACATTAAAAATTACATTTTTAATCTAGCAATGTTTTCAATTAAAAAAAAGGGTAGAATTAAAAGATATGTTTTTATTGTCATTTTAGTTACGATAAAAAGAGTAGAATGAAAAGATATATTTTTAGTATCATTTTAGTTTCAATAAAAAGAGTAAATAGAAAGATATGTTTTTATTTGTCATTTTTGTTGCAATAAAAGATTGGTTATTAAAGGACATATTTCTACCATAATTTTGTTGTAATAAAAAGATCAGTTATTAAAGATCATGTTTTATTTTCATTTTGTTTAAATAAAAAGAAGTAACATGAAAGATTATATTTTTATCGTTTATAGTTTTCAATAAAAAGATTGAACATAACAAAAATTACATTTTTGATTAATAGATTTGAGTTATAACAAAAATGACATTTTGGTTAAATAGACATGGGTTTGAGCAAAAATATTAATTTTGTCAAACCAGAATTTTTCAACATAAATGCCACTATCACTTGTAATCATTTTGTTAAACTAAATTTGTTAATAAAAATGAAATTTGTCACTTTTGTCAAGTTATAAAAGTTGAAACCAAAATTTTCATTTTATCAAGTCGTAAAAGTTGAAACTGAATTTGTCCCTTTTATCGAATTATAAAAGTTAAAACCAAATTTGTCACTTTCATCAAATTATAATAGTTGTAAAGAAATTTAACCAAATTTGTCCCTTTTATCGAATTATAATAGTTGAAACCAAATTTGTCACTTTTGTCGAATTATAAAAGTTGAAACCAAATTTGTCACTTTTATCGAATTATAATAGTTGAAACCAAATTTGTCACTTTTATCGAATTATAAAAGTTAAAACAAAATTTGTCAATTTTATCGAATTATAAAAGTTGAAACCAAATTTTTCACTTTTATCGAATTATAGAAGTTGAAATCAAATTTGTCACTTTTATCGAATTATAATAGTTGAAACCAAATTTGTCAATTTTGTCAAAGGTAATAGTTGAAACAAAACTTGCCTTTTGTCAAAATATAATCGTTGAGACAAAAATGAACATTTTTGACTAATTAGAATAATTGAATTAGAAATATAAATTTTTATCAAAATATACATTTTTGTCAAAATATACAAATTTAGCCAAAAAAATTGGTTGAAACAAGTACATCATATTTGTTGAAACCAAATAGCTGAGATGAAAAGAACATTTTTGTCAAAATATATTAGTGGAAACAAAAATGTACATTTTGCCAAAATAAGATGGTTGTAAACAAAAATTACATTTTTGGTTAAATAAAAGTGTTAAACACAAATAGCATTTTTGTTAAATAGTTTTGTATTACAACAAAAATATTCATTTTGTAAAAATAGAATTGTCAACAAAATGGATGTATCCCTTTTTATACATTTTGTTGAAATGTAAATTTATTTGCAAATATAAGAATCATTTTTATTTGCATAACATACATTAGAATTTATATGAAAATATAAGAATCATATTATTGGTCAAAACAAACGTTAGAATTGTATATAAATTAAAGTGACACTTTATTGTTAAATCATACAATAGAATTTGTATGCGAATCCAAGCGACATTTGTATTGTCAAATTTTACATTAGAACTTGTGTACAGAATAAAGAGGCATTTCATATGTTATGATTTGAAACTATACATACAAATAAAATATTTCTTTTTATTTGTTAAAGTTTAAAATAGAAATTTGTATACAAATAAAGGAAAATGAAAATTATCTTTTTATTTGTCACCAGCAATAATAACATGTAAATACATTACATTTTATTAGTCATTAGAAACATGTAGGAAAATTATACGAGTAAAAAACATTTTTATTCAACATTAGGAATATAATAACATGTTTTGTTCATTATCATCAACATGTTAGCAGAAATTAAAATTGGTTAAATTCATTAACTAATTATTTATTTAGATGAATTGTTGTTGGCTGAAAACCCCACACGGGTATTGGGATGATATTTAACCTATACTAGTCCCAAAATTTTGTTGAATGTCAATCGATGGATTGACAGGCTGCGATGAGCATTATTTATTCATTTTAATGCTCACCAAGTGTAAATTTCACTGTGAATGTAAATGGATGGGTTAATGATTATTTATTATTATTGTTATATACATGCAATGTATGAAATCCATATAACCAAAATTATATGGTAACTGATTGAGTCGCATTTCGATTCAGAATGTCTTTTATATAAAGAACATTGTAATATAAAGAATACTTTAAAATAAAATATATTGTTCTATAAAGAATATTTTACATAAAGAATCTTTTTATATAAAGAATATTTAAAACAACGAATATTTTAAAAATAATATTCAACAAAGAATAAAATGATGATTTCTATGCCAGTTTTTTGGATGGACAAAAGATAAAAATATATTATTATTGTAATAAACTATTAAATAGGAATAAATCTTTTAAGTTAAGATTTAACGAAGTCTTCCAATTTATTTAATATTTAATTGGAATTAAATAAAAGAATTAGATTTTGGATTGTCGTGGATGGTGTCTTAAATAACACTGTTCTTAAACCCTGTACGAAAGGAATAAATCTTTGAATTAAGATTATTAGAGTTTCCAATTTATTTAGTAATTGGAATAAAATGATATGTGAATTGGGTTTATCGTGAACTATGTTTTAAACAACATTTGTTCTTTAACCCAATTAATAGTGAAAATATAATTTGGAATATATAAACCTCTCATTAAGATTTGAAAAGAAATTTTCCAAAGTCAATTTTTCCAATTTAATATATTAAATTGGAATTGAGTGGAAATTCGATTTGATAATAATCGAGATAGGCTTCTATAAAAGAGGACTGTTATTATATATGGAATTTAAAAGGCTTTGCCGTTATTCCATTTATATTAGCGGTCTGATACAGAAATTTATATCCATTATATATTGATTTGATTTCTATGAAAATTCCATATTTAATGGAAAATGATTTAGGGTTTATCGTGAACTGTGTTTTAAATGACATTGGTTCTTTAACCCAGTTATAGATAAGATTAAGTTCTTAAAAGTTGAATAATCATAAAGTAATGATTATTAATATAGAAATCAAACTGGAGTTTTATTGAATCTTTAAAAAGAAGATTAAAGAATAAATTTAAAAGAATTTATCTTTGATAAAATTGATGGGAATCTATCCCCTTTTAATATGGATATTCTATTAAAAGAATATTCTGAATTGGAATGAGGAGTATGATGTGTATTTATAGCACTTGATTTTTGATTATAAAATACACGAGTTATTCGGAAAGAACGGGTTTAACCCATTATGAATTATTACTGCGACGATTAAATGTCGAAGACATTGAAGACGTTGATTGAAGAACGATGATCTTCACATCGAAAGTGCGACTACCGATGCCCTGAACTGGGTCGCTCCTGGGAAAGGGTTAAAGTGGTAGTTGTCCGGACATACTTGTTGATTGCCCGGATATGCGGGCACCTCTCTTCCGTATTGGACATACGGGATGAGGAATAAGGTGTCTTCGGTTTCGTTCAGACCCAGAACGGACTTGTAAATGGATGTGTGTCTGACATTGGATTTCATTTCGTGTAAATTAAATCGATTTCTATCTAATATATATCTGTTGTGGCGGAGAATTTATTCTCTTGCTTAACACCCTTCTCTGAGATGCACAAGCTTAGAGGTTATATATTGGTAGTTATCAATCGCATGACGTGAATTATCAATGTGGCATGCCAAGATGCAAAAGATCGAGGCTGTTATTGAAAAGCAGAGCCTTGTGGTTGATGATCAAAGCATAGCCTATTTCAGCATAGCTTTGTGTAGAGTGTTACCTCACGAGCCTCACACCCCGGTATGAGTCAAAAACGGGACAAGGGACGCAGGGAGTGCACACGTTACTTTCTAGCTAGAAGTGGTATCAGGGTTTTTCAAGCTCTGACATTTTACTTATGTGGATTATGGATTTCGAGGCCTCGGATTTATTGGTCGATTGTGACCATTTTACAGGTTCAATAGGACCGGGAAATGTGTGTTCTGGCATAACTAATCCACTAAGGTATATTTGTGGACCGGCCCTGCAGTATCCAATGGTTCACTGCGAGGGATCCTGAGACATTTCTAGAGTGTCTTGAATCGGTAAGGAGATCGTTCCTAGCCTTGACTCTTGATGGAAACCCAATTTCCAATACGACATTACGGTTTTGATTATAAACGTATATATGGTGACATAGTAGGATGAGGTACTATGCCATCTAGGATTGATACATTTACTTTGAAGTATTTTTAAACTGATTAGACACTAATAAAAATATTAAAATATTATTTTCTGCGTATCAAGCATGTTTGATCACTATAAGGTATAACTCTATCCTCCGGTTTGCGTTGCATTGTGTGATGGGAATTAAGTCTTATAATTATTTCATTTTTCTAAAAATCATTGCGTTTTCTGAATGAAAATTTATTTAATTTATGCACTGGCAATCCAATGGAGTAAACCCATTCCATGTTCGCGGCATGGTCCTACGATTATCCATATTGTTAGATAAGTTAGGAAAGATTTCTCATACCGGTCCCATGACTGACCTGTAGTTTGTTTCACTTGCAAACTCGGGTGCCCATATTTTCCACACGAGCAGTCGAGTAGCTTCTTTTGCAGATATTTATCTTTTGGGCAGGATTCTGGATCGAAGCTTAAAGCTATGACTAGAGCATTGATAGTCTTCTGTTGCATTGTATTAAATCTATTGTAAATTTATTTTCCGCTGTATTATATTCGATATACTCTGATATATTTTGTACTCTAATGTTACGTTATTACGATGTAATAAAAGTCTTCTGTTATTTGTTCTGACGTGTTGTATTCCCAGAGTTAGCGTATTCGGGTTTTGAACGGTCTTGGTTGATTTTGCGATCGATTAGATTCTGGCTAAATCGGAATCGTTACATATTATCTCTCAATAATAGTGAAGCCGTTCAAGTTGGGGTATTATAATTACCTCTCAAACCTTGATCGACAACATTCTTATCTTAAGATAATGCAAGTTTGCAATACCTAATTCCGATACATCATTCCTATTTCCATTTATTATGGCTTTATACCCAATTTTCATTTATTTCAAAACTGCTATACAAGTTAGTTCCTTTTTCCTCATTGAGTAAGCATTCCAATCTTTTCTACCAATTGAATTCAATATGATTTTTATAAACCATATCTTACATTGGTAATATCATTCTAATCTCTTTACTTACGTTATTCAACTATCCAATATCCTTTTGCACAAATCCATTTAATCATCCCATTTATAATCGCCTCCATTTTTACTTAATAAAACCTTGTCGGAATCCCCACATTTACTTGTAAACCACTTTTACAAACTTCGTCTGTAAGCTCAGATTATAATCCTTTTATAAAATTCTTATTATACTTAATCAAAACTTAATGCTAACTGATCACCTCTTAATTGAATTCCAATTAAAATCATCGCTTTAATTATGTTCAAAGCTTATCTTTAATATCACCTTGGCCCGAGAGTCCTTTATAAACTTATGTTTATAAACTTCTGGGATTTGTAACAAAAATCCTTTTGTATGTAACTTTTACTTAATTAAAGTTTCATCATAACTCGATTTTCTTTTGGAAAGGAATGTCAATAATTGGAACACTAGCTTTAATTATTATTAATATAATAATTAACTTCATTATTAACGGAATAAAGGTAGCTTATTTCAATAATTAATCATTTATCACTTACTTCATTATTAAATACAGTAAAGATTTTCGACTTCATTATTAAATAAAGACAGGATAATTTAATCAATTTAAAAAGGTTATTAAATAACAATTTACTTAATTAACTCTAACAATTCAATAATTTCTTAAAAATATAGTTAATCAAAGATTAACCAACTTTTAACAACATCCAAATATTCGGAAAATTATTGATTGGATTTAATAATCCAATCGTTAATTTCTATTCTAAAACAGTTGACTTTGCCAACCGTAACCATCGCTTAAGTTGTTAACTGATTTCTATTCATTTTCCCTCTTACATTAATTAATAATTTAATTAATTTAAAAACATCACTTTAATCGACTCATATAAAATAAACTTGATTCTTCAATTTATTTATAAAATAAATTTAAACTCCATCAATTGGCTTATTAGCAAAACAACCTCATAAAACAATATATTTAGGCCATCACTGCCATCGAGTTAATCAATACTGTCGATTGATTAAATTCACAACAACAATCACATTTATTCAACCATCATCATTCAAACAAGGTTCAGTTTCATTTAGGTTCAATCGGTTCATTTGTAAACAATATAAAAATAAACAACACACCTGATATTTGAGGAATCCAGTCAGATCCCTCTAACCTATCCTTTCCTGCGTCACAGATTATTATAACATTTTATGATAGCATATAATTTCAAATAAATAAATTAACGATGATAATATAATTAACAACAACCATTTAATTAACCATAAGCAACCAAGGTAGTCAATCAACCAATATATATTTCTAATGATATTTTAATTATATGGATTCATCACATCATAGCAATACAAAAAAGAGAAAGTTAACTCCCCATAATTTAATTGACGATTGTCGCGCTATATCGTATAATTTTAAACTGATGTTTAAAATTATATGAATCTGCAACTACTTCTATTTCAGACCGAACCATCTCGACAACGTAGTTCCCGTCGCCACGATTCCAACGAATCCAGTTTCGCTGAAATATGTTAATGTATGCAAAAGTTATACCAATTATAAGCTTATTTATTAATCGATTAATTAATTGACTATTATTTAATTAATTAATTAAACCAGGTAATTACCTTAACTACCATTGTCCACATTGGCAAGGGAGGATGCGTTTTCTTCCTCGACAATAGGAAAAATTCGATTTCCCCAAATCGAGTAAACTACGTCACGGAACACGACTTCAACTTTCTTCCTGCCAGTGCCGCCTCCAACGTTCTGAGAGCCACCTCTACCCACCGTCCGACTCCCCTCACCGCCAACTAACCCCGCCAACAATAGCTTCCCCTCCCATAGCCCCATCACCACGGATTTCTACTACAATCGAAAACCATTTGGTCAGCCACTATGACCGTCTCAAGGCATCGCTGGTGACCGTACCACCGACAAACCCTCGAGCTCGCCATGCCACACCATCTACCTTCAGTCACTCTACCACCTCGTCAACTCCAATAGCCAGAAAACCATTAAAACCGTTAGTTGCTCTCAAAGGAACACCCCAAATCATCAGCTCTGATTAACTCGTCGCTGCGACCACCTTCGACCACCAAGGGACCTCTAACCGGTGCCAAATTGAAGCCTGATCTCTCTTCTTTAATTTCCCTTAGGTCCGGACATCTATAAATCATCCAATCTCCCACAATCAGTCAAAGAAAGGAAATGATATTTCTCGATTTACAGATATTTCTGACCACCACAGTGCTTCGTTCTCCCTCAAATTTTTACAGCATGTAGATATCGACCAGATCTATGACTTTCCTTCAGATTGCTATGACTAATTCCTTCTAGAATGAAAGATATAATTTATTTTGTATAGGAGGGTTTGTAACACCCCGTGTATTCTATAACAGTGAAATTCATAAATTAAAGCATAGCTAATATCAAATCAAAGAATTAAGAGAAACGGGATACGCCATTGCGTTTGTCTCGGAAAAATACGCGAAATAGAGTCCGAGTTTTCGAAAATCGGAGTCCGTATGACCAAGATATGGCCTCCGGAAGTTTCTGAATTAGGTTTAAAATTCGAACAGACGAAAAACAGCTCAGAAAAACAATTCAAAATTCAAAATCGGGCCCAGTTGGCCAGGGCGGGAAAATTCCCTCCTGAAGGCACCAGGTCGACTTGGCAGTCGACCTGGGCTAACCAGGTCGACAGGGCTGTCGACTTGGGTGTCGACAGGGCTGTCGACCTGGCCCCAGAGCCAGGTCGAACCCAGCCCACCCTGGCTGGCCTGGTCTGTGTTTAGTCGATTTTCTGAGCCTTGCCTTGTCACTAGGGCTAGGTGTCAGCTCCTGGTTGGTCCCTTCTTTGAACGAACGGCTATTATTGAACGAAGCTTCATCGACGGTCTAAATCAACTCACAAACTCTATAAAAAGGACCTAAGACTAACCCTAATTCACACAAACTAAAATAGAGATGAGACCGTCATGTTGCTGAGGAGAGACTAAAGATAGCCGTCGGGAATTGAGAGGCAATTTGGAGAATAAACAAAAGCTAAAAGCAACGTCAAATCAATCAAAGCAACGCCTACAACAAAGGATAGCATCTCAAAATTCAGAATTCAGATTTCTGAATTGAAGAGTTGTCATACGCTATAAGTAGAGTGCTATTCCAGTATGAATTAAATAATTGTGTTGATTTGTGTAATGTAAGAAATGAAATTGTGGCGATAATAATCTATATTTGTATGTTGCTTTGATGCAAAACGATTTGGGAATATTATGGTATACGATTGGATATTTGCAAGTACGCGATTTGCGTTGAAAATGAAATGGAATTGTGGCGGAAATGAATTATATTTGTATGTTATTTGGCAATGCTATGGTTTGATTCATACAAGTATGTGGCTTATGTTGACAACCACATGTTGTGGAATTTTGGGACTTATGCAAACATATGATTCATATTGAAAACCAAATGTTTGTGGTAGTTATTTATAACACCCATTTGATAATTGCAAGCATATGATTCATGTTGAAAGTAACAACTATATGTTGTAATAATTTATTTAAGATTCATGCAAGTATATGATTCATGTTAACAACTAAATGTTGTAATAATTTATTTAAGATTCATGCAAGTATATGATTCATGTTAACAATTATATGTTATGATATTTTAATTGGAATTCATGCGAGTCCATGATCTATTGTTATGACAACATGATGTAAAATTCTATGGTCATCTTTAGTGTAATTTGATTCACCTAAGTATTATGATTCATATGAAGTTATGTTGGAATTGACATCCTAGTTCAAGTATAAAAATCATATTTTTGTGATAGTGACAACAGCACGCATCTTTGTAAATTTGTATTAATTTTATGAACATGACTAAACTATGTTCGTTATTATGCCCAATTGAAAAACATGTTTTTAGGCTCATGTTGTTATCATAAGCTACATTATAATTACATTAGAATTACATTAGAATTACATCCCTCTTGCAAGTTTACATAGATAAAATAAAAACCATGATGTAAGTTTAGATATGTTTATGCTATAATTCTATGAATAGAATGTAAACCATGATTCATAGGTTGGGATAATTCTAGTTGAACCATGCTTTTGTATTAGTAACAAAAGTAAGCACCTTTGTAAACATATAGTAATTTTATAAACATGATTTGCTTATGTTTGACATTATGCCTAAGTAAAAATATAGGTTTATGTTGTAGTTAAGACTATGTGTCAATAATGATATCTATTTTAGTTAGATTCTTAACTTAACTACAAGTTTATATGGTTTGATTCATGTCACTTATGCTTTATGACCAAAGTATATGTTACCACAATGCAAGTACACCAGTTTCTATTTTTTTTAGTTCCAACGTTATGTTGCAAGTTCATGCGTTCACATTCCCCTCTTTGTGTATGTAATCACGTTTTAAGCCTCCCCTTTTTCACGTGGCTAAGTTGGGCTTAAAAGGCTAAGCCCAACATATATTATAATAAACGAACGTATTAAACGGGGGAAATAGCGTTGGGCCAAATTAATTAATAAATGAAAATATAAAAGTAGAGGGGCCCAAATTCAAGAATGGGTTGGGCCTATGATTGGTGTAAACCCTTACACCATTAATTTATTTTGAATAATGGGCCGCAAATATTTGCATATAAGAAAATAAAGAAGAAAGACAAAATATGTAAATGTAGAAAATACGATGTGTTTAACCCGAGGTTGGATTGAGTTGTGATGTAAACCTGCCCGGAACCGCCCGGCTGTCCAGTAGTCACAACAATACCTATCCAATGTGGATGGTTAAACATGGAGCCCAATAAGGACCCGAGGTTAGACTGAGTTGTGGCGTAAGACTGCCCGGACCCAACCGGCAACAGGCAGCCACAACAATACCTGTCTAATGTGAGAGGTCAAGGCTTTAATTAAGACAATTAAGGCTGATTCAGGATTGATAGGATTAAGTAAATTATATTAATACTTAATCAAAATGAAACATGCTAAACAGACTGATTGGAGGGTTATGTTTATAAAACACTTAACCAACTTAGCATGTTGGCTAGAGATAGAAAACCTAGTAGCGGAGGACCCTTTTCGCAGTAACCCTACAAGGTATCATGATACCCTAAAACTAGGCAGGGTGGGGCACGATTACTGGGCTGATTGTAAGAGGTCAAATTGACGGCGGTGGTGCAGCAGTGTAGGTTCTAACGGGGTGCGGTCGTGCACACACTCCGGCGCAGAAAAATAAGGCACTGGGCACCAGTAGCATACCTGTGCATTCTAGGATTGTGTCGGGCCGCAACCATGGGGCTTGATACACCCCATGGTGGGACCAGCATAGGTAACTACAACATCGGGGGCCGTAAGACACATGTAACTATGCGAGTAGGAGCCGATCATCATAAAATTGATCACTTCACCCTGATTATGGGGTGCCTGTTGGGAACTAGTTTATATGGGTACAAAGATTATTATGGGGTACGATAGTATATTCGACCCTAGACAACTTAACTGAGTATTTGGTGCTTTCCCATTTCTAGTTTATACTTATCATACCCAGTTCTTTATTCATAGACTGAATAGTCCTAGACTTACTCAGGCTTTATGTCTGACTCTACTTTTCTTTCGTCTTCTTTCCTTCCGTTCCCCCCCCCCCAAGGTCCACAGGGAGGGAATACCGCAGCTTGACCAGCCTTCATATCCAGCTTGAAGAGAAAGAATGTATTGCTTGGATCTTTTCGTTTTGGACTATGGCTTTGGACAGCAACTATGGGACTTTTGCAGTTTATTTATGTTTTCTTTATGCTTCTTTAAATAATGTAATCAAGACAGTTATGATTTTGGAAATATTGCAAGACAATTATGGCATGGTTTGTGTAACACATATTTTAATGAAATAAAAGTTGTTGTTTTCCGCTGTTCAAAAATATGTGTTCTTATATCTGTCTTGTATATCTGTGACTTATACATATAAAGCTCCACCAAAATTAGGGCATTCCCTTTGAGAGTGACCCTAACGGAGGTGGTGTGTTTCACTTGGTATCAGAGCATAGGTTTACCAGATAAGATAAAAAGTTTTGAAAAATTATTTTCAAAAAGGAAATTTAAAGAAGCATTTTTTTTAAAGAAATAAAATATTATTTTATTTTAAAAGGCAAAGTCCCCTCCCCAAAGCCATAGGTACTATCTCTTATCCTTCGTTTTGAATCTATCCTTTCTGTTTCAGCATGTCTGGAGACCTTACTCCCCAGCTGCTGACGCTTGCACTTCTCCTCCTCCACGTGATCCATCAAGCGGAAGAGTCCCAGAGTAGGAAGATGAATAATAGTCAAATAAGAAAGGATCGTAACAGTAATAATAAGAAACAGGAAAAAAGGAAATGCAATTTTTGTGGTACGGAAGGGCACATAGCCAAGGATTGTAGAAAGAGGAAAAGAAAGCAAGGAGAATGTTTTCATTGTGGGGAGACTGGACACATCAGCATAGACTGCCCTGAGAAGACAGACTTTGAGAAGGGCGGGAAAGACAACAAGTCCCGAGAGAAGAGGAAGTGCAAATTCTGTGGCAAAGTGGGGCACTTAGTGAAAGATTGCCGGAAAAAGAAGGCCAAGATGAATGGTGGGTGCTTTTCTTGTGGTGAAACAGGCCACATGGCTAAGGACTGCCCAAAGAAACGAGGTATAAATACTTCTGTAGAAAGTGTAGTTTATCTTTATGATCACCCTGTTCGCACTTTATTTGATTTTGGCGCATCACACTCCTTTATCTCGTCTGCTTTAGTAGAATCTCTGCACCTAAAAACTAGTATGGTAGAGGACCCCCTAATTGTTTCAAACCCAATTGGGGGCCCAGCTCATTTGTCTATGATCTGTTTAGGATTGAAAATTTCTATTCTAAGCATAGAATTTCAATGTAGTGCCTTTGTTTTGGGCTTTTCGGGATACGGTTTGATTTTGGGTATGGATTGGCTATCCAGTAATGGGGCCATCCTTGATTATGAGAAAAGGGTTGTTAGGCTCCTAACCCAGCTCGGTAAAACTTTGGAAATTTCTTGTAATCTCTCGTATGCGGTTATGCTTAGTTACCTTGAATCTCTAGATGCCTCTGTTGAAAATTTGCAATCGATTAGAGTGGTCCGGGAATATCCGGATGTCTTTGAAGAGGTGAAGGGCTTGCCTCCGAAGCGGGAGATAGACTTCCGTATACATCTTGTAGATAATGCAAAGCCCGTTGTGTCGCCCGTTAGACACATGGCTCCACGGGAAAGGAAAGAGCTCAGTAAACAGATTAAAGAAGCTTCTAGAGAAGGGGTTCATTAGAAGGAGCATTTCAGAATGGGGCGCTCCAGTAGTGTTCGCCACTAAGGCAGAAGGTTCATTTCGCTTATGCATGAGTTGTGGAGAATCACCTTAGTAAGTACATTTGGCAACATAGTTGGCATTTATTTCCAAGAGATAGTTCTGCTACGTGGAATACCTGATAGTAAGTGGACGAGATCTAAAATTCACTAGTGAATTTTGGGGAGCTTGCATGAAACCATGAGTACGCCGTTATGTTTGAGCTGAGTATACTAGAAGTAGAGTAAGTGAAAGAGGAACGAGAGGCAATAGTGAAATAGGTTCCAACTCATATTTTGGAAACAAGAATTAAGAAGCTACGAAATTGTGAAGTTAAAGACGGACAAAGCATAATGGAGTTAAGCTCAAGTAATGCGACTTAGAAGATTGAAGACTAGATTCGTGCATCATATCTCTTCTTAAGAGTATATCCTTAATCCCTCTCTTCCTGTATAGCTTACTTGCATGCTATCTTTTGTATATATCCTCTCGGTCCCATTCTCAATCCAATTTCTATTGCAAACCCCATAGGGAGTATGACTCATCTTTTAGTAACACATGTTGGGGCTCGAGGGTGTTCGTTGGTTTGACTAAACTTTTTGGGTTTTATAGGATACGGGTTGGTCTTAGGAAGGGACTCCCTTGTGACCTAAAAGGAGTCCATCATGCTTAGTTTCCTAGAATCATATATATTGGTTGGGTTGAGTAATTCTTTGGGTTTCAGTCTGATGTTGATTTCGGTCTTCGGGGCTGATGCTTAGAGAATTCTTCTCCTAGTCAATATATATATATGGCATAGATTTCCAGTTTTGACATTGCCTAATGGGCACAAAGTCTTTACTTGCTTCTATCATTCGACTATACCTTTAGATAGGAACAATTGGGTGTAAACATGTGTTTGAGACATGATATGATTGATGGTTGCAAGTGGTTGCAAGTGATTGCTAGTGGTTGCTCGTGGTTGCATATTCACACACAATCTAGGTTTTAGATCGGCTCAGTCACTTCATATTGCATGTGCATATATGTTTGCATTCGTATATGATTGAACTTTAATGTGTTGTCATATGGATGTTGCATTTATATGAAAGATTGTGCACTCATGTAGAATCATGAATAGGAGGATTTGCATACATAATGGATTCATAGCACTTACATAATTCGCATTAAGGAGGTCAACTGAATCAGTAGACCGCCTGATTTTGCATTAGATAAGTACATGTACACACACACTTCGCATATGATCATGAAGCATTAGAAGTCTTTTAAGGACAATGGATGCTCGTGTTTGATGGATGAGTAGATGGATGTTTGGATGTTAGGATATACATTCTTCCTAACTTGAAGATTTCGGGGACGAAATCCTTTTAAGTGGGGGAGAATGTAACACCTCGTGTATTCTATAACAGTGAAATTCATAAATTAAAGCATAGCTAATATCAAATCAAAGAATTAAGAGAAACGGGATACGCCATTGCGTTCGTCTCGGAAAAATACGCGAAATAGAGTCCAAGTTTTCGAAAATCGGAGTCCGTATGACCAAGATATGGCCTCCGGAAGTTTCTGAATTAGGTTTAAAATTCGAACATACGAAAAACAGCTCAGAAAAACAATTCAAAATCGGGCCCAGTTGGCCAGGGCGGGAAAATTCCCGCCTGAAGGCACCAGGTCGACTTGGCAGTCGACCTGGGCTAACCAGGTCGACAGGGCTGTCGACCTGGGTGTCGACAGGGCTGTCGACCTGGCCCCAGAGCCAGGTCGAACCCAGCCCACCCTGGCTGGCCTGGTCTGTGTTTAGTCGATTTTCTGAGCCTTGCCTTGTCACTAGGGCTAGGTGTCATCTCCTGGTTGGTCCCTTCTTTGAACGAACGGCTATTATTGAACCAAGCTTCATCGACGGTCTAAATCAACTCACAAACTCTATAAAAAGGACCTAAGACTAACCCTAATTCACACAAACTAAAATAGAGATGAGACCGTCATGTTACTGAGGAGAGACTAAAGATAGCCGTCGGAAATTGAGAGGCAATTAGGAGAATAAACAAAAGCTAAAAGCAACGTCAAATCAATCAAAGCAACGCCTACAACAAAGGATAGCATCTCCAAATTCAGAATTCAGATTTCTGAATTGAAGAGTCGTCATACGCTGTAAGTAGAGTGCTATTCCAGTATGAATTAAATAATTGTGTTGATTTGTGTAATGTAAGAAATGAAATTGTGGCGATAATAATCTATATTTGTATGTTGCTTTGATGCAAAATGATTTGGGAATATTATGGTATACGATTGGATATTTGCAAGTACGCGATTTGCGTTGAAAACGAAATGGAATTGTGGCGGAAATGAATTATATTTGTATGTTATTTGGCAATGCTATGGTTTGATTCATACAAGTATGTGGCTTATGTTGACAACCACACATTGTGGAATTTTGGGACTTATGCAAACATATGATTCATATTGAAAACCAAATGTTTGTGGTAGTTATTTATAACACCCATTTGATAATTGCAAGCATATGATTCATGTTGAAAGTAACAACTATATGTTGTAATAATTTATTTAAGATTCATGCAAGTATATGATTCATGTTAACAACTAAATGTTGTAATAATTTATTTAAGATTCATGCAAGTATATGATTCATGTTAACAATTATATGTTATGATATTTTAATTGGAATTCATGCGAGTCCATGATCTATTGTTATGACAACATGATGTAAAATTCTATGGTCATCTTTAGTGTAATTTGATTCACCTAAGTATTATGATTCATATGAAGTTATGTTGGAATTGACATCCTAGTTCAAGTATAAAAATCATATTTTTGTGATAGTGACAACAGCACGCATCTTTGTAAATTTGTATTAATTTTATGAACATGACTAAACTATGTTCGTTATTATGCCCAATTGAAAAACATGTTTTTAGGCTCATGTTGTTATCATTAGCTACATTAGAATTACATTAGAATTACATCCCTCTTGCAAGTTTACATAGATAAAATAAAAACCGTGATGCAAGTTTAGATATGTTTATGCTATAATTCTATGAATAGAATGAAAACCATGATTCATAGGTTGGGATAATTCTAGTTGAACCATGCTTTTGTATTAGTAACAAAAGTAAGCACCTTTGTAAACATATAGTAATTTTATAAACATGATTTGCTTATGTTTGACATTATGCCTAAGTAAAAATATAGGTTTGTGTTGTAGTTAAGACTATGTGTCAATAATGATATCTATTTTAGTTAGATTCTTAACTTAACTACAAGTTTATATGGTTTGATTCATGTCACTTATGCTTTATGACCAAAGTATATGTTACCACAATGCAAGTACACCAGTTTCTATTTTTTTTTAGTTCCAATGTTATGTTGCAAGTTCATGCGTTCACATTCCCCTCTTTGTGTATGTAATCACGTTTTAAGCCTCCCCTTTTTCACGTGGCTAAGTTGGGCTTAAAAGGCTAAGCCCAACATATATTATAATAAACGAACGTATTAAACGGGGGAAATAGCGTTGGGCCAAATTAATTAATAAATGAAAATATAAATGTAGATGGGCCCAAATTCAAGAATGGGTTGGGCCCATGATTGGTGTAAACCCTTACACCATTAATTTATTTTGAACAATGGGCCGCAAATATTTGCATATAAGAAAATAAAGAAGAAAGACAAAATATGTAAATGTAGAAAATACGATGTGTTTAACCCGAGGTTGGATTGAGTTGTGATGTAAACCTGCCCGGAACCGCCCGGCTGTCCAGTAGTCACAACAATACCTATCCAATGTGGGTGGTTAAACATGGAGCCCAATAAGGACCCGAGGTTAGACTGAGTTGTGGCGTAAGACTGCCCGGACCCAACCGGCAATAGGCAGCCACAACAATACCTGTCTAATGTGAGAGGTCAAGGCTTTAATTAAGACAATTAAGGCTGAGTCAGGATTGATAGGATTAAATAAATTATATTAATACTTAATCAAAATGAAACATGCTAAACAGACTGATTGGAGGGTTAGGTTTATAAAACACTTAACCAACTTAGCATGTTGGCTAGAGATAGAAAACCTAGTAGCGGAGGACCCTTTTCGCAGTAACCCTACAAGGTATCATGATACCCTGAAACTAGGCAGGGTGGGGCACGATTACTGGGCTGATTGTAAGAGGTCAAATCGATGGCGGTGGTGCAGCAGTGTAGGTTCTAACGGGGTGCGGTCGTGCACACACTCCGGCGCAGAAAAATAAGGCACGGGGCACCAGTAGCATACCGGTGCATTCTAGGATTGTGTCGGGCCGCCACCATGGGACTTGATACACCCCATGGTGGGACCAGCATAGGTAACTACAACATCGGGGGCCGTAAGACACATGTAACTATGCGAGTAGGAGCCGATCATCATAAAATTGATCACTTCACCCTGATTATGGGGTGCCTGTTGTGAACTAGTTTATATGGTACAGAGATTAATATGGGGTACGATAGTATATTCGACCCTAGACAACTTAACTGAGTATTTGGTGCTTTCCCATTTCTAGTTTATACTTATCATACCCAGTTCTTTATTCATAGACTGAATAGTCCTAGACTTACTCAGGCTTTATGTCTGAGTCTACTTTTCTTTCGTCTTCTTTCCTTCGGTCCCCCCCAGGTCCACAGGGAGGGAATACCGCAGCTTGACCAGCCTTCATATCCAGCTTGAAGAGAAAGAATGTATTGCTTGGATCTTTTCGTTTTGGACTACGGCTTTGGATAGCAACTATGGGACTTTTGCAGTTTATTTATGTTTTCTTTATGCTTCTTTAAATAATGTAATCAAGACAGTTATGATTTTGGAAATATTGTAAGACAATTATGGCATGGTTTGTGTAACACATATTTTAATGAAATAAAAGTTGTTGTTTTCCGCTGTTCAAAAATATGTGTTCTTATATCTGTCTTGTATATCTGTGACTTATACTTATAAACCTCCACCAAAATTAGGGCATTCCCTTTGAGAGTGACCCTAACGGAGGTGGGGTGTTTCAGGGTTTTTTGTGAATGGTGGAAAATGTTTTGGACGGTTTTCTAAGATACGGCCTGATGTTATGTTGTATTTATAAAGGGAAATAATATTAATTTATGCTGATATGACTAACGATATTTTTTTCATACCTATTGTTGTTTTTAAACACTCTTATTGGATCCTGCGATCACATACGAACTCCTTTCATGACAAGAATTGACGTCATGGTATAATTTGATGTTACCATCCTAATAAAACTTGTTTCGTCGAATTCCAAGTTCGTTTGCAGAAACGGCGCTCGTTTACGTCCAGATGGTCATTTTATTTGCATTTTATTTTGCCACACTCACAAAATACTCTGATTTGCGTGGAACTTGAAATCTAGCATTAATTAGTTATTGCGGTCCCAATAAAATTGGTGTCATGGAAAACGGAGGTCGTTTGAATAAATTCCCCTTTAAAGGTCCAATTTGAATTAAATAAACCAATTTAAAATTACCTCAATACAATATTAATATAATATTATAATTGGCCATACATGACCAGAATTTCATATACTACCATAATAAAATAACCCGAGCTGAAATCCAAGCCAAATCAATTTTAAAAATATCAAAATACTCTATTTATATATAATAAATCGATATAATATGTAAATGAAATTCCGTAGCGACTATTTTAAAATTTGATTTGGACATAAAACAAAATCTACAACACGAAAACGCGAATTTTCTCTTCCATTAGAAAAATATTATCCAATAGATTCAGACATTTCTTCTTTCGAGAATATCCAACTTATATTGGATCCTGTACAGCCAATTAAAGTTTAAAACATAATATTACGAACTACCGCGCCGCTGTAGTTCATTTTATAATTAAATTATAAATTATACGTTCAACCGTTGTTTAATTAACGAATACATTAATAAAATTTCAACATAAACAATATTAAACCATTTTAAACTGCCCGTTCACATTATAATGCAAACATAACATTTTCCGACCGTTGGAAATAACATATTATTATATTATTTATATTAATAACATATTCAAAATAAAATGGTTAAATTAAATTATTAAAATTCAAATCAATATTTAACAAAATAAAATAAAATAAATAATTGGCCAGAAAAATACGGGATGTTACAGGTACCAAAGTTTGTACATAATGCCTCACTACATCCCACATAGAGCACTCAAGCAGCGGAAACAGAAATACTAGATATTAATGGAACTGTTATGCCAGCCTCCTGCTCGCCTCCACACAACAACATCATCCTCACTAATCACCTGTAACCTGCTACTTAGTCTGCCCATCCACAACCGGATGAACAACCCAAGGTAATAAAAGGAGACATAAAACCTTGAGTCAGACAACAGTCTTAGTAGGCGATAAATAAGATAGCAAACTTCAACAATACAGTATATGAGAGTGGATAGATAAACATACTAATCTACCCACAACATCAGAGAAGAACTTAACCCTATCTTCCTCACATCGAACAGTGATAGCCTTTATAATAAACAATTCAACCATTCATCCATTGAAACAAGAACACCCGTTCAATCAGAGTAAAGCACTTATAACATCTAGATTATATATATCTCATGTAAGTCGTCCTAATCGAATCCAACATCCCTCAAGCACAAGCCCCAGAAGCCTAAACAAATATCATACAAGCACTGAAGGAACATCTCCTTTGATGTTGGACAACCTACATAAGACGGTACAAACATAACAACCAATCATCTGACTGACTTTGGTTTTTACCGCCAATCCTTCTTTGAAACCATCGTCAATCGTATGGCAACCAACCTTGCCATATGTCAAGGGCTAATGGTAACCCCAGTTCTAGCATAAACTCAATATGTCCAACCTTGACAACTAGGCCTTTCTACAAGACCAAGGGTACTCGACCTACAACCGGTCTTTTAGACGACTCTAGTGTAACCTTGCTTCGAGCCTACAAGAACTTACGACAACGATAATCTCTCGGCCTTTGCATCTCTAGTCATCCAACCTGACGAATTTTCATAGTTCAAGCAACCATTATTCACCAACTCATGATCTTTGAGTCGTCATCTCACATTCATTGTTCTACACTGATCAACGAGCACCTTACAACACTTCAAACCTTCCTACTTGAACTTACTTCGAAGTCACACTATCACCGAACCAATTACGTCACTGCGCTACGGCTAGGGTTCAGGGGGTTGCCCCCGAAAAATATTTTTTCATACCTTTTGTTAAAATCTGAGTCATACTCGAAAAATAAAAATTTTGGAATTGGCCCTAAGCACCGACCCAATCCCTTGGTGACCAACCCTCGACCCACAGGGACCAACCCACTTCAGAGATGCACATCTGACCCATACTTTGAGTCATTGACCAACCAAATACCCAGCTCGACCAACCCAGTTCCCTCTTGGCTTCAAGACTCGACCAGTTTCCAAGTGACCGACCCAACCCACTCCTAAACCAGGGCTTCATAATGGCTGACCCAAACCCCCCCTTTAGGACCGACCTGACCCACTCAGATAGGACTGACCCGACCCAAAAGTGAGACCGACCCTTCCCTGACTTGCTCCCTAAGGCATGATTTTGGCTCGACCGACCCACCATGCTCGACCCACCATGTTCGACCCTGGCTTGCACGACCCAAAGCCTGCACATCTCCATTTCAACTCCGACTTCGACCAAAACTTCGCCGAACGATAGATTCGATGAAACCAACTCATCCGACCCATCAAATATGACCAAAAACACGACATGAATTCTCTAACAACATGAAAACGACAATTTTCATCAAATTATGTAAATCACCCCAAAATCATGATAAATGATCATATGGACAAAATTATAGATCTAACTTGCATACACACATGAAACAGGGTTGAAATCGTTAAATTAAACTTGCTTAAAATAGATCATTGGGTGATTCATGTGGGATTAAACTTAATATAGCATAGATCTATGGAAAAACACTTAAATATGATGAAAAACATGATCAAACATTCATATACTTCATTGCATTCATGTGAGAGATGTAAATCACTCACCGATTCTCTCAAACAAGTAAAAATCAAAGGAAAATGAATTCGGACAGTAAGCACTTCGCACCAAACACCTTGATCCAATGAATCCTTATCTCAATCGATGTAAATCTAGCCTCCAATGGTGTAGATCTATGTTTTCCCTCCTTGGATTTTGATTTTAATGGTGGAAAGGTGTTAGATGAAGGAGGAGCTCAAGACCACCTAATGAGAGAATGGAAAACTAAAACCATTTCCCATATCCCTTACCCACTATTTATAGCCTTCCAATAGCCCACCAATGGACCTTCCCAAATCAGCCCACTGTGGCACTCCAAACCTGAACAACCAACTGAAGAACCTTAAAAAAGCGATTCCTCCAAAACCACTGATCCAAATCTTTAATGTAACCACTCTACGGAAAGGCAGTCATCGGTTCCTTTCCAATGGCACAGGTCTCACCCTTTGATTCGACCTGAGTAAAAAGTTATGCCCTATACAAGACTGATAAGGGGAAAATGGTCACAAACAAAATTGATAAAAATTATGGACATGTCCCACATCCCCATAAGCAACATATCAAAAGATGAGAATGATCCAACCCTCAGGGAATGGAATAAAAATATTTTACGATCCTACGGTATGTAAAATGCGAGCTGTTACACATATCAAATAACAGTTTGCGATCCGCACCACCCCAGACACCCCAAATCCGACCCTCCATCGTGCCGGATCAGTTAATTTGATGCGGCATAAGGCCAAATCGAATGCATATCACATTGAGCATCCCACTAGCCACTTGGAATTAAAATTTGGGATGCTCCTCATTCCCTCTATTTTACTTCAATGGTGACCGAAAGCCCAAATTATGGTTTTCGGTCAAAAAAAGTGCCTCCACCTTTCTTTGGAAGCACCTCTTGTTGCATCCCAAACACAGGATTCTTGCCGTCTTGCTTCCTCTGTCAATCTTCAATCAACAGAAGTTTCAATTCAAGGTGTTGTTTTCACCGATTTATATTTGCAGTGAATTTTGTTTACCGCTAAGTTTATTTGTATGAATTTGCCTGTGTTAGTTTGCTGATGTGAATTGTATTTGTGTGAATTTTGTTTGTAGATAGGTTTTTTTATAGGTAGAAATTACCTGTTTGGCTGATTTGATTGTTTGTTTTATGCTGAATTGTATCAAAGACATTATTCTCATCTCCTAGTCTTCTTCTAAATTCGGGGTAAATTAGCTCAGTTCTCTTAATGTATTACTGTATTAAATTGGGTTGTCTTAGGGTTTTAACTGGTATGTATTATTGTTACAAATGATACCGGATTTAATTGTATATCTTAGTGTAATTGTGTATTAGTGTACTAGTGATTGCTACTCTGATAACAAGTTTACTGAAAATATATTAACAGGTTTGCTAAAATTTTTTTTAAATGGATTATTACCCATCCTAGTTAATATTTTAATGCGCTATCCACCAGGTGGATGCATTTTAGCTCATGTGTAGTGTCGGGTATCCATGCTTATTAGCTTCATCCAAATGTCGGATGTTGCTACACTTAACCTTAGTAAAAAGATTCTTTCACTAGCAACTTTCCCCTACTTCGTAGCAGAGACTGTAGTGTAAGTTGCACTACGCAGTCTGCTTCAAAGAAACTGAAAGTTGCAAGCGAAAGCATTTTTTTCCAAAGGTTAAGTGAAGCGGCAATCGACATTTGAATGAAGCTAATAAGCATGGATTACTGACCCTGCGCGTGAGCTAAAATGCATCCGCCTGGTGGATCGCCTACTAAATTCTTAAGCAAAAAGTCGAATATGTGTGTCATCCGAAGATGATGATTCGATATATTTAGACGTTGGAGCAGGTATATATTATTTTACACTTATCTCTACGTAGTATCTTACATAAGAATTAAATGGACATGTTGTGTCTTGTGTGCACACGGACAATGCCTTGCTAAAACCATATCCATATGTATGTTTCTTCATATGGTAGTTTTATTTGTTCCTTTTTATGTGTATATATAGGAGGATGTTCCATATGCTAGGGTACAAACTACCGGTGTTGCAGATCGACTATAGCTCAAGTGATTCTTGTTTTGGGTTTACATTTTTAACGTCTGACATCTCATTCATCTTTGAGACATATACTGATTGACTACACAAACACATGGATGAGCCTTAAAGTGTTATTTTTGTTTCTTTTATGTTGGTGTACACAAACACACTGATCGACTACTAGTGTACACAAACACACTAATCGACATACACTTATCTTTGTATTCATGTTTGCATCTCAGTCACAGTGAGTTACAATGTCGATCTCCTGTGCTGTAAATAATTTGTAACTTGTTTAATGAATATATATGCAGTCTTATTGGAGAAAACAGAAAAAGTGCAGAGGTGTATAGGCTATATACGATGTTGGAGGTCACATTAAACCACAAAGAATGTGAGATGCTGGAATGTTTCTATGTTACAAGTTCATGAAATCATGTCAGTGTAGCATCATAAATATGTTATAGATACATTGGCTAATATGCACACATGAACACAAAGACATGACATGGGTAGAAATTAGTCGACTAGTCGAGTCGACTAGGTTGGTATTTTTATCGACTAGTTTTGTGTGTAGTCAAGCATAAAATTACTTCTTTTTTCGTGTTGATATTGGTGCTTTTGTGCTGTTGGAACTCAGGATAGCTATCACGATTCAGTTTTGCTGCCAATCAATAAAACATACAATTCTATTGATGAAACCGAACCTCAATTTGTCTTCATACGGTTAGCCTTTTAAATTTCGTTTTAAACTGTGCATATATAAATATTTGTGCTGTTTTAAAACTTTATCAGCATCAGCTAGTTTATTCTCATAATAAACTGCTTTGATTTATAGCATACACATGGATTTCATCAGCATGATCAACACATACACTCAATCTTCTCGGCCTCGACTGGAGTTACATCAAGTTGATATGTTTTTACCTTTTTTTTGTTAGTTCGTAATGTGATGAAAATATTTGGCAATTTCTTTTTATTGTATTTGTTTGTATGTACAATGTGTTCGTGTTATGAAAAATCTTGTAATGCTTTGAGTGTGTGTGCATGTATATATATGTGTGTATATATATATAAATTGTGTTATTCCTATGTATAAATTGTGGTATATATGCTGTGTTATGAAAAATATGTGCTATAGTTTATGTTTATATATGTATATGCATGTATATATATTTGTACACAAACATATAATTAGATATGATCAAAGGCCGTGTCTGATTACACTTTAGATACGGCTAAGAGACATACGTTATTTCTAATGAGACACGGTTTATAGCCTTATCTAAAAATTTAGTGTGTCATTTTTAATACGGCTTATTACCGTGCCTAACTGCTTTAGATATAGCTAAAAATACAACCTAATTAGCATATGTGGCGTACTGGGAGGAGATCGTCCTTGGCTCGCTGTATCGACCATAAATTGGTCGGAAAGAGGCTGACTTTGCAACCATTTTCTGGAAGGGTGGAAGCGTGGAACCGCTAGCTATTTCAGTCGGTGGATGGCTGGACTAAGGCGCAGCTTTTGGCAAGACCAGATCGAGTTCCGATGGTCAAGGGAACATTCGGTGGTGACTTTTCTCCAGCGTATGTTGGTTTCGAATTAATGACGAAAAGGAGGCCATGAGCTAACAGACCGCGTGCGAAAGGAAGAATAAGGTAGCTGATTATATCATAATCTAATTAACTAACTAATAAGTTATAATTAATAATATTATTAGCTAACATAAATCATATGTTCATATTAATCACGTGGTGCAGGGTTCCTAACAGAAATGGTAGAAATGATGTAATGAACGGACCTGCGTGAATTGTTGTAAAAAGAAATTAAGTGGTAATATTTGTTAATTAAGGGAATTTAATATTAATTAAAAATAGTGAATTTATATCGTGTATAACTCATGTATTTGTTGACAGAATTCAACGAAACAAACTAAGTTATGACCGTGTCAATGAACAGTGCATATCGAGACTATCTTGGATAAAGCTAGAATTGATTGGAATTTTCAATTAAATTGAACGCCAGTTTAATTTAACTGAAAACTAAACTGTTTAAACAACCAAATCAAATCAAGGTGAGTTAAACTCACTCGGTTATTCCCACTTATATTTTATTTAAGTTGGGTTTTTATTTTGTATGTTATGGTTGTAAATAGTTGACTATTTGTTAAATATATATATATATATATATATATATATATATATATATATATATTGTTTGAACTGACAAAATTAAACATTGTTTAATTTCAGAGGAAAAACAAATTGTTATTTTAACGATTGGATCCAATGGAGGTAACTTACCTTGTTGGACATGTTTACAAAATAGACGTGTTAAATTATTTGAATTGCTTTGTAATGTTAAATAAATTGGTTGATGTTAAATAGTCATTATTTACTATTATAGATATAATCATTTAAATTGAATAAATTTATGTGAGATAACCTATTCGAATACAGGGAAGAACAGGTTGAAGGGTTCCAACTGGATTCCTCAAATATATTAGATATTATTTATTCACATATTATCATTATATGAACTATTCTGATTGGATGGTTGATTTGATTATTGACCGGAAATTCAACAGTTGTTTTGTTTTAACCAATGGGAGGAATTGGTTGAGTATTGGCAGCACATGGCCTATAAATCAATCATTTCATAAATATTGATTTATCGTCAGGTAAACCGACATAAATAGAGTTATAAAATTTATTTTTATAACTGAAGATAGGTTTTATTTTTAATCTATTATTTAAAATAAAAGTTATTAAAAGGAAATAAATATTCATTATTTAAGTTTATATTTAATTATTAAATGACTTTATAAAGCAAATTCTGATATTAATTAGATTTATAAGCAAATGAGAAGAAATTAACCTAACGGTTAAGATTTGAATAATTGTTATTAAGAAACAATTAAATGGAATTATTTAGATTAATTATATTATTATTTAATTTAACATGAGAACTAATCAGAATCGTTTAACGAGATAACTATTTTTTGAGTTGACTAAGTCAACCGTTTTAATTGGAATTGATTATTAAATTAGTTTGTTGAAATTAAGTGAAATAGCTTAACGAATAATTGTTTTAATTTTAAATAGATTTTAAAAAGGAATTTACTATTTATTTTTGTTAATAGAAGAAGTTACACTGCAAAAAAAAAACACTATATTACAACTTAAATTTTACAACTATTACAAAATAACAGTTGTTATAAAGGTTTTTTACAACAGCGTTTTGCCGAAAGTTGTAATAAACTTATTTTTAACAACATCTTTATTTTGCCAGTTGTAATAGATATCTATTACAACTTTTATTTTTTGTCAGTTGTAATAGATGACTACTAGTTAATAATTAATTTCTAACTATTAAAATTATTAGGAAATAATCATTTATTTTAATAATTAAGAAGTAATAATCAAGAAGTAATATTTAATATTTTGTCATTTTTATTAGTAATTAATAATTAATAATTAAAATGTTTTTATTTGAAAATTATACAAACTTATTTTTAGCCGTTCTTTTTTCTACTTGTTATAATAGTGACCTATTAGACATTAACAATAGCTAATATTTAATAATATTAATATTTAAGAATAATTAATAAATAGTAATTATACTTTGGCAAAAAAAGTAATTAATGTTAAGTGTTTAATAAGTAATGATTAGTAACATATAGATAATAAGCTTTAGATGGGAATTCACGTCCTTTTTAAATTTAGGCTTCTATTAGTAGCATATACATTATTATTAGTAACATATACATAATAAGCTTTAGGGGGGAAAAATGAAAATTTGATTCGAAACTCATGCCCGTTCAAAATCGAAATTTAGGTGGGAAACGTTAAAATTTAGGTGGACCGCCTCTCTTCTGTACACTAAATTAAAATCATTTGGACAAAACCTAAACAACTTGATATCCCCTTTTTCAATTTGACAGCCGCCTTTCCTGAAATGTGTCCTTCTCCAAATCAGATACAATAAAAATCTCAACATCACGCCCAAGCTGATGGATCCTGAGCATGACAATTTCACAAGTGGTTACGATGAAGACGATATAAAACAATGATGGATCCAGGAAGATAACAACAAAATAAATCAATTTTGGCCATAAATAATAATTGGTTTGAGTTTTAAGAAGAAGACCGTATAACACGATGATGGATCCAGAACTGATGAGACTCGCTCAAGAGCAAATGAGTCGAATCTCTCCTCATGAACTCGCCAAACTCTAGCAGCAAGTTTATTTTATTTTATGCTAAACATATTTTTCAGTTAATTCGATTGATTAAGTCTTGTTCTAAATCTTAAATCGCTTGCCAGTTCATTGAGAATTTTGATGCTGGTCATATTTTTGGGTTTAGAACTGTTTCCGTTTTCCTAATCTAGCGCGAAGTCATGTTTCTGGGTTTGGTTTAATTAAATCGTGTTCTAGATCTTAAATCATGTTCAACGGATTCTTGATTCTGCGCGAAGTCATGATTTTGGGTTTAGATGTGTTTCCGTTTTTCTTGGTATTCGTGGGGTTTACTGTTCACTGTGTGCCTATACTGGTTGCTCACATTGCTTGTTGGAAGTTAGAATGATCAGTGTGGTAGTGTTTCAGTGGTTTCTGGTAACCTGAACAGTTCGAAATCTATTGCTATGTCAGGCTGGTTTCTTTCATGTAATAGCTGTGCTGCATTGTCAGATTTTTTTTAAGATCAGACGCCTATGTCAATGTCGTATCTATCTCTGATGGATTTGGTTCCCAATGGTGAGTGGCTTTGCTACTGGGATTAGGAGTGTACATGTGAGTCTTTTATTTTGAAACCATTAGTGTGTCATTAGTAAATGTGTACAAATGTTAGGGGATTCCCATTGATTGTGTAACTGTGTACTTTATATTTATAACATTTCAAATAAATAGAAATATTCACTAATTTTGGTGAAAATAGGATTTGGGGAAATCCTTGAAACAAGTTTTGAATTTCTTTGATAAAGATTATGAAGATAACAACGAATCAAATTAATAATCGTGGACACTAGAGAAAATAAATGTATTTTATGCGATGAGTAGGGTAGATTAATATGTATGTGACACACATGTACCCTAGTGGTCTATTATGCATTGACCATCTACATCATTATACTGTCAACTTGTACTAGAGTGGAATGTTTAAAAAAATAACTCAATTTCTATCCATACTAAGTGACTCTTGTATTATATCATCAACTTCATGTTATCAGATGTATAAATATGTAAAGCACAATGGCTCCATGCAGTCTACATCAACAGATATAGTTAACCTTTGTATAGTGGGAATGTTGCACAATGCTTCCATACTCTGTTGCCCCTGTATGGTGTGACTTCACATTCTCTGCTAAGTTTTATATGTAATTTTATATATGTGAGGCACATGCAAATCCAACTTTTGTAGGACACTTCAAAATTAGATCACGAATGAGGCATAGGCTGACATACTGATTGTGTAATTATGTTCTGTATAAACCTGATTAATTATCTGTGTCATTTTAAGCCATTTTTATTGTTTAATATGACAAATGACGAGTTGTTGCAGTTTCGTAACCCATCTTTTTCTAATCCATGGAAACAACGCCAAAACATACCTTGTTAAGTCCGTAACCATCTGAATTACCACAAAAAAGACTATTTTTGAGAGCTATTCTCGAGAACTGACAAGGAAGCCAATACTCGTAGAGCCAATACTCACAGAGGTTAGTAATGAAAATTACTTTAGTTCATCAAACATTGATCTTCCAAAAAATGGGATGTTGTACAGGTAACTTTTAAATGTGATCTTGCATAAGGCTTTTCAATTTATTAGTGTTAAGGGACAATAACTTACTTTGGTTAAAAGTAGCGATTACGTTAGAATTATGACTAATATTTATTTATATGTTGTGAATCTATGGATTTATATAAGCATAAAAACTATCTTAAAACAAATCAAATAATAATGCATCTATTGAAATTATTATCTATAGCACTGGTAAGCAATACTTGTTTGATAATCATAATGCAATGTGAAGAACAATTCAGATTAATATATCAGTTACATATTATGCATCACTTTCCTTTAGAGATTATAAACTATATGTGTTATTTGTCTACAAAGTCTAAACATCTATATTTCAATGATATTTGTTACAACATGACATAGACGCAGGTGGATCCTTTTGTGAATCTTTTTATTCTTTCAGGATCCGCTTTGATTCCATGATTCACAATCTTTATGTGATAGGTATATAGGTGATTAAACTGAAAGCTAGAGCATATAAAGATTCAATGTGTGTTTATGTGTGTGTTTATATTTATATGAAAGTGTATATGTAACCAAGTGTACTGAATGAGCAATCTATAGTGAGGAATCTATGTATGTAATTGACTGTATTATATAACAGATAGTTGTACAATAGTGGGATCAAAAAGTTGTCCTATTTCAAATAATGAAATAAAATATTTAATTGAATAAAATAATCGTTTGACTATCAAATTTTGTGCAATATCATTTTATTTAATATAAAATATTTCTATACGAGATGTAATATATCATTAAATAAAAAACATTGTTATACTCAATAGTTACAATGGTGCGAAACAGTTGTAATAGATTTTAGTACAACGGTGCATAACAGTTGCAATAGCTTCTACAGCAATGGTGCAGAAAAGTTGTAAAAGCTTTAACTACAACGATGTTTGCAACGGTGTATAACAGTTGTAAAATTTTTTGGTCTATTACAACTTCTTAATATACGACGGTGCAACCACTGTTGTAAAAAGTCTTTTACAACTTTTTTACAACGTTGTAATATTGTGATTCTGTTGTAATGTTAACTACTTCTGCATTGGTTAATGATTGAAGTAAATTATTATTTTAATTAATAATAATGAGAGAGATTACTTTTTAATTGGAATTCATTTAAAAAGTAACTGAAGTTGAAGTGAAATATGATTGAATTGTGGAAGAAGTTTAAAAAAGGGTTTTATACTAAAAACCTAGTTTTTATAACGAAGTTGTAAAAGGAACTTTTAGTGAATACGATCGTTTCAATTAACTATTTACTTAATGTTTGAAGTTAGAAAAAGGAAATTGAGATAAAAAGTGTTTATATTAAACCTGAGTTTTATAAATGAGATTTATAAAAGAGATATGGAGTTAAAGCGTTAATATTAAATTAACGTTACTTAATAATGGAATTTGGTTAAAAGGATGGAACTGAAATGTGATTCTCAAAGGGAAAAATGGTTAAATGGAGTAGGGAAAAGGATTTCTGAAATGGTATGGGTTAAAGGATTTAAGAAAGATTTTGTAATAAAAATATGTGTTATATAATAAATTGGTTAAAGGAATTTATAGTGAAAAGGAGATATTTAATAAGCATTTACTTAATCGACGAGTTAAGTGATAATAGTTGTATTTGAAAAGAAGATTTTCAAAAATAAGAAACGGGTTATAAGATCATGGTTTAAGTAAAATGGTTAAATAGGATTTGTTTAGATATTAGAATAAATATCGGTTTTTGAATTACAACTCATTTCTATCTTAAGATTAGAACGTTGTTGATCAAGGTCTGAGAGGTAATTAAAATACCCCAACTTGAACGACTTCGGGATTATCTGATGATGATATTAGTTGTAATGGTAAAGAGGTATAAAATGATTTATTATTTCCATATGAGAAATAATAACACAATGTAATAAAAAGATTTGAAATATGTGTATTGGGATTTCCAAAGTAGCGAAAATAAAAAATGGGAGAATATGTATATATATGATATTCCCGAAGTAAAAGAAATAAAAGAAAATTGTGTGAAATTATAATGGTATAAGAAGGAAATGAAAAGAGAGTTTGAAGTGGATTTATTCTAAAATAATAAGGGTTGGTTATTATTTCAAATAATAAATCAGAATGATTTCATAACATTGTTTTACGAGCGATAAGATGAATTTATTTCCCAATTATAGATAATGAGTAATGAGACAGCGAATGGTTTGAAATGATAGAAATTAGAAAATTAGATATGAATATAGAATATTTTTCCCAAGTATTAAAATAAAATAGTTTTGAAATAATCTTATGTGAAATAAGAAGTGAAAAGTTATATCCATAAGAGTTAAGAGTTTTAAATTAACCTTCGATAATTACTTTTAAATAAAGAAGCCATGTGATGCAAATATTGAACTTGTAAACTCATTTTATTCTCATGATTGTTTATATGATAGTTAAATAATAGACTATCTAATTTGACTCATACAATAGTTGGTACGGAAAGAATGGGATCGAATTTATATTCGAAAACCATTCCGAATCAGCAAAGACATGGAATATGCTGATTAAAGATGGAAAAATTGAAGACCATGGATCTTCATAGTGAAAGGACTGCTTGTCGAATTCTTTGGAGTCACGCCCAGAGAAATTCTAATGGTGATCCTGTCATGGTTGAAATCGACGGAGTGCAAGGACTACTCGCTATTGATCCATAGGTGATACCTAGGATGTGGTAGGAGGGTGCCTTCGGTTCATCCTGTTCCTAGATGACTTGTATGGATGGATGTATGACAGAGTATTTCCAAAGATGTTGCGTACATTGATTTATTAAAACATGTCATAGTTGATGGCGGGGAAAAGGCCTTTCTCTTAGCTTATCTACTAGAGTATTTTTGTACACATCAATTAGTGATTTTTTGGTGGATCTGACGATGTGGCGTTCAAAGTGAGTGGTAACCAGATGTTCTAAAGATTTAAACCTCAAGCCTCATCAATCGGGAAATGACACAAAATCGGGTAGGTTGCATGGCTATGTGTGTCGCACCCATCAAAAGGGTATATCATTACCTGATCTGGAGAAATTAGATGCCATTGGTTATCCTTTTTATTTTTGTATGTATGCTACCAGTTCGGTTGGCTGGCCCCAACCATGGTAATGATATATTCGGTACTCTCAAGAGAAGCTAGGGGTTGGTCTTGTTTAGCTTGCGTTGCAAGACATTCTTGTTGAACCCCAATGTATTTATCTCCAGAGGTACATTGTCAGGAAGGTGGTCCCATACCTTGCCAGGAAATCCATTCTCCAATAAGAGCCCGCAGTTTTGACTGTATACTATACATGTAGAGCGTGAGATGCAAGCATTCTACTAGATTGATATTTATTTGTATTTAGACATTATTATAATATCAAAAAAGATATCGATTTCAGAAACGTTTTGGGATATCATAAGGTAAAACTCATCTGTATTTATGTGTGGATTTGTTCTTATGATTATCTTTTTCTTTCGAAAAGATTTCGACCTTAAAATCAAGTTGTGTGATACCTTTAAACTTAGTGTGTTTTTCTCACTCTGGTTCACCAGACTGATCCGATGTTTGTAATGCTCAGGGACCGCATTTGAAGGTTCAGGTTATTGAATACTATGAAGAGACAAGTTGGAGTAGTTTAGACACATGATATTATATTGTTCCGCTGTGAGTTGTATATAAGGACAGATAATTATAACTGTCCAGATGTTTTGATGCACTCTGATGATTGTAAGTTTTTTCAAAGCTCTTAGTAAAGATTTATTTCTGTATTATATTTTGTTCACTGCGATGTGAGACTGTATTATGTTGGCTCTTCTTCTTCTATTCTAATATTTCTTTTTCTCTTTACTCACCCTCTAATTTCTTTCTAATAACTATATGTGTTTTAGATACTTGAGTTTTGGCAAGAAATACGGGATTTATGTATTATTGTCAGAATTCGGATGTCGAATTCTTTTGGGTCGTTACATTGGTATCAGAGCAAGGTTTAGTAGTAACCATGGCATTGTAGCATAACTCGATAGAGATGGGGTTAGTAATACCCTAGATTTTGTTTAAGTGTGTGTGTGTGCGTGATATATATATATATATATATATATATATATATAAGAGCATATTTGTAGATTGTATATACAAATGTTTTGTATTGTTTTAGTTGATCAGTTCAAGTGTTGAAAGCATTGAATTGGAAATGGACACGATCTTATTTTGTAAAGAGGGTAAATGAAATAATTTTACCCAAAATATACTTTTGTATAGAAAAGAAATAATTTTATTAAATTATTAATATATTAGTATGTTTGGTTGATTTGGGTGAAATCAAATTGGATTTAAAATTTGAATTAGGACTTAATCTAGTTAAGTGAAGTTAAGAATGATATTAGAATTAAATAAAACTGAATTGGAATTTGAAAATTTTAATGGAAATCAATCGGATATCAACCGGTTGATGTTCAAATATGTTAAACTAAAGTAAATATTAATATTAAATGTAAATTCAATTGACTTGGTTGTGTATTGATTGTTGATTGTGAATTGTTTGTTATTGGATGGTAGATTGTTTAAATAGAATTAAGCAACAATTTAATGGAGATGAATGAATTATAAACTAAAGATTAAATTCCAATATAATTAAATTGGAATGAAAATACATATGAATTGAAATTTATGATTTAACCTTGTGTTTGAAAATGAATTGACGCTACCTATTTGATTTGGAATTCGTGTTGTTATACCTGATGATTAGTGAAATATTATTTAAGATTTTCATATATCTGTCACTTATATGTTGAATTGAGATAAGTATAGGTGCCAGATGGCTTTGGAGAGATTTTGGTTGCGAAGATTGCACGTAAATTGAGCAAGTATGCTCAATAGCACTCGTAAAAGGTACATCTACGTGAAATATAAATTTTGGGTTTTGGTTTTTGTGTTTCGACTAAGTGGGTCAATGTGTGTGTATATATATGTATAAGTATATGTATATATTATTTGTTCCTATGATATAGCAGAAGTCACTCTGTACAGGGGAGAATCTACCGAATTTTCCCGGGAATTTAAAGTGTTAGAAATTTTTTGATATTTTTGAAATTTTTTATTTATGATATTGGATTGGATTTTGATTTAAAATAAAATTGTATTTATAAAATTAATGGGATTATTGCATTTTTCCTACCTTTGTAATTTCGGGGACAAAATTCTTTTAAGGGGGGAAGAATGTTATATCCCGTATTTTTGGTAGTAGAATATTTAAATTATTTTAAATATTATATTTGGAATATTAATGGACTTTAATATTTAATTTGGTATTAAAAACAAAGTTTGAATGTTATATTTATCATTTATTTAAAACGAGCTCGAAATGGCACGACAGTTCATAATATTGAGTTTTGAACTTTAATTGAATATACAAAATCCGTTTTTAAGTCGGATTTCTATGAAATAAGAAACATTGGAATTTGGTTGATTATCATTTTCATATGGAAGAGAAAATCTAGATTTCATGTTATAGATTGTTAGTTATGTCCAAATCAAATTCTAAAATAGTCGTTATGGATTTCGTTAATAAATGATAATGTTATTTAATAAATTTAATAAGGATTTTTATATAAATTTGGATACCGTTAACTCGAATTTGGTGATATTAATTTGCAAAGTTTAAATTTGAAGCTATATATATATATATTTTATTTGGGTATATTTATGATAATAGTTTATAATTATTTTATTTGATTATTTTGGAATTTAATTAAAATTTTATTAGTATTTTAAAGGCCTTAGAAATAACCAATTTTCAAACGACATCTGTTTGCAATGAAACGAATTTTTTTGCATCCGGAACATCAGAACATAGCGTGCTTCAAATTTTGGGGACAAATGGAGTTAATATGTGAGCATACGAAATTTAAGTGTAAGCCAACAAACACTTTAAATTATAGAATATCATTGTTTTCCATATGGAGTCGGATTTTGACCATTCGAGTTTTTTTGGATCTGTATTAGTAAGTTATTATTACGTTTCAAATTTGTTACTAATCGGATTAACCATGTGACTGTGGCAGCATCAAATGCCCGTGTTTTTATTCAACGTTTATTTTATTATTGCTCAATTTTAGACAGGGGTCACTTTAAAGAATAAACGACTGACCAAATGAACTCCCATTTTAACAAAACAAATTTTGTTGGATTCGTAAGGAAAAGGTCTAATAGAATTTCAAAGTTTCATGTTGATTGGATTTATTTTGTGATCGTGGGAAATTTGAATGCATGATTTTTAGCCTATGATTTATAAAGGACTTTTTACAAACGACCTCGGAATTAGACAAAACCTGTCCCATCAGGTCTAAAATATTTTTTATGCTAAGATTAAGAGTTTTGTCTCGAATGGACGTCATATGTGCTTGTTTTAACTTTGTACTTCACCATGACGTTTAATTTATTAAAATATTAATAAAATTATACCCATCTTCTATATAAATGAGAAACGTTACCCTAACTCTTCGCGTCAAATATCCTTCCCTAGTCAACATAATTTTCACCACCACCCTATATAACAAACGAGAAGTATTTCAACACAGTCCTCCTTCTAAATCTCGAAGCCCATTTGTTAACTCGAAATATCTTCAATATTGAACCTCTTAAGCTCAATAAGAGCCATCAGTTCAACGGAGGAGATCATATTCTGCTCGCTGTATCAGCCAGAAATTGGTCGGAAAAAGGCTGACTTCGCAACCATTTTCTGGAAAGGTGGAAGTGTGGCACCGCTAGCTATTTCAGGTGATGGATGACTGGACTAAGGCGCATCTTTTAGCAAGACCTGATCGAGTTCTGATGGTCAAGGGAACATGCGGTGGTGACTTTCTCTAGCGTGTGCTGGTCTCGAATTAATGATGAAAAGGAAGTCGTGAGCTAACAGACCGCATGAGAAAGGAAGATTAAGGCAGTCAATTATATCCTAATCTAATTAATTAACTAATAGGTTATAATTAATAATATTATTAGCTTACTTAAATCATATATTTATATTAATCACGTGGTGCGGGGTTCCTAACAAAAGTGGTAGGCATGATTTAATGAATGGACCTGCGTGAATTGTTGTAAACAGAAATTAAGTGGTAATATTTGTTAATTAAGGGAATTTAATGTTAATTAAAAACGTAGTGTATAACTCATGCATTTGTTGATCGAATTCAATGAAACAACCACATTGTGACCGTAGCAAGGAACACTGCATACCAAGACTATCTTGAATAAAGATGGAATCGATTGGAATTTTTAGTTAAATTGAACGCCTGTTAATTTATCTGAAAACTAAACTGTTTGAACAACGAAATCAAATCAAGATGAGTTAAACTCACTTGGTTATTCCTAGTTAAGATGAGTTAAACTCACTCGGTTATTCCTAGTTATATTTTATATAAGTTGGGTTTTTATTTTTTGTGTTACGGTTGCTAATGGTTGACCGTTTGTTGAATATATATATTTATATATATTGTTTGAACCAATGAAATTGAACATTGTTTAATTTTAGTGGATAACCGAATCGTTATTTTAACTATTGAATCCAATGGAGGTAACTTACCTTGTTAGTCACGTTGATAAATTAGACGTGTTAAATTGTCTGAATTGTTTTGTGATATTAAATAGAATGGTTGATGTTAAATAGTCATTATTTACTGTTATAGAAATAATCAGTTAAACTGAATTGAATAAATTTATGTGAAATAACTTATTTGAATATAGGGAAAAACAGGCTGGAGGGTTCCAACTGGATTCCTCAAATATATTTGATATTATTTATTCACATGTTATCACTATATGAATTGTTCTGATTGGGTGGTTGATTTGATTATTGATCGTTGATTGGAAAATCAACAATTTTTTTGTTTTAACCAATGGGAAGAATTGGTTGAGTATTGGCAGACATGGCCTATAAATAAATTGTTTCATAAATATTGATTTACCGTCAGGTAAACTGATAGAAATAGAGTTATAAAATGTATTTTTATAACTGAAGATAGATTTTTTTTTAAATCTATTATTTTAAATAAAAGTTGTTAAAAGGAAATAATTATTTATTATTCATTATTTAAGTTTATATTTAATTATTGAATGACTTTATAAAGCAAATTCTGACATTAATCAGATTTATAAGCAAATAAGAAGAAATTAACCTAACGGTTAAGATTTGAATAATTGTTATTAAGAAACTATTAAATGGAATTATTTAGATTAATTATATTATTTATTAATTTAACGTGAGAACTAATTCGAATCGGTTAACGAGATAACCATATTTTGAGTTGACTAAGTCAACCATTTTAAATGGAATCGACTATTAAATTAGTTTGTTGAAATTTAATGAAATAGCTTAAAGAATAATTATTTTAATTTTAAATAGATTTGAAAAAGGAATTTACAATTTATTTTAATTAATAAAAGAAGTTAACTACTTCTGCAGTATTTAATGATTGAAGTAAATTATTATTTCAATTAATAATAATGAGAGAGATTACTTTTTAATTGGAATTCATTTAAAAAGTAGTCGAAGTTGAAGTGAAATATAACTGAATTGTGGAAGAAGTTTAAAAAAGGGTTTTATAATTAAAACCTTGTTTTTATAATGAAGTTGTAAAAGGAATTTTGAGCGAACACGATAGTTTAAATTAAATATTTACTTATTGTTTGAAGTCAGAAAAAGGAAATTGAGATTAAAAGGGTTTATATTAAACCTGAGTGTTATAAATGAGATTTATAAAAGGGATCTGGAGGTAGAGCATTAATACTAAATTAACATTACTTAATAATATAATTTGGTTAAAAGGATGGAATTGAAATATGATTCTAAATGGGGAAAATGGTTAAATGGATTGGGAAAAAGGATTTCTGAAATGATATGGGTTAAAGGATTTAATAAAGATTTTGTAGTAAAAATCCATGTTATAAAATAAATTGGTTAAAGGAATTTAAAGTGAAAAGGAGATATTTAATAAGCATTTACTTAATCGACAAATTAAGTGGCAATAGTTGTATTTGGAAAGAAGATTTTCAAAAATAAGAAACAGGTTATAAGATCATGGTTTAAGTAAAATGGTTAAATAGGATTTGTTATGATATTAGAATAAATATCGGTTTTTGAATTACAACTCATTTCTATCTTAAGATAAGAACGTTGGTTATCAAGGTCTGAAAGGTAATTAAAATACCCCAACTTGAACGACTTCATAATTATCTGAGGATGATATTAATTGTAATGGTAAAGAGGTATAAAATGATTTATTATTTCCATATGAGAAATAATAATGTAGTGAAATAAAAAGATTTGAAAAATGTATAATGAGACTTCCAAAGTAACGGAAATGGAAAATGGGGAGAATATTTGTATACGTATAATATTCCCGAAGTAAAAGAAATAAAATGAAATTGGGTGAAATTATAATGGTATAAGTAGGAAATGAAAAGAGAGTTTGAAGGATTTATTCTAAAAGAATAAGGATTGCTTACTATTTCTAATTATAAAACAAGAAAGATTTCGTAATGTTGTTTTACGAGCGATAAGATGAATTTATTTCCCAATTATAGATAATGAATAATGAGATAGCGAATGGTTTGAAATGATAGAAAAATAGAAAATTAGATATGAATATAGAATATTTTCCCCAAGTATTAAATTTAACTAGTTTTGAAATAATCTTATGTGAAATAAGAAGTGAAAAGATATATTCATAAGAGTTAAGAGCTTTGAATTAACCTTCATTAGTTATTTTTAAATAAAGAGGTTAAGTAATGTTGGTACTAAACTGGTAAACTCATTTTATTCTCATGATTGTTTATTTTATAGTTAAGTAACTAAGTATCAAATCTGACCCATACGATTGTTGGTATGGAAAGACCTGGATCGAATTTATATTCGAAAACTATTCCGAATCAGCAAATATGTGGAAGACGCTGACTGAAGATGGTGAAATTGAAGACCGTGGATCTTCATAAGCGAAAGGGCTACTTGTCGAATTCTTTGGAGTCGCGCCGGAGATATTCTAATGGTGATCCTGTCGTGGTTGAAATCGATAAAGTGCAAGGACTACTCGCTACCGACCCATAGGTGATACCTAGGATGTGGTAGGAGGGTGCCTTTGGTTCATCCTGTTCCTGGATGACTTGTTGTAACAACCCGTAAAATGCGAGCCAGTTTGAAATTTTTATTTTGGCAATTTTAGCGAATTTTGAATATTTAAAATGAATCATTTTAAATAATATCGACGAGAAATTTATTTTGAATATAATTCGACGTATATTTTATATACGTCGTCGTTAGAATATAAATATTTATATATAATTATAAAGGAATTGAAAATGGCGCGGTAGTTCGATAATTCGATTTCAAACTTCAATTGAATGTACCGGGTGCAAAACAATCCGGATTTTAGTGAAACCAAAAACATTAGGATCTAATTGATGATATCTTTCCAACGAATCCGACTAATCGAAATTTCATGGCAGGAATCAAAAGATATGTCCAGTTGAAAATTCTGAATAGTCGCTATGGAATTCAGGCCCTTAAAAATGGACATTTTGCAAATGACCTCGGATTTCGACGAAACCAGTTTTGTTAGGTCCGTGTTGTCAAGTTATTGCTAGGTTTCAAATTTCATAAATTTTCGAATCAATATGTGAGCGTGGCAAAGGAAAACGTGTTTTGACCATTTCAGTTGTTTTTAATCGACTGGAAATTGGCCATTTTTCTAGCGGTCTCAGAATTCGACGAAACTAGTTTTGTTAGGACCGTATTGTCAATACGAAGCTAGAAAATATTTTTCGGGAATTTTTCTAGTTAGTATGTGACCCCGGTAATTTGAAATGTACGTTTAAAATTCAATATAGTGATTTAAATGTAAATTAAACGGAAACTGATTCAAACGGTCGAATCAGCTTGCGATATATATCCCATTGTGTTCATAATAGGGGTAATACGCTATGGACGACAGGCGGTGGGCCTCGTTGCAAGGTCGTATGAGAAAGTCAACTTTAGATTGAATTACATAATTAAATAATAATAATAAAAAAAAGAGAAATTCCTTTCTCCCCCTTATTTCCCTCTGCCCCCCCCCCCCCCCCCCGTTCAAATCGACAGAATCAAAATAAAAAAAGAAAAAACGAAAAAAAAAGGAGGCGATGACGGAATCGCGCAGCCCCCCCCCCCCTCGTCATCGACGACGATGCCCCCCCACCTCCGTCCAAGCTCGCCGCCCCCCTTTCTTTTCCTCCTCCGACAACTCTCCTCTCTCCCCTCATCCAATTCGTGACCCAATTCCCCAAAACCCGCGCTGCCCTAGCCTTCGACGGAGCCGCCGACCACCTGGAACCGCTCCACCCACTGCACCACCTCGACTGCCAAACCCCCTCCCTTTTATGAAAAAAAACCCGCTGTAAGTTAATTTATTTTATATTTCTTTATTTTATTTATATCGTTTTAAAACTGAATTTTTTTTTTATTGTTTAGAAACTGAAAATAACATTGTTTAATTAAAATCAGTTCTATAAAAAAAATGGTTTATTATAAAAATGTAATTTTTATAATAGAAAAGGCGGGATTTTTATTGTAGTAAAAGATTTGGGTTTTGAAAACTTAAAAATGTGATTTTTATATGTTAAGCTTCGGATTAAAAATGTGATTTTTATATGTTAAGCTTCGGATTAAAAATGTGATTTTTATATGTTAAGCTTCGGATTAAAAATGTGATTTTTATATGTTAAGCTTCGGAAGAAAAATGTGATTTTTATATGTTAAGCTTCGAAAGAAAAATGTGATTTTTATATGTTAAGCTTCGGATTAAAAATGTGATTTTTATATGTTAAGCTTCGGAAGAAAAATGCGATTTTTATATGTTAAGCTTCGGATTAAAAATGTGATTTTTATATGTTAAACTTCGAAAGAAAAATATGATTTTTATATATTGAATAACGAAGTAAAAATATGATTTTTATATATTGAATAACGAAGTAAAAATATGATTTTTATATATTGAATAACGAAGTAAAAATATGATTTTTATATATTGAATAACGAAGTAAAAATATGATTTTTATATATTGAACTTCGAAAGAAAAATATGATTTTTATATATTGAATAGCGAAGTAAAAATTCGATTTTTACATATGTAGTGGCTACGGGCGACGAAGATGACGAAGATGCTATAGCGATGAAGATTCCTATCAATGAAGTGCCGTGGAGCTAGGATAGCTATATGTGAGAAATTCTCACCTTTCAATTTATTTTTCTAGTTATATATATATATATATATATATATATACTAGGATGCAGACGGTGCTTAGTAGCACCCGACACAATCGTCCACAGACCATGGACTTGTTTGTTTGGCTGTGTTGTTAGTTAGATTGTTTGGGTTGATTTGAATTGTTTGGTGAAGTGAAATTGATATGATTGATGTGTGAATGGCGTGGGCCTTCACTAGACCGGGGATAAGGCTAGGCCTCGTCCCGTTTCTAGTATCGTGCCGTTATGCCGCCGAAATTTTCTAAAATATGTTAGAAAAATAAAATATCATTTTATTGAAGAAATGAACTGAATAGAAATTCATGTGTTGAAATAAAATGTTTTATCGTTAAAATATAATTTTTGACGTGAATGTGAATAAATAAATATTCATTTACAAACCGGACGGTTTGTTTATGTACACCTATTTGAAGGACATTGATTGGGTCGATAAATTTTACACATCGCCCAACTGCACAACTAAAATATGTGTTTGATTGTTTGAAACCCCACACGGGTGTTGGGATGAAATATGAATTTCACTCATCCTGATTGATTAAATATGTCGATCGATTGATTGACAGACTGTTATAAGCGTTGAATATCTATATTTGATGCTTATACAGTGTAGTGCACTTTGGTTGATGGTTGATTATTTTTCAATGCTATTATATACATGTGTTGTATAGAAATCCATATAACTAATTTTATATGGTAATTGATTGGGCCTCATTCCAATTTGAAAAATAAAGAAAATTTGAAAATAGAAATTATGAAGCCGTGTTGATTAGATTGACGCCATTTTAACGTGAACGATATTTATATCGATTATATTCATTTTAAAATGAATATTGAAAAACGATTTCGAAATGAAATGAATATTGAAAAACGATTTCGAAATGAAATGAATATTGAAAAGTGATTTCGAAATCGACGATTTCGAAATGGATTGAATTGAAAACGATTTCGAAATGGATTGAATTGAAAACGATTTCGAAATGGATTGAATTGAAAACGATTTCGAAATGAATTGAATTGAAAACGATTTCGAAATGAATTGAATTGAAAACGATTTCGAAATGGATTGAATTGAAAACGATTTCGAAATGAATTGAATTGAAAACGATTTCGAAATGAATTGAATTGAAAACGATTTCGAAATGAATTGAATTGAAGACGATTTCGAAATGAATTGAATTGAAGACGATTTCGAAATGAATTGAATTGAAAACGATTTCGAAATGAATTGAATTGAAAACGATTTCGAAATGAATTGAATTGAAAACGATTTCGAAATGAATTGAATTGAAGACGATTTCGAAATGGATTGAATTGAAAACGATTTCGAAATGAATTGAATTGAAAACGATTTCGAAATGAATTGAATTGAAAACGATTTCGAAATGAATTGAATTGAAAACGATTTCGAAATGAATTGAATTGAAAACGATTTCGAAATGAATTGAATTGAAAACGATTTCGAAATGAATTGAATTGAAAACGATTTCGAAATGAATTGAATTGAAAACGATTTCGAAATGAATTGAATTGAAGACGATTTCGAAATGGATTGAATTGAAGACGATTTCGAAATGGATTGAATTGAAAACGATTTCGAAATGAATTGAATTGAAAACGATTTCGAAATTAATTGAATTGAAAACGATTTCGAAATGAATTGAATTGAAAACGATTTCGAAATGAATTGAATTGAAAACGATTTCGAAATGAATTGAATTGAAAACGATTTCGAAATGAATTGAATTGAAAACGATTTCGAAATGAATTGAATTGAAAACGATTTCGAAATGAATTGAAAACGAATTCAAATTGAGTTGAAAGCAAATTGAAATGAATTCAAATTGAATTGAAATTTGAATCGAATAGAAATGAATTTTAAAACGAATTTATAGAGAAGAATTCAATTTTGATTTGAATTGAAACGGAAGTTGAAACTGCTTTTGAAACGAATTTAAAACTATTTATATAATTCGTTTTAAATAGAAATCGACGAAATATATTATATATATATTATATATATAATATAATGGCCTGAATAGAACGCGCCGCGCCGCGGTAGTTCGTGAATTTCGACCATTTATTTCAAACGGACATTGCGGGAGATCCGACCGTCGGATTCTCCTAAAACCGGAACCGTTGGGTTCGTATCGAAAAGAGCTTTCTAACGAATATTAGAAATTAGAAATCTAACGGTTGGATTTGGAATTATGTCCAAATCAAATTTGAAAAAGGTCGCTGTAAGTGCAGTTCGATGGCCATTGGGGGAAATCGACTGTACGGGCCTTGATAAAATTATTAAAAATAGTAATAATTAGTGTAAAATCATAAGAAATGATTTGTGAAGATTTGGGATGAAAAACTTCATGTTTGAAAAGATAAAAATAGATTTTTATCGAAATGAACTGGTTTTGAACTAGAATTATAATTCTATTTATTTTTAAATAAATAAATTGAATTTAAAAAGGGTTTTAAAAATAACCAGAATATCCAATGATTGCATTGGAGTGGATTTGAATCGAAATTGTCTTTGGAATATTTCGATGTTGGAATTCGTGATTATACAGATGTTGTTATGGAAATTTGAAAGATATATATTTATATCGTTATTTCCAATACGACATTTGTTAGTCGTAGAATTCGATATTGAATATAAGCCGATATATTTTCTATTCAGAGCCTTGTATTGAATATCGAATGTGATTTGGGTTTGTCGTGGGTGGTGTCTTCACTAACACTGTTCTTGAACCCAGTTGAGAAAAGGTTAAATCTTTTTATTTAGATTTAATGAAGTGTACCAATTAAAGAATATTTAATTGGAATTGAATTGATATTGATTTTTGGGTTTATCGTGGACAGTGTTTTAAATAACACTCGTTCTTTAACCCGATAATCAATGGGATGTGACTTTGGGTTTATCGTGAACTGTGTTTTAAATGACACTGATTCTTTAACCCAGTCAAAGATTAAAACTAAGTGGAGTTTTAATGAATCTTTAATTAGATTGAAAAGATCGAGAATGGAGTATCACCAGTTTTACTCCAGGCGATAGTTAAATCTTTAATTAGATTTGAACGTGAAATGGTAATTGAATTTACCGATAACACCGTGGTGTTAGATATGAAGTATAACCAGTTTTACTTCATGGGATGAATAGGTTGGGATTGGGAAATAAAATAAATGATTACTTCGGTGTGGTTCGCTAATCCCGACTAGTTTGAATTGATATTCAAAGGAGATTAAAGAATAAATTTAAAGAATTTATCTTGGATAAAATTAATGGGAACTTTTCCCAAAGTATAGGAAATTTTGAATAAAAGAATATTCTGAATTGGAATGAGGCGTATGTTGTGTTTGTGTAACACTTTTATAATATATACGCGAGCTATTCAGAAAGACCGGGTTTATCCCATTCTGAATAACTGATTCGACGTGGTGTCGAAGATGAAGACGGTGGTTGAATACCAGAAGTCTTCACGTCGTTTGGGTGATTACTGATGATCTTGATTGGGCAGTACACCCAAGAAGATGGAAACAGTTAGTGATCGTCCAGACGTACTTGGAGATCGATGGATATGCGGGGTACTAGGTGCCTCCGGTTTCGTTCAGACCCAGAACGGACTTGTGAATGGACTGTGTGTCTGACATTGGATTTTAGTCCGTGTGATTGATCTCTATTAAATATATATCTGTTTGGCGGCGGAGAATTTATTCTCTTGCTTAACGCCCTTCTCTGAGACGTACGAGCTCAAGGGTTATATATTGATGGATATCAAACGCATGTAGTGAATTGCCTGTGTGGCATGCCTAAGTGGGAATTGATCGAGGCTTCTGTTGAAAAGCAAAGTCCTTGTGGTGATGATCAAAGCACGGCCTTTGTGGCGTAGCTTTGTGTAACGATTACTTCGCGTGTTTCACACCCGGTATGAACCAAAAACGGGAGAGGACGTCAGGGAGGGCATGCGTTTCTTTCTAGCTAGAAGTGGCGTCAGTGGTTTTACACGCCCTGACGAGTTTGACTTATGTGGTTGTTGCTGTTGCGAGGCGCCTCGGTTATATCGGTTTTGGCCGATGCATTCTGGTCGGCTGACGGACCAGACTTGCACCCCATAGGGTGGGGAGACGTAGTGTTCAGGCATAATAATCCACATCGGTGGACCGGCCCTGAGGATCCAAGGGGCAGTTGCGGCTGTTCCTGAGACATGGTAGGCTAGATTGTCTCGAATCGGTTGAGGACTATCTTTTGCCTCGGTTCATAGACGGAAATCCAATTTCCAAATACGTGACATGTGCGGTTTTATTTGTAGAACCTAGTATGGTGACATAGTGGGATGGGGCGCTCATGCCGCCTATGATTGATACTTATGATTTGAAGTTGTTTTATACACTATGCACTTATAATAGTATCAAAACGATTTGTTTTAACCGTATCAAGCATTCTTTGGCTGTTATAAGGGAAAACCCTATCCTCGGCTGCGTTGCATTGTGTGATGGGACCTGGGTCTTATAACAGCTTCATTTTTCTTTATTTAGCATTGCGCTGTTTGTTTATGCACTGGTATTCTTGGAAGGAAACCCGTTCCGTGTTATACGGCGTGGTCCCTTGATTTACCTAAAGATTTAAAATAAAGATTAATAACTGTTTTAGTTCTCACACCAGTCCCATGACTGACCTGGAGTTTATTGTTTTAACCTAAACTCTGGGTGCCCCTATTTTGACACGGGCAGCTAGTAGTTTTGGTTTTGTAGATTTATATTCACAGGATCCTGGTTTACAGCTGGAATGATATCCGGAAAGCTTTGTATCCGTATATCTACCTCTAGTTGTGTATTGTACTATTTTCCGCTGCTATGTATTTAAATGTAATTTAAATCTCTGATATTTCTGTGTAATATTCATTTATACTCTGTATATTCTTGTAATCTGATGCATTGTTGTAATATACAATGAAATGTTCTTCTGTATGCGTTCTGTTTTGTGTGTTGTTCTCAAACGATAGGGCGTTTCGAACGGCCTGGATCGGTTTAGCGACTGGTTCAGACCGAGCGAAATTCCTTCTCGTCACAGTTGGTATCAGAGCTTTGGTTTACAGAACTCGAGAACAAGACACATTAGAACCGTATGAAAGAATTCATCAGATATTGGAGTAGTAATATCCAACGAGAATGACTCGTTAGAGATAGGATCAGTAGTATCCTAGAACGAGTGTGAAGGGTATATTTTTGAAAATGAAAACAATTTTTGTTTTGAAAATTTAAATCAATTATTCGTATTTGATTATCTATTTATATTGAGTTGGACAATCTAGTATATATAGATTTTGGGTATACGTCTGATCCGCGTGTATTCGAAATTTTAATATACTGGATAGATATAGAATTACACTCTAATCGCCCGGAGATGATTTTGATGATGGAGCTCCATCATTAGAATTTATGTTCGAGTGACGAAAGTGGGCTTTCTATATATTTCCTATTGACTGGTGTGAGAACCAATTTGATAGGGCTTATTGTTGTGATTTGGCACCAAAAATCTGATTTTTGTATATGGATCAAAATTATGAATTTGAAACTCTAATTCACTAATTGATTGATGTTTGCGTTGTTTGTTCATTTGTTTGCTAATTTTTAGCCATTTAGCCTAACTGAATCACATATTGAATTATATTGAAAATTGGTTGCATTTGCTTGCATATACATATGCTTATATTGAACAGGTCATAGCAAGGAGGCTAGAGCCGAAGAATAAAATTTGTTTGCCCGACAAATAGGTACATGTTTACTACATGATTTACTGTTTTGTTTGGGTGATGATGATTTTGTGAGCCTATTGGCTAGCCGCTTGGCTTTTTCTTTTTCTTTTTGAGATCTGAAGGACCGGGGAAGCTATTTGAAATTCCCCGATGCTCCCGGTGCAGGGGAGGTTATGGCGAAATTTTTCAAAAATTTAGGGTGTTAGCCAAATTTTGAAAATTCTCAGAAACTGAAAAGTTGGAGAATGGAAGCCAGATCGAACGTAGAGTTGATTAATCAAACCACTTTCAACTTTGTTCCTTTTCGGGGACGAAAAGTTTTAAGTGGGGGAGATTGTAACAACCCGTAAAATGCGAGCCAGTTTGAAAATTTTATTTTGACAATTTTAGCGAATTTTGAATATTTAAAATGAATCATTTTAAATAATCTCGACGAGAAATTTATTTTGAATATAATTCGACGTATATTTTATATACGTCGTCGTTAGAATATAAATAATTATATATAATTATAAAGGAATTGAAAATGGCGCTGTAGTTCGATAATTCGATTTCAAACTTCAATTGAATGTACCGGGTGCAAAACAATCCGGATTTTAGTGAAACCAAAACCATTAGGATCTAATTGATGATATCTTTCCAACGAATCCGACTAATCGAAATTTCATGGCAGGAATCAAAAGATATGTCCAGTTGAAAATTCTGAATAGTCGCTATGGAATTCAGGCCCTTAAAAATGGACATTTTGCAAATGACCTCGGATTTCGACGAAACCAGTTTTGTTAGGTCCGTGTTGTCAAGTTATTGCTAGGTTTCAAATTTCATAAATTTTTGAATCAATATGTGAGCGTGGCAAAGGAAAACGTGTTTTGACCATTTCAGTTGTTTTTAATCGACTGGAAATTGGCCATTTTTCTAGCGGTCTCAGAATTCGACGAAAGTAGTTTTGTTAGGACCGTATTGTCAATACGAAGCTAGAAAATATTTTTCGGGAATTTTTCTAGTTAGTATGTGACCCCGGTAATTTGAAATGTACGTTTAAAATTCAATATAGTGATTTAAATGTAAATTAAACGGAAACTGATTCAAACGGTCGAATCAGCTTGCGATATATATCCCATTGTGTTCAGAATAGGGGTAATACGCTATGGACGACAGGCGGTGGGCCTCGTTGCGAGGTCGTATGAGAAAGTCAACTTTAGATTGAATTACATAATTAAATAATAAAAAAAAAAGAGAGAAATTCCTTTCTCCCCCTTATTTCCCTCCCCCCCCCCCCCCCCCCCGTTCAAATCGACAGAATCAAAAGAAAAAAAGAAAAAAAAGGAGGCGATGACGGAATCGCGCAGCCCCCCCTCGTCATCGACGACGATGCCCCCCCCCCTCCGTCCAAGCTCGCCGCCCCCTTTCTTTTCCTCCTCCGACAACTCTCCTCTCTCCCCTCATCCAATTCGTGACCCAATTCCCCAAAACCCGCGCTGCCCTAGCCTTCGACGGAGCCGTCGACCACCTGGAACCGCTCCACCCACTGCACCACCTCGACTGCCAAACCCCCTCCCTCTTATGAAAAAAACCCGCTGTAAGTTAATTTATTTTATATTTCTTTATTTTATTTATATCGTTTTAAAACTGAAATTTTTTTTATTGTTTAGAAACTGAAAATAACATGGTTTAATTAAAATTAGTTCTATAAAAAAAATGGTTTATTATAAAAATGTAATTTTTATAATAGAAAAGGCGGGATTTTTATTGTAGTAAAAGATTTGGGTTTTGAAAACTTAAAAATGTGATTTTTATATGTTAAGCTTCGGATTAAAAATGTGATTTTTATATGTTAAGCTTCGGATTAAAAATGTGATTTTTATATGTTAAGCTTCGGATTAAAAATGTGATTTTTATATGTTAAGCTTCGGAAGAAAAATGTGATTTTTATATGTTAAGCTTCGGAAGAAAAATGTGATTTTTATATGTTAAGCTTCGGATTAAAAATGTGATTTTTATATGTTAAGCTTCGGAAGAAAAATGTGATTTTTATATGTTAAGCTTCGGATTAAAAATGTGATTTTTATATGTTAAACTTCGAAAGAAAAATATGATTTTTATATATTGAATAATGAAGTAAAAATATGATTTTTATATATTGAATAACGAAGTAAAATATGATTTTTATATATTGAATAACGAAGTAAAAATATGATTTTTATATATTGAATAACGAAGTAAAAATATGATTTTTATATATTGAACTTCGAAAGAAAAATATGATTTTTATATATTGAATAGCGAAGTAAAAATTCGATTTTTACATATGTAGTGGCTACGGGCGACGAAGATGACGAAGATGCTATAGCGATGAAGATTCCTATCAATGAAGTGCCGTGGAGCTAGGATAGCTATATGTGAGAATTTCTCACCTTTCAATTTATTTTTCTAGTTATATATATATATATACTAGGATGCAGACGGTGCTTAGTAGCACCCGACACAATCGTCCACAGACCATGGACTTGTTTGTTTGGCTGTGTTGTTAGTTAGATTGTTTGGGTTGATTTGAATTGTTTGGTGAAGTGAAATTGATATGATTGATGTGTGGATGGCGTGGGCCTTCACTTGACCGGGGATAAGGCTAGGCCTCGTCCCGTTTCTAGTATCGTGCCGTTATGCCGCCGAAATTTTCTAAAATATGTTAGAAAAATAAAATATCATTTTATTGAAGAAATGAACTGAATAGAAATTCATGTGTTGAAATAAAATGTTTTATCGTTAAAATATAATTTTTGACGTGAATGTGAATAAATAAATATTCATTTACAAACCGGACGGTTTGTTTATGTACACCTATTTGAAGGACATTGATTGGGTCGATAAATTTTACACATCGCCCAACTGCACAACTAAAATCTGTGTTTGATTGTTTGAAACCCCACACGGGTGTTGGGATGAAATATGAATTTCACTCATCCTGATTGATTAAATATGTCGATCGATTGATTGACAGGCTGTTATAAGCGTTGAATATCTATATTTGATGCTTATACAGTGTAGTGCACTTTGGTTGATGGTTGATTATTTTTCAATGCTATTATATACATGTGTTGTATAGAAATCCATATAATTAATTTTATATGGTAATTGATTGGGCCTCATTCCAATTTGAAAAATAAAGAAAATTTGAAAATAGAAATTATGAAGCCGTGTTGATTAGATTGACGCCATTTTAACGTGAACGATATTTATATCGATTATATTCATTTTAAAATGAATATTGAAAAACGATTTCGAAATGAAATGAATATTGAAAAACGATTTCGAAATGAAATGAATATTTAAAAGTGATTTCGAAATCGACGATTTCGAAATGGATTGAATTGAAAACGATTTCGAAATGGATTGAATTGAAAACGATTTCGAAATGAATTGAATTTAAAACGATTTCGAAATGAATTGAATTGAAAACGATTTCGAAATGAATTGAATTGAAAACGATTTCGAAATGGATTGAATTGAAAACGATTTCGAAATGAATTGAATTGAAAACGATTTCGAAACGAATTGAATTGAAAACAATTTCGAAATGAATTGAATTGAAAACGATTTCGAAATGAATTGAATTGAAGACGATTTCGAAATGAATTGAATTGAAGACGATTTCGAAATGAATTGAATTGAAAACGATTTCGAAATGAATTGAATTGAAAACGATTTCGAAATGAATTGAATTGAAAACGATTTCGAAATGAATTGAATTGAAGACGATTTCGAAATGGATTGAATTGAAGACGATTTCGAAATGGATTGAATTGAAGACGATTTCGAAATGGATTGAATTGAAAACGATTTCGAAATGGATTGAATTGAAAACGATTTCGAAATGAATTGAATTGAAAACGATTTCGAAATGAATTGAATTGAAAACGATTTCGAAATGAATTGAATTGAAAACGATTTCGAAATGAATTGAATTGAAAACGATTTCGAAATGAATTGAATTGAAAACGATTTCGAAATGAATTGAATTGAAAACGATTTCGAAATGAATTGAATTGAACATGATTTCGAAATGAATTGAATTGAAGACGATTTCGAAATGGATTGAATTGAAAACGATTTCGAAATGAATTGAATTGAAAACGATTTCGAAATGTATTGAATTGAAAACGATTTCGAAATGAATTGAATTGAAAACGATTTCGAAATGAATTGAATTGAAAACGATTTTGAAATGAATTGAATTGAAAACGATTTCGAAATGAATTGAAAACGATTTCGAAATGAATTGAATTGAAAACGATTTCGAAATGAATTGAATTGAAAACGATTTCGAAATGAATTGAATTGAAAATGATTTCGAAATGAATTGAAAACGAATTCAAATTGAATTGAAAGCAAATTGAAATGAATTCAAATTGAATTGAAATTTGAATCGAATAGAAATGAATTTTAAAACGAATTTATAGAGAAGAATTCAATTTTGATTTGAATTGAAACGGAAGTTGAAACTGCTTTTGAAACGAATTTAAAACTATTTATATAATTCGTTTTAAATAGAAATCGACGAAATATATTATATATATATTATATATATAATATAATGGCCTGAATAGAACGCGCCGCGCCGCGGCAGTTCGTGAATTTCGACCATTTATTTCAAACGGACATTGCGGGAGATCCGACCGTCGGATTCTCCTAAAACCGGAACCATTGGGTTCGTATCGAAAAGAGATTTCTAACGAATATTTGAAATTAGAAATCTAACGGTTGGATTTGGAATTATGTCCAAATCAAATTTGAAAAAGGTCGCTGTAAGTGCAGTTCGATGGCCATTGGGGGAAATCGACTGTACGGGCCTTGATAAAATTATTAAAAATAGTAATAATTAGTGTAAAATCATAAGAAATGATTTGTGAAGATTTGGGATGAAAAACTTCATGTTTGAAAAGATAAAAATAGATTTTTATCGAAATGAACTGGTTTTGAACTAGAATTATAATTCTATTTATTTTTAAATAAATAAATTGAATTTAAAAAGGGTTTTAAAAATAACCAGAATATCCAATGATTGCATTGGAGTAGGGGTGAGCGTTTGGTTGGTTCGGTTTATCCGATGATAAATTTGTCAAACCAAACTAAAACCAATAAAAATGAAAACCAAACCAAACCAACCAAATTAAGTTTGGTTGGTTCGGTTGGTTATCCGATTAAACCGAACTAAAAATGTTGTACATTTTGTGTTTGAAATATTCACTATAGTTTGAAATAAATTATAAATATATGATTACAATATTATTATTTTTGATCTTTATGCTTTTTAATATTAATTTAGACACATAATTGATGATTAATACATACTGAAATAACTGAACTAACCTAAAATATTTATTATAATACTGATAATTTTGAAAATATAGTAAAAAATTGGTTAATTTGGTTAAACCGATAACCAAACTTATTATTTTTTCGGACCGATTAAAACCGATTTAATTTCAAAACCGAACCAAACCGACCAAAATAAATTGGTTCGGTTGGTTTATTTGGTTTAACCGAATAATGCCCACCCCTACATTGGAGTGGATTTGAATCGAAATTGTCTTTGGAATATTTCGATGTTGGAATTCGTGATTATACAGATGTTGTTATGGAAATTTGAAAGATATATATTTATATCGTTATTTCCAATACGACATTTGTTAGTCGTAGAATTCGATATTGAATATAAGCCGATATATTTTCTATTCAGAGCCTTGTATTGAATATCGAATGTGATTTGGGTTTGTCGTGGGTGGTGTCTTCACTAACACTGTTCTTGAACCCAGTTGAGAAAAGGTTAAATCTTTTTATTTAGATTTAATGAAGTGTACCAATTAAAGAATATTTAATTGGAATTGAATTGATATTGATTTTTGGGTTTATCGTGGACAGTGTTTTAAATAACACTCGTTCTTTAACCCGATAATCAATGGGATGTGACTTTGGGTTTATCGTGAACTGTGTTTTAAATGACACTGATTCTTTAACCCAGTCAAAGATTAAAACTAAGTGGAGTTTTAATGAATCTTTAATTAGATTGAAAAGATCGAGAATGGAGTATCACCAGTTTTACTCCAGGCGATAGTTAAATCTTTAATTAGATTTGAACGTGAAATGGTAATTGAATTTACCGATAACACCGTGGTGTTAGATATGAAGTATAACCAGTTTTACTTCATGGGATGAATAGGTTGGGATTGGGAAATAAAATAAATGATTACTTCGGTGTGGTTCGCTAATCCCGACTAGTTTGAATTGATATTCAAAGGAGATTAAAGAATAAATTTAAAGAATTTATCTTGGATAAAATTAATGGGAACTTTTCCCAAAGTATAGGAAATTTTGAATAAAAGAATATTCTGAATTGGAATGAGGCGTATGTTGTGTTTGTGTAACACTTTTATAATATATACGCGAGCTATTCAGAAAGACCAGGTTTATCCCATTCTGAATAACTGATTCGACGTAGTGTCGAAGATGAAGACGGTGGTTGAAGACCAGAAGTCTTCACGTCGTTTGGGTGATTACTGATGATCTTGATTGGGCTGTACACCCAAGAAGATGGAAACAGTTAGTGATCGTCCAGACGTACTTGGAGATCGATGGATATGCGGGGTACTAGGTGCCTCCGGTTTCGTTCAGACCCAGAACGGACTTGTGAATGGACTGTGTGTCTGACATTGGATTTTAGTCCGTGTGATTGATCTCTATTAAATATATATCTGTTTGGCGGCGGAGAATTTATTCTCTTGCTTAACGCCCTTCTCTGAGACGTACGAGCTCAGGGGTTATATATTAATGGATATCAAACGCATGGAGTGAATTGCCTGTGTGGCATGCCTAAGTGGCAATTGATCGAAGCTTCTGTTGAAAAGCAAAGTCCTTGTGGTGATGATCAAAGCACGGCCTTTGTGGCGTAGCTTTGTGTAACGTTTACTTCGCGTGTTTCACACCCGGTATGAACCAAAAACGGGAGAGGACGTCAGGGAGGGCATGCGTTTCTTTCTAGCTAGAAGTGGTGTCAGTGGTTTTACACGCCCTGACGAGTTTGACTTATGTGGTTGTTGCTATTGCGAGGCGCCTCGGTTATATCGGTTTTGGCCGATGCATTCTGGTCGGCTGACGGACCAGACTTGCACCCCATAGGGTGGGGAGACGTAGTGTTCAGGCATAATAATCCACATCGGTGGACCGGCCCTGAGGATCCAAGGGGCAGTTGCGGCTGTTCCTGAGACATGGTAGGCTAGATTGTCTCGAATCGGTTGAGGACTATCTTTTGCCTCGGTTCATAGACGGAAATCCAATTTCCAAATACGTGACATGTGCGGTTTTATTTGTAGAACCTAGTATGGTGACATAGTGGGATGGGGCGCTCATGCCGCCTATGATTGATACTTATGATTTGAAGTTGTTTTATACACTATGCACTTATAATAGTATCAAAACGATTTGTTTTAACCGTATCAAGCATTCTTTGGCTGTTATAAGGGAAAACCCTATCCTCGGCTGCGTTGCATTGTGTGATGGGACCTGGGTCTTATAACAGCTTCATTTTTCTTTATTTAGCATTGCGCTGTTTGTTTATGCACTGGTATTCTTGGGAGGAAACCCGTTCCGTGTTATACGGCGTGGTCCCTTGATTTACCTAAAGATTTAAAATAAAGATTAATAACTGTTTTAGTTCTCACACCAGTCCCATGACTGACCTGGAGTTTATTGTTTTAGCCTAAACTCTGGGTGCCCCTATTTTGACACGGGCAGCTAGTAGTTTTGGTTTTGCAGATTTATATTCACAGGATCCTGGTTTACAGCTGGAATGATATCCGGAAAGCTTTGTATCCGTATATCTACCTCTAGTTGTGTATTGTAATATTTTCCGCTGCTATGTATTTAAATGTAATTTAAATCTCTGATATTTCTGTGTAATATTCATTTATACTCTGTATATTCTTGTAATCTGATGCATTGTTGTAATATACAATGAAATGTTCTTCTGTATGCGTTCTGTTTTGTGTGTTGTTCTCAAACGATAGGGCGTTTCGAACGGCCTGGATCGGTTTAGCGACTGGTTCAGACCGAGCGAAATTCCTTCTCGTCACAGTTGGTATCAGAGCTTTGGTTTACAGAACTCGAGAACAAGACACATTAGAACCGTACGAAAGAATTCATCAGATATTGGAGTAGTAATATCCAACGAGAATGACTCGTTAGAGATAGGATCAGTAGTATCCTAGAACGAGTGTGAAGGGTATATTTTTGAAAATGAAAACAATTTTTGTTTTGAAAATTTAAATCAATTATTCGTATTTGATTATCTATTTATATTGAGTTGGACAATCTAGTATATATAGATTTTGCGTATACGTCTGATCCGCGTGTATTCGAAATTTTAATATACTGGATAGATATAGAATTACACTCTAATCGCCCGGAGATGATTTTGATGATGGAGCTCCATCATTAGAATTTATGTTCGAGTGACGAAAGTGGGCTTTCTATATATTTCCTATTGACTGGTGTGAGAACCAATTTGATAGGGCTTATTATTGTGATTTGGCACCAAAAATCTGATTTTTGTATATGGATCAAAATTATGAATTTGAAACTCTAATTCACTAATTGATTGATGTTTGCGTTGTTTGTTCATTTGTTTGCTAATTTTTAGCCATTTAGCCTAACTGAATCACATATTGAATTATATTGAAAATTGGTTGCATTTGCTTGCATATACATATGCTTATATTGAACAGGTCATAGCAAGGAGGCTAGAGCCGAAGAATAAAATTTGTTTGCCCGACAAATAGGTACATGTTTACTACATGATTTACTGTTTTGTTTGGGTGATGATGATTTTGTGAGCCTATTGGCTAGCCGCTTGGCTTTTTCTTTTTCTTTTTGAGATCTGAAGGACCGGGGAAGCTATTTGAAATTCCCCGATGCTCCCGGTGCAGGGGAGGTTATGGCGAAATTTTTCAAAAATTTAGGGTGTTAGCCAAATTTTGAAAATTCTCAGAAACTGAAAAGTTGGAGAATGGAAGCCAGATCGAACGTAGAGTTGATTAATCAAACCACTTTCAACTTTGTTCCTTTTCGGGGACGAAAAGTTTTAAGTGGGGGAGATTGTAACAACCCGTAAAATGCGAGCCAGTTTGAAATTTTTATTTTGACAATTTTAGCGAATTTTGAATATTTAAAATGAATCATTTTAAATAATATCGACGAGAAATTTATTTTGAATATAATTCGACGTATATTTTATATACGTCGTCGTTAGAATATAAATAATTATATATAATTATAAAGGAATTGAAAATGGCGCTGTAGTTCGATAATTCGATTTCAAACTTCAATTGAATGTACCGGGTGCAAAACAATCCGGATTTTAGTGAAACCAAAACCATTAGGATCTAATTGATGATATCTTTCCAACGAATCCGACTAATCGAAATTTCATGGCAGGAATCAAAAGATATGTCCAGTTGAAAATTATGAATAGTCGCTATGGAATTCAGGCCCTTAAAAATGGACATTTTGCAAATGACCTCGGATTTCGACGAAACCAGTTTTGTTAGGTCTGTGTTGTCAAGTTATTGCTAGGTTTCAAATTTCATAAATTTTTGAATCAATATGTGAGCGTGGCAAAGGAAAACGTGTTTTGACCATTTCAGTTGTTTTTAATCGACTGGAAATTGGCCATTTTTCTAGCGGTCTCAGAATTCGACGAAACTAGTTTTGTTAGGACCGTATTGTCAATACGAAGCTAGAAAATATTTTTCGGGAATTTTTCTAGTTAGTATGTGACCCCGGTAATTTGAAATGTACGTTTAAAATTCAATATAGTGATTTAAATGTAAATTAAACGGAAACTGATTCAAACGGTCGAATCAGCTTGCGATATATATCCCATTGTGTTCAGAATAGGGGTAATACGCTATGGACGACAGGCGATGGGCCTCGTTGCGAGGTCGTATGAGAAAGTCAACTTTAGATTGAGTTACATAATTAAATAATAAAAAAAAAGAGAAATTCCTTTCTCCCCCTTATTTCCCTCTCCCCCCCCCCCCCGTTCAAATCGACAGAATCAAAAGAAAAAAAGAAAAAAAAGGAGGCGATGACGGAATCGCGCAGCCCCCCCCCCCTCGTCATCGACGACGATGCCCCCCCCCCTCCGTCCAAGCTCGCCGCCCCCTTTCTTTTCCTCCTCCGACAACTCTCCTCTCTCCCCTCATCCAATTCGTGACCCAATTCCCCAAAACCCGCGCTGCCCTAGCCTTCGACGGAGCCGCCGACCACCTGGAACCGCTCCACCCACTGCACCACCTCGACTGCCAAACCCCCTCCCTCTTATGAAAAAAACCCGCTGTAAGTTAATTTATTTTATATTTCTTTATTTTATTTATATCGTTTTAAAACTGAAATTTTTTTTATTGTTTAGAAACTGAAAATAACATGGTTTAATTAAAATCAGTTCTATAAAAAAAAATGGTTTATTATAAAAATGTAATTTTTATAATAGAAAAGGCGGGATTTTTATTGTAGTAAAAGATTTGGGTTTTGAAAACTTAAAAATGTGATTTTTATATGTTAAGCTTCGGATTAAAAATGTGATTTTTATATGTTAAGCTTCGGATTAAAAATGTGATTTTTATATGTTAAGCTTCGGATTAAAAATGTGATTTTTATATGTTAAGCTTCGGAAGAAAAATGTGATTTTTATATGTTAAGCTTGGGAAGAAAAATGTGATTTTTATATGTTAAGCTTCGGATTAAAAATGTGATTTTTATATGTTAAGCTTCGGAAGAAAAATGTGATTTTTATATGTTAAGCTTCGGATTAAAAATGTGATTTTTATATGTTAAACTTCGAAAGAAAAATATGATTTTTATATATTGAATAACGAAGTAAAAATATGATTTTTATATATTGAATAACGAAGTAAAAATATGATTTTTATATATTGAATAACGAAGTAAAAATATGATTTTTATATATTGAATAACGAAGTAAAAATATGATTTTTATATATTGAACTTCGAAAGAAAAATATGATTTTTATATATTGAATAGCGAAGTAAAAATTCGATTTTTACATATGTAGTGGCTACGGGCGACGAAGATGACGAAGATGCTATAGCGATGAAGATTCCTATCAATGAAGTGCCGTGGAGCTAGGATAGCTATATGTGAGAATTTCTCACCTTTCAATTTATTTTTCTAGTTATATATATATATATATACTAGGATGCAGACGGTGCTTAGTAGCACCCGACACAATCGTCCACAGACCATGGACTTGTTTGTTTGGCTGTGTTGTTAGTTAGATTGTTTGGGTTGATTTGAATTGTTTGGTGAAGTGAAATTGATATGATTGATGTGTGAATGGCGTGGGCCTTCACTAGACCGGGGATAAGGCTAGGCCTCGTCCCGTTTCTAGTATCGTGCCGTTATGCCGCCGAAATTTTCTAAAATATGTTAGAAAAATAAAATATCATTTTATTGAAGAAATGAACTGAATAGAAATTCATGTGTTGAAATAAAATGTTTTATCGTTAAAATATAATTTTTGACGTGAATGTGAATAAATAAATATTCATTTACAAACCGGACGGTTTGTTTATGTACACCTATTTGAAGGACATTGATTGGGTCGATAAATTTTACACATCGCCCAACTGCACAACTAAAATCTGTGTTTGATTGTTTGAAACCCCACACGGGTGTTGGGATGAAATATGAATTTCACTCATCCTGATTGATTAAATATGTCGATCGATTGATTGACAGGCTGTTATAAGCGTTGAATATCTATATTTGATGCTTATACAGTGTAGTGCACTTTGGTTGATGGTTGATTATTTTTCAATGCTATTATATACATGTGTTGTATAGAAATCCATATAATTAATTTTATATGGTAATTGATTGGGCCTCATTCCAATTTGAAAAATAAAGAAAATTTGAAAATAGAAATTATGAAGCCGTGTTGATTAGATTGACGCCATTTTAACGTGAACGATATTTATATCGATTATATTCATTTTAAAATGAATATTGAAAAACGATTTCGAAATGAAATGAATATTGAAAAACGATTTCGAAATGAAATGAATATTTAAAAGTGATTTCGAAATCGACGATTTCGAAATGGATTGAATTGAAAACGATTTCGAAATGGATTGAATTGAAAACGATTTCGAAATGAATTGAATTTAAAAAGATTTCGAAATGAATTGAATTGAAAACGATTTCGAAATGAATTGAATTGAAAACGATTTCGAAATGGATTGAATTGAAAACGATTTCGAAATGAATTGAATTGAAAACGATTTCGAAATGAATTGAATTGAAAACGATTTCGAAATGAATTGAATTGAAGACGATTTCGAAATGAATTGAATTGAAGACGATTTCGAAATGAATTGAATTGAAAACGATTTCGAAATGAATTGAATTGAAAACGATTTCGAAATGAATTGAATTGAAAACGATTTCGAAATGAATTGAATTGAAGACAATTTCGAAATGGATTGAATTGAAGACGATTTCGAAATGGATTGAATTGAAAACGATTTCGAAATGAATTGAATTGAAAACGATTTCGAAATGAATTGAATTGAAAACGATTTCGAAATGAATTGAATTGAAAACGATTTCGAAATGAATTGAATTGAAAACGATTTCGAAATGAATTGAATTGAAAACGATTTCGAAATGAATTGAATTGAAGACGATTTCGAAATGGATTGAATTGAAAACGATTTCGAAATGAATTGAATTGAAAACGATTTCGAAATGTATTGAATTGAAAACGATTTCGAAATGAATTGAATTGAAAACGATTTCGAAATGAATTGAATTGAAAACGATTTCGAAATGAATTGAATTGAAAACGATTTCGAAATGAATTGAAAACGATTTCGAAATGAATTGAATTGAAAACGATTTCGAAATGAATTGAATTGAAAACGATTTCGAAATGAATTGAATTGAAAATGATTTCGAAATGAATTGAAAACGAATTCAAATTGAATTGAAAGCAAATTGAAATGAATTCAAATTGAATTGAAATTTGAATCGAATAGAAATGAATTTTAAAACGAATTTATAGAGAAGAATTCAATTTTGATTTGAATTGAAACGGAAGTTGAAACTGCTTTTGAAACGAATTTAAAACTATTTATATAATTCGTTTTAAATAGAAATCGACGAAATATATTATATATATATATATTATATATATAATATAATGGCCTGAATAGAACGCGCCGCGCCGCGGCAGTTCGTGAATTTCGACCATTTATTTCAAACGGACATTGCGGGAGATCCGACCGTCGGATTCTCCTAAAACCGGAACCGTTGGGTTCGTATCGAAAAGAGCTTTCTAACGAATATTAGAAATTAGAAATCTAACAGTTGGATTTGGAATTATGTCCAAATCAAATTTGAAAAAGGTCGCTGTAAGTGCAGTTCGATGGCCATTGGGGGAAATCGACTGTACGGGCCTTGATAAAATTATTAAAAATAGTAATAATTAGTGTAAAATCATAAGAAATGATTTGTGAAGATTTGGGATGAAAAACTTCATGTTTGAAAAGATAAAAATAGATTTTTATCGAAATGAACTGGTTTTGAACTAGAATTATAATTCTATTTATTTTTAAATAAATAAATTGAATTTAAAAAGGGTTTTAAAAATAACCAGAATATCCAATGATTGCATTGGAGTGGATTTGAATCGAAATTGTCTTTGGAATATTTCGATGTTGGAATTCGTGATTATACAGATGTTGTTATGGAAATTTGAAAGATATATATTTATATCGTTATTTCCAATACGACATTTGTTAGTAGTAGAATTCGATATTGAATATAAGCCGATATATTTTCTATTCAGAGCCTTGTATTGAATATCGAATGTGATTTGGGTTTGTCGTGGGTGGTGTCTTCACTAACACTGTTCTTGAACCCAGTTGAGAAAAGGTTAAATCTTTTTATTTAGATTTAATGAAGTGTACCAATTAAAGAATATTTAATTAGAATTGAATTGATATTGATTTTTGGGTTTATCGTGGACAGTGTTTTAAATAACACTCGTTCTTTAACCCGATAATCAATGGGATGTGACTTTGGGTTTATCGTGAACTGTGTTTTAAATGACACTGATTCTTTAACCCAGTCAAAGATTAAAACTAAGTGGAGTTTTAATGAATCTTTAATTAGATTGAAAAGATCGAGAATGGAGTATCACCAGTTTTACTCTAGGCGATAGTTAAATCTTTAATTAGATTTGAACGTGAAATGGTAATTGAATTTACCGATAACACCGCGGTGTTAGATATGAAGTATAACCATTTTTACTTCATGGGATGAATAGGTTGGGATTGGGAAATAAAATAAATGATTACTTCGGTGTGGTTCGCTAATCCCGACTAGTTTGAATTGATATTCAAAGGAGATTAAAGAATAAATTTAAAGAATTTATCTTGGATAAAATTAATGGGAACTTTTCCCAAAGTATAGGAAATTTTGAATAAAAGAATATTCTGAATTGGAATAAGGCGTATGTTGTGTTTGTGTAACACTTTTATAATATATACGTGAGCTATTCAGAAAGACCGGGTTTATCCCATTCTGAATAACTGATTCGACGTGGTGTCGAAGATGAAGACGGTGGTTGAAGACCAGAAGTCTTCACGTCGTTTGGGTGATTACTGATGATCTTGATTGGGCTGTACACCCAAGAAGATGGAAACAGTTAGTGATCGTCCAGCCGTACTTGGAGATCGATGGATATGCGGGGTACTAGGTGCCTCCGGTTTCGTTCAGACCCAGAACGGACTTGTGAATGGACTGTGTGTCTGACATTGGATTTTAGTCCGTGTGATTGATCTCTATTAAATATATATCTGTTTGGCGGCGGAGAATTTATTCTCTTGCTTAACGCCCTTCTCTGAGACGTACGAGCTCAGGGGTTATATATTGATGGATATCAAACGCATGGAGTGAATTGCCTGTGTGGCATGCCTAAGTGGCAATTGATCGAAGCTTCTGCTGAAAAGCAAAGTCCTTGTGGTGATGATCAAAGCACGGCCTTTGTGGCGTAGCTTTGTGTAACGATTACTTCGCGTGTTTCACACCCGGTATGAACCAAAAACGGGAGAGGACGTCAGGGAGGGCATGCGTTTCTTTCTAGCTAGAAGTGGCGTCAGTGGTTTTACACGCCCTGACGAGTTTGACTTATGTGGTTGTTGCTGTTGCGAGGCGCCTCGGTTATATCGGTTTTGGCCGATGCATTCTGGTCGGCTGACGGACCAGACTTGCACCCCATAGGGTGGGGAGACGTAGTGTTCAGGCATAATAATCCACATCGGTGGACCGGCCCTGAGGATCCAAGGGGCAGTTGCGGCTGTTCCTGAGACATGGTAGGCTAGATTGTCTCGAATCGGTTGAGGACTATCTTTTGCCTCGGTTCATAGACGGAAATCCAATTTCCAAATACGTGACATGTGCGGTTTTATTTGTAGAACCTAGTATGGTGACATAGTGGGATGGGGCGCTCATGCCGCCTATGATTGATACTTATGATTTGAAGTTGTTTTATACACTATGCACTTATAATAGTATCAAAACGATTTGTTTTAACCGTATCAAGCATTCTTTGGCTGTTATAAGGGAAAACCCTATCCTCGGCTGCGTTGCATTGTGTGATGGGACCTGGGTCTTATAACAGCTTCATTTTTCTTTATTTAGCATTGCGCTGTTTGTTTATGCACTGGTATTCTTGGGAGGAAACCCGTTCCGTGTTATACGGCGTGGTCCCTTGATTTACCTAAAGATTTAAAATAAAGATTAATAACTGTTTTAGTTCTCACACCAGTCCCATGACTGACCTGGAGTTTATTGTTTTAGCCTAAACTCTGGGTGCCCCTATTTTGACACGGGCAGCTAGTAGTTTTGGTTTTGCAGATTTATATTCACAGGATCCTGGTTTACAGCTGGAATGATATCCGGAAAGCTTTGTATCCGTATATCTACCTCTAGTTGTGTATTGTACTATTTTCCGCTGCTATGTATTTAAATGTAATTTAAATCTCTGATATTTCTGTGTAATATTCATTTATACTCTGTATATTCTTGTAATCTGATGCATTGTTGTAATATACAATGAAATGTTCTTCTGTATGCGTTCTGTTTTGTGTGTTGTTCTCAAACGATAGGGCGTTTCGAACGGCCTGGATCGGTTTAGCGACTGGTTCAGACCGAGCGAAATTCCTTCTCGTCACAGTTGGTATCAGAGCTTTGGTTTACAGAACTCGAGAACAAGACACATTAGAACCGTACGAAAGAATTCATCAGATATTGGAGTAGTAATATCCAACGAGAATGACTCGTTAGAGATAGGATCAGTAGTATCCTAGAACGAGTGTGAAGGGTATATTTTTGAAAATGAAAACAATTTTTGTTTTGAAAATTTAAATCAATTATTCGTATTTGATTATCTATTTATATTGAGTTGGACAATCTAGTATATATAGATTTTGCGTATACGTCTGATCCGCGTGTATTCGAAATTTTAATATACTGGATAGATATAGAATTACACTCTAATCGCCCGGAGATGATTTTGATGATGGAGCTCCATCATTAGAATTTATGTTCGAGTGACGAAAGTGGGCTTTCTATATATTTCCTATTGACTGGTGTGAGAACCAATTTGATAGGGCTTATTGTTGTGATTTGGCACCAAAAATCTGATTTTTGTATATGGATCAAAATTATGAATTTGAAACTCTAATTCACTAATTGATTGATGTTTGCGTTGTTTGTTCATTTGTTTGCTAATTTTTAGCCATTTAGCCTAACTGAATCACATATTGAATTATATTGAAAATTGGTTGCATTTGCTTGCATATACATATGCTTATATTGAACAGGTCATAGCAAGGAGGCTAGAGCCGAAGAATAAAATTTGTTTGCCCGACAAATAGGTACATGTTTACTACATGATTTACTGTTTTGTTTGGGTGATGATGATTTTGTGAGCCTATTGGCTAGCCGCTTGGCTTTTTCTTTTTCTTTTTGAGATCTGAAGGACCGGGGAAGCTATTTGAAATTCCCCGATGCTCCCGGTGCAGGGGAGGTTATGGCGAAATTTTTCAAAAATTTAGGGTGTTAGCCAAATTTTGAAAATTCTCAGAAACTGAAAAGTTGGAGAATGGAAGCCAGATCGAACGTAGAGTTGATTAATCAAACCACTTTCAACTTTGTTCCTTTTCGGGGACGAAAAGTTTTAAGTGGGGGAGATTGTAACAACCCGTAAAATGCGAGCCAGTTTGAAATTTTTATTTTGGCAATTTTAGCGAATTTTGAATATTTAAAATGAATCATTTTAAATAATATCGACGAGAAATTTATTTTGAATATAATTCGACGTATATTTTATATACGTCGTCGTTAGAATATAAATAATTATATATAATTATAAAGGAATTGAAAATGGCGCGGTAGTTCGATAATTCGATTTCAAACTTCAATTGAATGTACCGGGTGCAAAACAATCCGGATTTTAGTGAAACCAAAAAAATTAGGATCTAATTGATGATATCTTTCCAACGAATCCAGCTAATCGAAATTTCATGGCAGGAATCAAAAGATATGTCCAGTTGAAAATTCTGAATAGTCGCTATGGAATTCAGGCCCTTAAAAATGGACATTTTGCAAATGACCTCGGATTTCGACGAAACTAGTTTTGTTAGGTCCGTGTTGTCAAGTTATTGCTAGGTTTCAAATTTCATAAATTTTCGAATCAATATGTAAGCGTGGCAAAGGAAAACGTGTTTTGACCATTTCAGTTGTTTTTAATCGACTGGAAATTGGCCATTTTTCTAGCGGTCTCAGAATTCGACGAAACTAGTTTTGTTAGGACCGTATTGTCAATACGAAGCTAGAAAATATTTTTCGGGAATTTTTCTAGTTAGTATGTGACCCCGGTAATTTGAAATGTACGTTTAAAATTCAATATAGTGATTTAAATGTAAATTAAACGGAAACTGATTCAAACGGTCGAATCAGCTTGCGATATATATCCCATTGTGTTCAGAATAGGGGTAATACGCTATGGACGACAGGCGGTGGGCCTCGTTGCGAGGTCGTATGAGAAAGTCAACTTTAGATTGAATTACATAATTAAATAATAATAAAAAAAAGAGAAATTCCTTTCTCCCCCTTATTTCCCTCTACCGCCCCCCCCCCCCCCCCCCCGTTCAAATCGACAGAATCAAAAAAAAAAAAAGGAGGCGATGACGGAATCGCGCAGCCCCCCCCTCGTCATCGACGACGATGCCCCCTCACCTCCGTCCAAGCTCGCCGCCCCCCTTTCTTTTCCTCCTCCGACAACTCTCCTCTCTCCCCTCATCCAATTCGTGACCCAATTCCCCAAAACCCGCGCTGCCCTAGCCTTCGACGGAGCCGCCGACCACCTGGAACCGCTCCACCCACTGCACCACCTCGACTGCCAAACCCCCTCCCTCTTATGAAAAAACCCCGCTGTAAGTTAATTTATTTTATATTTCTTTATTTTATTTATATCGTTTTAAAACTGAAATCAAATGCCTTCGGCTGTCCCTTTTTATTTTTGTATGTAGCTATCGGTTCGGTTGGCTGGCCCCCAACCATGGTAATGATATATTCGGTACTCTAAAGAGAAATGAGGGGCCGGTCATGTTTAGCCTGGGTCGCAAGACATTCTTATTGAACCCCAATGTATTGAGGTACATTGTTGAGAAGGTGGTCCCATACCTTGTCAGGAAATCCATTCTCCAATAAGATCCTCCGGTTTTGATTGTATACTATATATGTAGAGCATGAGATGCAAGCGTTCTTTTAGATTGATGTTTATTTATATTTAGACATTATTATAATATCAGAAAAGATATTGATTTCAAAAATGTTTTGGGTTATCGTAAGGTAAAACCCGCCCATATTTATCTGTGGATTTGGTCTTACGATTATCTTTTTCCTTCAAAAGATTTCGACTTTAAAATCAAGTTGTGTGATACCTTTAAACTTAGTGTGTTTTTCTCACTATGGTTCACCAGACTGATCCGGCATTTGTAATGCTCGGGTTAGACCGGGTTTACAGCTTTAGGTTATCAGATACTATAAAGAGACAAGCTGGAGGAGTTCAAACACATGATATTATATTATTCCATTATGTGTTGCCTATGAGGACAGATTATTATAACTGTCCAGTTGTATTGATGTACTCTGATGATTGTAAGTATTTTCAAAGCTCTCAATAAAGATTTATTTCTATATTATATTTTTTTCCTCTACGATGTGAGACTGTGTTATGTTGGTTTTTCTTCTTCTATTCTAAAATTTCTTTCTTTCTTTTCTCACCCCCTAATTTCTTTCTAATAACCATATGTGTTTTCGAATCTTGAGTTTTGGTAAGAAATACGGGATTTATGTATTATTGTCAGAATTCGGATGTCGAATTCTTGCAGGTCGTTACAGTTTTGATTTGAAATTCAACATGTTTGTGCTATATAGTCTACGACAAGGAAAACATAAATATCAAATGTTCTCAACATTTGGTAGGCTGACTTAGTACGTATAACCTTTCTAAGGACTTAATGCTTTTAACACCTTTGTTGGTTGTATGTTGATAAGGTAAAATGAAATGTTGAACAACCACGATTTAAATAGCATTTGTGTTCCCTCTCTAATAAACCATTCCGTTTAGATACAAGGGGAGATGTAACTCAATGACAATTCCCTTTTTATAAAAGAAATCAATAGGAGTTTTATATTCAATGCCACCATTAATTTGTATAATTTTGACTTGCGGATTAGTTTGCTTTTCATCCATTGTTATAAAATGCATTACAACATTATGTGTTTCTAATTATAACTTCAAAAAAAAAAAAAAAAAATCCAGCCATATATAGAATATGGATCAACAAATGATATATAATTTTTATAGCCATAATTTTAACATGTAGGTTCTTCCCACAAAAATTAGATGCAACCATTTCTAATGGGTTTTTTATTCTATTTAAGAACCCGTAAAGGGTAACTTGTGACTTTTACACATTTGAAATTAAGTACAAATATATGGTGACGCACAACCATTAAAGGAAATTCCATTATGTAAAAGTACTTTATTTACAATATTTTCATTAGGATGACCAAAATTTGTCTCAATTTTTAGATTTTGTGTTCCTATGAATACATTACATCAATTTTCCATTCTAATAGAGCTTTTACGATTAATCAAATAGAGATTATGCACTCCTTTATCTGCTTTACCCTACAAAAGATTTTCTTTAGTTAGCATAAGCTTAATTAAACATTAATTAGGATAGAATTCAAAGTAAACATTATCATCATTAACAGATTGAGATGATTCTTCCATATTTTGGATACTCATAAAAGATTGTTTAGATATAATTGTCTTTATCCTCTGATGTGTGCATTGCTTTTGTGTGTGTATGTGTGTGATATTTATACACTTATCATTCCCCAAACGTACTAATCGTTTACCTTTGTATGATTTGTTCCCAAGATCCATATTCTGTAGATTGCTTGTATCATGATTGGCTGCGCCTGAGACAGGGTACCATGCCTCATCCTAAATATGTTCTTATTTTTCTATTTCGCTCGATCGGTAACTTTTGACGTTATCTTGTTGATTTGCATCATGATGTGCTTGTGCTAGGTTTGCACTCGGATTTGAGTTTCTATAATTTCTTAAGCTTTAACCAAGTATATAATTTTGATTAATTCTAAAGTAGCACTTTGTAGCAACATGATCATTTTTCTCATAAAATTGAAATTTCGATATACTGTTATTGTTTCATCTCTCTATGTTTGTTTACCTGTTGGAATAACTGCCTCTATGGCTTGATTTATCAGACTTACCATGATTTGAATTTTTGTTTTCGAAGTTAATTGCATAGTTAGTTGATAAGTCTAAATCTCTTAGTCTTTGTGAGATATTCTTGCTTCATGGGCAAGCAATTTAGAATAAACATGTTGCATAGATGGAAATGTTTACTTAGATGATAAAATTTCTATAATTACTTCATATCCATCACTAGGTCCATTCAAGAATGTTAGAACATGTTCGCTTTTAGTTACATTATGTTCTGGTACATAAAGTAAATCAATAACTTCTTGTCGTTACTAAGTAATCTCTCATTGATTCATTACCTTTTATAATATTTCAAAGTTTCCTTTTATAGTGCATCGGTTTTGTTATAGATTGAGTATTGAATACTCTTTCTACTGGTGTTAAATTTATAAACAATAATTTTAAATAGAAACTATTTTTAATATTTAAAACAAGAAGTGAAATTTATAAACGATATTTTTAAATAAAGAGAAATGAATAACTTGAATTTTTAATTTAAATATGAAATTAAAAGGTGAATTTGGAATCGTTTCCAGAAGAAACGATGAAATTCATTCCGATATTCGGAATGTAAATTGGATTGAAATAAGTCCATAGAGATTTATGATTTGAATCCACCGATGTTAAATTTGTAGAAATGAAATTTATTTCCAAAAGATATTGGAATTGTGCTAAATAGAAATTTGGAATTTTAATAGATCTATATATATATATATATATATATATGCATACGTTATAATAATAAAATATTTTAAATGAGAATTGAGTTTAAAATGGAATTTAAAATGAAAGCTTGGTTAATATAAAATAAGTAAGCCAATTTATAAACAAATGTTACAAATGTAATAAAGTAATTTTCATAGGATAAATTGGAAATAGGTTTTTCCAAATATAAGAAATAGCGTTTAAAAATCATATTTTAAATGGAATAGAAGAGGGAAATTTTTATGATTAGTGATGTCAGTTTTGAATTACAAAATCTTATCCATCTCGAGATAAGAACGCTGTCGATCAAGGTTTGAGAGATAAATAAAATACCCCAACTTGAACGACTTCACTATCATCAAGGGAGGATTTTAGTTTGTAATGATGAAGTATGTTGAAATAATTTATTATTCCCATAAAGGGATTTACGATTGGAATCGATTATATCGAATTTTAGTCTAATTCCATGTGAATTGGAATTGAATATAGAAAATTGGAGTTTGAATAAATTTATAATGGAGTATGAATATGGAATAAAATAATCGACGAGTTTGGGAAATCGGGATTGTTAAGTTGAGATTCAGATATCGGGTTTATTTTAAAAATATTGAAAGTGAAATTGAAATTTATTTACAAAACGAAGTTATTAAATGTTCATATTTAATTTAATTAAAACGAACTCGCAACAGCGTGGTAGTTCGTAATTTGGCGTTTTGAACTTCAATTAAGTATATAGAACTCTATATAACTCGGAATTTTCAATGAAACAAGAAACGTTCGGGCCTATTAAATGATAGTTTACAAATGAGAGAGAAAAATCTGGATTTCGTTTTATAGATTTTGAGTTATATCAAAATCAAATTTTAGAAAAGTCGCTGTAAAATCGTTTAATAACCATAACGATTTAATCAATTCATCAAAGGGATTTTTAGTGAATGAAAATCCGAATTTCAATTAGAAAAATCCAGATTTGAGTATAAAATAGATTTGAACTCAAATATAGTAAATGGATTTATTTTTGGGATAAATATCAGATTTTTAATTATCGAATAAGGTTAACTAATTTAAAAAAGTAATTAGTTAGTGGAGTTTTGGATTGGACGTGAATTGGTTAAGTAAATTTAAATTATGAATTGAAATTGAAGGTTTGGGTATGTAACTTGAATTAAAGTTTGGAATTGAATATGCAATTTGAGTTTGACTTGGTAAGTCAACAGTAATGTGTTTAAAAATGAATGCTTCCAACTAGAAGTGAAATGAGCTATTTAAAGTATAAATTAGCAAATTGAACGGGGTTAAATGAAATATTATATTGATTGAAATAAATTGAGAATGGTTGAATATATGGTAGACTGGTATGGGATGAAGTGAATGAGGAGTGTGAAGATTATAATTTAAGTGCCCGACAAAAAGGTACATGTTTCAATTTCCATATGAGATTTTATGAGCCTACTGGGCAAGCCGCTTGGCTTTTTGATTTTCTTTTTGAATGGAAAGGGCCTAGAGAGGCGAGTTGGGGTTTGAACTATTGACAGGTACAAAGGAGGTGCTGGCAAAATTTTCCGAAAATTTAAGGAGTTAGAATATTTTTGAGAAATTTGACAAACAAAAATCAATATATAAATATATATAGAATTCGATAAAGAAATGGGAAAATAGTTAACAAATGGATATTAGTAAAAAGAGGGCCAGTGATTGTTTAATTATGTGATGGATGTTTTGTTTTCCTTTGATAGTTAAATCATCGTCTATCAAATATTTTTGACCATTGTTGTCAATAGGGAGACATCGGTTGGATTTATTATCCAATAACCACTCTGTATAGGCATAGGCGTTGCAAAATAGATTATGCTGAAGAAATTGGAGACGGCGTGAAATGCAAGGGATTCTATGTTTGTCCAGACCTAGGACAACTTGTGTGGATGAATGTCTGATAGAGTATTTCCAATGATCATGCCTATTGATTTTTGCGAATATACCAAGTTGGTGGGGAGAAGGCAACTTCTCTTTATTCTAACACCCGGAGGGTATTTGTATAAATCAAATTAGTGATTAACGGAATCGACGATATGGCATTCAAAGTGAATGGTGACCAGATGTTCTAAAAAGGATATACGTAGCATCAACCCTCACAACCGGGAAATGACAAAAATCGGGCAGGCAGCATGACTAGTTGGGTCATACACGAGCATGGTATATTTGTCACCGATCTAGAGAAAATCTGAAACACACCACCTCCGTTAAGATCACTCACAAAGGGAATGTCTTAACTTTGGTGGAGCATTATAGGTAAAAGACGCAGATAATTTACAAGACAGATATATATATATATGCAGCGAAAAATAAAACTAACTTTATTTCAAACGTGGTTCATAACAAAACAATTGCAGAAAAATGTTTCAAACCAAATTCCAAACCATTACATCATAATTTCTGTCTTGATTATTTTCAAAAGAAGCATAAAACAAAATAAAACTGCATAATACCCCAAGTAGTAGTGTATCCAAAGCCATAGCCAAAAGCAAGAGATTCCAAGCTATAAATCACAGAGTCTTCAAGCTTGGAAAGATGAACGGTCCAAATTAAGCTGAGCTATTCCCTCCCTGGGTACCGGGGGGGATGGAAGAAAAGAGAGCGAAAGAAAAATGGTCAGACATAAGTCTGAGTAAGTCCAGTGACTTTTCAGTGTGTGAATAAGGAAAGGGTCATGATAGGAATAAATTGAAAATAGGACAGTACCAGAACAGCAAACTAACATAAAACTATATAAGACAGGATAAGCCGAATATAAACCGCACCCATGTCTAATTCTCTGCACCTTCTTATACTTATCCAACTAGCACCACGTGTTCATGGTGAAATGATACCCTTATATCGATCGGCTCCTACTCGCATGCATTTATCACGTGTGTCATTCGGCCACCGCTTGACTGTAGATACCTATGCTGGTCCCACCACAGAGTGTATCTAAACCTATGGTGGCAACCCGACACAATTCAAGATGCACAGTGTATGACTACTGATGCCCGGTGCCTGCTTTTTCCACTCTGTAGTACGTGCACGCCCGTACTCCGTCGGAACCTACATTGAGGCACCACCCGCCGACGTTTTGACCGCTTACAATTCAGCCCAGTAATCGTGCCCCACCCTGCCTAGTTCAGGGTTCCATGATACATCTATGTGGGTTACTACTGAAATGGGTCCCCGTTACTAGTGTTTTCTAGCCAACATGTTAAATTGGTTAACCCACTACTGAAATGGGTCCCCGTTACTAGTGTTTTCTAGCCAACATGTTAAATTGGTTAAGTGTCCTAAACCTACCCATCAGTTTAGTTAACATGTTGAATTGGTTAAGTGTTTCCTTAATTGACTTAACCCTACCAATCTTGACTTAGCTTTATTAAAGCACCAACCACTCACATTAGACAGGTATTGTTGTGGTCACTAGATGTGTCGGTCGGTTCCAGGAAGTTTTACACCACAACTCAGTCTAACCTCGGGTCCTTTTTGGGCTCAATGCACTAACTACCCACATTAGACAGGTATTGTTGTGGTTACTGGATGTGTCGGTCGGTTCCGGGCAGTTTTACACCACAACTCAGTCTAACCTCGGGTTAGGCATATTAATCTTTTCTAAATTTACATATTTATCCTTTTATGCTTATATGTAAATTTGTCAACAATTTATTGTCATGGCCCACATTCCTTCTAAATCAAATTCATAATTTTTGGTATGTAAATTATACCATTTCAATGCCATACCATTTACATGGTTATGAGCCAAATATGTCAATTACATGTAGTTTCATGTTTTCCCCCAATGTTACCCCCGTTGTACGTTCGCAAAGTTTCATAGAATGTTAGGCTCGACATTTTAGCATAACTTATAAACTAAAAGAGGAAAAAGAGGAACTTGTAACATTCCAACATCATACAAAAATATGGATCTCACTACAGATGTTTCACATGAACTTGGCATAATATACTTTTAATTATGAACTTGCAAACTAGATCTATGCAACATGAATCATAAAATAATAGTTTTACATAGAACTACCAAAGCTTAATTAGACATGTAGTGGTGAACTTGCATAGGTGTTGAGTCATGCTAACATAGAGGCATATGGATCTAACATATAAAGTGTAGGTCTAAACATATAGGTTTACATAACCATGTTTTTAACCTATAAACTTGCATGTATTCGTAACATGATAGCATCACCTAACTTGCATAAAAATGGCATAATTTCCAAATTGACATAAGACATATAGATGGCATCACCAAGTTATACAACATGACATGTCATCGCCCATTTAACATACAACACATAGGTTCATTGCCAAGCCTTTAACAATGGTAGTTTTATCATCAAACTACATACAACATGATCGCAAATTTAACATGATAAACCACAATAGTTCATAGGAAAACATGATAGAATGGACATGAATAGACATGAATCAGAATCACATATAGCTTGGTTCAAATTTTATTTCACAATTCATTGCAAATCATGTCTCTAATTTATTCACATCTGAAAGGTAACTACACTTACAACCAAAAAGTAATTCTTAAGTTCTGGGATCTGTATTCTGAAATTGAATTGATCGCCTTTGATGTAGATCATTGAATTCTCTAAGTTGAATTAGATTAGATTTGATTTGATTTTGATGTTGCTTCCAACTTGCCTTTGAGTTGAAAAAGATGATGGCTATTCTAGGTTCACCATTGACGGAATGGCGGCTCTTGGTAAGAATTAGTGTGATTTTAGGTTGAGAGTTAGGTTGCTTATATAGAGTTTTAATTAATTTAGAGCCATCAGATTAACCCTCGAAGCAATCAAGACCATCCAGTCAAGATAAGATAACACCTCAGCCCTAAGGACTCAACAATGACTCACTGTTCGGACCAGAACACCCCAGAAATCTATGCAGGTCTTTAGCCTAACATGGGCGCACTTGGCAGGTGTGCTAGTGCATTTTTTTACTGGTGCACTTGTGAAGTGCGCCAGCGCATTCTGGTCGACTTCCGGTTTTCTGCCTAACTTCGTCCGTCCATATCTCCTTCATATGTTGTCTGTTTTACGCAAACTCGGACTCTATCTCAAGTAGAATTCTGAGACGAACGCAATGGCGTAACCTGTTTCCCTTAATTCTCACATTTGAAATTAAGTATTCTTTAAATTTGTTAATATTAATATTTAAAATCACGGGGTGTTACATTCTCCCCTCGTTAAAGGATTTCGCCCCCGAAATCTCCAAGTTAAGGAGAATATATATCCTAACATCCAATCATTCATCTGCTCAACCATCAAACACAGGCATCCATTGTCCTTACATGATTTCTAATGTTGTATGAACATATGCAAAAAGTGTGTGTATATGTTCCTTATCTAATGCAAAATCAGGCGGTCTACTGATTCAGTTGACCTCCTTAATGCAAATCATGATAGTGTCATGCATCCATTATGTATGTGAAAGAATCCTAACGACACATATTATTTCTACATGTGTGCACATCCATTCATTTAAATGCAGCATCCATATGATAACACAACCATTATACATCCATAAATTTAGATATGCACATACATTTATATGCAATATGAAGGTGATTGAGCCGATTTAGTGCCTAAAGTGTGTGTACATGCATCCACGAGCAACCACTAGAAACCACTTGCAACCATCAATCATAACATGTTTCAAATACATGTTTACATCCATCGGTTTCTACCTAAGGATAAAGAATAGGACTGAGGAGATATATTTGAAAGATAGATTTAAGCATGAATAAACTTATGGAAAAAGAGATCGAGGAGGTACCCTCAAAGAGAAAAGGGTAGGCTATGCGTATTTTCTTCTCAGTTTCCTAAGCTGCGTCTTCCTCAGCATCACTCCATTGAACTTTAACAAGCTTTTTGACTTCCGTACCCAAGGTTCGAGTTGGAACTCTTCTCGCAATTGCTTCTCGTTCCGCTTCTACTTCCTCTGGTATATTTGGCTCCACCACCTCGACAGATTCATGTAAGCACTTTCATAATTGAGAAACATGAAAAACATTATGGACTCCGGCTAGTTTCTCGTGTAGCTCTACTCTGTAAGCCATCGTCCCAATCCTTTCAATGATAGGAAATGGACCTACAAATCTTGGTGCTAGATTTCCTATGGACCCAAAGCGAATGACATTCCTCAAAGGAGTTACTTTAAGGAATACCCTATCTCCAACCTTAAACTCAAGGTCAGTCCTTCTTTTGTCTGCGTAGGACTTCTGTCTATCTTGTGCAGCCTTCATCCGTCTTCTTATCAAGTCCATCTTTTCTGAGGTCTCTCTAATCATGTCCGGTCCAAGTACGAGTTTGTCTGTAGACTCCCACCAACAAGTTGGTGATCGGCACGGTCTTCCATATAAAGCTTCGAAGGGTGCCATGCATATGGTGGCTTGGTAGCTATTGTTGTAAGCGAATTCCACCAAAGGAATATGATCCTCCCATGTACCTCAAAGTCAAGAATGCATAGTCTCAAGAGGTCTTCTAATACTCTGTTCACTCTTTCCGTCTGACCATCGGTTTGGGGATGATAGGCCATGCTTAAGCATAACTGTGAGTCTACATCTTCTTGCAAACTCCTCCAAAACTCACTCGTAAAGATAGGATCTCGGTCACTCACTATGCTGGAGGGTATCCCATGGAGTCGAACTATCTCTTTAAGATGTATGGATGCTAGAGATGAGGCAGTCCTTGTACTCTTAACGGTTATGAAGTGAGCGCTTTTTGTGAGCATGCCCACTATTACCTAAATACTGGTATTGCTTCTTCTTGACCTAGGCAGCCCATTAATAAAGTCCATCGAGATGCTATCCCATTTCCACTGTGGGACCTCTAGAGGATGAAGCAAACCACCAGGCTTCTTCTGCTCCGCCTTGATTTGTTAGCATATCATGCACTTAGAAACGAATTCAACTACATCCTTCTTCTTGCCATTCCAAAAGAAAACCCTTTTGATGTCTTTGTACATTTTGTCTTCATCGGGGTGTATGGTCAACTTGGAATGATGTGCTTCTTCAAGAACTTTCTTCACCAAATCCCTTGCTTGTGGGACGCATAGTCTTCCATCCTGCCTCAACCAACCCTTATCATCGATGGAGTATCTATTGAGGTGACTAGAAGTCTTACCCCTACTCAGCTTATCTATCACATCAACTAGCTGAGGGTCTTCATGTTGTGCGGTCCCTATTGAGTCCAAAAGAGTAGGCCGCACCTCTAACGATGCTAACAAACTAGTCATATGATCGACAGAGGGTCTAAAATCAAAGTTGGCTATGTACTCCAAGCTTTGCCTTTCTAGAAAGAGAGGGCTTAAGGTCAGCTTCTTTCTACTCAAGGCGTCTGCTACTACATTGCCCTTGCCAGGAGTATAGGAAATCTCAAAATCATATGAGACAAGAAACTCCATCCATCTTTGCTGCCTCAAGTTGAGATCATTCTGCGAGAAAAGGTACTTCAACGATTTATGGTCAATAAACAATTAAAACTTCTCACCTAGGAGATAATGGCGCCAAGACTTAAGTGCAAAGACGATGGCAGCCAACTCTAGATCGTTGGTTGGGTAGTTTTTCTCATGTACTTTCAACTGTCTTCCACCATAAGCTGCGACCTTACCTTCTTGCATCAAGACAACTCCTTGTCCCATTCCACATGCATCTTTATATATGGTAAACATCTTGCTTCCATCAAGCAATGTCAGAACTGGGGCTGTTGTTAGAGCCCTTTTCAAGCATTGGAAAGCAATATCACAATCCAAATCCCATATGAAAGTTAGGTTCTTCTTCGTCAACCTTGTAAGTGGAGCTGAGATTTTTGTAAAGTCCTTGATAAACTTTCGGTAAAAGCCTGCTAGCCCGAGAAAGCTTCGGACTTCGGTTGCATTCCGTGGGACCTTCCAATCTTGCACCGCAACTACTTTTGCAGGGTCCACAGTTAATCCCTCTTTGGACACCACATGTCCAAGAAACCTTACTTCTTCTCTCCAGAAATGGCATTTGGAGAATTTGGCTTTTAACTGATGTGCATGAAGAGTATCCATGACTTCCTTTAGATGCTGAGCATGCTCTTCCTCACTCTTCGAGATTGTCCACGAAGACCACTACAAACTTATTGAGGAAGTCCCTAAACACCCTGCTCATCAAATCGACGAAATAAGCGGGTGCGTTTGTCAAGCCAAAAGGCATGACAAGCCAGTCGAAGAATCCATCCGGAGTTCTAAACGCGGTCTTATCAATGTTGTCTTTAGCCACTCTTAGCTGATGAAACCCGGTAGCCAAATCTAGTTGGGAGAAAACCGATGCACCTACAAGCTGATCGAACAAGTCGTCTATTCTTGGGAGTGGGTGCCTATTTTTCTTGGTCAGCTTGTTTAGCTTCCTATAATCAATGCACAGGCGAAGCTAACCATCCGCTATAGTTGCGAATACTACTGGAGCACCCCATTCATAAATACTCCGCCTTATAAACCCCTTTTCTAGCAGCTCTTTAACTTTCTTGCTGAGCTCTTTCCGCTCCCTTGGAGCCATGTGCCTAACGGGTAAGGCGACGGGTATTGCATTATCAACGAGGTATATGCGGAAGTCTATCTCTCGCTTTGGAGGTAAGCCCTTCACCTCTTCAAACACATCCGAGTATTTACAAACTATTCTAACAGAGTGAAAGTTCTCAACAGACGCATCAAGAGATTCTAGATAACTAAGCATAACAGAGTTCATGGGATTACAAGAAATTTCGAGAGTGTTGCCGAGGCGAGTCATAGAGTCTAACCACTCTCTTTTCAAAATCAAGGACGACACCATCACTGGATATCCAATCAATGCCTAGAATCAACCCATAGCCCGTGAAGCCCAAAACATAGGCGTTACATCTAAACCCAATGCTTAGTATAGAAATTTTCAAATCCAAACAAACCATTGACAAATAAGCTGAGCCCCCAATTGGATTTGAAACAACCAAGGGATCCTCTACTATATTGGTGTCAAGGTGCAGAGATTCAACTAAAGCAGCAGATATAAAAGAGTGCGATGCACCAGAATCAAAGAGTGTACGAACAGGATGATCAAAAAGATAAAATAAACTCTCAACAGAAATATTTCTACCTCGTTCTTGCAGAGGTGCTATGAGAGCGTGAACCTGCCCTCTAGAAGTAGAACCAGCCCTCTACCCTTGCCCTTGCTTTCTTGGGCAGTCCTAAGCCATGTGTCCTGTCTCGCCGCAATGGAAACAATCACCCATCTTCTTGTTCTTCTTTCTACAGTCCTTAACCAGATGTCCAGGAATGCCAAAGAAATTGCACTTCCACTTGTCATGGGGTTTGTTGTTCTTCCCGCCTTTCTTTGAATCTGTCTTCTTGTTCTGTGACCCCTCCACTTTCTTGTCTTGAGGCACCTCCACCTTTGCCTCTTTCTTGCCCTTGTCTTCCTCGTGTAACAATGCCATGTCCACCAGTCTCTCATAAGTCGTCCCCATGGGTATGTGGGTCATAACTAGGCTGTATAATGGCTCATTCAGTCCCTTAACAAAACGAAGAGCCTTCTTATGAGGAGTGTTCACTAAATCCAATCCGAATCTGGCCAGCTGGTTGAATTGGTTTACGTATTCTTTGACCGTCATACTTCCTTGCTTAAGAGATAAGAACTTTTCCACCTGTAGACTTCATTCAGCTTGTGAGAGGAATTTCATTTCAAACCTTATTCTGAAATCTTCCCAATATTCAACTGGTCTCTCAGCATTGGTGACCTCCCACCAATAAGAAGCTTCGTCTTTAAGCAACCATACCGCCAACTATATCTTCTGCCTATTATCTACCTCGAAGATAACGAATAGATCCTTAGTTTCTTTGAACCAGTTCCTTGCTTCTACAAATGATTCAGTTCCATTGAAATTCTTTCCACCCATGGCTCAAAATCTCTATAAATCTTTGAGAAAGCATTTGCACGAGGAGGAGGAGGAACCGCTGTAGCTGGGCGGGGAGGAATGTCTACTGGGCCTGCGTCGTTGGCCCTAGCCTCTAGGTACCCCCTGAACCAGCCAGGTATCGGTACACCCTCTGGAAGGTCAAGATTCCCAGACATGCTGAAACGAAAAAGGAAAGATTCAAAACAAAAGATAGAAAGATAGTGCACATGGTTTTGGGGGATTATGCCTTTTAAAGTAAAATAACACTTTTTTTTTTTGAAAAATGCTTCCTTATACTTCTTTTTGAAAATAGTTTTCAGAAACTTTTATCTGATCTAGTAAACCTTTGCTCTGATACCAAGTGAAACATTCCACCTCCGTTAAGATCACTCACAAAGGGAATGCCTTAACTTTGGTGGAGCATTATAGGTAAAAGACACAGATAATTTACAAGATAGATATATATAAGCAGCGGAAAATAAAACTAAATTTATTTCAAATGTGGTTCACAACAAAACAATTACAGCAAACAGTTTCAAACCAACTTCCAAACCATTACATCATAATTTCTGTCTTGATTATTTTATAAAGAAGCATAAAACAAAATAAAAGTGCATAAATCCCCAAGTAATAGTGTATCCAAAGCCATAGCCAAAAGCAAGAGATTCCAAGCTATACATCATAGAGTCTTCAAGCTTGGAAAGATGAACAGTCCAAATTAAGTTGAGCTATTCCCTCCCTGGGTACCTTGGGGGGAAAACGGAAGAAAAGAGAGCGAAAGAAAAATGGGTCAGACATAAGTCTGAGTAAGTCCAATGGCTTTTCAATGTGTGAATAAGGAAAGGGTCATGATAGGAATAAACTGAAAATAGGACAGTACCAGAACAGCAAACTAACATAAAACTATATAAGGCAGGACAAACCGAATATACATCGCACCCATGTCTAATTCTCTGCACCTTCTTATACTCGTCCAACTAGCACCAGGTGTTCATGGTGAAATGATCCCCTTATATCGATCGGCTCCTACTCGCATGCATTTATCACGTGCATCATTCGACCCCCGCTTGACTGTTGATACCTGTGCTGGTCCTACCACGGGGTGTATCAAATCCTATGGTGGCAACTCGACACGATTCAAGATGCACAGTGTATGACTACTGATGCCCATTGCCTGCTTTTTCCACTCCGGAGTACGTGCACGCCTGTACTCCGTCGGAACCTACACTGACGCACCACCCACCGACATTTTGACTGCTTACCATTCAACCCAGTAATCGTGCCCCACCCCGCCTAGTTCAGGGTTCCATGATACATCTATGTGGGTTACTGCTGAAATGGGTCCCCGTTACTAGGGTTTTCTAGCCAACATGTTAAATTGGTTAAGTGTCCTAACCCCACCCATCAGTTTAGTTAACATGTTGAATTGGTTAAGTGTTTCCTTAATTGACTTAACCCTACCAATCATGACTTAGCTTTATTAAAGCACCAACCACTCACATTAGACATGTATTGTTGTGATCGCTGGATGTACCGGTCGGTTCCGAGCAGTTTTACACCATAACTCAGTCTAACCTCGGGTCCTTTTTGGGCTCAATGCACTAACCACCCACATTAGACAGGTATTGTTGTGGTCACTGGATGTGCCGGTCGGTTCCGGGCAGTTTTACACCACAACTCAGTCTAACTTCGGGTTAGGCATATTCGTCTTTTCTATATTTACATATTTATCCTTTTATGCTTATATGTGAATTTGTCAACAATTTATTGTCATGGCCCACTTTCCTTCTAAATCAAATTCACAATTTTTTGTATGTAAATTATACCATTTCAATGCCATACCATTTACATGGTTATGAGCCAAATATGTCAATTACATGTAGTTTCATGTTTTCCCCCAACGTTATCCCCATTGTATGTTCATAAAGTTTCATAGAATATTAGGCTCGACATTTTAGCATAACTTATAGACTAAAAGAGGAAAAAGAGGAACTTGCAACATTCCAACATCATACAAAAATATGGATCTCACAACAGATGTGTCACATGAACTTGGCATAATATACTTTTAATTATGAACTTGCAAACTAGATCTATGCAACATGAATCATAAAACAATAGTTTTACATAGAACTACCAAAACTTAGTTAGACATGTAGTGGTGAACTTGCATAAGGGTTGAATCATGCTAACATAGAACTAACATAAAGGCATATGGATCTAACATATAAAGTGTAGGTCTAAATATATAGGTTTACATAATCATGTTTTTAACCTATAAACTTGCATGTATTCATAACATGATAGCATCACCTAACTTGCATAAACATGGAATAATTTCCAAATTGACATACAACATATAGATGTCATCACCAAATTATACAACATGACATGTCATCGCCCATTTAACATACAACACATAGGTTCATTGCTAAGCCTTTAACAATGGTAGTTTTATCATCAAACTACATACAACATGATCGCATATTTAACATGATAAAACACAATAGTTCATAGCAAAACATGATAGAATGGACAAGAATAGACATGAATCAGCATCACATATAACTTGGTTCAAATTCTATTTCATAATTCATTACAAATCATGTTTTTAATTTATTCACATCTGGAAGGTAACAACACTTACAACTAAAAAGGAATTCTTGAGTTCTGGGATTTGTATTCTGACACTGAATTGCTTGCCTTTGATGTAGATCGTTGAATTCTCAGAGTTGAATTAAATTTGATTTAATTTGATTTTGATGTAGCTTCTATCTTGCCTTTGAGTTGAAAGAGATGACGGCTATTCTAGGTTCACCATTGATGGCATGGTGGCTCTTGGAATGAATTAGTGTGATTTTAGGTTGAGAGTTAGATTTCTTATATAGAGTTTTAATTAATTTAGAGCCGTCAGATTAACCCTAGAAGCAATCAAGACCATCCAGTCAAGATAGGATAACACTTCAGCCCTAATGACTCTGCAATGACTCACTGTTCGGACCAGAACATCCCATAAATATGTACAGGTCTTTAGCCCAACATGGGCGCACTTGGCAGGTGCGCCAGTGCATTTTTGTACTGGCGCACTTGTGAAGTGCGCCAGTGCATTTTGGTCGACTTCTGGTTTTATGCCTAACTTCATTCATCCATATCTCCTTCATACGGTGTCCGTTTTACGCAAAATCGGACTCTATCTCAAGCAGAATTCCGAGATGAACGCAATGGCTTAACCCGTTTCCCTTAATTCTCATATTTGAAATTAAGTATTCTTTAAATTCGTTAATATTAATATTTAAAATCATGGGGTGTTACAAAATTCATTATTTATTCTTCTTTCGATTCTGTATCTTATGGATTACGGTTGGACGACCGACAACTGTGGGTGTAACGACCAGGCGGGATATTCGATGCTCGAATTTCGACAATAATACATAAAACCCTTATTACTTGCCAAAACCCAAGTATCGAACAACACTAGATAGTTATTAGAAAGAAATTTGAGGATGAGGAAAGAAAGAAATATTAGCAAAGAAGAAAAAGAAGAAAACATCAAAATCTCATAGCAGAACGAAGAAATATAATATATCAAATCTTTATACAAAGAAACTTTGTATACATACCAATCATCAGAGTACAACATATATCTGTCACAGCGGAAATACGCTTGATATATCTAACAGTGAAGCCTTCTGCTTCTATCTCCTGAACTCCAGCGAAACCTAAACTGTAAATATACTCGGTCTGACACAAGCACATTTGAAGCAAAGCAAAATTTCACCCGGGTCAGTCTGGAATACTTTCAGTGATAAATTCACAGCACAAGAAACTTATTTAACTTTGAAAAATCCTTTTTTTTTTAAATCAAAGGATAATAGTAAGACCAGCTCACACATAAACACGGACGGTTTTTACCTTACTATAACCCAAACAGTTTTGAAACCAATATCATTTTGATATTATAATAATGTCTATCAAACCAAAAATAAATATCAATCTAACAGAACGCTTGCATCTCACGCTCTACATATATAGTATACAAACAAACTCGTAGGATCGTATTGGGGAATGGATTTCCAACTATGGCAAGGTATGGGACCACCTTCCGATAATGTACCTTCGGAGGTGAATACATTGGGGTTCAACAAGAACGTCTTGCAACCCAGCTCACACATGAACGACCCCTCATTTCGCCTGAGAGTACCGAATATATCAGTACCACGGTTGGGGGCCGGCCAACCGAACGAATAGCAAACGTATAAAATAAAAAGGGACAATCGAAGGCATTTGAATTCTCCAGATCAGGTAATGATATACCCTTTTAATGGGTGTGACCCACATAGCCATGCTGCCTACCCGATTTTGTGCCATTTCCCGGTTGATGAGGCTAGAGGTTACGTTTGTCCTTCAGAACATTATATCTCCATTCACTTTGAATGCCACATTGTCAGATCCTTCAAAAATCACTAATTGGTTTCCACAAAAATACTCTAGTTGTTAATCTAAAGAAGTTTCCCTTCTATGCCATCAACTGGTACATTTGAAGAAGTCAACCTACGTGATCCCTTTGGGAATACTCTTTTAGACATTCTTCCATACAAGTCATCCAGGAACAGGATGAACCGAAGGCACCCTCCTACCGCATCCTAGGAATCACCTTATTAATCAATAGCGACTAGTCCTTGCAAATACGCAGATTTTAACCACGACAGAATCACAGTATATCTCTGATTGCAAGTCAGAGATTATAAGTTATTCTTCCATTTAATAAATATCTACGGTCTTCAATTCATTTCATCTCCTTCAAGTTACTTACGTTCGCACAGTTGATTCGAAGTGGTTTTGGGTCTAGTTCCCATCTCGGTCTCTTCGAAACAACACGTCAAAAAGTCTAAAAATATTCATTTGATAGTCGGTTATTTAACTATCAAGTCATAACAATGTTGTTCAGTACGTTGGCGGCTCAGGTCAATTATGTTAACCTATTTCATTTAAAAACTATTCCATCGATTTTTATTATCGGTTTCCTAAATTATATATCGACACAACTCTGTCAGTTCATTACTTTGAAAATATTAATCCATATCTTCTTGGAATAACGAATTCACTGAACGTCACTTTTTATTTCCTTTGTTAAGGTACATTATCCTTTTCTATAAAGCAACCTGGATTACCCTTTTACCTTGGAACATCGTTTGCATTTTCAAATCCTTTTGTAACTTCTTATATTTGAAAATATGACTATAGTTTATAACCCTCCTTTCATTTCTTTTATCATTGGAAATGCCATTATATTTCTATTTAAACAATGGCCTGGTTTAATTACCAAAATCCTCCTTTATTTCAATTTAAGATATTTCATTTAATCCAACTCTCGGGTGAACGCTGTTTTTAAACTCATCGTCTTCGTTAAAACCCTTTTACAGGTTTGTTTATATAATATGAATTAAACTTAGAATTATTTCCATAATTCCTTTATTTTGTTTTAAATAAAAGAAATTCCAATTATCAAAAACTCACTTAAGTTATTATCCAAAAAAATTAGTTACCTTGCCGATTAACTGAACTAGTATAGTTAATTCTTTTTAAAAGGTTATTTAAATAAATGGTAGATTTTATAAATCATAATTAACTCGACAATTGCTTTCCTATCCATTACAACTAATATCATCTCTTGACAATAACAAAGCCATTCAAGTTAGGGTATTCTAATTACCTCTCAGACCTTGATCGACGACGCCCTTATCTTAAGATAATAGAAGTTTTCAACTCAAACATCAGTTATATTATTCCCATTCCCATTTCCATTTCCATTTCTTTTTATCATGGTTTTATAACCAGTTTCCTTCTTTTTGAAAACCAACTTCATACGTTAATTCTTTTGACTTCTTTAAGTAAACTTTCCAAATCTGAGTTACTGTTTGGATCCAATATGATTTTTACAAACCATATCATACCTTGTTAATGGCCTTATAACTCCACTTACGCTATTAAACTAACAAATATCCTTTTGCCTGAATCCACTTAACCATCCTATTATAATCACCTCTATTTTTACTTAAAGGAATCATGTTGAACTTCCATTTCTCCTTTCTCCAATTGCTCCACATATATCACCTACCATTTGATATTAAACATGAATTTAATATCCTACTTCCTTGTTAAAATCCTATTCCAATCTTAATGCGTTTACTTAATTTAAGTAAACGTTATTAACCTCTTATATTAACTTTACAACTTTTTAAAGCATTATATACACCAATTTTAATTCTAATATGATTAGAAAACTTCATAAACTATGATAATTTTATTTAACACATTTGGTTGCGTCTCGATAGAACTTCACCACTAATTTGATATCTCAAATTTAGTTCGAATCTTAATAATTTAACTCACCCACTTAATTGTTTCATAATTAAATTCCAATTAAAAATCCTTTCTTTAATTATAATTAATTAAAATAATAATTAACTTGAATATTAACTATGTTAAAATAGTTAAATTGATACTAACAAAGAAGTAGAATAATTATCATTTTTAAGAACTCATTAAACAATAAATAATTTTATTTAACATTAAACAATTCGCTTATTACTTTAAACCATAGTTAATCGAAGATTAACTAACATTTAACACTATTTGTTAAATTTAAGAATATTGGGAAGAACATTGACAATATTAATCAGATTGATCCAATTGCCATTTTCAATTTTTAACAGTCGACTTTGTCCACTGTAAAACATCAGTATTGTTAACTGATTCTCATTTACTGTAAAGACCCGTAACTTCCCCGTTAAGGAAAGTGTCGGATAGTTCGAGAACAAGCCACAACAGAACACATACAGAAGAACATTTCATTGTATATTACAACAATGCATCAGATTACCAGAATATACAGAGTATAAATGAATATTACACAGAAATTATCAGAGATTTAAATTACATTTAAATACATAGCAGCGGAAAATATTACAATACACAACTAGAGGAGATATACGGATACAAAGCTTTCCGGATATCGTTCCAGCTGTAAACCAGGATCCTGTGAATGTAAATCTGCAAAACCAAAACTACTAGCTGCCCGTGTCAAAAATAGGGGCACCCAGAGTTTAGGTTAAAACAATAAACTCCAGGTCAGTCATGCGACTGGTGTGAGAACTAAAACAGTTATTAATCTTTATTTTAAATCATTAGGTAAATCAAGGGACCACGCCATATAACACGGAACGGGTTTCCTCCCAAGAATACCAGTGCATAAAACAAACAGCGCAATGCTAAATAAAGAAAAATGAAGCTGTTATAAGACCCAGGTCCTATCACACAATGCAACGCAAGCCGGGGGATAGGGTTTTCCCTTATAACAGCCAAAGAATGCTTGATACGTTTTAAAACAAATCATTTGATACTATTATAATAAGTGCATAGTGTATAAAACAACTTCAAATCATAAGTATCAATCATAGGCGGCATGGGTACCATATATCATGTCGCCATACTAGGCTCTACAAATAAAACCGCAAATGTCACGTATTTGGAAATTGGATTTCCCTCAATGAACCGAGGCAAAAGATAGTCCTCAACCGATTCGTGACTCTCTAGCCCGAGCCACAGGAACAGCCGCAACTGCCCCCTGGATCCTCAGGGCCGATCCACCGATGTGGATTATTATGCCTGAACACTACGTCTCCCCACCCTATGGGGTGTAAGTGAGCCAACTGAATGACTCCATCGGTTCGAGAACGACCGATCAATCCGAGGCGCCTCGCAACAGCAACAACCACATAAGTCAAACTCGTCAGGGCGTGTAAAACCACTGACGCCACTTTTTAGCTAGAAAGAAACGCATGCCCTCCCTGACGTCCTCTCCCGTTTTTGGTTCATACCGGGTGTGAAGCTCGTGAATCAACGTTACACAAAGCTACGCCACAAAGGCCTTGCTTTGATCATCACCACAAGACTTTGCTTTTCAACAGAAGCCTCGATCAATTGCCACTTAGGCATGCCACACAGGCAATTCACTCCATGCGTTTGATATCCATCGATATATAACCCCTGAGCTCGTACGTCTCAGAGAAGGGCGTTAAGCAAGAGAATAAATTCTCCGCCGCCAAACAGATATATATTTAATAGAGATCAATCACACGGACTAGAATCCAATGTCAGACACACAGTCCATTTACAAGTCCGTTCTGGGTCTGAACGAAACCGGAGGCACCTAGTACCCCGCATATCCATCGATCTCCAAGTACGTCTGGATGATCACCAACTGTTTCCATCTTCTTGGGTGTACAGCCCAATCAAGATCATCAGTTATCACCCAAACGAAGTGAAGACTTCCGGTCTTCGACCACCGTCTTCATCTTCGACACCACGTCGAATCAGTTATTCAGAATGGGATAAACCCGGTCTTTCTGAATAACTCGCGTATATATTATAAAAGTGTTACACAACCACAACATACGCCTCATCCCAATTCAGAATATTCTTTTATTCAAATATTCCTATATTTTGGGAAAAGTTCCCATTAATTTTATCCAAGATAAATTCTTTAAATTTATCCTTTAATCTCCTTTGAATATCAATTCAAACTAGTCGGGATTAGCGAACCACACCGAAGTAATCATTTATTTTATTTCCCAATCCCAACCTATTCATCCCATGAAGTAAAACTGGTAATACTTCATATCTAACACCACGGTGTTATCGGTAAATTCAATTACCATTTCACGTTCAAATCTAATTAAAGATTTAACTACCGCCTGGAGCAAAACTGGTGATACTCCATTTTCGATCATCTCAATCTAATTAAAGATTCATTAAAACTCCACTTAGTTTTAATCTTTAACTGGGTTAAAGAATCAGTGTCATTTAAAACATGGTTCACGATAAACCCAAAATCACATTCCATTAATTATCGGGTTAAAGAACAAGTGTTATTTAAAACACTGTTCACGATAAACCCAAAAATCAATACCAATTCAATTCCAATTAAATATCGTTTAATTGGTACACTTCATTAAATCTAAATAAAAAGATTTAATCTTTTCACAACTAGGTTCAAGAACAGTGTTAGTGAAGACACCATTCGCGACAAACCCAAATCACATTTGATATTCAATACAAGGCTCTGAATAGAAAATATATCGGCTTATATTCAATATCAAATTCTACGACTAACAAATGTCGTATTGGAAATAACGATATATATATATATATATATATATATATATATATATATATATATATATATATATCTTTCAAATTTCCATAACAACATCTGTATAATCACGAATTCCAACATCGAAATATTCCGAAGACAATTTCGATTCAAATCTACTCCAATGCAATCATTGGAAATTTTGGTTATTTTCAAAACCCTTTTCAAATTCAATTTATTTATTTAAAAATAAATAGAATTATAATTCTAGTTCAAAACTAGTTCATTTCGATAAAAATCTATTTTTATCTTTTCAAATATGGAGTTTTTCATCCCAAATCTTCACAAATCATTTCTTATGATTTTACACAAATTATTACTATTTTTGATAATTTTATCAAGGCCCGTACAGTCGATTTCCACCAATGGCCATCGAACTGCACTTACAGCGACCTTTTTCAAATTTGATTTGGACATAATTCCAAATCCAACCGTTAGATTTCTAATTTCTCACATTCTTTAGAAAGCTCTCTTCGATACGAACCCAACGGTTCCGGTTTTAGGAGAATCCGACGGTCGGATCTCCCGTAATGTCCGTTTGAAATAAATGGTCGAAATTCACGAACTGCCGCGGCGCGGCGCGTTCTATTCAGGCCATTATATTATATATATAATATATATATAATATATACTTCGTTGATTTCTATTTAAAACGAATTATATAAATAGTTTTAAATTCATTTCAAAAGCCATTTCAACTTCCTTTTCAATTCAAATCAAAATTGAATTCTTCTTTATAAATCCGTTTTAAAATCCATTTCTATTCAATTCAAATTTCAATTCAATTTGAATTCATATTCAATTCAATTCATTTCGAAATCGTTTTCAATTCAATTCATTTCGAAATCGTTTTCAATTCAATTCATTTCGAAATCGTTTTCAATTCAATTCATTTCGAAATCGTTTTCAATTCAATTCATTTCGAAATCGTTTTCAATTCAATTCATTTCGAAATCGTTTTCAATTCAATTCATTTCGAAATCGTTTTCAATTCAATTCATTTCGAAATCGTTATAAATACCGTTCACGTCAAAATGGCGTCAATCTAATCAACACGGCTTCATATATTGATATTTTCAAATATTCCATTTCGAATATTTTTATTTCAAATGTTTCTATTTTAAAACTGGAATGAGGCCCAATCAATTACCATATAAAATTAATTATATGGATTTTCACACAACACATGTATATAATAGCATTGAAAAATGATCAACCATCAACCAAAGTGCACTACACTGTATAAGCATCAAATAAAGATATCTAACGCTTATAACAGCCTGTCAATCAATCGATCGACATATTTAATCAATCAGGATGAGTGAACTTCAAATTTCATCCCAACACCCGTGTGGGGTTTCAAACAAACAAACACAGATTTTATTTGTGCAGTTGGGCGATGTGTAAAATTTATCGACCCAATCAATGTCCTTCAAATAAGTGCACATAAACAAACCGTCTGGTTTGTAAATGAATATTTATTTATTCACTTTCACTATATTCATATTCACGTTAAAAATTATATTTTTGATGATAAAACATTTTATTCCAACATATGAATTTCTATTATTCATTTACACAATAAAATGATATTTTTTTTTCTAACATATTTTAGAAAATTTCGGCGGCATAACGACACGATACTAGAAACGGGACAAGGCCTAGCCTTATCCCCGGTCTAGTGAAGGCCCACGCCATTCACATATCAATCAATCCACTTAATTTCACCAAACAATTCAATTTCAAAACAAATAATCTAACCAACTACACAACCAATCAAACAAGTCCATGGTCTGTGGACGGGTGTCGGGTGCTTCTAATAAGCACCGTCTGCATCCTAGTATATATATATATATATATAACTAGAAAAATAAATTGAAAGGTGAGAAATTCTCACATATAGCTATCCAAGCTCCACGGCACTTCTAATGCAGGAAATCTTCGCCAACTCGCTTTTTGTCGCTTTCATTGTCCGCTTTCACTACATATGTAAAAATCGAATTTTACTTCGCTATTCAATATATAAAAATCATATTTTTATTTCGATGTTCAATATATAAAAATCATATTTTTATTTCGATGTTCAATATATAAAAATCATATTTTTATTTCGAAGTTCTATATATAAAAATCATATTTTTATTTTGAAGTTCTATATATAAAAATTCTATTTTTATTTTGAAGTTCTATATATAAAAATCATATTTTTATTTCGAAGTTCTATATATAAAAATCATATTTTTATTTCGAAGTTCTATATATAAAAATTCTATTTTTATTTCGAAGTTCTATATATAAAAATCATATTTTTATTTCGATGTTCAATATATAAAAATCATATTTTTATTTCGAAGTTCTATATATAAAAATCATATTTTTATTTTGAAGTTCTATATATAAAAATTCTATTTTTATTTTGAAGTTCTATATATAAAAATCATATTTTTATTTTGAAGTTCTATATATAAAAATCATATTTTTATTTTGAAGTTCTATATATAAAAATTCTATTTTTATTTCGAAGTTCTATATATAAAAATCATATTTTTATTTTGATGTTCAATATATAAAAATTCTATTTTTATTAATAGATCTTTCACTTTTATAAAAATATGGATTTTGCCTTTTCAAATTTAAAGATTTCATCTTTATAAAAATATAGACTTCGCCTTTTCAAATTTAATCTTCCTATCATGTAAAAATTATATTTTTAATCCTCTACCTAACCAAAAATCCTATTTTTACATCTTCTACTTAATAAAGATTATATTTTTAACACTTTAAAAATATAAAAGTCATATTATTATATATTTTTTTTTTACACAACTAATTTAAATACTTTAAAATCAGATCTTAATCTATGATTATAATAAACCAAAAATAAAATAACTGTAAATAAATAAATAAGTAAAACATACCTTAATTTCGGATTTTTTTTTGGAAAAGGGGGGGGGGAGGTGATGGTTCGTCAGAGGGTCGGTGGAGGTGCGGAAACAGGAGGAGGAAGGAAGAAGAGATGTGCGGTGGCCTCCTGGTGATAGGCGGCGACTGTTACTGGCGGAGGAGGGTTTGGGTTCGGTTTTCGGCGAGGAGGGGGTTCAGGTGGGTGCCTGGAAGGGAGGAGAGGCTAGGGGAGGGGTGCGGTAGCCCTCCTGGGCGGCGGCGATGGCTACGGGGGGTGGAGGCGATCGCGAGTAGGATTTTTCTCTTTTTTTTTCCTGCTTAATGAAATTCGAAAAGGGGGGGGGCAGAAGTTAAGAGAAAAAGGGGGGGGTTTATTTTATTATTTTAATCGGAAAAAGTTGACTTTCACAAACGACCTCGAAACGAGGCCCACCGCCTATCGCCGATAGCGTTCTACCCCCATTCCGAGCACAATGGGATATGTGTCGTAGGCTGATTCGACTATTTGAATCAGTTTCCATTAAATTTACATTTAAATTGCTATATTGAATTTTAAACGTACATTTCAAATTACCGGGGTCACATACTAACTAGAAAAATTCCAGAAAAATATTTTCTAGCTTCGTATTAGCGATACGGTCCTAACAAAACTAGTTTCGTCGAATTCTGAGACCGTTAGAAAAATGGCCATTTTCCAGTCGATTAAAATCAACTGAAATGGTCAAAACACGTTTTCCTTTGCCACGCTCACATATTGATTCGAAATATTATGAAATTTGGAATCTAGCAATAACTTTACATCCCGGACCCAACAAAACTGGTTTCGTCGAAATCCGAGGTCGTTTGCAAAATGTCCATTTTTAAGGGCCTGAATTCCATAGCGACTATTTAGAATTTTCAACTGGACATATCTTATCATTTATAAAGTGAAATCTCAGTTTGTTAACTTCGTTGGAAAGATATCGTCAATTAGATCCTAATGTTTTTGGTTTCACTAAAATCCGGATTGTTTTGCTCCCGGTACATTCAATTGAAGTTTGAAATCGAATTATCGAACTACCGCTCCATTTTCAATTCTATTTATAATTATATATAAATATTTATATTCTAACGACGACGCGTATAAATATATACGTTCGAATTATATTCAAAATAAATTTTCGTCGATATTATTTAAAATAATTCATTTTAAATAATCAAAATTCGCTAAAATTGCCAAAATAAAAATTTTAAACTGGCCCACATTTTACGGGTTGTTACAATCTCCCCCACTTAAAACTTTTCGTCCCCGAAAAGGAACAAAGTCGAAAGTGGTTTGATTAATCAACTCTACGTTCGATTTGGCTTCCATTCTCCAACTCTTTAGTTTCTGAGAATTTTCAAAATTTCAAAAATTTGGCTAACACCCTAAATTTTCGAAAAATTTCGCCATAACCTCCCCTGCACCGGGAGCATCGGGGAATTTCAAATAGCTTCCCCGGTCCTTCAGATTTCAAAAAGAAAAAGAAAAAGCCAAGCGGCTAGCCAATAGGCTCACAAAATCATCATCACCCAAACAAAACAGGAAATTATGTAGTAAACATGTACCTATTTGTCGGGCAAACAAATTTTATTCTCTGCTCTAGCCTCCTTGCTATGACCTGTTCAATGATATACATGTATATGCAAGCAAATGCGACTAATTTCAATATAGTTCAATGTTTGATACAATTAGGCTAAATGGTTCAAAATTATCAAACACTTAAACAAGCAACACAAACATCAATCGATTAGTGAATTAGAGTTTCAAATTGATAATTTTGATACATAGTCAAAAATCAGATTCTTGATGCCAAATCACAACAATAGGCCCTATCTAATTTTGGTTCTCACACCAGTCAATAGGAAATATATAGATATCACACCTTCGAAACACGAACATAATTATTGATGATGCCATGGTCATTATCAACATCACCCCCGGGCTACTAGAGTGTAATTCTATATCTATCCAGTATATTAAAACTTTGAATACACGCGGATCAGACGTATACGCAAAATCTATATATACTGGATTGTCCAAATTCATTAAAATAAATAATCAAATACGAATAGTTGATTTAAATTTTCAAAACAAATTTTGTTTTCATTTGAAAAATATACTCTTCACACTCGTTCTAGGATACTACTGATCCTATCTCTAACGAGTCATTCCCATTGGATTTTACTAATCCAATATCTGATGAATTCTTTCGTATGGTTCTAATGTGCCTTGTTCTCTAGCTTTGTAAACCAAAGCTCCGATACCACGTGTAAAGACCCGTAACTTCCCCGTTAAGGAAAGTGTCGGATAGTTCGAGAACAAGCCACAACAGAACACATACAGAAGAACATTTCATTGTATATTACAACAATGCATCAGATTACTAGAATATACAGAGTATAAATGAATATTACACAGAAATTATCAGAGATTTAAATTACATTTAAATACATAGCAGCGGAAAATATTACAATACACAACTAGAGGAGATATACGGATACAAAGCTTTCCGGATATCGTTCCAGCTGTAAACCAGGATCCTGTGAATGTAAATCTTCAAAACCAAAACTACTAGCTGCCCATGTCAAAAATAGGGGCACCCAGAGTTTAGGTTAAAACAATAAACTCCAGGTCAGTCATGCGACTGGTGTGAGAACTAAAACAGTTATTAATCTTTATTTTAAATCATTAGGTAAATCAAGGGACCACGCCGTATAACACGGAACGGGTTTCCTCCCAAGAATACCAGTGCATAAAACAAACAGCGCAATGCTAAATAAAGAAAAATGAAGCTGTTATAAGACCCAGGTCCTATCACACAATGCAACGCAAGCCGGGGGATAGGGTTTTCCCTTATAACAGCCAAAGAATGCTTGATACGTTTTAAAACAAATCATTTGATACTATTATAATAAGTGCATAGTGTATAAAACAACTTCAAATCATAAGTATCAATCATAGGCGGCATGGGTACCATATATCATGTCGCCATACTAGGCTCTACAAATAAAACCGCAAATGTCACGTATTTGGAAATTGGATTTCCCTCTATGAAACGAGGCAAAAGATAGTCCTCAACCGATTCGTGACTCTCTAGCCCGAGCCACAGGAACAGCCGCAACTGCCCCCTGGATCCTCAGGGTCGGTCCACCGATGTGGATTATTATGCCTGAACACTACGTCTCCCCACCCTATGGGGTGTAAGTGAGCCAACTGAATGAATCCATCGGTTCGAGAACGACCGATCAATCCGAGGCGCCTCGCAACAGCAACAACCACATAAGTCAAACTCGTCAGGGCGTGTAAAACCACTGACGCCACTTTTTAGCTAGAAAGAAACGCATGCCCTCCCTGACGTCCTCTCCCGTTTTTGGTTCATACCGGGTGTGAAGCTCGCGAATCAACGTTACACAAAGCTACGCCACAAAGGCCTTGCTTTGATCATCACCACAAGACTTTGCTTTTCAACAGAAGCCTCGATCAATTGCCACTTAGGCATGCCACACAGGCAATTCACTCCATGCATTTGATATCCATCGATATATAACCCCTGAGCTCGTACGTCTCAGAGAAGGGCGTTAAGCAAGAGAATAAATTCTCCGCCGCCAAACAGATATATATTTAATAGAGATCAATCACACGGACTAAAATCCAATGTCATACACACAGTCCATTTACAAGTCCGTTCTGGGTCTGAACGAAACCGGAGGCACCTAGTACCCCGCATATCCATCGATCTCCAAGTACGTCTAGACGATCACCAACTGTTTCCATCTTCTTGGGTGTATAGCCCAATCAAGATCATCAGTTATCACCCAAACGACGTGAAGACTTCCGGTCTTCGACCACCGTCTTCATCTTCGACACCACGTCGAATCAGTTATTCAGAATGGGATAAACCCGGTCTTTCTGAATAACTCGCGTATATATTATAAAAGTGTTACACAACCACAACATACGCCTCATCCCAATTCAGAATATTCTTTTATTCAAATATTCCTATATTTTGGGAAAAGTTCCCATTAATTTTATCCAAGATAAATTCTTTAAATTTATCCTTTAATCTCCTTTGAATATCAATTCAAACTAGTCGGGATTAGCGAACCACACCGAAGTAATCATTTATTTTATTTCCCAATCCCAACCTATTCATCCCATGAAGTAAAACTGGTAATACTTCATATCTAACACCACGGTGTTATCGGTAAATTCAATTACCATTTCACGTTCAAATCTAATTAAAGATTTAACTACCGCCTGGAGCAAAACTGGTGATACTCCATTTTCGATCATCTCAATCTAATTAAAGATTCATTAAAACTCCACTTAGTTTTAATCTTTAACTGGGTTAAAGAATCAGTGTCATTTAAAACACGGTTCACGATAAACCCAAAATCACATTCCATTAATTATCGGGTTAAAGAACAAGTGTTATTTAAAACACTGTTCACGATAAACCCAAAAATCAATACCAATTCAGTTCCAATTAAATATCGTTTAATTGGTACACTTCATTAAATCTAAATAAAAAGATTTAATCTTTTCACAACTAGGTTCAAGAACAGTGTTAGTGAAGACACCATTCGCGACAAACCCAAATCACATTTGATATTCAATACAAGGCTCTGAATAGAAAATATATCGGCTTATATTCAATATCAAATTCTACGACTAACAAATGTCGTATTGGAAATAACGATATATATATATATATATCTTTCAAATTTCCATAACAACATCTGTATAATCACGAATTCCGACATCGAAATATTCCGAAGACAATTTCGATTCAAATCTACTCCAATGCAATCATTGGAAATTTTGGTTATTTTCAAAACCCTTTTCAAATTCAATTTATTTATTTAAAAATAAATAGAATTATAATTCTAGTTCAAAACTAGTTCATTTCGATAAAAATCTATTTTTATCTTTTCAAATATGGAGTTTTTCATCCCAAATCTTCACAAATCATTTCTTATGATTTTACACAAATTATTACTATTTTTAATAATTTTATCAAGGCCCGTACAGTCGATTTCCACCAATGGCCATCGAACTGCACTTACAGCGACCTTTTTCAAATTTGATTTGGACATAATTCCAAATCCAACCATTAGATTTCTAATTTCTCACATTCGTTAGAAAACTCTCTTCGATACGAACCCAACGGTTCCGGTTTTAGGAGAATCCGACGGTCGGATCTCCCGTAATGTCCGTTTGAAATAAATGGTCGAAATTCAAGAACTGCCGCGGCGCGGCGCGTTCTATTCAGGCCATTATATTATATATATAATATATATAATATATACTTCGTTGATTTCTATTTAAAACGAATTATATAAATAGTTTTAAATTCATTTCAAAAGCCATTTCAACTTCCTTTTCAATTCAAATCAAAATTGAATTCTTCTTTATAAATCCGTTTTAAAATCCATTTCTATTCAATTCAAATTTCAATTCAATTTGAATTCATATTCAATTCAATTCATTTCGAAATCGTTTTCAATTCAATTCATTTCGAAATCGTTTTCAATTCAATTCATTTCGAAATCGTTTTCAATTCAATTCATTTCGAAATCGTTTTCAATTCAATTCATTTCGAAATCGTTTTCAATTCAATTCATTTCGAAATCGTTATAATTATCGTTCACGTCAAAATGGCGTCAATCTAATCAACACGGCTTCATATATTGATATTTTCAAATATTCCATTTCGAATATTTCTATTTCAAATGTTTCTATTTTAAAACTGGAATGAGGCCCAATCAATTACCATATAAAATTAATTATATGGATTTTCACACAACACATGTATATAATAGCATTGAAAAATGATCAACTATCAACCAAAGTGCACTACACTGTATAAGCATCAAATAAAGATATCTAACGCTTATAACAGCCTGTCAATCAATCGATCGACATATTTAATCAATCAGGATGAGTGAACTTCAAATTTCATCCCAACACCCGTGTGGGGTTTCAAACAAACAAACACAGATTTTATTTGTGCAGTTGGGCGATGTGTAAAATTTATCGACCCAATCAATGTCCTTCAAATAAGTGCACATAAACAAACCGTCTGGTTTGTAAATGAATATTTATTTATTCACTTTCACTATATTCATATTCACGTTAAAAATTATATTTTTGACGATAAAACATTTTATTCCAACATATGAATTTCTATTATTCATTTACACAATAAAATGATATTTTTATTTTCTAACATATTTTAGAAAATTTCGGCGGCATAACGGCACGATACTAGAAACGGGACAAGGCCTAGCCTTATCCCCGGTCTAGTGAAGGCCCACGCCATTCACATATCAATCAATCCACTTAATTTCACCAAACAATTCAATTTCAAAACAAATAATCTAACCAACTACACAACCAATCAAACAAGTCCATGGTCTGTGGACGGGTGTCGGGTGCTTCTAATAAGCACCGTCTGCATCCTAGTATATATATATATATATAACTAGAAAAATAAATTGAAAGGTGAGAAATTCTCACATATAGCTATCCAAGCTCCACGGCACTTCTAATGCTGGAAATCTTCGCCAACTCGCTTTTTGTCGCTTTCATTGTCCGCTTTCACTACATATGTAAAAATCGAATTTTACTTCGCTATTCAATATATAAAAATCATATTTTTATTTCGATGTTCAATATATAAAAATCATATTTTTATTTCGATGTTCAATATATAAAAATCATATTTTTATTTCGAAGTTCTATATATAAAAATCATATTTTTATCTTGAACTTCTATATATAAAAATTCTATTTTTATTTTGAAGTTCTATATATAAAAATCATATTTTTATTTCGAAGTTCTATATATAAAAATCATATTTTTATTTCGAAGTTCTATATATAAAAATTCTATTTTTATTTCGAAGTTCTATATATAAAAATCATATTTTTATTTCGATGTTCAATATATAAAAATCATATTTTTATTTCGAAGTTCTATATATAAAAATCATATTTTTATTTTGAAGTTCTATATATAAAAATTCTATTTTTATTTTGAAGTTCTATATATAAAAATCATATTTTTATTTTGAAGTTCTATATATAAAAATCATATTTTTATTTTGAAGTTCTATATATAAAAATCATATTTTTATTTCGAAGTTCTATATATAAAAATCATATTTTTATTTTGATGTTCAATATATAAAAATTCTATTTTTATTAATAGATCTTTCACTTTTATAAAAATATGGATTTTGCCTTTTCAAATTTAAAGATTTCATCTTTATAAAAATATAGACTTCGCCTTTTCAAATTTAATCTTCCTATCATGTAAAAATTATATTTTTAATCCTCTACCTAACCAAAAATCCTATTTTTACATCTTCTACTTAATAAAGATTATATTTTTAACACTTTAAAAATATAAAAGTCATATTATTATATATTTTTTTACACAACTAATTTAAATACTTTAAAATCAGATCTTAATCTATGATTATAATAAACCAAAAATAAAATAACTGTAAATAAATAAATAAGTAAAACATACCTTAATTTCGGATTTTTTTTTTGGAAAAGGGGGGGGAGGTGATGGTTCGTCAGAGGGTCGGTGGAGGTGCGGAAACAGGAGGAGGAAGGAAGAAGAGAGGTGCGGTGGCCTCCTGGTGATAGGCGGCGACTGTTATTGGCGGAGGAGGGTTTGGGTTCGGTTTTCGGCGAGGAGGGGGTTCGGGTGGGTGCCTGGAAGGGAGGAGAGGCTAGGGGAGGGGTGCGGTAGCCCTCCTGGGCGGCGGCGATGGCTACGGGGGGTGGAGGCGATCGCGAGTAGGATTTTTCTCTTTTTTTTTCTGCTTAATGAAATTCGAAAAGGGGGGGGGCCAGAAGTTAAGAGAAAAAGGGGGGGTTTTATTTTATTTTATTATTTTAATCGGAAAAAGTTGACTTTCACAAACGACCTCGAAACGAGGCCCACCGCCTGTCGCCCATAGCGTTCTACCCCCATTCCGAGCACAATGGGATATGTGTCGTAGGCTGATTCGACTATTTGAATCAGTTTCCGTTAAATTTACATTTAAATTGCTATATTGAATTTTAAACGTACATTTCAAATTACCGGGGTCACATACTAACTAGAAAAATTCCAGAAAAATATTTTCTAGCTTCGTATTAGCGATACGGTCCTAACAAAACTAGTTTCGTCGAATTCTGAGACCGTTAGAAAAATGGCCATTTTCCAGTCGATTAAATTCAACTGAAATGGTCAAAACACGTTTTCCTTTGCCACGCTCACATATTGATTCGAAATATTATGAAATTTGGAATCTAGCAATAACTTTACATCTCGGACCCAACAAAACTGGTTTCGTCGAAATCCGAGGTCGTTTGCAAAATGTCCATTTTTAAGGGCCTGAATTCCATAGCAACTATTTAGAATTTTCAACTGGACATATCTTATCATTTATAAAGTGAAATCTCAGTTTGTTAACTTCGTTGGAAAGATATCGTCAATTAGATCCTAATGTCTTTGGTTTCACTAAAATCCGGATTGTTTTGCTCCCGGTACATTCAATTGAAGTTTGAAATCGAATTATCGAACTACCGCGCCATTTTCAATTCTATTTATAATTATATATAAATATTTATATTCTAACGACGACGCGTATAAATATATACGTTCGAATTATATTCAAAATAAATTTTCGTCGATATTATTTAAAATAATTCATTTTAAATAATCAAAATTCGCTAAAATTGCCAAAATAAAAATTTTAAACTGGCCCACATTTTACGGGTTGTTACATTTACCTTTTCACTTAAATTAATTAACTTAATTAATTTAAAAACATTACTTAATTGTTTATAGAAACCCATTATTCCATTTTTTACTAACTCGTAGGTTAGTTTCTAATTTTCTATTCAGAAAATGACATAGAAGATGTTATGTTTAATGTTCCCTTTGGTAAAATATGATTTAAATATAAATATAAAATTCCCATTTTAATTTATTTATATAAAAATAAATTTAAAACTTTAAATTAGTTATAAAATAAATCTATAACTAAATATAACTTTAAATTCGCCCAGCGGCAGAATAATATCTTAAACAGTATATTTTAGGCCCTCGCTGCCAACTACTCAATCAGAACTGTCGATTGATTTAAAAACACAACAATGATCACATCCATATAACCATCCATATTCAAACAGTTTTGAATATCATTTGGGTTTCGAATCAGTTCATGGATCAATAATGTAACATAAACAATATGCAAAATATTTTTAGGAATCCGGTCAGATCCTTCCAACCTGTTCTTCCCTGCATCACGGTTATTATTTTCCTGAAAATATATAATTTTAAATAAATGAATAAATAAATGACGATAATATAGTTAACAACAACCATTAAATCAACCAACGCAGCCAATCAACCAATTTCTATTTTTATATGGATTTATCACATCATAGCAGTCCAGAAAAGTGTGAGAATTAACTCACCATTTCAAACGGTTGACGCGTTTGTTCCATTTAATTTCAATCGAGCGTTTAAAATTGACTGAAAATCCAACTATGTCCAATTGATTCCCGGTCAGTGCCATCATCTAGATCTCATCTCTGCGATCCCGATGGATTCTGTTTCACGTAATCGGATATCGTATGGAAAAGTTATAGCTGTTTTAAATTAATATATATTTTAATCGATAAATAAGCTAATTATTAATTTAATTATTAATTAACTATATTAATTACCTCTTTAACAAGCCACATCAGCCTATCCCCTACCGTTCATCACGCGTTTTGTTTCTCTGGACATCTGAAAACCGTTCCTCCCCACAACTGAAAATCACAATGCCTTCAACAACCAACGACCGCCGATTTGATCGACTTGGGACCCACCTCACCCATCCATCTGAACGGCGCTCCCACCAGCAACCTTCACCAGTGATGCCGGCCTTCAACACCTCGTCATTGATCAGTAAGGCTGTCACGAACGGAATTCGTTCAAACCCAACAGTCTACGCCACCTCGTCACCGGACGACACCGCACCACCGCCAATCGACAGCCCACACTTCCCTCTTCCAATCAACTTCAGTCCCTCCGCTCAGATCCGCCTTAGTTGATCGGGAAACACCCAAATACGATTGCTGCTTTAACAAAACTGTGTCCTTTGTTCAACTCAAAGCCACGACCTCCTCTGACCACCGTACGACTCGAGACCACCACCATCTGAAAGCTCTTTCTTCCCTCTTCACTTACCCCCCGGTCTAGATCAGTAAAATCAACCATACCTCAGCCAATTATCCAAAGAAAAGAACTTGATTATCTCGATTTTCGTGAAATTCCGGCCACCACAGGTGGAGTTATGCCACCAATTTTTTACAGCAGCTCGGCATCGAGCCGATCTATAACTTTGCTTTAGATTGCCATACAAATTCCTGACAGATTAAGAGAAATAATTTATTTTGTGAATCTGGATTTTCTGCAAAATTGTGGACGAATTTCTGGTTTGGGTTTGGAAATTCTGGTTTGGGAGTATATATACAAGTGGGAAAATGTTATTTTAATATAATGTGACGACTGACAACGACCGACGATTTTTATTTCGTGCCTATCGCAATTTCTGAACATTGTTTATTCGCTTCTGTGCTCACATACAAACTCCGTTCGAGGTGGAAATGGACGGCATGGTATAATTTGACGTTACGGTCCTAACGAAACTTGTTTCGTCGAATTCCGAGTCCGTTTGCTCAAACGACGCTCGTTCATGCCCAAAAGGTCTTCTTATTTATATTTAATTTTTCCACTCTCACAGAATAACTCCGATTTGCGTGAAACTTGAAATCTAGCAATAATTAGCTGTTGTGGTCCCAATAAAATTTGTTTCGCCGAAAACGGAAGTCGTTTTAATAAAGTCCCTTTTAAAAGGCCCAATTTAAATTAAAATAAATTAATTTAAAAATACTTCAATATAATAAAAACAAAATATTACAATTGGCCATACTTGACAAGAATTTCATGTAGATTCAAAGTAAAATATTCTGAGTTGAAATCGAAGCCAATTCGATATTAAAATAATTAAAACCCCTTATTTTATAAAATAAATCGATATAATATATAAAGCAATTCCATAGCGACTATTTTGAAATTTGATTTGGACATAAAACAAAATCTGTGCTATGAAAACTCGATTTTTCACTTCCATTAGAAAATTATCATCAAATAGATTCCGACGTTTCTTATTTCGAGAAAATCCGACTCATATTGAATCCTGTACAACCATTTAAAGTTCAAAACCCAATATTACGAACTGTCGCGCCGCTGCAGCTTGATTTATAATTAAATTATAATTTAAATGTTGGAACGCCGTTAAATAAACGAAATAATTATTATAATTTCAAAATAAACAAAATTAAATTAATTCCCCGCTCCCATTATATTGCAATTCCAAATATTTTGGAAGTAAAATATTACTATATTATTTATATAAATAACATATTCAAATTAATTAAATTCAGGCCATTTTAAATTCAAACAATAATTTAAATAACTAAATAATTCAATAATTGGCCAGAAAAATATAGGTTGTTATAGTCGGTGACAATATATTCGCTACACTCAAGCTAAATGAGTGGGCGGTCATGTGTGGCTGTGTTGCAAGATGTTCTTGCTGAACCCCAGTGTGTCCCCTCTAGAGTACACTAATCGGGAGGTGGTCTCATACCTTGTCATAGCTGGAATCCAATCTCCAATAAGGGCCCTGCGGTTTTTTTTGATTTTATACTATATGTGTAGAGCGTGAGATGCAAGCGTTCTACTATTTGGTTAATTATTTGATTAGACATTATTATAATATCAATGGATTTTGATATCAAAAATGTTTTGGTTATAGTAAGGTAAAAACCGTCCATGTTCATGTGTGGGCTGGTCTTACTATTACTCTTTCTTTCAAAAGGATTTTTAAAGTTAAACAATATGGCTGGAGTTTACTCACACCAGTCCCATGACTGACCTAGAGTTTATTTTGTTTTTCCTAAACTCTTGGGTGCCCAAATTTGCACGGGTAGTCAAGTGTTTCAGGCGTTTACAGATACACTTGGAGGAGCTTGAAGCAAGAGGCTTCACCGTTAGTTATTTAGAGTTACTTCCACTGTATTAAATGTTATGTTGTACTCTGATATGGTATGTATTTATAAAATAGATTTGTATTTCAAAATTATGTTATATAATATATTTTATTCGTTCCGCTGCGAGATTCCTTTTTGTTATTTCTATTCTTCTTCTGCCTATTTCTATTTCTTTGACCCTAATGACTCGTATTTCTGTATTGTTTGAGTTGGACGTGGGTTGTATTAGTCCGCTCAGATGGTATGGATTTTCGGGTTGTCACAGTTGGTATCAGAGCTTAGGTTGAGCGAACATGTAGGTTTTGGTGGAGGTTTACTCATTAGGGATAGGGTCTATAGTGCCCTAGAATGAGTTAAGTGTATATACGAGAGAGCGTATTTGTAAGTTAATATAAAAACTGTTTTACTTCGTGTTAATTGGTTTGGGAAGTGGTTTATGAATATTGGTCGATACAGGAAGTACAATTGTATCAATAGGTGTTTCTAAGCACTTGAGCAGTGTAATTCGGCACGGTATTATTTTTAAAAGCTGGGGAAATGAAATAATTTTACCCACAACTATATTTTATATAAAAGGAATAATTTTTCGAAAATTATTATAATATATATGTGGTTATGTTGGATGCTATTCAAATTAAATTACAAAATTGAAATAGTATAAAAACTTAATATACAAATGAGATGAATCAAAATTAGGTTGAAACTAGAATTTGGAATTTAAATCCCGGATGTTTGGAAAATATTTTTTCCAAAATATATGAAAATAATATAGCACTGGTTTTAAGGTGTAACGATAAGGAATTTCGCTCGATCCGAATCGATCGCTAAACCGACTAAGACCGTCGAAACCCTTGATTGTTTTGAGAGCAAGCCACATTGGAACACAAAGCAGAAGAACATTTCATTGTTAATTACAGCAATTCCATTAGAATACAAGAATATACATAGTATGAATAGATATTATACATCAGAGAAATATAAGAGATTTAAATACATTAGTGCAGCGGAAAAATAATACAATACACAACTGAAAGAGATATACGGATACAGAGCTTTCCGGATGTCATTCCAGCTGTAAACCAGGTTCCTGTGAATATAAATCTGCAAAACTACAACTACTAGCTACCCGTGTGGAAAATAGGGGCACCCAGAATTTAGGTTAAAACAATAAACTCTAGGTCAGTCATGTGACTGGTGTGAGAACTAAAACAATTATTAATCTTTATTTTAAAGTTAGGTAAATCAAGGGACCACGCCGTATAACACGAAATGGGTTTCCTCCCAAGAATACTAGTGCATAAATCAACAGCGCAATGCTAAATAAAGAACAAAGAAGCTATTATAAGACCCATGTCCCATCAGACAATGCAACACAAGCCAGAGGATAGGGTTTTTACCTTATAATAGCCAAAGAATGCTTGGTACGATAAATTTCATCTTTTATAATTACTATAAGTGTATAGTGTCAAAACAATTTCAATCATAAGTATCAATCATAGACGGCATAAGTGCCCCATACCACTATGTAACCATACTAGGATCTACAGTCAAAACCGCAAAGTCACGTATTGGAAATTGGATCTTCATCTATGAACCGAGGCAAAAGATAGTCCTCACCGAATTCGAGACGCTCTAGTCCGTGTCTCAGGCTACAGCCGCAACTGCACCTAGGAGCCACAGGGCCGGTCCACACATAGTGGATTAAAATGAAACCCCGAACAATACGTCTCCCCGCACTATGGGGCGTAAATGAGCCAAATTACTCCATATCCAAGGTGCCTCGCATTCCAACAACCACACAGGTGAAAAATATATAAATGTTAGGGCTGGTAGGTCACTAACACCAAGTCTAACTAGAAAGAGACGCATGTTCTCCCTGGATCCTCTCCTATTTCTGGTTCATACCGGGGTGTGAGGCTCGCGAATTAACGCCATACACAAAGCTGTGCCTCATAGGCCGTGCTTTGATCATCAACCACAAGACTTTGCTTTTCAACAAAAGCCTTGATCATTTGCCACTTAGGCATGCCACACGGCAATTCACACCATGCGACTGATGTCTATCGATATACAACCTCTGATCCCGTACGTCTCAGAGAAGGGTGAAGTAATGGAATGAATTCTCCTTCACCAGGCAGATGTATATTTAATAGAGATCAATCAACACAAAGAAAAATCCAATGTCAGACACACAGTCCATACAAGTTCGTTCTATGTCTGAACGAAACTGGAGGCACAATATACCTCGCATATCCATCGATCTCCAAGTACGTCTGGACGATCACCAATTAATTCCCTCCTCTTAGGTGTACAGCCCAATCAAGATCATTAGTAATTATCCAAACGATGTGAAGACCTCCGGTCTTCGACCACCGTCTTCATCCTCAACACATCATCGAATCAGTTATTCAGAATGGGATAAACCCCATCTTTCTGATTAACTCACGTATATAATAAACAAGTGTTACACAAACACACTTACGCCTCATTCCAATTCAAAATATTCTTTATTAAAATATTCTTATAATTTGAGAAAGGTTCCCATTAATTTTATCAAAGATAAATTCTTTAAATTTATTCTTTAATCTTCCTCTGAATTTCAATTCAAACCAGATTATGGTTTATCCAAACTAGTCGGGATTAACGAACCTTACCGAAGTAATCATTTGTTTTAATTTCCCAATCCTAACCTATTCATCTCATGAAGTAAAACTGGTAATACTTCAAATCTAACACCACGGTGTTATTGGTAAATTCAATTACCATTTCACGTTCAAATCTAATTAAAGATTTAACTATTGCCTGGAGCAAAACTGGTGATACTCCATTCTCGATCATTTCAATCTAATTAAAGATTCATTAAAACTCCACTTGGTTTTAATCTTCCAAAAAATCAATATTAATGATTGTTTAACTTGGGAAATCATATCCTGTCTTTAACTGGGTTAAAGAACCAATGTCATTTAAAACACGGTTCACGATAAACACAAAATCACATTCCATTTACAATGGAATCTTCACGGAAAACAAATCGATATATATATATAATCGATATAAACTTCTATATCCGACTAACAATATAAATGGAATTACGGCAAAGCGTTTTAAATTCCAGATATATTAGTTGTCTTCCTCCACAGAAATTCACTTCGATTATTACCAAATCGAATTCCATTCCATTCTAATTTATTTTATTAAATTGGAAAACTTTACTTTGGAAAATCTCCTTTAAATCTTAAAAAAAGATTTATATATTCCAAATCACATTTCACTGTAAATCAGGTTAAAGAACGAATGTCTTTAAAACACAGTTCACGATAAACCCAATTCACATTCCCTTAATTATCGGGTTAAAGAACAAGTGTTATTTAAAACACCGTTCACGATAAACCCAAAAATCAATTCAAATTCAATTCCTATTAAATTCCATTTAATTGGTATACTTCATTAAATCTATATAAAAAGATTTAATCTTTTTCTCAACTGGGTTTAAGAACAGTGTTAATGAAGACACCATTAACGAGAAGCCCAAATCCCATTTGATATTAAATACAAGGCTCTGAATAGAAAATATATCGGCTTATATTCAATATCAAATTCTACGACCAACAAACATCGAATTGGAAATAACGATATAAATATATCTTTCAAATTTCCATAACAATATCTGTATAATCACAAAACCTAACATTGAAATATTTCAAAGACAATTTCGATTCAAATCCATTGCAATTCAATTATTGGAAATTCTGGTTACTTTTAAAACCCTTTCAAATCCAATTTATTTATTTCAAAAATAAATGGATTATAATTCTAGTTCAAAACTAGCTCATTTCGACAAAAATCTATTTTTATCTTTTCAAGATCCCAATTCTTTCCAAATAATTTCTTATGATTTTATATGAATTATTACTATTTTTCATAATTTTATCAAGGCCCGTACAGTCGATTTCCATAAACGGCCATCGAACTACACTTACATCGACCTTTTCCAAATTTGATTTGGAAATAATTACGAATCCAGCTGTTAGATTTCAAAACTCTAATATTCGTTAGAATCACTTTTCGATACTAACCTAACGGTTCCGGTTTTAGGAGAATCCGACGGTCGGATCTCCCGTAATGTCCATTCGAAGTCAATGGTCGAAATTTGCGAACTGCCGTTGTGCGGCGCGTTCTATTCAGGCCATTATATAATATATATTTCATCGATTTCCTTTTAAAATGTATTTTACAAATCTTTTTAAATTCGTTTTCAAAACGATTTCAAATTCATATTCAATTTCAGATTAAAATTGAATATTCCATATCTTTAATATATAAATGATAATATTTTCAAAACGTTATATTTTGAAATCACTTCCTTTTCTATATTCATTATAAAAACGTATATAATCGATATAAATATCGTTCACGTCAAAATGGCGCATATCTAATCAACACGGCTTTATATTTTTCAATAACTTCATTATTCTATTCAACAAATGAATATTTTCTTCAACACACGAATTTTCTTTTATTCAACACATGAATATATATTTTATTCAACACATGAATTTTCTTTTATTCAACACATGAATATTCTTTTATTCAACATATGAATATATATTTTATTCAACACGTGAATGGTTTCAACACGTGAATATTCTCAACACATCAGTATTGTCAACACATGACTATTTTGTCTATTCAACACATGAATATAATTTATTTTCTAAATTGGAATAAGACCCATTCAATTACCATATAATATTATTTATATGGATTTCATACAACAAATGTATATAATAGCAATGATAAATAATCAACCATCATACAGAGTGCATTCTACACTAGATAAGTATCAAATATAAATATTCAACGCTTATAACAGCCTGTCAATCAATCGATCGACATGAGCTAACTATTGGGATTAGTGTATGTCCAATTTCATCCCAACACCCGTGTGGAGTTTCAAACAATCAAACACATATTTTATTTGTGCAGTTGGGCGATGTGTAAAATTTATTGTCCCAATCAATATCAGTCAAATCGGTGTACATAAACAAATCGTTCGATTTGTAAATGAATATTTGTTTTATTTCAACACATGAATATATATTTTATTTCAATACATGAATATATATTTTATTTCAATACATGAATATATATTTTCTTTCAACACATGAGTAAATATTTTACATCACAACCAACAGTCAATTTTCACAACACAAACAATCACACAAGTCTTGGTCTGTGGACGACGGGGAGCAATATATTTATGCAGTTATAAAATAAATAACTGAACAGAAAATTTTAGTGAGGAGTTCTCACCGAGGGTTCCACTCCTCCTTTTCATTCTGAATTTCTGATCGATTTGATTTGCCCGAAATTCCTACGCCATCCTTTTCACGCTGTTCATATTAAAAATCACAATTTTATTTTCTACTTCAAATATATAAAAATCGTACTTTTATATCTCTACTACATATATAAAAACCAAAATTTTATTATCTATGTATTATAAAAATCATATTTTTATTATATCTATAATATAAAAATCATATCTTTATTATATCTATAATATAAAAATTCTATTTTGAATTTAAAACATTTCATGTAATGAATTAACATAAAAAAATGCTTTCAAAATAAATAATCCAAGCTTTTATAAAACAAAAATCCAAAAAATCACTTTTGTTCAAAGAGGGAGGTCGGCGTTCATCAGCGGAGGAGGAGCTGCTCTCGAGGGATGCAGTTTGCAGGGGGAGCAATTTTCATCGAAGGTGGTTGCTACGTTCGGGTTTGTGGGTTGTGGAGGCGCAATTGGGTACGGAGGTAGCATGGGGGGTCGCTTCAGGTCAGCAGCACGGAATGGGGCCCACGGCAGCGATTGGCGGCGACGGAGGGCGGGCTTGGGGCTGTGGCGGCATCAGTTAGGGTTTCGGTTTCCTGGGTTTTGGGGGGTCTTTGATTTGGCCTGAGGAGGAGGAGAAGAGAAGCAGAGGGGGAATCAGAGGAGTGCGCCGCCGCCTGGGGAGGCGATGCGGTGGGGCGGCGACGAGAACCAGGGGGCGACAAGGTGGGCACAGCGGCGATCGAGGGTTTTCTTTTGTGTTTTTATTTATTTAAATGGACGTTGACCCGGTAAAGGAGAGAGAGGGGTGAGGATAATATAAATATATTTATTTAATTAATTTAATTTTCAAAAAGCAACCTTTTTGTTCTATCTCCGAATCGGACCCAACGACCATCGTCCCTAGCTAATTACCCCTATTTCGAACACAATGGAATATGTTTCGTAAGCCAATTTGATTGTTACGATCAGTTTTCATCAAATTCAAAATATAAATCAATGTATATTGAATTTGAGCGCACATTTCAATTTACCGGGGCACCTACAAGCCCTAAAAGTTCCCAAAAAATATTTTCTAGCTTCTTATTGACAATACGGTTCTAACAAAACTAATTTCGTCAAATTCCGAGACCGTTTGAAAAATGGCAATTTTCCGGTCGATCGAAATTGACTAAATCTGCCAAAACCCGTTTTACTTTGCCTCGCTCATATATTGATTTCAAAATTTACGAATTTTGGAATCTAGTAATAACTTGACATCCTGGATCCAACAAAAGTGGTTTCCTCGAAAACAGAGGTCATTTGCAAAATTTCCATTTTTAAAGGCCAGAATTCAACAACGATTATTCTAAATTTTCAACTGGACATAACTTTTTATTCCCACTATGAAATTTCAATTTTTTGGGTTCGTTGGAAAGATATTCTCAAATAGATTCAAATATTTTTGGTTTCGCCAAAATCCGGTTTATTTTGAATTCTATACATTCATTTGAAATTTGAAATTTGAAATTGAATATTCAAACTACCGCGCCATTTTCAATTCCTTTTATAATTAAAATAAAATATTTATATTCTAACGACGATCTATATAAATATATACATTCTAATTCTGTTCAAAATAAATTTCTCGTTGTTATTATTTAAAATAATTCATTTTAAATATTCAAAATTCATTAAAATTGCCAAAATAAAAATTTTAAATTGGCTCAGATTTCCGGGTTATTACAATCTCCCCCACTTAAAACTTTTCGCCCCTGAAAAGGAACGAAGCTGAAAGTTGTTTAACTAATCAACTCACCTCTCATTCTTTTCATTACGGCTTAAGTTCTTCAACTTTTTAATTTCTAAGAACTTTTCAAATTTTTCAAAAATTTGGCTAACACCCTAAATTTTCGAATAATTTCGCCATAACCTCCCCTGCACAGGAGCACCAGGAAAATCCCATAATTGCCGTACCGGCCTTTCCAATCCAAAAAGAAAAATAAATAGCCAAGCGGCTAGCCAATCGGCTCATAAAATCATCCAAACCCAATAAATTTGTAAACATGTACCTATTTGTCGGGCAAACAATTTTATTCTTCTGCTCTAGCCTCCTTGCTATGACCTGTTCACACATATATATATGTGCATGTATGCAATTCCAAACAATTTTCAATACAGTTCAATATTTGATACAATTTGGTTATATGTACCGTTCTTTCTCATGTTGATTTAAATGAATAATCATACAACATAACCATCAATCAATTAGTTGATTATCATTTCGAACACATAATTTTGATATATAGTCAAAAAATCAGATTTTAGATGCCAAATCACAACAATAAGCCCTATCTAGTTTTGGTTCTCACACCAGTCAATTGGAATCATATAGAAATCCCACTTTCGAAACACGAACAGAAATACTGATGATGTCCGGACATCATCAGAATTATCCCCGAGCTATTAGAGTGTGATTCTATATCTATCCACTATATTAAAACTTTGAATACACATGGATCAGACGTATACGCAAAATCTTTATATACTGGATTGTCCAAATTCAACATAAAATAAAAAATCAAATACGAATAATTGATTTAAATTTTCAAAACAAAAATTGTTTTCAATTTAAAAATATACTCTTCACACTTGTTCTAGGATACTACTGATCCTATCTCTAACGAGTCATTCTCATTGGATATTACTAATCCAATCTCTGATGAATTCTTTCGTATGGTTCTAAGGTGTCTTGTTCTCGAGCTATGTAAACCAAAGCTCCGATACCAAATGTAACGATAAAAAATTTCGCTCGATCCGAATCGATCGCTAAACCGACCAAGACCGTTCGAAACCCCTGATTGTTTTGAGAACAGGCCACATCGGAACACAAAACAGAAGAACATTTGCATTGTTTATTACAACAATTCCATCAGAATACAAGAATATACAGAGTATGAATAGATATTATACAAAAGAGAAATATCAGAGATTTAAATACATTAGTGCAGCAGAAAAATAATACAATACACAACTGAAAGAGATATACGGATACAGAGCTTTCCGGATATCATTCCAGCTATAAATCAGGTTCCTGTGAATATAGATCTGCATAACCACAACTACTAGCTTCCCGTGTGGAAAATAGGGGCACCCAGAGTTTAGGTTAAAACAATAAACTCCAGGTCAGTCATGTGACTGGTTTGAGAACTAAAACAGCTATTAATCTTTATTTTAAAGTTAGGTAAATCAAGGGACCACGCCGTATAACACGGAACGGGTTTCCTCCCAAGAATACCAGTGCATAAAACAACAGCGCAATGCTAAATAAAGAACAATGAAGCTATTATAAGACACAGATCCCATCACACAATGCAACAAAAGCCGGAGGATAGGGTTTTTACCTTATAATAGCTAAAGAATGCTTGATACGCTAAATTTCATCTTTTAATATTACTATAAGTGTACAGTGTCAAAACAATTTCAATCATAAGTATCAATCATAGATGGCATAAGTGCCCCATACCACTATGTCGCCATACTATGCTCTACAATCAAAACCGCAAAGTCACGTATTGGAAATTGGATATCCATCTATGAACCAAGGCAAAAAATAGTCCTCACCGAATTTGATACACTCTATTCCGTGTCTCAGGCTATAGCCGCAACTGCACCTAGGAGCCACAGGGCCTGTCCACACAAAGCGGATTAAAATGAAACCTTGAACAATACGTCTCCCCGCCCTATGGGGCGTAAATGAGCCAAATGACTCCATATCCGAGGCGCCTCGCATTCCAACAACCACACAGGTGAAAAATATATAAATGTTAGGGCTGGTAGGTCACTGACATCACCTCCAACTAGAAAGAGACGCATGTTCGCCCTGGATCCTCTCCCGTTTCTGGTTCATACCGGGGTGTGAGGCTCGCGAATTAACGCCATACACAAAGTTGTGCCACATAGGCCGTGCTTTGATCATCAACCATAACACTTTGCTTTTCAACAAAAGCCTTGATCATTTTCCACTTAGGCATGCCACACAGGCAATTCACACCATGCGACTGAAGTCTATCTATATACAACCTCTGATCCCGTACGTCTCAAAGAAGGGTGAAGTAAGGGAATGAATTCGCCTTCATCACGCAGATGTATATTTAATAGAGATCAATCAACACAGCGCAAAATCCAATGTCAGACACAGTCCATACAAGTTCGTTCTGGGTCTGAACGAAACCGAAGGCACCTTATACCTCGCATATCCATCGATCTCCAAGTACGTCTGGACGATCACCTACTGATTCCCTCCTCTTGGGTGTATAGCCCAATCAAGATCATCAGTAACTATCCAAATGATGTGAAGACCTCCAGTCTTTGACCACAGTCTTCATCCTCGACACATCGTCGAATCATTTATTCAGAATGGGATAAACCCGGTCTTTCTGAATAACTCGCGTATATAATAAACAAGTGTTACACAAACACAACATACGCCTCATTCCAATTCCAAATATTCTTTATTCAAATATTCTTATACTTTGGGAAAGGTTCCCATTAATTTTATCAAAGATAAATTCTTTAAATTTATTCTTTAATCTTCCTATGAATATCAATTCAAACCAAATTATGGTTAATCCAAACTAGTTGGGATTAATCAACCTTACCGAAGTAATCATTTGTTTTAATTTCCCAATCCCAACTAATTCATCCCATGAAGTAAAACTGGTAATACTTCATATCTAACACCACAGTGTTATCGGTAAATTCAATTACCATTTCACGTTCAAATCAAATTAAAGATTTAACTATCGCCCGGAGTAAAACTGGTGATACTCCATTCTCGATCATTTCAATCTAATTAAAGATTCATTAAAACTCCACTTGGTTTTAATCTTCCCAAAAATCAATATTAATGACTAGGTTAAAGAACCAATGTCATTTAAAATACGGTTCACGATAAACCCAAAATCACATTCCATTTACAATGGAATCTTCATGGAAAACAAATCGATATATATAATCGATATAAACTTCCATATCCGACTAACAATATAAATGGAATAACGGCAAAGCTTTTTAAATTCCAGATATATTAGTTGTCTTCCTCCACAGAAATTCACTTCGATTATTACGAAATCGAATTCCATTCCAATTTATTTTATTAAATTGGAAAACTTTACTTTGGAAAATCTTCTTTAAATCTTAACAAAAGATTTATAAATTCCAAATCACATTTCAATGTAAATCGGGTTAAAGAACGAATGTCTTTAAAACACAGTTCACGATAAACCCAATTCACATTCCCTTAATTATCGGGTTAAAGAACAGTGTTAATGAAGACACCATCCACGACAAACCCAAATCCCATTTGATAATAAATACAAGGCTCTGAATAGAAAATATATCGGCTTATATTCAATATCAAATTCTACGACCAACAAATATCGTATTGGAAATAACGATATAAATATATCTTTCAAATTTTCATAACAATATCTGTATAATCACGAAACACAACATCGAAATAATCCAAAGACAATTTCGATTCAAATCCATTCCAATTCAATTATTGGAAATTCTAGTTATTTTTAAAACCCTTTCAAATCCAATTTATTTATTTCAAAAATAAATGGATTATAATTCTAGTTCAAAACTAGTTCATTCCGATAAAAATCTATTTTTATCTTTTCAAATATGAAGTTTTTCATTCCAATTCTTTCCAAATCATTTCTTATGATTTCATACAAATTATTACTATTATTAATAATTTTATTAAGGCCCGTACAGTCGATTTCCATAAACGGCCATCGAACTGCACTTACAGCGACCTTTTCCAAATTTGATTTGGACATTATTCCAAATCCAACCATTAGATTTCAAATCTCTAATATTGGTTAGAAAGCTCTTTTTGATACGAACCCAACGGTTCCGGTTTTAGGAGAATCCGACGGTCGGATCTCCCGTAATGTCCATTCGAAGTCAATGGTCGAAATTCGCGAACTACCGCTGCGCGGCGCGTTCTATTCAAGCCATTATATTATATATATAATATATATTTCATCGATTTCCTTTTAAAACATATTTTACAAATTGTTTTAAATTCGTTTTCAAAATGATTTCAACTTTATATTCAATTTCAGATCAAAACTGAATATTCCATATCATTAATAAATAAATGATAATATTTTCAAAACGTTATATTTTGAAATCACTTCCTTTTCTATGTTCATTATAAAAACGAGTATAATTGATATAAATATCGTTCGCATCAAAATGGCGCATATCGAATCAACACTGCTTTATATTTTTCAATAACTTCATTATTCTATTCAACAAATGAATATTTTCTTCAACACACGAATTTTCTTTTATTCAACACATGAATATATTTTTTATTCAACACATGAATTTTCTTTTATTCAACACATGAATATTCTTTTATTCAACACATGAATATATATTTTATTCAACACGTGAATGGTTTCAACACGTGAATATTCTCAACACATGAGTATTGTCAACACATGACTATTTTGTTTATTCAACACATGAATATAATTTATTTTCTAAATTGGAATAAGACCCACTCAATTACCATATAATATTATTTATATGGATTCCATACGACACATGTATATAATAACAACGATAAATAATCAACCATTATACAGAGTGCATTCTACACTATATAAGTATCAAATATAAATATTCAACGCTTATAACAGCCTGTCAATCAATCGATCGACATAAGCTAATTATTGGGATTAGTGTATGTCCAATTTCATTCCAACACCCGTGTGGAGTTTCAAACAATCAAATACAAATTTTATTTGTGCAGTTGGGCGATGTGTAAAATTTATCATCCCAATCAATATCAGTCAAATCGGTGTAAATAAACAAATTGTTTGATTTGTAAATAAATATATTTTTTATTTCAACACATGAATATATATTTTATTTCAACACATGAATATATATTTTACATCACAACCAACAGTCAATTTTCACAACACAAACAATCACACAAGTCATCCATGGTCTGTGGATGACGGGGAGCAGTTTGTATATGCAGTTATAAAACAAATAACTGAACAGAAAATTTTAGTGAGGAGTTCTCACCGAGGTTTCCACTCCTCCTTTTCATTTTGAATTTCTGATCGATTTGATTTTCCCGAAATTCCTACGCCATCCTTTTCACGCTGTTTATAATAAAAATCACATTTTTATTTTCCACTTCATATATATATAAATCGTACTTTTATATTTCTACTACATATATAAAAATCAAAATTTTATTATCTATATATTATAAAAATCATATTTTTGTTATATCTATAATATAAAAATCATATCTTTATTATATCTATAATATAAAAATTCTATTTTGAATTTAAACCATTTCATATAATGAATTAACATAAAAACAATGCTTTTAAAATAAATAATCTAAGATTTTATAAAAAAAAAAATCCCAAAAACTCACTTTTGTTCAAAGAGGGAGGTCGGCGTTCATCAGCGCGAGGAGGGGCTGCTCTCGAGTGATGCAGTTTGCGGGGGGAGCAATTTTCGTCGAAGGTGGTTGCTACGTTCGGATTTGTGGGTTGTGGAGGCCAATTGGGTACGGAGGTAGCATGGGGGGTCGCTTCAGGTCAGCAGCGCAGAATGGAGCCTACGGTAGCGACGGGCGGCGGAGGAGGGCGGGCTTGGGGCTGTGGCGGCATCAGTTAGGGTTTCGGGTTCTTGGGTTTTGGGGGGTCTTCAATTTAGCCTGAGGAAGAGAAGAGAAGCAGAGGAGGAATCGGAGGGGTCCCCCGCCGCTTGGGGAGGCGATGCGGTGGGGCAGCGACGAGAACCTGGGGGCGACGAGGTGGGCACAACGGCGATCGAGGGTTTTGTTTTGTGTTTTTTTATTTAAATGGATGTTGACTTGGTAAAGGAGAGAGAGGGGTGAGGATAATATAAATATATTTATTTAATTAATTTAATTTTCAAAAAGCAACCTTTTCGTTCTATCTCTGAATCGGACCCAAGACCGTCGCCCCTTGCTAATTACCCCCATTCCAAACACAATGGGAAATGTTTCTTAAGACAATTCAATTGTTACGATCATTTTTCATCAAATTCAAAATATAAATCAATGTATATTGAATTTGAGTGCACATTTCAATTTACCGGGGCCATATACGCACTTTAAAAATTCCCAAAAAATATTTTCTAGCTTCTTATTGACGATACAGTTCTAACAAAACTAATTTCGTCAAATTCCGAGACCGGTTGAAAAATGGCAATTTTCTAGTCGATCGAAATTGACTGAAACTGCCAAAACACGTTTTACTTTGCCACGCTCACATAATGATTTCAAAAATTACGAATTTTGGAATCTAGCAATAACTTGACATCTCGGATCCAACAAAAGTGGTTTTGTCGAAAACAGAGGTTGTTTGCAAAATTTCCATTTTTAAGGGCCAGAATTCCACAATGATTATTCTAAATTTTCAACTGGACATAACTTTTTATTCCCGCTATGAAATTTAAATTTTTTGGACTCGTTGAAAAGATATTCTCAAATATATTCAAATATTTTTGGTTTCGCCAAAATACGGTTTATTTTGAATTCTATACATTCATTTGAAATTTGAAATCGAATTTTTAAACTACCGCGCCATTTTCAATTCCTTTTATAATTAAAATAAAATATTTATATTCTACCGACGATCTATATAAATATATACATTCTAATTCTATTCAAAATAAATTTCTCGTCGTTATTATTTAAATAATTCATTTTAAATATTCAAAATTCATTAAAATTGCCAAAATAAAAATTTTAAAATGGCTGAGATTGCCGGGTTATTACGGAAGGATTTTTGAATAAAAATCATTTTTGAATGGATTTTGAAAATGATAAAGCACTGAATTCACTTCGATAGCCGGAAAATCATTCTGATGATGAAATGTGCCATCATCGGTGTTCATTTTCGAGTTTCTAAGTGATGGATTGCTACCATAGTGAGATTTCGATGAAAATTTATTTTGGAAAACATGTTGTTTGAAAAATTCAAATGTTTGAATTCGAGATGATTACAAATATATTTATATGATTCATAAAGGATTTGAAATAAAAACCTGGGAATTTGAATTCTGAAATCTAAATTTAACTTAAGCAAATTAAATAAATCGAAATGATGGAAACCAGTTAAAAGAACCGAAATTGAATATTCCCATGAAAACTTAAAGTTGTATGAGATTTGAGTTATAAAATTTAAAATACTAAGTTATAACAAAGTGGATTTCTGAAAAGTTAACAGATCTGTAGCATTTCTTCTGCCTTAGTAATTTCGGGGACGAAATTCTTTTAAAGGGTAAGCAATGTAACATCCCAGATTTTTGATCTTTTAATATTAAATTCACTTTAAATATTGATTTAAATATAAATGGATTTTTATTATGGAAATTATCGGTTTAATAATCAGTGTATGATTTAATATCGAATATAACAATAATAGTTGAATTCAGAGTTAAAAACTGTATCGAAATAATTCAGATTGATTAATATAAATTCTATTTGAATTAGAATGATAATAATAATTTTATTTAATTGTTTGAAATCGGATTTAATTTAAATCATTAGTTTAAATTGTTCTCTCTTTTATAACAGTCAAACTGAACCTTAGAACCCAGTCCTATTGAGTTCAGAATATCGTATAATGTAGGAAATGTTAGTCGTTAGGGTTACGAGATATTCTAGTTTTTTATCAAAAACAAAATTAAATTCAAATTAAATTATGTTCTTCAACCGACCTCTTTACCTGATACGCAAACCTAATGAAGAAAATCGCGCAGACCTATTTTACATCGAGCAGAAATTTTGGTTCTTCCTTTTCCAGCAAAGCTGGACAATGAAATTAATGGTATAGTACTTCTGTCTGATGTTCACATCTATAAAATCACCCAGGCTCCTTCAAATTTTTCATTCTTCTCTTCCACTCAAACTACTCAGTGAAATTCGAAGGCTTCAAATTGGAAAATGGCCTCTCCCCATTCTGTTCGAAAACTGTTCCTCATCCCTTCCAAACTAAATCATCCCATCCTCTTCCAAAAAAAGTTCGAAGTCACCCTCCATTCTTTTCTCCAATTGAAGACCAAATTGTTTCCACCGATTAAAAAAAGGAAGCGCAATCTAAATCGCGAATTTCCCAAAGCTCGAAATGGACTGGGGCGTTCGTGTGAGGGATGAGATGGGTTTATCGTGGGTTGTGATGGTTTCTGGCCTTCGACAGTCAATGGAGAGCTCGCGATTAAAGGGGTTAGGTTTTGCCGAGGTTGCGAAGGGTTCAACATTTGTCGATATGATGTGAATGAGGGGATGGTGCATCATGATTTGAACAATAGTAGTCCCTAAAGCTCGAATCAATGATTGAAGATGCCTAGAAATTAGAAGTCGCGATTTTTAAATCGAGACCCTGAAGCTCGATGTAGTGGAAGCATTTGCAAATCAAAAGGATGATGTGAAAGAGGTCGTCGCTTGTGTTTGCAATTGGTGGAGTTCACATGTAGGATTGGATTTGTGAATGGAGAATGGGTTCTAAGAAGAAGCATTCATGTTGAGAAGCAATTCATTGTTGTTCACGTTTTGTCTGAGGTAGATTTCATATCAAGATGATGACTGTGAAGGGAAAGGTGAAGATCAATGGGGGCAGGCGTTTGAATTTGTTGTGAATGCCAAGGATTTAGGCAGTCGAGGAGGATGTTTAGTGCTAGTGATTAAGGTAAAATTAATTTATTTAATTAAGCAGTTATTGATTTTTAAATTAAAAGAAAGAAAATACATGTATATAAGTTTATAACGCGTACGTTCGCTTCATACGATGTCAGGATTAGAATGGATTAGTAAGGTAATTAGCATTTGTGATAATGATTAAATTTAAATTAATATATATATATATATATGTATATATATAATGGTTAATGTATATAATGTTGTAACACACATACATATTTCATACATCAACAGATTTCGATGAAATGAAGTACGTAGGAATAATTCATTCAAGATTATTCGAGATGATTCATTGCTAAGACGATATGGAATTTAATCGGACATTCGGCCAATGGAAAATCAAGGTGAGTAAATCTCAGTTTAAAATTTATTTTTATCATTAAAAATAAATTGTTGGTTGCTTGGTTACATTTATAAATTATTTACTAGTCTTGGTTATTACATATATTAGTTATATTAGGCTGGGTGATTGAGGGTATTATTATATAAATTGGATATTGGATATTTCCAGCTGTATCATTAGCGGATGCACGTAGTATCATTAGCGGATGACCCTATCGCCCCACGATATATGAGTGGATGACCTTTATACCGTGATATCCTGCCTTGAGGAGGATAGGTATTATTTACGTTGTCTGACATCTGTGGATGTTGGAAATATAGGTTGGAGGAATCTAACTGGATTCCTAAAAATTATTTACTGTTATTTACATGTTTTTATATTTCTGTGTTATGTGAATTGAATGGATGATTTATGTATTGGATATTAGAATATCACTGGCCCTAGATATTAAAAAGGATTTTTAGATTTAAAAAGGGAAATTTAATTTTCGAAATAAAAAATGGAATTTCGAATGAACTGAGAAGTACCAACTTGTTTTTAATAATAAAATAAGTAGCTGGATTTATAAACGATGTTTTATAAATGGAAAGAAATATTATCATTTGATAATATTTAAATTTAAATTCAAGTATTAATTTAAGAAGGAAAATTTATTGTTCGAAGAGAAATTGGATTTCAATGAGATTTGAAATAGAAACTGGTTTTAATATATAAAACAAGAAGTGAAATTTATAAACGATATTTTTAAATAAAGAAAAATGGATAATTTGAATTTTTAATTTAAATATGAAATTAAAAGGCGAATATGGAATTGTTTTGAGAAGAAACGATGAAATTCAATCCGATATTCAGAATGTAATTTGAATAGAAATAAATCCATAGAGATTTAAGATTTGAATCCACTGATGATAAATTTATAGAAATGAAATTTATTTCCAAAAGATATTGGAATTGTGCTAAATAGAAATTTGGAATTTTAATATATATATATATATATATATGCGTATGTTATAATAATAAAATATTTTAAATGTGAATCGAGTTTAAAATGGAATTTAAAATGAATGCTTGTTTAATATAAAATAAGTAAGCCGATTTATAAACAATTGTTATAAATGTAATAATGTAGTTTTCATTGGATAAATTGGAAATAGAATTTTCCAAATATAAGAAATAGCATTTAAAAATCATATTTTAAATGGAATAGAAGGGGGGAAATTTTATGATTAGTGATGTCAATTTTGAATTACAAACTCTTATCCGTCTCGAGATAAGAACGTTGTCAATCAAGGTTTGAGAGGAAAATAAAATATCTCAACTTGAACGACTTTGCTATTATCAAGGGAGGATATTAGTTTGTAATGGTGAAGTATGTTGAAATAATTGATTATTCCCATAAAGGGATTTATAATTGGAATCGATTATATCGAATTTTAATCTAACTCCATGTGAATTAAAATTGAATATAGAACATTGGAGTTTGAATAAATTTATAATGGAGTATGAATATGGAACAAAATAATCGACAAGTTTGGGAAATCGGGATTGTTAAGTTGAGATTCGGATAACGGGTTTATATCAGAAATATTGAAAGTGAAATTGAAATGTATTTATTAAACGAAGTTTTTAAACGTTTATATTTAATTTAATTAAACAGAACTCGCCACAGCATGGTAGTTCGTAATTTGGCGTTTCAAACTTCAATTGAGTATATAGAACTTTATATAACTCGGAATTTTCAAAGAAAAAAGAAATGTTTGGGCCTATTAAATGATAATTTTCAAATGGAAGAGAAAAATATGGATTTCGTTTTATAGATTTTGTATCAAAATCAAATTTTAGAAAAGTCGCTGTAAAATCCTTTAATAACCATAACGATTTAATCAATTCATTAAAGGGATTTTTAGTGAATAAAAATCCAAATTTCAATTTGAAAAATCCAGATTTGAGTATAAAATAGATTTGAATTCAAATATAGTAAATGAATTTATTTTTAGGGCAAAAATCAAATTCTCAATTATCGAATAAGGTTAACTAATTTGAAAAAGTAAATAGTTAGTGGAGTTCCGGATTGAATTTGACTTGGTTAAGTGAATTGAAATTATGAATTTAAATTGAACTTTTGAGTATGTAACTTAAATTAAAGTTTGGAATTGAATATGTAATTTGAGTTTGACTTGGTAAGTTAATAGTAATGTGTCTATACACGAATGTTTCCAACTTAAAGTGAAATGAGCTATTTAAAGTATAAATTGGCGAATTGAATGAGGTTAAATGAAATGTTGTAATGATTGAAATATATTGAGAATGGTTAAATATATGGTAGGCAGGTACGGGATGAAGTGAATGAGGAGTATGAAGATTATAATTTAAGTGCCCGACAAAAAGGTATATGTTTCAATTTCCATATGAGATTTTTTTGTTATTTTTGTTCTTTTTTTGCCTATTTCTTTAATCCTATTAACTCGTATTTCTGTATTATTTAAGTTGGACGTGGGTTGTATTAGTCAGCTTGGATGGTATGGATTTTTAGTTTGTCACAATGTGATTTTACCTTATGATAACCTAACCACTTTTATTATAAATCCAATAATATTATAATAATTTCTAAAAAATAAAAATAAAATATGAAAGTAGCTGAAATGCTTGCATCTCACATTTCAACATAATTAGGTACAACTAAGTCCGTAGAGCACTTACCAAAGTTTGGATTCCAGTAACTAGGCAATGGAAGGACCGCCCACCATAGTACCTCTCTAGATAAGAATACCAAGGTTGCAAGAATGTTTGCAACCATGCCAACTAAAGCCAACCTTCAACTTAACTTTATATTGGTGGTCCACAATGGTTATGATCAGCAACCACACTGAAGCATAAAATAATCAAATGGTCAACCGTTCTAGTTTGGTGATAAACATACCCTGATGGGTGCGACCCATATAACGTTGTTGCATGTCCTCTTTTTTTAGTCATTCAAGTTAACGAAGCCTGAGGCTACATAACTTTACCTTCCGTCGGCAGATTCCACTTTGGTAGTTTGATTGTTCTTTGCCATCCAATAGCAATGTACTGATAACATTCTTCCATACAAGTCGTTTAGGAACAGAATGAATAAAGGCATTACCTCCACTACATCCATAGGATTTGCAGCAAGTAACCCTTGCACTTTAAATCGTCTTGATTTCTCCATCTTCAAGAAATACCACATTCGTCGCTCAATCATACCGAAGTGGTTTTCGGATAACTTCATTAGATCCCAGTCTCTTCAGAAAAAAGTTCAATACTTTCTAGTAAACTCAACCCCGGTTTTTTAGGAAATAAATACCCAAGGATAAGAGTAGAGTTCACCTCCTAACCATTTGTAGATGTCTTTCCTTATCATTTATCACAGGAGAACAAAACGAGGTTTATACGCATAGTGAATCATTAACATAGATGACTGTGTCGTTTATCTCAGGCGTCTCCCTTAGATATTCCCAAGTAATTTTTTTTCCAGATTTGATAGTCGTTTATTTAATTATCAAATAACACACAAAATAACCAAAGGTTTATTTCTTATGATAAACTAAGCCTCTTTTTAGTTAATTTATTATTAATTAAATTTCAAATCTCCTATCACGAACATTCACATACTTCACCCTCCGACATAAGTATGTATTTCAAAATTATTAAGATGGTTTCTCATTACTAATTCACGTTTAGGGGGTTACTAGAACCGACACTTTTTTTTTTACTTTTAAGACTTTGTCTATTAATACATCACTTATGAAAATAATGATTTAAATTCCAATATCAACTCTTGACTATTCTTCGGATAACGATAGTCGTTCAAGTTCGACTATATATTTATCTTGGACCTTGGCTCGACATCACCTTCATCTTCAGAATAGTAGAAGTAAACTTTCTCAATCTTTAGAATGTCTAACTTAAGTTAGATGAATACCAAACAAAATCCATTCCAAAATAAGTTATATAATCCATTCTTTCGTTCTCTTACGACTTCATATCATATTTGACTTGGTTCGTTCCACTCAATTAAATCCACGTATTAAAAATCGGATCAGTAGCTTTAAATCCATTTTCAAGATTAAATATTGTATTTAATGATTATTGTAAGTTAATAGAATTAATTTGTATATTACAGCTAATAAATTTGATAACCATAACGCTATTTATCTTAAGCCCAACTAGTAAAATGATTCATTTAAGTCTAAACCTCATATTGAATAAATGGATTAAATTTTAATTACACATAAAAATTAATTAACATATCTAATCCATGTTATCAAAACAAATAATTAATTTAAACCTTATGTTAATTAACTTTAAAACATCATTAATTAATGAATTAATAATCCTAAATTAATTATTTATAAAATGAAATAACTTAAACACATTTAAATTAAGATAAAAAATCATAAATAATTACTAATTAAATAATTATAATTAGCAATTAAGTTAATCTTTAAAAAATTATTTATTCTTAAAATGAATAATTATATGTTTATTTAACCTTTAAATAAATAAATAAAATTTAATCTTTAAATAAACAATTTAAAGATCTAGATATCCTTTATTTAATTATCATATAACAATTCATAAAGATTTGTTAAAATTTTAATAAATATTGAAATATCTTTTTAAATAATTAATTAATCTTAAACCTTAATTAGATAGTTTAGTAATAATAATAATTTATTCTTTCACAAATCATTAAATAATAATTAAACTTTAATTAATTAAAATAACTATCTTCTTAATTAAAACTTAAGTATAAATTATACACAACATCGTTACTAAATAACTAATAAATCAAAATATCATTAATAAAGAATTTCTAAAGTTTAAACCATCATTAATAAATAATTAATAACCTTATTACTTAATTAATGAAATTAATCTTAGATAATTAATTCAACATAAACCATTTTAAATATTACTTAATTAGTGGTTAAAATCTATTAAGAACTTTTAAACATTCCTAGATGGAATATTTAGATATTAAATCAAATCATTCTTGGAATTCAAACAACTAAAACTCAGTTTCAAAGTTGAGTTCTTATTGATCGCAACGGTGCTTAGTTAAGTTACTATAACACCCTGCATTTTATGAAAATTTAATAATTAAATGATGCATATATATGCATAGACATAAATGTATATGTGAAGAACAAAATAATGATAATGCAAATAGAAATGTAATGCATGCATTAAAACAAAGAAAGGATTGGTTGCATGCGATGTAAATATGTTTCATGCACTGATTATGCATTAATAATAAAAGAGAAATAAAAGAAAAAGATTCATGCAATGGTTTAAATGAGACGTTGTAACAAATATGAAAAAGAGGAATAAGAAGAGAACAATAACTAACATTGTTCTAAGCCTTGTCAACAATAGCCTAAGTAGTTCAGTTGGTTAGAGCATGTCACATCCATTTAAGAGGTACAGAGTACGATCCCTACCACTATCATACTTTTGTTTTAAGGCAACGACTGAAACAACACATGTTCATGAGAGGAAATATGTATAAACGCACATATAAGGAAAAATCTGCATATAAGGAAGTAAAGAAAATATATGTATATACATATATATATATATATATATATATATATATATATATATATATGAGAATATATATGTATATATGTGCAAAAAAAATATACAAGAGATAAAATTCAAGATAATGCTTCAATCAATGAAATATGGCAAGAATCAAATAACGGTGCAACACCGTTTGAATTTTGAAAAAGAAACGAAAGTTGTGTGTATATATATATACGTGTAAAATGGTTATTAAAATATTTGTATATGTATAAGAAAATTACATGTGAATATAACAGTTAAATAAATTCCTGAAATTCAAACATTCAAAATTCAAACTTCTACGCCAAAACAGCTCGTGGGACCCGTAGGGGGGTCGACACCCCTGTAAGGAGGTCGACACTAGGGTCGACACCACCCAGATCCAGCCAGATTCATCGATGAATCTGAACTATTTTCTTAACTAGGTTCAATGCTGAATCAGCGCTGCGTATACGATAAGATCCTGAACACCTATAAATTGGCTAGCGGAGCCTAGCCTAAATCTCACATTCTCTGAGACAATGTCTAAGCTCTGCCATTCTTCCTCCTCCTCAAATCTCTTTAGAAAATTAAGATAATTAGCATAGGAAAGTTCTGAATCAAGATCTGGAGGAAAGGAATATATCTTACTAAGACCATGTTCAGAATCATATGCGAAGTAAGGTAAATTCTTAGATCTAATTTATTCAATTTTCTTCTTCTTCCTTCCCTTTTTCTTTTAGTAAAAATTGTGGATCCATGGTTGTTAGGTTCTACATCCAGTTAGGGGAAACCATGGAATGCTAGATCTGGACAAGATCTAGGAATTTAAAAGCAAATTAGGTGAGTGGATTTAAGTTACATCATTTTTTATAATGGTATATTATCGTTTAACATTCCCCGTTAACATGTCATGTAAATATGATATAACGAATAAAAGTGTTGAAATGCTATTATTACTTATTGAGATATTAATATGATAAAATATTAATATGTTAAAAATTCACATGTTGAAATGTTTAATATGCAGAAGTGTTCACCTATTGACATGTAAACTTGTTAAAAATACGTGTAGCGATTACTGTTGTTATAATTACATGTTAGCTTGTGACAATTATGTACTTGAACCTTAATTGTAGAAATGGGAAAAATTACATTTTAAATTAGAATAATTACATGATTTGGCATCACATGTTATTTTGAGATAAAATTAATTACATGTTAGAAAGGACATGCGATGTAAAATGGGCTTAATATGATGACATGTAAAATATAGATTACAGTGAAAATTTGAAAGAATGGACAGGCCTAAATTATATTGAAAATTTATAGTAAATAGAAAACTATAAATGCACTAAGACACAAGGTCAAATTCAACTTGTGGTAGAAGTCTGTTGGAATCGCCAGGCAAATCCAGCGTCCACAAGTTGTTAATTTAATGTGAGAGGTCTAGTGCATAAATAAACATGTAACCGTGCTAAGACACGAGGTTAAGTCAGCTTGTGGAAGAATACTTCCTAGAACCGCTCGATCATCCACAAGTGTAGGCTTAATGTGAGAGGTCTAATGCATAAACACATTGTTAGCCTACTTTGTGAACTAGGCTACACAAAGAGCAAACAGTGAGAAAGCCACCAATCGGTCCGGATCGGAAGGAGATAGCGCAAAAAAAAAGTGGAGATCAAAGATGCAGATACCATACCGGTTCGGATCGGAAGAGTACGTCAGCAACATCATAAGATAGAAAGTGGCCTCATCGGATCGGATCGGAGGCAGCCGATCCGAACCCCTTTCTCTGAGCCTATGACCATTGCTACACACGTTTCCTGAAGACTCAGACCAAGCATGACCACTTCTCCCACGATCTCCCATAAATCTATGCACTGTCACCATCTGGAAGCCTCCGAACCTGACTCTTATGGGTTGGGCGCCACGCAATTCCGAACCGAAGCCACTTCGAAGAGATTTTTCACCTATAAATACACCATTTAGAGGCATTTGAAAGGATCTTTTGGCAAATTCTCAGTTCTAACTTCCTCCATAGCCGAATTTCATAACTACATTCAGATCAAATCATCTCTTAAACTCTATTTTTGAGAGATTTGAGTGAGTTTATGCATTGTAACTGTGAAGTTGACTGAGAATCATTGCTGTATTTGCACTCGAATCATCAATTAAAAGAATATAAAGTTTACGTAGGCTCTTTAACGCCGAACCACTATAAATCGTGTGTTATTCGTTGCCTTTTAGTTCTATTTCATTAAATTCATAGCTCATTTGGGTGTTAGAACCAATTTTTGGTCTAACATTTTGGTGCTTTCACTGAGAAACCTTCGAATTCTCAGCCTTTTCGGGTTATCATTCTACTATTTGGAATTTCAAGTTCAAAGAAGTTAATCCCTTCTCTCTGACATCTTTCAGTACTTGTTGACTAACCGTTGAAGAATCAAGTATTATGGCTAAGACCAAAGGAAAAGAAGTGCAAGGCGCTAGGGGAAATGATTCCAGAGAAGATCAGCAAGCTATCGTGTTAACAAGGTCATGCGCTCAAAGCTATGGAGCAAACCGCTCCGACCAGGAGGATCCGAAACGGATGGGAGGCGCCGATCCGAACCGGGTTGAAGGCACCGATCCGATCCGGTCTAGTGGGGTTGAGGGCTCTCACTCCCTCCATCTGAACCGCCCCGACCAAGCTACTGTGAACCGATCCGATCCAAACCAGAATGAAGCTGGAACTTCTACTCGAGCTCCCTCCAATGCTCCGATTCCAGCCACGATGACTAATGTTCAGCCTGATCCATCTGCACCCATTACCTAGGGAGACTTTTCGCGTTTTCTTGACATGCTATAGAGTACTAAAGAAGCATTGGAAGCCAAAAGTCGTGACAACATTTGCATGCAGGAAAACATGATCACTATGGGTAGAGAACTGCAGGAGCACCGGAGGCAGAAGGCTCCTTCCCCAACGCGTCGACTTGCTACAGATGATTCGCCTTCTTCGGACGAGGAACGCCTTCACGAGAGAAGGCCGCTTGATCGACCTCAAAACCTTGATCAATTGAATTTTGGATCTTTGGGATCCCGAGAAGACGCTGCTCGTGCATTGGGCCCTGATGACCCGAGCCTACAACAACCTATGTTGCTACCCATGCGCGGATCCCACGTCTTACCCAGGGATCCTAATATTACCAACCCCACGCAGCATGAAACACCCCACCTCCGTTAGGGTCACTCTCAAAGGGAATGCCCTAATTTAAGTGGAGGTTTATAAGTATAAGTCACAGATATACAAGACAGATATAAGAACACATATTTTTGAACAGCGGAAAACAACAACAACTTTTATTTCAACAAAATACGTGTTACACAAACCATGTCATAATCTGTCTTACAATACTTCCTAAAACATAACACCTTCATAACTGTCTTGATTACATTATTTAAAGAAGCATAAAGAAAACATAAATAAGCTGCATAAGTCCCATAATTGCTGTCCAAAGCCATAGTCCAAAACGAAAAAAGATCCAAGCAATACATTCTTTCTCTTCAAGCTGGATGTGAAAACTGGTCAAGCTGCGGTATTCCCTCCCTGTGGACCGAGGGGGGGGGGACGAAAGAAAAGAAGACGAAAGAAAAGTAGAGTCAGACATAAAGCCTGAGTAAGTCTAGTACTATTCAGTCTATGAATAAAGAATTGGGCATGATAAGTATAAACTGGAAATGGGGAAAGCACTATAAACTAGGTCAAGTTGTCTAGAGTCAAATATACTATCGTACCCCATATTAATATCTGTACCCATATAAACTAGTTCCCAACAGGCACCCCATAATCAGGGTGAAGTGATCCATTTCTGGTGATCGGCTCCTACTCGCATAGTTACATGTGTCTTACGGCCCCTGTTGTTGTAGTTACCTATGCTGGTCCCACCATGGGGTGTATCAAGTCCCATGGTGGTGGCCCGACACAATCCTAGGATGCACATGTATGCTACTGGTGCCCAGTGCCTTATTTTTCTGCGCTGGAGTGTGTGCATGCCCTCACCCCGTTAGAACCTACACTGCTGCACCACCGCCGTCGATTTGACCTCTTACAATCAGCCCAGTAATCGTGCCCTACCCTGCCTAGTTCAGGGTATCCTGATACACCTTGTAGGGTTACTGCTGAAAAGGGTCCCCCGCTACTAGGTTTTCTATTTCTAGCCAACATGATAAGTTGGTTAAGTGTTTTATAAACCTAACCCCCAATCAGTCTGTATAGCTTAGCATGTTCCATTTTGATTAAGTATTAATTTAATTTACTTAATCCTTTCAATCCTGACTCAGCCTTAATTGTCTTATTAAAGCCTTGACCTCTCACATTAGACAGGGTATTGTTGTGGCTGCCTGTTGCCTGTTGGGTCCGGGCAGTCTTACGCCACAACTCAGTCTAACCTCGGGTCCTTATTGGGCTCCGTGTTTAACCACCCACATTGGATAGGTATTGTTGTGACTACTGGACAGCCGGGCGGTTCCGGGCAAGTTTACATCACAACTCAATCCAACCTCGGGTTAAACACATCGTATTTTCTAAATTTACATATTTTGTCTCTTTCCTTTTTATATGTAAATATTTGCGGCCCATTATTCAAATTCATCTTCATTGGGTAAAATTTATTTATGCCACTTAATTGTTTTTCATGGTCGTTGGCATGCGTCAAACATGCCAACACAAATGTTCTATGTTTTAACCCCATCGCCATTACCCCCGTTTTATACGTTCACTAAAATATAACATATGCTGGGTTTAACATTTAAACCCAACTTAGCCACATGAAAAAGGGGAGGCTTATAACATGGTGTTTATATATTCTAAGTGACATAAAAAGGGGAGTGTGAACGCATGAACTTGCAACATAACAATCTAATTAACATGAATTAGGCATATGTGAACTTGCATGATAACAGCATATAATCATGGCATAAACATACTTAAACATGAGTCATTCTATTCATATGATCATAGCATAAACATACCTAAACATGAATCATGGTTTTTAATCTATTCATGTAAACTTGTAATTGGAATGTAAATCTAACTTAATTTATGTGTTACCTATATCACCATATGATTTTTATAACAACATAGGCCTAAACATGGTTTCAACTAGGCATAACACCAAACATAGTTTAGTCATGTTCATAAAAATGCTTACTTTTGTTTCAAATACAAAAGTATGATTTGCCAATTCCAACATAGATTCATATAAACCATAGTACTTAGTCGAATCCAATTACACACTGAAAGCGATCGTAAAAGTATGTACATCATATTGGCATAATAGTGAATCATATACTTGCATGAATCCCAAATAAAATACCACAACATATGGTTGTTAACATGAATCATATACTTGTATGAATCCCAAATAAAATACCACAACATATGGTTGTTAACATGAATCATATACTTGTATGAATCCCAAATAAAATACCACAACATATGGTTGTTAACTTCCAACATAAATCACATACTTGCAAATATCCAATCGTATACCACAATATTTCCAAATCGTTTAGAATCAAAGCAAAATACAAATATAGATTATTATCGCCACAATTCCATTTCTCACTTTACACAAATCAAAACACAATTATTTATTCACATCGGAATAGCACTCTACTTACAACGTATGACGAATCTTCAATTCAGGAATCTGAATTCTGAATTTGGAGATGCTATCCTTTGTTATAGGCGTTGTTTTGATTTAATTGACGTTGCTTTAAGCTTTCGAATTATCTCCTAATTGTCTCTCAATTTCTGACGGCTATTCCTAGTCTTTCCTCAGCAGCATGACGGTCTCATCTCCATTTTTGTTTGTGTGAATTAAGGTGAGTCTTAGGTCCTTTTTATAGAGTTTGTGAGTTGATTAGGACCGTCGATGGAGCTTGGTGTAATAATAGCCGTTCGTTTGAAGTAGAGACCAACCAGGAGCTGACACCTAGCCTTAGTGACAAGGCAAAGCTCATAAAATCGACCAAACACAGACCAGGCCAGCCAGGAGGGGCTGGGTTCGACCTGGCTCAGGGGCTAGGTCGACACGCCAGTCGACACCGTGTCGACTTGGCAGTTGACACGGGTGACCCAGATCGACTACCTAGTCGACCTGGGTAGCCCCAGGTCGACTACCTAGTCGACCTGGGTGCCTTGGGCGGGAAAATTCCCGCCCTGGCCAATCCGGCCCGATTTTGAATTTTGAATTGGTTTTTCTGAGCTGTTTTGGTCTGTTTGAATTTTAAACTGAATTCTGAAACTTCCGGAGGCCATATCTTCTTTATACGGAGTCCGTTTTATGCAAACTCGGACTCTATCTCAAGCAGAATTCCGAGACGAACGCAATGGCGTATCCCGTTTCCCTTAATTCTTTAATTTGAAATTAGTTATACTTTAATTTGTGAATTTCACTGCTGTAGAATACACGGGGTGTTACATTCTCCTCCACTTAAAAGGATTTCATCCCCGAAATCTTCAAGTATAGGAAGAATGTACATCCTAACATCCAAACACCCATCTACTCATTCATCAAACACGAGCATCCATTGTCCTTAAAAGACTTCTAATGCTTCATGATATATGCGAAGTGTGTGTGTACATGTACTTATCTAATGCAAAAATCAGTCTGTCTACTGATTCAGTTGACCTCCTTAATGCAAGGTATGTAAGTGTCATGAATCCATTATGTATGCAAATCTTCCTATTCATGATTCTACATGAGTGCACAATCATTCATACAAATGCAACATCCATATGACAACACATTAAACTTCAACTATATACGATTGCAAACATATATATATATACATATGCAATATGAAGTGACTGAGCCGATCTAAAACCTAAATTATGTGTGTATATGCAACCACGAGCAACCACTAGCAATCACTTGCAACCACTTGCAACCATCATCCATAACATGTTTCAATTACATGTTTTCATCCAAAGAGTTTCTACCTAAAAGATAAGGTCGAGGAGATATACAAAGATAGATAAAAACGCAACTTAAGGAAAAAGAAAGATCAAAGATGTACCCTTGAAAAGAAAAGGGTAGGCTACGCGTATTCTAGCTTCAGTTTCCCAAGTTGCGTCTCCCTCGGCGTCGCTCCACTGAACTTTGACGAGCTTGACTTCGCGGTTGCGTAGCTTCTTCACTTCCGTTCCTAATATGCGGATTGGAACTTTCCTCACGGTTGCTTCGCGTTCCACTTCAGCTTCTTCTAGAATATTTGGCTCTACCACTTCAGCAGATTCATGTAGACATTTTCGGAGGTGCGAAACATGGAAAACGTTGCGAACTCCAGCCAATTTTTCGGGTAACTCTAATCTATAGGCCATTTTCCCAATTTTCTCGATGATAGGAAATGGCCCTACGAAGCTTGGTGCTAGCTTTCCTGTGGTTCCAAAACGAACAATGTTCCTTAGCGGAGATACCTTAAGAAAAACTCTGTCCCCAACCTCAAATTCAAGGTCGGTCCTCCTCTTGTCGGCGTAGGATTTTTGTTTGTCTTAGGCTGTATTCATCCTTCTACGTTTTCTGAAGTCTCTCGGATCATATCCGGTCCAAGTATGAGCTTGTCAGTAGACTCCGACCAACAAGTGGGCGATCGGCACGGTCTTCCATATAAGGCTTCGAAGGGCGCCATTCCGATGGTTGCTTGGTAGCTGTTGTTGTAGGCAAATTCCACCAAGGAAGATGGTCTTCCCACGTCCCTCCGAAGTCAAGGACGCACAGTCTTAAAAGGTCCTCCAAAACTCTGTTCACTCTTTATGTCTGGCCGTCGGTTTGGGGATGATAGGCTGTGCTTAAGCATAACTGTGTGCCTACCGCTTCTTGCAGAATCCGCCAAAACTCACTTGTGAAGATAGGGTCTCGGTCACTAACAGTGCTGGACGGTATTCCATGGAGTCGGACAATTTCCTTGAGGTAAAGAGATGCTAGGGATGAGGCAGTTCTTTTACTCTTGACAGGTAAGAAGTGGGCGCTTTTAGTAAGCCTATCCACTATTACCCAAATGCTAGTATTGCCTCTTCTAGACTTAGGCAGCCCATCAATGAAGTCCATTGAGATACTATCCCACTTCCACTGCGGGACTTCTAGGGGATAGAGCATACCGCCAAGCTTTTTCTGTTATGCCTTAACCTGTTGGCACACCATACACTTAGAAACGAAATCTGCCACGTCCTTCTTCATGCCGTTCCAAAAGAAAGTCCTCTTTATGTCCTTGTACATTTTATCTCCGCCTGGGTGTATCGTCATCTTGGAGTGATGTGCTTCCTCGAGAACCGTCTTTACTAAATCCCTTGTCTATGGGATGCATAGTCTTCCGTCTCGCCTTAGCCACCCCTTATCGTCGGTGGAGTATCTGTTGAGGTGACTTGAAGTCTCACCCTTAATTAGCCTATCAATCGTCTCCACAAGCTGAGGGTCTTCGCATTGTGCTGTCCCTATTGAGTCCACTAAAGTCGGGCGTATTTCTAGAGATGCTAGCAAGCCTGGTACAAAATCGGAGGAGGGCCTAAAGTCAAAGCTGGCTATAAACTATAGGCTTTGTCTTTCAACGAACAGCGGGCTTAGGGTCAGTTTCTTTCGGCTCAACGCGTCTGCCACTACGTTGCCTTTGCCCGGTGTAGGAGATCTCGAAATCGTACGAGGCAAGAAACTCCATCCATCTCTGTTTCCTAAAGTTAAGATCTTTCTGGGAGAAAAGATATTTCAGCGATTTATGGTCAGTGTAAAGTTCGAACTTCTCACCTAGGAGATATTGTCGCCAAGACTTGAGTGCAAAGACGATGGCAGCTAACTCAAGATCGTGGGTCGGGTAGTTCTTTTCATGCATTTTCAATTGCCTTCCACCATAAGCTACTACCCTTCCTTCTTGCATCAAGACAGCGCCTAGCCCTGTCCCACATGCATCTGTATAAACTGTGAACAACTTGCTTCCATCTGGCAACGTCAAAACCGGGGCTGTTGTAAGAGCCCTTTACAGCCGTTGGAAAGAAAACTCGCAATCCAAGTCCCAATTGAACACTAGGTTCTTCTTTGTCAGCCTTATGAGCGGAGCTGATATTTTAGCAAAGTCTCTGATGAATTTCCGATAAAAGCCTGCTAGCCCGAGAAAGCTTCGGACTTCTGTTGCGTTCTTTGGTGTCTTCCAGTCCTGCACCACTACTACCTTAGCCGGGTCTACTGCTAACCCTTCTTTGGATACTATGTGCCCAAGAAATCTTAATTCCTCTCTCCAAAAGTGGCATTTGGAGAATTTGGCTTTTAGTTGATGGACTCGCAGGGTTTCCATGATTGCCCTTAGGTGCTGAGCATGTTCTTCCTCATTCTTCGAGAAGATCAAGATATCGTCTACAAAGACCACTACGAACTTATTGAGGAATTCTCTGAACACCCTACTCATCAGGTCCACGAAGTAAGCAGGTGCGTTTGTCAAGCCAAAAGGCATGACAAGCCATTCAAAGAAGCCGTCTGGGGTTCTGAATGTTGTCTTATCGATGTTATCTTTAGCCACTCTTAGCTGATGAAATCCGGTCGCTAAATTGAGTTGGGAGAAAACAGACGCTCCTACAAGCTGATCAAACAGATCGTCAATTCTAGGGAGAGGGTGCCTATTCTTTTTCGTTAGTTTGTTGAGCTCCCTATAGTCAACACACTGACGGAGTGAACCATCCGCCTTTGTAGCGTACACCACTGGAGCGCCCCATTCTGAAATGCTCCTTCTAATGAACCCCTTCTCTAGAAGTTCTTTAATCTGTTTACTGAGCTCCTTCCTTTCCCGTGGAGCCATGTGTCTAACGGGCAACGCAACGGGCTTTGCATTATCTACAAGATATATGCGGAAGTCTATCTCCCGCTTTGGAGGCAAGCCCTTCACCTCTTCGAAGACATCCGGATATTCCCGGACCACTCTAACCGATTGCAAATTGTCGACAGAGGCATCTAGCGATTCAAGATAACTAAGCATAACCGCATACGAGGGATTACAAGTAATTTCCAAAGTGTTACCGAGCTAGGTCAAGAGCCTAACAACCCTTTTCTCACAATCAAGGATGGCCCCATTACTGGATAGCCAATCCATGCCCAAAATCAAACCATATCCCGAAAAGCCCAAAACAAAGGCACTACATTTAAATTCTACGCTTAGAACAGAAATTTTCAATCCCACATAGATCATAGATAAATAAGCTAGGCCCCCAATTGGATTTGAAACAATTAAGGGGTCCTCTACCATACTAGTTTCCAGGTGCAGAGATTCTACTAAAGCAGACGAGATAAAGGAGTGTGATGCACCAGAATCAAATAAAGTGAGAAATGGGTGATCATAAAGATAAACTACACTTTCTACAGAAGTATCTATACCTCGCTGTTGCAGAGGTGGCGCCTCTAGCACATGAACCTGTGCCCCTGAGGTGGATCCAGCCCTCTGCCCCTGTCCTCGTTTCTTCGGGCAATCCTTAGCCATGTGGCCTGTCTCACCGCAAGAAAAGCACCAACCATTCATCTTGGCCTTCTTTTTCCGGCAATCTCTCACTAAGTGCCCCACTTTGCCACAGAAATTACACTTCCTCTTCTCTTTGTTGTCTTTCCCGCCCTTCGTAAAGTCTGTCTTCTTAGGTTGCAAACCCTCTTTCTTCCCTTGAGAGTTTTCTGCCTTTGTCTCCTTCTTGCCCTTATCTTCTTCGTTCAGCAATGCCATCTGCACCAACCTTTCATACGTAGCTCCCATGGGTATATGGGTCATGGCCAAACTGTGTAATGGCTCATTCAACCTCTTGACAAAGCGGAGAGCCTTCTTGTGCGGGGTGTTGACTAGGTCCAGTCCGAACCTAGCTAGCTGATCAAACTGGTTAACGTACTCTTTGACTGTCATATTCCCTTGCTTAAGAAATAAGAATTTTTCAAACTGAAGACTCCTTTCAGCTTCTAAGAGAAATTTAGCCTCGAACCTTGCCCTAAAGTCCTCCCATGTTTCCACTGGTCTTTCTGCATTAGTGACTTCCCACCAGTAGGAAGCCTCACCTTTTAGTAGCCATACTGCCAGTTGTACCTTCTGCCTATCTTCTACCTCAAAAATGACGAATAAGTCCTCGGTTTCTTTTAGCCAATTCCTGGCTACCATGAAGGACTAGGTTCCATGAAAGTCCTTTCCTCCCATAGCTTTAAAATCTTTACATATCTTAGCAAAAGTATTTCCCCGCGGAGGAGGTGGAGGAAGAGGTGCTGCTGCAGCTGGATGATTTCCTGCAGCTGGGGGAGGAGGAACGGTAGGACCTGGCTGAGTGGCCCTTGCTTCTAAGAATCGTCTAAACCACCCAGGTATTGGTATACCCTCTGGCAAGTTAAGTTCATCGGACATGCTGAAACAAAAAGGATAGATTCAAAACGAAGGAAAAAAGATAGTACATATGGCTTTGGGGGACTTTGCCTTTTTAAAATATAATATTTTATCTTTTAAAAATGCTTCTTTAAATTTTCCTTTGAAAATAAATTTTCAAAACTTTTATCTTATCTGGTAAACCTTGCTTTGATACCAAGTGAAACACCCCACCTCCGTTAGGGTCACTCTCAAAGGGAATGCCCTAATTTTGGTGGAGGTTTATAAGTATAAGTCACAGTTATACAAGACAGATATAAGAACACATATTTTTGAACAACGGAAAACAACAACAACTTTTATTTCAACAAAATACGTGTTACACAAACCATGTAATAATTTGTCTTACAATACTTCCAAAAACATAACACCTTCATAACTGTCTTGATTACATTATTTAAAGAAGCATAAAAAACATAAATAAGCTGCATAAGTCCAATAATTGTTGTCCAAAGCCACAGTCGAAAACGAAAAAAGATCCAGGCAATACATTCTTTCTCTTCAAGCTGGATGTGAAAACTGGTCAAGCTGCGGTATTCCCTCCCTGTGGACCTGGGGGGAAACGAAAGAAAAGTAGAGTCAGACATAAAGCTTGAGTAAGTCTAGGACCATTCAGTCTATGAATAAAGAATTGGGCATGATAAGTATAAACTGGTAATGGGGAAAGCACTATAAACTAGGTCAAGTTGTCTAGAGTCGAATATACTATCGTACCCCATATTAATCTCTGTACCCATATAAACTAGTTCCCAACAGGCACCCCATAATCAGGGTGAAGTGATCCATTTCTGATGATCGGCTCCTACTCGCATGGTTACATGTGTCTTACGGCCCCTGTTGTTGTAGTTACCTATGCTGGTCCCACCATGGGGTGTATCAAGTCCCATGGTGGCGGCCCGACACAATCCAAGGATGCACAGGTATGCTACTGGTGCCCAGTGCCTTATTTTTCTGTGCCGGAGTGTGTGCACGCCCGCACCCCGTTAGAACCTACACTACTGCACCACCGCCGTCGATTTGACTTCTTACAGTCAGCCCAGTAATCGTGCCCCACCCTGCTTAGTTCAGGGTATCATGATACACCTTGTAGGGTTACTGCTGAAAAGGGTCCCCCGCTACTAGGTTTTCTATTTCTAGCCAACATACTAAGTTGGTTAAGTGTTTTATAAACCTAACCCTGAATCAGTCTGTATAGTTTAGCGTGTTCCATTTTGATTAAGTATTAATTTAATTTACTTAATCCTATCAATCCTAACTCATCCTTAATTGTCTTATTAAAGCCTTGACCTCTCACATTAGACAGGGCATTGTTATGGCTGCGTGTTGCCGGTTGGGTCCGGGCAGTCTTACGCCACATCTAAGTCTAACCTCGGGTCCTTATTGGGCTCCGTGTTTAACCACCCACATTGGATAGGTATTGTTGTGACTACTGGACAGCCGGGCAGTTCCGGGCAGGTTTACATCACAACTCAATCCAACCTCGGGTTAAACACATCGTATTTTCTAAATTTACATATTGTGTCTCTTTCCTTTTTATATGTCAATATTTGCAGCCCATTATTCAAATTCATCTTTATTGGGTAAAATTTATTTATGCCGCTTAATTGTTTTTCATGGTTGTTGGCATGCGTCAAACATGCCAACACAAATGTTCTATGTTTTAACCCCATCGCCATTACCCCCGTTTTATACGTTCACTAAAATATAACATATGTTGGGTTTAACATTTAAACCCAACTTAGCCACATGAAAAAGGGGAGGCTTATAACATGGTGTTTATATATTCTAAGTGACATAAAAAGAGGAGTGTGAACGCATGAACTTGCAACATAACGATCTAATTAACATGAATTAGGCATATGTGAACTTGCATGATAACAGCATATAATCATGGCATAAACATACTTAAACATGACTCATTCTATTCATATGATCATAGCATAAACATACCTAAACATGAATCATGGTTTTTAATCTATTCATGTAAACTTGTAATTGGAATGTAAATCTAACTTAATTTATGTGTTACCTATATCACCATATGATTTTTATAACAACATAGGCCTAAACATGGTTTCAACTAGGCATAACACCAAACATAGTTTAGTCATGTTCATAAAAATGCTTACTTTTGTTTCTAATACAAAAGTATGATTTGCCAATTCCAACATAGATTCATATAAACCATAGTACTTAGTCGAATCCAATTACACAATGAAAGTGATCGTAAAAGTATGTACATCATATTGGCATAATAGTGAATCATATACTTGCATGAATCCCAAATAAAATACCACAACATATGGTTGTTAACATGAATCATATACTTGTATGAATCCCAAATAAAATACCACAACATATGGTTGTTAACATGAATCATATACTTGTATGAATCCCAAATAAAATACCACAACATATGGTTGTTAACTTCCAACATAAATCACATACTTGCAAATATCCAATCGTATACCACAACATTTCCAAATCGTTTAGAATCAAAGCAACATACAAATATAGATTATTATCGCCACAATTCCATTTCTTACTTTACACAAATCAAAACACAATTATTTATTCACATCGGAATATCACTCTACTTACAACGTATGACAAATTTTCAATTCAGGGATCTGAATTCTGAATTCTGAATTTGGAGATGCTATCCTTTGTTGTAGGCGTTGTTTTGATTTAATTGACGTTGCTTTAAGCTTTCGAATTATCTCCTAATTGTCTCTCAATTTCTGACGGCTATTCTTAGTCATTCCTCAGCAGCATGACGGTCTCATCTCCATTTTTGTTTGTGTGAATTAGGGTGAGTCTTAGGTCCTTTTTATAGAGTTTGTGAGTTGATTAGGACCGTCGATGGAGCTTAGTGTAATAATAGCCGTTCGTTTGAAGGAGAGACCAACCAGGAGCTGACACCTAGCCCTAGTGACAAGGCAAGGCTCAGAAAATCGACCAAACATAGACCAGGCCAGCCAGGAGGGGCTGGGTTCAACCTAGCTCAGGGGCCAGGTCGACACGCCAGTCGACACCGTGTCGACTTGGCAGTCGACACGGGTGACCCAGGTCGACTACCCAGTCGACCTGGGTACCTTGGCCGAGAAAATTCCCGCCCTGGCCAATCCGGCCCGATTTTGAATTTTGAATTGGTTTTTCTGAGCTGTTTTGGTCTGTATGAATTTTAAACTGAATTCTGAAACTTCCGGAGGTCATATCTTCTTCATACGGAGTCCGTTTTACGCAAACTCGGACTCTATCTCAAGCAGAATTCCGAGATGAACGCAATGGCGTATCCCATTTCCCTTAATTATTTAATTTGAAATTAGTTATACTTTAATTTGTGAATTTCACTGCTATAGAATACACGGGGTGTTACACAGCAATAGCTTCTCCAACCTCTACCTCCTGAGATCGACCGGGAGCACAGAGAGCAACGTAGAGCAGCTGTCGCCAGAAACAGGAGGTTATCCCCTGACCAGGAACCCAGGGGTAATCCGAACATCAGATCTAGAGAGCCTATGAAGACATTAACAAACGCCGATGTATGGGCAATGGTGCGCCAGATTATGTCTGAGAGCTGGAGGTATACTAATAAAGATTGGGGCATTGAACGAAGTCATACCCCCTTCACAGATGACATACTGAATTTCCAGTTCCCCCGGCGATTCAACTTGCCTCAGGTGGATCGATATTCAGGAAGAACAGACCCAGGGATGCATTTGATGAGATATGCATGGTTCATGAACGCGGCAGCAGCTCCAGATGCCGTAAAATGTAAAGCTTTTCCAATCTATCTTGAAGATGTAGCGCTAATGTGGTTTACCTGACTCCCTCCTTGGTCAATATCAAATTTCACAGAACTGAGTGAGCGTTTCATGAATCAGTTTCGACTCCATGCCCAAAAGTCCAAGACCGTCAAAGAATTGTCACGATTAAACAGGCCCCAGGAGAATCTTTGAGTCATATTTGGATCGCTTCAACCTGGCCGTCACCGAATTTAGTGATCCCCATGATCCCACTATCCTGATGGCCCTGATAGAATGGGTAGATCCTGACACAGAGTTCGGGGATTACTTAGCTGGAAAATCACCTCCTACTAGAGAACTGTTCTATGAAAAGGCTAATATCCACTTAAGGTGTAACACCCCGAATTTCAATTAACACTAATGGTTAGAAATTAAAGTATAATTAATCTCAGATGTGGGAATTAGGGGAAACGGGCTGCGTCATTGCGTTCGTCTCGGAAAAATACGCGAAATAGAGTCCGAGTTTTCGAGAATCGGAGTCCGTATGGCCCGGTTATGGCCCAAAGAAGTTTTAGGGAATTTAAAATTTAAATTTCAGATTTGGGCTGGGCCAGGCGGGGTCAGGCGGGAAGCTTCCCGCCCAGCCCATGTCGACAGGGCTGTCGACAGGCCTGTCGACAGGGGTGTCGACATGCCTGTCGACTTGCCTGTCGACAGGGTCCAGGCGCCCAGTGAACCTGGGTGCACCAGGTTGCACCAGGTTGGGTTTCAGGCTGGCTAGGAGGGCTGGTTCTAGAGATTTCCTAAATCTAAGGGTCCTAATCTAATCTAGGGTTAATCTAAGGGCCTAAAACACTTTCTAATCCTATAAATAAGACCCTAACCCTACCCTAATTCATTCATAATTAAACCTAGTAACTAAACTATGGCAAAATGCTAGCTCTCATGGCCTCCACTAATTTTATGAAGAGGGTTGCATGCTAATCACTCTCTAATCAACCTCTAATCTCTTCTTAGCATCTTAATCTTCTTTATTTGGTGTGCAAAGTTGCTAGTTGTGAGTTTCTATCACTTTGATGATCTTTTGGTAAACTAATTAGATGAGATGTGATGAGATTTATGGTTTTGTATGTGGATTAATGAGCTTTGAATCATATGATATGATGTTAGCATTAATCTTATGTTTATACATGTTGAGTATGTATGTTTATGCATGTTGAGTATGTAAGTTTATGCAAGTTTAATATGATGTATGTTATGTTTGCATGATGCTAAATATGCAAGTTGTGGGCTATGTAATCATATGCATATTATGCAAGTTCATGGTGATATGCTATGCAAGTTACATGTATGTAAATATGCAAGTTACATGTTTGCTAATATGCAAGTTACATGTTTGTTAATATGCAAGTTACATGTTTGTTAATATGCAAGTTACATGTTTGTCAATATGCAAGTTACATGTAAGTAAATATGCAAGTTACATGTTTGTTAATATGCAAGTTACATGTTTGTTAATATGCAAGTTACATGTAGGTAAATATGCAAGTTACATGTTTGTAAATATGCAAGTTATATGTTTGTTAATATGCAAGTTCATGATGACACATTATGCAAGTCTATGAGTTAATATGCAAGATTGTATGCAAGTGAATATGTAAGTTATGTGACATATTATATGCAAGTTATGGGACATGTTATGCAAGTGCATGTGCAAGTTAGGTGTTTGTTAATATGCAAGATGGCACTTTTGGAACATGTTCATTCATATGCAAGTTGACACCTTTTATATGTGTTATATCATGAGAACGAAATTACGTGGGAACGATGGGGTAATTAAATGCATAAGTTAATAAGATAGTGTGAAATTAATATAATTATGCATAACATAAAATAAAGGAACATAGTATGGGAATTTGCCTATTAAGTTAGGTGTACCCATACTATGTGTTGGGAATTTACCTATTGAGTTAGGTCTACCCCATGGGAATTTACCTATTGAGTTAGGTCTACCCATGTTATGAAAAGCTTGACATTAATTAGGGATAATTAATATGGGGGTGATTAATTAGGTGTAATTAATCGACTAAGACACGAGGTTGGACTCATTTGTAGTGTAAAACTGCCCGGACCCGACCGGCTTAACCAGTTGCTACAAATGTCAGCCCAATGTGAGAGGTCTTGGCCATAAATTAAATACGTGATTAAGGTAAAGACACGAGGTTAGACTCTGTTATGACGTAAGACTGCCCGGATTCTACCGGCTTAACCAGGCGGTCATAACAGTCAGTCTAATGTGGGAGGTCTTTACGGGAGATCACGGTCTTAATTAATTAAGAAACACTTAACCATTATAGCATGTAGTGGGACATGAGGGGTTAAGTGGGTGCCTTGGGTGGCATGTGGAATCTTAAGTGGGTTGCCTTGGGTGGCAATAGAAAATACGATTAGAATACTTAACCAAGAGAAACATGTAATTAAACATGATTAAAGGGTTAAGTGGGATACACTAGATATTTGACAAGCTTAAGTGGGTAGCTTGTGGGGGCCCATTTCAACCAATATCCCAAACGTATCTTTGTGGGATCGACCCATGTCGAGTGACGGGACACGCATATTGGGCTTGATTATAAGAGGCCAAAACGGGTTAGCGGTGGCAACGCAAGTCCAACGGGCTTCATATGCGTGAGTGGGCCCGGGCTGGTAGATAAGTCGTTGTTGCATCGTGTAGATATAAGCCGTGCACCGTTAATTATATCGGGTTGCCACGTTGGGGGAATGGTACACCCCATGGTGGGGCCAGCACGGGTATCTACGTTAGGGAGCCGATCGAATGGGGAGTAGTGTGTACACCTGGTGGAGTGTAGGGCCCCGTGGCGCCTACTTGGTCACCTAGGGGTACGCAAGTACTATTAAGTTAATTTTATAAGCCATGGGTGGGATCAACCTTTAAGTTAGGAACGACTGGTGTGGTGCAGTTTAGTAATTTACCTTAGGAAGGGTAGATGCGTCTTTATCCTTTATCTTAGTTTAGTTGATTGCTTAGGGTAGCTATTCATCCCTATATGTTACCGTATATCAATTCATGTCTTCTCTGGTTACTTTAACGATTGTATTGTTAAAGTTATAGGACTCACTCAGACTTATGTCTGACCCCGTTGTTTTTATCTTTTTTCCCCACCCTCAGGTCCTGTGGTGGATCCTGGCAGTAGTGGAGCTTGATCGGATTGCGGTTCCAGTCTTTAGGAGCTTGGATAGATGTAAAGCTCCAGTTATCCAGTTATCTTTTCTTTTGTTTTGGCTATTGTATGAGAGTGGGATTATGTATTTCTTTATTTTGATGGATATTGTACTTGATTTTTATTATGGGTTTATGATGTAACCAGACATGTTTTACTTCCGCTGTTATGAGATGATGTTTTAAAATTCCAAGTACTATTTATATCTGTCTTGTTGTAATTTTTCTGTTCTATATTCACTAAAATACTCCACCGATGTTATGGCATTCCCTTTGTGAGTGACCATAGCGGAAGTGGGGTGTTACACGTGGTATCAGAGCTTAAGGTTACCAGAACAGATAAAATTTTTGAAAAAAAAAAAAACTATTTTCTAAGAGTATTTTCGAAGAAAGTATTTTCAAAAACATGTCTTTAAAAGGAAAAGTTTTTGAAAAAGAAAAGCATAATCCCCAATAGCCATATCGTTATCTTTCGGAATCTCCTTTTTGAATCTTTCCTCTTTCGTTTCAGCATGGCTGAAGATCTTAACATCCCGGAGGGTTTAGTTATACCACTATGGTATAGGAGGTTGCAAGAGGCTAGGGCCGCGGCTGCGGGTCCAGCCAATGCTACTACACCAGAGACAACCGCTCCTCCTCCTCAGCCTAGAGTGGATAATTTTGCTAAGGTTTGCAAGGAGTTCAAGGCTATAGGAGGAAAACCTTTTCTAGGTTCAGAGTCTTTCGTAGAGGCTAGAGATTGGCTTAAGGAAGTGGAAGAGTTGCTAGATATCTTCGAAGTGGAAGAGGGAAAGAAAGTCAAGTTGGCGGCTTGGTTGATGAAGGGAGAGGCCTCATTCTGGTGGGAGGTCACTAACGGAGAACGCCCTGTTGACTCTTGGGCGGATTTCAAGCAAAGGTTTGGGGCTAAGTTTCTCTCAAGGGCGGAAGAGAATCTGTTTATGGAGAAGTTCTTGAATTTGAAGCAAGGGAATCTCACGGTGAAAGAATATGTCAACAAATTCAATCAATTAGCAAGGTTTGGCATAGAGTTGGTGAATACACCGGAGAAGAAGGCTTTGAGGTTCGTTAAAGGCTTGAACGAACCATTGCAAGGAATAGCTATGACTCACATTCCTATGGGGGCCACCTTTGAGAAGCTTGTCTACATGGCACTTATGCATGAGGATGATAAGAATTCTAAGGCACCAGAGAAAAAGGGGGATCAGAAGAAACCGCAACAACAACAAGGCAAGGGTGGAAAAGGCAATGGTGACAAGAAGAAGACAAAGAAGCAGTGCTTTAATTGTGGGACACCAGGGCACCTCAGTAAGGATTGTCGCAAAAAGAAGAAGACCGGTTGCTTTCATTGTGGTGAAGCAGGGCATCTTGTGAAAAACTGCCCAAAGAAGGGACAGAAGACGGGGTCTGCCTCAGGAGGTCAGGTGCAAGCTCTTATAGCACCACCTCAGTCAGGGGGGCAAGTTCAGGCTCTCTCAGTTCCACCGATTCAGCAGAGAGGTAGAACTATTTCCGTTGAAAGTCTGGTTTTTCTGTTTGATCATCCAGTACGTACTTTGTTTGACTCTGGCGCATCGCATTCTTTTATCTCATCATCGTTAGTTGAGTCACTGCACTTAGACACCAGTCTAGTGGATGATCCCTTGGTTGTTTCAAACCCAATTGGGGGCTCTATATAACTGTCTATGATATGTTTGGGTTTGAAGATTTCTATACTTAGCGTTGAGTTTAGATGTGATGCTTTTGTATTGGGCTTCACGGGCTATGGGTTGATTTTGGGCATGGACTGGTTATCCAGTAATGGTGCCGTTCTTGATTGTGAAAGGAGAGTTGTCAGGCTTATGACCCGCTTGGGTAATACTCTCGAGATCTCTTGTAATCCCATGGAATCTGTTTTGCTAAGTTATCTTGAATCGCTCGATGCTTCGGTCGAGGGTTTGCGTTCTGTCAGAGTGGTCCGGGAATATCCGGATGTGTTTGAAGAAGTGAAGGGTTTGCCTCCGAAGCGAGAGATAGATTTCCGAATTTATTTGGTGGATAATGCCAAACCAGTGTCTTTGCCAGTGCGCCACATGGCTCCTCGTGAGAGAAGAGAACTTCATAAGCAAGTAGGGGAGTTGCTTGAGAAGGGGTTCATAAGGCGGAGTATATCGGAGTGGGGAGCTCCAGTAGTGTTTGCCACGAAGGCAGATGGGTCCCTCAGACTTTGTGTGGATTATAGAGAACTTAATAAGCTCACAAAGAAGAATAGACACCCATTACCAAGAATAGATGATCTCTTTGATCAGTTGGTTGGCGCCTCAGTGTTTTCGCAAATGGACTTAGCTACGGGGTTTCATCAGTTGAGAGTGGCGGAGGACAGTATAGAGAAGACTGCTTTCCGGACTCCGGATGGTTTTTATGAGTGGCTAGTGATGCCATTTGGGTTGACAAACGCCCCTGCATATTTTGTTGATCTCATGAGTAGAGTGTTCAGAGAGTATCTGAATAAGTTTGTAGTAGTTTTTGTGGATGACATCTTGGTCTTTTCCAAGAGTGAAGAAGAGCATGCCTTACATCTCAAGGAAGTGTTGGAGACTCTTCGAGCACATAGTCTTAAAGCTAAATTCTCTAAATGTCATTTTTGGAGAAGAGAAGTGCGATTCTTAGGGCATGTGGTCTCTAAGGAAGGGATAGCTGTGGATCCCGCAAAGATAGTATCTATCCAGGATTGGAAAGTTCCTAGAAATGCTACCGAAGTAAGAAGTTTCTTGGGGTTGGCAGGATATTACAGGAAGTTCATCAAAGACTTCGCGAAGATATCAGCCCCATTAACCCGCTTGACGAAGAAGAATCTGGTTTTCTTATGGGACGTAGATTGTGATGATGCTTTCCGACGGTTAAAGAGAGCTTTGACCACCGCTCCAGTTTTAGTGCTCCCAGATGGGAGTAAGCCGTTTGTTGTTTATACCGATGCTTGTGGGACAGGATTAGGCGCAGTCTTGATGCAGGAGGGAAGGGTAATAGCCTATGGAGGGAGACAATTGAGAGTGCATGAGAAGAATTACCCTACCCATGATCTAGAGTTGGCCGCGATTGTTTTCGCACTTAAGTCTTGGCGCCATTATCTTCTTGGTGAGAGATTCGAGTTGTTTACCGACCATAAATCATTGAAGTACTTATTCTCTCAGAAGGATTTAAACTTAAGACAGCAAAGGTGGATGGAGTTCTTAGCATCCTATGATTTCGAGATAGCATATACTCCTGGCAAGGGTAACGTGGTGGCGGACGCCTTGAGTAGAAAAAGGCTATCTTTGAGTCCATTATTCGTGGAACGGCGAAGCTTGGAGTTTCTTTCTTTGTTTGACTTCAGACCTTCTGTTGATTTTGTACCTGGTTTGTTGGCATCCTTGGAAGTTAGACCTACTCTTTTGAGACGGATTGGCGAGGCTCAGCGAGACGACCCACAGTTGGTTGAGTTGATAGAGAAGCTTATGAGGGGGGAGTCGTCCAGCCATTTGGGTAGATACACCATAGATGATAAGGGATGGTTGCATAGAGATGGTAGACTTTGTGTACCGCAAGATGAGGGTTTGAAGAAGGCTATTTTGGATGATGCACATCGTTCAAGAATGACTATTCATCCCGGTGGAGACAAAATGTACCAAGACATGAAGAGAGTTTTCTTCTGGGCCGGTATGAAGAAAGATGTGGCCGAGTATGTGGCTAGATGCTTGGTATGCCAACAAGTTAAAGCGGAGCAAAGGAAACCCGGTGGGTTGCTACACCCATTGGAAGTTCCGCAATGGAAGTGGGATAGTGTCTCGATGGATTTCATCGATGGGTTACCGAGATCGAGGAAGGGCAATACGGGAATTTGGGTGGTGGTAGACAGACTTACCAAGAGTGCCCATTTTATACCCGTGAAGAGTAAGAGGACCGCTCCATGGCTTGCTTCAGTCTATGTTAGAGAGATTGTTAGATTGCATGGCGTACCATCCAGCATTGTGAGTGATCGAGATCCTATCTTCACTAGTGAGTTTTGGAGAAGTTTGCAAGAGGCGGTAGGGACTCAGTTGTGTTTGAGCACCGCATATCATCCTCAGACGGACGGCCAGACCGAGAGGGTGAACCGTATCTTAGAAGATCTCTTGAGGCTTTGTATCTTAGATTTTGGAGGTACATGGGAAGAACATCTTCCTTTGGTAGAGTTCGCATATAATAACAGCTTCCAGTCCAGTATTGGCATGGCACCTTTCGAAGCTCTTTATGGAAGGCCTTGTCGATCTCCTACATGTTGGTGGGAATCTACGGATAAGATCTTGCTTGGGCCAGATATGGTTAGAGAGACTTCAGAGAAGATTGATTTGATTCGTAGAAGGATGAAGGCAGCGCAGGATAGGCAAAAATCTTATGCGGATCGAAGAAGAACGGATCTTGAGTTTGAGGTTGGGGACATGGTTTTTGTCAAAGTATCTCCGTTGAGGAAGGTTGTTCGCTTTGGGTCCGTTGGGAAGTTAGCACCGAGATTCGTTGGGCCGTTTCCTATTAAGGAAAGGATTGGACGGATGGCATATAGGGTGGAGTTGCCCGACAGACTTAGTGGTGTTCACGATGTATTCCATGTATCACATTTGAGGAAGTGCTTACATGAGACCGCAGAGGTGGTAGAGCCGAGCTTGCTTAGAGATGTAGAGGTAGAGCGTGATGCGACGATTCGACGAGCTCCTACTCGCATCCTTGGGTCAGAAACTAGGAAGTTGAGGAATAGAGAAGTTCAGCTAATGAAAGTGCAATGGGGAGATGACGAAAGCAATGCTACTTGGGAGACGGAAGCGAAGATGCGTTCTTTGTATCCATTTCTTTTTGAGAGTATGTCTTTTAACTTCTCCTTTATCGCTTGTCTAGTACTTATCTTATCTTTAGTGTATCCTCTCGCTAGTACCTATGACCTTTAGATAGGGTAAAACCTATGGTTGAAACATGTGTTTGAAACATGTTATGGTTGATGGATGCATGTGGATGCAATTGATTGCTAGTGGTTGCTCGTGGATGCATATACACACACGTTAGGCACTAGATCGGCTCAGACACTTCATGTTGCATATTGCATAAATGGATGTGGTAGATAGAATTGATGGATGTATCATGGCTGTATTATCATTTGGATGATGCATTTTTGTGTATGGTTGTGCACGCATGTAGAAATTTGTATGTGTCAATAGGGTTTCGCATACATATTGGATGCATGGCACTATCATGGTTTGCATTAAGGAGGTCGACTGAATCAGTAGACCGCCTGATTTTGCATTAGTATACGGACATATACACACACTTTCTGCATATGTTCATACATCATTAGAAGTTTCTAAGGACAATGGTTGCTTGTGGTTGATGGTTTAGTAGATGGTTGTTTGGTTGGTAGGATACGTTCTTCTTAACTTAGAGATTTCGAGGGCGAAATCATTTAAGTAGGGGAGAATGTAACACCCCGAATTTCAATTAACACTAATGGTTAGAAATTAAAGTATAATTAATCTCAGATGTGGGAATTAGGGGAAACGGGCTGCGTCATTGCGTTCGTCTCGGAAAAATACGCGAAATAGAGTCCGAGTTTTCGAGAATCGGAGTCCGTATGGCCCGGTTATGGCCCAAAGAAGTTTTAGGGAATTTAAAATTTAAATTTCAGATTTGGGCTGGGCCAGGCGGGGTCAGGCGGGAAGCTTCCCGCCCAGCCCATGTCGACAGGGCTGTCGACAGGCCTGTCGACAGGGGTGTCGACATGCCTGTCGACTTGCCTGTCGACAGGGTCCAGGCGCCCAGTGAACCTGGGTGCACCAGGTTGCACCAGGTTGGGTTTCAGGCTGGCTAGGAGGGCTGGTTCTAGAGATTTCCTAAATCTAAGGGTCCTAATCTAATCTAGGGTTAATCTAAGGGCCTAAAACACTTTCTAATCCTATAAATAAGACCCTAACCCTACCCTAATTCATTCATAATTAAACCTAGTAACTAAACTATGGCAAAATGCTAGCTCTCATGGCCTCCACTAATTTTATGAAGAGGGTTGCATGCTAATCACTCTCTAATCAACCTCTAATCTCTTCTTAGCATCTTAATCTTCTTTATTTGGTGTGCAAAGTTGCTAGTTGTGAGTTTCTATCACTTTGATGATCTTTTGGTAAACTAATTAGATGAGATGTGATGAGATTTATGGTTTTGTATGTGGATTAATGAGCTTTGAATCATATGATATGATGTTAGCATTAATCTTATGTTTATACATGTTGAGTATGTATGTTTATGCATGTTGAGTATGTAAGTTTATGCAAGTTTAATATGATGTATGTTATGTTTGCATGATGCTAAATATGCAAGTTGTGGGCTATGTAATCATATGCATATTATGCAAGTTCATGGTGATATGCTATGCAAGTTACATGTATGTAAATATGCAAGTTACATGTTTGCTAATATGCAAGTTACATGTTTGTTAATATGCAAGTTACATGTTTGTTAATATGCAAGTTACATGTTTGTCAATATGCAAGTTACATGTAAGTAAATATGCAAGTTACATGTTTGTTAATATGCAAGTTACATGTAGGTAAATATGCAAGTTACATGTTTGTAAATATGCAAGTTATATGTTTGTTAATATGCAAGTTCATGATGACACATTATGCAAGTCTATGAGTTAATATGCAAGATTGTATGCAAGTGAATATGTAAGTTATGTGACATATTATATGCAAGTTATGGGACATGTTATGCAAGTGCATGTGCAAGTTAGGTGTTTGTTAATATGCAAGATGGCACCTTTGGAACATGTTCATTCATATGCAAGTTGACACCTTTTATATGTGTTATATCATGAGAACGAAATTACGTGGGAACGATGGGGTAATTAAATGCATAAGTTAATAAGATAGTGTGAAATTAATATAATTATGCATAACATAAAATAAAGGAACATAGTATGGGAATTTGCCTATTAAGTTAGGTGTACCCATACTATGTGTTGGGAATTTACCTATTGAGTTAGGTCTACCCCATGGGAATTTACCTATTGAGTTAGGTCTACCCATGTTATGAAAAGCTTGACATTAATTAGGGATAATTAATATGGGGGTGATTAATTAGGTGTAATTAATCGACTAAGACACGAGGTTGGACTCATTTGTAGTGTAAAACTGCCCGGACCCGACCGGCTTAACCAGTTGCTACAAATGTCAGCCCAATGTGAGAGGTCTTGGCCATAAATTAAATACGTGATTAAGGTAAAGACACGAGGTTAGACTCTGTTATGACGTAAGACTGCCCGGATTCTACCGGCTTAACCAGGCGGTCATAACAGTCAGTCTAATGTGGGAGGTCTTTACGGGAGATCACGGTCTTAATTAATTAAGAAACACTTAACCATTATAGCATGTAGTGGGACATGAGGGGTTAAGTGGGTGCCTTGGGTGGCATGTGGAATCTTAAGTGGGTTGCCTTGGGTGGCAATAGAAAATACGATTAGAATACTTAACCAAGAGAAACATGTAATTAAACATGATTAAAGGGTTAAGTGGGATACACTAGATATTTGACAAGCTTAAGTGGGTAGCTTGTGGGGGCCCATTTCAACCAATATCCCAAACGTATCTTTGTGGGCTCGACCCATGTCGAGTGACGGGACACGCATATTGGGCTTGATTATAAGAGGCCAAAACGGGTTAGCGGTGGCAACGCAAGTCCAACGGGCTTCATATGCGTGAGTGGGCCCGGGCTGGTAGATAAGTCGTTGTTGCATCGTGTAGATATAAGCCGTGCACCGTTAATTATATCGGGTTGCCACGTTGGGGGAATGGTACACCCCATGGTGGGGCCAGCACGGGTATCTACGTTAGGGAGCCGATCGAATGGGGAGTAGTGTGTACACCTGGTGGAGTGTAGGGCCCCGTGGCGCCTACTTGGTCACCTAGGGGTACGCAAGTACTATTAAGTTAATTTTATAAGCCATGGGTGGGATCAACCTTTAAGTTAGGAACGACTGGTGTGGTGCAGTTTAGTAATTTACCTTAGGAAGGGTAGATGCGTCTTTATCCTTTATCTTAGTTTAGTTGATTGCTTAGGGTAGCTATTCATCCCTATATGTTACCGTATATCAATTCATGTCTTCTCTGGTTACTTTAACGATTGTATTGTTAAAGTTATAGGACTCACTCAGACTTATGTCTGACCCCGTTGTTTTTATCTTTTTTCCCCACCCTCAGGTCCTGTGGTGGATCCTGGCAGTAGTGGAGCTTGATCGGATTGCGGTTCCAGTCTTTAGGAGCTTGGATAGATGTAAAGCTCTAGTTATCCAGTTATCTTTTCTTTTGTTTTGGCTATTGTATGAGAGTGGGATTATGTATTTCTTTATTTTGATGGATATTGTACTTGATTTTTATTATGGGTTTATGATGTAACCAGACATGTTTTACTTCCGCTGTTATGAGATGATGTTTTAAAATTCCAAGTACTATTTATATCTGTCTTGTTGTAATTTTTCTGTTCTATATTCACTAAAATACTCCACCGATGTTATGGCATTCCCTTTGTGAGTGACCATAGCGGAAGTGGGGTGTTACATAAGGCGGGAAGAGGCTAAGGAAAATCGGAAGAGAAAGTCCGAAGGGGCCTCGAAGGAAGGTGTCCAGATTAACATTGTTGTGAAACAATCTGGTGACAGTTCAGGGAAGGTGGAAGTAAATGTTGGCAACCAGAGTGGGGGTAAAAAAACAGAAATGGGAACGGCAATAGAAGGAACAAAAATCGAGGGAATAGCTCTAATAAAAGACCCAGATTCCAGACTTTTGAAAATTATACGCCGTTAAATGATACGTTCGAGAACATTTATTTAGATACATATAGCATATTGCAGTACAAAAAACCACCACCCAGAGATTCTACTGAGAAAGAGATTGCAACAGGAAAGTTTTGCTTGTTTCATGGTACCCACGGTCATTCCACCAATGAGTGCCATCATTTGAGAGATATCGCTAAAAAATTGCTGCGAGAAGGAAAGTTGGATGAGTACAAGGTCGCCCCAAGGGACAGGGGGCAATGGGGACAAGCCTCATACTAAGACCAGCCTGCTTCAAAACCCACAGCTCAGCAAAAAGGTAAGAGGATCGTTATTAACACTATTATAGGTGGACCTCACTTAGTTTGTCGTAGTTTTAAAGCAATGGACCAATATGTCAACGTCGCGAAGCTTTTTGAAGTAGGATAATGTAGTAGCCTTGAAGACGTCACTCCAATAAAACAGTAAAAAACGATGTCAGATGATGTCGTATTCCGCAATAGAGATGATTCTGGATTCAATCTCCAACCAACGATCCATTAGTAAAACAATAAAAAACGGGAGCTCGGTTAATATCCTCTTCAAGAAAGCTTTCGAACAAATGAAACTCGAAGCAAAAGACTTAAAGCCATGTGAAGGATGGATTCGTGGATTTAACGGAGCATCTATAGCTCCGATGGGTTTTGTGAAATTACCAGTCAGGCTAGGGCAGGGAGATCGCCAAAGAGTAAGGATTCTGCCGTTTATAGTTTTGGATGTGGAGTCGCCTTACAATGCCTTCCTATGCCGACCGTCCCTTACCGAATTTAGGGCATGTATTGCACCTTGGTGCTTATTGCTTAAATTCTCGACTGACTCGGGAGTTGGGGTGATAAGGGGCGACCAAGCTACGGGACGAGCTTGTTATGTGACAGAGTTAAAGATGTTAATGAAAGGGTTGAATATAGATGCTAAGGATGATTCCGCCCCTCCAAAGGAGGCCTCAACATACCAATTAAGGGGTCCTGCCCCAAGAGAGTCGCCCTCAGACGCATTCGAGGATATAGATCCCAGAGAGGATAGAGAATCCGGGGACAGGAAGGCAACTCCCAATGAAATAACAAATGATATTCCTATTGACGAAACAGATCCAACAAAAGTACTAAAGATCGTCTCGCAACTAGATCCAGTTAGAGCGAGGGAATTGGCTGATTTCTTAAAGGCAAATCTGGACGTGTTTGCCTGGACTCACGTTGACATGCGTGGGATTTCGCCTACCATCATGAGCCACTCTTTGTGTATCAATCCAAAGCACCCACCAGTCAAGCAAAAGAGACGGATGTTAGGCCCAGAGCGGTCAGCAGCTTTGAAAGAAGTAGAGAAATTAAAAGGTAATGGATTCATTAAGGATTCAAAATATCCCGACTAGATATTGAATCCTGTCCTGGTCAAAAAGTCAAACGGGAAGTGGAGAACGTGTATTGACTTTTCTGATTTGAACAAGGCTTGCCTGAAGGATAGCTTTCCTCTCCCCAGAATTGATCAACTAGTAGATTCAACTGCCGGGCATGAACTTTTATCCTTTATGGACGCCTATTCCGGGTACAATCAAATTCCCATGCACATACCAGATCAGTAGCATACAAGCTTTATCACAGACTTGGGGTTGTAATGTTACGTGGTGATGCCATTTGGGTTAAAAAATGCGGGAGCCACGTATCAGTGCCTAGTCAACCGCATGTTTTACAATCAAATCGAAAAACCATGGAAGTTTATGCAGATGATATGCTCGTGAAATCCAAGCAATCTCCTGATCATACGAAGGACTTATCAGAAATGTTCAGCATAATACGAAGGTATGAGATGAAGTTGAATCCCTTGAAGTGTTCTTTTGGCGTGGCATCAGGCAAGTTCCTTGGCTTTATCGTAAGTTCCAGAGGAACTGAAATCAATTCGGACCAAATAGCAGCAATCCGGAATATAGAGGAGCCGCGAAAGATTAGGCATGTTCAACGCTTAGCTGGGAAGGTTGCGGCACTGGGCATGTTCATCTCCAAAGCAACGGACAAGTGTGTACCTTTCTTCGATCTCATAAAACAGGGAAAGCGAAATTTTGAGTGGACTCCCGACTGTGTGGAGGCGTTCCAGAATCTATTAGACTTCTTAGAAAAGCCTCCAATATTATCAAAGCTTGTGGAACATGAGGATTTGTTCGTCTACTTGGCAGTATCATCTCACGCCGTTAGTGCAACATTAGTACGTGAAGAGGATAAAGTCCAGAAATCTGTGTATTACGTAAGCAAAAAACTGGCTGCTGCAAAACATAACTATCCGAAGATAGAGAAGCTTGCTTATAGCCTCCCGATTGCTTCCCGCAAACTTCACCATTATTTTTAGGTGCACCCGATAGTTGTGTATACTGATCAACCTTTGAGACAAGTGCTGTAGAAACCCGAAGCATCGGGGCGATTACTTAAATGGAATATCGAGCTGAGTCAGTTCGATTTGAACTTTCAGCCACGAAGATCAATAAGGGGCAGGCCTTGGCTGACTTTATAGCTTAATTTACAATCCCTGAAGAAGAAACAGTAAGTAACAAGGTAGTTGCTTTGGATCGAAAGTTAGAGCTCAGTCCGTGGAAATTATATACGGATGGGGCCAAGAATGATAGAAAGTCCGGCGCCGGAGTTGTTTTAATAACTCCTGAAGGACGATCTATCTACTACGCATTACGGTTAGAGTTCGCTGCTACTAACAACGATTTCGAGTATGAAGTCCTGATTGCCGGGGTGAAACTCGTCAAAGATTTGGGAGTAAAGACACTAGATATATATTGCGATTCCAAGATAGTTGTATGTCAAGTTCGGGAAGAATTTGTTGCTAAAGGACCTCGACTCATCACCTATCTCAAAAAGGTAAAGGAGTTATTGGAAGGTTTGGAGCATTATAGCATAACACACATCCCAAGAGTGGAAAATCAGAAAGCAGATCGACTGGGGAAGCTAGCAAGTTCTGATAATCCTAAAGAAACTGAAATGGTTCCGATAGAGGTGTTGGATTCACCAAGTTTCGACCTAATGGAAGTAGAGCTAGCCTTGGAAGTTAAACCAGAAAGAGAATCCTGGATGACACCAACTAAGAATTTGCTCAAGAATGGAACCCTCTCATTAAAAAAAAGTGAAGGACGAGCTGTAAGACCCAAGGCTGCAATATACATTTTACAGGACGACGTCCTTTATTGTCAAGGGTTTTCAATGCCCTTATTACGGTGTATCGCACACGACGACATTAAACTTGTACTACAAAAAGTGCATGAAGGTGAGTTTGGAGATCACACTGGGGGCCAAACCCTAGCAAAGAAAGTATTACGGTACAGATAATTCTGGCCTACCGTGAATAAAGACGTGGCTGATTATTCACAATGCTGCGATAGATGTCAAAGATATGCCAAAGTTCCCTGAGCGCCTCCAGCTCAGCTCAAGTCGTGGTAAGTCCGTGGCCGTTTGCCATGTGGGGAATTGGCATTATTGGAGTGCTACCTATTGCCAGAGGAGGATCTAAGTACGCGATCGTTGTCGTGGACTACTTCACAAAATGGGTGGAACCTAAACCTCTAACAACCATCACGGCGAGGAAGGTGATAAGTTTTGTGGTCAGAAACATTATTTGTCGATTTAGGATATCGAAAACCATCATAACTGATAATGGGACGCAATTTGGTAGCATCAAGTTCAAAAACTTCCGCCAGAAATATAAGATTGATAAACGATACACTATAGTAGCTCACCCGCAGTCAAATGGACAGGTCGAAGCCGTAAATAAAATCATTAAATCAACTCTAAAGAAGCGGTTGGAGCAGGCGAAAGCTAGATGGGTAGATGAGTTTCCATTAGCTTTATGGGCCTACAGGACGACCTTTAAGACGGCTATCGGCCATACTCTCTATTCACTTTCCTTTTGGTTAGAAGCAGTGATCCTGGTAGAATTGGAAGTCCCTTCTCATCGAGTTGCGTACTATGAACCGATGACAAATAAAGCACTCCTCCTAGAATCTCTTGATATGATTGAAGAAAAAAGAGATGAAGCTGACTTGCATGCCTCGAGACATCGACATCAAGTGGCACGTTATTATGACCGGAAAGTTCGCCTTAAAACCTTTGAACTAGGAGACCTAGTACTGAAAGAGTCTTCCCGCCTTCGACCCAATTGGGTCCAAAATGGGAAGGGCCATACGCCATCCAACGGAAGCTTGATACAGGAGCATTCAAGCTAACGACCGTGGACGGTGAGGAGATTCCCAGAGCTTGGAACGCTCAGCACCTATGACAATACCTGAGCTAAATATGAAGTGTCATCTCTTTTGTTTTCACAAGCTATGTAAAAAGGCACGACTTGCCTTAAAAAGTCTGTTTATGTGAACAAAGGATCATAAAGTGGTTGTAGGCTACGACTTAGCTGAACCACTATAAAAATATCGTGTGTCATTTACTTTCCTGCATTATCTATATCTTCAACGGTTATTCTATCATGACTATGAAACACGAAATGTTAAATTAAATTTGGAAAGTTGGAGATGACCTATGTGCAGGAGCAAATAAAATGATTGTTTGTGCGATAAAACACAAAAGAATGGGAAGACGACATTCTTAACTCTAACTCTCAAGAGTTGAGAGAGAGTATAAAGGATGGGAAGACGACATCCCCTGAGGCGTGAAGGTGCACCCAGATGAGAGACCGCCTCAACGAAACTCTAACCTAGTTATGAGACAGGAGAGTATAAAGATACTAGAAAGAATAGGCATTAATGACAAAAGGAATATGGCCCTGTCAGAGAATCGGGAACAATTGGATTTTTTAATTTAATCAATCTTGAATAATTCTAGCTCGGTTATCCAAGATTAACTAGGGGCATATATGTGCATACATATTCCCCTCAACAATGACTTTATTATATAACTTTAATAGGACATACTTTTGTATTTTCACTTAATGAATATCAGACATTGCAGGAAATAAACAATTTTTATTTACAAGCATGTGAGTATGTACAAGGAAAACAAGATGCGAAGGCCGCACTCGCTGCAACAATTGCGGACCAATCAAATGCCAAAATAAAACAAAGCATTTCATCACTTGGGCTTTGGAGCGGACTTGGATTTTTTGGTAGCCGTCTGAGCATCCTTAGCCTCTTTTTCAGCATCGGTCATAATGCACTTTGGCTTTTTCTTATCTGCAACTGAAGTGCTAGAATCGGTCGATTTTTTCCCAGGAGTTGGAACACTGGAATCAAGAGAAGACTTTTTAGCAAGCTCTTCTATAATAGACCTAGTTGAAAGCTTAATGACTAACCTTGATCCAGCATCCACCACTGCAAGAGGCTTAAGGCTTTCAGGGTTCAGGTCTTCAACTTTTAGCTGCATACGTTTGTCTTGTTCGGCTTTCATTTCAGCCAGAGTGATGTCATCGGCGCTTTTTGAATCCCCAATTATAGCCACATCAGGGTCTTCCTCATGCCCCTCGCTACCGCCATCGTCTTTCAAGGCATTTATCATCTCGTCATCATGAGGAGGATCAGCCTTAGACAGTTCAGATCCCCCTCCTGACTCTACAGTGGTAGCCTTATCCTTTTCTCCTTGAGCCTTCTCCGCGGATTTTGCTCCGGTGGTGGTTCCCTGAAGCACACCAGTCTTCTCGGTCGGTTCAACACCTACAGAATGAGAAGTAACAGTTATCAACTTAGGAGAAAATAAAGGATCCTCCATCGATTGCTCAATTATGTGGTGAAAAGTGTAGACGGCCTTGATGAATTGGGGTGAAAAGGTAGAAATACCTTCCGATGATTTCTCAACTGGAGTGACCGCCGTCTCTGACGCTGACTCGGGTATGGGAGATAAAAGAGATGCTCGAGGGATCCCCGGGTTTTCTGGGTCATATCCCTCGACTTCAGAAGTTTCAGCAGTAGTAGAAGAAGAACCAACCTCAGCGATATTCTTTTGTTTGGCCAATCGCTTCTCTTCCTCCATAGCAGCGGCGATGAGGCGACGCCCCTCGGCCAGACGTGCCGGCTCATCATTTCTTAGATATTTTTTCATAAGCTTATCTTCGTCGACGAAGTCTACCTTAAGTTCCTCTTTCTCCCACTCGATAATTTGACTCCATACGCGAACCAAGGTAGTTGGATAATCTTCAATCCAAGAGATGTTTCAGCGATGAATTATATGCGCAAAGAATTCAATCAGTAATTCGCCGAAACTATGCACTTCTTCCTGAGCCTCTGACAGTTGCTTGCGGATTTCATCAGCAGACTTAATAACATTTTCCACATTCCCCTCCGCTAGGGCAGCCCTATTCTCGGCTTCCATTAACTTGGATTCCAAGTCATTGTTTCGCTTCTCCAGTTCATCATTTTTTCTCGCTAACTCGGCTTTTTCTCTCTTAAGAGTATGGTAAGCTAGTTGCATTTTGGCGTTATCCGACTTAGCATCTACTGCTTGTTTCTTCAACTCCAAGCGCTCTTAACTATGAGATTTTAGCAAGTCATGATAACGCTTCTGTAACTCTTCAAATTGCTGTCTGAAGTTGGTAGCATCTCGTTGAGCGATGACAAGTTGGGCTTGTGTGTCCTCAAGATCGTTCTCCAAATTTTTCAAGGCTTTTACGTTGGCATCTTCAGTCTTTTTCATCGAGTTAACATCTGTAATCAAAGTTCGAATGATTCTGGAGAGATTACGCGAATACTTGAACATCTCCGAATATTGCTTCTCAACAACATCAATCTTCGCTTTAGCCTCATCTGCCCACTTTGAGGAAATAGGCTCGAGAGCAGGTAAGAAAGTCAGATTCTCAAAATAGTGTCGGGGAACTGCTTCTCCAGATATGCCCGCTTAACTTTAGATTCATCATCCAATGGTGGAGGTTCACAGTATGTTAGCTCGGTATCCTTATGTTTAGTGGGCACGATGGCTGCATCACCCTTTCCAGGCCGCTTATCAGAAACCTTATGTTTGCCTCATGAGTCGGTATCTTTCGGCGGGCTCCTTTCCCAACTGTGTTTATCTTAAGGAGAAGCTCGATCTTTGGGCTGTGATGTGTCTTCTCCTCGACGACTCTGATAGCTTTTATATCGGTCTGGATCCGACCGAACGTGGGAGCGAGAGCGCGAGGTGTGTGGCTGATAAGAATCATGAGGCTTCTATCCTCTCTACCCCGACTTTCACAGCGATCATGCTCGACATCGGAAGGGGGTATAGTCATGCTGCGACGTATTTTCCTGACATCATAGTAGGGGCGAGACATTGTACCTGCGCAATAATGAAAGTGAAATTCAGAATCAGCGTTCATATGAGAAGTAAGTGCTGTGAAGTGTGGTGCTATTGTCTTGGGTGCATCCTAAGTGGTGTTCCCCCCGACAAACCCGAGTCTGAAGCCAGGCTAGCGCGAGTGGGCTCTTTGGCCTTCACGGGAGCAGTCTCCTCTGAAGATGTGAAAACTAAAGGATTTGTACCAAATTCCTCTGAAGTGTAGATGGTTTCAGGTAGGGGGAGATATCCTAAACCCTGAAATGTGGAATCATCTGTAGTAGGGACATCTCCTTGAGAAGCGTCTATTGGCAGCTCTTTAGGGGATATTGACTTTTCAGGAGAAATAGCTTCATCAGGGACGGTATACCCTTCTCTGTGCTTTTCGGCTATGTTGGCCTACTCATCGTCCTGAGTTGAAGATGGAGAAGGTGAAGTCCGAAGAGGTATTGTTGGACCTTTCGAGCCCGAGCCCGTTTTAGGAATTATGTCCACTGGGGGGATGTATACATATGGACCTGACCCGTGACCTATGCTACGGGTAATGGATAATAGCCCGTGATGATGGAGGTACTCATCCTTAAGAATCTCATCAATGGTTAGAAATTTTTGATTGCCATTGAGGAGCCGATGCATCCGATCAAAGTACAATTGGTCTGATATTTGTTTTGGGTTATCAACTACAAACAAAAGAGAAAGCAGGTTAATGTGTTGACATGAACATTTAAAATTGAGATCTAGAAAATCGATGCCTTACTTGATTTTGTCCATCTCCTGGCGCACCCCGGCTATTGCCTGATATAAAACCATTCGAGCTTGGAATCGCCGGCCTTGCTGCTGAATGGAGCTGAGATAATTTTCCTTTTTGGGACTGATTCAAAATAGGAGAAAGAAGGAGTTTCTCGAGTCCGATGCTTGAAATTATTAAAAAAGTGGATGTCATCGAAAGTAAGCTATGTACCTAAAATCTCTTTGTATGTTATATATAAGGTATATAAGTAAGCATAAGAGTTGGGATGTAACTGCATGGGGGCAATCCGCATCTGTCTCAGAAAGTCGACAACAAAAGGCGGAAACGGTGGATTAGCCCCAACCATACACATCAATCGGGTAATTCCCATAAATCCTTCTGGGAGATTGTGAGGACGGTCAGTTTTCGATGGCACCAGGGTATCCCTTTTCAGTATCCCGTGCTTTAAACATATGCGAACAAGTCTGTCATCGTCAATCGTTGATTCAACAGATTCTTTGGGTGACTCTAATATAATGGAAGACTCAAACTCATCAAGAGCTCGATTATCTCCAATCCCTCCTTCCTCTTCATCGGCCAGAGAAACTTCACTATTGGAAGGTGTTTCGTTGTTATGCGCCCCTACTTCATAATCTGGGACCTCATCGTCCCATTCGGGGTCTGAAGAAGAAGATATGTCATCAATGGTAACTTCCTCAGAAGTTTCCGCAACTTCCATCTTCTTTGATAAACTAGATGAATGTCTCTCGGCCATGATCACTAGACTATTGAAGAAAAAATAGCAAGGATTAGTGTAAAGTTGCCCGTGTCCCCCGTGTGTGTATTTGAACTAAAGTGTGTGCAACATGTAACAAAGATGCAAAGTAAACACATGAGAGCGTGATATAAAGATTCAAAGAAGTAATAATGTTTCAGAATAGTTCTTGATGTTGGTTATGTTCGTAAGGCGCTATCCTAACTGTTCATCAAGTTGAAGGTTATGCCGAGCATTGATTAAGCTAGTTGGATAAATTCTCGCGCATTGAGATGGACTGTTTCGGTTCGGTTCAGTTCGGGTATGTATAATGGGATCGGATCGGAGAACAAAGTCCTGTTTCGATCTGAAGCAGATATTCACACCAAGAAAGTAAAATCGGATCGGTTCGGACGTAGGCAACCAGATCGGTTCGAATGTAGGCGACCGGATCAGTTCAGATTGACTTGAATGATCATGCCTCTTCTCCTCCATGTCTCTTACTCCGATCCGACCCGGTCAAGTGGGCTTCGTTCCCCCTTTTTTTGCTTTTTCTTTTGCTCCGACCCGATCCGGTCTTGTGAATATTTTTCCTTTCCCTTCACTCCAGCGTTTCTCTACCCGAACCAATCCCAGTTCCTATCCTCTCCTTCATTCTCCATCTCGCTTAACCGATACCGAACCCAACTCTATCTCACAAACCCCAATTAAAACCAAGCACTTACGTGCTCAACTATCCCTTAAGTTCCTAATTCCCTCTCCCAACGCCTCGAGGAAATGACAAAACCACCAATGACGAAGGCGAGGAGAGAGAAGGCGGCGACGTTGGGATTAAACAAACAACATTTCGAATCGCTCAATTTTATCACAAATCTAAACTGAAAACGATTACAACAAGGCAATTCGAGATTTTAAATGTACCAAGATATTAATTTAAAGAAGAACTAGAGAGTTTCAGTGTTTTTGGGTTTCGATGTAAAAACTGTTGGGCGAGAGCAATAGAAGAAGAAGAGAAAGGAAAAGATGGGAGGAGAACTTATATAAATTTGTGGTGGCCACTCGTATTCCTAGCCTTTCTAACCCCGTTAGGACCGGGATTCAGACCCATAAGGGGATTCTGGCCTGTTAGTCCTCTGTTAAGCCATACAAAAGGGAAATCCATTTGGATCGGAATCCGAACCGAAAGGGATCATATACACTAATTCGGCACGCAGGTTGAATTTGAGGAAAAATAAAGAAAAAGCTCACCTGCAGAAATCACTGGACATTAAAAAGAGCTTTCAAAGTTGTTTGAAAATGAAGAAAGTAATTCATATGGTTCATGGATATATATAAGCAGCGAAATGGCGCAACTTTATGAAGCGGCACGTCTCTACAAGAAAATGGAAACGATCATTCAATTTTTCTAATTCAAAGGATGTTTCGTAAACTGCTTTGAAGCACACTTTATCTTAAATAAGAGTGTACTTCGAGGGGGCAAAATGTTAGCCTACTTCGTGAACTAGGCTACACAAAGAGCAAACAGATAGAAAGCCACCAATCGGTCAGATCAGAAGGAGATAGCGTAGGAAAAAAGTAGAGATCAAAGACGCAGATACCATACCGGTTCGGATCGGAGGAGTATGTTAGCAATATCATAAGATAGCAAGTGGCCTCATCGGATCGGAATGGAGGCAGCCGATCCGAACCCCTTTCTCTGAGCCTGTGACCGTTGCTACACACGTTTCCTGAAGACTCGGACCAAGCATGATCATTTCTCCCACGATCTCCCACTAAATCGATGCACTATCACCATCTGGAAACCTCCGAACCCGACTCTTATGGGATGGGTGCCACGCAATTCCGAACCGGAGCAACTTTGAAGAGATTTTTCACCTATAAATACACTATTTAGAGTCATTTGAAAGGATCTTTTAGCATATTCTCAATTCTAACTTCCTCCATAGCCGAATTTCATAACTACATTCAGATCAAAATCATATCTTAAAGTCTATTTTTAAGAGATTTGAGTGAGTTTATGCATTGTAATTATGAAGTTGAGTGAGAATCATTGCTCTATTTTCATTCGAATCATCAATTAAAAGAATAGAAAGTGGACGTTGGCTCTTTAACGCCGAAACACTATAAATCGTGTGTTCTTCATTACTTTTTAGTTCTATTTCATTAAATTCATAGCTCATTTAGGTGTTAGAACCAATTTTTGGTCTAACACACACAAATATATATATATATATATATATATATATATATATATGTAAATAGAAGGATGGATAAATAGCATTAATTACAATTAATGGAACCGAATGGGAATTGAATGAAAGTTACAACCGTGAAAGGAATGGAATGAACGGGGAATGATAATAACCTATTATAGATTAATTGCATTAATGAGAATGTTATATAATAGGTAGACTTGTCCTACGGACAAGTGGAGATTATAACTTAGGTTATAATAAACAATTAAGAAAATGAGATAACTTATGAGATGAGTGGTTCTTAAATGTAAATTAAGTAATCAGTAAATGGGGAAAACTAAAACCAGTTGTTTGTAATAAGTAGAGAAAAAGGGGAATTTTATGAAATGTAAGAAGTTGGACTTAATTATAAAATAAGTAATCTATAAACTTGGAAATTTGAAATCTGCCAATAAGAATAACATGTTAAGGCTTGTCCTAGGGACAAAAGGAAATTATAACATAGGTTATAATAAATGGAAAGGAGACTTATTAGTGAACCTTACTTAAGAGACTACGTTAATAAGTAAACATTTATAAGTTGTAGTGACAATGTAAGATGGAATTATGATTAAATAGGAATGAGTGAGGCAAACTATTGAAATGAAATAAGTTATATTTAATCATAAATAATGATGACATGTTAAACAGAAAACATGTGAATTGACATATACTTAATTACATATTAAGTGGAACATGTTAGTGTGACTGTGAAATCAAACAATAATATAAAGGGATTGTGGATTACAGACCTTGGATCACAATCTACGAAATAACATGTTGTGCGCTTATTAATAAACTTAAATGGGTTAAATTATATAGCTGAAATTAATAAGCAAGAGGAACTTGGTAATTTGAATAAGAAGTCAATGTGAATGGGACAAGTTAAATGGAAACCTGATGAGGTAAAGCAAGCGCATAAAGAAATTTTTAAACATAGGATCAAATAACATATTAAAATGAGGCGCTTGGACCAGTCCACACGTCTGAGGGCGAATAACCCAATGGAGTAGATCATCGTGGTGTCTAGAGGCACGAGGGGAGCACACATTCATCTAATTATTCTATCGGCTCTGAAGGACTGAAAGGGGAAGCACGCGGCTTCCTGAGATACGTAAGCTGCTCCTAGTAGTCCTCTGTGCGATGGCAGAGGTTGGGTCTGCGCTCGTAGAGGTTAGGTCTGCGCGTTACTACCACGTGGGTGGTCCTTGACTGCAACAGTAGCTTTGCAGTCAGAATGCTATGACGAGGTGACACTAGGGTGATTCGACGATCGCCACAACGGGAGGCGAGGTCAGGACCAACAAGGATAGTAGATCGTCGGGTACCCGTCATCGGCATCCAGTGGGATGCGAAAAGACTAGGGCTAAACCCAAGATGCAATTCACCTTTCACTATCGAGGTACGATGGTTGAGGGGAGACACCAACTGGATATTTAGATTGTTTTTTAGGGGTAAGTCGCCTAGCTCTTGTAGTATTTACTAGTTGAGGGAGGGGCCGAGGTGGGGCCATAACCACCATGAAAAATAGACCCAAGGGATATCTATATTTTGAGGCTCTTAAAGGCGAGCCTGTACAGACATGGAAAAGCTCCCCACCGAGTTTTGTGTTTCTTGTACAGCCCTCCCACAGAACTCGATGCACATTAGAGGTTATGTGCGGTTAAGGCATCACATATGGTTAATGATACGTACGTCGGAAAGTCTAGATATATGTATGTCTACTCTGGGTGGTGTATCGTAGACTTGAGGGCATTACTCTGGGATGGAATCTGGTTCGATCGACCATGGATGTCTGTACATTTACGCAGCGTAGTAATGACAAATATATGTGAAACATAAAATTTTTATGTAGAGATCCATACGCCAATGCGCCGTAGGATGAGGGACTGCGTTCATTTCTATGGCATTACGGTGGAGGCCGTGCGAGTGGGGTATCATGGGGTGTACCTCAATATTTGGGGGCGGCTACATATATACTGTATTAGGTTAATCCACTGAAAAGTAAATGGGCACGACTTATGTGTAAGCCTTGAGTGCTATTAACCCAATTAACCTAATAAATAAGAAAATGTGATTGAACGGTATATATATGCAATGACCCTGATTTTTGTCAAATTTAATTTAAACATTTAATATTTATTTTTAATATATTAAATGTGAGTTGATAATATAAATGGATATTTATATTGAGTTGTCAATTTAATCATCGAAATATGATTTATTTTGAATATATATCATTATTGTAATACATGAATCTGTACTAATTCAATTCGAAATTTAAAACTAAGTCCAATTGAATCAAATAATTTATAGAAATTTTATTTGGATATATATATATATAAATTATAATAATAATTTATTATCCAGGAATTTAATTGTTTTGAATTTAATTTATATTATATTGATATAAATTTATATCTTCTCCATATGATCATATTAGACTCCATAGCTTGTTCCTGTGTGTCCAGAATAATGGTTAAACCCTATAAACGTCAGTGTTGCACTTGAATTGGAGTTCGGGTACTCGAATATATTATTATAATATATAGTGGATAAGATCAATTTCAAATCAAATCAAATTGTATTTAATTTTATGTACCCTACCTATAATACCTATTCCTTAATGCTGAAGTATCTCCCTATATAAAACCGCAGTGACTTTTGTTTTCTTTCTACTGGTTTTCGATCAAAACAGAATCATTAAAAATAGAAATCCCTCTACAATAAAATTAGAAGTTGCACCCTCCTATCCTTGAAATTGCGCTTGCCCTTTTCATTTTATTTCTCCCAGTTAAAAAAATCAAAAGAGTCATTCCCTTCATACGAAAAATTTTACTGCCCTAAATCACAAATCGAATTCAAATCCATCCTACTAGTTTAATCGATGGCTTCAACTCGATAGGGGTTTCAATGTGTTCGAACTTCATGAAGTCGATTGATTTTGGGTGTTCGATCTGGCCTAGGGTTAGTCGCGGAAGTTAAGCTGAAGACATCAATGGTACTGATGAATTCGGAAATCGTGCCTCGTGCTTGTGAGTAGCGATGGGTGTGACTGATTGCTCCAGTAGTGGCGGTTTTGTGATATAGGTGGTGGTTGGGTAATCTGTTGGGTGCGACATGAATCTACAGTTCGACATTTCCATTATTTGCAAGCAAGTTGTGCATTAGGAGAAGGTTGCGATGGTAATCGAACGAAAGGGGTTCCGTTTGGTTTTATTTTTGTGTAGTTGGGCAAAAGAAATACATAGGAAATTCAGAAGGAAGGAATTTTTGTTTGGGCTGAAAGGGTTGACTTCCTGAGATGTTGAGGAAGGAAGAACCATCGTGAAAAAAATAAAGTAATTAAAGGTAATTAAGATTTTTATTTATCGGCAATTAGAGAAGTATTATAATAATTATACTAGTATGAAATTTAAAAATGTGATATCATATTCAATTTAAATCCGTTCGAGGTAAACTTCAATTGCATTGAACTTGCAAGGATTTAAGCTTCGCAATGGAAGTGGATTTAGGATTTTTGGAGTCGACTGAGATCAGCTTTGGAATTTTAAGTTAAACTGAATATAGCTCGATTTAAAATAAAAGAAAGCATATTGGATCTGCAAACAAAATCACGGTGAGTAAAATCTCATTCATATATTTTATTTAGAATTATTTTATTCGTTAAAATAATTGTTCGTTGGTTTTTAGCATGTACTGAAATATTTCTGTGGCTATTATTAAATATATATTAGTTAATTAGGATTGGTGTTTGTGGTTATTATATATATATATTGGTGGTTTGATTCCCGTAGTATCATTAGTGGATGCCCGCGGTATCATTAATGGACGATCCTATACGCCCCACGCTATGATAGTTGATGACCTTTTATACCGTGATATCCTGCCTCGAAGCAGGATAAGTATTATTTAAGTTGGCTAATGTCTGTGGATGCAGGTAAAACAGGTTGGAGGGATCCAACTAGATTCCTCAAAAATATTATTATTTGTTCATTTCACAAACATTATCGTATATGAGGTGTAGATTGAAAATTGGGTTGTTTGATTATTTAAACATCACTGGGGCCAAAATGTTGATATATAAAAATATCATGAAAAGGAATAATTGAGATTTAAAAATGAAAATCTATTTTTCTAAAAATAGAATTCGAATTTAGAAGGGACTGAGAAATATTAACTTGTTTGAATAAATAAAACAATTATTGAATTTATAAACAATGTTTATAAATTAGATAATACAGAAAATTGAAGTAAATTTATAAACAACGTTTATAAATAAAACGGAATGATTTTCATTGGATAATCATGGAATTGAAATTCATTTATAAACGATGTTTATAAATGAAGCAGAAAATTTATCATTTTGATAATTTGAATATTTAAAGTCAAATATGAATTTAAAAATAGAATTTGAAATCACTTGAAAGGGAACAGTTTTTATTCTGGAATTTGGCATATAAAAGGAATGGAGTTTCAAATAGAAATTTGAAATGGAAACTTGTTTAATATATAAAACAAGGAAGTTAAATTTATAAATAATGTTTATAAATTAAGTGAGATAATTATCATTTGGATAATTTAAATATTTAAATTCAATTATGAATTTAAAAGTGAATTGGGAAGTGATTGAAACAAAACGATTGATTATATTTCGGAATTCGAAATATAAGTTGAATTGAGAAAAATCCAACGGATTATAATTAGAATTTGATCTCATTGAATTCTATATAATAATTTATTTCTAATGGAATTAGAAAATAATAACAGAAATGGAGTTCTAATTAAATTGATATCCGAGTAATGGAAAATCGACGATTAGAGATATTCAGAATATTAAGTAGAATTAGGAAAATAGGTTTAATATATATTAAAATATATTAGAATGGAGTTGAAATTATTATAAACAAAGTTTAAATGTTTATATATATAAATATAATTAAAACGAAATCACCGTGGCACGGTAGTTCGTAAATTGGCGTTTCGAACTTTAGTTGAGTATATAGAACTCAATTTAAGTCGGAATTATGTGAAACAAGAATCGTCAGGACCGGTTGAATAATAGTTTTCTGATGGAAGAGAAAGATCTTAATTTCTTTGAATAGATTTTGAGTTATGTCAAAATCAAATTTACAGAAAAAACAGCGTCATAACCATTATAAAACCATAACGGTTTATTTAAATAAATAAAAGGATTTTTAGTAAATAAAATCCGAATTTTCATTTAAGAAAAAAATCAAGATTTGGGTTATAAATAGTATCTGAACTCGAGTGGAGTAATGAAATGATTTTTGAAACAAAATCAAATCAAATGTTTAATTGTTGAGTAGAATTAACTTATTTGAAGAAAAACCAGTTAATGGAATTTTAAATCAAAACTGGACTTTGGATCAGAAAAAGGGGTTTGTAAATTCATATTCGAAATTGAATATGAAACTTGAATTACAAATGGCATTCGATTATTTTGTAAACAAATTAATTTATATTTGAACGTGATATGTTCAAATAAAAGGTGAAATAGGCAAAAGAGTTCATTAAAGAATAAACTAACGAATTGAGTTAAAATGACCAGATTGAGTTGGAATAAATTAGAAATGGACGTGTATGGGTTTGATAGGTATGGGATGAAGTGTATGAAGGTTATAATTCGTGTGCCCGACAATAAGGTACATGTTTAAATTACGTATGAGATTTTATTCGTCGAATCGGCAAGTCACTTGGCTTTTTGATTTCCTTTTTGAATGAAAGGGCAGAGAGAGGCGAGTTGAGGTTTGAACTATCGACCGGTACAAAGGATGTTATGGAGAAATTTTCTGGAAATTTAAGGATTTAGTATATTTTTAAGATAATTTGATAATTAGAAATCTATATATCAATATGTATAGAATCCGGTAAGGAAACGAACTTAAAAATAGAATATTATAAACAAAAAGGAAATCAAAAATCTGGTAACAGAAAGAGAAATATATATACGTTTTAAAAATGAATGAGTGGTTTTTATGGTGTTGATGATTTGAGATAAGTGATCTTGTCTGTTTTGAAGTTAAAAATGTTATTCAGTCAAGTTCTGAGAGGTAGTTATACCCCAACTTGATTGATTTCATTTTTAACCGATAAATAGCAAGATCCAGCCTCGAAGAGAAATGTTTGAATAAGAATTAGTTGAATGTAGTGTTTTGGGTTGTTGTAACGATGTTTTACAAAACATTCGTTTTAACCCAAGTAAGTGGAAATTTAGAAATATAATAAATAAATATTTCCTGAGTGTAGAAATGAACGAGCGTGAAAGAGATAAGTAATTGGAATGTTTTCCAGTTATAAATAGAAGATATTTTCTACGTATGGAAAATAAAAGCAGGCAATATATGGAAATGTTTTCCAAATTGCGAAAAGGGCCAAGATGATTGTTGAAAATATTTGGCTAACAAATATTGATAAGGAAATGGAGTAGTGATTTAATCAGTGAATGAAATATCAATTAAATGGCCCAATGATTTGTTTGATGCTTTGAATAAATGTATGTTTTCTTCGATAGTTAAATAACCGACTATCGAAGTGTTTGCCAATATCGTTGTCAATATGGAGAGACCGGTTGAATTATTATCCGTGAAACACTCCGTATTGGTAGTAACATTGCGAATCAGATAATATGAAGATAATCAAAGATGGAGTAAAGTGTAAGGATTTTTTTCTATTAACAGAAATTGTGCCTTCGGTTTCGTTCAGTCCCAGAACGAAGTGTATGGACGAATGTCTGACAAAGTATTTCCAATGATCGCATATGGTAGCCTATATAGATATATATGGTGGTGGAGAATTTATTCTCTTAGCATAATATCCAGAATATATTTGTGCAAATCAATTAATGATTTACAGATCTGACAATGTGGCATTCAAAGTGATTGTGCTATCAACGAATGATAAGAAATCGTAGCCTCAGGCCTCAACAACTGGGGAATGACAAAAATCGGGCAAGCAGCATGGTTGTGTTGGTCGCTCCCATTAGGGTGTATAATCACCTATCTAGATAAATTCCATTTGCTTCTTTAATCTATCGATACTGTCCTTTTCGAGAAACGGTTGCTGATCCCAAAAGTTGGTGATATACATTCGATACACTCAAGCGAAATGAGTGGTCGGTCATGTGTGGGCCGGGTTGCAAGATGTTCTTGTTGAACCCAGTGTATTCCCCTCTAGAGATACACTATCGGAAGGTGGTTCCATACCTTGTCATGTTGGAAATCCAATCTCCAATAAGTGCCCTGCGGTTTTTGGTTTTATATTCTATAAGGAGCATGAAACACAAGCGTTCCGCTAGATTCTAAATGTAGACATTATTATAATATCACTAGATTTGATATCAAAATTATTTTGGGTTATCGTAAGGTAAAAACCATCCGTGTTTATGTGTGGATCGGTCTTACGATTATCATTCTTTTTGATAGGATTTTTAAAGTTAAACAAATGATTGGAGTTTACTCACACCAGTCTCATGACTGACGCAGAGTTTTTTTCCCTAAACTCTTGGCTGCCCAAATTTGTAGGGAAGTCAAGCAGTCGATATTTTTTCAGATTCACTTAGAAGAGCTGGAAGCAGGGGGCTTCACAGTTAGCTATAGACTATCATATTTCCACTGTGTACTATGTTGTATCTAGAAACAAGTGTTTATAGTTGTTTCAGGAATAACTGTTGTGCTCTGATAATGGTATGCATATACAGTTACTGATTTCTATTTCAAAAGTTATTTTATTTAATATATTTTACTCGTTCCGTTGTGAGATTTGTGTTCTTCTTTTTCCTTCTATTCTAACTTTTCTTTCTTTCTATTCCTCATCCTCTAACTTCTTTCTACTAATGATTCGTATTTCTGTGTCATTTGGGTTGGACGTGTGATGTTATTAGTCAACTAAAAGGGTACAGAAATTCAGGTCATTACAGTTGGTTTCAGAGCTTAGGTTGAGCGAATACCTAGGCTTTGGTGGGGTTGTGCTCATTAGAGATAAGGTCAATAGTACCTAGAATGAGTTGAGTGTATATATACGAGAGAGCGTATTTGTTACTTTATATAAAAGTTGTTTTAGATTATGTTGGCTAGTCTGTTGAGTGGTTTATGAATTCTGATCAAATTGTGGGACGCCACGAAGTCGATAGGAATTTCTAAACACTTGAACAGAAGAATTCAACATGATATTGTTTTAAAGTGGGTGAATGAAATAATTTTACCCAAAATTCTAATTTGAGATAGAAAGAAAAAATTTCTGAAATTATTATAATATGGATGTGTTGGTTGTTATTATTATAATCCAATGAGATTATAAAATTGAAATGGTTATGCATAACCAAGTAGAATTTGTATAAGAATAAATTATACAATGAGATGAATTAAAATTAAATTCAAAGCAGAATTTGGAATTTAAATCCTGGGAAGTTAGAAATATTTTTCCAAAGTATTTTCAAATAATATAGCTTTGTTTTGGATGGATTTTTGATTAAAAATCAATTTAAATGGATTTTTAAAGTGATAAAGCACTGAGCTCACTTCAGTTGCTGGAAAATAATTCTGATGATGACTGCAGCATCGTCAGTGTTCATTTTCGAGTTTCTAAGTGATGGATTGCTACCTTAGAAAAGATTTAAATGGAAATTTGTTTAAAAGAAAACAAACTGGTTTGAAAATTCAAATGTTTTGAATTTAAAATGAAAATAAATATGTATATATATTTATGTGATTTCGAAAGGGTTTGAAATGAAAACCCGGGGATTTGAATTCTAGAATTTAAAACTTGACTTAAGCTAGTTAAATGAATCGAAGTAAATAAATTGACTAGAATCAATTTAGATGAGATTGAATGCATATGAATTGGATGTGAATGTATGGTTTTGTAAATCATTCAGATTAAATGAATGAAAGCATATATAGTGTGCGATATAAATAGAAACCAAAAGTGTTGGTAGAAATAAAATTGTAGAAATGTGAAATGTTGAATTTCACATAAGTAGGTTTTGGAAAAGTAACGGGTTCATAACATTTTTCCTACCTTAGTAAATTTCGGGGACGAAATTCTTTTAAGAGGGGAAGAATGTAACGACCCTGATTTTTGTCAGATTTATTTTAAACATTTAATATTTATTTTTAATATATTAAATGTGAGTTGATAATATAAATGGATTTTTATATTGAGTTGTAAATTTAATCATCGAAATACGATTTATTTCGAATATATATCGTAATTGTAATACATGAATTTGTACTAATTCAATTCGAAATTTTAAATTAAGTCCAATTGAATCAAATAATTTATAGAAATTTTATTTGGACATATATATATATATATAAATGATAATAATAATTTATTATCCTGGAATTCAATTGTTTTGAATTCCTGTGTGTCCAGAATAATGTTAAACCCTATAAACGTCAGTTGTTGTACTTGAATTAGAGTTCGGTACACCGAATATATTATTATAATATATAGTGGATAAGATCAATTTCAAATCAAATCAAATCGTATTTAATTATATGTACCCTACCTATATCACCTATTCCTTAATGCTGAAGTATCTCCCTGTATAAAACTGCAGTGACTTTTGTTTTCTTTCCTACTGGTTTTTGATCAAAACAGAATCATTAAAAATGGAAATCCCTCTACAGTAAAATCAGAAGTCGCACCCTCATATCCTTGAAATTGCGCTTGCCCTTTCCATTTTATTTCTCCCAATTGAAAAATCAAAAGAACTATTCCCTTCATACGAAAAATTTTATTGACCTAAATCTCAAATCGAAATCAAATTCAAATCCATCCTACTAGTTTAAAAGATGACTTTAACTCGATAGGGGTTTCAATGTGTTCGAACTTCATGATGTTTGATTTTGGGTGTTCGATCTGGCCTAGGGTTAGTCGTGGATGTCAATTGATTTAGGATTTTTGGAGTCGACAGAGATTAGCTATGGAATTTTAGTTTAAGCTGAATATAGTTTGATTTAGAATAAAAGCAAGTGTATCAGATCTGCAAATAAAACCACGGTGAGTAAAATCTTATTCATATATTTTATTTAGAATTATTTTATTCGTTAAAATAATTGTTCGTTAGTTGTTTGCATGCACTGAAATATTTCTGTGGTTATTATTAAATATATATTGGTTATTTAGGATTGTTGTTTGTGGTTATTATATATATATTGGTGGTTTGATTCCCGCAGTATCATTAGCGGATGCCCGCAGTATCATTAGCGGATGACCTTATACGCCCCACGCTATGATAGTGGATGACCTTCTATACCGCGATATCCTGCCTCGAAGAAGGATGGGTATTATTTATGTTGGCTAACATTTGTGGATGCAGGAAAAAAAGGTTGGAGGGATCAAACTGGATTCCTCAAAAATATTATTATTTTTTCGTTTCACATATATTATCGTATATGAGGTGTTGATTGAAAATTGGGTTGTTTGATTGTTTAAATATCACTAGGGCCAAAATTTTGATATAGAAAAATATCATGAAAAGGATAATTGAGATTTAAAAATGGAAACCTATTTTTCTAAAAGTAGAATTCAAATTTTGAAGGGACTTAGAAATATTAACTTGTTTGAATAAATAAAACAAGTATTGTATTTATAAACAATGCTTATAAATTAGATAATACAGAAAATTGAAGTAAATTTATAAATGATGTTTATAAATAAAACAGAATGATTTTCATTGGATAATCATGGAATTGAAATGAAATTATAAATGATGTTTATAAATGAAGTAGAAAAATTATCATTTTGATAATTTGAATATTTAAAGTCAAATATGAATTTAAAAATAGAATTTGAAATGATTTGAAAGGGAACGGTTTTTATTCCGGAATTCAGAATATAAAAGGAATGGAGTTTCAAATAGAAATTTGAAATGAAAACTTGTTTATTATATAAAACAAGGAAGATAAATTTATAAACAACGTTTATAAATTAAGTGAGACAATTATCATTTGGATAATTTGAATATTTAAATTAAATTATGAATTTAAAAGTGAATTGGGTAGTGATTGAAACAGAACGATTGATTATATTTCGGAATTCGAAATATAAGTTGAATTGAGGAAAATCCAACGGATTATAAATAGAATTTGATTTCATTGAATTCTATATAATAATTTATTTCTAATGGAATTAGAAAATAATAACAGAAATGGATTTGTAATTGAATTGATATCTGGGTAATGGAAAATCGACGATTAGAGATATTCAGAATATTAAGTAGAATTAGGAAAATTGGTTTAATATATATTAAAATATATTAGAATGGAATTGAAATTATTATAAATGAAGTTTAAATGTTTATATATGTAAATATAATTAAAACGAACTTGCCGCAGCGCAGTATTTCGTAAATTGGCGTTTCGAACTTCAGTTGAGTATATAGAACTCAGTTTAAGCCGGAATTCTGTGAAACAAGAATCATCATGACCGGTTGAATAATAGTTTTCTAATGGAAGAGAAAGATCTGAATTTCGTCAAATAGATTATGAATTATATCAAAATCAAATTTACAAAAAAAACTGCGTCATAACCATTATAAAACCATAACGGTTTATTTAAATAAATAAAAGGATTTTAAGTAAATAAAATCCGAATTTTCATTTAGGAAAAAAATCTAGATTTGAATTATAAATAATATCTGAACTCGAGTGGAGTATTGAAATGATTTTTGAAATAAAATCAAATCAGATGTTTAATTGTTGAGTAGAATTAACTAATTTGAAGAAAAATCAGTTAATGGAATTTTAAACCAAATTGGACTTTGGATCGGACAAAGGGGTTTGTAAATTCATATTTGAAATCAAATATGAAACTTGAATTAGAAATGGCATTCGATTGTTTTATAAACAAATTAATTTATATTTGAATGTGATATGTTCAAATAAAAGGTGAAATAGGCAAAAGAGCTAATTAAAGAATAAATTAACGAATTGAGTTAAAATGACCAAATTGAGTTGCAATAAATTAGAAATGGATGTAAATGGGTTAGACAGGTATAAAATGAAGTGTATGAAGGTTATAATTCGTGTTACCGACAATAAGGTACATGTTTAAATTACATATGACATTTTATGCGCCGAATCGGCAAGCCCCTTGGCTTTTTGATTTTCTTTTTGAATGGAAAGGGCCTAGAGAGGCGAGTTAAGGTTTGAACTATCAACCGATACAAAGGAGGTTATGGCGAAATTTTCCGAAAATTTAAGGAGTTAGAATATTTTTAAGATAATTTGATAATTAGAAATCTATATATCAATATATATAGAATCTGGTAAGGAAACGAGCTTAAAAATAGAATATTATAAACAAAAAGGAAATCAAAAATCTGGTAATAGAAAGAGAAATATATATATATGTATGTTTTTAAAATGAATAAGTTGTTTTTATGGTGTTGATGATTTGAGATAAGTGATCTTGTCTGTTTTGAAGTTAAAGATGTTATTCAGTCAATTTCTTAGAGGTAGTTATACCCCAACTTGATTGATTTCATTTTTAACCGATAAATAGCAAGATCCAGCCTCGAAGAGAAATGTTTGAATAAGAATTAGTTGAATGCAGTGTTTTGGGTAGTTGTAACGATGTTTTACACAACATTTGTTTTAACCTAAGTAAGTGGAAATTTAGAAATATAATAAATAAATATTTCCTGAGTGTAGAAATGAACGGGCGTGAAAGAGATAAGTAATTGGAATGTTTTCCAGTTATAAATAGAAGATATTTTCTATGTATAGAAAATAAATGGAGGTGATATATGGAAATGTTTTCCAAATAGCGGAAAGGGCCAAGATGATTGTTGAAAATATTTGGCTAACAAATATTGATAAGGAAATGGAGTAGTGATTTAATTAATGAATGAAATATCCATTAAATGGCCCAGTGATTTGTTTGATGCTTTGAATGAATGTTTTTTTCTTCGATAGTTAAATAACCGACTATCGATGTAATAAACCGGAAATGCGAGCCAATTAAAATTTATTATTTTGGCAATTTTAATGAAGTTTGAACATTTAAAATGATTTATTTTAAATAATAATGATGAGAAATCTATTTTGAATAGAATTAGAAGTATATATTAATATATGTCATCGTTAGAATATAAATAATTATTTATAATTATAAAAGGAATTGAAAATGGCGCGGTAGTTCTATAATTCGATTTCAAACTTCAAATGAATGTACTGGTTGCAAAGTAAACCGTATTTTCCTAAAACCAAAAATATTAGAATCTAAACGAGAATATCTTTCCAACGAATCCGACAAATCAAAATTTCATAGCGGGAATCGAAAGATACGTCCAGTTGAAAATTAAGAATAGTCACTATGGAATTCTAGCCGTTAAAAATGGAAATTTTGCAAACGACCTCGGTTTTCGACGAAACCACTTTTGTTGGATCCGGGATGTCAAGTTATTGCTATATTTCAAAATTTATAATTTTTCGAATCAATATGTGAGCGTGGCAAAGGAAAACGCGTTTGACCAGTTTTAGTTGATTTTAATCGACTGGAAAATGGTCAATTTTCAAATGGTCTCAGAATTCGATGAAACTAGTTTTGTTAGGACCTTATTGTCAATACGAAGCTAGAAATTATTTTTCAGGAATTTTTCTAGTTAGTATGTGACCTTGGTAAATTGAAATGCGCATTCAAATTCAATATATGGAGTTATATGTTGATTTTGACGAAAACTGATCGAAATGATCGAATCGGCTTACGATACATATCCTATTGTGTTCGGAATGGGGGTAATTAGCTATGGACGACAGGCGGTGGGTCTCGTTTCGAGGTCGAAAATAAAAGTTGCTTCTTGAAATAATTAAATAAAAAATAAATAAATAGAAAACCCTCTTTCCCTTAACCCCCCTTCCTTCTCGTTCAACCATTCAGAAAAAGGGAAAAATGGGAAAGAAGGTGGATCGCGATCGCGCCGCCCCCCCCCCTCGCAGCGCCTCCACAGGCGGCGGTGCCCCCCCTCCTTCTTCCTCTTCCTCCTCCCCTCCTCCACCCACTCGTGTCACACGCCCTCCTTCTTCTTCTTCTACTAAAAAAAACCGCATGCCCCTCATCAGCAGCCGCCACTGCCCTCTCCTCTCTCTGCCTCCCTCTCTGCGCCAAGAGCCCACAAACCTCAAATCAGCCGCTGCTTCAGCCTTAGGACGGAGTCCGACCACGGTGGGCCCTGCACCACCTCGTGCCGCCACCCTCCGCCACAGACAGGACCCCCCCCCCCCCCCCCCCCGCCTGTGTGCACCACCTCTGGCCAGCCCTCCGACCCCTGCAGCACCCGAGCGCCTTCCTAGATTCGAAAAGGTGATTTTACTCTATTTTATTTATTCAGTTTAAAAGAATTTTAATGATTAAATAAAATTGGTTTTATATATAGTGTGACGTTATAGGAGGGTAAAATTATAATTTTTAATCTTTTAGAAGGGTAAAAATATAATTTTTATATTATAAAAGAATTAAAAATAGAATTTTTATCTATATAGTAGCGTTGTAAAAATAGAATTTTTATCTATATAGTAGCGTTGTAAAAATAGAATTTTGATTTTTATCTATATAGTAGCGTTGTAAAAATATGATTTTTATCTATATAGTAGCGTTGTAAAAATATGATTATTATCTATATAGTAGCTTTGTAAAAATAGAATTTTTATCTATACAGCAGCGTTGTAAAAATAGAATTTTTATCTATATAGTAGCGTTGTAAAAATAGAATTTTTATCCATATAGAGTGATTATAAAAATAGAATTTTTATCCATATAGAGTGATTATAAAAATAGGATTTTTATATACATAGCGACCATATAAAAATGTGATTTTTATATATGTAGTGGTTACGGACAAGGAAATAGACAAAGGGTGAACACGACGAAGATTTCTACACAAGAAGAGTCGTGGCATTTGGTTTAGCTAGTCGGTGAGAATTTCTCACTTTAAATTTTCTTTTCTAGTTTAAATTATATACTAGGATGCAGACAGTGCTTAGCAGTACCCGACACCCGTCGTCCACAGACCATGGATGGCTTGCATATTTGATTGTTTGTTGTGGTGAAAATTGATTGTGTGATGTGAAATGAAATAAAATATTTATATAGTTAAAAATATTTTATCGTTAAAAATATAATTTTTAACGGGTATGTGAATAAATAAAAATCTATGTTTGTTGATTTGAAACCCCACACGGGTATTGGGATAAAATACGGCATACACTAATCCCAATAATTAGTTGTATGTCAATCGATTGATTGACAGGCTGTTATAAGCGTTAGATATCTATATTTGATGCTTATACAGAGTAGTGCACTTTGGATGATGGTTGATTATTTGTTAGTGCCATTATATACATGTGTTGGGTAGAATCCATATAATTAACGTTATATGGTAATTGATTGGGCCTCATTCCAATTGGGAAAATAAAGAATATTAGAATATAAAAATAGTCATGTGTTGACGACGCTCATGTGTTGAGAATAGTCATTTGTTGAAACTATTCATGTGTTGAGAATAATTCATGTGTTGAAACTATTCATGTGTTGAGTAAAATATTTTAATAATAAAATGTACATCTTTATCATATTTAAGATTAGAAACTACTTTATGGTTGGAGTCTGATTAAAAATCAAACGATAGATACCATAATTTTATAAAATATATTACATAACAAAAATAGTCATGTGTTGACAGTACTCATGTGTTGAGATTAGTCAAGTGTTGAAAGAAATATAGATTCATGTGTTGAATAGAATAAATATTCATTTGTTAAATAGAATAACGAATTTATTGAAATATATAAAGCCGTGTTGATTAGATTGACGCCAATTTTTACGTGAACGATATTTATATCGATTATATTCGTTTTTATAATGAATATTGAAAAGTGATTTCAAAATCGAATATTTTGAAATGAAATTCGAATTAAATTGAATTAAAATGAAATTCGAATTAAATTGAATTAAAACGAATTAGAATTCGAATTGAATTGAAACGAATTAGAATTCGAATTCGAATTGAATTGAAAATAAAATGAATTCAAATTGAATTGAAATTGAATAAAATGAATTCGAATCGAATTGAAATTGAATAAAATGAATTCGAATCGAATTGAATTGAATAGAAATGAATTCGAATTGAAATTGAACTGAAATGAAAACGAATTGAAATTGAATTAAAAATCGATTTGAATGGAAATCATTTTGAAATGAATTGAAAATAAATTTATAAGGAAAAAAATTAATTTTGATTTGAATTTGAAATGAAGTTGAAATCATTTTTAAATCAAATCTAAAACGATTTATATAATACGTTTTAAAAGTGTAATGACCCGCATTGGTAGAGGTATTATAATTAATTTATTTAATTATATAAATAGTGATATAGTGAATTAAATGGTGGTTTAATTAAATAATGATGAATATTTAATTAAAATAATAAATTAAATAATATATTTAATTCTGAAATAATCAAAATTTACTGAAATGGAAATATGGTGTGAACTGGATCATCTGTGATATTTAATTCAGTTTAGAATTGAATTAGAATAACGAATATATTATTTGAACGACAGTTTGAACGTATAATTATATTATAATTAAAATCAAGCTTGAAATGGCGCTGCAGTTCATAAATAGGCGATTCGTACTTCAACTGAATGTATAGGATTCGTTTTAAGCCGGATTTCTGTGAAACAAGAAACGTGTGGAGCTGGTGGAGTATATATTTCTAGTGGAAGAGAAAAATCGGGATTTCATCGTGTAGATTATGATTTGTGTCCAAATCAAATTTTAGAAAAGTCGCTGTGGAATTCCTTTATAATGTATAAAGGAATTATTTATATTTTTAAAAGGTATTTCAATATAAATCGAATATCGGGTTAACCCAGATTTGAAATATCAAATTATAAGTCCCAGTAGAGTTGTATGGTATTCCACTGTGAATATAGACGATCATATTTATTTATTTGTATTTATTTTAATTATATTTAAAAATATTTATATATTTAAATGGGTCAAGCAGAGCTTTAAAAATAGCCAGTTTTGCAAAGGGAGTCGGAATTCGACGAAACCAGTTTCGTTGGGACCGTAATGTCGAACTGTAGTTGCATGTCCATTTTGGTGATTTTTGGGTATTGTATGTGATCACAGGGATTTTTATACATGAACGTAAAATAAGCGATGATGGAATATATCGGGAATATTCCACTCTACTTCTATAAATACCATCCTACACCCTTCTAAACCTAAAAAACCCTTTTCCCGTAGTCAACAAATGTTGAGCCGCCAAATTTCTTCACAGTTGGGGTCTTCAAAAATCAAAAGAAAATCCCAAACAATCTCTATAAATTACAAAATAAATACAGATGAGATCCTCATCACGAGCTCAGTCTGCTAGTAGGATTTTTAGATGGCTCGATTGGTTTTGCTGGAAGTCTTCGTTCTTTAACGGCAGATCGGTTCAAGATTTCTAATACTTTGGGTGTCGATTCCGGTTTTGAGTGGCAGATTGATGTAAAGGGGATCGAATGAAGTGAGGTGGCCAAGTTTTTATGGAATCAAAGATAAAAACTGTCGCAGTTTTCTTCCTCTATGCGTGGAGGATGGGTTCGACGGAATTCCATAGAGGCCAGCGAGTGCGCGAGTCAGGGTATCAGGTGAACGAGGTTTGGAAGGAGAATACAACGGTGATTTTTATTTGAGTTTTCATGAATCAGTGAAGGAGCTGGGTGGGAAGAAGGGATCGGTTATGGATGGATAAAAAGAGGAGCGTTCTGTTCTTCGTTCAGGAAGAAGATGTCGAAAGTGGTCGTGAGTCTCAAGGGGTAATGGGCCTTTGAGTTCAAAGGGTGAGGCCCGATATAAATTTAAATAAAGTTTAAATCTTAATTCTAATATTGTATGATAACTTGTAAGTTAAATATCTTGATCATACGATGTCAAATAGACGAACCATAAGTTGTGTTAGGATCGTATGGACGGTGGCTACAACATGGAACTGACTGGGAGCAAATTCGAGCTCATTACAATTTACGGAAAAATAAATTGTCCGTCTGAATCAAGCGATTGTTATCGTTCTTAACGGTGATCGTCCAATATGAGTAAATCTCACCAACTCTGAACAGTTTATAATTTCATGTTATATTTTTAGAACTGTTAAATATTGGCTGATTAACTGTGTGTTGACTGTTTGATTGAACTGCTAGTCAGTTAGTTGAATTTCTATTTTGATTCTGTTTCACAAAATATATCATATGGAACTGGAAGTGATGTTATCAATATTGTTTAACATCTGTGATGCAGGGAAACTGGTTGGAGGAATCCGACTGGATTCCTCAACATTTATTTTACTGTTTTTCATATATTGTGATATATGATGTGTTATATAATCTGTTATGGATTATGTGTGTTGGAATGATATTGATCCTTGTTATTCAATATTTTAAATATCATAAAAGAGCCTGGGATGTAAAAATGTATATTGAAATAGAGGGATTTTATAAAATCAATAGATTTTATAAAAGGAAATATTTCGAAAGTAAATAAAAGGGGAAATGTTTATAAAACGAATAGAGTTTTATAAAAGGGGAAATGTTTATAAAAACGAATAGAGTTTTATAAAAAGGAAAAAATGTTGATAAAACGAATAGAATAAAAGAAAAAGAAATAACTAAAGTAGAATAAATAAAGATATACAAGGAAATATTTGTAAACCATTTACAAATATGATTGAAAAGGAAATAGTGTAAATCATTTACAAATCAATCAGAAAGAGAAATGTTTGTAAACCATTTACAAATGAGATTGAATAGGGGATATTTGTAAAACTATTTACGAATAGAATTAAAAAAAGAGAAATCATTTGTAAAGTGAAGAACCGTTACTAAAAGTAAATCTTTATAAAGGAATTGTTTAATCGAGTTAAAAGGAGTTAATCGATGTTAGTTTAATCGAGTTAAAAGGAGTTAATCGATGTTAGTTTAATCGAGTTAAAAGGAGTTAAATCGATGTTAGTTTAATCGAAAGGAGTTAATCGATGTTAGTTTAATCGAAAGGAGTTAATCGATGTTAGTTTAATCCATTAGAGTTAAAGTAAAAGGAGTTAATCGAATATAGTTTTTTCGAATAGAAAGTAAAAGGAGTTAATCAAATATAGTTTGTTCGAATAGAGAGTAAAAGGAGTTAATCGATATATAGTTTTTTCGAATAGAAGTTAAAAGGAGTTAATCGAATATATTTATTCAAATAGAATTAAAAGAGTTATCGAATATAGTTTATTCGATAGGAGTTAAGTGAATAGAGTTAAAGTTAAATCAAAAGAGTTAAGTGAATAGAATAATTTGAATAGAGTTATCGAATATACCTTATCGAAGGAAAGAATTATCGAATAGAAAAGATTTGAAAGAGAGTTACGTAAGGAAGTTTGTTAAAGAATTAGAAGGGTGAACTTTGTCTATTTCAAGGTTAGAAATGTTGTTCAGTTAAGGTCTAAGAGGTAGTATTACCCCAACTTGATTGACTTCATTTTTAAGTAAGGAATGGTTAAAGTTCGATAGTAATGGATGGTTAAGTGAATTTAGTAATTAAAGAAAATGGTTTGAGTTGGCATCGCGATGGTTTGTTTAAACATCTGTCTAAGTCCAATGAAGAAGCTTTGGAAATGTTTTCCAAATAAGAAACCAGAAATGTTTCCTAATAAAGAAAACAAGAAATGGAAATGTTTTCCATTGTTAGTAACGTATATTTTCCAAATTTAGAAAATAAGAAATATTGAATATAGGGAAACAGGAGATAAGTAAATTAATGAAATAAAGAGATAAATGTTGAATGATGTTTGATCGATATAAATTTACATTTGGAAATAAAATCGTTGTTTGCACACCTGTTTTTCTTCGATAGTTAAATCACAGACTATCGAAGTTTTGACCATTTTAACGTTGTCAATATGGAGAGACCGGTTGGATTATTATCCAAAGAACCAGTCTATATTGGCATAAGCGTTGCGAATAATATATGCCAAAGATAATTGAAGACGGAGTTATGCAAGGGCTATCCTGTTTACTTAATAGTGCCTTCGGTTCATCCTGTTCCTGGATGGCTTGTATGGACGGATGTCTGACAGAGTATTTCCAGACGATCACGTATATTGATTTCTCTAACCGTACCAAGAGTGGAAGCGGAGAAGGAAACTTCTTTTAGCTAACACATAATGTATGGTTGAGGACGTCAATCGGTGATTTGATGGATTTGACGATGTGGCATTCAAAGTAAATCTGATGTGATGATAAAACGTAGCTTCTAGCCTCATCAATCGGTAAATGACAGAAATCAGGCAGGCAGCATGGCTAAGTCGGTCGCACCGAAGTAGGGTGTATAAACACCTGATATAGAGTTTCATTTACTTATAAAAATCTATTGTTGATGCTGTCCCATTCGGGAAACGGTTGCTGATCCCAGCCGTTGGTGATATACATTCGATACATTCAAACTGAAATGAGTGGTCGGTCACGTGTGGCCGGGTTGCAAGATGTTCTTGTTGAACCCAGTGTATTCCTCTCTAGAGGTACACGAGCGAAAGGTGGTTCCATACCTTGTCATAGTTGGAAATCCATTACCCAATATGTGCTTGCGGTTTTGATTTGTATACTATATATGTAGAACGTGAGATGAAAGCGTTCCTGTTAGATGATTAATATATTGTGGTTGATGAACATTATTATAATATCAAAAGGTTTTTGATATAAAGATATTTTGGATTCTCATAAGGGAAAAACCCATTCCGTTATACGGCGTGGTCTTATGAGATATCGTTTACCTGCTTGAACTGTTTTAAACTGTATTACTCATACCACTCCCATGACTGACCCGGAGTTTATTTTGTTTGTTTACCCTAAACTCTTGGGTGCCTAAATTTGTACGAGCAGTCAAGTGGTCGGGATTTACAGATATACTGGAAGAGCTTGGAGCAGGAGGCTTTAGGATCATATAGTTATAGTTATTTCCGCTGTATTGTAAGTGTTGTACTTTGTCAATGATATGTATATTCAAGTACAGATTTGTATTTCAAAGTTAGGTTATGAAATATATTTAATCGTTCCGCTGTGAGAATTGTGTTACTCTGATATTGTGTTCTTCTTCTTCTTCTATTCTAAGTTTCTATCTGATCTTTTCTCACCCTCTAATTTCTTACATTTATGACCGATATTTTTCAATGTTTGGTTAGTCATCATTGAGTTTATGGCGATAACCAAAGTCGACAAAATCCCGGGTCATTACAGTTGGTATCAGAGCTTAAGGTTAAGTTATTACATTGGCTATGTGGCGTGACTCAGTAGAGATGGGGTTAGTAATGCACTAGATAGAGTTGAGTGTATATATACGAGTGAGCCTATTTGTTATTGATATAAAAAATTGTTTTATATTGTGGTGATTTATTGGTTGAGTTGTTAATGAGTTCTGGTCGATCAGTATGATCCACTGTATCGGTAGGAGTTACTAAACACTCGAATACGATGGGTCGACACGATATGTTTTGAAAAGAGGGTAAATTAAAATAAGTTTACCCAAGGTATACTTCGATATAAAAAAGGATTTATATTGGAATAATTATAATATAGTGGATATATTGGTTGTTATTATAATCGAGTAAGATTATAAATTAAATGATTATGTAAATAACCAATCAGAATTCATATAAGTGAAATACGTGAAATCAGATGAGTTAAATCTGAAATTTAAGCCAGAAATTGAATTAAAATTCTGGAAAATTGAATAAGTGTTTGTAAATGGATTTGGATTAAAAATAAGAAAAATATAAGATCAGGGGAGATTTTAAAATTGTTTTACAAGTAGTGTTAGTTATATTTTGAAATGAATTTCAAAGTGGAAATGTTTAGAAATGGTTTTATAGTATTGAACTCACTTCGATCGCTGGAAAATAGATTCTGATGATGACAGCTGCATCATCAGTATTCATTTTCGGGTTGTAAGTGACGAATTACTACCAAAGATACTGTTTTGAATTTGTTTTGGGAAAGACAAGTTGTGTTGAATTTCAAAATGGGATTTATAATATAGAATTGAATAAAGAATTTGAATAAAGAGAATTCAAATAGATTTAAATATAGAATTTGAATAAAGAGTATTCAAACAGAATTGAATATAGAAATTCAAAGGGAGTTTGAATATATGAAATTCAATGGAATTGAAATAGAGTTTGAATATAGAAATTCAAATAGAGTTTGAATATAGAAATTCAAATGAAATTCAAATATAGAATTTGAATATAGTAAATATAAAGGAATTCAAATATAGGATTTGAATATCGAAGGTGAAATGGAATTTGAATATAGAATTCAAATGGAATTCAAATATAGAATTTGATATATAAAATTTGAAAATATAGAATTTGAATATAGAATTCAAATGGAATTTAAACTATAGAATTTGAATAGAATTTGATATATAGAATTTGAATATATAGAATTTGAATAAAATTTGAATAGAAATTGAATAGAATTAACTAAGTCGAAGAGGAATTAGTTAATCGAGTTTCGAATTTGAAGTTGAACTTTGAAAGGTGAATTGGATTTGTAAATGTATATTCGAAATCGAATATAGAACTTAAATTTGAAATTTGGATTCAAATTAGTTAATAAGTAAGTTAAAATATATTTGAACATGTAATGTTCAAATATAAAAGTGAAATAGACTAAAGAGTAAATTAACAAATTAATTAACGAATTGAGTTAAAACGATCAGGTATAGTTAAAATAGATTGGGCAGGTATAAATAAACATGAGATAGGTATGGATAAGGTATGAAGGTATATAAATAGAATGCTCGACGAAAAGGTATGTATTTAATTCATATATTAGATTTTATGCGCCGTATCGGCTAGCCGTTTGGCTTTTTCCTTTTCTTTTGGATTGGTGAGGGCCATGGGAGGCTATTTGAAATATCCCGATGCTCCTAGTACAAAGGAAGTTATGGAGATTTTTTCTGGGAATTTAAGGAGTTAGAATATTTTTAAGATAATTTGATAGTTAGAAATCAACGTATCGAAATATATATAGAAGTCGATAAGGAAACGAACTTAGAAATAGAATAGTAAAATCAAAAAGGAAGACTAGGAATAAAATCTAGTAAGAATAGAAAGAGGAAGCGTATACGTGTTTAAAAGTGAATAAATAGTTGTATGGTATTGATTATTCGAGTAAGTAGTCATATCTGTTTTGACGTTATAAATGTTATTCAGTCAAGGTCTGAGAGGTAGTTATACCCCAACTTGATTGATTTCATTATTAATAAATAAATAATAAGATTTCAGGCTCGAAGATCAAATGTTGAACAAAAGTAAGTTGAATATAGTATTTGGGTTGTCGTAACGATGTTTTACACAACATCCGTTTTAACCTAAATAAGTGTAAGCTTGGAAATATAATAAAGAACATTTCCTAAGTATAGAACGAGATCGGAAAAGAGATAAGTAATTGGAATATTTTCCAATTATAAATAGCATATATTTTCTAAAGTTTAGAAAATAAAGGAAGGCGATATTCGGAAATATTTTCCAAATAACATAAAAGGCCAATATGGTTATTGAAAATATTTGGTTAACAAATATTGATAAAGAAATAAAGAAGTGATTGAATTAATGGAATATTAATTATGGGCTTAGTGACATGTTCAAAAGGAAAATTTGATTTTTGAAAATAGTAAACTGTTTAAAAACTCACAGGGAAAGACTGTTTTAATTAAAAAAAAATTAACAGAAATTTGTGAAAGCAAATTTTGAATTAAAATAAAGCCAGTAAAGTGGTAACTGAGGTTGAATTAGAATGATATCAAGACAAATTGGATTGTGAGATTCAAATTTGAAGTGTAATGTGATAATCAAGTTAAGAGTTGGGAATCGAGAAGAAACTCGAGTTGAAATGATATTTGGCTCGGATATAAGCAAATAGTTGTGTTGTGGATAAAAGCAGATTGGAATTTGATTGGTATGACCCTTGTATCTACTGAATTGATAATAGGTGGAAAGGATATAATGATATGCCGACAAAAGGTACAAGTTTATATTTCTATTGGATATAAGATTTATGAGCCAAATTGGCAAGCCGCTTGGCTATTTGATTTTCTTTTGGGTTGGAGATGGCCCAGAGAGGCGAGTTGGAGTTTGACCGATTGACCAGTACAAAGGAGGTGCTGGCGAAATTTTTTGAAAAGTTAAGGCATTAGAAAATTTTCAGGATTTTTGAAAATTTTCATTGTTAAGAATTAATTAATATTTAATTAAAATAAATTGGTTCAGTTGAAACTAGAGTTAAGAAGTGAACAAATATGTTCTAACCAGTCGATAGGGTCGTCCTCTACCTTTTAGCAATTTCGAGGACGAAATTATTTTAAGTGGGAAAGAATGTAATGACCCGCATTGGCAGAGGTATTATAATTAATTTATTTAATTATATAAATAGTGATATAGTGAATTAAGTGGTGGTTTAATTAAATAATGATGAATATTTAATTAAAATAATAAATTAAATAATATATTTAATTCTGAAATAATCAAAATTTACTGAAATGGAAATATGGTGTGAACTGGATCATCTGTGATATTTAATTCAGTTTAGAATTGAATTAGAATAACGAATATATTATTTGAACGACAGTTTGAACGTGTAATTATATTATAATTAAAATCGAGCTTGAAATGGCGCTGCAGTTCGTAAATTGGCGATTCGAACTTCAACTGATTGTACAGGATTCGTTTTAAGACGGATTTCTGTGAAACAAGAAACTTGTGGAGCTGGTGGTGTATATCTTTCTAGTGGAAGAGAAAAATCGGGATTTCGTCGTGTAGATTTTGATTTGTGTCCAAATCAAATTTTAGAAAAGTCACTGTGTTATTCCTTTATAATTTATAAAGGAATTATTTATATTTTTAAAAGGAATTTCAATATAAATCGAATATCGGGTTGACCCAGATTTGAAATATCAAGTTATAAGTCCCAGTATAGTTGTATGGTATTCCACTGTGAATATAGACGATAATATTTATTTATTTGTATTTATTTTAATTATATTTAAAAATATTTATATATTTAAATGGGTTATGCAGAGCTTTAAAAATAGCCAGTTTTGCAAACGGAGACGGATTCGACGAAACCAGTTTCGTTGGGACCGTAATGTCGAACTGTAGCTGCATGTCCATTTTGGTGATTTTTGGGTATTGTATGTGATCACAGGGATTTTTATACATGAATGTAAAATAAACGATGATGGAATATACCGGGAATATTCCACTCGACTTCTATAAGTACCATCCTACACCCTTCTAAACCTAAAAAACCCTTTTCCCGTAGTCAACAAATGTTGAGCCGCCAAATTTCTTCACTGCAGAAAATCGGGGTCTTCAAAAATCAAAAGAAAATCTCAAACAATCTCTATAAATTATAAAATAAATACAGATGAGATCCTCATCACGAGCTCAGTTCGCTGGTAGGATTTTTAGATGGCTCGATGGGTTTTGCTGGAAGTCTTCATTCTTCAACGGCAGATCGGTTCAAGATTTCTAATACTTTGAGCGTCGATTCCGGTTTTGAGTGGCGGATTGATGTAAAGGGGATCGAATGAAGTGAGGTCGCTAAGTTTGATGGAATCGAAGATAAAAACTGTCGTGGTTTTCTTCCTCTGTGCGTGGAGGATGGGTTCGACGGAATTCCATGGAGGCCAGCGAGTGTGCGAGTCAGGGTATCAGGTGAACGAGGTTTGGAAGGAGAATACAACGGTGATTTTTATTTGAGTTTTCATGAACCAGTGAAGGAGCTGGGTGGGAAGAAGGGATCGGTTATGGATTTATAAAAAGAGGAGCGTTATGTTCTTCGTTCAGGAAGAAGAAGTGGAAAGTGGCCGTGAGTCTCAAGGGGTAATGGGCCTTTGAGTTCAAAGGGTGAGGCCCAATATAAATTTAAATAAAGTTTAAATCTTAATTCTAATATTGTATGATAACTTGTAAGTTAAAATCTTGATCATACGATATCAGATAGACGAACCGTAAGTTGCGTTAGGATCGTATGGACGGTAGCTACACCATGGAACTGACTGGGAGCAAATCCGAGCTCGTTACAATTTATGGAAAAATAAATTGTCCGTCTGAATCAAGCGATGGTTATCGTTCTTAATGATGATCGTCCAATGTGAGTAAATCTCACCAACTCTGAACAATTTATAATTTAATGTTGTATTTTTAGAACTGTTAAATATTTGTTGATTGACTGTGTGTTGACTGTTTGATTGAACTGCTAGTCAGTTAGTTGAATTTCTGTATTGATTATGTTTAACAGAATATATCATATGGAACTGGAAGTGATGTTATCTATATTGTTTAACATCTGTGATGCAGGGAAACAGGTTGGAGGAATCCGACTAGATTCCTCAACATTTATTTTACTGTTTTTCATATATTGTGGTATATGATGTGTTATATAATCTGTTATGGATTATGTGTGTAGGAATGATATTGATCCTTGTTATTCGGTAACTTAAATATCATAAAAGACCCTGGGATGTAAAAAGAATTATTTCAATGTATATTGAAATAAAGGGATTTTATAAAATCAATAGATTTTATAAAAGGAAATATTTCGAAAGTAAATAAAAGGGGAAATGTTTATAAAAAGAATAGAGTTTTATAAAAGGGAAAAATGTTAATAAAATTAATAGAATAGAAAAGAAGAAATAACTAGAGTAGAATAAATAAAGATATACAAGGAAATATTTGTAAACCATTTACAAATATGATTGAAAATGAAATAGTGTAAATCATTTACAAATCAATCAGAAAGAGAAATGTTTGTAAACCATTTACAAATGAGATTGAATAGGGGATATTTGTAAAACCATTTACGAATAGAATTAAAAAAAGGGAAATCATTTGAAAAGTGAAGAACCGTTACTAAAAGTAAATCTTTATAAATGAATAGTTTAATCGAGTTAAAAGGAGTTAACCGATGTTAGTTTAATCGAGTTAAAAAGAGTTAATCGATGTTAGTTTAATAAAGTTAAAAGGAGTTAATCGATGTTAGTTTAATCGAGATAAAAGGAGTTAAATCGATGTTAATTTAATCGAAAGGAGTTAATCGATGTTAGTTTAATCGAAAGGAGTTAATCGATGTTAGTTTAATCGATTAGAGTTCAAGTAAAAGGAGTTATTCGAATATAGTTTATTCGAATAGAAAGTAAAAGCAGTTTATCGAATATAGTTTATTCGAATAGAAAGTAAAAGGAGTTAATCGACATATAGTTTATTCTAATAGAAAGTAAAAGGAGTTAATCGAATATATAGTTTATTCAAATAGAATTAAAAGAGTTATCGAATATAGTTTATTCGATATGAGTTAAGTGAATAGAGTTAAAGTTAAATCAAAAGAGTTAAGTGAATAGAATAAATTGAATAGAGTTATCGAATATATCTTATCGAAGGAAAGAATTATCGAATAGAAAAGATTTGAAAGAGAGTTACGTAAGGAAGTTTGTTAAAGAATTAGAAGGGTGAACTTTGTCTGTTTCAAGGTTAGAAACGTTGTTCAGTTAAGGTCGGAGAAGTAGTATTACCCCAACTTGATTGACTTCATTTTTAACTAAGGAATGGTTAAGGTTCGATAGTAAAGGATGGTTAAGTGAATTTAGTAATTAAAGAAAATGGTTTGAGTTGGCATCGCGATGGTTTGTTTAAACATCTGTCTAAGTCCAATGAAGAAGCTTTGGAAATGTTTTCCAAATAAGAAACCAAAAATGTTTCCTAATAAAGAAAACAAGAAATGGAAATTTTTTCCATTGTTAGTAACGTATATTTTCCAAATTTAGAAAATAAGAAATATTGAATATAGGGAAACAGGAGACAAATAAATTAATGAAATAAAGAGATAAATGTTGAATGATGTTTGATCGATATAAATTTACATTTGGAAATAATATCGTTGTTTGCACACCTGTTTTTCTTCGATAGTTAAATCACAGACTATCGAAGTTTTGACCATTTTAACGTTGTCAATATGGAGAGACCGGTTGGATTATTATCCAAAGAACCAGTCTATATTGGCATAAGCGTTGCGAATAATATATGTCAAAGAAAATTGAAGACGGAGTTATGCAAGGGCTATCCTGTTTACATAATAGTGCCTTCGGTTAATCCTGTTCCTGGATGACTTGTATGGACGGATGTCTGACAGAGTATTTCCAGACGATCACGTATATTGATTTCTCTAACCGTACCAAGAGTGGAAGCGGAGAAGGAAACTTCTTTTAGCTAACACATAATGTATGGTTGAGGACGTCAATCGGTGATTTGATGGATTTGACGATGTGGCATTCAAAGTAAATCTGATGTGATGAAAAACGTAGCTTCTAGCCTCATCAACTGGTAAATGACAGAAATCGGGCAGGCAGCATGGCTAAGTCGGTCGCACCGAAGTAGGGTGTATAATCACCTGATCTAGAGTTTCATTTACTTCTAAAAATCTATTGTTGATGTTGTCCCATTCGGGAAATGGCTGCTGATCCCAACCGTTGGTGATATACATTCGATACACTCAAGCGAAATGAGTGGTCGGTCATGTGTGGCAGGGTTGCAAGATGTTCTTGTTGAACCTAGTGTATTCCTCTCTAGAGGTACACGAGCGAAAGGTGGTTCCATACCTTGTCACAGTTGGAAATCCATTACCCAATACGTGCTTGTGGTTTTTATTTGTATATTATATATGTAGAACGTGAGATGAAAGCGTTTCTGCTAAATGATTATTATATTGTGGTTGATAGACATTATTATAATATCAAAAGGTTTTTGATATAAAGATATTTTGGATTCTTATAAGGGAAAAACCCGTTCCGTTATACGGCGTGGTCTTATGAGATATCGTTTACCTGCTTGAACTGTTTTAAACTGTATTACTCATACCAGTCCCATGACTTACCCGGAGTTTATTTTGTTTGTTTTCCCTAAACTCTTGGGTGCCTAAATTTGTACGGGCAGTCAAGTAGTCGGGATTTACAGATATACTGGAAGAGCTTGGAGCAGGAGGCTTCAGAATCATATTGTTATAGTTATTTCCGTTGTGTTGTAAGTGTTGTACTTTGACAATGATATGTATATTCAAGTACAGATTTGTATTTCAAAGTTATATTATGAAATATATTTATTTGTTCCGCTGTGAGATTCGTGTTACTCTGATATTGTGTTCTTCTTCTTCTTCTTCTTCTATTCTAAGTTTCTATCTTATCTTTCCTCACCCTCTAATTTCTTACATTTATGACCGGTATTTTTCGATGTTTGGTTAGTCATCATTGAGTTTATGGCGTTAACCAAAGTCGACAAAATCCTGGGTCATTACAAAAAGGAAATTGACAAAGTATATATTATATATATAATATAATGGCCTGAATAGAACGCGCCACGCCGCGGCAATTCGTGAATTTTGGCCATTGACTTCGAATTGACATTACGGGAGATCCGACCGTCGGATTCTCCTAAAATCGGAACCGTTGGGTTCGTATCGAGAAGAGCTTTCCAATGAATATTAGAAATTTGAAATCTAATGGTTGGATTTGGAATTATGTTCAAATCAAATTTGGAAAAGGTCGCTGTAAGTGCAGTTCGATGGTCGTTGATGGAAATCGACTATACGGGCCTTCATAAAATTATTAAAAATATTAATAATTTGTGTAAAATCATAATATATGAATTGGAAAGAACTGGGGTGAAAATTTCCATATTTGAAAAGATAAAAATAGATTTTTATCGAAATTAACTAGTTTTGAACTAGAATTAAAATCAATTTATTTTTTTGAAATAAATAAATTGAATTTGAATTGATTTTGAAAATAACCCGAATTTCCAATATATATAAAGTGGAAGTGGATTTGGATCGAAATTGTCTTTCGAATATTTTGATGTTGGATTCCGTGATTATACAGATATTGTTATGGGAATTTGGAAGATATAATTATATCGTTCCACTACGATATTTGTTGGTTTCAGAATTTGATATTGAATATAAGCCGGTATATTTTCCATTCAGAGCCTTGTATTTAATATCAAATGTGATTTGGGTTTGTCGTGAATCGTGTTTCAGGTGACATTGGTTCTTTAACCCAGTTAAAGACAGGATATTGATTTTTGAGAAGATTAAAACTAAGTGGAGTCTTAATGAATCTGTAATTAGATTGAAATGTGAATTGATAATTTAAATTATCAAATTTGGAAAGTGATCGAGAATGGAGTATCACCAGTTTTGCTCCAGAGCGATAGTTAAATCTTTAATTAGATTTGAACGCGAAATGGTAATTAATATTACCGATAGCACCGTGGTGTTAGATATGGAGTATTACCAGTTTTTCTCCATGGGATGAATAGGTTGGGATTGGGAAATAAAATAAATAATTACTGCGGTGTGGTTCGCTAATCCCGACTAGTTTGGAAAACCATAATATGGTTTGAAATGATATCCAAAGAAAGATTAAAGAATAAATTTAGAAGAATTTATCTTTGATAAAATTAATGGAAACCTTTCCCTAAAAATGTGAAAATTTGAATAAAAGAATATTCTGAATTGGAATGAGGCGTATGTTGTGTTTGTGTAACACGTGTTTATTATATACACGGGTTATTCAGAAAGGCTCGGTTTGTACCCATTCCGAATAACCGATTCGACGATAACTCGAAGATGAAGACGGTGGTTGAAGACCGGAAGTCTTCACGTCGTTTGGGTGATTACTGATGATCTTGATTGGGCTGTACACCCAAGAGGAGGGAAACAGTTGGTGATCGTCCAGACGTACTTGGTGATCGATGGATATGCAAGGAAAGTGCCTCCGGTTTCGTTCAGACCTAGAACGAACTTGTAAATGGATTGTGTGTCTGACATTGGATTTTATTCTATGTTGATTGATCTCTATTAAATATACATCTGTTTGGCGGTGGAAAATTTATTGTCTTGCTTAATGCTCTTCTCTGAGACGTACGAGCTCAGAGGTGGTATATCGATGGACATCAGTCGCATGGCATGAATTGCCTGTGGCACGCTTAAGTGGCAATTGATCAAGGCTTCTGTTGAAAAGCAAAGTCTTGTGGTTGATGATCAAAGCACAGCCTGTGTGGCGCAGCTTTGTGTATGGCGTTAATTCGCGAGCCTCACACCTCGGTATGAATCAAAAACAAGATAGTGACTGCAGGGAGAGCACGAAGTTTCTTTCCAGCTAGTGGTGGCGTCAGTGCTTAAACTGGCTATCATTTATATACTTTTCACCTGTGTGGTTGTTGGAATGCGAGGCGCCTCGGATATAGGTATGTTAGGACCGGGAAACGTGTGCTCAGCAATTGCCAATTCTCAAGAGTAAAAGAGGACCGGCCCTGAAGATCCAAGGATCATAGTGGGGTCCTGAGACATTTTCTAGAGTGTCTCGAATCGGAGAGGAGCTTGCCCCTTGCCTCGACTCATGACGTAAATCCAGTTTCCAATATGTGATATTGCGGTTTTATTTGTAGAGCCTAGTATGGCGACATGATATATGGTACCCATGCCGTCTATGATTGATATTTATGATTGAAATTGTTTTGACACTATACACTTATTATAGTATCAAATGATTTGTTTTAAACGTACCAAACTTGTTTGGCTATTATAAGGGAAAACCCTATCCTCCGGCTTGCGTTGCATTGTGTGATGGGACATGAGTCTTATAATAGCTTCATTTTTTCAAAGAGCATTGCGCTGTTTTGTTATATGCACTAGTGTTCTTGGGAGGAAACCCGTTTCGTGTTATACGGCGTGGTCCCTTGAATTACTCTCTTTTAAAGTAAAGTTTTAAATAACTGTTTTAGTTCTCACACCAGTTACATGAATGACCTGGAGTTTATTGTTTTAACCTAAACTCTGAGTGCCCTTATTTTTGACACGGGCAGCTAATAGTTGGGTTTTTGTAGATTTATATTCATAGGATCCTGATTTACAGCTGAAATGATATCCGGAAAGCTTTGTATCCATGTATCACCTTATAGTTGTGCTTTGTATTATTTTCCGCTGCTATGTAATTTATTGCAATCTCTAATATTTTTCTATTGTATAATATTTATACATACTCTGTATATTCTTGTATCTGATGGAATTGTTGTAATAACAATGAAATGTTCTTCTGTTTGCGTTCCAATTTGTCCTGTTCTCAAAAGGATCAGGGGTTTCGAATGGTCTTGGTCGGTTTAACGATCGATTCGGATCGAGCGAAATTCTTTACCGTTACAATCGAAGTGTTTGCCAATATCGTTGTCAATATGGAGAGACTGGTTGGATTATTATCCGTGAACCACTCCGTATTGGATGTAACATTGCGAATCAGATTATATGAAGATAATCAAAGACGGAGTAAAGTGCAAGGACTTTTTCTATTAAAACAAATTGTGCCTTCGGTTTCATTCAGTCCTAGAACGAAGTGTATGGACGAATGTCTGACAGATAATTCCGATAATCGCATATGTTGGTCTATATAGATATATATGGTGGCAGAGAAATTATTCTCTTAGAATAATATCCATAATATATTTGTGCAAATCAATTAATGATTTATGGATCTAACAATGTGGCATTCAAAGTGATTGTGCTATCAATGAATGATAAGAAATCGTAGCCTCAGGCCTCAACAATCGGGGAATGAAAAAAATCGGGCAGACAGCATGGCTATGTGGGTCACTTCCATTAGGGTGTATAATCACCTATCTAGCGAAATTCCATTTGCTTCTTTAATCTATCGATACTGTTCTTTTTGGGAAACGGTTGCTGATCCCAACCGTTGGCGATATACATTCGATACACCCAAGAGAAATGAGTCGTCGGTCATGTGTGGGCTGGGTTGCAAGATGTTCTTGTTGAACCCAGTGTATTCCTCTCTAGAGATACACTAACAGAAGGTGATTTCATACCTTGTCATGGTTGAAATCCAATCTCCAATAAGCGCCTTGCGGTTTTTGGTTTTATATTATATATGGAGCGTGAGATGCAAGCGTTCCGCTAGATTCTATTTATTTGATATAGACATTATTATAATATCACTGGATTTGATATCAAAAATATTTTGGGTTATCGTAAGGTGAAAACCATCCGTGTTTATGTGTGGATCGGTCTTACGATTATCATTTCTTTCGAAAGGATTTTTAAAGTTAAACAAATGATTGGAGTTTACTCACACCAGTCCCATGACTGACCCAGTGTTTTTTTTTTCCTAAACTCTTGGGTGCCCAAATTTGTATGGGCAGCCAAGTAGTCGGGATTTTTCAGATTCACTTGGAAGAGTTAGAAGCAGGAGGCTTCACCAGTTAGCTATAGACTATCATATTTTTGCTGTGTACTATGTTGTATCGGAAATAGGTGTTTATAACTGTTCCAAGAATAACTATTTTGCTTTGATAATGGTATGTATATACAGTTACTGATTTGTATTTCAAAAGTTATGTTATTTAATATATTTTATTTGTTCCGCTGTGAGATTTGTGTTCTTCGTTTTTCTTCTATTCTAACTTTTCTTTCTATTCCTCATTCTCTAACTTCTTTCTACTAATGATTCATATTTCTGTGTCATTTGGGTTGGACATGTCGTGTTTTTAGTCAACTCAAAGGGTACGGAAATTCGGGCCATTACAATATAGAATTATCCAAAGTGTATAGTTTGAATCCAGTCACTAGAACTTATGTTCTGACCACTTTCTCATAACATACTCATAGGTTAGATTTGTGGTAGAGATATGATAGCTTTGGATACGTGTTAGGCAGTATTATTACTATAGTAAGGCTATACTTTGATTATACTATTCTTTACCCATTCTGCTGTTAGATATTTCCTGAGCTCTGATATATTTTATATCTCTGTCTTTTCAGCAGGATACCAGAGCAACCAACATAGGTTTCAATGGATTTGAATTTTGAAAAAAAAATTAGGTCTGTCGAAATCGGATTGTTACATCTGGTATCAGAGCTTAGGTATAAGATTCCTGTATAAATAGTGAGTGAACATATTTGTATTTGTAAAAATATAAATATTATATATATACCTAGATCCATAAGAGGAACCCACTAAATAGAAAGAGCATAATATGGTAAGAAATGAGATCTTTTCTGTTACACTAAAGGAATGAATATGGAAATCTGAGACCCTTAGGAAATTTGGGTGGGAAGTGTACAATATACTTTGTATGGAAGAAAGATAAATCCCATTTGATTAGTATTTTGGGTTAGTGGGTTTGGCAGTAAAACCTTGTAAATTGGAAAAGGTTGAAAAGAGAAAAATGGATTAGGAATATATATAGTTGAGAGAATTGACTTTGTGGGAGTGTCTAGGAAAGCCTAGTAAAAAATTGGAAACCCGCTTTGAGTCTAACCCCATTGTTAACTTTTAAGAACTTGAAATTGTGAAAGTTTTGGGAAAATGGTTTATGGTGTTTTCAAGTTTTAATCTTAAAAATTATAGTTTTAAAATATGTAAAGTACACATATTGAGTTTTAAAGTAAAATAGGGTATATTTTATAAATAGTGATTTCTTGCGAAAATTTTGTCTAAAATAAATTCTCTCAGTAAAAGGCGCCTATTATAGAGCATGTATAGCTAGCTAGTTTTCTTGTATTGCATAAAAGAATTTTAAATAAATAATTTTTTGAAGTCTCTATTCTTTTAACAATCATTTTTGATAAATTGTTTTAAAAGAGAAAATTTTGTTGGGTGGACAAAGTAAGTATAGAAATTAAGAATAGAGTAGATGTTTGCACCTTGTAATAAGAAACTGAACCGACCTTATAGGCAAGAACAAGCCGTAAGCCTGATTAAGAAACAGTTGTCCTCATTTACTCCAGTTTTTTTGATCTGAAAAAAATGATTTACATTTTTTTATATAAAATGACATATTTTATGGTTTGGCAAAAGTAAGTTTTTGTGAGGACAATGAAGTTTTGACACTTCCAATTTTTTTTTTTTTAAAAAAAAATGAGAACGCCAAACCGGGTTTTAAAAGTATGGAGTAGTTAAGAATTAGTGCCTATGGAAGACGGGAAAAATTTAGAGGCTATATAGTAAATAGCAAGAATTATCTTGGAATAATGGTAAGTTCCCGTAGAATGCGTGAGCATTGAAAAGTGTAAGGTGTTACTTGAAATAGTTGTTGGTACACAGTTAGGAATAGTGGTGACTACTAGATAGTAAAGGGCAAGTAAGTATTTAGATCATGTTGCTAATTTCATATTAGGGGTACAACCAGTTATTGCATTACAATTAGGATCATTCTGTTATTTTGTTCTTGTTGGGTAGTTAGGGTAACACCTAAACCCGTCATTGATCCCGTGGTTCAAGCTTGTTGTTTGAGGGGTAAATATTCCCGAGATTCTTGGCCCTTAGTAATAGCAGTGTACAATGTCTGTTTTCCTATTTTAGTTGAAGGACTAGAAGGCTTATTTGAAACTAAACTTAGACCTGATGATTAAATAAGTTAAGATAAGAGAAATGGTACAATAAAAAGGAAACAACAAACTCAGAAAAGCGACAAACATGGAAAATTATGAGAAAAGATGAACAAGAGTAAAAATTTCCAAGATAAGACGAAAAAGAAAAGCTACAACAAAGAAAATTTTCTTATGTGGGTTGTGCTTGGATGGGAAAATTGGGAATCTTTATAAATGATTTCATGAAATCCAAGTACGATTGGAAAAAGGTTGAAAAAGAAAAAAGGGAGATGTGAAGTTTTTAGTTTTCCGCCTTTTTGTAACATAAGAAATCGAATTTAGAAAATCAGATTTTTTTTTTGAAATTCAAAAAAATAAAGTTGGTTGGTAGGGTTTTGGATGAAGTACGCTCTTGCCCTGCAAGAATGTGGGAAATTTTGGATGAAAATATATTTTGATTTTCAGAATATTGCATTCATGTAGAAGTGCCAGTATATTTAGGATGTGAGCATCATATTTTAAAAGGATTTTTGAAAATTTTGCATACACATAGAAGGTACCACTTAGGCATACATGCATTATTATGTTGTATTTCACTTTTCATAAGTGCACAATGTTTGCAAAAATTGGATTCGCACATGATGGATGTATATTATGCGAGGGGTTAATTGATTTGTACCCTTATCAAATTTCGGAGACGAAATTTCCTAAGGGTGGGAGAAAGTAAAACCCTGCATTTTATGACAATTTAATAATTAAATAATGCATATATATGAACAGACACAAATGTATATATGAAGAATAAAATAAAGATAATGCAAACAGAAATGTAATGCATGCATTAAAAGAAAGAAAGGATTGGTTGCACGCGGTGTAAATATGTTTCATGCATGATTATGCATTAATAATAAAAAAGAAATAAAAGAAAAAGATTCATGCAATGGTTTAAATGAGACATTGTAACAAATATGAAAAAAGAGGAATAAGAAGAGAACAATAACTACCATTGTTCTAAGCCTTATCAACAATAGCCTTAGTAGCCCAGTTGGTTAGAGCATGTGACTTGCATATAAGAGGTACAGAGTTCAATCCCCGCCGCCGTCATATTTTTGTTTTAAGGGAACGGCTGAAATAACACATGTTCATGAGAGGAAATATGTTTAAACGCACATATAAGGAAAACTCTACATATAAGGAAGTAAAGAAAATAGATGTATGTATGTATGTATACACACACACACACACACACACACACATATATATATATATATGTGTGTGTGTGTGTGTGTGTGTGTGTGCAAAAATATTTATATATACAAGAGATAAAATTCAGGATAAGGCTACAATCAATGAAATATGGCTAGAATCAAATAATAGCACAACACCGTTTGAATTTTGAAAAAGAAACGAAAGTTGTGTGTATATATATATAATGGTCATTAGAAGATTCGCATACGTATAAGAAAATTACATGAGAATATAACAGTTAAATAAATTCCAGAAATTCAAACATTCAAAATTCAAACTTCTAAGCCAAAACAGCTCGCGGGACCCGTAGGGGGGTCGACACCCCCCAGATCCAGCCAGATTCATCGATGAATCTGGACTATTTTCTTAACTAGGTTCAATGTTAACTCAGCGTTGCGTGTATGATAAGATCATAAACACCTATAAATAGGCTAGTGGAGCCTAGTCTAAATATCACATTCTCTGAGACAACGTCTAAGCTTTGCCATTCTTCCTCCTTCTCAAAGCTCTTCAGAAAATTAAGATAATTAGCTTAGGAAAATTCTGAATCAAGATCTGGAGGAAAAGAATGAATCTTAATAAGGAGGTGTTCAGAATCATATGCGAAGTAAGGTAAATTCTTAGATCTAATCTATTCAATTTTTTCCTCATTCTTTTAGTAAAAATTGTGGATCCATGGTTGTTAGGTTCCAAATCCAGTTAGGAGAAACCATAGAATGCTAGATCTGGACCAGATCCAGGAATTGGAAAGCAAATTAGGTGAGTGGATTTAAGTTATATCATTTTTTATAATGGTATATTATCATTTAACATTCCCCGTTAACATGTCATGTAAATCTGATATAACGATTAAAAGTGTTGAAATGCTATTATGACATGTTGAGATATTAATATGATAAAATATTAATATTTTAGAAATTCATATGTCGAAATGTTTAATGTGTCGAAGTGTTCACCTATTGACATGTAAACTTACTAAAAATACGTTTAGCAATTGTTGTTGTTATAATTACATTTTAGCTTGTGACAATTATGTACTCGAACCCTTAATTGTAGAAATGGGAATAATTACATGTTAAATTAGAATAATTAAATGATTTGGCGATCACATGTTATTTTGAGATAAAAATTAATTACATGTTAGAAAGGACATGCGACGTATATTGGGCTTAATACGATGACATGTAAAATATAGATTACAGTGAAAATTTGAAAGAATGGACAACCCTATATTATAGTGAAAATTTACAATAAATAGAAAACTATAACTGCACTTAGACACAAGGTTAAATACAACTTATCGTAGAAGTTTGTCCGGAACCGCCTTTGCAAATCCAGTGTCCACAAGTTGTTAATTTAATATGAGAGGTCTAGTGTGTAAATAAACATGTAACCGTGCTAAGACACGAGGTTAAGTCAACTTGTGGAAGAAGTCTGCTCGGAACCGCCCGACAAATCCAGCATCCACAAGTGTAGGCTTAATGTGAGAGGTTTAGCGCGCGCGCACACACACACATACACACACACACACACACACATATATATATATATATATGTAAATAGCAGGATTGATAAATAGCACTAATTATAATTAATGGAAATGAATGGGAACTGAATGAAATTTACTATAGTAAAAGGAATGGAATGAACAGGGTAAATTAATTACATTAATGAGAATGTTATATAATAGGTAGCTTGTCCTAGGGACAAGTGGAGATTATAACTTATGTTATAATAAACGATTAAGAAAAAAGGTAACTTATGAGATGAGTGGTACTTAATTGTAAATTAAGTAATCAATAAAAGGGGGAAACATAATCCAGTTTTTTGTAATAAATAGAGAAAAGGGGGAATTTATGAAATGTAAGAAGTTTTACTTAATTATAAATTAAGTAATCTGTAAACTTGGAAATTTGAAATATGCCGAAAAGAATAACATGCTAGGGCTTGTCCTAGGGACAAGAGGAAATTATAACATATGTTATAATAAATGGAAAGGAGACGTATTAGTGAACCTTAGTTAAGAGAACTAAGTTAATAAGTAAACAACGATAAGTTACAGTGATAATGTAAGATGGAATTATTATTAAATAGGAAAGAGTAAGGCAAACTTATGAAATGAAATAAGTTATATTTAATCATAAATAATGACGACATGTTAAACAGAAAACTATGAATTGAGATATACTTAATTATACATTAAGTGGAAAATGTTATTCTGACTATGAAATCAAACAAGAATATAAAGGGAATGCGGATTACAGACCTTGGATCACAATCCACGAAATAACATGTTGTGGGCTTATTAATAAACTTAAATAGGTTAAGTTATATGACTGAAATTAATAAGCAAGTGAAGCTTGGTAACTTGAATAAGAATTCAATGTGAATGGGAATAACCAAATTAAATGGAAACCAGATGAGGTAAAGCAAGCGCCTAAAGAAATGTTTAGACATAGGGTCTAATGACATATTAAAATGAGGCGCTTGGACCAGTCCGCAGGTTTGAGGGTGAATAACACAACGTGTAGATCATCATGGTGTCATAAGGCACGAGGGGAGCATACATTCATCTGATTATTCTGTCGGCTCCGAAGGACTAGAAGGGGAAGCACGCAGCTTCATGAGATACGTAAGTTGCTCCTAGTAGTCCTCTATGTGGTGGCAGATGTTTAGGCTTTGCTCGCAGAGGTTGGGTCTGCGCGTTACTGCCAGGTGGGTAGGCCTTGACTACAAAAGTATCTTTGTAGTCAGAATGCTTTGACGAGGTGACACTTGGGGTGATTCGGTTATCGGCTCAACGGGAGGCGAGATCAAGACCAACAAGGATAGTAGATCTTCGGGTACCCGTCATCGACAGCCAGTGGAATGTGAAAAGACTAGGTCTAAAATCAAGATGTCATTCGCCTTCCGCTATCAAGGTATGGTGGTTGAGGGGAGATGCCAACTAGATGTTTAGATTGTTTGTTAGGGGCAAGTCTCTTAGCTCTTGTAGTCTTTATTAGTTGAGGGAGGGTCTGAGGTGGGGCCATAACCACCATGAAAAACAGACCCGAGGGATATCTGTATTTTGAGGCTCTTAAAGGCGGGCCTGTATAGATATGGAAAAGCTCCCAACTGAGTTCCATGTTTCTTGTACAGCCCTGCCACGGAACTCGGTGCACAATAGAGGTTATGTGCGGTTAAGGCATCAAATACGATTGACGATACGTACATGGGAAAGTCTAGATACATGCATGTTTGCTCTGCGTGGTGTATCGTAGACTTGAGGGCATTACTCTGGGATGGAATCTGATTTGATCGACGGTGGCAGTTCGTACGCTTACGTAGCGTAGTAATGACAGATATATGCGGAACGTAACAACGTTATGAAGAGATCCGTATGTCATTCCGGTGTAGGATAAGGAACTACGTTCATTTCTATGGCATTACGGGGAAGATCGTGCGAGTGGGGTACCATTGGGTGTACCTCAATATTGGGGTAGCTACATATATATCGTATTAGTCTAATCCACTGGGAAGTAAATGGGTACGACTTGTGTGTAAGCCTTGAGTGTTGTTAACCCAAGTAACCTAATAAATAAGAAAATGTGATTGAACGGTATATGTAGGATTATCCAAAGTATATTGTTTAAATCCAGTCACCAGAACTTGTGTTATGACCCCCTTCTCATATCATATTCATGGGTTAGATTTGTGGCAGAGGTATGATAGCTTTAGATACTGGTTAGGCAGTATTATTACTATGGCATGGCTATACTTTGATTATATTATACTTTATCCATTCCGCTGTGAAATATTTTCTGAGCTCTGATATATTTTGTATCTTTGTCTTTTCTGAATGATACCAGAGCAACCAACACGAGTTTTGACAGATTATAATTTTGGAAAAAATAATTGGTCTGTCGAAATTCGGATTGTTAGAGTTACCAAAATTTTCATACCCAAATAGGTTCACATGTCAACATCATATACAACATTACCAAGATACAAAGGTTGTGGCACACAACGATCAACAATTCATAGTTAAATAAGTGTCCAGTCCATATCAATAATATTGATAGCAATTAATTTCATAATTTAAACAAATATTTAGCAAGCATAAAATGGTGTTTTATTCTTTCCAATAGATTTCCATAATAATCTACCTACTTAAATTAACTTGTAGGTATTTTATTTGGCCAAATAAACAATACAGATATGTGTGTGTGTGTGTGTGAGTTAGACATTGTTATTATTAAAATAACGCCATTTAAAACGTGCTCGTTTTAAAATGACATCATTTTCTACTAGACCAAACATAATAATAATAATCTAGTTTATAGTGTTGTGCTCGTCAATACGCACCCAACATAAAAACTTGCTCGTCAATCGAAGATAAAACGGTCAAGATATGGATTTTAGAAACCAAACATACATCGTATTAAAAAATACTTGTAGTAATCTCATCTACACAAACAGAAGCGCGCCCAATGTTATACAATCGACCAGTAACTTCCCTCCATCCTCTTCTTCTTCCTTTGCAAAATCGCATGTCTAAAACCCACCAACCCCATGCAACTGGTGCAAGCGACACCACCTTCCAACCACCTATCACCCAAATTGAAGCCAGTTGCATATGCGTCTTCACCTCCTCTCCCCAACGATCTGCAACTTGCCACCATGAATCAAAATCTGACCCAAGCAACCCTACAACACAAAAAATTTGGTGCGACACTTTCCATCACCAAGTGGCACCAGAATAAGATGCTAGTTGCACTTACCTCCCCTGAATTCAAATACCAACATCCCTTCACCTCTCGATGATTATATGGTCAGAGATCTCAAACCCTAGAACACCTCCAAGTTATCCATGCTTACTGATAAAGCACTAATCGAGGTTAAACAAACTTCGATCATCCTCAAAACTCTAACAGAGACAAGACAAAGATATAAGAGAGCCAAAGCAACTTTTTTTACGATTTATAAACAAGTGTGTATTTTGATTTTCCTTTTTGAAGTTACAGGAAGAAGTTAAAATATTGTCTGAACTTGCTATTTTCTACCTTCCTACGTATTATTATCATTATTTCATTTATCTTTTTTATTTAAACATTACTGCCATTATAAAGGCATGAAAAGAAGAACAACAGATGCAAAGAAGAAAATGAGAAGATTAGAGGTCAAAATGAAGTTGTTGATCTATAAAAGAATTATTCAAAGTAAACATCATCATATTTGATATTGAAACATAGATGTACCACTTTTCCTTGTTTAAATTTAAGATGATATAGAGTGTACATTTAAAAACCTGTAATTCTATAAAAAAATTGCCACTTCATACTTAATTTAATACTTAGATTATCAAGATACTTCTTTTGATCCCCACTTTATTTTGTTATATATATATATATATATATATATATATATATATATATAGACATATATACATGCATACATATAACTTATTTTATACTCAAACAACAAATCATGTTGTGGAAATTATAAAAAAAAAATTTAAAACTATCTTATTATGTAAATAAATTTTATACATCAAATCACATATTTCAAAATATAAATATTTAAATCTTATCATTATTGGCAAAGCTGACGGGTTTTTATAGTTATCCGTAACACTTATTATTATAACAAATAATCGTTACAATAGTTATGTAACACCCCGAAATTTTAACGACACTAAAAGAGGATAAATTAAATAATAATTAATTTAATATTCAGAATTAAGGAAAAGGGATTGCGCCATTGCGTCCGTCTCGAAATTATGGTCAAGCTAGACATTTGGTTTGCGTAAAACGGACACCGTATGAGGAAGTTATGAGGGTTTTAAGTTTGTATACGCGCAGAAGAAATATATATATAGATATGAGTCATATAGGAGTCAGATATGAGTCAGCACCTTATCCAAGATCGTTCAAAAATCAAAATCGCATAAGGCGGAAAAGTTCCCATTCTAGGGGGTCGACCCCCTAAGAGGGATGTCGACACCGAGGTCGACCCCTTAAGGGGTGTCGACACCGGGGTCGACCCACCCACAGGGGTGTCGACACCCCTAAGGCGGATGTGGCAATCGGTTTCGGAGGGTCTGGCAGCTATATATACGTGGCATTTCTCATATTTTCTTTATTGAGAATTCATGGTGGCCAAACTCTACCAGTACCTGAACTGATCTGGTTCCATTCTCTTCTTCAACTAAAGAAAATCAATTAGAGATTCAAGATCCAATCTTCTCTAGTCCAACATTCTAATTCAAACTCTGTGAGTCCCTAGTTGCTTTTAGATTTGAATATTTAAAAGTAAATATGACACGACTATGAATTGGATTTGTTCATATGCCTAAATTATATCAGATCCGTTGTAAATTATGAACATATGACATTTTGAATTGGTTAGGATTTGGATCTAAATCTCTATCTTGTTGGATCTATTGTAACCTTTGTGGCATTCCGTGATGTGAATCTTAAACCTTATTTGTGTAGATTCACTTTTAAACCATTGGATCTAAATTATGTGTACATTTAATTTGTTCATCAGATCTAGTTTATCATCTTGTGCCTATTATGTTAAATCTGAATAGTTGGACATCTAATTGGTTAATTTAGATCTTATTATGCTCACTATGACATCATAGTTATGTTAGAACTAGTAATTGCTGCAAGTTCATCAGAATTATGCTCATATGTCCACCTTATCAACATGCTAGTTTATGTTTATTCCAAGTTATGTTAAAACATTCACTTTTCTCAAATCCCTATTATTTTTTCCTTTTATCGTTCAATACAAGCTATTATCTAGCCTAGGCATGCCGCCAATTTTGTGAGTGCGCTAGATAGGAAATGGGGAAAAAAGGTTAATATTGGCATAATTTGAACATAAACATCATTGGACATCTAATTCAAATTATTGGGTCACCTATAAAGGCATAAGTTTAATTAATTGATTAATTAATAATGAAATGTCTAGTAATTTCAATCAGGAGTTGAAATTGCACTTATGACATGCGGTTAGGTTGCATTAGTTTTGGAAGTCTACCCGAACCCGACCGACATTTCCAGTAGCCACTAATGTTGAACCTAATGTGAGAGGTCTAAGTGTGCAACTAAGAATCAGGCTATGACACGAGGTTAGGCCCAACTTGTGGAAGAAGTCTTCCCGGACCCGACCGGCATATCCAGCATCCATAAAGTTGTAGGCCTAATGTGGGAGGTCTAGTCCATTATAAACCATAATTGGACATGGTAATGAATTTGACTGCTTAACCTAATCTAATCCATAGGGATTGTATGAACTAAAGTTAGGGTTAAGTAAGAACTGGTTGGACACTGGGTGGGTTAAGTTAAGTATATCTGAGAAGTGTGGGTAATATCTAAATATAGGCCCACAACTTAACTAAATAGGGGTAATGTAATTAAAGACACCGAGCGATATACATAACCGGTGGAAAATAATAAAGTTATATAATTAAAGACACCTTTTAGGGTAAGTAACTGGTAGAAATAAATAGGACTATGTAACTAAAGATATCAAGTGGTATACATAGTCAGTGAAAACCTAGTAGGGGGATACAAGACAAAGGGGAGAGCTTATATCATATTGAGTTGTGTGGGACCCATTTCAGTTAGTAACCCGGAGTAGGTATCAAACAAAGTACTCCGTGCTACGCGGAGAAGGGGCCCGCTTACTGACTAATTGTTAAGAGATCCTAACGTGGAGGATGGTGTGGGTGGCGCAAATCGACTTGGCCATGTGCGTGCATGAGCCGGGAAGAGGGGGATAAGACGACCGTGACACCTGTAGATATGGGGCTATGCATATCAGTGAGGGGTTGCCACTTTAAGACGTGATACATCGTACTGAGGGGCCGGCATAGAGTATCTACGGAGTAGGGAGCCGATTGATTAGGATAGTGGTTAGGGTACATTCAAACATATCCTAAGTCTACCACCTTATGGTGGAAGGGATCATCTCATTCTGGTTATACCGCTAATAGTGCAGAGTAATCATTAGGGAAGCATATACACTTTATCATGTCTACCTTGTTACACCTGCCATTTATGTAGTGATCTCTCCTATCCACTTTATATGCCTGTCATGCTACTTTTATTTATTTACTTGCTAAAAGTAACTAGACTCACCAAACTTAATGTCTGACCCTTTTTGTTTCCTTTTTTTCTTCCGTTCCACCCCCCTAGGTTCTAAGGGCGGGAATACTCAGGCTTAGTCTGGATCGGTTACCATCTTGCTAGAGCTGCTTTCGAAGTATGGCTCAAGTTCTTATCTCTACTATGGCATAGCTCTTTTTCTTAGGAATTATATTATGCTTTTTATATTTATGTACTCTGATGGTACAAGGCAGAAGTTGTGTTATTGTAATAGTTTTTGTGACTTATGGTATTTTGGACCACGATGTATGATTTGTGTTTGTAATAAAAATTTGAATTTCCGTTGTTATCTTATTTATATCTGTCTTGTAATATTCTGTGTCTGTTTACCTATAATGCTTCACGAAACTTAATGCATTCCCTTTGTGAGTGATATTAATGGACGTGGGGTGTCACACTTGGTATCAGTGCTGAAGGGTACCAGATTAGATAAAAGTTTTTGAAATTATTTTCAAAATGGGTTTTAAAAGAAAGCATTTTCAAATTAAAAGACTGTTTTGAAAAACATTCCCCAAAAATCTATATATGTAATATCCTTCGGTCCTTTGTCTAAATCTCTTCCTTTTCCTTTTTCAGCATGTCTGAGTAACAAAACATTACTAACATCCCAGAGGGCGTTACGATACTTGGATCGTTCCGTAGGTACCTGGAGGCCACGGCGTATGCCGAAGGCCAAGGAAACGTTCCTCCCAAAACTGCACCAGTCATTCCTCCTCCTCCCCCTCCAAGAGCAGATAACTTCGCCAAGATCTGCACAGACTTCCGTGCTATGGAACGGAAGCCATTCCATGGGAACGAGACATTCGTAGAAGCGCGTAATTGGCTCAAGGAGACCGAGGACTTGTTCGTAATCTTTGAAGTATATGATGGAAGGAAGATTCAGTTAGCTGCTTGGCTACTGAAAGACGAAGCCTCATTTTGGTGGGAAGTTACCCAAGCTGGATGCAAGTGGAAACTTGGAAAGATTTTAGACAAAGATTAGAAATGAAATTTCTCTCCTAAGCTAAGAGATGCATGCAGATGGAGAGGTTCTTAGCACTCAAACAAGGGAACTTGATGGTGAAAGAGTATGTGAACAAATTTAACCAACTAGCAAGGTTTGGGTTAGAGTTGGTAGATACGCCGCACGAAAAGGCATTGCGGTTTACTAAAGGGCTAAATGAACCCCTTCATAGGTTAGCCATGTCCCATATTCCAATGGGGGCCACTTTTGAAAAGCTTGTCGATATGGCCCTAATGCATGAGGAATACAAGGGAGAGAAGAAGGAACTGAAGAATGAGGAAATATCGCAAAATAAGAAGGTGCGGCCCAAAAAAGGACAACAATAACAATAACAGAAGAAAGGTGGAAATAATGACAAGGCCAAGGATAAAAGGAAATGTCTTAGTTGTGGGAAAGAAGGTCACTTGATCAATGACTGTAAGAGAAGGAATAACACTTGCTTTAATTGCGGAGAGGTTGGTCACTTTGCTAGAGAGTGCCTGAAGAAACAAGGATCACAGGGACAGGTACAAAGGACAGGGACTTCTGGAGTGCAGGTTCATGCTCTCGCGATCAATTCTCTTGATAGAGGTAGAAAAATTTTTATGGGAAGTTTAATTTCTCTTTCTAATCAGCCTATTATAACACTTTTTGATTCTGGCACTTCACATTCATTTATATCAAGTTCTGTAGTTGAATCTCTGCACTTAATTACTAGTATGATAGTGGATCCCGTAGTTGTTTCAAACCACATTGGTGGTTCGGCTCATTTATCTATGATTTGTCGGGGTTTGAAAATATCTGTGTTAGGCGTCGAGTTTGAATGCGGCGCGTATGTGTTTGGGTTTATGGGCTATGGGTTGATTTTAGGAATGGATTAGCTTACCACATATGGTGCCATTCTGGATTGTGAAAGGAGGGTCGTTAGGCTTCTGACTTGTTATGGGAGAACCCTCGAGATTTCTTGTGAACTACAAGGGTCGATTATGCTTAGTTTCCTAGAGTCTCTTGATGCATCTATTTATCACTTGCAATCTGTTCTAGTAGTCCGAGATTATTCCGATATTTTTGATGAGGTACGTGATTTACCTTCGAGGCGCGAGATCTATTTTCTTATATATGGTGGACAATGCAAAGCCAGTTGCATTACTAGTGCGCCATATGGCTTCGAGAGAAAGGAGGGAGCTGAGTAAGCAAGTAGGGGAGCTACTTAAGAAAGGATTTATTAGACGAAGCATATCCGAATGGGGTGCTCCAGTTGTATTCGCAACTAATGTAGATGGTTCGCTTCGTTTGTGTGTTGACTATAGAGAGTTGAATAAACTCACTAAGAAGAATAGGCATCCACTCCTGAGGATTGATGATTTATTTGACCAACTTGTTGGTGCCTCGGTATTTTCTCAGTTAGACTTGCCAAGGGGTTTCATCAGTTGAAGGTGGCTGAGGACAGCATATATAAGACTACTTTTAGAACTCCGGATGGTTTCTTTGAATGGCAAGTTATGCCTTTTGGGTTGAGGAATGCACCCGCCTATTTTGTTGATTTGATGAGTAGGGTGTTTCGGGAGTTTCTAAACAAATTTGTCATGGTCTTTGTTAACAATATTTTGATCTTCTCCGAAAGCGAAGAAGAGCATGCCCAACACTTGAGAGAAGTTTTGAAAACTCTATGTGCGCATCAGCTCAAGGCAAAGTTCTCCAAATGCCATTTTTGGAAAAAAGAGGTGAGATTCTTAGGGCATGTGGTCTCCAAAGAAGGGATAGCTGTAAATCCCGCAAAGGTGGTTGCAGTGCAAGATTGGAAGAATCCTAAAAATGCAACCGAGGTAAGAAGCTTTCTGGGGTTGGCAAGTTATTATAGGAATTCATTAAGGACTTCACAAAGATATCAACCCCCCTCACCAGGCTGACGAAGAAGAACTTGGCATTTTCATGGGATATAGACTGTGATGTTGCTTTCCAACGTTTAAAGAGGGCTCTGACAATAGCCCAAGTCTTGACCTTGCCTGTTGGGAGTAAAGTGTTTACCGTTTACACTGATGCATGTGGTATAGGGCTTGGTGCAGTTCTGATGCAAGAAGGGAAAGTAGAATGCTATGGGGGTAGATAGTTGAGAGTTCATGAGAAGAACTACCCCACCCATGATCTAGAGCTAGCTACCATAGTATTCGCGTTAAAGACATGACGTCATTATTTACTTGGAGAGAAGTTTGAGTTATACACCGATCATAAATGTCTTAAGTATCTGTTCTCGCATAAAGACCTCAATTTAAGGCAATAACTGTGGATGGAGTTCCTAGCTTCTTATGATTTTGAGATTGCTTATACCCCTGGCAAGAGTAATGCAGTGGAAGACGCACTAAGTAGGCAGAGGATGGCCTTGAGTCCTCTGTTTGTGGAGAGAAAGAGCTTGGAGTTCATATAAGCTTTTGATTTCAAACCCTCCATCGAGATTTTGCCTGATTTGTTTGCTTCATTGGAGATACGACCAACTCTTATGGATCAGATAGGAGCTTCGCAGTAAGGTGACACACAGATTTTAGACATCATGGAAAAGCTCAAAAGAGGGGAGACTTCTAGTCACCTCAATAGATATGCCATAGATGAAAAGGGGTGGTTGCGACGAGATGGAAGGCTTTGCGCTCCTCAAATTGGAAGCTTGATAAAGGCAGTTCTAGAAGAAGCCCACCATTCTAAGATGACCATTCATCCAGGCAGTGATAAGATGTATAGAGACATGAAGAGAGTTTTCTTTTGGGTTGGGATGAAGAAAGATGTGGCCGAATTTGTCTCTCAATGTTTAGTTCACCGGCAAGTTAAAGCTGAGAAAAAGAAGCCAGGCGGTTTGCTTCATCCTTTGGAGGTTCCTTAGTGGAAATGGGAGAGCGTCTCTATGGATTTCATAGATGGTTTGCCTAGATCGAAGAAAGGAAACACCAGTATTTGGGTTGCAATAGACAAACTCACTAAGAGTACTCACTTTATTCCAGTTAAGAGAAAGAGGACGACATTCTAGTTGGCAGCAATTTATGTTTATGAGATAGTCCGTCTTCATGAAGTACCTTCCAACATCGTAAGCGATCGCGACCCTATCTTTGCGAGTGAATTTTGGAGGAGCTTGCAAGAAGCATTAGGTACACAGTTGTTTTTGAGCACCACTTATCATCCTCAGACCGATGGGCAGACGGAGAGGATGAACAGAATTCTAGAAGACCTTTTGAGACTGTGTATCCTAGAGTTCGGAGGGACTTGGGAAGAGCACCTTCCTTTAGTAGAGTTTGCCTATAACAATAGCTATGAAGCCAACATCGGCATGGCACTCTTCGAAGCATTATATGGACGACCCTGTAGATCACCAACTTGTTGGTGGTAATCTACAGAAAGATTGTTACTTGGACCAGATATCGTTAGAGAAATGTTTGAAAAGATTGACCTTATTCGACGGTGGATGAAGACGACCCAAGATAGGCAGAAATCCTATGCAGACAAGAGAAGGACTGACATTGAGTTTGAAGTGGGACACTTAGTTTTTAACAAAGTATCACCTTTGAGGAATGTGGTTCACTTCGGGTCAGTAGGGAAGTTTGCACCTTGGTTTGTGGGACCATTTCCCATAACAAAGAGGATTGGCCAGATGGCCTATTGAGTAAAGCTCCCAGAAAATCTATCCTGTGTTCATTATGTTTTCCACATCTCTCATCTATGGATGGCCTATAGAAGTCAAAAAGCTACACAATAAAGAGATCAAGTTGCTAAAGATTCAATGGGGAGATAACCAAGAGGATGCGATTTGGGAGACCGAAGACAAGATTTGTGCTTCGTACCCTTTCCTTTTTGAGGGTATGTTCTTAACTCCTTTTTCCAAAGCTATATCAGTACTTGTTTCTACTATTTGAGTATATCCTATCCATAGTATTGTCGACCTTTAGATAAGAATCCTATGAATGTAAACATGTGTTTGAGACACGTTATGTTTGATGGATGCAAGTGGATGCCAGTGTTTGCTAGTGGCTTCCTGTTGATGCATATACACACACATTAGGCACTAAGATCGGCTCAATCACTCTCACACTACATATGGATTTATGTGCATTTACTTTTCTTTTACGGATGAAAATGGATGAATTAGCATATGGATGATTGCATTCGGACGAATGAGTGTGCACACATATAGAACTTACATGTTATAATAGGATTATTTGCATACATGTTGGATACATAGCATTAACATACATAACATTAAGGAGGTCAACTGAATCAGTAGACCGCCTGATCTTCGCATTAGTATTGGGACATATACACACACCTTTGCATATATTCATATAAGCATTATAAGTCTTTAAGGACAATGGATGCCAGTGAATGATGGATGAGTAGATGGATGATGGATGGTAGGATAAATATTCTTTTTAACTTAGAGATTTCGAGGACGAAATCCTTTAAGCAGGGGAGAATGTAGCATCCCGAAATTTTAACGACACTAAAAGATTATAAGTTAAATAATAATTAATTTAATATTCAGACTTAGGGAAAACGGACGGTGTCATTGCATCTGTCTTGAAATTATGGTCAAGATAGACATTTGGTTTGCATAAAACGGACATCGTATGAAGAAGTTATGAGGGTTTTAAGTTTGTATACGCGCAGAAGAAATATATATATACATATGAGTCATAGGAGTCAGATATGAGTCAGTACCTTATCAAGGAACGTTCAAAAATCAAAATGGCAGAAGGCGGCAAATTTCCCGCTCTAGGGGGTCAACCCCTAGAGGGGTGTCAACACCAGGGTCGACCCACCCACAGGGGTGTCGACACCCCAAGGGCTTATGTGGCATCGGCTTCAAGGGGTCTAGCAGCTATATATACGTGGCCATTTCTCATATTTTCTTCATTGAGAATTCATGGTGGCTAAACTTTGCCAGTACTGAACTGATCTGGATCTGTTATCTTCTTCAACTAAAGTAAATCAATTAGAGATTCAAGTTCCAATCTTTTCTAGTCCTATATTCTTATCCAAACTCTATGAGTCCCTAGTTGCTTCTAGATTTGAATATTTAAAAGTAAATATGACAAGACTATGACTTGGATTTGTCCATATACCTAAATTATATCAGATCCATTGTAAATTATAAACATATGACATTCTGAATTGGGTTAGGATTTGGATATAAATCTCTACCTTGTTGGATCTATTGTAACCTTTTTGGCATTCCATGATGTGAATCTTAAACCTTATTTGTATAGATCCACTTTTAAACCATTGGATCTAAACTATGTGGACATTTAATTTGTTCATCAGATCTAGTTTATCATCTTGTGCCTATTATGATAGATCTGAATATTTGGACATCTAAATGGTTAATTTAGATCTTATTATGCTCACTATGACAGCATAGTTATGTTAGAACTGGTAACAGCTGCAAGTTCATCAGATTCATGCTCATACGTCCACCTTATCACCATGCTAGTTTATGTTTATGCCAAGTTATGTTCAAACATTCACTTTTATCATATCCCTATTATTTTTCCCTTTTATCGTTCATGACTAGGAAATTATCTAGCCTAAGCATGCCGTCAATTTTGTGAGTGCACTAGTTAGGAAACATGGAGAAAGGTTAATATTGGCATAATTTGAATATAAACATCATTGGACATCTAATTCAAATTATTAGGTCACTTATAAAGGCATAGGTTTAACTAATTGATTAATTAATAATGAAATGTCTAGTAATTACGATTAGGAGTTGTAATTGCACTTATGACATGAGGTTAGATTGCATTAGTAGTGGATGTCTGCCCGGACCCGACAGGCATATCCAGCAACCACTAATGTTGAACCTAATGTGAGAGGTCTAAGTGCGCAAATACGAATTGGGCTATGACACGAGGTTAGGCCCAACTTGTGGAAGAAGTCTTCCAGGACCGGACCGGCATATCAAGCATCCACAAAGTTGTAGGCCTAATGTGAGAGGTCTAGCCCATTATAAACCATAATTGGACATGTTAATGAATTGGACTACTTAACCTAATCTAATCCATAGGGATTGTATGAACTAAAGTTAGGGTTAATTAAGAACTGGTCGGACAGTGGGTGGGTTAAGTGAAGTATATCTAAGATGGGTGGGTAATATCTAAATATAAGCCTACGAAACTAAACCGGTTATGTAATTAAAGACACCGAGTGATATACATAACCAGTGGAAAATAATAAAGTTATGCAATTAAAGACACCTTTTAGGATAAGCATAACTGGTAGAAATGAATAGGGCTATGTAATTAAAGATACCTAGTGGTATACATAGTCAGTGAAAACCTAGTATGGGGATACAAGACAAAGGGGAGAGCTTGTATCATATTGTGTGGGACCCATTTTAGTCAGTAACCCGGAGTAGGTATCAAACAAAGTACTCCATACTAGTCGGAGAAGGGGCATGCTTACTGACTAATTGTAAGAGATCCAAACGTGGAGGATTGTGTGGGCGGCGCAAACCGACCGGGCCATGTGCGTGCATGAGCCGGGAAGAGGGGGATAAGACGACCGTGACACCTGTAGATATGGGGCTGTGCATATCCGTGAGGGGTTGCCACTTTAGGACGTGATACATCCTACTGTGGGTCGGCATAGAGTATCTACGGAGTATGGATCCGATTGATTAGGGTAGTGGTTAGGGTACATTCGGACGTATGCCTAAGTCTACCACCTTATACTGGAAGGGATCATCTCATTATGATTATACTAGCAATAGTGCAGAGTAATCATTAGGGAACCATATACACCTTATCATGTCTACCTTGTCACACCTTCCACTTATGTAGTGATCTCTCCTATCCACTTTATATGTCTGTCATGCTACTTTTATTTATTTACTTGCTAAAAGTAACTAGACTCGCGAGACTTAATGTCTGACCCTTTTTGTTTCCTCTTCTTCCTTTTGTTCCAACCCCTCTCCCAAGGTTCTCATGGCAGGAATGCTCAGGCTTAGTCAGGACTCTTTTATCATCTTGCTAGAGCTGCTATCGAAGTATGGCTCAAGTTCTTATCTCTACTATGGCTTATCTCTTTTTCTTGGGGAATTATGTTATGCTTTTTATATTTATGTACTCTGATGGTACAAGACATAAGTTATGTTATTGTAATGGTTTTTGTGACTTATGGTATTTTGGACTACGATGTATGATTTTTGTTTGAAATAAAAATTTTAATTTCCGTTGTTATCTTATTTATATCAGTCTTGTAATATTTTGTGTCTGTTTACCTATAATGCTTCACAAAACTTAATGCATTCTCTTTGTGAGTGACATTAATGGACGTAGGGTGTCACAACTTACAGGAATTTGGAAGATCGCCAGACTATTATCTCGAATTTTAAAGTGGACCATCCACTACATATGAAATTTTAAGTTAGTCGTCCACTAAATCTATTCTGGATTATAGTACAGGAGCTAGTTGACTACTAGACTACTTTGACTCCATGCAGGGGGAATATTCCTTATTACATTTAATTCTTTACTAAGAAGATAAATAACATTTCTTATACAAACAAGACATAATTCAACATAATACACAATACATAAGGTACAAAGTATAGCCGAAAGTGATGCAAAGCATAGTGTACACGAACGGTGACATGTTAGGCAGCAAGGCTGCTACAAAAGTGACTATACGACTGCAAACCTACCACAAACAATAGGGGGAAGTGGCCATCGACCATCACATGTGTAATGGCCTGCAAATCCATACTATTTGAGTTAACTAAATATCACACTTGTCCAACCCAAATAACATAGAATTAAGAATCATTATTGGGTAAAAGAAGCAAAAGATAGCAGAAGAACTTTAAGAAACACCAGAATCTCACAGCGGAACTGAAAAAAATATAATATCATATATCATAACTTTTAAATACAAATCAGTATTATAAACACATACCATTATCAAAGTACAACACATATACATCACAGCAAAAATAACTCTAAATAACTAACGGTGAAGCCTCGTGCTTCAAGCTACTTTAAATGTATCTGTAAAATCCTGAAACACTTGATTGCCCGTACAAATTTGGACCTCCAAGCGTTTAGGGTAAAACAAACAAATTAACTTTGGGTCAGTCATGGGACTGGTGTGAGTAAACTCCAAACATAATGTTTAACTTTGAAAATGCTTTTGAAAGAAAGGGCAATCGTAAGACCGATCCACACATAAATATGGATGGTCTTTACCTTATGATAACCAAAACATTTTTGGTATCAAAATCCAGTGATACTATAATAATTTCTAATCAAATAATAACTGTCTAGTAGAACGCTTGCATCTCACACTCTACATACATAGTATAAAATCAAAAAAACCGCAAGGTGCTTTTTGGAGATTGAATCCAACTATGAAAAGATATGGGACCACCTCCCAATTAGTGTACTCTAGAGGGGATACACTGTGGTTCAACAAGAACATCTTCCAACCCGGCCACACATAGCCGATTACCCATTCAACTTGAGTGGACCGGATGTATTATCACCCACGGTTGTTGGCTATCCAATTGTAATCTGTAAGATACATAAGTGTAAGAAGAATAAATGAATTTTCTGTGGATCGATGATAATACTGCATGCTTGGGTATGACCCAAATAGCCAATCTGCTTGCCCGATTGTTGTCATTTCCCGATTGTGAGGCTTAAGGCTAAGTTTATCTTTTTAGAACATCTGGCCATCATTCACTTTGAATGCCACATCGTCAATCCCGTCAAATCACTAGTTGATCTTCCCAAAAATATTACGTGTATAAAAATCTAAGAGAAACGTATTCTTCTGCCACCAAACGTAATACCTTGAAAAGATCGTCTTATGTGATCCGTTAGGCATACTCTGTTAGACATTTGTCCATACATGTTGTCCTGAGTCTAGACTAACCAAAGGCACTATTATGTAAATAGAACAGCCCTTGCATTTTAATTTGTCTTCAATTCTCTTTAGAATTATCTAATTCGAAATGTTTATGCCTATATGGAGTGGTTTTCGGATAATAAACCAACTAATCTCTCCATATTGACAACGATGGTCAAAAATTAATCTTTGATAGCCGGTGATTTGACCATCAAAGGAAAACAAACATCCATCAAACAATCACTGGCCCTTTTTGGTTTACAATGCTCTATTATAAGTTCGTTTCCTTCTCGAATTATATACATTGATATATTGATTTCTAGTTATCAAAATTTCTTTAAAATATTCTAACTCCTTAAATTCCAAAAAAATTCGTTAGCGTTTCCTTTGTACAGCTCAATCGGTACAACTACAAAATGCCTCTCTAGGCCCTTTCCATTCAAAAAGAAAACAAAAAAGCCAAGCGGCTTTCTCAATAGGCTCATAAAATATCATATGTAATTTAAACATGTACCTTTTTGTCGGATCTTCAAATTATAATCTTCATTGTCTTCATTCCCTACCTGGTTAACCTATATATGCCTATTTCCCTTTCATTTCAGTCAAAACATTTTAAATGAAATTCGCTAATTACTTTTTTAATTAGCTCTCTGCCTAATGCGCTTTGATTTGAATATATCATGTTCAAATATATTTTTAATTTTCTTATACACAAGTCGAAATCAAATTCTATGTTTTATTTCAAGTTTTATATTCAAATTTCCAATTCCATTTTACAAATTCATTTTCCTTAACCAAAGTTGAATTCGATCCAATCTTTCTTTAAATAGTTGCCTTTCACATTAGTCAACTTCATTTCTTATTGCAAGAACTAATTTTTATAACAAAAATCACTTCATTTACTCTAATTAAGTTCGTATTTAATTTCTAACTCAAGTCCGGATTTTTCTAATGGAAATTCAGATTTTTATTCACTCAAAATCCTTTTATTTTATTTAATAAACCATTATTGTATTAAAACAATTATAGCACTATTTTTCAAAAAAAAAAAAATTGGCATAACTCAAAATCTATAAGACAAAATTCAGGTTTTTCTCTTCCATTAGAAAACTACCATTCAATAGGTCTGAGCGTTTCTTGTTTCATCGAATTCCGGCTTATATTTAGTTTCATATACTCGATTGAAGTTCGAATCGTCCAATTTCGAACTCTTACGTTGTGGGAAGTTCGTTTTTAATTAATTTAAATTATAAACATTCAAACTTCGTTATTAATAAATTTCAACTACATTTCCAAAAAAATTAAAATAAATTGAGCCCGTTATCCAAATCTAACTTAACAATTCAGGTTATTTGAACTTGTCGATTATTTCATTCGATATTCATAACTTAGTTATGAATTTATTCAAAACTCAAATTTCTATATTTAATTCCAAGTCATGGAATTAGATTATTTATAAAATATCGATATCAGCGAATTTCAATTATAATTTCCTTTTATGGAAATAATCAATTAATTCAACATCCTTTACCCTTACAAACTAATACCATCTCTTGATAATAGTGAAGTGGTTCAAGTTGGGGTATTTTAATTACCTCCGAGACCTTGATCGATTACGTTCTTATCTTGAGATGGATAAGAGTATGTAACACAAAATTGACATTACTTATCATAAAAATCCTGTGACACCCCACGTCCGTTAATGTCACTCACTAGGGGAATGCATTATGTTTTGTGAAGCATTATAGGTAAACAGACACAGAATAATTACAAGACAGATATAAATAAGATAGCAGTGGAAATTTTAAATTCTTATTTCAAACATAAGTCATAATGTCGTGGTCCATAATATGATAAGTCACAAAAACCATTACAATAAAACAACTTCTGTCTTGCATCATCAGAGTACATAAGAATATGAAAAACATAATTCCCTAATTAAAAGAGTTAAGCCATATTAAAGACAAGAACTTGAGCCATACTTCGGAAGTAGCTCCTAGCAAGATGATATCTTAGTCCTGACTAAGCCTGAGTCTTTCCTCCTTGAGAACCAGGGGGAACGGAAGAAAGAAGGAGAAACAAAAGGGTCAGACATAAAGTATGGCAAGTCTAGTTACTTTTAGCCAGTAAATAAATAAAAGTAACATGATAGGCATATAAAGTGGATAAGAGGGATTACTACATAAATGGCAGGTGTGACAAGGTAGACAGGGCAAGGTGTATGTGCTTCACTAATGATTACTCTGCACTATTATTAGCATAAATAAAATGAGATGATCACTTCCACTATAAGTTAGTAGACTTAGGGCATACGTCTAAGTGTACCCTGACCACTATCCTAATCGATCGGCTCCCTACTCCATAGATATCATGTGCTGGCCCTATAGTAGGAGGTATCACTTCCTAAGTGGCAACCCTTAAGATGTGCACAACCATATCTACTGGTGTCACGGTCGTCTTACCACCCTCTGCCCGGCTCATGCACACACATGGCCCGGTCGGTTTGTGCCGCTCACACCATCCGTCTCGTTTGGATCTCTTATAATCAATCATTAAGCATGCCCCTTCTCCGCCTAGTACGAAGTTCTTTATTTGATACCTACTCTGGGTTACTGACTGAAATGGGTCCCACACAATATGATACAAGCTCTCCCCTTTGTCTTGTATCCCCACCATGTTTTTCGCTGACTATATGTGCCCTTAGGTGTCTTTAATTACATAGCCCTATGTTAGTTATTCTTACCCTAAAGGGTGTCTTTAATTACATAACTTTATTATATTTTTCCACCGGTTATGTGTACCACTATCTGTCTTTAATTACATAACTTATTGGGTTAAGTTCATGGGCCTATATGTAAATATTGTCCACCCCCTCTAATGTACTTAACCCACCCACTACCCATCCAATTTTACTTAACCCTAACTTAAGTTTATAATTATACAACCTTATGAATTAAATTAAGTTAAGTAGTCCAATTCTCTACCATGTCCATTTAAAGTTTATAATGGGATAGACCTCCCACATTAGGCCTACAACGTGTGAATGCTGGATATGTCAATCGGGTCGGGGCAGACATATTCCACAGTTGGGCCTAACCTCATGTCGTAGCCCGATTCGTATTTACGTACTTAGACCTCCCACATTAGGTTTAACATTTGTAGCTGTTGGATATGTTGGTCGGGTTCGGGCAGACTTCCACCACTAATGCAACCTAGCCTCGTGTCATAGGTACAATTATAATTCCTAATTGTAGTTACTAAACATTCCATTTTTATCCAAACCTACCTATGTCATTATAGGTGATTATTTCTAGGTTTCCCCATTTGAATTATATGTCCAATTCATATAAATATTACATAAATTATGCCAATTATAAATCCCTTTTCCCCCCATTTCCTAACTAACGTATTCGCACATATTTTGGCGGCATCTAGGCTATAAAGTAGCCTAGCCATAACAACAAAAAGGGAATATGATAAAGGTGATAGTTTCAACATATCTTAACATAAACATTAACTAGCATGATAATAAGGTGAATGGACATGTAATTAACATCATAACAAGGTGGACATAAAATTGATGAACTTATGAAAACTACGATGTCAAAGCAAGCATAATGAGATCTAAATTAACCATTTAGATATCCAACTATATAGATCTTGATTAATTAGGGTGACATAGTAACATGTTTATATCTAAAGATGGCTTCACATGTCAAGTTTACAACATATCTAGATTGATCACAATTTGACAGGTGAAAGGGGTTTACATAAGGAACTAGATCTAGCTAATGTTACAACTGTCCACTTTAATAGATGTACATTCACCACAGTATAGTTCCAAGCCAAGATCCATATAGGCAACATAATATAATAACCACAATCATATTAGATCTAGAGAAACAGATCTATCATGAGACAGCATAGGATTTAGCACTAGCACAGAATCATACTTCACAACATATCCAATTCACAATCTTCCACAGTTTACTTTTATTTATCTAAACCTAAAAGTAACTAGAAATTCATAGTGTTAGGTTTAGAGAATTGAGAAAGAACAAATCTTGAATTTCTGAATTTAATTTGCAAAGTATGTTGTTGAAGAAAATGGTTCCGTCTCAGTTCATATCCCGGCAGCATATGGCTCCCATAATTTCCAATGAAGAAATAGGAGATTTGAACACATACTTATAGTTGCAGAACCCTCTGAAACCGACTGCCATCTCATCCCTATGGGTGTCGACACCCCTGTGGGTGGGTCGACCCATAGGTCAACACCCTTTAAGGGGGTTGACCCCGAGGTCGACACCCTAGAACGCGAATTTTGCTGCTTTGACGAATTTTTCAAATTCAAAGTATTCTGGATAAAATTCTGACTCATCTCTGATTCATGCGTATATATATAATATTTCTGTGCATATACGAACTTAAAACCCTCATAACTTCTTCATACGGTGTACGTTTTACACAAACCAAATGTTTGTCCTGACCAAAATTACAAGACGAACGCAATGGTGCAGTCTGTTTCCTCAAGTTATGAATATTAAATTAATTATTATTTAATTTATCCTCTTTAATGTTGTTAAAAATTCGGGGTGTTACAAATCCCCTCTTCTATCTCATTTAAAAATATGATTTTTAAATGCCATTTCTAATATTTGGAAAAATCTATTTCCAATTTATCCAATGAAATTTACTTCATTACGTTGATAATATTTGTTTATAAATCAACTTCCTTATTTTATATTAAAAGGCTTACATTTAAAATTCTATTTAAAACTCGATTCCCATTTGGAATATTTTATTATTATATCATATATATATATATAAACATGGAATCTATTTTCATATTAAATTTCTAAATTTCTGTTTAATACAATTCCAATATCTTTGGAAATAAGTTTTATTTCTACAAATTTGACGTCGTTAAATTCAAACCATAATTCTATATGGATTTATATAAATTCAGTTTACATTCCGAATATTGGAATAAATTTCATTGTTTCCTTTTCCTAAAATAATTTCCAATTATAAATCCCTTTTTAAATCCATACTTGGATTTACATTTCCCAAATTATCCAACAATAATTTGTTTTCCAACAATAATTTGTTTCACTTTATTTGTAAATGTCGTTTATAAATTCAATCGCTTGCTTTTATTATAAAAACAAGTTTATTATTTTCTAGACCATTCGAAATTCAATTTCTATTTTTGGAAAAATATATTTTCCTTTTAAAATCTAAAAATCCCTTCTCAAGATATTGTTAAATATCAATATTTTAGGGCCAGTGACATTCAACATTCAAACACCCAAATCATCAATCCCATTTCAACATATCACGTATATAAAAATATGTAAATAGACAATAATAAATTTAAGGAATCCAATTGGATCCTTCCAACCTATTTTTCCTTCATCCATAGATGTTAGCCGACATAAATAATACCCATCCTGCTTCATGGCAGCATATCGCGGTATAGAAGGTAATCCACTCTTGTATATCGTGAGGCGCATAGGGTCATCCGCTAATGGTACTGTGGGAATATCCAATATACACACACACGTACATACACACACACACACACACATATATATATATATATATATATATATGTATGTATGTATAATGGCTACTACCACCAAGCCTAAATATAACTAATATAAATAACCACAATAATTCATGTAAGCAACCAATAATGATCTTATCTACATAAAAATAATCATAACTATTAAATCTGAGTGAGTTTATTCACCTTGATTTTTATTGGCGAATATCCATTCAAAATGCCATGTCGTCTCGGCTACACATCTACTTGAATCACCTCAACTGAATATATCACCTATGATTATTTATTTTTATTTATCGATTAAACAATTGTTTATTTAAATTAAAAATTAACAATAAATAATTAAATCATTCTATGTATTTAAATTAAGTAAAAACTGTATACCTCACTACCACTCTAAATACTCGTCCAACCACTGAAACAAATCCCCGGACAGCTCCAAGAAATGAAACCATTCCATTGAAAACAACCCCAAAGACAAATCTAACCCATTTTAGCATTTCATCAAACATTTCACAATCACCTTATTTCTGCAGCTGCAGCATCCCTACATTGCCCCAACCACACTGCCAAACCCAGTACAGTCTCTCTGATCATCACGTAACCACATTACCAACTACTTGCCACTCGATCACCGTAAAAATATCACTGTCTTGCCTTAAACTTCACTGACCTAAAACTGCCAGCCCCAAACACCCCACATCTTTAACAATGACGCCCGTCTTCTTACTGAAAATGGCGAGTGTGACGGCCCGTCCCGCAACAACCGACATTTACTCCAAATGTGCGTTGTACACATGTCCAGTTAGCACGGAACGGGTCGTCAGAAGGAAAAGGAAAGAAGGAAATGAACATACAAAGAACATGTAGAATGTCTCACAGCGCATAGAACAAAATATAATAATAACATACTTGACATAAAACAGGAGAGACAGTGCATAAGCTGAAAATCAGAACTAAACATCGTAGCAGCAGAAATCCAAAATACAGCCTATTACAACTTTCAAACTGTCTCAAAGCAAAAGTAAGATAAAGGAGGTACACTACAAATGCCCAAGTAGCGACCACCAACGACACAGGGAGAATATCTATATATATCATATGTGGAAGCCTCCTGCTCGCCTCCGAATCAGCTACTCGCGCATCACCAGCTAACCATAACCTGTCTCTAGTCTGCTCATGTGAGCACCCAGAGTAATAAGAAGAGACATAAAACTCTGGGTCAGACATAAATCCTGGTATGAGCGATAAGCATAATAACAGAATAATAACAGGTATAATCCAATCATACTTGAACCTGGACCTGCAACCAAAGAGTTAGCACTACATACTGTACAACACTCTAAGGTGCCCTTTCAAATGGTGTAAAGATAACGGGGGTGGGGGTGTGCATGTCATAGTGATGTCAAACAATCAAGCATAGCAATCATCCTCACATCCCTCACTCAGTGCGTAAAGCATACGATATCCACTACTTTGGTCACCTAATACTTTGGGCCATGACGGAATCCAATCCCGTGTAACTATCACTACAAGCCCACCATCCATCTCTCAGTGGTGAACCAAAGTTATGAATACCGACAACCACTTTGCACACGTCCCGCAGCAAAGCCCAACCATGAAGTGAACTCATTGGTTCCCAACTGGATCCTGAGCTCTAACTTCCATTTGGACTACCTTTGCATCTCGGGTTTTGGTCAGCATCTCCTCCGGATCGGTCTTCACTTCACCTTGCTTCGGATCGTGGTCATCGCCCTCGCTCGGGTCGGATCGGGGTCTTCACTTCAAGTCCAAGCATCTCGGATCGGGTCGGTCGTGCTCCCTCCATCGGATCGCATCGCGGCATACGGATCGGGCCGTCACCACCCCTGGCAGATTGGGTCGGGGTCTTCAGCTTCTGGCTCGGATCGGTCGTACTTCGTTCCTCCTCTTTTCGGTCGCACTTCGTTTCTCCTCTGGTCCGTCGGTTTTCACCATCCTGGTCGGTCTGAAGTTCATACGGGGTCGGTCGGTCAGAAGCCCCTCCTGGTCGGTCCAAAATCTGGTCGTTCGAAACTCCCCTGGTCGTCCAAACTCGGTCGCTCGAAACTCCCATGGTCGGTCGAAAAGCCGGTCGGTCGAAACCCCTCTGGCCGGTCCAAAACCTGATCGGTCGAAACTCGTCAACCCTGGTCGGTCGTTCTGTTCCCCACGGTCGGTCGGAGCCTGGTCGGTTTTTCCTCCTGGTCGTTTATACCGATCCCAAAACCTGCATCATTCCAGCAAGCTATTTTCGCCTCTCGACGGCGTTTTCGACCAATCTAACACTTCTAATCAATCTCAAAGCATACCATACAATCATAGGAACATAGGGAATCAACCACAAACACCAAAACAACAATATGACATATCAAAATGGATCAAACATACCCAAAAACCCTCATTTTCCCCTTAAGCATGTTTAAGCAAAACTGAGAATAGGGTTAGCAAAACTTAACCAAATTAACCCAAATTTTTATCAGAGGCCTGAAATAATATCTAGGCATTTATACATATTTTTCCAGAATTTTAGCATGCGTAATTTTGCTAATTATCACTAATCATCCCTTAATCCCCCAAATTCCGAGATTAACAAAATTAGTCGAAATTAACCCAAATTCATATCAGAGGCATAAAATGATGTTTTAGAATTTTAGGAATTTTTCTAGATTTTTCTGAGCCATAATTTCGCTAATCTTCGCTAATTACCATAATTAGCCGTAATTAGTGAAAAACAATGCAAATCACTCACCTTTGCCACAAATTAAACTATAGATCTGAAATGTCCTCTGATTTGGATCCAATCCCTATGTGTTCCAGCAGTTCTATCCCAAATTTTACGTTGATTTGCCTTGATTTGATGTTGCTAATCTCAATCTTCAAGTTGTAGGTGATTTGGAGGTGTTTTGGGATGATTTTAGAGGATGGAGGCCATGACTAGGTTTGAAGAAACTAAGTAGCGGCTGGAAAAATGAGTCTAAAACCGAAATCCAAACCCTAGCAGCCCTTAAATACTCCCAAACCCGAAATTACCCAATGCGCCTAGCTGCTAATCACCCGGTTAAGCCCAATTAGCTGAAATTAGCCCTTTAAACCTTAATTCAGCCATATCTCCCAAACGGTAAGTCCTTTTGGCTATTATGACCACTCTACGGAAAGAGAAACCATCATTCAAATCCAATGGAAGTGGTTTCAGGTCAAAATTCCTTTTCAGTCAAAAGTTATGGCCAAAACAGTACCAAATAGGGGCAAAGCGGTTATTTAAAAATCGACAAAAATCATAAACATGGGAAATGACCCCAGTAATCGTCTCCCAAAGTTATATGACCATACGACTTCATATGTGAGAGAAATAAATATTCCACGATCCTATGATGTGTAGAATACGGGTCGTTACACTCCCCCCCCCCCCCCCTTAAAAAATTTCGCCCCCGAAATTCCCTAACCAAAACACACAAAGGGTCCCGCATGCCCATCAACCATGAAACAACAATCAACATACAAAACAAGTCTATCATAGCATGCGGTTTACTAACAAGGGAAGAGACTATCACTACCAAAACCTTACCAGGCAAAGAGTTCTGGATACTCCTTCCTTATATCCTCCTCTATTTCCCAAGTACTGTCTTTTTCATTCTTACCCCACTGGACTTTGACTAGTTTCACCGCCTTCCTTCGAAGTTGCCTTCGTATCGTTCCCAACGATACGCATAGACTTGCGGTTCTCAACCGCCTCGGATTCAACTTCGATATCATCCAACTGATCAGATGAAATAGTCACATTAGGGTCTTGCACAAACTTCCTTAACTGGGAAACATGAAATACGTTGTGAACTCCCGCCATCTTGTCAGGTAGCTCTACTTCATACGCCAAATTCCCAACTTGCTCGAGGACTGGGAATGGACCAACAAATCTTGGTGCTAACTTACCTCTCCAACCAATCTGAATCACATTCTCTATGGAGAGATCTCGACGGATGCTAAGTCGTTAACGAAGAATTCCAAATCCCTTCGTCTCTTATCGAGATAAGCCTTCTTCCTATCTTTATCCCTTCCCAGTAGTAGATCTGCTCTATGCCTCAATACATCTTATTACCACTGGGATGTATAATCAATCTCGAGTGGTGATACGCTCTAAGCACTTCACCTCTCAGTCCATCTTCGTTGGGTACAACTAGTCCCTTATTCTTTCGAAGCCACCCTTCTCGATCAAATCCTTACCTGATCATTCTCTTTCCATCCATACCCATCTCTACCCTAGAGATGGTTTCCAATAGATTAGGATTGTCCTTCTAACTGGAAACAATCCACTCAATCAGAATCGATCTAATCGTCAAGCTTACTAGCGTTTCTGAATCCAATTCAGTCTTGGGTCTGAAATCATATCCTGTGACATACTCTAGTTGCTTCCATCCCAGAAACAAAACCCCTAAACTGGCATGTCTCCTACTCAATGCAACTAGTACTGCACCCAAATCCTTTACTATGATCACTCTGCCCCATGGAGTCATGGCGACTCCACTGCACTGATCCATAGCCACTAGTCCTTTGCTATGTCCACTCTGCCCCATGAAGTCATAACAACTCCACTGCACTGGCTCATAGCCTTACTAATCCTTTACTATGTCCACTTTGCCCCTCGAGTCGCAATGACTCTACTACACTGGCTCATAGTCCTACTACAATCACTTTGTTCCCCATCGCTGGAACCCTACAGGTGATAGTCTACTCAAGAGAAGAAAGATAGGAACAAACATAGCAACTATAACATCCATCAAACAAATCCTATCTATCACCTGCTAAAGTCATAAACACATCGACACCTACATGACTAGTCTAACCAATCCCAATATGTCGACTCTAGCATGTCTGGTCCAACCAACATCACTAACTAATGGAAGCCCAACCCCCATACATACTCCGATGCCTACTTGACTGGTCCAACCAATCCCAGGCCAATGGAAGCCCCGCCTCCCTACGGACTACCGTACGTCCAACGCACGTTTATCCTCCAAGGATAATTAAACTAATGGAAGCCCAGCCTCCAATCGGACTACCGTACGTCCAACGTACGTTTATCCTCCAAGGATAACTAGATCACGTCCAACGGATCCAAGGTAACGGGCGTCCCCAGATACCCCTGCTTTTAGTCCTCCTAAAATACTTGAGTCCAACCCAAGTCTATCCATTTTCTTGCTGCCCTCTTGAGTCCAACTCGAGCTGAATCCAATTCCTTGCAGCCTTCTCGAGTCCAACTCGAGTCAATCCATAACTCAGACCCAGTCTTGAGTATCCATTAGTGACAAACTCTAGTCCAACGTGAGTCGTCTCCTTATTCGTTGCATCTCCAAGATCAACGAACGCCTATTTTCTTTTACGAGTTCAAGTCCAACTTGAATCGCTCTAATCTTCGTTGTATCGTCCATGATCAACGAACACATCCTATTCCTTCAAAATTCTACTATCCAATAGAGAATATCAACATAGGGTCCTAAACAATCCATTACTTTGCATCTTTCTCGAGTCCCACTCGAGCAATCTCATAACCCTATTGAGTCTAACTCTGGCAGTCTATACCATTGAACAATCTCATCATGTTCCGTCTGCCCATTACTCCTCGAGTAAACCAAGATATCATCCAATGAAAAATCACAACAACTATTTACCCCTCATGCAACCCATCCTAGTCGAAATCGACATTCCCCAAGCACAAGCCCCAAAGGCCTAAACCAATATCAGACAAGCACCCAAGGAACATCTCCTCCGAGTTCAGACAATCCACATGAGGTGATACTAGCAAAACAATCTAGCACTGGAGCACTCATTTGCCTCCCATAGACAACTAGAACTTATTACAACGATAACCTCTTAGCTTCCTTAACTCCAGTTACTATCGCCATCACTAGGTAGGTACCTAATACCACCCTATTCCTTTGGAGTAAATCGACTCCCCAAAATAATGCTAAACCCAGTAAAGCCCAAAATAAAGCAATCACAAGGAAACATACATCCATGACTCGATAAGATCACATTAACAAATCATGCCAAAACTAGTCGAACCACCAATCGGGTTCGTCACTACTAAAGGTCTATCGACTAACTCAGGTTTGTCAAACAAAACCCGATCAAAACATCTTAAATAGAAAGCATACCTCGAATAACGACACCTTTTTCCTTCTGCGCCGCAGTTGGGGCATTCGACGAAGAAGGAACAGCGTTGATAGCATACGCTTTCACAATCTGCTTCTCCCTAGGAGGTTGTGGGCAATCATCCTTGTGATATCCCGCCTGGCCGCAGTTAAAGCACTTCCTTTCCCCAGGCTTTTCTCGACAATCTCTGGCGTAATGGCCCTTCTTGCCACAACTAAAGCATTCGCCATCTTTCTTATTTTTCTTATTCTGACCATCCTTGGTCGGGTTCTGCTTCCTCTTGTTCTGAGAATTCTTCCGGCCTTCACCGCCTGCTTGCGGCTTTGGCTCCTCTGCAGATGCCGTAGCAACTTTGGCCTTCGACTTAGGGAAAAGGCTCTCTGACCTTAATGCCTTTCCTATAATAGGCTCAAACGTCTTATCGATATAGTTTATAATTCTTTCCCCCAAGTACCCATCCAAGCCAGTTATGAACTTCTCGTTCTTCTTTTCGACTGTATCGATAAGTGACCATCCATATTTCGATAAAGTGTCGAATTCAGCGATATACTCCGAGACTGCTCTACCGTTCTGCTTAAGCTCCAAGAACTTCCTGAACAGTTCGTATTTATGAGCAGCTGGAATAAACTTATCATAAAAGCGATTCTTAAACTGATTCCAAGTAACTTGATCTTCTGGAATAGCTGTTCTAATGGCATTCCACCAATTCATCGCTCGCCCTTGCAGCTGACGAGACGCTAGCCTTCTCTTCATCGCATCCTCAAGACCCAAGTCGTCGAAGATACGATCACAGCTATCCAACCAATCCTGAGCATCTATAGACGACTCCGTTCCATGGAACGACTTCCCACCAAGGTTAGTGTAATCCTTGCACAACTTGGCGAAATCGACCCTAGGCGCCTGCACTACTGGACCACCACCATTTCCGGGATTGGGAACTGCCCCCTGAACATCTCCAAGCATATCTCTTATGAAGTTTGTGAACATTGTCCTCATGTCAGGGGCGTTCCCATGGTTGGTCTCTCTACCAGCACCTCTAGGATATCGGCTCATCGTTAATCTGTAAAAGGGGAAATGATTACCGATCCCATAGTGGTGCTAGTGCAGTACGACTTCATTCTTATACTACGAATAGTATATACATATAACTTTTAAAAACCAAAGTAATCACAAATACGCGCTTTCATATACGTACTATCTCTCCCTAGTGTCTTTCCCTAGGTTAACTACGCAACCTAGAGCTCTGATACCAAGTGTGACGGCCCGTCCCGCACCAACCGACATTTACTCCAAATGTGCGCTGTACACATGTCCAGTTAGCACGGAACGGGTCGTCAGAAGGAAAAGGAAAGAAGGAAATGAACATACAAAGAACCTGTAGAATGTCTCACAGCGCATAGAACAAAATATAATAATAACATACTTGACATAAAACAGGAGAGACAGTGCATAAGCTGAAATCAGAACTAAACATCATAGCAGCGGAAATCCAAAATACAGCTTATTACAACTTTCAAACTGTCTCAAAGCAAAAGTAAGATAAAGGAGGTAGACTACTAATGCCCAAGTAGCGACCACCAACGACACAGGGAGAATATCTATATATATCATGCGTGGAAGCCTCCTGCTCGCCTCCGAATCAGCTAATCGTGCATCACCAGCTAACCATAACATGTCTCTAGTCTTCTCGTGTGAGCACCCAGAGTAATAAGAAGAGACATAAAACTCTGGGTCAGACATAGAGCCTGGTATGACCGATAAGCATATTAACAGAATAATAACAGGTATAATCCAATCATACCTGAACCTGGACCTGCTACCAAAGAGTTAGCACTACATACTGTACAACACTCTAAGGTGCCCTTTCAAATGGTGTAAAGATAACGGGGGTGGGGGTGTGCATGTCATAGTGATGTCAAACAATCAAGCATAGCAATCATCCTCACATCCCTCACTCAGTGCGTAAAGCATACGATATCCACTACTTTGGTCACCTAATATTTTGGGCCATGACGGAATCCAATCCCGTGTAACTATCACTACAAGCCTACCATCCATCTCTCAGTGGTGAACCAAAGTTATGAATACCGACAACCCCTTTGCACACGTCCCGCAGCAAAGCCCAACCATGAAGTGAACTCATTGGTTCCCAACTGGATCCTGAGCTCTAACTTCCATTTGGACTACCTTTGCATCTCGGGTTTTGGTCAGCATCTCCTCCGGATCGGTCTTCACTTCACCTTGCTTCGGATCGTGGTCATCGCCCTCGCTCGGGTCGAATCGGGGTCTTCACTTCAAGTCCAAGCATCTCGGATCGGGTCGGTCGTGCTCCCTCCATCGGATCGCATCGCGCCATACGGATCGGGCCGTCACCACCCTTGGTAGATCGGGTCGGGGTCTTCAGCTTCTGGTTCGGATCGGTCGTACTTCGTTCCTCCTCTGGTCGGTCGCACTTCGTTCCTCCTCTGGTCGGTCGGTTTTCACCATCCTGGCCGGTCTGAAGTTCATACGGGGTCGGTCGGTCAGAAGCCCCTCCTGGTCGGTCCAAAATCTGGTCGTTTGAAACTCCCCTGGTCGTCCAAACTCGGTCGCTCGAAACTCCCCTGGTCGGTCGAAAAGCCGGTCGGTCGAAACCCCTCTGGCCGGTCCAAAACCTGATCGGTCGAAACTCGTCAACCCTGGTCGGTCGTTCTGTTCCCCACGGTCGGTCGGAGCCTGGTCGGTTTTTCCTCCTGGTCGTTTATATCGATCCCAAAACCTGCATCATTCCAGCAAGCTATTTTCGCCTCTCGACGGCGTTTTCGACCAATCTAACACTTCTAATCAATCTCAAAGCATACCATACAATCATAGGAACATAGGGAATCAACCACAAACACCAAAACAACAATATGACATATCAAAATGGATCAAACATACCCAAAAACCCTCATTTTCCCCTTAAGCATGTTTAAGCAAAACTGAGAATAGGGTTAGCAAAACTTAACCAAATTAACCCAAATTTTTATCAGAGGCCTGAAATAATAACTATGCATTTATACATATTTTTCCAGAATTTTAGCATGCATAATTTCGCTAATTATCACTAATCATCCCTTAATCCCCCAAATTCCGGGATTAACAAAATTAGTCGAAATTAACCCAAATTCATATCAGAAGCATAAAATGATGTTTTAGAATTTTAGGAATTTTTCTAGATTTTTCTGAGCCATAATTTCGCTAATCTTCGCTAATTACCATAATTAGCCGTAATTAGTGAAAAACAATGCAAATCACTCACCTTTGCCACAAATTAAACTATAGATCTGAAATGTTGTAACAACCCGTATTTTCAATAACCTGTAATAACATAAATCGAGGCAGAATTTAATTCTAAAATGGGAATCAAGGGAAACGGGCTATGCCATTGCGTTCGTCTCGGAAAAATACGCGAAATAGAGTCCGAGTTTTCGAAAATCGGAGTCCGTATGACCAAGATATGGCCTCGCGAAGTTTCACGAAAATTCCCAAATTAAAGTATACTTAATTAAGTGAAATGGGTTGTGTAGATATATATATATATATATATTGATATATATATATGTATATATATATATATAATTGAAAATTTAATAAATAAATATGCAAAAATGCTCAAAACAGCGAATTGGGAGAGGGGAATAACCGAACCGGCCGATTTTTGAAGTCGACCCGAGCCCGCTGGGTCGACTAGGGGTTAATCCAGGGTGTTTGGCTGTCAACCCGTGGGCCGATTCGCTCAAGTGCAGATTTTGCATTTGAATGGTTCTCATGGTCCATCTTTAATCTAAAGGCCCTAGATGGTTCCTACACTTGACTTCTTCCCCAAGACATGCTTTGATGGCTTGGATTGAATCTAGGGTTAATCCTATGGCCTAAAACACTTGCCTAATCTATAAATAAGACCCTAACCTACCCTAATTCATTCATAATTAAACCTAGTGACTAAACTATGGCAAAATGCTAGCTCTCATGGCCTCCACTAATTTTATGAAGAGGGTTGCATACTAATCACTCTCTAATCAACTTCTAATCCCTTCTTAGCATCTTAATCTTCTTCATTTGGTGTTCAAAGTTGCTAGTTGTGAGTTTCTATCACTTTGATGATCTTTTGGTAAACTAATTAGATGAGATGTGATGAGATTTATGGTTTTGTATGTGGGTTAATGAGCTTTGAATCATATGATATGATGTTAGCATTAATCTTATGTTTATGCATGTTGAGTATGTAAGCTTATGCAAGTTTAATATGATGTATGTTATGTTTGCATGATGCTAAATATGCAAGTTGTGGGCTATGTAATCATATGCATGTTATGCAAGTTCATGGTAATATGCTATGCAAGTTACATGTTTGTTAATATGCAAGTTACATGTTTGTTAATATGCAAGTTACATGTATGTAAATATGCAAGTTACATGTTTGTTAATATGCAAGTTACATGTTTGTTAATATGCAAGTTACATGTATGTAAATATGCAAGTTACATGTTTCTTTATATGCAAGTTACATGTTTGTTAATATGCGAGTTACATGTATGTAAATATGCAAGTTACATGTTTATTAATATGCAAGTTCATGATGACACATTATGCAAGTCTATAAGCTAATATGCAAGTTTGTTATGCAAAATGAATATGTAAGTTATGTGACATATTATATGCAAGTTATGTGACATGTTATGCAAGTTCATATGCAAGTTATGTGTTTGTTAATATGCAAGATGGCACCTTTGAAACATGTTCATTCATATGCAAGTTGACACCTTTTATATGTGTTATATCATGAACGAAATTACGTGGGAACGATGGGGTAATTAAATGCATAAGTTAATAAGATTGTGTGAAATTAATATAATTATGCATAACACAAAATAAATAAACATAGTATGGGAATTTGCCTATTTGGTTAGGTGTACCCATACTATGTGTTGGGAATTTACCTATTGAGTTAGGTCTACCCCATGGGAATTTACCTATTAAGTTAGGTCTACCCATGTTAAGAAAACTTGATTAATTAGGGATAATTAATATAAAATTATGAGGGTGATTAATTAGGTGTAATTAATTGACTAAGACACGAGGTTGGACTCAGTTGTAGCGTAAAACTGCCCGGACCCAACCGGCTTAACCAGTTGCTACAAATGTTAGCCCAATGTGAGAGGTCTTAGGCACAAACTAAATACGTAATTAATGTAAAGACACGAGGTTAGACTCTGTTATGACATAAGGCTGCCCGGACCCAACCGGCTTAACCAGCGGTCATAAAAGACAGTCTAATGTGAGAGGTCTTTACAAAGGTTACGTTCTTAATTAATTAATTAAGAAACACTTAACCACATTAGCATGTAGAGGGACATGAGGGGTTAAGTGGGTGCCTCGGGTGGCATGAGAAAATCTAGTGGTTGCCTTGGGTGGCAATAGAAAATACGATTAGAATACTTAACCAAAATGGAACATGTAATTAAAACATGATTAAAGGGTTAAGTGGGATATACTAGAAAAAGGGACAAGCTTAGGTGGGTAGCTTGTGGAGGCCCATTTCAACCAGTAACCCATACGTATCTTTGTGGGCTCGACCCATGTCGAGGACGGGACACGCATACTGGGCTTGACTGTAAGAGGCAAACGGGTTAGCGGTGGCAACGCAAGTCCAACGGGCTTCATATGCGTGAGTGGGCCCGGGCTGGTAGGTAAGCCGTTGTTGCATCGAGTAGATATAAGCCGTGCACCTTTAGTTTCATCAGGTTGCCACATTGGGGAATGATACATCCCACGGTGGGGCCAGCACGGGTATCTACGTTAGGGAGCCGATCGAATGGGAAGTAGTGTGTACACCTAGTGGATTGTAGGGCCCCGTGGCGCCTACTTGGTCACCTAGGGGTACGCAGGTACTAATTAGTAAATTTTATAAGTCCTTGGGTGGGATCAACCTTTAAGTTAGGAACGACTGGTGTGGTGCAGTTTAGTAATTTACCTTAGGGAGGGTAGATGCGTCTTTATCCTTTATCTTCGTTTAGTTGACTGCTTAGGGTAGCCATTCATCCCTATATGTTACCGTATATCAGTTTATGTCTTCTCTGGTTACTTTAACGATTGTATTGTTAAAGTTATAGGACTCGCTCAGACTTATGTATGACCCTGTTGTTTTTATCTTTTTCCCAACCCTCAGGTCCTACGGTGGATCCTAGCAGTAGTGGAGCTTGATCGGATTGCTGTTCCAGTCTTTAGGAGCTTGGATAGATGTAAAGCTCCAGTTATCCAGTTATCTTTTCTTTTGTTTGGCTATTGTATGAGAGTGGGATTATGTACTTCTTTATTTTGATGGATATTGTACTTGACCTTTATTGTGGTTTTATGATGTAACCAGACATGTTTTACTTCCGCTGTTATGAGATGATGTTTTAAAATTTCAAGTACTATTTATATCTGTCTTGTTGTAATTTTTCTGTTCTATATTCACTAAAATACTCCACCGATGCTATGGCATTCCCTTAGTGAGTGATCATAGCGGGAGTGGGGTGTTACACGTGGTATCAGAGCTTAAGGTTACCAGAACAGATAAAATTTTTGAGAAAAACTACTTTCTAAGAGTATTTTCGAAGAAAGTATTTTTAAAAGCATGTCTTCTAAGAGAAAAAGTTTTTGAAAAAGAAAAGCATAATCCCCAATAGCCATATCTTTATCTTTCGGAATCTCCTTTTTGAATCTTTCCTCTTTCGTTTCAGCATGGCTGAAGATCTTAACATCCCGGAGGGTTTAGTTATACCACTATGGTATAGGAGGTTGCAAGAGGCTAGGGCCGCGGCTGCGGGTCCGGCCAATGCTACTACACCAGAGACAACCGCTCCTCCTCCTCAGCCTAGAGTGGATAATTTTGCTAAGGTTTGCAAGGAGTTCAAGGCTATAGGAGGAAAACCTTTTCTTGGTTCAGAGACTTTCGTAGAGGCTAGAGATTGGCTTAAGGAAGTGGAAGAGTTGCTAGATATCTTTGAAGTGGAAGAGGGAAAGAAAGTCAAGTTGGCGGCTTGGTTAATGAAGGGAGAGGCCTCATTCTGGTGGGAGGTCACTAATGGAGAACGCCCTGTTGACTCTTGGGCAGATTTTAAGCAAAGGTTTGGGGCTAAGTTTCTCTCAAGGGCGGAAGAGAATCTGTTTATGGAGAAGTTCTTGAATTTGAAGCAAGGGAATCTCACGGTGAAAGAATATGTCAACAAATTCAATCAATTAGCAAGGTTTGGCATAGAGTTGGTGAATACACCGGAGAAGAAGGCTTTGAGGTTCGTTAGAGGCTTGAACGAACCATTGCAAGGAATAGCTATGACTCACATTCCTATGGGGGCCACTTTTGAGAAGCTTGTCTACATGGCACTTATGCATGAGGATGATAAGAATTCTAAGGCACCAGAGAAAAAGGGGGATCAGAAGAAACCGCAACAGCAACAACAAGGCAAGGGCGGAAAAGGCAATGGTGACAAAAAGAAGACGAAGAAGAAGTGCTTCAATTGTGGAACACCAGGACACCTCAGTAAGGATTGTCGCAAAAAGAAGAAGACCGGTTGCTTTCATTGTGGTGAAGCAGGGCATCTTGTGAAAAACTGCCCAAAGAAGGGGCAGAAGACGGGGTCTACCTCAGGAGGCCAGGTGCAAGCTCTTATAGCACCACCTCAGTCAGGGGGGCAAGTTCAGGTTCTCTCAGTTCCACCGATTCAGCAGAGAGGTAGAACTATTTCCGTTGAAAGTCTGGTTTTTCTGTTTGATCATCCAGTTCGTACTTTGTTTGACTCTGGCGCATCGCATTCTTTTATCTCATCATCGTTAGTTGAGTCACTGCACTTAGACACCAGTCTAGTTGATGATCCCTTGGTTGTCTCAAACCCAATTGGGGGCTCCATATATCTGTCTATGATATGTTTGGGTTTGAAGATTTCTATACTTAGCGTTGAGTTTAGATGTGATGCTTTTGTATTGGGCTTCACGGGCTATGGGTTGATCTTGGGCATGGACTGGTTATCCAGTAATGGTGCCGTTCTTGATTGCGAAAGGAGAGTTGTCAGGCTCATGACCCGCTTGGGTAACACTCTCGAGATCTCTTGCAATCCCATGGAATCTGTTTTGCTAAGTTATCTTGAATCGCTCGATGCTTCGGTCGAGAGTTTGTGTTCTGTCAGAGTAGTCCGGGAATATCCGGATGTGTTTGAAGAAGTAAAGGGTTTGCCTCCGAAGCGGGAGATAGATTTCCGAATTTATTTGGTGGATAATGCCAAACCAGTGTCTTTGCCAGTACGCCACATGGCTCCTCGTGAGAGAAGAGAACTTCATAAGCAAGTAGGGGAGTTGCTTGAGAAGGGGTTCATAAGGCGAAGTATATCGGAGTGGGGAGCTCCAGTAGTGTTTGCCACGAAGGCGGATGGGTCCCTCAGACTTTGTGTGGATTATAGAGAACTTAATAAGCTCACGAAGAAGAATAGACACCCATTACCGAGGATAGATGATCTCTTTGATCAGTTGGTTGGCGCGTCAGTATTTTCGCAGATGGACTTAGCTACAGGGTTTCATCAGTTAAGAGTGGCGGAGGACAGTATAGAGAAGACTGCTTTCCGGACTCCGGATGGTTTTTATGAGTGGCTAGTGATGCCATTTGGGTTGACAAACGCCCCCGCATACTTTGTTGATCTCATGAGTAGAGTGTTCAGAGAGTATCTGAATAAGTTTGTAGTAGTTTTTGTGGATGACATCTTGGTCTTTTCCAAGAATGAAGAAGAGCATGCCTTACATCTCAAGGAAGTGTTGGAGACTCTTCGAGCGCATAGTCTTAAAGCTAAATTCTCTAAATGCCATTTTTGGAGAAGAGAAGTGCGATTCTTAGGGCATGTGGTCTCTAAGGAAGGGATAGCTGTGGATCCCGCAAAGATAGTATCTATCCAGGATTGGAAAGTTCCTAGAAATGCTACCGAGGTAAGAAGTTTCTTGGGGTTGGCAGGATATTATAGGAAGTTCATCAAAGACTTCGCGAAGATATCAGCCCCATTAACCCGCTTGACGAAAAAGAATCTGGTTTTCTCGTGGGATGTAGATTGTGATGATGCTTTCCGACGGTTAAAGAGAGCTTTGACCACCGCTCCAGTTTTAGTGCTTCCAGATGGGAGTAAGCCGTTTGTTGTTTATACCGATGCTTGTGGAACAGGATTAGGCGCAGTCTTGATGCAGGAGGGAAGGGTAATAGCCTATGGAGGGAGACAATTGAGAGTGCATGAGAAGAATTACCCTACCCATGATCTAGAGTTGGCCGCGATTGTTTTCGCACTTAAGTCTTGGCGCCATTATCTTCTTGGTGAGAGATTCGAGTTGTTCACCGACCATAAATCATTGAAGTACTTATTCTCTCAGAAGGATTTAAACTTAAGACAGCAAAGGTGGATGGAGTTCTTAGCATCCTATGATTTCGAGATAGCGTATACCCCTGGTAAGGGTAACGTGGTGGCAGACGCCTTAAGTAGAAAAAGGCTATCTTTGAGTCCATTGTTCGTGGAACGACGAAGCTTGGAGTTTCTTTCTTTGTTTGACTTCAGACCTTCTGTTGATTTTGTACCTGGTTTGTTGACATCCTTGGAGGTTAGACCTACTCTTTTGAGACGGATTGGCGAGGCTCAGCGAGACGACCCACAGTTGGTTGTGTTGGTAGAGAAGCTTATAAGAGGGGAGTCGTCCAGCCATTTGGGTAGATACACCATAGATGATAAGGGATGGTTGCATAGAGACGGTAGACTTTGTGTACCGCAAGATGAGGGTTTGAAGAAGGCTATTTTGGATGATGCACATCGTTCAAGAATGACTATTCATCCCGGTGGAGACAAAATGTACCAAGACATGAAGAGAGTTTTCTTCTGGGCCGGTATGAAGAAAGATGTGGCCGAGTATGTGGCTAGATGCTTAGTGTGCCAACAAGTTAAAGTGGAGCAAAGGAAACCCGGTGGGTTGCTACACCCATTGGAAGTTCCACAGTGGAAGTGGGATAGTGTCTCGATGGATTTCATCGACGGGTTACCAAGATCGAGGAAGGGCAATACGGGAATTTGGGTTGTGGTAGACAGACTTACCAAGAGTGCCCATTTTATACCCGTAAAGAGTAAGAGGACCGCTCCATGGCTTGCTTCAGTCTATGTTAGAGAGATTGTTAGATTGCATGGCGTACCATCCAGCATTGTGAGTGATCGAGATCCTATTTTCACTAGTGAGTTTTGGAGAAGTTTGCAAGAGGCGGTAGGGACTCAGTTGTGTTTGAGCACCGCATATCATCCTCAGACGGACGGTCAGACCGAGAGGGTGAACCGTATCTTAGAAGATCTTTTGAGGCTTTGTATCTTGGATTTTGGAGGTACATGGGAAGAACATCTTCCTTTGGTGGAGTTCGCATATAATAACAGCTTTCAGTCCAGTATTGGTATGGCTCCTTTCGAAGCTCTTTATGGAAGGCCTTGTCGATCTCCTACATGTTGGTGGGAATCTACGGATAAGATCTTGCTTGGGCCGGATATGGTTAGAGAGACTTCAGAGAAGATTGATTTAATTCGAAAAAGGATGAAAGCAGCGCAAGATAGACAGAAATCTTATAAGGATCGGAGAAGGACGGATCTTGAGTTTGAGGTTGGGGACATGGTTTTTGTCAAAGTATCTCCATTGAGAAATGTTGTTCGCTTTGGGTCCGTAGGGAAGTTAGCACCGAGATTTGTTGGGCCGTTTCCTATTAAGGAAAGGATTGGACGGATGGCATATAGGGTGGAGTTGCCCGACAGACTTAGTGGTGTTCATGATGTATTCCATGTATCACATTTGAGGAAGTGCTTACATGAGACCGCGGAGGTGGTAGAGCCGAGCTTGCTTAGAGATGTAGAGGTAGAGCGTGATGCGACGATTCGACGAGCTCCTACTCGCATCCTTGGGTCAGAAACTAGGAAGTTGAGGAACAGAGAAGTTCAGCTAGTTAAAGTGCAATGGGGAGATGACGAAAGCAATGCTACTTGGGAGACGGAAGCAAAGATGCGTTCTTTGTATCCATTTCTTTTTGAGAGTATGTCTTTTAACTTCTCCTTTATTGCTTGTCTAGTACTTATCTTATCTTTAGTATATCCTCTCGCTAATACCTATGACCTTTAGATAGGGTAAAACCTATGGTTGAAACATGTGTTTGAAACATGTTATGGTTGATGGATGCATATGGATGCAATTGTTTGCTAGTGGTTGCTCGTGGATGCATATACACACACATTAGGCACTAGATCGGCTCAGTCACTTCATGTTGCATATTGCATAAATGGATGTGGTAGTTAGATTGATGGATGTATCATGGCTGTGTTATCATATGGATGATGCATTTTTGTGTATGGTTGTGCACGCATGTAGAAATTTGTATGTGTCAATAGGGTTTCGCATACATATTGGATGCATGGCACTATCATGGTTTGCATTAAGGAGGTTTACTGTATCAGTAACCGCCTGATTTTCGCATTAGGTAAGTACATATACACACACTTTTGCATATATCCATCCAGCATTTAGAATCTTGTAAGGACAATGATTGGTCGTGGATGATGCTTTGAGTAGATGGATGATTGGATGGTAGGATACGTTCTTCCTAACTTGAAGATTTCGGGGACGAAATCCTTTAAGGAGGGGAGAATGTAACAACCCGTATTTTCAATAACCTGTAATAACATAAATCGAGGCAGAATTTAATTCTAAAATGGGAATCAAGGGAAACGGGCTATGCCATTGCGTTCGTCTCGGAAAAATACGCGAAATAGAGTCCGAGTTTTCGAAAATCGGAGTCCGTATGACCAAGATATGGCCTCGCGAAGTTTCACGAAAATTCCCAAATTAAAGTATACTTAATTAAGTGAAATGGGTTGTGTAGATATATATATATATATATATTGATATATATATATATATATATATATATAATTGAAAATTTAATAAATAAATATGCAAAAATGCTCAAAACAGCGAATTGGGAGAGGGGAATAACCGAACCGGCCGATTTTTGAAGTCGACCCGAGCCCGCTGGGTCGACTAGGGGTTAATCCAGGGTGTTTGGCTGTCAACCCGTGGGCCGATTCGCTCAAGTGCAGATTTTGCATTTGAATGGTTCTCATGGTCCATCTTTAATCTAAAGGCCCTAGATGGTTCCTACACTTGACTTCTTCCCCAAGACATGCTTTGATGGCTTGGATTGAATCTAGGGTTAATCCTATGGCCTAAAACACTTGCCTAATCTATAAATAAGACCCTAACCTACCCTAATTCATTCATAATTAAACCTAGTGACTAAACTATGGCAAAATGCTAGCTCTCATGGCCTCCACTAATTTTATGAAGAGGGTTGCATACTAATCACTCTCTAATCAACTTCTAATCCCTTCTTAGCATCTTAATCTTCTTCATTTGGTGTTCAAAGTTGCTAGTTGTGAGTTTCTATCACTTTGATGATCTTTTGGTAAACTAATTAGATGAGATGTGATGAGATTTATGGTTTTGTATGTGGGTTAATGAGCTTTGAATCATATGATATGATGTTAGCATTAATCTTATGTTTATGCATGTTGAGTATGTAAGCTTATGCAAGTTTAATATGATGTATGTTATGTTTGCATGATGCTAAATATGCAAGTTGTGGGCTATGTAATCATATGCATGTTATGCAAGTTCATGGTAATATGCTATGCAAGTTACATGTTTGTTAATATGCAAGTTACATGTTTGTTAATATGCAAGTTACATGTATGTAAATATGCAAGTTACATGTTTGTTAATATGCAAGTTACATGTTTGTTAATATGCAAGTTACATGTATGTAAATATGCAAGTTACATGTTTCTTTATATGCAAGTTACATGTTTGTTAATATGCGAGTTACATGTATGTAAATATGCAAGTTACATGTTTATTAATATGCAAGTTCATGATGACACATTATGCAAGTCTATAAGCTAATATGCAAGTTTGTTATGCAAAATGAATATGTAAGTTATGTGACATATTATATGCAAGTTATGTGACATGTTATGCAAGTTCATATGCAAGTTATGTGTTTGTTAATATGCAAGATGGCACCTTTGAAACATGTTCATTCATATGCAAGTTGACACCTTTTATATGTGTTATATCATGAACGAAATTACGTGGGAACGATGGGGTAATTAAATGCATAAGTTAATAAGATTGTGTGAAATTAATATAATTATGCATAACACAAAATAAATAAACATAGTATGGGAATTTGCCTATTTGGTTAGGTGTACCCATACTATGTGTTGGGAATTTACCTATTGAGTTAGGTCTACCCCATGGGAATTTACCTATTAAGTTAGGTCTACCCATGTTAAGAAAACTTGATTAATTAGGGATAATTAATATAAAATTATGAGGGTGATTAATTAGGTGTAATTAATTGACTAAGACACGAGGTTGGACTCAGTTGTAGCGTAAAACTGCCCGGACCCAACCGGCTTAACCAGTTGCTACAAATGTTAGCCCAATGTGAGAGGTCTTAGGCACAAACTAAATACGTAATTAATGTAAAGACACGAGGTTAGACTCTGTTATGACATAAGGCTGCCCGGACCCAACCGGCTTAACCAGCGGTCATAAAAGACAGTCTAATGTGAGAGGTCTTTACAAAGGTTACGTTCTTAATTAATTAATTAAGAAACACTTAACCACATTAGCATGTAGAGGGACATGAGGGGTTAAGTGGGTGCCTCGGGTGGCATGAGAAAATCTAGTGGTTGCCTTGGGTGGCAATAGAAAATACGATTAGAATACTTAACCAAAATGGAACATGTAATTAAAACATGATTAAAGGGTTAAGTGGGATATACTAGAAAAAGGGACAAGCTTAGGTGGGTAGCTTGTGGAGGCCCATTTCAACCAGTAACCCATACGTATCTTTGTGGGCTCGACCCATGTCGAGGACGGGACACGCATACTGGGCTTGACTGTAAGAGGCAAACGGGTTAGCGGTGGCAACGCAAGTCCAACGGGCTTCATATGCGTGAGTGGGCCCGGGCTGGTAGGTAAGCCGTTGTTGCATCGAGTAGATATAAGCCGTGCACCTTTAGTTTCATCAGGTTGCCACATTGGGGAATGATACATCCCACGGTGGGGCCAGCACGGGTATCTACGTTAGGGAGCCGATCGAATGGGAAGTAGTGTGTACACCTAGTGGATTGTAGGGCCCCGTGGCGCCTACTTGGTCACCTAGGGGTACGCAGGTACTAATTAGTAAATTTTATAAGTCCTTGGGTGGGATCAACCTTTAAGTTAGGAACGACTGGTGTGGTGCAGTTTAGTAATTTACCTTAGGGAGGGTAGATGCGTCTTTATCCTTTATCTTCGTTTAGTTGACTGCTTAGGGTAGCCATTCATCCCTATATGTTACCGTATATCAGTTTATGTCTTCTCTGGTTACTTTAACGATTGTATTGTTAAAGTTATAGGACTCGCTCAGACTTATGTCTGACCCTGTTGTTTTTATCTTTTTCCCAACCCTCAGGTCCTACGGTGGATCCTAGCAGTAGTGGAGCTTGATCGGATTGCTGTTCCAGTCTTTAGGAGCTTGGATAGATGTAAAGCTCCAGTTATCCAGTTATCTTTTCTTTTGTTTGGCTATTGTATGAGAGTGGGATTATGTACTTCTTTATTTTGATGGATATTGTACTTGACCTTTATTGTGGTTTTATGATGTAACCAGACATGTTTTACTTCCGCTGTTATGAGATGATGTTTTAAAATTTCAAGTACTATTTATATCTGTCTTGTTGTAATTTTTCTGTTCTATATTCACTAAAATACTCCACCGATGCTATGGCATTCCCTTAGTGAGTGATCATAGCGGGAGTGGGGTGTTACAAATGTCCTCTGATTCGGATCCAATCCCTATGTGTTCCAGCAGCTCTATCCCAAATTTGACGTTGATTTGCCTTGATTTGATGTTGCTAATCTCAATCTTCAAGTTGTAGGTGATTTGGAGGTGTTTTGGGATGATTTTAGAGGATGGAGGCCATGACTAGGGTTGAAGAAACTAAGTGGCGGCTGGAAAAATGAGTCTAAAACCGAAATCCAAACCCTAGCAGCCCTTAAATACTCCCAAACCCGAAATTACCCAATGGGCCTAGCTGCTAATCACCCGGTTAAGCCCAATTAGCTCAATTTAACCCTTTAAACCTTAATTTAGCCATATCTCCCAAACGGTTAGTCCGTTTGGCTATTATGACCACTCTACGGAAAGAGAATCCATCATTCGAATCCAATGGAAGTGGGTTCAGGTCAAAATTCCTTTTCAGTCAAAAGTTATGGCCAAAACAGTACCAACTAGGGGCAAAACGGTCATTTAAAAATCGACAAAAATCATGAATATGGGAAATGACCCCAATAATCGTCTCCCAAAGTTACATGACCATACGACTTCATATGTGAGAGAAATAAATATTCCACGATCCTATGATGCGTAGAATACGGGTCGTTACAGCGAGTGCCTCCACTGCTATCGAACTCGGTCTTCGAGATGATGGATGAAATTGCGATTGTCATTCCCGAGGTTTTCGAATCGCGATTGCTCTAGCTACTGGGTGCAAACAAAAACTAACCAAAGCTCACAAAAACCACCCTACCGAAAGTTCTTGCCTTCAGTGATCATCAAACCATCCTTTGATTCCACCATCATCGATCGCTTTCCCCAAAAACTATAGCCCTAGCATGCGCCTAGTCAAGACCCAACATCGCATCCTTCACGTGAGTGGCTCCGATGTCGAGCTTCGAGGGTCACGAAATATTCGATCGCGATAGCTGATTGCGATTTCAAATGTCGAATTGATTTTCAACCCCCTTTGTTTCTATACGGTGTAAGTTGATTAACATTTAGAAAAAAAATGAAGGGGAAAGACTTGATTTGATTTCGGGCTTCATAAGTGAAGAACACGAAGGCCATTGGTTCCAATATATAGACTTGAATGGGGAAACAAAAAGTACGATGCCATTAAATCGGGTTTCCTAGATATCGAAAGGGGGCAGCAAATATTCCAGCTCGAGAAGAATCGGTTTGTGAAATGAAAAAGGAGGCCGGCTAATTTATTTGATTTTGGTTTTATTTTATCTGATTAGATTTTTTATAATATGATATTCTAAATTATCCAGTTGCCCATACTTGAAATCCCGAACTGTTATTCAATCGTAACAACAGACGTTTCCAACACTATTTGCTATTCTGGACTCAACGGAGCGAGTTCTGAAATTAAATTCGATTGTATGAAGAAAACAAATTTAAATCAACAATTAATATTAAATTCAATTGATAAAAGTTTAAATCGATTTCAAAACAATTTAATTCATTAAAAATAAGTAATTATTATCATTCTAATTAATTCGATACAGAATTTATATTAATCGACTGAATCATTTCAATTTAGTTTTAATTCTAAACAACATTGTTTATTGTTTTTGTGTTACGATAATTCATTATATTCAACATTAATTTGTATATCGATTATTAATCAATAAATTTAATATAAAAATTCATTTATATTTCCAATTCAACATTTGAAATAAATTTAAATATTTAAAATTAGATGAGTAAAAATCCGGGACGTTACATTCTTTCCCACTTAAATGAATTTTGTCCCCGAATTTAGTAAGGCAGAAGAAATGCTACAAACCCGCTGACTTTTCAAAATCCTCTTATGTTGAAACTCAACATTTCATGCTTCTACAAATTTAGTTCTGTCAAAACCTTTGGTTTTTATTCACATTCCACACCCTATATACTTACATTCATTTTATTTGAATGATTTGCATTCAATTAATTCACATTCAATCCATATTTCATTCATAAGTATTCAAATCCATTCAATTTGATTTTGATCAATTTTATTGATTTCATTTACGATAAACGAAGATTTTTATATACACTTGGACGTTATCTAGTTAATAAAATAACCACTTATTTCTCGGGTTAATTTTAATTTGATTTCAAATCAATCTATCCATTTCAATCCATTTAACTTGCTTATGTTAAATTTTAAATTCCAGAATTCAAATATCTAGTTTTTATTTCAAATTCTTTTGAAATTATATAAATATATAATGAATATATTTATAACCATCATAAATTCAAAACATTTGAACTTTCCAAAATAACTTGATTTCTTCAAATAGTTTCCTTTGGAAACTTTACCGTGGTAGCAGTCCATCACTTAGAAACTCGAAAATGAATACTGAGATGTTGTGTCATCATCAGAATTATTTTTCAACGAATGAAGTGAGTTCATTGCTTTATCACTTCCAAAATTCATTTAGTATGATTGTTATTCAAAAATCCAAAGTAATGGTAGATTATTTACATAACACTTCAGAAAATATTTTTAAACATCTGGGATTTAAATTCCATATTCTGGTTTCAATCCAATTTTAAATCATCCATTTGTATATTAAGTTCTTATACCAATTCCGTTTGGTTATATATAACCATTTAAATTTTATAATCTAATTTGATTATTATCCCAACCAACACATCCATATATTATAATAATTTCGAAAAATTATTCCTTTATTTCAAAATATAAATTTTGGGAAAAAATATTTTATTCACCCAACTTTTAAAATAATAATGTGTTGAATTACTCTATTTTAAGACTTTGGAAAAACCTATTGATACAGTTGATCATACTGTACTGACCAGAGTTTATAAACCACTCGACAAACCAATTTATACAATATAAAACAATTTTTATATCAACTTACAAATACGCTCTCTCATATATACTCTCTCACACTAATTCTAATGTGCTACTGACCATATCTCTAATGAGTAAGCCCCATCAAAGCCTAGGTGTTCACTAAATCTATGCTCTAATACCAACTACGATGGCCAGCAAATATGTACTATCTGAGTTGACTAAATATCACACACATCTAACCCAAATAACACAGAATTAGGAATCATTATGGGGTTAAAGAAGAAAAAGACAGCAGAAGAACTTAAAGAAACATCAGAATCTCGCAACAGAACTAAAAAATATAATATCATATATCATAACTTTGAAATACAAATCTATATTGTATACACATATCATTATCAGAGTACAACACATATACCTCACAGCAGAAATAACTCTAAACAACTAATAGTGAATCCTCTTACTTCAAGCTCCTCCAAATGTATCTGTAAAATCCTTAAACACTTGACCGTCTGTACAAATTAGGGCACCCAAGAGTTTAGGGTAAAATAAACAAATAAACCATGGGTCAATCATTTGACTGGTGCGAGTAAACTCCAAACATATTTTTTAACTTTGAATTATTTTTTTGAAAGAAAGGGTGATCATAAGACCGATCCACACATATATACGGACGTTTTTACCTTCGATAACCAAAATATTTTTTATTTCAAAAACCAGTGATATTATAATAATGTCTAATCAAATAAATAACCATCCACTAGAACGCTTGCATCTCACGCTCTACATACATAGTATAAAATCAAAAACACCGCAGGGCACTTATTGGAGATTGGATTCCAACTATGACAAGGTAAGGTACCACCTCCCGATCAGTGTACTCTAGAAGAATACACTGTGGTTCAACAAGAACATCTTCCAATCCGGTCATACATGATCAGTCACTCATTCAGCTTGAGTGGACCGAATGTATTATCACCCACGGTTGTTGGCTATCCAACCGTATTCCGTAAGATACATTAGAGAAAGAAAAATAAAATAATTTTCTCTAGATCGATGTTAACAAACCCTACTTGGGTATAACCCAACTAGCTATGCTGCCTGCCCGATTTTTTCCATTTCCTGATTGTGGGGCTTGAGGCTATGTTTATCTTTTTAGAAAATATGGCCACCATTCACTTTGAATGCCACATCGTCAACCCATAAAATCACTAGTTGATCTTCCCAAAAATATTACTGGTATAAAAACCTAAGAGAAACGAATTCCACCGCCATCAAACGTAATACCTTGAAAAGATTGTCTTATGTGATTCGTTGGCATACTCTGTCAAACATTCTTCCACACAAGTTGTCATGGGTCTGGACAAACCGAAGGCACTATTTTGTAAATAGAACAACCCTTGCATTTCACTTTGTCTTCAATTATCTTTAGCATAATCTAGTTCGCAACGCCTATGTCTATACGGAGTGGTTTTCAGATAATAAATCCAATCGTTCTCTCCGTATTGACAACGATGATCAAAAAAATCTTTGATAGCTGGAGATTTAACTATCATAGGAAAACAAACATCCATCAAACAATCACTGGACCATTTTTGGTTTACAACGTTCTAATATAAGTTCGTTTCCTTATCGATATAGATATACTGATTTCTACTTATCAAATTTTCTTAAAAATATTCTTACTCCTTAAATTTCCAAAAATTTCGCTAATATCTCATTTGTACGGCTCAATCGATATAACTACAAAAGGTCTCTCTAGTCCCTTTTCATTCAAAAGGAAAATTAGAAAGCCAAGCGGCTTGCCCAATATGCTCACAAAATCTCATATGGAATTTAAACATGCACCTTTTTGTCGGGCCCTCAAATTATAATCTTCATTGTCTTCATTCCAAACCTGTTTAACCTATATATACCCATTTCCTTTCATTTCAATCAATCAAACCATTTTTAATGAAATTCGCTAATTACCTCCTTAATTAGCTCTCTGCCCAATGCGCTTTGATTTGAACATATCATGTTCAGATATATTTTAATTTTCTTATACACAAGTCAGAATCAAATTATATATTTGATTTCAAGTTTTATATTCAAATTTCTAATTGCATTTTACAAATTTAGTTTCCTTAACCAAAGTTGAATTCGATCCAATCTTTCTTTAAATAATTGCCTTTCACATTAGTCAACTTCATTTCTTTTTGAAAGATCTTATTTTTATATCAGAAATCACTTCATTTACTCCACATGAATTCATATTTAATTTATAACTGAAGGCTGGACTTTTCTAATGGAAATTCGGATTTTTATTCACTCAAAATCCCTTTATTTTATTTAATAAACCATTATGGTATTAAAACTATCATAGCATTGTTTTTCTGTAAATTTGATTTTGACATAACTCAAAATCTTTATGACGAAATCCAGGTTTTTCTCTTCCATTAGAAAACTACCATTCAATAGGTTCGAGCATTCCTTAATTCATCAAATTATGACTTATATTGAGTTTTATATATTTGATGGAAGTTTGAATCGTCCAATTTCGAACTACCACGTTATGGCGAGTTTTCTTTTATTTAAATTAATTATAAACATTTAAACTTCGTTGCTAATGAATTTCAACTCCATTTCCAAAAAAATAAAATAAATTGTGCTCGTTATCCAAATTCAATTTAACAATTCAGGTTATTCAAACTCGTCGATTATTTCATTCCACATTCATAACTCAGTTATGAATTTATTCAAAACTCAAATTTTTATATTTAATTCCAAGTCACATGGAATTAGATTTTTTATAAAATATCGATATCATCAAATTCCAACTATAATTTCCTTTTATGCAAATAATCAATTAATTCAACATCCTTTACCATTACAAACTAATACCTTCTCTTGATAATAGTGAAGTCGTTCAAGTTAGTGTATTTTCATTACCTCTCAGACCTTGATTGACAACGTTCTTATCTTGAGACGGATAAGAGTTTGTAATACAATACTAACATTATAATCATAAAAATCCCCTCTTCTATCTCATTTAAAAATATAATTTTTAAATGCCATTTATTATATTTGGAAAAAAAATCTATTTCCAATTTATCTAATGAAAATTACTTCATTACATTTATAAACATTGTTTATAAATCAATTTCCTTATTTTATATTAAATAAGCTTACATTTAAAATCCCATTTAAAACTCGATTCCCAATTGAAATATTTTATTACTATAACATATATATATATATATAAGCATAGAATTTATTTTCTTATTAAAATTATAAATTCCTCTTTAATACAATTCCAATATCTTTGGAAATAAATCGCCTCAACTGAATCTATCACCTATGATTATTTATTTTTATTTTATCGATTGAACAACTGTTTATTTAAATTAAAAATTAACAATAAATAATTAAATCATTCTATGTATTTTAAATTACATAAATACTCTAAACACTTGACCAACCCCTGAAATGAATCCCTGGACAGCTCCAAGAAATGCAGTCATCCCACTGAAAACAACCCCAAACACAAATCTATCCCATTTTGGCATTTCATCGAACATTTCACAATCACCTTATTTCTGCAGCTGCACCATCCCTACATTGACCTAACCACGCCGCCAAACCCAGTCTAGTCTCTTCGATCATCACCTAACCACATTACCAACTACCTGCCACTCGATCACCACAAAAATATCACTGTCTTGCCTTAAAGTTCACTACCCTTAAACTGTCGGCCCCAAACACCCCACATCCTTAACAACGATGATAATGACCCCCATCTTCTTAATGAAAATGGCGAGTGGCTCCACTGCCATTGAACTTGATCTTCGAGACGATGATGAAATTGTGATTGTCATTTCCGAGTTCTTCGAGTCGCGATTTCTCTAACTACAGTGTGCGAACAAAAACTAACCGAACCTCACAAAAAACCACCCTACCGAAAGTCCTTGCCTTCACTGATCATCAAACCATCCTTCGATTCCACCATCGTCGATCGATTTCCCCAAAAATTGTAGCCTTAGCATGCGTCTAGTTGAGAACCAACATCGCACCCTTCACATGATTGGCTCCAATGTCGAGCTTCAGGGGTCACGAAATATTCGATCGTGGTAGCTGATTGCGATTTCAATTGTCAAGCTCCATTTCAATCCCCTTTTTGTTCTATACGGTAGAATTAATTAGCATTTGGAAAAAGATAAAAGGGAAAGACTCGAATTGATTTCAGGTTTCAGAAGTGAAGAATACGAAGGCCATGGGTTCCATTATATAGACTTAAATGGGGAAACAAAATATATGATGCCATTAAATCGTGTTTCCTATATATCGATAGGGGAATCAAATATTCCAGCTCAAGAAGAATAAGTCTGTGAAATGAAAAAGGAGGTCCGCTGATTTATTTGATTTTGGTATTATTTATATGATTAGATTTTATAATATGATATTTAAAATTATCTCGTTCCCTTAACTTGAAATCCGGAATCGCTATTCAATCGTAACAATAGATGTTTCCTACACTATTTGCTATTCTGGACTCAACGGAGTGGGTTCTGAAATTAAATACGACTGTGTGAAGAAAACAAATTTAAATCAATAATTTATAATTGATAAAAATATAAATTGATTTAAAAACAATTTAATTCATTGAAAATAAGTAATTATTATCACTCTAATTCGATACAAAATTTATATTAATCGACTGAATCATTTCGATTCAGTTTTAATTTAGAATTCAATCGTTTGTTGTTTTTGTACATATTACGATAATTCAATATATTCGATATTAAATTATATATCGATTATTAAATCAATAAATTTAATATAAAAATTCATTTATATTTCCAATTCAACATTTAAATAAATTTAAATAATTAATTTAGGCGACTAAAAATCCAGGATGTTACAACATGTGAGTTAAGAGATGATATGTTGTGAAAGGAAGGAGAAGGCATGCTCAACTTGTCAATAAAATTCGAGCGTTTGCTACTCATAATTGCCAACAAAACTAAGCAGAAGCGGACCAGAACATCTTTCACCATCATAAAACAGCACAACCCAAAATTACATAGATTATACCACGAAGGATACTTACATTTCAGCTTTGACATGATTAAATGATATACACCATACCATAGGCAGAGTACAGTCACTCTCATTAGGGGGTAGGCCACCATTGACCAGCAGCACATCGAAGCATGTGCGCTTTGATCAAGCAGCCAACCATAATGGTAGATAACTGCATAGATTGTCATCCGAACCCAAACTCGAACACCAACAGCCATGAGCCAAAAACAACATCCACATACCATACTACAAACTATCTCCAATTCATCACCATCAAAATATTACCAATCCAGATTAAATAACCCACTCCCCAAAGTACCATCACAAACAAATAGGTGAAACACGGAACTTAGGAAAAGAAGGTAGTTACTGCGAGCTTACGTCATACCTTGACTGTGACGAGCCTCCACAGGCCATACAAGTCAACACTACTCCAAAGAAACACCTGCCAATAGCCAACACCCTGAAACACAGAACATACTTCCCGCAACATCCCCCTTTCACCTGACCAAGTCAGACTTACATCGGTTGTTAACTCACCAGACAATGAAATGCACAAAGTTGCCTGGATACCAAATGTAGCGCATTATTGAAATTCTTATGTGAGGGAAGATATGACGTTGAAGAGAGGCTCATCCAAAAGCAGTTGTATCTTCAGAGAAGCCACCACACACGTTTATGAAGGAAAAACAAAGACGTAGATGGCCAATGAATATCGGCCAGGGATGGAGTGGTACTTGAGATTTGGGAAAAATTAGGACTGGAACTGAAAATTTACACCTTACTTTGGCAAAGAGTCACGCAAATGAAAGCAGGAGAGTAGATAGAAGAAAGTGAAGGAGAACGTGGTGATTTGAGATGAAGACGGAGAGAGAGATCAGAGAAAACGAGGAAAAGATGAGAAAAAGACAATTTCCTATCGCCATTAACGACTCTTTGCCGAAACCAAACCATTTTTTTATCGAACTACATTATCTTATTTTAACTTAAACAAATTATTGCTATTTTAAATACATATATACATTTATAACAAAATTTAAGACCAAATTTCTACATCAAATCACATATTTTAAAATGTAAATATTTAACTCTTATTATTATTATATTAAATAACATTATATTATTTTAACTACATATCTACATGTATAAAAAAAATTAAGACTAAATTTTTCCATGTTCAAATTGTATGATTTAAAAAGGCTATTTAAGAACATCAAACCATTATTTAAGAGATTGAGAATAAATTCTCTGTTGCTGACAAATCACTTAAAATGGAATTTAAAAGATTACAAACATATAGTGAATATTTAAAGAAATTAAATATTCAAAAATTAAATTGATAAAATTCCAAGACACTACATTCTTTAACCCTAAAAAGAATTTCGTCCTCGAAATTTCATACCCACTACATCTCGGAAACAGTATCCAAATTAAACAACCAATTTTACTTAACAATTCAGTAAGTCTATATGATGAACATAGATCATCTATATGCAATATCTAGTCTGATCAATATTTGAATGCACAACTTCCTTTTTGAACTAGGATCATCCATCTAACGTCTATAATGCAGACTCTAGTCCTTTATTCTTCTTACATAGCCAAATCCTATGATAGAGAATTTTAGTTCTATACCTAGAACTCTCATCAAGTGTTCACCGCCCAGATTCGAGCGATTAGTACTCATTCAGATCGGTGTGAATCACCTCAAAGCCATATACTTAAATCTTGGATCAAAACAGAATTGCAAACAAATTATCTAAGTATAACTTATGTACTCATTCTATTTGTTATTACTATACCATTTTCTATTTTCAACTTCTGCAAATTTAATCAAGTTATTCAAACTTAATTCTTCTTAACTTACCAACATTTAGTTCAATTGCAATATTTAACTTGGAAATCTTGATTGTCCAGAATGGTCAAAATTTTAATAAAATTACCAATCAATTTATCAATCCAAATCAAAAAAATAACCTACCAAATGCCTAGGATCTATGAATCCTTGTATCAATTCTTAGCCAAAAATTTAAGAATTTAAATGCTCGAGTTTTATTTCAACATAGTTTGAAGTTATAATTCACATATATACTTTAGCCTGGTATAATAAATCCAATTTCAGTTTCCAAAACGTCTTGAAACAAAATTTTCTAAAGATACCAATCCACACTTAGAAACACGAAATGAACACGAATGATGTTGCAGTCGGCCTCTAAGTTATTTTGAAATGACAAAAGTGGTTCAATGCTTTTTATTCCATCAAATTCCCTTTCAGAATATTAAAATCATTATTAAATAATAAGTATTATTATTACTTATTCGAATCCTTTGATTTTTTTTTACAAATTACCAGGATTTAATTTCTTAAATTCCCAGTCCTAAACTCATTTCTAATCATAGTTCCTATTTACGATTTATTATTAATAAACTTAATTCTAACCCAACACTGATGTTGAATTCGTTATAGTCAAATCATGAAACTGAATTCATAAGGAGTTCGTCCTAATGTTTATCAAATCCGATTATCCACCTAATGTATTTAGAAAAAAGGAATTTCGCTCGTAAACTAGCGGAGCAAAGAAAATTAATGACCTAATGATAATAATTGAATATTATCACTTCTAAACAAACTTTTCCTAATTCTATATAATAATTTGGAAAATATTCCATTATATGTAAAAATATAGTATTTGGTAAAATTACTTCATTTACCAATCTTCAAAATAGTATTGTATCAATTTTCCTTGTTTAAGTGTTTAAAAACCCTATTGACAACATTACATAGATGCGTTAACTAAAATTAATATAGCACTTAACAGATAAATAGACACAATGCAAAACAATTTTACAACAATAACAGGTACGCTCTTTCCTATACTCACACTCAAACTCATAATAAGGCATTCCATTACCATATCTCATACTAAGTTTACTCCATAGAGCTAAGGTTCTTCCTTAACCTTCAACTCTGATATCACAATGTAACGATCAGGTTTTTCGACCCATGGAGTCGACACTAATACATCCACGGTATTCACATGCCAAATATCCAAGTGTCGGAAAAACGAATCATTAGGGATTAAAGAAAAAATAAATAGAATAAAATCTCACAATTGCAACGTATAACATATAATATATAACAAGTTTTTACAAATGAAAAGAAGTTTTATTTATATACATACATAACATCAGAGTAGAATGGTTGGGTCATTAACAATGAGTGGTGGCAATATATGCGATGATATGCATGGAACTTTGTTGATGCTTGTTCAGTGATGTTAAAGGCTGACTGTATTGCTGTTGGGTTTCATGATGCTTGACTTTTAGCTATTTTATGTCGAGTAGTTCACACAATAATGTATGTTTGTTGCTTGTGTTCTGGTGTTCTGGCACTATGTTTTGTCATTGGAAATATGGTAATGCAGGTGAATCTTAAGGCTCAAAATATTGTTGTCATTTTCATTGTGCTATGTCCATTTCCTTCTATGGCCATGGCATCTTTTTTTATGGTTATTTAGTCATTTCTATCATGAAACCAATGCAAGGTACTGCTTCTTTCAGAATGGAGCTCAAGATACCAGCTGGACACTATTTGCGATTATTGGAAGCTACACCATTGTATTGTGCACACAGTTGTATTGGCATTTCAATTGATGGATACCATTGCTTATTTACTACCAGTCTTATTATATTGTATTCATATGTAAGCACTAATTATTTGTAGTATGTAATTGCTTACTCGCCCTACGTGGTGAGTTAGATCATAGGAAATTTTGTAGCATAGTTAAATTCGACTAGCTCATGTACTATAATCATGATAGGTAAAGTGGACGGAACAATATAAACTTCGTAGGCGGTGGTCGGTCCACCTTAAAAACCGATGTAACTGATTGCTAACAACAATCATACGTACCATATTGTATTTTTTATTATTAGTTATAATAAAAAGATGTTTGTGGTCACCTTAAAAACAGGACAGCTTTGCCAAAAAAACATCAGAGTAAACAACAAATACCCACCTACAAAGTTATAATAATTTATCTGAACTAACTCAGATAATAACAAGAATGCTGACACAACAAAAATATGAATATATAAAAGTATGTCTTGGCTCTAGCTCCTCTCCAAATCTCCAAGCATCTAAACTAACGTGTCCAATATGCTCGGTTTGACCCGAGCGTTATCGTTAAATAACGTCCAAGTCAGGCTGGAAAACAATGACTCAAGTAATAAGAATCTTTATTTGTCATTAGCTTAAACCTTTTGAAAACAAGACCTATCTCGTAAAACCATGACATGAATAAACACGGACAGGTTTTTACCTTATAATAACCATTCCACTTTTTATTATAAATCCAATTATATTATAATATTGTCTAGAAAATCACAAATAAAATATGTAGGTAACTAAGATGCTTGCATTTCACATTTCAACATAATTGGGTACAACTAAGTCCGTACAACACGTATTAGAGTTTGGATTCCATACAATAATTAGGCAATAACGTATCGCCTATCATAATACCTCTCAAGATAAGTGTACTGAGGTCGCAAGAACGTCTTGCACCTCCGCCAACATGGAAATGGCTTATCACTTAACTTGATAGTAATGTCACCACACGGTTATGATCGGCAACCACACCAAAGCAAAAAATAATCAATGGGTCACATTCTAGATTGACGATAAATACACTCTAATGGATTTGACCCATATAGCCCTGTTGCATATCCCATGTTTTGGTTATTCTCGATTGATGAGGTCTGAAGCAACGTCCCTTTACCTTCCATCAACAGATTTCACTTTGAATGTTCATTTCCCTCTAGTGGCAATGTACGGATAACATTCATCTGTACGAGTCATTAAAGAATAGAACAAGTCCAAGGCATTGCCTCTACTACATCCATAGGTTTAGTAGCAAGTAACCCTTGCACTCTAAATTTGCCTTGATTTCTCCATCTTCAATAAATATGACATTCTTCGCTCAATCGAATTGAAGTGGTTTTGGATAACTTGATCTCATCCTATTCTCTTCAAAACAACTTTAGATAATTTCCGATAAACTCAATACCCGTTCTATAGGAAATAAACAGCCAAGGATAAGAGCGGAGTTCACCTCCTAACCGTTTGTAGACGGGTTTCCTTATTGCTTGTCTTAGGAGAACAAAACGAGGTTTATACGCACAGTGAATCATTAGCAGAGATGACTATATCGTTTAACTCACGTATTTCTTCTAGATATTCCAAGTAGAATTTGATCTAGATTTGATAGTCGGTTGTTTAACTCACGTGTTTCTTCTAGATAATCACTAAGCCTTTTTTTAAATGATTTCTTATTAATTGAATTACAAATCTCTTATCCTAAACATACGAAAACTTAACTCTCTGATATAAGTATGTATTTCAAATATAAGTAAGAAGGTTTATCATTTCTAATTCACCTTTAGTGGATTACTGGATACCAAATCACTTTTATTTTACTTCTAAGTCATTGTCCATTAACACATCACTTATGGAAATAATAATTTAAATTCCAATGTTAACTCTTATTCTCAATCTTTGATCATTCCCTAAATAAAGGTAAAGTCATTCAAGTTAGGATATTTATTTACCTCTCAAACCTTGACTCGACATCACCATCATTTTCGGAATAATAGAAGTTAACCTTCTCAAGTTCTAAAATGCATAGCTTAAGTTAGCCAAATTCCAAACGAAATTCATTCCAAAATAAGTTCTATAATCAAGTATTTCGTTCTATTATGAATCCATGTCATATTTGCCTTAGTTTATTTCACCTAAATAAATTTGTTTATCAAAATCAACTCATTAGCTTTAAATCCATTTTCAAGATTAAATATTGAATTTAAAACTTATTTTAAGTTAATAAATTTAATTTGAACCTTACAGTTAATAATTTTATCAATTATAACACTACTTATCTTGAATACAATTAATAAAATGATTCATTTAAGTTTAAACCTAATTGCTAAATAAATGAATAACTTTTAATTACATATAAAAAGTAATTAAAAAGTCTAATCCATGTTAACATGGTAACTAATTAATTTAAACCTCTTATTAATTTACTTTAAAACATCATTAATTAATAAATTAATTATCTTATATTAATTATTTATAAAAATGAAATAACTTAATCGCCTTCAAATCAAGATAATAACAATCTTAAACAATTAATGACTAAATAATAATTAATTATTAAATTGTTAACCGGTCGTTTGGTCCAATTCCCAAAAGCATATTAGGCTCACTCGAATTGACTCACCATGTGGCATTGAAGCCCTATGTATCGCCAAAAGATTCAAGATCCAGGCTTAGAAGGATCCATGTGAGCGTAGGCCTCACAACCCCTCAAATATAACATTTTACATCCCCAAAGTATTGCTATCCTCGAAAATTCGCATCTAGGAGATTTCAAATCCCTAAATTTCAACTCCCATGATCTCGCATCGCTCAAAAAGGGAACCGGCATCCCCTACTTCTTCACATCACGAAGAATTTGCATTGCCATGTTTTCAAATATCGGTTTTCGCATCCGCTCAAAAAGGTGCACACTAGGGATTTCGTATCCCCTAGCTCAACTTTTCCCTCATATCTCGTATCCCTTGAGATACGAAATTTTGTATCCTAGAATATGGATCTCGCATCCCTACAGGAATGCGAGACTTCATATCCTTGAGGGATATGATATCATCATATTCCTAAAGGGGGATACGAAATTCCCTATAAAACAATGTCGGGATGCGAAATTATGATGGTCGGCTCTTAAGGATGCGAAATTCTTGTTGTGGCCCCCAAATCTCACATACTCCCGCCTAATCCACTACCTATAAATACCCTCTACCTAATACTTCAAAAGATTGGCATTTGCACGATTTGACAGCTCTTGACGGACCTTTCGACGCCATTAATGGTAGCCTAAGCCTTGAGGAGGAAGAAGAAGAATTACTTTCCCCCAAGACTTCACATACGCAAAATATGACTCATGGAAACTTAACCAAATTTTATAGAAAAAAGTCATGTGATGTTAAACAATTGTAACATTCAGTAGTGAATAAAAATCTGCAGACGCTTCAAAGTGGGAGCTGGTTCATTACGAACTGAACCACTATAGATCTTTGTTTTTTTGCTTACTGCACTTACATTTTTCGTACGTGAAACATTATTCTCAAGTAATCAAGAATCTTTGGGTGTGACGACAATTTTACGCATCAACTCTTTGGTGTTTTCACTGAGAAATTTACTCGCTTCTTTCCGTCCAACTTCCATCTTGACGTCGAAGCGCTACTTAGGTTTTCTCGACCTACCTTCTGAGTCTGCTTACTATGGCTAGAAAAGGAAAGACTCCAATGATCGAAACTTCCACAGCAGCTGACACTGCTACTTCTCATCAGGCCCAACCCTCGACAATCGATATGGAAACTGTTCCTCCTTATGATCTTGACGCTCTGACAACCCAGGCTCAACTCTCCAAGCTCAACAAGAAATTAGAGGATAGGACCTGAGAACTTAACGACTAGTTGGGGACAGACATCGAGTTGATGCAGCAACTTCAAGAAAGTCAATGCAATGTCCATTGCCTTCAACTCAACCAGAACAATACTCAACCTTTACCCAATGTTTCAGAAAGTTCTTCATCCGACACTCACCGTGGGAACCGAAGCCAAGGGAGGACGACCAACGCTAATGCTAACGCCATCGCCAATGCCAGCACTAATGTCATTGTCAATGGCAATGGAATTGGTAATCGAAATACTATAACTTTCAGTGAGGGAACGCGTCAACGCGATCGTTCCCGGTTAGTTATTAACGATAAACCAGGTTCTAGTAACCAAACCCCTCCATGACAGAACCCAACTGTCGCTGCTCTGAACTTGGCGCCTACGCATCTAGCAGTCCAATAGGGCCAAGTTCAACATGATCAAGCTCAACAAGATTAAATCCATCCTAACCAACCTCACCAGAATCTAGTAGCCGAGGTTGATGACATGGAAGATAATGATGTTGCATTCATCCTCGAAGATGTCCACAGCCCCAAACTTCTAAGATGAACCATGAATGTTGGAATCCAGCGGAGAATCAGCCTGTGTTTATTACTGACATGATCGGAAGAATCATGAGAGATACGCAGGGAAATTCCATCGACATTTGGAAAACCAATATGAGGCATAACCTCTTTACTCGGGTCATCCACGAAGCAGAATAGCCTCGACGTTTCAATATGCCCTAGCTAACGGCTTACATAGGAAAGACTGATCCCTGCAACTTCTTAAAATGTTATGAATGGAATATGAACTCAAGTCGAGGCACTGATGATGTCAAATGAAAGTGCTTGTCGGTTTTCTTAGAAGACACAACTCTACTCTGGTTTACTCGACTTCCAGCTCGATCCCTATCTACCTTCAACCAACCCATTTCCGAACTAGTGAAGCAGTTCAGAATACATGCCGCAAGGCCTAAGGATACTCTTACTCTTTCAAACCTCTCCCAGGACTCTGGGGAATCTCTCGAAAGCTACCTCAAAAGCTTCAACACCGCCCTCACTGAGGTTGACGATCCAAAGCCACTCATAGTATTGGTCCAGCTTGCTAAGGGAATCTTTCCCAGCTCCAAATTTGGGGCATGGATCGGTAGAAAGCAGCCCAAGACTTAGGAAGCTTTCTACAAGAAGGCTAATCAATTTCTATGCCAAGAGGAAGCATAACGAAACCAGGAAGCTTAAGGAGGTCATCCCAACAACCCACACTCGAGCATTGTCATCGACAATTTCAGGGGAAAATAAGTCGGAGAATCTTTCGAAAAGGTTAAGGGGGTGATCCCATTCAAGCCCAAGCCAAAAAATAGAAAACATGGCGGCCGCAACAACCAGTCACCTAGCGATCTGAGGAAGCGCGACCACTACCCAACTTACAGAGTCTACACTCCAATCAATCGGGAGCTGGAGGCAATTTATCTTGAGACCTGTAATACCACCCAATACAAGAAACCGAACATGAGAGAATCTATCGATCGTGAGAAGAACTCCGACAAATATTACAGATTCCACGACATGTTCGGTCATAACACGAATTTGAAAGAAACGCTTGGAGCAGTACGTTCAAGCTTCTGCTCCCCAAGAACAGCTGCGGGCCCTTCAACGCCAACACTTCCTCCAATTAATGTGGCTCCAGGGCTGTCCAATCAAAGACCACGTGGAATTGTGATCAACATCATTTACGGTTGGCCTTACCCCGTAATGAGAGCTTTTGGCGTATAGAGGAATATTCCAATTCCATCAAGTAGCCTACTTGGAAGCATGCTCCACCTTAGACGAATATGTCCCCGCCAAGCTTTAGAAGACAATGTGGGATGATATTCTTATTCGCGCGCGAGAGAGAATCTACGGGAATTGAAATCCCAACCGTAGACCCTCTCAATATTTCTGCACACATAGGCCCGGCCAATGTCCGAAGAATCCTCATTGATTTTGGAAGCTCCATCAACATAATCTTCAAGTCGGTCTACGACCAAATGAAACTTGAGGCTAAAGACTTGAAGCCTTTCCACTCCACCAGCCATGGCTTTAATGTCTCATCCAACCAGCCAGTGGAAATGGTAGACTTATCGGCGGAGATTGGAGATGGGGATCGAAGTAGAGTTCGGATCCTTACTTTTGTCATCAACAATGTCATCTCTCCTTACAGTCTTCCTCGGATGTCCTTTCCTTGTAGAGTTCAGAGTTTTCATGGCACCTTGGTCTCTTCTAATGAAATTTTCATCCATGAACAGGATCAGACCATTAAGGGCGATCAATCCACTGCGAGAGCTTTCTACCTCGCCAAGTGGAAGGACGCCATCAACAAGGAGAAAGGCAAGAGCGTAGAGCTGATTCTTTGCGTCAAAACCGGCAGTGTATAGCAGCCACTGGAGTCTGGATTTTGGTTCGGACGTCACTGCCATCTTTTTAATTATCTTGATCCAAGGGAAGATGAAGAGCCTGATTTCGAGAGGGTAACCCCGGTGGAACCGACTATTGACATTCCAATCAATCCCGCCGACCCGACAAGGGTCTTGAAGAATGGATCGCAACTCCACCCATCAATAAAGGAATAGCTTGTGGACTTCTTAAGGGCCAACCACAATGTATTTGCTTGGACCCACTCAAATATGTGTGGCATCGCCCCTAGAATCGCTTATCACATGCTAAGTATCAACCCGAAGCTTCTTCCAATATAACTGAAGCGTCGAATGTTGGGAATAAAGAGATGAACGACACTCAAAGAGGTGGAGGATAGGCTGCTTGACAATGACTTTATTTGCAATTCTCTCTACCCGAATGGTTCTCCAACTTGGTCTTGGTTAAGAAATCAAATGGAAAATGGCAAACGTGTGTCGACTACTCTGATATGAACAAAGCCTGCCTAAAGGACAACATACCACTTCCAAAGATCGACCAACTAGTTGACTCAACTACTAGCTACTAGCTTCTCTCCTTCATGGATGCGTACTCAGGATATAATTAGATTCTAATGTACCTTCCAGATCAGGAGCACACTTCATTCATTACCAACATTGAGCTCTACTGTTATGTTGTTATGCCTTTCGATCTCAAGAATGCTAGAGCCACCTATCAGCGCTTGGTCAACCACATATTTGAAGACTAGATCGGAAGATCTATGGAGGTCTACGTTGATGATATGCTCGTGAAAACAAGGGTTTCGAACGACCACGTTAATGACCTCGGGTAAATGTTTGATTTCTTTCGTAAATATGGAATGAAACTCAATCCCTTGAAATGCTCTTTTAGCATTGCATCGAGAAAATTCCTGGGTTTCATTGTCAACTCACGTGGAATCTAAACAAATCTAGAAAAAATCCAATTTATCCGGGATACTTAAGCCCCTCAGAGCATTAAAGGTGTTCAAAGCTTAAATGGGAAAGTGGCCACCCAAAGTCGATTCATCTCAAAAGCTACCAGTAAATGCATCCCTTTTTCGATTTACATTGAAAAGGGAAGTGCAACTTCATATGAACACCGGAGTGCATTATTGCATTTCAGGTCATCTTAAATCACTTAGAGAGACCACCTATCTTGTCAAAACCCATGGATCACGAAGACTTATACATTTATTTGGCTGTTTTCATGCAGGCAATTAGCTCGGCGCCAGTGCCCGAAGAAGATAGTGTCCAAAGGCATGTCTACATCAACAAGAGACTGACAGGAGCAGAAAAGAATTACCTGAAATTTGAGAAGCTAGATTACTACCTATTGATATCCTCCCAGAAGTACATCCATACTTTCGGTCCTATACAATCAAGATCTACACTGTCCAGCCACAATGATAGGTCCTGCAACGACCTGATGCGCCTGGGCGACTTTTGAAGTGGAATATATAGAACTGAGAAAGTTCGAGATTACTTTCATTCCTCGTCAAGCCATACTTGGACAAGCCCTCAAAGACTTCATAGCGGAGTTCACTGTTCCCGAAGAGTCTCCTCTAGAAGATAGTGAGCCTCCAAACATCCAATGAAAACTATTCTTGGATTGATCATCTAACAGTCAAAGTTCTGGCGCTGGAGTCGTACTTATTACTCCTCAGGAATGCTTGTGACACCTTACACCCCTTAACATCACCCATATGAGGATGCATTACGGTTTATGAAGTGCTTAGGTATAAAGTAACAATACAGAAACCAAAATTCAAAAGATAGAAATATAAAACACAGCGGAAACTTTACAAACATTATTTGAATAAGTAAGTCAAACCACGGTACTTATTACATTTCAAAATTCCAGATAGTCATCATCATAAGACAAACATATTGTCTTTTGGAAAATACCAGAGTACAAAAGTAAAAACACAAAAACTATCCCTTTTATAAGTTAATACAATGATCAGAAGAAATGAAACAATACATGAGTTTGAAAAGAGTTCGAATCCAAGCAGAACCAAATAATCAAGAATCTCTATTGAGACCCTCTACCCTGCAATCCTGGTAGGGGAAAGGAAGAGAGAAGGAGAAAACAAACTAGGTCAGACATACGTCTAGTGAGTTCTAGTAATTTCTAGCATGAGCATAAGTTAAGGAAGCATTTAGACAGATGAATAGTTCAAAGGGCAATAAATATAAGCATAAACGAAATAGCAGAAAAGATAAACACAAAATAAGATAGGGTTCTCATCCATATCCAAAAATTATTGCACCAACTACCAAGATATCATAATTGGGCTTTACCTGATTTCTACCCATCTATCGGCTCCTATACCCATAATATGAAAACCTATGCCTGCTATGGAATTTAGGGTTATCAATCCAAACCCATCAACTAAAAAGACATAGTCGTTAATCACGGGAGTTACAAGGGCTTTTCTTCCCCAATCAGAATGATGCACACTCATCACTTCGCGGGAACGTGCCCGTACCCACATCGTTTGAACCTCTTACAATCCAGTTCAGTAAAGTGTGCCCTAGCCTCTACCTAGCGTGAGACTCCATGATAACAAAGGGATACTAACTGATACAGGTTCCCAACAAAAATTCAATTGACACAAGTCATCCCCAAACTTGGTCCCCATTTTATTTTATTAGGCCTCTTATCTTCTCTAATCAGCCTCACACTGCCGGAACGGACCTAAACTAGGATTTCATTACACTATTAGGCCTCTTATCTTTCCTAGTCAGCCCCAAGCTGCCGGAACGTACTTAATCTATGAGCCACTTATCTTCCCCAATTATCCCCATGCTGCCAGAATCCTATCATAGCTTATTAATTTCGTCAATTTTAACTCAATACACTTAAGTTTATTAATAAGCCCAATATAACCTCATGCTATATCCAAGGTTGTATTAACATTTCTACTTAGTGTAATCTTTTTATACAACCCATCCTCATGTCACTTAACATCTAACTTAGTTCAACTTATTCCATCTTACACGTTCTCCAAATACATGTCAAGGTTTTGTCCCCAAATTACAGTCAAATCTGATTACAATACTTAATCAGTTTAAATATGCCCAAAAATCCATTTTTATTATTCAATTTCAACATTATTCCAATACAATGAACAAATAACGATAAAGGCCTAGGCTCAGCGCTAAAAGAAAAAGGGAAACGGTCTAGGATATTCGCAAGGCCTACACTTAAAATAAACAAAAATAAAAATACACATAAACATAATTGTAAATAAACTATAACAAAGAAGTGGACAAGAAGATAGAGAAATACTTATAAGTAATAAACAACTGGAAAGAAATAGACATAGGCAGTAAATAAATTATAGTAACTTACAAAAAAACTAAACATACAAATATTGTAAACATAAACTTGCAAATTAAAATTATGCAAAACTCACAGACTTAATGAACAAATCTTCCCTCATGGCCTTCTTTTTAAATATAGCAGAACCTCCGCCTCCAGAAGTGTTTATAAAAATAATTATTAAAAACTTAAGAACTTCTTCACCCGGTAAAAATTTAATTATTTAGCCTTTTTTAAAATTTTGAGGATAGGGCTAGGTATGAAGAAGAAGAGAGAATGAATGTAGAAAAATGAGATAGGCTCTGCTAGTCTATTTGTATGGTTTACTAGATGCCTTCAGTTGTTCAAATCTAAGATTAGATATGTCCAGCCTTGTCATCGAACCAATAAGAAAGCACCACGTCAGCCCATAGTTCAAAATGAACCAATAAAACAATGCCAACTTAGAAAAACTAACGGTGGAAAAATAATTATCGTTCACTGCTTGCATGCTAGTCAAGGCATGCAACTTTCCCCAGTTGGGTCGACCCACCCGCTATCCCGGGTCGACCTTAAGGTCGACCCATTACACTGGGTCGGCCAATGATTGTTGGTTCCATCTGTTTATTTACTTAATTTTTTTGAATTGTTCTTTAACTCATAGTTGATTCATTTTAACTTTGATTTTAGCAAACCAAGTGTTCATTTTGATCAGAAAATTACAATGGACTCAATGGTGCTTGTCCAGTTGTCTAATTCTGAATATTTTTCTGATTAATATTTAGTTTATTAATCTATTATATGTAATTATATTTTTATTAAAATTCAAGGCGTTATATTCTCCCCTCATTAAAGAATTTCATCCCTGAAATCTCCAAGGCTAGAAGAATGTTATGAATATTATCAACCATTACCTACACCAATCTACTCCACCATCAACCACTAGCATTCATTGTACTTAGATTCTCTAATGATTTTCATGAACATATGCAAAGGTGTTGTGTATATGTCCCTAAGCTAATGCAAAGATTGGACCGTCTACTAATTTAATTGACCTCCTTAATGTACTTTATGTCAGTGTCGTGCATCTAATATGTATGCAAAGGAGCCCTAATGATACATGTAAAATTCTGTATGCGTGCAAAACCATTCATCAAAATGCAACATCCAAGGGATGATTCAACCATTTTTCATCTATAATAAAATAAAAATGCACACACAACCATATGCAATTATGTAAGAGTCCTAGTTCATCCAATCTCTAACTAGTGCTTAATGTGTATATATGCATCCACTTAGCAAACACTTGCATCCAAGTTAATCCATTCAATCGTTACATGTTCTATTAACATGTTTTAAATTATTTCCTACAATGCATAGGCTTATACCTAAGACTTATGATTCGAACAATAGGAAAAATAGATTCAAATTTGAAGCTTAGGAAAGAATTAAGAGCATACTCTTAAAGAGAAGAGGAAAAGAAGCGTGAATCCTATCCTCTGGTTCCCAAGTTTCGTCATCGCTATATTCTCCCCACTGAATGTTAACTAGCTTGATCTATTTATTCCATAACTTTTTCACCTTAGGTCCTAGTATTCGAGTAGGAACTCTCTTAACTGATGCCTCCCACTCTACCTCGATATCCTCTAGGGTACTCGGGTCAACTACTGCCGCAGAATCATGTAGACGCTTTCATAATTAGTGTGAAACATGAAGTACATCATGAAATCCTGGCAGTCTCTCCAGTTGTCTAACTCTGTCGGCCATCTAGCTAGTCCTCTCTACTATAGAGAATGACCCTACAAACCTTGGCGCCAACTTCCCTACCGAGCTGAATTGAACAACACTCCTCAAAGGTGATACCTTAACAAAGTCCATGTCTCCTACCACAAACTCTAGTTCTGTTCTCCGATGATCCGCATACGACTTCTGTTTGTCCTGAGCTGCCTTCATCCGCCTCTGAATCAAATCTATCTTATTTGAGGTCTCTCTAACTATCTTGTGTCCAAGTAGAAGTCTGTCCGTGGGTTCCCACCAACATATAGGTGATCTGCAATTTTGTCTGTACAATGCCTTAAAGGGAGTTATACTAATACTCATTGTTTGCTGTTATTATACGCGAACTCTACCAACGGAAGATGCTCCTCTCATGTCCCTCTGAAGTTTAGGATACATAGCTGTAATAAATCCCTAAGAATCCTATTAACCCTCTTCATTGTTTCATCTGTCTGAGGGTGATAGGCAGTGCTAAGTCGTAGCTGTGTCCCTAATGCCTCATGTAGGATCCTCCAAAACTCGCTCATAAAGATGGCGTCACGATCGCTAACAATACTAGAGTGTACTCCATGAAGTCGAACAATCTCTCTAAGATATACTAATGCTAACCAAGTTGTCATCCGCTTACTCTTAACCAGGATAAAGTGGGTTCTCTTAATCAACCTATCGACTATAACCCAAATACTGGTGTTGCCCTTCCTCGACCTAGGTAACACATCTATGAAGTCCATAAAGACGCTCTCCCACTTCTACTATGGAACATCCAAGGGATGAAGCAACCCTCCAGGATACTCTGCTCAGTCTTCACTTGCTGACAGGTTATACATCGAGCTACATACTCTGCCACATCCTTTCTCATCCCTATGCAATTATAAACCCTCCTCATATCCCAGTACATCTTATAACCACCAGGATGGATAGTCATCTGAGAGTGATGAGCCTCCTCCAAAACCAATCTCAACAAATCATCAACTCGAGGGACACACAATATCCCATCACGATGTAGCCACCCTGCTCGTCCACAGAACACCCAGCAAGGTGACTAGAGGTCTCTCTTCTATTGGGTTGGTCCATGATGTCTGCTAACTACTAATCCTCGCGCTGATCGGATCCAATGCTCTCTAAGAGAGTAGGTCGCACCTCGAACGTTGCTAGTAATCCGGGTGCAAAATTTGTAGATGGTCTAAAATCGAACGATGAGATAAACTCCAAACTCTACCACTCTACAAAAAATAGACTCAAAGTCATTCTCTGCCTTCTCAATGCATCTGCTACTACATTCCACTTCCCTGGGATGTATGCTATCTCGAAGTCATAAGATGCAAGGAACTCCATCCAACGTTGCTGTTATAAATTAAGACATTTTAGCAAGAACAAGTACTTGAGAGACTTATGATCTATATAAAGTTCGAACCTCTCACCAAATAAATGGTGTCTGCAAGACTTAAATACAAACATTATCATCACTAGCCTAAATCATGGGTAGGGTAGTTCTTCCCATGCACCCTCAACTACCTACTCTCGTAGCAGACAAATTGTAACAACCCGCATTTTACTTATCGAAAGATCGTAAAATATTTTTATTTTATTCCTTGAGGGTTGGACCATTATCATCTTTTAATATGTTGCTTATGGGGATGTAAGACATGTCCATAATTTTTATCGATTTTGTTTATGACCATTTTGCCCCTATCAGTCTTGTATAGGGCATAACTTTTGACTCAGGCCGAATCAGAGGGTGACAAATGTGCCATTGGAAAGGAATTGATGGTTGCCTTTCCGTAGAGTGGATACATTAAAAATTTGGCTCAGCGGTTTGGGAGAAATCGCTGTTTTAAGGTTTTTCAGTTGGCTATTTAGGTTTGGAGAGCCACAATGGGCTGATTTGGGAAGGCCTATTAGTGGGCTATTCGAAGGGTATAAATAGAGGGTGAGAGGTATGGAAATAGTTCTACTTCCTCATTCTCTCATTAGGTGGCCTTGAGCTCCTCCTTCCTCTAACACCTTTCCAGCATTGAAAATAAAAATCTAAGGAGGGAAATCATAGATCTACACCGTTAGAGGCTAGATCTACATCAATTAAAGCTAGAGTTCATCGAAATCAAGAGGTTTGGTGCGAGGTGCTTACTGTTCGGATTCTTATTTCATCAATTTTAGTTTGTTTTGGAGAATCGGTGAGTAATATGCATCTCTCACATGGATTCAATAAAGCATATGAGTGTTAGTTCATGTTTTTCATCAAATGCAAATATTTTTCCATAGATCTATGCATTGGTAAGTCCATTTTCAAGTAAATCACCTTATGATCTAATTTATCAAGTTTAGATAAGTAATTTATATGATATTTCATGTGAATGTGCAAGTTAAATCCATGATTTTTCTCATATGTACATTTATGTTGATTTTGGTGAATTTTACACAATTATTGATGGAATTGCCTTATTGGTGTTATTGTTGACTTTATATCACTTTTGTGGTCATATTGGATGATTGGATGAATTTTTTTGTCGAACGAATCGTTTTGGCGAAGTTTTGGTTGAAATTGGAGTTGCATTGGAGGATGCAGGTTTTGGGTCGAACATGGTGGGTCGGTCGAACCATGGAGAGGTTTACCCGGAGGAAAAGAAATGGGTTAGGTCAGTCCAGCTTTGTACAGGGTCGGTCAAGCAAGCAAGTGGCAATGAGGTTGAGCACTTTAGGGTTAGTCCTCCATCAAGCATGGGAGTCGGTTTTAATTTGGGTTGGTCGGTCCTTCATGAAGTAATTGGTTCGGTCTAGTGTGAAGAAACCGGGTTGATCACCAAAGGGGGGAGGTCGAACAAGGCGGGTCAGTCTCTGTTGTGATGTTGATTGGTTTGGTCATGTACCTAGATAGAGGGTCAGTCATACACCAAGGTGAGGGGTCGGTCGAACATGGCCAAGGGTCGATCACAGGGTCGTTTTCTAAAAAAAAAAATATTTTTGGGTATGACCCGGATTTGAAGAAAAGAGGTTGAAAAAATTATTTTTCCGTGGCAATCCCCCGAACCCTAGCCGCGGTGTAGTGATGTAATTTGTCTCGGTGATGGTGTGACTTCGAAGTGAATTCAAGTAGGAAGGTTCGAAGTGTTGAATGTGTTCGTAGATCGGTGTAGAACAGCGAATGAGATGACAACTCAAAAGTCGTGAGTTGGTGAATAACGGTTACTTGTTAAGGTTGCTTGAGCTATGAAAAGTCGTCGGGTTGGATGACTAGAGATGCAAAGGCCGAGAGATTATCGTTGTCATAAGTTCTAGCAGGCTCGAAGCAGGGGTACATTAGGGACGTCTAAAAGACCGGTTATAGGTCGAGTACTCTGGGTTGTGTAGAAAGGCCTAATTGTCAAGGTTGGACATATGGAGTATATGCTAGAACTGGGGTTACCATTACCCCTTGACATATGGCAAGGTTGGTCGTCATACGATTAATGCTAGTTTCGAAGCAGGATTGGCGGTGACAGCCAAAGTCAGTCATGGATGAATTGGTTGTTCTGTTTGTACTGTCTCATGTAGGTTGTCCAAAGTCGGAGAAGATGTTCCTTAGGTGCCTGTCTGATATTGGTTTAGGCCTCTAGGGCTTGTGTTTGAGAGACGTTGAATTCGATCAGGATGGTTTACATGAGATAAATATAAAATATATGTTATGAGTGTTTTACCATGATTGAATGGGTGTTCTGGTTTCCATAGATAAATGGTTGAATTGTTTATTGTAAAGGCTATCACTGTCCGATGTGGGGAAGATAGGGTTGAGTTCTTCTCTGGTGTTGTGGGTAGATTATTATGTTTATCTATCCGTTCTCATATACTTTATTGTTGAAGTTTGTTAGTTGTTTTATCACTCACTAAGATTGTTGTCTGACTCAAGATTTTATGTCTCCTCTTATTACCTTCGGCTGTTCAATCGGTTGTGGATGGGCAGACTAAGTAGCAGGTTACAAGTGATTAGTAAGGATGAAGCTTCTATGCGGAGGCGAGCAGGAGACTTGCGTACCAGTCTTATTACTATCTAGTATTTCTATTTCCACTGTTTGAGTGCTCTATGAGGGTTGTAGTGAGGCCTTATGTACGAACTTTGGTACCAGTTGGATAATCTTTCAGGATGTTGAGAATATTTCAAAGGATGTTTCATTACTATTACCTATTATATATGTTCTATTATATTTTATCCTTGCGTTGTGAGTTCCACGACAGGTTCCGATGTTGTTTACCTACTTTGACGATCGTCTATAGCTGCCTGGCACACTTTTCAGTGCATTTTTCCTCTTGTTTGGTGTAGGGGTTATGGGCGGTTGTCACACAAACCTACCTTCCTGCATAAGCACCACACCTAAATCTATGTCGCAGGCATCCGTATAAACGGTGTACATCATGGTACCATCAGGAAGAGTTAATACTGGAGCTTATCTAAGAGCCTTCTTCACTCTTAAGTATGCATTCTCGCAATCTACATCCCAAGCAAAAATTTGGTTCTTCTTCATTAGGCGGGTAAGCGGAGTTGAGATCCGCGCAAAATCCTTAATAAACTTCCAATAGTATCCCACCAAACCAAAAAAGCTCCTCATCTCTATCACACTCTTGGGGTCTTTCCAATCCTGAACTGCGACAACCTTAGCAAGGTCCACCACTATACCATCACTAGAGACAACATGCCCAAAGAACCTTACCTCCTTCTACCATCAATGACACTTAGAAAACTTTGCCTTTAACCGATGTGCATGGAGAGTATGGAGGACCTCTCCTTAGTGCAAGGCATGCTCCTCTTCTCTGTTCGATAAAACCAAGATATCATCAACGAATACCACCACGAACTTATTCAGGTACTCCTTAAATACTTGGCTCACCAAATCCACAAAGTACGATGGTGCATTGGTTAGCCCAATAGGCATTACTAACCATTCGAAGAATCCATCGGGAGTTCTAAAAGCAGTCTTGTCTATGCTGTCATCCGCTACCTAAGTTGATGAAAACCTATTTCTAAATCCAACTACGAGAAAATTGAAGCACCCACTGACTTATCAACTAAGTCATCAATCCATGGAAGTGGGTGTCTATTCCTCTTCGTGAGTTTTTTCAACTCCCTGTAATCCACGCATAGACGGAGTGAGCCGTCCGCCTTAGTTGCATAGAAGATTGGTGCTCCCTACTTAGAAATGCTCCATCTAATAAACTTTTTCTTGAACAATTCACATGAATTCTTACTAAGCTCTATCCTATCTCTCGGAGCCATGTGGTGTACTGGTAACACAACAAGCTTAGCATTCTCCACTAAGTATATCCAGAAATCTATCTCACGCCTGGGAGGTAGTCATCTCTCCTCTTCGAATATGTCCGGAAAGTCTCTAACTACGAGCACCAAACTAAGATCGTCGACAGAAGGATGTAGAGAATCCAAGAAACTAAGCATGACTGACCCTCTTGGGTCATAAGAAATCTCGAGAGTCCTAATGTGGCATGTCAAAAGCTTAACAACTCTTGTCTCATAGTCAAGGATGGCAACATACATAGGCAACTAATCCATCCTTAAAATAAAACCATAACCCAAAAAAACCTAGTACATACGTGTCACACTCAAACTCAATGCCAAGGGTAGAAATCCTCAAACCCCTACACATCGTAGACAGGTGTTCCTTACTTCCTAAGGGGTTCGAGACAACTAATGGATCAAAAACTATAGAAGTATATAGGTGCAGACTATCAACTACAGAATTGGATATGAAAGAATGAGAAGCACCGGAATCGGACAAGGTCCTAATGGGAAAGTCAAAAAGAGAAATTAATGCTTCTGCAGTGACCTTCCTACCTCTTTCCTGACTGCTACCACCAGTTTGAATCACCTCAAGTGCATGAGCTTATGCTCTGGATGCATCTTCCCCTATACCTGCTTCTGAGGGCACTGCCTACTATAATGTCCCATCTGTCCGCACTAATCCATGAACTCATCCCATGTATCTACGGCATGCTAAGTCTCAGCAACGTCCCACCAAAACGATGCCTCCCCTTTCGATTGCCAAGTGGCCAACTGAATCCTCCTTCGGTCATCAAACTCTAATAATCCAAACACACGATCGGTCTCTCTTAGTCAATTACGAGCCTCAACAAAACTATTCGATCCAAGAAATAGCTTGCTGCCCTTAGCAGAAAATCCTTATAGAGCTTAAAGAAATTAACCACTGGATTAGGTGGAACTACCATGACTACAACTGGAGTGGGGGCATTTCCTTGCCCTTTGGCAAATGGCGTAGCTTCAGTATATATATATATATATATATATATATATATATATATATATATATATATATATATATATCGAAACATGACGGAATGGGAATACCCTCTGGAAAATTGGGAGCCCCGGATGTGCTAGAAAGAAAAGAGATAAGGAAAAAAGGGATCAAAGGAATAATGTAACTGACTTAAGCAGATATTTTCCAAAAATAAATTTTACTTGAAAATTGTTTACTTTTGAAAACACTTTTTCAAAACTTTTCTCTGATCTTCTAATCATAGGCTCTAATACCAAATATGACACCCTGCACCCTTAACGTCACTCATATGAGGATGCATTAAGGTTTATGAAGTGGTTAGGTATAAATTAACAACACAGAGACTAAAATTCACAAGAAAGAAATATAAAATACAGCGGAAACTGTAAAAACATTATTTGAATAAGCAAGTCAAACCACAGTAATTATTACATTTTAAAATACCAGATAGTCATCATCATAAAACAAATGTACTATCTTGTGGAAAATATCAGAGTACATAAGTAATACACAAAAACTAACCCTCTCATAAGTCAATATAATGATTAGAAAATAAGAAGCGAACCAATACGTGAGTCTGAAAAGAGTCTGAATCCAAGCTGAACCAAATAATCAAGAACCATTGCTGAGATCCTCTACCATGCAAACCTAGTGGGGGGAAAGGAAGAGAGAAGGAGAAAATAAACTAGGTCAGACATAGGTCTGGTGATTTATAGTAATTTCTAGCATAAGCATAAGTTAAGGAAGCATTTTGACATATGAGTAGTTCTAAGAGCAATATACATAAGCATAAACGAAATAGCATAAAAGATAAACATGAAATAAGATAGGCTTCTCATTCATATCCGAAAATTACTGCACCAACTACCAAGATGGTTTTACCTAATTTCTACCTGTCGATCAGCTCCTATATCCACAATATGATAATTCTATGCCCGCTATGGAATTCATAGTTATCAATACCAAACCCGTCAACTAAAAGGACACAGCCTTTAATAACAGGCATTACAGCAGCTTTTATTCCCCAATCGGAAAGATGCACACACATCGTTCTGCCGGAACAAGCCCGTACCCACCTCGTTTGGAACTCTTACCATCCAGTTCAGTAAAGCGTGCTATAGCCTCTACCTAACATGAGACTCCATGATAAGAAAGGGATACTAACTGATACGGGTTCCCAACCAAAAATGAAATTGACAAAAGTCACCCCTAGACTTGATCCCCATTTTATTTTATTAGGCCTCTTATCTTCTCAAATCAGCCCTACGCTGTCCGAATGGACCTAGGTTTTCATTACACTATTAGGCCTCTTATCTTCCCCCAATCGACCCCCATGCTACTGGAACATACCTAATCTACAAGCCTCTTATCTTCGCCAATCAGCACAATGCTATCGAAATGGACTCCCTCTATCTTAGCTTATTAATTCATCAATTTTAACTTAACACGTTTAAGTTTATTAGTAAGCCCAATATAACCGCATGTTATATCCTAGGTTGTATTAACATTTATAATTAATGTAATATTTTTATACAGCTCATCCCCATGTTACTTAACATCCAGTTAAGTTCAATTTGTTCCAGTTTACATGTTCGCCAATTACATATCAAGATTTTATCCCAAACTATAGTAAAATCTGATTACAATACTTAATCATTTTCAATATGCCAAAAAATCCCTTTTTATTATTAAATTTCAACATTATTCCAAATTAATGCACAAATAATGATAAAGCTTTTCTTAGGCCTAGGCTCAACGCTAAAAGAAAAAGGGAAACGGTCTAGGCTACATGCAAGGCCTAGACTTAAAACAAACAAAAGAAAAACTAAGCATAAGCATAAATGTAAATAAGCTAAAATAAAGAAAGAAATAAGAAGAAAGAAAATTACTTATAATTAACAAACAACTAGAAAGAAATAGGAATAGACAGTAAATAAATTACAGTAACTTACAGAAAAACTAAACACATATATACTGTAAACATGAAACTTGCAACTAAAACTACTTAATTGTCTAAACTTTCCTATATGAAAATAACTAATCTAAAAATAACATTGAACTTACAGATCTGATGAACAAAGCTTCCGCCATGGCCTTCTTCTTAAATCTAGTAGAACCTCCACCTCTAGAAGTGTTTATAAGAATAAATATTATAAACCTAAGAACTTCTTCATCCTATAAAAATTTAATTACGTGGCCTTTTAATTTTTGAGGATAGGTCTAGGGAAGAAGAAAAAAGAATGGATGTGAAAAAATGAGAGAAGCTCTGCTAGTCTGTTTATAGGGTTTACTGGATGCCTTCAACCGTTCAAATATAAGATTATATCTAGTCCAGACATGTCATCGGACTAATAAGAAAGCGCCACGTCAGCGCATGGTTTAAATAAACTAATAAAATATGTCAACTCAGAAAATCTAACGATGGAAAAATAATTATCTTTCGCTGCTTGCGTGTCAGGAAAGGAACGCAACTTTCCTCAACTGGGTCGACCTACCCGCTATCCTGGGTCGACACAGGTGTCGACTTATGAATCGACCCATGGGTCGACACACGTGTCGACCCAGTTAGCCTGGGTCGCCTAGTGTCTGTTGGTTCCATCTGTTTTTTTTTTCTGAATGTTTCTTTAATTTATAACTAATTATTCTAACTCTAGTTTTAGCAAATAGAGTGTCCATTTTGATCAGAAAATTACAACGGACTCAATGGTGCTAGTCCCATTGTCTAATTCTAGATATTTTTCTGATTAATAGTTAGTTTATCAATCTTTTTCATTTAATTATTGTTTATTAAATTTTTGGTATTACATTCTCCCCTCCTTAATGGATATCGTCCTCAAAATCTCCAAGGCTAGAAGAATGTTATGAATGTTATAAACCATTACCTACACCCATCTACTCAACCAACAACCACTAACATCTATTGTCCTTAGACTCTTTAATAATTTTCGTGAACATATATGCAAAGGTGTTGTGTATATGCCCATAAGATAATGCAAAGATCAGGCCATCTACTGATTCAGTTGACATCCTTAATGAAGTTCATGTCTGTGTCATGCATCCAAGATGTATGTAAAGGAACCCTAATGATACATGTAAAACTTTATATGTGTGCAACAACCATTCATAAAAATGAAACATCCAAGTGATGACTTAACCATTTTTCATCCATAATAAAATAAAAATGCACACATATCCATATGCAATTACGTAAGTGTCCTAGTTTATTCGATCTATAACTATGGCCTAGTATGTGTGTGTATATGCATCCACTGTATTCACTTAGCAAATAATTGCATCTACGCGAATCCATTCAATCATAACCTGCTTTATTAATGTGTTTTAAACCATTTCTTACCATCCATAGGCTTCTACCAAAAACTTATGATTCAAATGATAGGAAAAATATATTCAAATTCAAAGCTTAGGAAAGAATTAATAGCGCACTCACAATGAGAAGCGGAAAAGATGCATGAATCCTATCCTCTGGTTCCCAAGTCGCATCATCTCTATTTTCTCCCCACTGAATCTTAACAAGCTTGAACTCTTTATTCAATGGATTTTCACCTTAAATCCTAGTACCCAAGTTGCCTCCCGCTCTACGTTTTAGTGGTCCATGTTATGTTCAATGGCTATGAGGGAGAAGATGTAAGCCACTAATGGTGTTTGAGAGCTTCAAGAAGTCCAAAGAGGTTTAATGTCCAAAAGTATGGCTAAATGTTCAAGAATATGCTCATAAGTCCAAGTATATGCATTTTCTTTTTTATATGATGAAGGAAGGTGCTTAGGAGGCTTGGGGAAGAATATCTTCTTCCTTGGAAGCCAGTAAAACTTTGAGGAGAGCTTGAACCAACCCTTTTTATGTTGGAAGTGAGGGTGTATTTATAGCTGAAGGGTTAGGTGGGAGTTGGTGAAAAGTAGGTAGTAGGAGCATAATTGTGTATCCATTGGAATCCCTCACCTGAATTTCAGATCCCTTGGTTTGCGGTAGAAAAATTCATACCTTTGAGGGATACAAATTTCGTTTCCCTCTGTGGGATATGAATTTAGTATCCCTCTACGGGATATGAAGGGAGGGGCCTGGGAAGCGATATTGAGGGAGGCGAGATGGAAGTGAGTCAAAGTCCAAGAGCGAGGAGAGAAGAGGAGAGAGGGTCGAAATTGACATATCCCCTGAGGGATACGAAATTGTGTCACCAGAGGGATAACATTTAGTATCCTCTAAGGGATACAAAATCGTATCCCCGGATATGATTCGTATCACTTGAGGGATACGAAATCGTACCCGAGGGATTTGATTTCGTATCCGGTGAGTGGTACGAGACCGTATCCCCAAAGGGATACAAATAGCATGGAAGTTGCTGGCTGAATCTTGATTTTTCCTAGTGGAGTCGCGCGAGCAGTTTTGAGCGATCGACATATGTTCACAAAACAGGAGTAACTTCCAAACCGTAAGGCCGTTTGGGCCAAACGAAAGTTTTACCTCAAGCTAACTCAGGGGGCTACAAGAGACACGGTGCAAAGCACCGTAATTGACGTTTTCAAGCCCAAAAGAGGTCATCTAAAGGGGTTTCGGGCCACTTTTATGTTCACATTGCGACTTTGGCAGAATCGCTTTGTGTTTTCTGATGATGTTGTGTGATGCGTGGCATGCGAGGCATGGTGATGTGAGGCATAGGATGCGAGGCATAGGAGGGTGCCAAGCATGGTGATGCGAAGCTAGGCGGGGACAATGCAGGATTCTGGAACTGATCGATGCGTATTGCGCAATCTTTCGGAAGTGATCTACGCGTGCCGAGCATGTGGTATTCGGTGTTGGTGAATTTCATATCCGAGGGACATGAAATTCGGCTGGCGATCCGGCCTAAGTCCTCTTGTACCAGAACCACTTTGCACAACCTGTCCATACAATTCTGAATGCGTACATCTGACCCGAGGTTTTCCTTGTTCGAGAGTAGTTTGACGAGCATGGAGACCATACTTGCATGACTCCATCTTAGATTGATTCTTAAGGATGTTGGCGACACTTCTCGGGCGTTGAAAAACACAATGGGCCGAGTCGTGTGGTCTTGGTCTACTTCTGGTAACCGGACCAAAATGTCGTTCAACATTTGCCCCCCAAAGTATGTCTTGTGTCAACGGGACATGCTTTTAAATGTGACAAGTTTGGAGAAGACCAAAATGATCTCCAGGTTGTGCTTAGTGATTAGTCATGACCTTTCCATTGAGTCGTATACCAAGGAGTGCGCTGCTTCAGAGCGGTTGAGACGCATTGTTGAAACCTGTTGCTACGAGTTTAGGAGTCCAGAACTCTTAAGAGCTTTGACTCACTTGAGTCTTTCTGCTTGGTTGGAAACTATCTAAGGCATCTAATTTATGTAGATTAAAGAGATTAAACATTAGTCGCTAACTCTCGATTGCATCAAAGTGCAAACGCCGACTCCCGATTACACCAAAGTGCAAACGGTTCATTGTCGGGTCAGAATCGCATATGATCTCACGAGTTTGCATATGATTTTGTGCGATGCGATCTGAGTTGAAATAAGTAACATGAAATTAAATTGTATGCCATGGGGCTATGATCGCGCAATTTAGCTTTTGAAAAGTTTTCGGATCGAGAGTTGATCGCTAGGTGTGCACATTTGAACCATTTAAGTTTGTGAGCATGCATTTGGTTAACAAATCAAGTCGGTTGGATCGGTTGATATTCAAGAGTATGTATGTGTGGTCATTATCGTGGCTTGGGTGCGCGATCGCGTAAGGAGGCAATTGAAATGCCATTGAACTGGAGCTTGATCATTTGGCGTGTTCCACTGAATCACTTGGATTCATAAGCACAAAATTGTTCAACGATCCAAGCTGGTTCCAACGGTCAAACTTTCAAGAGCTCGTGTATGCGAATGTTGCTGCAAGGAAAATACTTGGCGTATGTCATGGCATGTGATCACATAGATTTGCTTTTGTAGCAAGGTCAAACCCAAATGCCAAGCGCATGTACTCGGATGTTTGGACGTTTGGTAAGTGCATGAGTGGTCGTTGAGTAGAAACTGATTTGGTAGTAGGGGCTTCGAAGACAAGTGAACATGACCATAGCTTGGCCAGGGATTGGATAGACTTGACAACTTAGTGAGTGCGCTGGAATACGAAATAAAATTTCGTACTTCGAGGACTTCGCCAAGCTCCCTTGTCTCTTTGATTTCGAGCTTGAGCTAGCGAACTTGAATCGTTCCATGACGTCGCGTAATAGGATCAGGATTGGCATGTTGTGGTCTTGCGGCGTGACACTCGAGGAATGGACTTGTTTAAACTAGAGGTTCAGACGTGCATGTAGGATGTAGACATATAGTTGGGCCATTAATTTTAGGATCTGATCCTTAACCCAATCACGACGTAGTCGCATTTTGACTCAGGCATTGCACCGGTGGTCGGTGGTGACCATGGCGTTAGTTGTTAAAGTTAGAGGTTGTAATCGCATTCCGAAGTGCTTGCTTTTGTGGAGTGTCGACGTTGATGGAATATTAGAAACTTCTAGGGCCTAGACCTTGGCTTTGGATCGCCTTCTTTACGAGGAGGAAGTGCTTCATAAAAAGGGTTGCTTCGAAGGTTGCGACGAAGGTGATACCAGTGTGAGAACTGGTGGGGATCTGCCTCGCGTCCTGCGATGGCCAAGCCAGTGCAAGAATTTGTAGAGGGTTTCCCTCGAGCCGGTGTACCTACCAAGCTCAGTTTGATACCAAGAATGAGTTAGCAAGCTAGGATCATTGCGTGATGTCACATGATTGGATTATGATTGAAGTCGAACGCAACATAGTTGATCGGCATAATGTTCGAGAAATGAACTAATTTGGACTTACCGCTCTGACATGCATATAAGATACGGATATACGGTCGAGTTGTCAGTGTCGTGGCTCGGTTCTTAATCCAATCATGTCATAATCACTGTCTGATACGAGAATGTTGCTACTAGTCGGCAATGACTATGATTCTAGTTGTTAAAACTAGAGGTTATCACCACGTTTCGGTGCTGGATTTATTTAAATCAGCTTTGTGTTGCACTTAAAGCCGAGTTTGTCGGAAAATCAAGGGGACTTTGTGAACTCAATGGACGGATCAAGGGAACACGAGAACTTAGTGTAACACCCCATGGCCATTAATGTCACTCACAAAGGGAATGCATTAATGTCATGAAGCGTTATAGTATTATAGAACGGAAAAATTACAAGAATAAATAAATAAAACACAGCGAAAGATAAAACTTATTTCATAGCATCATAACTTCAAAACAAGCTTACATAAGTAGTCTCCAAAAACCATTACAATAGGATCAATTGTCTTTTCCAAAAACTTCAAAGTACATAAAGAAGCAAATACTTAAATAACATAAATGCATAAATCCCCACTGAGCATAAGCAAAGCCATAAAGATGAGAGAGTCCAAAGCGATACATCTACTCTTTTCAAGCAACTGGAAGAAATTGGCACTAAGCTGTAGTATTCCCTCCTTGCAAACCTGAGGGGGGGAGAAAGGAAAGAAAAAAGGTGGAAACAAAACGGGTTAGACATAAAGTATGGCGAGTCCAGTAATTTTAACAAATAATAGGTAAGGTAAATGATCAAGACATAAATAGGCATCATGATATGGCTGTAACATAGATAAGGTAGATAAAAAGGATGGACAAGATGATTCCATTCGGTACTAAGACAATCCTACACCTTGGCTAAGCGAACAACCCTCCAAGTACACCACATTACTTAATTACACCGAAGTCAACATCAGACTAGCACTCAAAGGACAATCCAACTCAACCAACATGTATTTCGTTACACAGCACTTTTGCTAAGTTACACCACATTACTTAATTACACCACACATCTACTAGTCTCTATTTACTAAAGGTTGATCCCTTCCCACTAACTGTACCCACATGACAAACTTGGTAGTTACTTGTACCTAGCTGCTATCGTAGGAGCCAGCTTGCTCCTACCACCGCTAAGGTACCCTTACCCTACCCACTCGATCGGCTCCCTAAACTCCGTAGGCACCCGTGCTGGTCCCACAGTGGGGTGTATTACTCCCCAAAGTGGAAACCCCTGATACCTACATAAAATGCACGGCCATACCTACACGATGCAACGACGTCTTACCTACCAGCCCGGACCCATGCACTCACATGAACCCGTTGGACTCGCGTCGCCACCGCTGTTCACGTTTTGACCTCTTACATTCAAGTCCAGTAAGCGTGCCACAACCCCGGCCTAGCACCGGGCCAAATTAGATACTCAAACGGGTTACTGGTTGAAACGGGTCTCCCACCCGACACAAGCCTCCCACCTATGCTTGGTCCCAACTAGGTTTTTCTCCAACTTAACCATTTTAATTTAAATATCCATGACTTACACATGCTATGATTAAGTCCATACTTACATGTCATAATTTACATGTCTTATCTTATACCGGTTAAGTCCATATTTACATGTCATAATTTACATGTCACCCCACTTAACCCTCTAACCATACCCATGTCTTATTATGGGTAGTATTCCTTAATTCATTCCTTATGAAAAACGGTGCATGACCTCCCACATTAGACCGAACGCTTTGTGGCCGCTGGATTTGCCGGGCGGTTCCGGGCAGTCTTACGGCACAAACCGGGTCTAACCTCATGTTAGTAACCGTTGCACCTAAAATTCATTCCTTTGACCTCTCACATTAGACGTCCAATTGTGGTAGCTGGATTTGCCGGGCGGTTCCGGGCAGTCTTACGCCACAATTGCGCCTAACCTCGTGTCAAAGGTTTATTAATAATCGTATTTCAGCCATACCCAATTTTCAAGTCATGTATATCCAATTAAACATATAATCATGTTTATAACATTGCCTATTCCAAATTGTCACTAATTACATATTAATTAGCCTTAATTACAAATTTACAATTATAGGCAATTTCATCAATTCCATGTAATTCATACCCAAGTACGCCAATTTCACATATTATCCAATTATCCAAAATATCAAATAATATCCAATTTTCCATATTTCACATATTCCCATCGTTCCCACGTATTTGCACTCGCGCGTATTTTTAACATAGGCTCGAAGGTAGCCTAGATCCAAAAATAAAAGGAATAGGGATAAGAAGAGAGAATCAAATCACAGAAAATTGGAATTAACACAACATCATGAAATAAAGGGGCATGTAAACTGGCATAGAGGCATAATGACAGATTCAACATGAATAAATTGATAAAGGTATGAACTTTACATAGAAACATAGTGTAACGATCTAAGATTTTTTGAAAATAAAATTTGAATTTAATATGAATTTTTATTAAAGTTTTAAAAGGTTTAAATTATTGGTGAATCAAATTTCAAGGCAATAATGGTATTCTACAAACTAAAAGTTTAATTTTTATTGTGAAATTTGTTATAACAATTTTGTTGGAGAAAATGTTTCGTCATTAATCGAATTTTCAAAACTCAGTTGTAGTTTAGTCGCGAAAGGCAATTATGATTTGAAATTAAATTATAATTAAATATTCGTCGCAAATTTTTGTTCAATTTCAGTTCACGTAGTCTTAAAATATTTTATAAAATTTTACTGCAATTTTTATTTTGGAAAATAAACATATAATTTTCTGATGTATTTTAGGGTAACTATGGTCCCTTTTGACACTTTACAGAATCAATCAACCGGTCTGTTTTATTACTGTTTCGGGATCATGATACATTGTTATACGCGGTTTTAGTACTAGTTGCGGTCATTTGCCTTCTGTAATTAAAATAAAATAAACTTAGAAAGAAAATATAGTGCATGCAAACTAAAAGAAGACTGTAGAGGATTAAACAAACACCGTATACTCTTGAGAACTTTAATTTATCGAGGAGTATCACAGTGCATTGCTCTTCAAGGTTAAACATGTATGGAATGCATTTGTTTATATTGAGTCATTAATGATACGTCTGCAATTTCTTCTACATCATAACATGGGTAGTGTAAACCAATATAACATGCAATGCAACTTTAAAGAGCAAACAAACGTTAAACACAAATTTAATGACAAAGAAAAATCCGATAGCACTGAGCAATAAAGCAAGAAAAAAAAGTGTAAATCGTATAAGGGCTTGAATGCCACTTGTTCATGTTTGAGAAATGGGGAGACACGTTGCAGCTTTCATTCTATTCTTTTTATATATCCTTTCCAACACTTCTTCTTCCGCACCCTTCTTTTCTCCTCTCCATCTTCATTTTCAGTTCCGCCCTCTGTAATGGAAAAAAAAAAAGAGAATAATGGTGAAAACATGAAGCCTGCATGAGTTTAGACATCCACCGCAGCTCTTCTTCCTCTTCATCAGTTCACCTCACTCTCTTCTCTCCCCTTTATCAGCTTTCGCCACTTGTATATATGTATAAAAAAAACGAAACTTAAAGCTAGCATGGCACTTAGCCTTCCACCGAAAACTGACAGCTTTCCATCCCAGGTTTTTCCACATGCAAATGCCCATTTCGCTTCCCCATTGAACATTTCGCCATCGCCAGTTGAACCTAACCGCAAAGTGATTCCACTTCTCCATTAAAAACGTTCTTCCCTCCTCTTGAACCCATCCGCCAACTGTCCCTACAAGATCCGGCCCTTTTAAATTGTCATGCAAGTTATTTGCAAAAGCTTCTTGGGTCTGGGCGGTTTGGCATGCACCTTCCCCTGGCTTGCGGTTCTATCATTCCTTTTTAATGAAAAAAATAGCCTTATCATTTGGGAAAGCACTTTGAGAAATGATGGCAAGCAGATCGTTAAAGCAAAAAAAAAAGAAAAAAAAAAGAGAACGCAAGGAAAAGGGACGAGAAGGGAAAGACACGGAGAGAGAGAATACAAGGACAGAGGAGCAAGACTAGTAATGGAAAGCAATTAAGGTGAGAACACTAAATTTAATTTCATTAATTAAATTCATATTGAGAAATTAGTAGATTTGTCTTATGTGGCAATTGATTGCATGATTAATTACTGATTAATGGGTGATAGTATGGTATGTGACATTATGATGGTTGCAAATAAATGATTGACGGAGCATGTTAGTGGTGTAATGCGCATTCGTAAAATTGTTTGTTGTGTGTATTTAAGAAATGGATGCATAAATGATTGTTGAACGTGTGAACACGCATATGTACCATTTTCAGCAGAAAATTTTGTAATTTCTTAAAATCTAATTAAAGAGTAACTCATGGATAAATGACACTTAAAGGATCATGTCGTATTTTATTAACTTAATTCTATTGATTGTTAATTTTTATTAATTTAACAATGTTATTAAGATTCTTTAATTCAATAATGATGTGGTATTGTTACAACAGTTTATTAACCAGGGTATGTTAAGAAATGTTAGTGAATGAAATGATATTTTGGTTATTACCATTTGGGAAATTGTTAATTTGATTTGATAGCATAAATTATTTGATATTGAAACAAATCAACATGTCATTATCAATGAAAATTGAGATTAAAATTTACTTTACGTACCCTGAATTTAAATTTTGAATTTTAATTTGATTACAGTTTTATTCATGATTTGTTCTAAATGTGACGAACCCAAACTATTGAATTTTAGAAATCTAATATGACTTTAGATAATAATGGGTGATGATATTATATTTGATATTTAAGCTTGAATTATTCTGTTATGAAATTTAAAAAGTTCAGATAAATATTTATAATATATTATAAATTACATTGGAATGGATCTTGAATTTGAAGTTTAAATAAGGAGCGTGACGCAAGTTTGGGTAAAAGAGAAAATAGGAAGTGAATCTCAAATATTGTAAAGCGCTAACTATTATAAATTGTTTCCAATTTAAAATTTGGCTAAATTGGATTGGATAAGAGCTCAGGTATTTGATATATGTTCTGTAGATGATGACTAATACTATTTGCGGAATTAAATGGTAGAAATAGCGATATTCCACTTATAGTATCAGTTTAATATGGAAACATAGATTGTATATAAGAAGTTCGATTTCTAACCCATTTTGTATCTAATATAGATCGTTTGGGTTAACATTGATGATATGATAATAACATTTGTTACCCTGAGTAAGGTTGGGGTTTGATAGTGGATGTTAATATGGGATTAAGTGAATGTGGGCGAATAAGTTAAATGTCGTTGAAATTGCTAATAAGGCAAATTATACTCTGCTGAGTGAGAATATAAGTTCAAGTCATCCGCATGGAAATGAAACAATTCAAATTTAAAGTATTTGTATATTTATAAAAAAAAAGTTTCGACTATTTAAACATGATATATTGGTCTCAAAAATATTTACAATAAAACTTATTTGTTTTAAGATATGTATATGTTTAAAAGTATTATATTTGTGTACTTCTTCAAATTAAATATATGTTAAGTAATTATTTTTAACCATTCTATTTTTTTTTAAAGTTAGTACTTATCTATAAATATATAAATTACTTTATGACAAATGTATTATTTCAATTATTTTATTTAATTAAACTTGGAATTGTTTCGGTCCTGAGTCCTTTGATATGAATGCAATGAATCTGTTTTGAAAGGTTTCAATGAATTTGAATTAAGGAAAGATCGAAATCGTGATCCTTGGATTGTAATGATTGATTGAAAGTAAGGCGTTATGAAAGACTATTTATAAAAGATCATCTCTTAACAATCATTTCTGGATCTAGAAAAGAACTAGAGATGTATTGTGTCTATACATATGACGGAAAGCACTTGTTTGAAATAATAAGCACTGGTTATTTGGAAAGACCGGGATCGGAATTTATTTTCCGAAAACCATTCGAAATAACCATACGACGTAATAGAAAATGAAGATATGAAGACGATGAATGAAGACTGTGGTTCTTCACAATCGAACGGACTGTCTGCCGATTGGTTTCTTTGCTGAATAGCTACAGTAGAGAGATGCCCCTACTACTGTAGTGGCAGGAAGTCCGAACGTGTTGGGAGAATTTTTGGATTTTGTTCCGTTTAGACCCAAGACGGACTTGTATGGATGGTGTGTCTGACATTGAAATTGACCGCATAGCACTGATTTCTGTTAATGTATATCGGAATTGTAGCAATATATTATCCCCGTCTCTAAGTCATATGAATTTAGAGGGTATGCATTGATTTAAATCAGTGATATGTCGTGAATTGTCAATGTGGCATACCCAAGTTATGAAACGAGCTAGTGATGATCAAAGAATGGCTTATCGAAGCATTGCTTTGTGTATGACGTGACAGCGACAAACCTCACACCCCGGATTGATGACAAACTGGCGGTTAGGTTTTATACTTATATATGAATTGATGATGAAGTTGCGCAGCAGTAGGAAACCACTTATGAACCTGGGGAAGTTGGGTATGTTCGGGGGCCGTATCTGGTCGAAAACCGTTGATCTGCCATGACGATGTGTAGATGGTGTCCGCGTATGGACGAAAAAGCCATTGAGGCACTTCGTTTTGTATCCCTGATTGATCTTTCATGCCAGAAATTATCAAGTTGGAAATCCAATCTCCAATACGAGCCATACGGTTTTGGTTTGTATATATATATGGCAACATAATATTGATGGTATTATGCTGCCTAGGATTAATACATTTATTTGCGAAATTGTTTTCCATACTATATGATAGTATTGAAAGAGGATTTTTCGTATGAAGGCATTTTTGGTTATCATAAGATAAAACTCGCCCGTTTGGTGTGTGCTTGCATTGTGTGATGTGGGACGAGCTTATGATAGCTTCATTTTGAAAGGGTTATTGCGTATTTATATGCACGGATGTTCACATGGAGTAAACCCTTTCCGTATTAGCGGCGTGGTCCAGTGAAATTCCCAACTTAAAATAAACCTTAAGCAAATGTTTTATGTTCTCACACCAGTCCCATGACTGACCCGGAGTTTATTGTTCCTTCCTAAACTCTGGGTGCCCATTAATTTTCACACGGGCAGCCAGTAGTTTAGTTTTGCAGTTATAGATCGTTGGAGCTGGATTCAGAGCACTTTTAGAGTTGGAATTCACGCAAGAGTTTGAAGCTTCCGCTGTATCATTTTGATCTTCCGCTGAGAGTATATTTTCTTTCTTCCGCTGTATACGGTTATGCTGTAACTCTAATATTCATGTAAATCTGATGTAACATTGTATTTTGCAATAAAAAGTTCTGTTATTTTGTTCAATGTATGTTAGTACCCATAACAATTCGTTTTTATGAACGGTTTAAGTCGGTTTAATTACCGGCGAGAACCGGGCAAAAAGGCGGGTCGTTACAGTTGGTATCAGAGCTTTGGTTATACAAAGCTTTGGGTACGACATATTTTGAACAAATGACAGAACTCATCAGAGTTATAATATCTCATTAGAGATAGGATTAGAAATGCCCTAGAATGAGATTTTTGAATATCCCGTTGAGAGAGCGTATTTTGAAATCCATATAAATTATTTTGAAACTCGTAAATCATTTTGAAAATGGAAATTATTTTGAAATATAATTGAAGATGAGGGTTCTTGAGTATTGTATTCGACGTCACGACGGGACTATCGAGTATGTAAGGATTTTAAATATACGTTTGATCAACGTATATACGAAGTCCAATATATACTAGATAGATATAGAATCACACTCTAGTCACTCGGGGATGATTCTGTTGATGACTGCAGCACCATCGACATTCATTTTCATGTTTCGAAAGTGTGATGACTATATAATTCCAGTTTAAACGTCGAGGAATACTTAAAATCACCAGGCTAAGTATTTTAATGAATAATCCTTAATAAAATGGTTTGGTAAATTAATATAGAAATTTAATTCAAGAAAACAAACTAGAGGTCTTGAAGGGAAAAACCGAGACTGGCTTAAGAATACTTAAAGACCTTGAAGCCTTAAAACTTTGAATAGGTTAAACAACAAGTACTTGAGAAATTGGAAAGATATATCTTAAGAGTAAAATCTCACTTAAGAATTGGGTAATGTATCATTGAAAATGCACGTAAGGAGGATAATTTACCATATCTTAGATTTACAAGAATAATGGATCAAGGTATAACTAACATTTGAATCTGAATTTTGTAATTTAATAGGTAGTAATCAGAGAAGATATCATATTCCTCGATGAGTGTCAAACAATAGAATTTAACCTATACCTAACAGGAATGATGAACGGTAAATTACAAGTTGAATTAATTTGCTTGGAAGTATAATCCTAGCAAAGAAAACCCTTAAGAAAAGTTTAAAGGTAATTTTAGCTTAAGTAGGAATTTGTGTAAAAATCGATTTTAGAATATAACTAACGTCTTAAGTGGGGGAGAAAATACTCTTCCCTATTGAGACGATATAAGGAAGTCAACTGGAAATTTCTTAACAAGCAATTGCTTAAGACGCAAAAGGAAATATTAAAGTAAGATTTGTCTTAAGTGAACTGTCCATAATCGTATCGCTAAGTGCACTCGTTATTCTATCTTGACCTACGTTATTTACTTTTCCGTACCGATGGTTCTTGAAAACATTATTCATATCCTTTTGTCTTGTAAACTTGGTCAAGTAATTTGATTCGAACCCTCACTCTGATAATGAACTTTTATTTACAACCCGATTCGAGTACATGCATTTTGATTTGTCAAACAAAGCCAAGTTTAAATTCAAAATAGGAATAGTGATCTATTCTAATAATATGTTAATGAATTCAAATAAACAAACGTTGCATAGTAACTGAGAGAATTTGAAATAAAAGTTCTAACTTAGGTAGGGAATTGGATTTATAAATATTTGTTGATTTTAAAATTTTAACTTGAATGCTTGAATAAATGTTTGAAACAATACTAGTTAAGATATGTCGAATCAGAGTAGCGTAGCAGAAGCATGGTAAAAATGAGTTTTCGACTAGTTGAGTAAAGAAATTTTTCCTTAATAAGTTTCAAGATTTGAGAAAGGGAGAGAAATCAAATCTTTTGGATTTCAAGTCGATTAAAAGGAAAGGGTTTATTCGATTTTGGTAATACGACAACTGAAATATGACTTAAAAATAAAAGAAATTTCGACGACTAGAATCCCGATATTTTGAATTGTTAGAAAACAATGAGTATTTGTAAATTTTGATTTCGAAAAGGATTTACAACTTCGGGATATGAAATGATTTGGTTGTTCGAGTAACCGTGACTAAAACTGGGTTATTGGGTTTGATTTTTATGCGATGGGTGATACTCAGTTGCCTTGTCATGAGGACTAATTTCTCGAGCTAATAATATATAGATTTTTTCATAGTATATTTGAAATTTTGAAAGAAAATTTGGTTTTGGAGATCCCGAAGCAAAGTATGATTTTCTATATGAAAGGAATATGTAGTATTTCAGTGATCTGAAAATTTAAATGGGATTCTAAGTCCGAGAGATCGTTTTGAGGTTTCAGATGCTATAAACTCTAATTAAACTCAAACTTCCTTAATTTGATCATTTCAACAATTTTATATCTCTTTAATATAATGATTTATGTTTTGTATGAATAAACTTTTGATATAGGAGTTTTACCAAGTTAGTCGTGTGAAAATTTAGCTCCTATGAACCATTTGATAAGTTTCAAGATTTATGAAATTTATAAATAATTGTATTTCAACAAATTTATAGGTAAGATTTATCTTGTTTATATAAAATCTTGCGAACTCTCCTTTTTGAGGACGAAAAGCCTTAAGTGGGGGAGAATGTAACGATCTAAGATTTTTTGAAAATAAAATTTGAATTTAATATGAATTTTTAGTAAAGTTTAAAAGGTTTAAATTATTGGTGAATCAAATTTCAAGGCAATAATGGTATTCTACAAACTAAAAGTTTAATTTTTATTGTGAAATTCGTTATAACAATTTTGTTGGAGAAAATGTTTCGTCATTAATCGAATTTTCAAAACTCAGTTGTAATTTAGTCGCGAAAGGCAATTATGATTTGAAATTAAATATTCGTCGCAAATTTTTGTTCAATTTCAGGTCACGTAGTCTTAAAATATTTTATAAAATTTTACTGCAATTTTTATTTCGGAAAATAAACATATAATTTTCTGACGTATTTTAGGGTAACTATGGTCCCTTTTGACACTTTACAGAATCAATCAACCGGTCTGTTTTATTACTGTTTCGGGATCATGATACATTGTTATACGCGGTTTTAGTACTAGTTGCGGTCATTTGCCTTCTGTAATTAAAATAAAATAAACTTCGAAAGAAAATATAGTGCATGCAAACTAAAAGAAGACTGTAGAGGATTAAACAAACACCGTATACTCTTGAGAACTTTAATTTATCGAGGAGTATCACAGTGCATTGCTCTTCAAGGTTAAACATGTATGGAATGCATTTGTTTATATTGAGTCATTAATGATACGTCTGCAATTTCTTCTACATCATAACATGGGTAGTGTAAACCAATATAACATGCAATGCAACTTTAAAGAGCAAACAAACGTTAAACACAAATTTAATGACAAAGAAAAATCCGATAGCACTGAGCAATAAAGCAAGAAAAAAAAGTGTAAATCATATAAGGGCTTGAATGCCACATGTTCATGTTTGAGAAATGGGGAGACACGTTGCTGCTTCCATTCTTTTCTTTTTATATATCCTTTCCAACACTTCTTCTTCCGCACGCTTCTTTTCTCCTCTCCAACTTCATTTTCAGTTCCACCCTCTGTAATGGAAAAAAAAGAGAGAATAATGGTGAAAACGTGAAGCCTGCATGAGTTTAGACATCGACCGCAACTCTTCTTCCTCTTCATCAGTTCACCTCACTCACTTCTCTCCCCTTAATCAGCTTCCGCCACTTGTATATATGTATAAAAAAAATAAAAATAAAAAACGAAACTTGAAGCTTGCATGGCACTTAGCCTTCCACCGAAAACTGACAGCTTTCCATCCCAGGTTTTTCCACATGCAAATGCCCATTTCGCTTCCCCATTGAACATTTCGCCATCGCCAGTTGAACCTAACCGCAAAGTGATTCCACTTCTCCATTAAAAACGTTCTTCCCTCCTCTTGAACCCATCCGCCAACTGTCCCTACAAGTTCCGGCCCTTTTAAATTGTCATGCAAGTTATTTGCAAAAGCTTCTTGGGTCTGGGTGGTTTGGCATGCACCTTCCCCTGGCTTGCGGTTCTATCATTCCTTTTTAATGAAAAAAAAATAGCCTTATCATTTGGGAAAGCACTTTGAGAAATGATGGAAAGCAGATCGTTAAAGCAAAAAAAAAAAAAAAAAAAAAAAAAAGAGAACGCAAGGAAAAGGGACGAGAAGGGAAAAACACGGAGAGAGAGAGAATACAAGGACAGAGGAGCAGGACCTGTAATGGAAAGCAATTAAGGTGAGAACACTAAATTTAATTTCATTAATTAAATTCATATTGAGAAATTAGTAGATTTGTCTTGTGTGGCAATTGATTGCATGATTAATTACTGATTAATGGGTGATAGTATGGTATGTGACATTATGATGGTTGCAAATAAATGATTGACGGAGCGCGTTAGTGGTGTAATGCGCATTCGTAAAATTGTTTGTTGTGTGTATTTAAGAAATGGATGCATAAATGATTGTTGAACGTGCGAACACGTATATGTACCGTTTTTAGCAGAAAATTTTGTAATTTCTTAAAATCTAATTAAAGAGTAACTCATGGATAAATGACACTTAAAGGATCATGTCGTATTTTATTAACTTAATTCTATTGATTGTTAATTTTTATTAATTTAACAATGTTATTAAGATTCTTTAATTCGATAATGATGTGGTATTGTTACAACAGTTTATTAACCAGGGTATGTTAAGAAATGATAGTGAATGAAATGATATTTTGGTTATTACCATTTGGGAAATTGTTAATTTAATTTGATAGCATAAATTATTTGATATTGAAACAAATCAACATGTCATTATCAATGAAAATTGAGATTAAAATTTACTTTACGTACCCTGACTTTAAATTTTGAATTTTAATTTTATTACAGTTTTATTCATGATTTGTTCTAAATGTGGCGAACCCAAACTATTGAATTTTAGAAATCTAATATGACTTTAGATAATAATGGGTGATGATATTATATTTGATATTTAAGCTTGAATTATTCTGTTATGAAATTTAATAAGTTCAGATAAATATTTATAATATATTATAAATTACATTGGAATGGATCTTGAATTTGAAGTTTAAATAAGGAGCGTGACGCAAGTTTGGGTAAAAGAGAAAATAGGAAGTGAATCTCAAATATTGTAAAGCGCTAACTATAATAAATTGTTTCCAATTTAAAATTTGGCTAAATTGGATTGGATAAGAGCTCAGGTATTTGATATATGTTCTGTAGATGATGACTAATACTATTTGCGGAATTAAATGGTAGAAATAGCGATATTCCACTTATAGTATCAGTTTAATATGGAAACATAGATTGTATATAAGAAGTTCGATTTCTAACCAATTTTGTATCTAATATAGATCGTTTGGGTTAACTTTGATGATATGATAATAACATTTGTTACCCTGAGTAAGGTTGGGGTTTGATAGTGGATGTTAATATGGGATTAAGTGAATGTGGGCGAATAAGTTAAATGTCGTTGAAATTGCTAATAAGGCAAATTATACTCTACTGAGTGAGAATATAAGTTCAAGTCATCCGCATGGAAATGAAACAATTCAAATTTAAAGTATTTATATGTTTATAAAAAAAAGTTTCGACTATTTAAACATGATATATTGGTCTCAAAAATATTTACAATAAAACTTATTTGTTTTAAGATATGTATATGTTTAAAAGTATTATATTTGTGTACTTCTTCAAATTAAATATATGTTAAGTAATTATTTTTAACCATTCTATTTTTTTTAAGTTAGTACTTATCTATAGATATATAAATTAGTTTATGACAAATGTATTATTTCAATTATTTTATTTAATTAAATTTGGAATTGTTTCGGTCCTGAGTCCTTTGATATGAATATAATGAATCCGTTTTGAAAGGTTTCAATGAATTTGAATTAAGGAAAGATCGAAATCGTGATCCTTGGATTGTAATGATTGATTGAAAGTAAGGCGTTAAGAAAGACTATTTATAAAAGATCATCTCTTAACAATAATTTCTAGATTTAGAAAAGAATTAGAGATGTATTGTGTATATACATATGACGGAAAGCACTTGTTTGAAATAATAAGCACTGGTTATTTGGAAAGACCGGGATCGGAATTTATTTTCCGAAAACCATTCGAAATAACCATACGACGTAATAGAAAATGAAGATATGAAGACGATGAATGAAGACTGTGGTTCTTCACAATCGAACGGACTGTCTGCCGATTGGTTTCTTTGCTGAATAGCTACAGTAGAGAGATGCCCCTATTACCGTAGTGGCAGGAAGTCCGAACGTGTTGGGAGAATTTTTGGATTTTGTTCCGTTCAGACCCAAGATGGACTTGTATGGATGGTGTGTCTGACATTGAAATTGACCGCATAGAACTGATTTCTGTTAATGTATATCGGAATTGTAGCAATATATTATCCCCGTCTCTAAGTCATATGAACTTAGAGGGTATGCATTGATTTAAATCAGTGATATCTCGTGAATTGTCAATGTGGCATACGCAAGTTATGAAACGAGCTAGTGATGATCAAAGAATGGCTTATCGAAGCATTGCTTTGTGTATGACGTGACAGCGACAAACCTCACACCCCGGATTGATGACAAACTGGCGGTTAGGTTTTATACTTATATATGAATTGATGATGAAGCTGCGCAGCAGTAGGAAACCACTTATGAACCTGGGGAAGTTGGGTATGTTCGGGGGGCCGTGTCTGGTCGAAAACCGTTGATCTGCCCTGACGATGTGTAGATGGTGTCCGCGTATGGACGAAAAAGCCATTGAGGCATTTCGTTTTGTATCCCTTATTGATATTTCATGCCAGAAATCATCAAGTTGGAAATCCAATCTCCAATACGAGCCATACGGTTTTGGTTTGTATATATATATGGCAACATAATGTTGATGGTATTATGCTGCCTAGGATTAATACATTTATTTGCGAAATTGTTTTCCATACTATATGATAGTATTGAAAGAGGATTTTTCGTATGAAGGCATTTTTGGTTATCATAAGATAAAACTCGCCCATTTGGTGTGCTCTTGCATTGTGTGATGCAGGACGAGCTTATGATAGCTTCATTTTCAAAGGGTTATTGCGTATTTATATGCACGGATGTTCACATGGAGTAAACCCGTTCCGCATTAGCGGCGTGGTCCAGTGAAATTCCCAACTTAAAATAAACCTTAAGCAAATGTTTTATGTTCTCACACCTGTTCCATGACTGACCCGGAGTTTATTGTTCCTTCCTAAACTCTGGGTGCCCATTAATTTTCACACGGGCAGCCAGTAGTTTAGTTTTGCAGTTATAGATCGTTGGAGCTGGATTCAAAGCACTTTTAGAGTTGGAGTTCACGCAAGAGTTTGAAGCTTCCGCTGTATCATTTTGATCTTCCGCTTAGAGTATATTTTCTTTCTTCCGCTGTATACGGTTATGCTGTAACTCTGATATTCATGTAAATCTGATGTAACATTGTATTTTGCAATAAAAAGTTCTGTTATTTTGTTCAATGTATGTTAGTACCCATAACAATTCGTTTTTATGAACAGTTTAAGTCGGTTTAATTACCGGCGAGAACCGGGCAAAAAGGCGGGTCGTTACACATAGGCATATGATGACATGAATCAAAAAGGTGAAGACTTGGATGAGATTTAAATTACATACATACATATGAATCCTCTTTACAACTTCATCATGTTACTTTTAATCCCATTATATTGTGAAAATCACCGTACTCACCTTTCGTGGTTAAAGAACAGAATTATGCACTGAAATTGGTATAGAAACGTTGCAGTGTTGCTGATTTATCTTCTTGAATTGTTGTAGAAGCTCTTATCTTTAATTTGAGTTGAAATTGAACACTTGAGATTTGATTTAGAGGCTGCGGCTAGGGTTTAAGAGAGAATTTGACAGCATAATGGTGTCATAAGATAATATTTATGAATTAGGGTTAGGTCTTAGGGTGTATATATAGGTGTAGGAAGTTATTTATGCCTTAGGATTAACCCTAGAACTGATCTGGACCACTCAGATGCCATATCATCCCTTAAGGCGAATCGGGCCTCGGGTTGGCAGCCAAACACCCTGGATTGACCTCTAGTCGAGCCAGTGGGGCTTGGGTCGACTCCAAAAATGGTGCGGTTCGGCTATTCCCCCTTCTGATTCGCTGTTTTGAACTTTTTTTGAATATTTATTTATTTAATATATATATATATATATATGTATGTCTCTCATATGCATACAAACTTCATGGCTTAATAACTTATTCATAATTAACCATTTTCACACTAAACCACTTTTTGAACTGCGTTCAACCTAAGCCACTTTTTAGCCATTCCCCTAAAACAAAAATATGGCACTGTCGGGGATCGAACTATGTACCTTTTGTATGCAAGTCACATGTTCTAACCAAATGAGCTACTAAGTCTTTTGCTTACAAATCTTAGAATAATGCTAAACATCATTCTTTTGTCATTCCTCTTTCTCAAATAAATTATTCTTTAATTTTTTATTTTAATATTCTCAGAAAATACGGGGTGTTACATTCTCCCCTATTTAAAGGATTTCATCCTCGAAATCTCTAAGTCAAGAAGAACGTATCCTACCATCCAATCATCCATCTACTTAACCATCAACCACTAGCAACCATGGTCCTTAAAAGATTTCTAATGCTTTTCATGTACATATGCATAGTGTGTGTGTGTATATGTCCATATGCTAATGCAAAATCAGGCGCTCCACTGATTCAGTCGACCTCCTTAATGCAAATAATGATAGTGCCATGTATCCATCATGTATGCAAAGAACCCTATACATATCATTACTACATGTGTGCACAACCATTCATTTAAATGCAACATCCATATGATACACACATTCAACGTACATTAATTTTACTAAATACATCCATTTATATGCAATATGAAAGTGACTGAGCCGATCTAGTGCCTAAAGTGTGTGTATATGCATCCACGAGCAACCACTAGCAAACACTTGCATCCACATGCATCCACCATACATAACATGTCTCAAACACATGTTTCAACCATAGGACTACCCTATCTAAAGTTCAAAGATACTAGTGATAGGAAATACTAAAGATAGAACAAGTACAAGCTAAGCGATAAAGGAGAAATTAAAAGACATACCCTCGAAAAGAAAAGGGTACAATGAACGCATCTTCTCTTCCGTCTCCCAAGTAGCGTTGCTCTCATCATCTCCCCATTGCACTTCGACCAGCTTGACCTCTCGATTCCTCAACTTCTTAATCTTCGACCCAAGAATGCAAGTAGGAGCTCGTCGAATTGTCGCATCATGCTCTATTTCCACCTCTCTAAGCAAGCTCTTCCAAAACTCGCTAGTAAAGATAGGATCGCGATCGCTCACTATGCTAAAAGGAACACCGTGCAAACGAACTATCTCTCGAATGTATACGGAGGCTAACCATGGAGCAGTCCTCTTACTCTTTACGGGAATGAAATGGGCGCTCTAAGTAAGTCTATCTACCACGACCCAAATCCCCGTATTACCCTTCTTCGATCTTGGTAACCCACCAACAAAGTCCATCGAGACACTCTCCCACTTCCATTGTGGGACCTCCAATGGGTGAAGCAACCCACCGGGCTTCTTTTTCTCTGCTTTTACTTGTTGGTACACCAAGCATCTAGCGACAAACTCGGCCACATCCCTCTTCATACCGGCCCAAAAGTAAACTCGTCTCATGTCCATGTACATCTTGTCCCCGCCGGGATGAATGGTCATCTTCGAACGATGTGCATCATCAAGAATGGTCTTCCTCAAGTTCTCGTCTCGTGGTACACAAAGTCTACCGTCCCTATGTAACCAACCCTTATCAACTAGGGTATACCTATTGAGATGGCTCGATGACTCCCCCTTATGAGCTTCTCTGCTAACTTAACCAACTATGGGTCATCTCGATGTGCCTCACCAATCCGTCCCAAAAGCGTAGGTCTAACCTCTAAGGATGTTAGCAAACCGGGTACAAAGTCAATGGAAGGTCTAAAGTCAAACGTATAGATAAACTCTAAGCTTCGCCGCTCAACAAACAACGGACTCAAGGACAACCTTTTCCTACTTAAGGCATCATCCATCATGTTACCCTTTTTAAGGGTATATGCTATCTCGAAATCGTAGGAAGCTAGGAATTCCATCCTCCTTTGCTGCCTTAAGTTCAAGTCCTTCTGAGAGAACAAGTATTTTAGCTATTTGTGGTCTATAAACAATTCGAATTTCTCGCCAAGAAGTTAATGGCGCCAAGATTTAAGCGCAAAAACAATAGCGACCAACTCTAGGTCATGTGTAGGGTAATTTTTCTCATGCACTCTCAACTTCCTTCCTCCATAGGCTATTACCCTCCCCTCTTGCATTAGGACTGCGCCTAGTACTGTCCCACAAGCATCGGTATAAACGGTAAATGGCTTACTCCCATCTGGCAACACTAAGACTGGGGCTATGGTCAAAGCTCTTTTTAAACGTCGGAACGCATCATCACAATCTACGTCCCACGTAAAAACTAGATTCTTCTTCGTCAAGCATGTCAATGGGGCTGATATCTTTGCGAAGTCCTTGATAAACTTCCTATAGTAGCCAGCCAACCCCAAGAAACTCCTCACCTCGGTAGCATTTTTAGGGACCTTCCAATCTTGGACGGCCACCACCTTCGTGGGATCCACAGCTATCCCTTCTTTGGAAACCACATGCCCTAAGAATCGCACTTCCTTCCTCCAAAAGTGACATTTAGAAAATTTAGCTTTAAGGTTATGCGCTCGAAGGATCTCCAACACTTCCGTAAGATGTAAGGCATGCTCTTCCTCGTTCTTAGAGAAGATCAAGATGTCATCCACCAACACCACCACGAATTTATTAAGGTACTCCCTAAACACCCTACTCATCAAGTCAACAAAGTATGTGGGGGCGTTTGTCAAACCGAAGGGCATCATAAGCCACTCATAGAAATAGTCCGGAGGCCTAAAGGCAGTCTTGTCTATGCTATCCTCAGCCACTCTCAACTGATGGAAACCAGTGGCTAAGTCCAACTATGAAAACACTGTGGCGCCAACTAACTGATCGAAGAGATCGTCAATCCTCAGCAGTGGGTGCCTATTCTTCTTAGTAAGCTTATTAAGTTCTCTATAGTCCACACAAAGTCTAAGGGACCCATCCGCCTTCGTGGCAAATACTACTGGAGCACCCCACTCCGATATACTACGTCTTATGAACCCCTTCTCAAGCAACTCCCCTACATGCTTATTGAGTTCCCTCCTCTCACGAGGAGCCATGTGGCGTACTGGAAGAGATACGGTTTTGCATTGTCTACAAGATAAATACGAAAGTTTATCTCATGTTTTGGGGGTAGACCCCTCACCTCATCGAAGACATCAATATATTCACGGACTATACGAACAGAATGTAAATCATCATTGGATGCGTCAAGTGACTCAAGATAACTAAGCATCACCAATCCTCTAGGGTCACAAGAAATATCAAGGGTCTTTCCACTATGAGTCAACAATTTTACTAACCTTCGTTCACAATCTAGGATGGCACCATGTCTGGCTAGCCAATCCATCCCTAGAATCAACCCATAGCCCATGAAACCAAGCACAAAAGCATTACATTCAAAACCAATGCCTAAGATAGACAATCTCAAATCCCTGCAAACCATGGATAAATGAGCCGACCCACCAATAGGATTTGAGACTATAATGGGATCCACAACGAGACTCGTATTTAAGTGTAGTGTTTCAACTAATGATGTAGAGATAAACGTATATGATGCGCCAGAATCGAATAAAGTACGGACATGATGATCAAACAAGAAAACCAAACTTTCGACAGAAATTTTTCTACCCTCTTCCTGCCCCGGAGCCATGAGAGCATGAACCTGCCCTCCCAAAGTAAAACCTGCCCTCCCGAAGTAAAACCTGCCCTCTTCCCTTGCTTCTTAGGACAGTCCTTGACAGCATGACCTGGATCACCACAATGATAACAAGCGAACTTCTTCTTCTTCCTACAATCTTTCTTCAAATGGCCGGATATCCCACAGTTGTGACACTTCCTCTTTTCTTTACCACCTTTCTTTTGTTGTTGGGCTTTCTTTGGATCCTCCTTCTTATCTTGCGGCCTAAAAGTACTTACATCCTTCTCTTCTTCATGCATGTATGAAATATCAACAAGCTTTTCATACGTAGCCCCCATTGGAATGTAGGACATAGCCAAACTGTGAAGCAGTTCATTTAGGCCCTTTGCAAACCTTAAGGCCTTCTTGTGAGGCGTATTCACCAACTCTAGCCCAAATCTCGCCAACTTATTAAATTCGGTCACATACTCCTTCACGGTTAAGTTTTTCTGCTTCAGTGTCAAGAACCTCTCCATGTACATACTCTCCTCAGCTTGAGAAAGGAATTTCAACTCAAACCTTCCACTAAAATCTGCCCATGTCCGACAGCACGCTCTCCATTAGTAACCTCCCACCAAAACGAAGCTTCGTCCTTCATCAACCAAGAAGCGAATTGGATCTTCTTACAATCGTCCAAATCGAAAATGCCAAACAGATTCTCCACTTCTTTCAACCAATTTCTAGCTTCAACGAACGTTTCAGACCCACTAAAAGGTTTTCCACCCATCGAACAAAAGTCTTTACATATCTTGGAGAAAGCATCTCCACGCGGAGGAACGACTGGAGCTGGGGAAGGAGGAAGAGGAACGTTAGCCGGACCCGCGGCAGCGGCCCTAGCCTTGAGATATTGACGAAACCAACCGGGTACGTGAACACCCTCTGGTATCTCAGATGCTCCAGGCATGCTGAAAAGAAAAAGAAAGAGTTTCAAAACAAGGGAAGCAAAAGAGAGATGTATGGCTTGCGGGGATTATGCTCTTTAAAGTAAACTCTCCTTGAAAATAGCTTCTTTAAAACAAGTTTTTGAAAATACATTCTATGAAAATAATACTTTTGAAAACACTTTTCAAAACGTTTTATCTGTTTTTGTAACCATAGCTCTGATACCACGTGTAACGCCCCATGGCCATTAATGTCACTCACAAAGGGAATGCATTAATGTCATGAAGCGCTATAGTAGTATAGAACAAATAAATTACAATAATAAATAAATAAAACACAGCGGAAGATAAAACTTATTTCATTGCATCATAACTTCAAAACAAGCTTACATAAGTAGTCCCCAAAAACCATTACAACATGATCAATTGTCTTTTCCAAAAACTTCAAAGTACATAAAGAAGAAAATACTTAAATAACATAAATGCATAAATCCCCACTGAGCATAAGCAAAGCCATAAAGATGAGAGAGTCCAAAGCGATACATATACTCTTTTCAAGCAACTGAAAGAAATTGGCACTAAGCTGTAGTATTCCCTTCTTGTAAACATGAGGGGGGGAGAAAGGAAAGAAAAGAGGTGGAAACAAAACAGGTCAGACATAAAGTCTGGCGAGTCCATTAATTTTAAAAAATAACAGGTAAGGTAAATGATCAAGACATAAATAGGCATCATGATATGGCTGTAACATAGATAAGGTAGATAAAAAGGATGGACAAGATGATTCCGTTCCTAAGTACTAAGACAATCCTATACCTTGGCTAAGCGAACAACCCTCCAAGTACTAACCCCGAAGACCGAAGTCAACATCAGACTAGCACCCAAAGGACTATCCAACTCAACCAACATGTATTTCATTACACGTCACTTTTGCTAAGTTACACCACATTACTTAATTACACCGCACATCTACTAGTCTCTAATTACTAAAGGTTGATCGCTTCCCACTGACTGTACCCACATGACAATCTTGGTAGTTACTTGTACTTAGCTGCTATCGTAGGTGCCGGCTTTCTCATACCACCGCTAAGGTACCCTTACCCTACCCATTCGATCAGCTCCCTAAACCCCGTAGGCACCCGTGCTGGCCCTATAGTGGGGTGTATCACTACCCAAAGTGGCAACCCCGATACCAACATAAAATGCATGGCCATACCTACACGATGCAACAACGTCTTACCTACTAGCCTGGACCCATGCACGCACATGAACCCGTTGGACTCGCGTTGCCACCGCTATTCACGTTTTGACCTCTTACATTCAAGTCCAGTAAGCTTGCCACAACCCCGGCCTAGTATTGGGCCCAATTAGACACTCAAACGGGTTACTGGTTGAAACGGTTCCCCAATCCGACACAAACCTCCCACCTATGCTTGGTCCCCACTAGGCTTTTCTCCCACTTAACCATTTTAATTTAAATGTCTATGTCTTACACATGCTATGGTTAAGTCTATACTTACATGTCATAATTTACATGTCTTATCTTATATCGGTTAAGTCCATATTTACATGTCACCCCACTTAGCTCTCTAACCATACCCATGTCTTATTATGGTTAATATTCCTTAATTCATTCCTTATGACGAATGGTGCATGACCTCCCACATTAGACCGAACGCTTTGTGGCTGCTGAATTTGTCGGGCGGTTCCGGGCAGTCTTACGCCGCAAACCGGGTCTAACCTCGTGTAATTAACCGTTGCGCCTACAATTCATTCCTTTGACCTCTCACATTAGACGTCCAATTGTGGTAGCTGGATTTGCCGAGCGGTTCCGGGCAGTCTTACGCCACAATTGCGCCTAACCTCGTGTAAAGGTTTATTAATAATCGTATTTCACTCGTACACAATTTTCATGTCATGTATATCCAATTAAACATATAATCAAGTTTATAACATTGCCTATTCCAAATTGTCACTAATTACATATTAATTGGCCTCAATTACAAATTTACAATTATAGGCAATTTCATCAATTCCATGTAACTCATACCCAAATATGCCAATTTCACATATTATCCAATTATCCAAAATATCCAATTTTCCATATTTCGCATATTTCCATCGTTCCCACGTATTTGCATTCGCGCGTGTTGTTAACATAGGCTCGAAGGTAGCCTAAATCCAAAAATAAAAGGAATAGGGATAAGAAGAGAGAATCAAATCACAGAAAATTGGAATTAACACAACATCATGAAATAAAGGGGCATGTAAACTGGCATAGAGGCATAATGACAGATTCAACATAAATAAATTGATAAAGGTATGAACTTTACATAGAAACATAGGCATATGATGACATGAATCAAAAAGGTGAAGACTTGGATGAGATTTAAATTACATACATACATATGAATCCTCTTTACAACTTCATCATGTTACTTTTAATCCCATTATATTGTGAAAATCACCGTACTCACCTTTTGTGGTTAAAGACTAGAATTATACACTGAAATTGGTATAGAAACGTTGCGGTGTTGCTGATTTATCTTCTTGAATTATTGTAGAAGCTCTAGTCTTTAATTTGAGTTGAAGTTGAATACTTCAGATTTGATTTAGAGGCAGCGGCTAGGGTTTAAGAGAGAATTTGACAGCATAATGGTGTCATAGATAATATTTATGAATTAGGGTTAGGTCTTAGGGTGTATATATAGGTGTAGGAAGTTATTTATGCCTTAGGATTAACCCTAGAACTGATCTGGACCACTCAGATGCCATATCGGCCCTTTGGGCGAATCGGGCCACGGGTTGGCAGCCAAACACCCTGAATTGACCTCTAGTCGACCCAACAGGGCTCGGGTCGACTCCAAAAATGGTGCGGTTCGGCTATTCCCCCTCCCGATTCGCGGTTTTGAACTTTTTTTGAATATTTATTTGTTTAATTTTTACATATATCTATATATATATATATTTCTCTCATATGCATACAAACTTCATGGCTTAATAACTTCTTCATAATTAACCATTTTCACAGTAAACCACTTTTTGAACTGCGGTCACACTAAGCCACTATTTAGCCATTCCCCTCAAACAAAAATTTGGCACTGGCGGAGATCGAACTCTGTACCTTTTGTATGCAAGTCACATGTTCTAACCAAATGAGCTACTAAGTATTTTGCTTACAAACCTTAGAACAATGCTAAACATCATTCTTTTCTCATTCCTCTTTTTCAAATAAATTATTCTTTAATTTGTTATTTTAATATTCTCAGAAAATACGGGGTGTTACACTTAGAATAGGTACATTGAGACATGCATTCAGTATTTGGTGTACCGAGGGCTTAGCTAGATTCTCTTGTTCCTTCTGGGATAGGTGATGGTATTGTCCCTTTTGTCCTTGAGTTCGGATCTCCACGCTCGGTCTTCCCAAGTTCTGTTGGAAGGTCTAAACCTTTCGAGACCTGAGCTTTCGGGACTGGGCCACCCTCACGGCAAGGTAGACATTCCTTTGAAGCAGTTACTCCACTAGTTGTGGTGAGGATGAAACCAATGCATGAACTGGCGGGGATCTACCTCAGTTTCTATGAAGGTTGTACCAGCGTAGGAATCGTTAGAGGGATTCCTCTGAGCCTGCATACTTGTCAAGTATTCGTCGATTTCGATTTAGGTTCAGCAAGTTCGTATCGTCGCGCGACGTCGCATGATTGGATCGGGTTTGAAGCTTAACATAACCCAATTGAATGGCGTAGTGTTCGATAACTAAAGCCGCTTGGCCTGACAACTTGCACGTGTATGGGAAATGAGGATATTCTGGTGAGTAGCCAATCCCAATGGCCTGCTTTTTTGTTCTAATCATGCCATAGTCGTAGTCCGATCCAGGTGTTGCTGTGGCAGCCAGCGATGACAATGGTTTTAGTTGTTAAACTAAAGGTCATTATCGTGTTTCGGGGTACTTTTGTGATGATCCCTAGTGTCGGGTGGTGTAGTGAACAGCTCCTACGGTGCTTGAAATTTGGTTTCGGTCCATCCTCTCCGCCCGATGGGTTTGCTTCCTGGAAGGTCGCTCTGCGGTGATGGGGAAGTTGGCAGTTGCAAGGATGTAGGAACTAGCGAAGGGATGGTGCCCCCGTGGTTGTCCTCAAGTAGTCCTCCGATAGCGCTTTCGGTCGTGCATCCAGTTAATTGGAGGGTTACCAGGGCCTAGAGAGAGGAAGCCAGTTACAACGCGACAAAGAGGAGGTATCTGTTGGAGGATAAGATTTGCTTTCCATCCCCATTTCATCTTAGATAAGGGAAGGAAAAGTGGGAATGAGTCGCAACCCGGTATCTTCGATGATGACTCAGAGATCCCTACATCGTAGAGAGCGGTTGCATGACTGGTGGAGAACCGGTGCCCCCGGTCCTACTCCTGAACGTGCCTCCGTTAATGCTTCCCAACGTGACCCAACTAACTGGAGGGTGACCGAAGCATCAGGTGGAGTAAAATGGCTACGACACAATGAAGAGGAGGTGTCTTTTGGAGAAGAAGGTTAACTTTCCATTTCCGTTTTGCTTCTGATATGGGAGGTAAAGGTGCGAACGAGTCGTGAACCAATATCTCCGACGGCGATGTCAGCGACCACTACATCATAGAGAACAATCGCAGGACCGGTGGAGGACTGGTACCCCCAGGCCTGCTTCCGTACATGCCTCTGGTAGAACTTCCCGGCGTGCCCCCAGCTAACTGAAGGGTGGCTGAAGCATTAACTAGAGGAAAATGGCTATGACACAGTGAAGAGGAGGTGCCTTTTGGAGAAGAAGGCTAACTTTCCATTTCTGTTTTGCTTCCGATAAGGGAGGCAATGGTGGGAACGAGTTGCGAGCCAGTATTTCCAATGATGACATCGGGGACCACTGCATCGTAGAGAACGACATCAGGACTGGTGGAGGGCTGGTCCCCCGGGCTTGCTTCCGAACGTGTCTCCGGTGTTACTTCCCAGCATTCCCCCAACTAACTGGCGGGCGGCCAGAGCATCAGATGGAGGAAAAAGACCATGGCACAGCGAAGAGTAGGTATTTCTTTTGGATAAGAGGGATTTCTTTCCATTCCCGTTTTGTCTCCGACGAGGGAGGCGAAGGTGGGAATGAGTTGCATCTGGTATCTCTGATAACGACCTCAGAGTCCATTGCGTCATGGAAGTTGTCTTCCCAAGTGCTAGAGTATCATGACTCAGCGTTGCACTCAAGGTTTGGTCGAAACTTTACTCTTGAGAAACTCGAGTCGTGTAGTGTTCGAGGGCATCGTTGGTTCGCCAAGTGTTTCTCGGATCCAGGCCCTTCAGGTTGGATTCGAACGAGTGGTCGATGTCATGGTTATTTGGCTGATAGGCCTCCCCCAAGTCCAGGGACATCGGAACGCAGTTGTTTATACTCAGTCTCGTCGTTGATTCGAGGATCTAGCTGGTTTATTTATTCTCGGCCTCGTCTTTGGTTTGAAGCTTGAGTCAAGGGACCAGTTCCTAGGTCTAAGATGATAATCAAGTGTAGTGCGCTCGTGTATGCGAATCAGTTGTAAGGGTTGATTACAAATCGAACATAAGCTATTTTGTAGAGTTACAACACTTGAGATTTCATTACAACATAATTGGTACAAAAGTCTACCCACACGAGACGAGTCGTGAGGCGCGGTTACTCATTATTGCTGCAGTCTTGATGAGCCAAGAGATGACCTTGAGAGATTTTGTTGCCGGTCGAGGTCCTGCTTACTTGGGAAAGATTATAAATGCTGAGATCATGTGTTGGTGAATTTTGTACCCGAGGGACATGAAATTCGACTAGCAATCCGGCCCAAGTCCTCTAGTACTAGAACCATGATTTGCTCGATCTGTCCATACAGTTCTGAGTGTGTATATCTGACCTGAGACTTGCACTGTTCAACAGTATTTTGATGAGCCGTGACGACTATAGTGGAAAGTCGATGTATATGACTTAAGCAGTATCTTTATATGGATATAGCAGAAATGTAAATGATAAGCTAACTTGTAAGATACAATAGTTATGCAGGTAAAACAAAGCTATAGAGATATTTCATAAATAAAACAAAGTGCAGTAAATAAAGACACCAAGAATTTTATACTGGTTCGGACTTCCCATCCTACTTCCAGTCCCGAAACTCCTCTTCGGAATTCACTATCACACCCTCTTTTAACCCGGAGGAATAGGTCACAATAAACCCGAGCACCAACAAGGATGTCCACGCCTGAGAACCCACACAGGACTTCACAAATTACAATAGATTTGACTTTTAAATGTGTTCTCTAATCAACACTGAATACTCATGATAAAGTACACCCTTCCTATAATCTTATCCTCAAGTATTTGAAGTGTATATAAAGATTGAAGGAAGTATGTTGCTTGTTGAATCAAGAGATTTGAAATAATATCAAAGATTCCACAAGTAATTTGAATTTAAGACAGCTTTAGATTGCAATGAGTATAGAAGTGCAAATCAAAAATTAGAGAGAACATGTGAGAATCGGTGAATTAGAAAACATGTTTGTAGTGCTTATATAATTGTAGAAGAGTAGAATTCTTTCATGAGAAGTTTTAACGACGAGTTGCACCCATTTTTGTTCATAAATAAAGAGGAATCTCTTCACGAAAAAAGGTGACACTTCATAAAAATGACTGTTAATCTATGATCAGTCGACTGGTAGAAAAGTCACTAGTCGATTGGTCAAGACTGAAATTCATATATATATATTTAAATATGCTCAGGAACTAGCCATTACCGGACTTCTGCTCTATGACCATTCAACTAGTCTGTTTCTTACCAGTCGAGTGGATACAAAAACAATCTAGTATCAACTGGTTTATAGAGCACATATTCATATATATATATATATATATATATATAGTGTAATTGTGTAATGCTTTGAGGATAGATTTTGACATAAATCTAACATGACTCAATACTTATATATATAAACTTAGCTTCTTAACATGATTTCCATTGCTCTTCTCTTCGTTGTCATTAATCGAAATTCCCGTGAATCAACATATAGTTGCGCGACCCCATCTTGGCTTGATTCTTAAAGATGTTGGCAACACTTCTGGGCCATTGAACTGTGCATTGGGTTCAGTCATGCGAGCCTGGTCTACTTCTGGTAATCAGACCAAAATGCTGGTTAACAAGGTTGGTTTGGCGAACGCTACTGGAATGAAGTAAGAGAACGACAATGGATAGTCTTGACTTTCAGATCATAAATGAAATGATGAAAACAGGAGCTACGCGAAGGCTAAATGAGTTAGCCACCTAGATCAGACACACTTCTTTGTTTATGATCTCAATCCCTTGGTTTGATTTGATTTGATGTGCATCCGTGATTATGAGAGTGTTGTTCTAGCTAGGCGGTAGTTGCGGCTATGCGTTACCACCGGCCCAGCTCTGCGAAACGGTAGAATCCTACGTTGGGTATCACTTCATGTGCCTTCTCATATTATCCTGATTGAACCCCATCGATTTTGATTCGGGTTGTACCTATGGAGTGCCCACCAGTTTATGGTGGTGGTTACAGTATTGACTACAATACTTATAAATAGTGTAAGGATAAAAATGAAATCCCATTTACTCTTTTTTCAATATTACATATTACTGATAGAAATTATTATAATAACGTATTTTATTATATTTATATATAGTTCCATGGATCCTTAGACTATGTGAATCCCAAACATGCTTTAATTTACTGATGTAATTTTTTGACCATTTCACTTGAGTTGATTCACTTATATGAGAATTAAAGGTGTAAATCGGTCAGACCTAACCGAATGAAGGTGACTTCAGTTTATGTCCCAAATGAAATCAAACCGGACATGGACCAAATGAAAATTTTTCTCATATAAATTTTCTTATCCTAACTCCTGTCCTAAATAAAATTAGTCAGATATGGACTTGTATTTTTCGGACACAAACACGAACGGATCCGGACAGACATGGCTATTTTTATTATTTTTTATACTTCTTACTATATTTTCATTCAATTATGTACCAATTATGTGGAATTCAGGCGAATTCGAACAAACATGGCTGGATATGATTTTTTCTAGTACAAATTTTTTCATATTAACTCGTGTCCTAATTGAAAACCGGACGGACTCAGATGGACATATTTTAGTCATGGACACGAACAGCCTTCAGACATTCATACAAAATTTACATCCCTAATGAGAATGTTAGTCCTAACTAAAATGTTCTATTTTACTATATGCTCAGGTTAGACCGAGTATTACAGTATTGAGATTGTACCTTTTGGAATTGAAAACTTATTGAAGACCAAATCTCTATCTACTAGTTTAAGTTATTTCCTTATGTATTATAAATGCATTGTCCTTAGACTTTCGATGTATTTGATTCTATAACTCTGATATTACGTAGGGTTTGAGATATTATATTTAATAGCTTTATGAACTACTATTGTATTTTATTTATTCCTCTGAGAGATATTCTGGTTTTCCATGTCTGCGACTCATCTAAGATTCTATGACTATAACACCCCACGTCCATTAATGTCACTCACAAGGGAATGCATTAACTTCCGTGGAGGTTTTAAGTGAATATAAACAGAAAAATTACAACAAGACAGATAATAAGTAGTACTTGGAAATTTAAAACTTCATTTTATTGCAGCGAAAATTAAACATGTTTGTTACATCATAAAACCATAAATCAGAGTCAGGTACAATATCCATCTTCATAAAACAAAATAAATAATCCCATTACACAAATAGCCATTAAAGAAGATAACAAGCTGGACTTTACTTCAACGGTCCAAGCTTTCCAAGAGAGATAAAGTAGTCCAATCAAACTCCACTAGAGCTGGGTCCAACCTGAGGACCTGGAGGGGGAAAGAGGATAGAAATGGAGGGGATCAGACATAAAGTCTGGCGAGTATGATAATTTGTAACGACCCAGAAAATCTGAACCAATTTAAAAATTTTAAATTGGCTAAAATAATGGATTTTAAATATTTAAAATAAATATTTTAAATATCGGCGATGAAAACTGAGTTTGAATCAACATTTGAAAACGAATATAATTAATTATAATTATAAACAAGGCCTGAAATGGCGTGGTAGTTTCAAAAATTGAATTCAAACTTTGTCGGACTGTACCGGGTGCAAAACAATCCGGATTTTAGTGAAACCAAAAACATTAGGATCTAATTGGTAATATCTTTCTAACGAATCCGACCAATCGAAATTTGATAGCGGGAATCAAAAGATATGTCCAATTGAAAATTCTGAATAGTCGCTATGGAATTCAGGCCCTTAAAAATGGACATTTTGCAAACGACCTCGGATTTCGACGAAACCACTTTTGTTGGATCCGCGGTGTCAAGTAATTGTTAGGTTTCAAATTTCATAATTTTTCGAATCAATATGTGAGCGTGGCAAAGGAAAACGCGTTTGACCGGTTTCAGTTGATTTTAATCGACTGGAAATTGGCCATTTTTCAAACGGTCTCAGAATTCGACGAAACTAGTTTTGTTAGGACCGTATCGTCGATACGAAGCTAGAAAATATTTTTCTGGAATTTTTCTAGTCAGTATGTGACCCCGGTAATTTGAAATGTACGTTTAAAATTCAATATAGTGATTTAAATGAAAATTCAAAAGGAAACTGATTGTAACGATCAAATCAGCTAGCGATACATATCCCATTGTGTTCGGAATGGGGGTAAAACGCTATGGACGATAGGCAGTGGGCCTCGTTTCGAGGTCGTATGTAAAAGTCAACCTATTTGCAAAATTAAATAATTAAATAAAAAAAAATATAATCTCCCTCCTTTTCTTTTGCTTGCCCCCCCCCCCCCCCCCGATTCATTTACCAGAAACGTAATAAAAAAAAGGAGAAAGCCTAACCCTCGAAGCCGCCTCGTCTCGAAGTCGCCGACGAAGACCATCGAGCAGCTCCTGGAACTGCTGTCACTGCTGCTTCTTCTCTCCCCCCCTCCGTTCATAGATCGGCAGCGACATCGCGCCCCCCTTCCCCCCCCCCCCCCCCGAATCAAACGCGACACCCGATTAGCAGCGCCGCCCTTACCTCGAAGCCACCTCCGACGAACTGCAGAACCCCCCCCCCTCTGTAAGTATTTCTTTTTATTTTTATTATTTTATTTTTATTTTATAAAAACATAATTTAAAACTGAATTTTATAAAGTAATTTAAAACTGATTTTTAATAGATGTTAAAACTGATTTTTAAAGCATTTTAAAACTGATTTTTAAAGCATTTTAAAACTGATTTTTAATAGATGTTAAAACTGATTTTTAAAGCATTTTAAAACTGATTTTTAAAGCATTTTAAAACTGATTTTTAATAGATGTTAAAACTGATTTTTAAAGCATTTTAAAACTGATTTTTAAAGCATTTTAAAACTGATTTTTAAAGCATTTTAAAACTGATTTTTAAAGCATTTTAAAACTGATTTTTAAAGCATTTTAAAACTGATTTTTAAAGCATTTTAAAACTGATTTTTAATAGATGTTAAAACTGATTTTTAAAGCATTTTAAAACTGATTTTTAAAGCATTTTAAAACTGTTTTAAAAAAAGTATTAAAAACTGGTTTTTTTTAAAATGATTTATAAACTAATTTATTTTAAGATTTAAAATAGAAGGAGATTAGAAATTTAAAAAGAGAAAAATCAGATTTTTATATATTGAAAGTCGAAAGAAAAAAAATCAGATTTTTATATATTGAATAACATAGTAAAAATTCGATTTTTACATATGTAGAGAATACGGGCGAAAGCGACAGAAAGGAGAAAATTTCCCTAAGGAAGTGTCGTGAAGTTGGATAGCTATTGGTGAGATTTCTGATTTAAAAATTATATATATGTGTTGGAAATGAAAGTGAATTGCTATATATAAATATCTATCTATCTATATATATATATATATATATATATATATATATATATATATATATATATATATATACGCCCCTCGTCCACAAACCATGGACGATATTTATTGGTTGAAATTGTTGTGAAAATTGATTGATAGCGAATGGTTGTTTGGGATTGTTTGTGATGGATATTGGTTGATTGTGGTTGAAAAATACCCGTTTGTGATTGTGAAATATTTGGTTGAAACCACATAGGATTAGTTTGTGGAAATGAAATAAATATATACATGCCGCCTGCGTGCGAACTAGATGCATGAACCCCATTGTCAAAAACCGCGAGGTTTTAAGGTAGAGCGAGGAGCCGTACTAGGGACGGTCCCGGTTTAACTACCCTGCCGTTATGCTGCCGAAATTTTGAATAATATTTGTGTGTTTGAATTATTTTCATATGCTTAAACTATATTTATTCATTGTATAGAAAACATTCATGTGTTGAATTGATATTCATTCGTTGTTTAGAAATTCATGTGTTGAATGGTATTCATATTTTGAAATAAATTGTTCGACAATAAAAATCACATTTTTATCTATATATAGAAACTATAGAAAACATTCATGTGTTGAATTGATATTCATTCGTTGTTTAGAAATTCATGTGTTGAATGGTATTCATATTTTGAAATAAATTGTTCGATAACAAAAATCACATTTTTATCTATATATAGAAACTATAGAAAACATTCATGTGTTGAATTGATATTCATTCGTTGTTTAGAAATTCATGTGTTGAATGGTATTCATATTTTGAAATAAATTGTTCAATAATAAAAATCACATTTTTATCTATATATAGAAACTATAGAAAACATTCATGTGTTGAATTGATATTCATTCGTTGTTTAGAAATTCATGTGTTGAATGGTATTCATATTTTGAAATAAATTGTTTGATAATAAAAATCGCCTTTTATCGACTATATGAACTGTGTAAAATAATCTCGTTTTAAAAAGAAATTGTTTTATGATAAAAATCCTATTTTGTCACCTATATGAACTATATAGAAAAATAGTGTTTTGAAATGAATTGTTTTACAATAAAAATCACATTTTTATTGTATGCATAAATCGTTGAAATGTGAAGTGTTAAAAATAGCCACTTGTTCAAAATAAACATATATGAGTTGAAATATTCATTAATTAGCTAATGAAATGATTTGCACCTATTTATGTAACATTAGAATGAATGGAGTTTTTAAACCAAATAGAAATCAAATATGAAGTCGAATAGAAATTGATAAATGATAAGAACTGTATATATATGTACATGCAATATTCATTGAACAGGTTATAGCAAAGGGGCTAGAGAAGAGGAATAAAATTTTGTGCCCGACAAATAGGTACACATTTACTGATTTGTTTGGGTGATTATTTTGAGCCTGTTGGCTAGCCGCTTGGCTTTTTCTTTTTCTTTTTGAGATTAGAAGGACCGGGAACGCTATTTGCGATTTCCCGATGCTCCCGGTGCAGGGGAGGTTATGGCGAAATTTTTCCAAAATTTAAGGTGTTAGAAAAATATTTGAAGTGAAAACGATATTGAAATTGTTGAATGAACTATATTTATATAAATATATAAATATAAATAAAATTAAAACGAAACGAAGCCGTGCAGTTCGTATTTTGAAACCGTGATTTCAAACGACTAGTGCGGGAAATTCGACCATTGGATTTTCCCGAAACCTCAACTGTCGGGTTCGCCTTGGAAATATCTTCCCAACGGCACCAACTTTGTAGAAATCCAACGGTTGGATTGTCTGGAATGTTTAATTCAAATCTGAAGAAAAACAGCGCCAGAAACGATTATATTTATATATATATATATATATATATAATTATATTTAATCGAATAACGACGCTGCAGTTCGTATTTTGAAATCGAAATTTCAAACGAGTGTACCGGGAGATCCGACCGTCGGATTTTCCCGAAACTGAAACCATTGGATTCGTTTTGAAAAGACCTTTCTAATGATGTAAATTTTGTGAAGATCCAACGGTTAGATTTTCAGATATGTGTAAATCAAATCTGAAGAAAAACAGCGCCACGGCCGCGTTATGGCCCGAAGCGTCGTTTTGAATAAATGGGCTATTTTAAAATAAATAAAAATAGCGATAAATCGTTATAAAATATTGGAAACAATATGGAATGGAAATAAACTGAATTTGTTCGATTTATGTGGCTTTTGATGGTTGAATGTGTTTGGTGTGAAAATTACATTAAAAGAACACAATTGGTGTTGTTGAATAATTTAACCATTGAAATAAATTGATTTGAAATTCTAAATATACGTGAATTATTTGAGAAGGCCGAGTTAATTCTCATTTCAAATAATTGACCGACGATTGAAAGTCGAAGATGAAGACGATGGTCGAAGACCGGAGATCTTCACCTCGTTTGGATGGTAACCGAGGTCCTGATTGGGAGGCATCCCGAAATATGGATAATGAGTGGTGATCGTCCAGACGTACGTGTTGGTCGATGGGTTTGCGAGGTATTTAGTGCCTCCGGTTTCATTCAGACCCAGAACGGACTTGTAAATGGACTGTGTGTCTGACATTGGAGTTTATTCTGTGTTGATTGATTTCTGTTAAATATACATCTATTTGGCGGCGGAGAATTTATTCTTTTGCTTAACGCCCTTCTCTGAGACGCACGAGCTCAGAGGTTGTATATCGATGGACATCAGTCGCATGGCGTGAATTGCCTGTGTGGCATGCTAAGATGCAGTGATTAGGGCTTCTGTTGAAAAGCAAAGTCTTGTGGTGATGATCAAAGCACCGCCTGTGTGGCGTAGCTTTGTGTATAACGTGAATTCGCGAGCCTCACACCCCGGTATGAACCTGAAACGGGAGAAGGACCTCAGGGAGGGCATGCGTTTCTTTCTAGCTAGGGTGGTGTCAGTGACCTACCAGCCCTGACATTTATATACTTTTCACCTATGTGGTTGTTGCTGTTGCGAGGCGCCTCGGTTTGATCGGACGATCCGGGTCCGATGGAGTCATTCGTTGGCTCATTTACGCCCCAAAGGGCGGGGAAACGTATTGTTCAGGCACTATAATCCACATTGGTGGACCGGCCCTGTCGCTCCAAGGGGCAGTTGCGGCTGTTCCGGTGGCTCGGGCTAGAGAGTCACGAATTCGGTAAGGACTATCTTTTGCCTTGGTTCATGACGGAAATCCAATTTCCAAATACGTGACGATGCGGTTTCGATTGTATAGATATTTGGCGACATAGTGGCATGGGACGCTCATGTCGTCTATGATTGATAGTTATGATTTGAAATTGTTTTCGAAACATATAAACACTAGCAATAATATCAAATGCCTTTGTTTTATTCGTATCAAGCATATTTTGGCCGTTATAAGGTAAAAACTCTATCCTCCGGTTTGCGTTGCATTGTGTGATGGGAACTGAGTCTTATAACGGCTTCATTTTATAAAAAGCATAGCGATGTTTAAAAGAAGGATTTGTTTTAAAGCACTGGCAATCCAATGGAGTAAACCCGTTCCACGAAAGTGGCGTGGTCCTGTGATTAGCCAATTATATATGTGTTGAGTGGATTTCTCATACCAGTCCCATGACTGACTCGTAGTTTGTTTCACTCTCAAACTCGGGTGCCCCTTTTTCTACACGGGCAGCCTTGTATTCAGGTTTAGCTGGTTCTTCTTTCTGGATAGCTGGAGCTGAAGATGGATTCTATCATTTATCTCTTTTTATGCTGTTCAGCTCCTATTGTACATATTTTGTTTATTTCCGCTGTAGACATTTATGTATAGCTGAACTGTATTTGTACTAAGTAAGATCCTGTATACTGTGTAACTCTGATGATTACTTTTATCCAGTATATTTTGTTGTTCATTATCTGGTGTATTTATTTAATTCTGTTCTGCTATTATCTGTTTCTGTGTTATATTCCAAAGATAACCTTGTTTCCGTGAGAACGGGAATTCGGGTCGTCTCATAATTCTAACAATACTATTATCAAAATAACTAGACTAAGGCATAAGCTGGAAGACAAGTAAATGTCTATGAACTATTAGGTATGGAATGAGAAGATAATGATAACGTGACAGATAACGTTAAAGGCACACCTAATTACTAATGAATGATTACTACACTGCACCGCACATTACTACACTGCACCGCACCAGTCACCCTAAAGGTTGATCCCACTTGCTTCACACAGAAACTTGATAAATAGCCTTGCGTACCCCTAGCTGACTACATAGGTGTCGTCTGCCCCTATCTCCACTAGGTGTACGCCACTACCCACTTTCGATCGGCTCCCTACTTGTAGATACCCGTGCTGGCCCCACAGTGGGGTGTATCACTCCCCTAAAGTGGCAACCCGATACAACTTGAGAATGCACGGCTTATACCTACACGATGCAACAACGTCTTACCTACCAGCCCGGGTCCACACACGCATATGAAACCCGTTGGACTTGCGTTGCCACCGCTCCCCGTTTTGGCCTCTTATAGTCAAACCTAGTATGCGTGTCCCGTCCTCGACTTGGGTCGAGCCCACAAAGATACGTTTGGGTTACTGGTTGAAATGGGCCCCCACAAGCTACCCACCTAAGCTTGTCACTACTAGTATATCCCACTTAACCCTCTTAGTCATGTTCATTTACATGTGTGTTTGGTTAAGTCTTACTACTCATATTTCACATGCCACTAAGGGCACCCACTAGATTCCTCATGCCACCCAAGGCAGCTACTTAACCCCCATGTCCCACTTTACATGTTTATCTGGTTAAGTATTTCTTAATTCATTCAGGCCATAACCTCATAAAGACCTCTCACATTAGACTGGCATTTATGGCAGCTGGATTTGTCGGGCGGGTCCGGGCAGTCTTACACCATAAAAGAGTCTAACCTTGTGTCTTTACAACTTTTATGCTTTAGTTTAGGCCTAGGACCTCTCACATTGGGCTGACATTTGTGACCACTGGATTTGCCGGGCGGGTCCGGGCAGGTTTACGTCACAAACGAGTCCAACCTCGTGTCCTAAGCATTGATTAACACTTATAATCTTTTACCCCAGTTTTAATAATTCCCTATTCAAATTATTAATTACTTCCAATTTTAATGATGTCCATAATTGACTCAATTATGGCCATCCACTTATGGCATGCAAAATCATATCAATTGCACCCCAACTTTTTAATATTAAATCCTTAATATTACCCCTACCCCACGTTTATATGTTCGCTTATTCAACGCAGAATATACGTTAGACTCGAATAGTCTAACTTATGGCACAAAAATAAATTATCACAACATATGGACGATTAAAATGAATCTAATCACAATGGGGGTGAAACTTGCAATAACTACACATGTTAAGGATCTAAAGGTGTCAACTTGTTAAAGGTCACAATTTACATGATATGATCATAACCTAAATTTATGTATAAACTTGCATATGGGGTTTTAGGCAACATAATGATGGTGTGAACTAGCATAGAATTTCACATATGTCATAGCACAATCCTAGGTGTCATAATAGATGTCATGGCATACGTTCGTAACTTTTACTAATCAACCTAAACTTGCATATGTGACTTGTCATATAGATCAACATAGCCCAAATAGTATCAAAATTATGAATTGATTAACATGAACCAATTAGCATAGACAATTACATCAAGACTTTAAAGCATGTATGATTTATCACAATTTAGCATGGAAATTCTCAACATACATAACCTCATCATAGCATGATTTACAACATATAAGATATCATCATCACATAACATTGGATTTACAACATACATGATAGCAAATGGATTTACAACAACATATATGATAATTCACATCATCTACTCATAATCCATTCATAACTCAATCTAATTAAAATAATAATAATCTTGTTAAGATCATCATACTCACAATTTAAGAAGAAAAGAGAGTCTTGATTTTCTTTAGAGTTGAGTAGAATTAGGTTTTGATTAGCTTTTCTTCTTTCTTAGTTGGCGGCGGCTAGACTGAATTCCATGGCGGCGGTATGACGGTAGCTACTCTATTTTTCTTATGAATTAGGGTGAGAGACTACCTAGGTATGTATTGTGTTAGGATTTATTTTAGACTGTCAGATCAACTCAAGACTAATCTCAACCAACCAGATTAGGTCAAAACCCTAATGGGTCATCACTCAGTCAAAACAGGCTCAGTCAAAAACCTTAGCCGCTAGACCCAGGTCGACACCCAGGTCGACTGCGCAGTCGACCTGGTCCCTGGGGTGTCGACTGCCCAGTCGACTCCCCAGTCGACCAGGGGGGTTGTCGACTGCCCAGTCGACTCCCCAGTCGACCTGGGGTGCTGGGCGGGAAATTTCCCGCCTAGCCTGTTTGACTTCGAATTTTGAATTTTAAATTTCCTGCGAGCTGTTTTAAATTTTCAGAAACTTCCGATGGACATAACTTCTTCATACAAAGTCCAAATCACGCAAACTCGGACTCTATTTCAACCAGAATTTCGAGACGAACACAATGGCGCAACCCGTTTCCCACAATTATCACGTCTGAGATTAGTTCTTCTTTAATTTGTGAATATTAATATTAATAGAATTACGGGGTGTTACAATGACGATTTTATATTTAATCACATAGCAATAGCAATTTGTATTTTGAACGATTTAAGTTGGTTTTATAATCAACTTAAGTGACCTAAAAGGGTGGTCATTACAGGAAATCAAGGGTACATTATTTATCTTTTCCTTTGAAATTAATGTAAATGATTTAAACATGTTTAGGCTTTTATTTGCACTATAGACTTGCAAAATAAATTTGTATCGCTATTTGATATATTTTACTAAGTGGTGTGCATTGTTTATTACACAAGGTTATATAATACATTTATTTATATACATTGTTTCTATTCAAAGTTAGATAATCCATTTATGAGTATGCATTATGTGCAATGATTGATTTACTTAGGTTTCTTTGTTGTGCATGTTATTAGCAGTTTACAACATCGAAATCGTTAACGTCAATATGTTTATGGTGATGATGGAGAATGTCTGCAAAAATATATGGTTAATTTTGCTATGAACAAAAACTTTCATATGTTTTCTTTCTCTCTTTTCTATGCTTAGGTATATCATAACTTTTAAGACAAGTGATATTATATATGGTGCTACATGTTATTTATATTCTTACTATGTCCACGAATTAATTTGTCCAGAAGTGGAATTTAATTGAACTTCGAAAGAGTTAAGATGTAAAGCATAAGATATAAATGACAAACACAATTGTCAAATGAGCTTAGACATGTATTTACCACTTTGTTTGTAGGTTTAATATGTTACATCTACCATATTCTACATGCATGCTATTTTTTCCTACATGCTTTATAGCTCAAAATGAATAAATTCAATTTGTTTAGCTTTAGGATGATGCTTAATATTTGCTTTTGTTACCGTTTACTACTCGTATTTTCCTCATTTTCGGCTTTAACATCATATTGAATGCATGTTCTCCAAGTTGATGCTACAAATTTCATGCTCCTTGAAGCTGCTTTGGTGAATCCATTGTTGAATCCTTAAAAAGAAAGAATAAGCTACCAAAAAATAGATCAAAAAAGTAGTGCAAACAGCTTCTGTTTCAAAAATGTAATGAACCTGAATAATCAGCCAAATTTCCTTTTTTTCCCCTTTAGAATTACATTAACTTGTCTTATGTTATCCAATTATATGTCAATCTATTAGTTAATGTGATGATGCTTTGTCACATATTTTGTCATTTAGTATTTTTGTTGCCAAGTTTAATATATGTAGTTGCAACATTGTCTTAAGCAACAACACTAGAAGTAGCAAATATTAAACTAACAGATTAATTTTTTTTGTACATCTTCTTTTCTCTGCTAATAGTTTATTATTTTCAAAGTAAATTTGAACACCGACTTTTTAGCTGTGAAGAGGAAAAAAATTTCGACCTTCTTTTATTGTTTGGGTAAAACTTTAACATGGGCTTCTTTCATTACCTTTGTTTCATTTGCAAACAGGGACTCACTTCATCCCAGATTTATAAGTGTGCTCCAGACTTACAGTGTACTTCCATAATGCAAATGAATTTTGAATGATAAATAAAGTGGAGTTGAATTAAATACACAAAAAATAGAAAGAGTGAAAATAATTGAAAGATTTTCATTGGCCTACCCCTTGCAATGCTGTTTTGACTTGTGATACAGGAGGGAGTATACCAGAATGTTGCAGTCCACTAGTCTTCATTTTTTATGTTTAATTTTAAACACTAAACTACTCTACAACTATGGATATCTAAAATCTGTCCATATATGTATTTGAAATATGAAAAATAAAGAGTGGTGCAAAGGGTACCCCCAATATATTCTTCCTAATACTACAACTAAAAAATACCACAAAATAATGTATTCTCCTCTTCCTAATACCAAACATTTAAAATAGGGGCTACTACTGTATTTCATCTATTTTCAGCGAATTCAACCATCTTTCTATTAAATTTAGGTGATACAAAATCACAAATTGATTGGAACAAATTTGCAAAGAATGTTGCATTTGATGAGACGGTAGAGAAATAAATGAAGGGATTAATTTCTTCCATCTATGCAAAAGAAACGGATTGATTTACTTTCTATCTTTGCACATTTGTTGCTATGGTAATTTTCCTCCATTATAATATTACCATATGTTAGTAATGTAAATGATGACTCACATGGATTTGCACTAGCTATATATTGAGGGGTAGACTTTAGTGTAAACCATCCTGGCATGGAGCCAGTGATCCCCAATGGTGTCTCTTCTAGTTAAGCCTAATTTGAAGTTTGGATATATAAACACTTATTTTGTAATCTCTTGTAATTCTCTTATGTGGAATAAAATCTCTATCTTTTAGACTAGACGCACACTATCTTATGGAGGATAGTGGAACCAGTATAAGTATTATGTCTCTTTGTTTCTCTGTTAGAGTTACTTACTATTTGCTTGATGTAATAGAATAATTGCTATCTGATTAGATTGATGTTCAATTGGAAAATCTAGATCCTGCTTATTGCGCTTCCGCATTCATGCAATTTTTGCATAACATATTGGTATTGAAGCAATTTTTGCACAACAGATTGGTGTCAGAGTGAGGCAATTTGTTTTAAATTGTGCATCAATTATTTCTACAAAGGTTGGTAGATTAAGTGGTGACTATGCTATTACTTTTTTAGGAGAAAAGGAAGACTTTGATGGAGGAGATTATCTTGAGAGAGAAGAGCGTTCCAATCTACAAACTTTGACATGATATGGAGTTTACTGCGTTGAAGGGACCATTGGATTTGGGAAATTTTGATCATGTTTTAGACAAGGGTCTTCATGTTGATGATGCTCGAGGGATCCAAGATGATCAGGAAAGGAGCTCAGGTCAAGTGATAGATGGGTGTCGAGACAGAGATCATTGTGGTTTAGACAAGGGTCTTCACGTTGATGATGCTCGAGGGATCCGGGGTGATCGAGGAAGGAGCTCAGGTCAAGTGTTAGACGGTTGTCAATGTTATTACAAGAACTTTTAGACCGTTGGTTTATGCGTGGTGCATTTCATGAGGAAGATGCATCTTTTGCAGGAGGTGGGTGAAGTTTGTAATAACTAAATGGCAAGAGAGATATTTTTTGTGTATAGAGATTTGGATTTTGGCTCTGTATTTGAATTGGTGATTGTGAGAATTATTTTTGGCCATGGCGGTGTTGAGATTACTTTGGTGTCTGCCTCCTTTTTATTTTGGATGTTTGCAACATTTTGTTGGCGGGCGGGGACGCAATCTGAGCTCGTTAACATGGTGTGATGGGGGTAGCTTTACTACCACCGTCAATCCTGCTTTGAAACCATCGTTAATCATATGACGAGCAACCTTGCCATATCTCAAGGGCTAATGGTAACCCCAGTTCTAGCATAAACTCCATATGTCCAACCTTGACAATGTCCACCCTTGGCAACTAAGCCTTTCAACGATGCCTAAGGTACTCGACCAGCAACCTTCCGGTCTTTTGGGTGCCACCGTTGTACCCCTTCTTTAAGCCTGCTAGAACTTACGAAAATGATGACCTATCGGCCTTCGCATCTCTAGTCATCCAATCTGATGACTTTCCCTAGCTTGAGCAACCTTCTCGATAACCATTATCCACCAACTCACGACCTTTGAGTTGAAACTACACTCGTTGCATCTCTCCGACCAACGAACACTCCAACACTTCGAACATCCCCTTTTGGACCCTCGTCGAAGCCACCATCATCGTTGAACCAACCAACATCTTTATAAGATTCAAAGCAATCCATAGCACTATTTCAGCATTTCCTAACTTCCCAATTGTATTTACTTTGAAGTCACATCATCACCGGGAATGCCCGACCAAAAATGGCAAAAATGGCTGCCTAGAATAGTCTGATCCAACTTTTGTTCGGTCCAACTTTGGTCCGATCCAACTTTGGTCTGATCCAATGTCCAATCCACTTTGGTCCGATCCACTTATGGCCGATCCAGTTCTAACCGATCCACTTCTGGCTGATCCACTTTAGGCCAATCTAGTTTTGGCCGATCTGCTTCTGACTAATACACTTATGGCCGATCCAGTTCTAACCGATCCACTTATGACTGATCCACTTCTGGCTGATCCACTTTAGGCCAATCTAGTTTTGGTCGATCTGCTTCTGACTGATACACTTATGGCTGATCCAGTTTAGGCCAATCCAGTTCAGGCCGATCCAGTTCAGGCCGATCCAGTTCAGGCCAATACAGTTCTGGCCGATCCAGTTCTAGCCGATCCATTTCTGGCCGATCCATTTCCTACATATCCCAATTCAACTCCGATTTCGACTAAATCTTTGCCAAATGACGAATCCGATGAAACCGACTCAACCGAAATCATCAAACACGATCATAAACATATCATAACATTAGTAATCACATGATATGACGATTACCACAAAAATGATATAAATCTCAACAAAAACCATTAAAATGAACATATGATCAAAATAGAGATCTAACTAACATAAACATGTAAAATGACATGAAATTAACGAGTAAAACTTGTTAGATTAGATCATAGGGTGATGCATATGAAAATGGACATGTAATGGTGTAAATCTATAGTAAAGCATCCCAATTTGATGAGAAACATGCACAAACACGCATATACTTCATTGCATCCATGTAAGAGATGTAAATCACTACTGATTTGTCAAAACAAGCTAAAATGGTAGAAATAAGAATCCGAACAGAGAATACTTCGAACCAAACTACTTGATCCGATGAATTTGCCCTTGAAACAATGTAGATCTAGCCTCAAATGGTTAAGATCTTCGTTTTCCCTCCTTAGATTTAGGATTTTTAATGGTGGAAAGGTGTAGGAGGAAGAAGGAGAACAATGCCTTCGAATGAGAGAATGGGAAAGTAAACTTTTTCCCTCCACTCTCACCCCCCTATTTATAGGATTCCACCAGCCCACTAATGCTCCAAAACCTGAACAGCCAACTGAAAAACCTTAAGACAATGATTTCTCCCACACCGCTGAGCCAAATCATTAATGTAACTACTTTACGGAAAGGCAATCATAAATTTCTTTCCAATGGCATAGGTCTCACCCTCTAATTCGCTTTAAGTCAAAAGTTATGCCCTGTGCAAGACTGACAGGGGCAAAATGGTCACAAACAAAATCGGTAAAAATTACGGACATTTCTCACATCCCCATAAGCATCATATTAAAAGATGAGAATGATCCAACCCTCAAGGAATAAAATAAAATATTTTACGATCTTTCGATACGTAAAATGCGGGTTGTTACATTCTTCCCCCCTTAAGAATTTTGCCCTCGAAATTTCAAGTGAATATAAGCAATCACAACAATTACACATGCCTATCATCCATGAGAAGTCAATTCTATCACCCAAACTAGCAACCATCAAACCATGCATCCATAGCCCTATCCTAGCACGCGGAATTCTGTCAAACAACAGCAAGATACAACGATATAACGACGATATGAACAAAGGGTCCTACCGACGAAGAGTTCTGGATGAGTCGCCTTCATCCTCTCTTCCGTCTGCCATGTTCAATCGTCGCTATCTTCACTCCATTGTACCTTGACTAGCTTAACCGTCTTTCTCCTAAGCTATTTCGTGTCATGCAACAGTCTCTACTTCTAGGTCTTTGTATGCGAGCTTACGATGTCATGCAACAGTCTCTACTTCTAGGTCTTTGTACTACTCTGGAGATACCAACACATTCGAATCATGCATGAACTTCCGTAGAAACGACACGTGGAACACATTATGCACACTCAACATCTTCTCGGGTAACTCCAATCTGTATGCGAGCTTTCCAATTTGCTTGACTATCGGAAATGGTCCAACGAACCTAGGGGTCAACTTTCCTTTACTTCCGAATCGAACCACATGCTTTAGTGGAGAAATTTTCACGTAAACCATATCAACTACGTTGAATTCCAAATCCTTAGGACGTTTATCAACATAACTCTTCTGACGATCCTGGACTGCCTTCATTCGTTGCCGAACAATCTTGCTACAATCTGAGGTTTGTCTAATCATCTCAGGCCCAAGTACCAAATTATCTCCAGTTTCTAACCAACATGCTGGAGAATTACACGGTCTTCCATACAACGCCTTGTATGGTGCCATCCCAATGCTTGACTGGTAGTTGTTATTATATGCAAACTCAACCAGATGTTGATGGTCCTCCCATGATCCTCCGACTCTTTCAGTCTGACCATCAGTTTGGGGATGATATGTCGTACTCAAGCATAACTCGGTTCCCAAAGCTTCTTGCAAACTTTTCCAAAATCCACTTGTGAATAATGAATCTCGGTCACTCACTATACTCTTTGGCACACCGTGGAATCGAACTATCCATTTCACATTAATTTCATCCAACTTTGATGTCGTCCTACTTGACTTGACAGGAATGAATCTCGCACTTTTGTTCAAAGGATCCACGATGACCCAAATCCCTTCGTTTCCTGCCCTGGTTCTAGGTAGTCCATAGATAAAATCCATCGATACTTGCTCCCACTTCCACGTAGGAACTTCCAAAGGCTGAAGCAAACCACTCTGCTTCTTCTGTTCAGCTTTCACCAACTGATAGTTCATACAGTTGGAAATGAACTTTCCAATATCTCGCTTCATCCTTTCCCAGTAGTGGACTCTCTTTATGTCCTGATACATATTATTGCCACCGGGATGAATCGTCAGCTTCGAGTGATGGCATTCTCTCATATTCTCATCCCGCAATCCATCGATATCAGGAACAACTAATCGCCCTTGCTTTCGAAGCCAACCTTCTCGATTGACCTTGAACTCTTTTTCTTCTGGTTCCAATTTCTAAATGAACTCGACAACCTTCGCATCTTTCTTTTAGCTCTCACCAATCCTTTTGATAAGAGTAGGTCTTATTGACAAGCTTGCCAACATTTCAGGTTCCAACTCACACCTTGGCCTGAAATCGAACCTTGCCATGTACTCGAGGCTCTTCCATTCCGAAAACATTGCTATCAAACTTGTGTGTCTTTGACTCAAACGCATCTGCAACTGCGTTACCCTTACCCAGAGTATAGGCTATGCCAAAATTATATGACGCTAGAAACTCTAACCATCTTTGCTGCCGAAGATTCAAATCCTTTTGGGAGAAAAGATACTTCAACGACTTGTGATCCGTAAACAATTCGGATCGAACTCCCAATAGATAATGTCTCCACATCTTTAGAGAAAACACAATTGCCGCCAACTCCAACTCATGGATTGGGTAATTCTTCTCATGTGGCTTTAGCTGTCAACTCGCGTAGGCCACAACCTTATCCTTCTGCATTAGTATGGCTCTAAGTCCACTACCACATGCATCGGTATACACCACCATCTCTTCATTCCCGCTTGGAATGGTCAACACAGGAGCACTAGTCAATCTCTCCGTTAGCATTTCGAACGCTTGTTCACACTTCGCATCCCATGTGAACACTTGGTTCTTCTTCGTCAATCCTGTCAATGGTGCAGCTATCTTGGAGAAATCCTTGATAAACCGTCGGTAATAACCGGCCAACCCAAGGAAACTCCGAACATCCGTCGCACTCTTAGGTCTATCCCAATCCTAGATTGCGGCCAATTTAGCAGGGTCAACCGCTATCCCATTTCCAGAAACAATATGACCTAAGAACCTCACTTCACTTTTCCAGAAGTAACACTTGAAAAAATTAGCTCTCAACTGATGCTTTTGCAAGATTTATAACGCAACTCTCAAGTATGTTTTGTGTTCTTCCTCATTCCTGGAGTAAACCAGAATATCATCCATGAACACAAGCACGAACTTGTTCAACTGATCTTTGAACACCCTATTAATAAGATCCATGAAATACGCTGCCGCATTAGTCAACCCGAGTGGCATCACCAACCATTCGAAGAAACCAGATGGTGTCCTAAAAGTAGTCTTTGGTACACTATCCTTAGCCACTCTGAATTGGTGAAATCCTATTGCCAAATCCATCTGAGAAAACACTTTGGCTTCGTGAAGCTGATCGAACAAGTCATCTATTCTTGGCAACAGATACTTGTTCCTCTTTGTCACCTTGTTCAGCTCGCTATAGTCCACACAAAATCTTAACAAGCCATCCACCTTGGTTGCAAATACGACCGGTGCCCCCCATTTGGATACACTCCTTTGAATGAATCCTTTTCCCAAAAGGTCTCTAACTTGCACCTCCAACTCTCCTTGTTCCTTAGGCGCCATCCGCCTAAGTGGCATAATGATTGGTCTAGCACCCTCGACCAAATCGATCCTAAACTCGATCTCACGATGTGACAGCAACCCTTTGACCTCGTCAAATACAACTACATACTCATTAGCGATCAGCACTGATGACATGTCTTCTTATGGAATCCCAAGCGAATATAGATAACTCACGAAGACCCCATCTTCGCGCTTACATCTAATCAACACCTTTCGCCCTTCCACATCCCCGACCCTCACCTCTAGCCTCTCGCAATTCACCCTTGCCACATACCGCTTGAGCCAAAACATGCCCAAGATGATCTTATACCCAGCGAAGTCAAGAACAAAGCAATCACACACAAAAGAGAAACCATGGCTCGAAAACACTAGACCACGACAAATCATGTACAAACTGGATGAACCCCCAACTGGATTAGTCACGATTAATGGTCTATCACAAATTTTGGGTTCCAAACCCAAGCGACAAACAAGCTCATTGCAAATGAACTAATGCGATGCTCCAGTATCAAACAAAACTCAAACTAAAACACCATTAACAGAAAGAGTACCTTGCACCACGACACCCTTTCCCTTCTCCTCTACAGTAGGAGCTCTTAAAGAAAATGGCATGGCTTCCAAAGCATATGCCTTCACAATCTGCTTGCCCTTAGCTGATTCTGGCCAATCCTTCTTTTCATGCCTAGGCTTCCCACACCTGAAGCACTTCTTCTCAGCTTTGGGATTCTTGCACTCACTAGCAAAATGGCCTTTCTATTGGCAGTTAAAGCAAACCACCTCACTCTTGGGCTTCTTTTGTCCATCATTTCCCTTCTGCTGTTGCTGCTTCCTCTTCTTATTAATACCACCCTGCTATGGCTTTTGAACCTCTTTGGTTGCAACGACAACATTTGCTTCTTTAGGAAACAAGCTCTCATGACGAATAGCTTTTTCCACAATCTTCTCAAATGAATCATCAAGATGGTCCACTAATTGCTTTCCGATATAAGCATCCTAACCCAAGACAAATTTCTCGTTCTTCTGATAGGGTGTATCAATGTACGAACGAGCATATCTAGACAAGGCTTCGAAATCAAAAATATAGTCAAGCACAAAACGACCATTCTGTTTCAGCTCTACGAACATCTTGAATAGGGCAAATTCCTAAGCTGTGGAGATAAACTTTGCTTCAAACTTAGCTTGGAATTGCTCCCATGAAATTTCCTCCCTGGGGTCTCGAGTGTAACAGAATTCCACCATTCCATGGCCCTGCCCTGTAGTTGCCTTGATGCAGGCTTTCTCTTTATTGCATACTCAATACCCAAGTCTCCAAAGATTCGAACACATGAATCCATCCACCTTTGAACCTCTTCAGCTGGTTCAGTTCCCTTGAATTGTTTTCCCCCTAGAGATGTAAAGTCCTTGCATAGCTTTGTAAAATCTACTATTCTAGGAACTCGCACACCAACATCTACCGTAATTGCCACTGAAGTGAGTACCCTTTGCATTATTGCTTCATCCATGGCTTCAAACATGGCCGGGTAATTTGGTTCGCCACCATTTCCCTCTCTGGTATTAGCTCCCCTAGCAGCGTGTCTTGACGGTCATCTATTCATTCTAAATCTGCAATTTAGAATAATTAGCCACTTTCAAGAAAAACTGATAAAGAGATACAACCGCTACTAATATATAAGCTAATATATAGTAAGCATCCAACTGAAATCTACAAATACGTCTCTCATACGTAGTTACGTCTTCGAACTTTGGCCAAAAATCGTTGACCATAGCTCTGATACCAAATGTGACGACCGCCCATAGCCCCCGCACTATACAAGAGGAATAATGTGCTGAAGAGTGTGCTAGGCAGTCATGGACGATCATCAGAGTAGGTAAACACAAGCAGAACCGGACGTAGACTCACAGCGCAAGGGTAAAATATAATATAACATAAACAACAGGTAGTAATAGTGAAGCAGAAACACTAGACTTCCATACAACCAGAAAGTAATATCCACAACTTGGAAATAGTGTTTGCATAAAGTTGCCTCACTATATCACTCAAAAAAGCAAATAGCGGAAACAAATACTAGATAGTTGTAAAATTGATACGTGAACCTCCTACTCGCCATCGATCAGCATCATCGTCCTCACTAAAGCATTACCTGTCACTGAGACGACCCGATTTCCCGTTCTCACGGAAACAAGGTTATCTTTGGAATATAACACAGAAACAGATACTAGCAGAACAGAATTAAATAAATACACCAGAATGAACAACAAAATATACTGGATAAAAGTAATCATCAGAGTTACACAGTATACAGGATCTTACTTAGTACAAATACAGTTCAGCTATACATAAATGTCTACAGCGGAAATAAACAAAATATGTACAATAGGAGCTGAACAGCATAAAAAGAAATAAATGATAGAATCCATCTTCAGCTCCAGCTATCCAGAAAAGAACCAGCTAAACCTGAATACAAGGCTGCCCGTGTAGAAAAAGGGGAACCCGAGTTTGAAAGTGAAACAAACTACGAGTCAGTCATGGGAATGGTATGAGAAATCTACTCAACACATATACAATTTGGCCAATCACAGGACCACGCCACTTTCGTGGAACGGGTTTTCTCCATTGGATTGCCAGTGCTTTAAAACAAATCTTTCTTTTAAACATCGCTATGCTTTTTATAAGAATGAAGCCGTTATAAGACTCAGTTCCCATCACACAATGCAACGCAAACCGGAGGATAGAGTTTTTACCTTATAACGGCCAAAATATGCTTGCTACGAATAAAACAAAGGCATTTGATATTATTGCTAGTGTTTATATGTTTCGAAAACAATTTCAAATCATAACTATCAATCATAGACGACATGAGCGTCCCATGCCACTATGTCGCCAAATGTATATATATACAATCGAAACCGCATCGTCACGTATTTGGAAATTGGATTTCCGTCATGAACCAAGGCAAAAGATATTCCTTACCGAATTCGAGACGCTCTAGCCCGCCCCTCAGGCAAGTACTCAGTCAAGCCTTTGGATCGTCAGGGCCGGTCCACCGATGTGGATTAAAATTCCTGAACACTGCGTTTCCCCACCCTTTGGGGTGTAAATGAGCCAACGAATGACTCCATCGGACCCGGATCGTCCGATCAAACCGAGGCGCCTCGCAACAGCAACAACCACATAGGTGAAAAGTATATAAATGTCAGGGCTGGTAGGTCACTGACACCACCCTAGCTAGAAAGAAACGCAGGCCCTCCCTGATGTCCTCTCCCGTTTTAGGTTCATACCGGGGTGTGAGGCTCACGAATTCACGTTATACACAAAGCTACGCCACACAGGCGGTGCTTTGATCATCACCACAAGACTTTGCTTTTCAACAGAAGCCCTGATCACTGCATCTTAGCATGCCACACAGGCAATTCACACCGTGCAACTGATGGCTATCAATCACACAGAACAAATTCCAATGTCGGACACACAGTCCATTTACAAGTCCGTTCTGGGTCTGAACGAAACCGGAGGCACTAAATACCCCGCAAACCCTTCGATCAACACGTACGTCTGAACGATCACCACTCATTATCCATATTTCGGGATGCCTCCCAATCAGGACCTCGGTTACCATCCAAACGAGGTGAAGATCTCCGGTCTTCGACAATCGTCTTCATCTTCGAATTTCAATCGTCGGTCGATTATTCGAAATGAGAATTAACTCGGCCTTTTCAAATAATTCACGTATATTTAGAATTTCAAATCGATTTATTTCAATGGTTAAATTATTCGACAACACCAATTGTGTTCTTTAATATAGTTTTCACACCAAACACATTCAACCATCAAACATCACATAAATCAAGCAAATTCAGTTTATTTCCATTCCATATCGCTTACGATATTTTATAACTATTTATCGCTATTTTTATTTATTTTAAAATAGCCATTTTATTCAAAACGACGCTTCGGGCCATAAGGCGGCCGTGGCGCTGTTTTTCTTCAGATTTGATTTACACATATCTGAAAATCTAACCGCTGGATCTTCACAAAATTTACATCATTAGAAAGGTCTTTTCAAAACGAATCCAACGGTTCCAGTTTCGGGAAAATCCGACGGTCAGATCTCCCGGTACAATCGTTTGAATTTTCGATTTCAAAATACGAACTGCAGCGTCGTTATTCGATTAAATATATAATTATATTTATATATATATAAATATAATCGCTTCTGGCGCTGTTTTTCTTCAGATTTGAATTAAACATTCCAGACAATCCAACCGTTGGATTTTTACAAAGTTGGTGCCGTTGGGAAGATATTTCCAAGGCGAACCCGACAGTTGAGGTTTCGGGAAAATCCAATGGTCGGATTTCCCGTACTAGTCGTTTGAAATCACGGTTTCAAAATACGAACTGCACGGCTTCGTTTCGTTTTAATTTTATTTATATTTATATACTTATATAAATATAGTTCATTCAACAATTTCAATATCGTTTTCACTTCAAAAAATTTTCTAACACCTTAAATTTTGGAAAAATTTCGCCATAACCTCCCCTGCACCGGGAGCGTCGGGAAATCGCAAATAGCGTCCCGGTCCTTCTAATCTCAAAAAGAAAAAAAGAAAAAGCCAAGCGGCTAGCCAACAGGCTCAAAATCATCACCCAAACAAATCAGTAAATGTGTACCTATTTGTCGGGCACAAATTTTATTCCTCTTCTCTAGCCCCTTTGCTATAACCTGTTCAATGAATATGCATGTACATATATATACAGTCCATATCATTTTTCATTTTCTATTCAACTTCATATTTGATTTCTATTTGGTTTAAAAACACCATTCATTCTAATGTTACATAAATAGGTGCAAATCATTTCATTAGCTAATTAATGAATATTTGAACTCATATATGTTTATTTTGAACAAGTGGCTATTTTTAACACTTCACATTTCAACGATTTATGCATACAATAAAAATGTGATTTTTATTGTAAAACAATTCATTTCAAAACACTATTTTTCTATATAGTTCATATAGTCGATAAAAGGTGATTTTTATTATCAAACAATTTATTTCAAAATATGAATCCCATTCAACACATGAATTTCTAAACAACGAATGAATATCAATTCAACACATGAATGTTTTCAATAGTTTTTATATATAGATAAAAATGTGATTTTTATTATCGAACAATTTATTTCAAAATATGAATACCATTCAACACATGAATTTCTAAACAACGAATGAATATCAATTCAACACATGAATGTTTTCTATGGTTTTTATATATAGATAAAAATGTGATTTTTATTATCGAACAATTTATTTCAAAATATGAATACCATTCAACACATGAATTTCTAAACAACGAATGGATATCAATTCAACACATGAATGTTTTCAATACAATGAATAAATATAGTTTAAGCATATGAAAATAATTCAAACACACAAATATTATTCAAAATTTCTGCAGCATAACGGCAGGGTAGTTACACCGGCACCGTCCCTAGTACGGCTCCTCGCTCTACCTTAAAACCTCGCGGTTTTTGACAATGGTGATCATGCATCTAGTTCGCACGCAGGCGGCATGTATATATTTATTTCATTTCCACAAACTAATCCTATGTGGTTTCAACCAAATATTTCACAACCACCAATGGGTATTTTTCAACCTCAATCAACCAATATCAATCACAAACAATCCCAAACAACCATTCAATTTTCACAACAATTTCAACCAATAAATATCGTCCATGGTTTGTGGACGAGGGGCGTATATATATATATATATAGATATTTATATATAGCTATTCACTTTTACTTCACACATATATATATAAATTTTAAATCAGAAATCTCACCAATAGCTATCCAGTACCACGACTCTTCCTTTATAGAAATCTTCGCCTTTTGTCGCTTTCGCCCGTATTCTCTACCCATGTAAAAATAGAATTTTTACTATGCTATTCAATATATAAAAATCGAATTTTGACTTCGCTATTCAATACATAAAAATATGATTTTTACTTCGACTTTCAACATATAAAAATATGATTTTTCTTTCGACTTTCGATATATAAAAATATGATTTTTACTTCGACTTTCACTAAATAAAAATATGATTTTTCTTTCGACTTTCACTAAATAAAAATATGATTTTTACTTCGACTTTCACTAAATAAAAATATGATTTTTACTTTTCTACAAATCTGATCTTTTTAAAGTTTACCTTTTATAAAATTCAGTTTTTAACTTTTAAAAACCAGTTTTCAATTCTTTTTAAAAATCAAAATCAGTTTTTATTTTTTTCTATAAAAAAAACCAGTTTTTATTTTTAAACTAAATCAGTTTTTAACTTTTAAACTAAATCAGTTTTTAACTTTTAAACTAAATCAGTTTTTAACTTTTAAACTAAATCAGTTTTTAACTTTTAAACTAAATCAGTTTTATTATTCTTTTTAAAAATTAGGTTTTTTACTTTTTTAAAACATTCAGTTTTTATACTTTTTAAAACATTTCAGTTTTTCTTCTTTAAAACATTTCAGTTTTTCTTCTTTAAAACATTTCAGTTTTTCTTCTTTAAAATATTTCAGTTTTAATACTTAAAACCATTTCAGTTTTTCTTCTTTAAAACATTTCAGTTTTAATACTTAAAAAAAAAAATCAACTTTTATACTAAAAAAAAATCCAGTTTACTACTTTAAAAAAAATCAGTTTTATTCTTTTTTTTTCCACGAATTAAAATAAAAATAGCATACAATAAAATACTTACAGTATATCGAAGAAAGGGGGGAAAGATGACGGCCAGGCTCGCGGCAGGAGATCGGCACGGTGGCTAGGGTTTCGAACAGGAGGCGGCAGAAGGCGGGCGGTGGCGTCGCTGCTTCGGGGGCTGCTCGATGTCAGGGTCTTCGATCGAGGGAGGGAGGACAGGCAGAGTGGACGGAGGGGCGGCGATGCTTCGGGGTTCGATCGATTTGCTCGCGATGGAGGGAGGAGCGGTCGGTCTCCGACGAGGGTTTTTCTTCTTTTTTTTTTATTTCTGAAGAATGAAATATGATTGAACGGGGGGGCCAGGATGAAGAATAAAGGGAGGGAGGGAATTAAAAAAAAATATTTTTTTTTATTTTATTTAATTATTTAAAGTTGACTTTTACTCACGACCACGAAACGAGGCCCACCGCCTGTCGTCCAAAGCGTTTAACCCCCATTCCGAATGCAATGGGATATGTATCGCAAGCTGATGTGATCGTTACAATCAGTTTCTGTTGAATTTACATTTAAATCATTATATTGAATTTTAAACGTACATTTCAAATTACCGGGGTTACATACTAACTAGAAAAATTCCAGAAAAATATTTTCTAGCTTCGTATTGACGATACGGTCCTAACAAAACTAGTTTCGACGAATTCTGAGACCGTTTGAAAAATGGCCAATTTCCAGTCGATTAAAATCAACGGAAACCGGTCAAACGCGTTTTCCTTTGCCACGCTCACATATTGATTCGAAAAATTATGAAATTTGAAACTTAGCAATAACCTGACACTGCGGATCTAACAAAAGTGGTTTCGTCGAAATCCGAGGTCGTATGCAAAATGTCCATTTTTAAGGGCCTGAATTCCATAGCGACTATTCAGAATTTTCAACTGGACATATCTTTTGATTCCCGCTATCAAACTTCGATTGGTCAGATTCGTTAGAAAGATATTACCAATTAGATTCCATTATTTTTGGTTTCACTAAAATCCGGATTGTTTTGCATCCGGTATATTCAATTAAAGTTTGAAATCGAATTATCGAACTACCGCGCCATTTTCAATTTATATATAATTATAATTAATTATATTGGTTTTCAAATGTCGATTTCAACTCAGTTTTCATCGCCATTATTTAAAATATTTATTTTAAATATTTAAAATCCATTATTTTAGCCAATTTAAAAATTTTAAATTGGTTCAGATTTTCTGGGTCGTTACAATCTCCCCCACTTAAAACTTTTCGTCCCCGAAAAGGAATAAAGTCGAAAGTGGTTTGATAAATCTACAATCACAAGATACAACAACCAATTTGTTTTTAATATTCAGAGTATAGAATAAATAGTGCACATCCATGGGAAGAAAATAGCAACAGAATAGAGAATTAAAAGGTAATGCAAAGTAGGTTAAATGTACCTTGCACCAGAGTCAATCAGAGATATCTACTCGGCATCTAGGATAAGCTTTCTGAATGCTCTCCTCAGTTTCCCAAGTACAATCTCGCGGATCTCCACTCCATTGCACCTTGACTAAGTGAACCTTCTTGTTCCTCAGCTCTTTGGTTTCTTTGCCGATAATCTTTAGCGGCTCTCGCCTCACAGCTAATTTTGGAGTAATTTCAATGTCCTGCTGAGCTGCTTCTTCCACGATCAAGTCTGGATCATGAACGTGCTTTCGAAGTTGAGATATGTGAAATACATCATGCACACCAGGCAACCAGTCAGGCAGTTTGACCCTATAAGCGAGAGTTCCAATCCGTTCCAGAATAGGAAACGGACCAATGAATTTGGGTGCTAACTTTCCAGTTTTACCGAACCGGATAACTCCTCTCATCGGCGATACTTTCAAATATACATAGTCGCCAACTTCGAAGGATATATCTCTTCTTCTTTTATCGGCATAGCTCTTTTGTTGGCTTTGAGCGGCGAGTAATCGCTTCTTAATAAAATCGACTTTGTCGGCAGCTTCTCGAATCATATCAGGACCCAACACAAGTCTATTTCCAGGCTCGACCCAACAAGCAGGAGATCGGCACGGTCTACCATACAATGCTTCGAATGGCGACATTGTCAGACTCGGCTGGTAGCTGTTGTTATAAGAGAATTCAGCCAAATGCAGATGGTCTTCCCATGATCCACCAAAATCTAGAATACAAGCCCGCAATAGATCTTCTAAAATGCGATTCACCCTCTCGGTCTGACCGTCTGTCTGAGGATGATAAGCGGTGCTCATGTTTAACTTCGTTCCCAGTTCGACTTGAAATGCTTCCCAGAATTTACTAGTGAATATTGTATCTCTATCACTGACTATACTGAGCGGCACTCCATGTAGTCTAACTATTTCCCTGAAGTATACCTGCGCCAGACTCTGAGCAGTTCTGTTTGATCTGACAGGTATAAAATGGGCGGTCTTCGTGAAACGATCTACGATCACCCAAATACTGTCATTTCCTTTTCTGGTTCTGGGCAAACCATCAATGAAATCCATAGAAATATGCTCCCACTTCCAACCAGGAACTTCCAGTGGTTGTAATAATCCAGCCAATTTCTGTTGGTCGCTTTTAACTAGCTGGCAAGTAGGGCATCGACTAACATATATTGAGATGTCTCTTTTTAACGACTTCCACCAGAATGTGCGTTTGATATCGTTATACATTTTATTCACACCCGGGTGGATACTGAGCTTAGATTTGTGGCATTCATCAAGCACCTCTCTTCTGAGTCCAGGAATATCTGGAACGCAAATTCGCCCTTCTAACCTCAGAATCCCTTCGCTGTCTAGCTGGAAATCCGAGGCATTGCCCTCACGAATTCGCTGACTTATTCCTTTGATAAATTGGTCGTCTTCTTGGAGAGCCGATATCTTATCAATCAACGAAGTCGCAATGATGAAACTGGCGATCATCTCATTCTTTCGGCTTAACGCATCGGCCACGACATTGGCTTTCCCTGGAGTATATATAATTTCAAAGTCATATGCTGCAAGAAACTCCAGCCAACGTTGCTGCCTCAAATTCAAGTCCTTCTGAGTGAACAGATACTTTAACGACTGGTGATCTGTAAACAGTTCGAATCTCTCACCGAGAAGATAGTGTCTCCAGATTTTCAAAGAGAATATGATAGCCAATAACTCAAGATCATGAGTTACATAGTTCTTCTCGTGTGGCTTAAGTTGACGGCTAGCATAAGCAATTACTTGGCCTCTTTGCATTAACACTGCGCCGAGGCCTTCTCTAGAAGCATCAGTCCACACTTTTAAATCCTGGTTGCCATCTATAATGGTTAACACTGGAGCTGTAGTTAATCTCAACTTTAGCTCTTCGAAAGCCTCCTCACTTTCCTGAGTCCATTTGAACTTAGAATGCTTCTTTGTAAGCTTCTTTAAGTGACCAGATATCTTCGAAAAGTCTTTAACGAACTTTCGGTGATAGCTAGCCAATCCGAGAAAACTGCGGACTTCAGTGGGAATACTGGGCTGTTTCCAATTCTGAATAGCTGCGATTTTGCTTGGATCCACAGCGATTCCATCTTTCGATACAACGTGGCCCAGAAATTTCACTTCATCTTGCCAAAAGATACATTTGGAAAACTTTGCTTTCAATACATTCCTTCTGAGAATTTCTAACACTTGTTCCAGATGCTTTTCATGTTCGGCCTTTGATTTAGAGAAGATTAGAATATCGTCAATAAAAACCAGAACAAATTTATTCAATACTCCTCTGAATACTCTGTTCATTAGATCGACGAAATAAGCTGGAGCGTTACATAAGCCGAATGGCATTACTAACCACTCGTAGAATAAGTCGGGGCCTCTGAACGCTGTCATTGGAACACATTCTTCGGCAATTCGAAGTTGATGGAAACCTGTAGCTAGGTCCATTCGTGAAAATACTTGTGCTCCATTTAATCGATCCAACAAATCATCAATCCGCGGCAATGGATATTTGTTCTTTATAGTCTGCTTGTTCAAATCACGATAATCCACACATAGCCGTAGAGTACCGTCAGATTTTGGGACAAATACCACGGCTGCACCCCAATCAGAGAAACTAGGCCTGATCAGACCTTTCCATACTAGCTGTCGTGTTTGATTGTCTAATTCCTCCTTCTCTTTCAAGGACATTCTTCGAATAGCGTGAACTACCGGCCTTGCATTGGGAATCAAAGCAATCTTGAAATCTATTTCTCTTTGCGGAGGTAAGTGAACAACTTCTTCGAACACATCCGCATAGTTCTTGACGACAGGAATATCTTTGATGAGGTCAGGAATATTTTCAGTGATTTCAGGGATATTTTCTATTTGGGCTGGAGAAACATTCAAAGCTGCCCAGAAGTCTTTTCTATTAGCATTCTGACCTTCACAGGGAATGGTTATATAATCACCTGATTTAATCTTTGCCTTTACGACTCTCTCGGCGCATTTGACTTCAGCTTCATATTTGGTCAACCAGTCTAACCCCAAAATAAGATCGAATTCATCAAAATTCATGACGACAGAGATAATAGGGAATTTATAGCAAGAAAAAGAGACGGGTACTGCACAAACCCAACTGAGATTGATGGAACCTCCAACTGGATTTCGGACAGTCATTGGCTCTTTGAGCTTCTTCAAATTCAAATCCAACTTCTTGACTACCCCTTTGGCAATGAAACTTCGTGACGTGCCTGTGTCAAACAGTACTTTGACTGGAATGTTTTTGACAGTAAGCGTGCCTTCTAAAACATCGGCCCTTTCTTGACTAGCTGAGGGCTCGGAAGTTTCTGCTACTTCATTTATACATACGGCTTCAGATTTCTTTGAGAGTTGGCACTCCCGTGCAATATGTCCTGCCTGGCGGCATTTATGGCATCTCCTTTCCCCATGTGGGTTCTTTTGTTTCTTAGTGGGCTTAAATCCACTTTTTCTTCGTTTGTTCCAAGATTTGCAACTTATCGCCAAATGCCCTTTTCTATTGCAGCTTGAGCACGTGGCGGTCATTATTCGTTCTTTTTCGGATCTGGCCCTTTTTCGGTTTGCTTCGGGCTCCTTACTGACTTCAGACATTGTACTGGCCTCAGGAATATCAGTTTCCAACTCTGCTATGTCACTACAACAAACTTCTTCTTCGTCGCGCAACATTCCTTTCTTGTCTAGATCTTCGTATTGATAAGCCATATAAATCATTTCTGAGAAAGGAAGCTTCACATGCCCCAATACTTTATTCCGGTATTTCCTTTGAAGCCCGTGAATAAATCTCATATTTTTCCTCTTCGGATTTTGAATTAGATGAGGAGCAAAGTGAGAAAGTTCATTGAATTTCTTATGATATTCGGGAATTGTCATGTCCCCTTGTATCAGATAAGAAAATTCATCGCATAGCCGTTCGGTCGCTTCGGGAGGAGTAAATCTTTCTAAGAAAATCACTTTGAATCTATCCCAGGTGATATCACCTTCTGGATTATCTTTAATAAATGAATCCCACCAAAACAAAGCTTCGTCTTCGAGTGCCCAAGAGGCCAGTAATCTTTTCTGGTCATCCCTAAGTTTTAAGGCTTCGAAGATTTTCTCAGCCGAACGAATCCAAGCTTGTGTTCTCATAATAGATTCTTCGCCCGAGAACGGCTTTCCACCCAGATTTCTATATTTCATGAATAGAACTTCTATATCCGGGTCAGTATTACTTCTTCTGTTTCTGGCACTCATTTTCTAGTTCTTCTGCAAATAGCAGATCAAGTGTCAGGTCAACAGAAAAGATATTTCAAAATATAGAGACAAATACTTGTATGTAAATGTGTCTATCGAGGTGTTATTTCTTTCTGCTACTCATACTAGGATATTGCTGATCCTATCTGTATAGAGTTACCCGTCCTAGAACACTACTGGTTCTATTTCTGACGAGTTCGTTCACATGTTATATTCCAGAACTAAGCTTAACCAAAGCTCTGATACCACGTTGAGACGACCCGATTTCCCGTTCTCACGGAAACAAGGTTATCTTTGGAATATAACACAGAAACAGATACTAGCAGAACAGAATTAAATAAATACACCAGAATGAACAACAAAATATACTGGATAAAAGTAATCATCAGAGTTACACAGTATACAGGATCTTACTTAGTACAAATACAGTTCAGCTATACATAAATGTCTACAGCGAAAATAAACAAAATATGTATAATAGGAGCTGAACAGCATAAAAAGAAATAAATGATAGAATCCATCTTCAGCTCCAGCTATCCAGAAAAGAACCAGCTAAACCTGAATACAAGGCTGCCCGTGTAGAAAAAGGGGCACCCGAGTTTGAAAGTGAAACAAACTACGAGTCAGTCATGGGACTGATATGAGAAATCTACTCAACACATATACAATTTGGCCAATCACAGGACCACGCCACTTTCGTGGAACGGGTTTTCTCCATTGGATTGCCAGTGCTTTAAAACAAATCTTTCTTTTAAACATCGCTATGCTTTTTATAAGAATGAAGCCGTTATAAGACTCAGTTCCCATCACACAATGCAACGCAAACCGGAGGATAGAGTTTTTACCTTATAACGGCCAAAATATGCTTGATACGAATAAAACAAAGGCATTTGATATTATTGCTAGTGTTTATATGTTTCGAAAACAATTTCAAATCATAACTATCAATCATAGACGACATGAGCGTCCCATGCCACTATGTCGCCAAATGTATATATATACAATCGAAACCGCATCGTCACGTATTTGGAAATTGGATTTCCGTCATGAACCAAGGCAAAAGATAGTCCTTAACGAATTCGAGACGCTCTAGCCCGCCCCTCAGGCAAGTACTCAGTCAAGCCTTTGGATCGTCAGGGCCGGTCCACCGATGTGGATTAAAATTCCTGAACACTGCGTTTCCCCACCCTTTGGGGTGTAAATGAGCCAACGAATGACTCCATCGGACCCGGATCGTCCGATCAAACCGAGGCGCCTCGCAACAGCAACAACCACATAGGTGAAAAGTATATAAATGTCAGGGCTGGTAGGTCACTGACACCACCCTAGCTAGAAAGAAACGCAGGCCCTCCCTGATGTCCTCTCCCGTTTTAGGTTCATACCGGGGTGTGAGGCTCACGAATTCACGTTATACACAAAGCTACGCCACACAGGCGGTGCTTTGATCATCACCACAAGACTTTGCTTTTCAACAGAAGCCCTGATCACTGCATCTTAGCATGCCACACAGGCAATTCACACCGTGCAACTGATGGCTATCAATCACACAGAACAAATTCCAATGTCGGACACACAGTCCATTTACAAGTCCGTTCTGGGTCTGAACGAAACCGGAGGCACTAAATACCCCGCAAACCCTTCGATCAACACGTACGTCTGAACGATCACCACTCATTATCCATATTTCGGGATGCCTCCCAATCAGGACCTCGGTTACCATCCAAACGAGGTGAAGATCTCCGGTCTTCGACCATCGTCTTCACCTTCGAATTTCAATCGTCGGTCGATTATTCGAAATGAGAATTAACTCGGCCTTTTCAAATAATTCACGTATATTTAGAATTTCAAATCGATTTATTTCAATGGTTAAATTATTCGACAACACCAATTGTGTTCTTTAATATAGTTTTCACACCAAACACATTCAACCATCAAACATCACATAAATCAAGCAAATTCAGTTTATTTCCATTCCATATCGCTTACGATATTTTATAACTATTTATCGCTATTTTTATTTATTTTAAAATAGCCATTTTATTCAAAACGACGCTTCGGGCCATAAGGCGGCCGTGGCGCTGTTTTTCTTCAGATTTGATTTACACATATCTGAAAATCTAACCGCTGGATCTTCACAAAATTTACATCATTAGAAAGGTCTTTTCAAAACGAATCCAACGGTTCCAGTTTCGGGAAAATCCGACGGTCGGATCTCCCGGTACAATCGTTTGAATTTTCGATTTCAAAATACGAACTGCAGCGTCGTTATTCGATTAAATATATAATTATATTTATATGTATATAAATATAATCGCTTCTGGCGCTGTTTTTCTTCAGATTTGAATTAAACATTCCAGACAATCCAACCGTTGGATTTTTACAAAGTTGGTGCCGTTGGGAAGATATTTCCAAGGCGAACCCGACGGTTGAGGTTTCGGGAAAATCCAATGGTCGGATTTCCCGTACTAGTCGTTTGAAATCACGGTTTCAAAATACGAACTGCACGGCTTCGTTTCGTTTTAATTTTATTTATATTTATATATTTATATAAATATAGTTCATTCAACAATTTCAATATCGTTTTCACTTCAAAAAATTTTCTAACACCTTAAATTTTGGAAAAATTTCGCCATAACCTCCCCTGCACCGGGAGCGTCGGGAAATCGCAAATAGCGTCCCGGTCCTTCTAATCTCAAAAAGAAAAAAAGAAAAAGCCAAGCGGCCAGCCAACAGGCTCAAAATCATCACCCAAACAAATCAGTAAATGTGTACCTATTTGTCGGGCACAAATTTTATTCCTCTTCTCTAGCCCCTTTGCTATAACCTGTTCAATGAATATGCATGTACATATATATACAGTCCATATCATTTTTCATTTTCTATTCAACTTCATATTTGATTTCTATTTGGTTTAAAAACACCATTCATTCTAATGTTACATAAATAGGTGCAAATCATTTCATTAGCTAATTAATGAATATTTGAACTCATATATGTTTATTTTGAACAAGTGGCTATTTTTAACACTTCACATTTCAACGATTTATGCATACAATAAAAATGTGATTTTTATTGTAAAACAATTCATTTCAAAACACTATTTTTCTATATAGTTCATATAGTCGATAAAAGGTGATTTTTATTATCAAACAATTTATTTCAAAATATGAATCCCATTCAACACATGAATTTCTAAACAACGAATGAATATCAATTCAACACATGAATGTTTTCAATAGTTTTTATATATAGATAAAAATGTGATTTTTATTATCGAACAATTTATTTCAAAATATGAATACCATTCAACACATGAATTTCTAAACAACGAATGAATATCAATTCAACACATGAATGTTTTCTATGGTTTTTATATATAGATAAAAATGTGATTTTTATTATCGAACAATTTATTTCAAAATATGAATACCATTCAACACATGAATTTCTAAACAACGAATGAATATCAATTCAACACATGAATGTTTTCAATACAATGAATAAATATAGTTTAAGCATATGAAAATAATTCAAACACACAAATATTATTCAAAATTTCGGCAGCATAACGGCAGGGTAGTTACACCGGCACCGTCCCTAGTACGGCTCCTCGCTCTACCTTAAAACCTCGCGGTTTTTGACAATGGTGATCATGCATCTAGTTCGCACGCAGGCGGCATGTATATATTTATTTCATTTCCACCAACTAATACTATGTGGTTTCAACCAAATATTTCACAACCACCAATGGGTATTTTTCAACCTCAATCAACCAATATCAATCACAAACAATCCCAAACAACCATTCAATTTTCACAACAATTTCAACCAATAAATATCGTCCATGGTTTGTGGACGAGGGGCGTATATATATATATATAGATATTTATATATAGCTATTCACTTTTACTTCACACATATATATATAAATTTTAAATCAGAAATCTCACCAATAGCTATCCAGTACCACGACTCTTCCTTTATAGAAATCTTCGCCTTTTGTCGCTTTCGCCCGTATTCTCTACCCATGTAAAAATAGAATTTTTACTATGCTATTCAATATATAAAAATCGAATTTTGACTTCGCTATTCAATACATAAAAATATGATTTTTACTTCGACTTTCAACATATAAAAATATGATTTTTCTTTCGACTTTCGATATATAAAAATATGATTTTTACTTCGACTTTCACTAAATAAAAATATGATTTTTCTTTCGACTTTCACTAAATAAAATATGATTTTTACTTCGACTTTCACTAAATAAAAATATGATTTTTACTTTTATACAAATCTGATCTTTTTAAAGTTTACCTTTTATAAAATTCAGTTTTTAACTTTTAAAAACCAGTTTTCAATTCTTTTTAAAAATCAAAATCAGTTTTTATTTTTTTCTATAAAAAAAATCTGTTTTTATTTTTAAACTAAATCAGTTTTTAACTTTTAAACTAAATCAGTTTTTAACTTTTAAACTAAATCAGTTTTTAACTTTTAAACTAAATCAGTTTTTAACTTTTAAACTAAATCAGTTTTATTATTCTTTTTAAAAATTAGGTTTTTTACTTTTTTAAAACATTCAGTTTTTATACTTTTTAAAACATTTCAGTTTTTCTTCTTTAAAACATTTTAGTTTTTCTTCTTTAAAACATTTCAGTTTTTCTTCTTTAAAATATTTCAGTTTTAATACTTAAAACCATTTCAGTTTTTCTTCTTTAAAACATTTCAGTTTTAATACTTAAAAAAAAAAAATCAACTTTTATACTAAAAAAAAAAATCCAGTTTACTACTTTAAAAAAAATCAGTTTTATTCTTTTTTTTTCCCACGAATTAAAATAAAAATAGCATACAATAAAATACTTACAGTATATCGAAGAAAGGGGGGGAAAGATGACGGCCAGGCTCGCGGCAGGAGATCGGCACGGTGGCTAGGGTTTCGAACAGGAGGCGGCAGAAGGCGGGCGGTGGCGTCGCTGCTTCGGGGGCTGCTCGATGTCAGGGTCTTCGATCGAGGGAGGGAGGACAGGCAGAGTGGACGGAGGGGCGGCGATGCTTCGGGGTTCGATCGATTTGCTCGCGATGGAGGGAGGAGCGGTCGGTCTCCGAAGAGGGTTTTTCTTCTTTTTTTTTTATTTCTGAAGAATGAAATATGATTGAACGGGGGGGGCCAGGAGGAAGAATAAAGGGAGGGAGGGAATTAAAAAAAAAAATATTTTTTTTTGTTTAATTATTTAAAGTTGACTTTTACCCACGACCACGAAACGAGGCCCACCGCCTGTCGTCCATAGCGTTTAACCCCCATTCCGAATGCAATGGGATATGTATCGCAAGCTGATGTGATCGTTACAATCAGTTTCTGTTGAATTTACATTTAAATCATTATATTGAATTTTAAACGTACATTTCAAATTACCGGGGTTACATACTAACTAGAAAAATTCCAAAAAAATATTTTCTAGGTTCGTATTGACGATACGGTCCTAACAAAACTAGTTTCGACGAATTCTGAGACCGTTTGAAAAATGGCCAATTTCCAGTCGATTAAAATCAACGGAAACCGGTCAAACGCGTTTTCCTTTGCCACGCTCACATATTGATTCGAAAAATTATGAAATTTGAAACTTAGCAATAACCTGACACTGCGGATCTAACAAAAGTGGTTTCGTCGAAATCCGAGGTCGTATGCAAAATGTCCATTTTTAAGGGCCTGAATTCCATAGCGACTATTCAGAATTTTCAACTGGACATATCTTTTGATTCCCGCTATCAAACTTCGATTGGTCAGATTCGTTAGAAAGATATTACCAATTAGATTCCATTATTTTTGGTTTCACTAAAATCCGGATTGTTTTGCATCCGGTATATTCAATTAAAGTTTGAAATCGAATTATCGAACTACCGCGCCATTTTCAATTCTATATATAATTATAATTAATTATATTGGTTTTCAAATGTCGATTTCAACTCAGTTTTCATCGCCATTATTTAAAATATTTATTTTAAATATTTAAAATCCATTATTTTAGCCAATTTAAAATTTTTAAATTGGTTCAGATTTTCTGGGTCGTTACAGTCACCTATTACTTAGTCTGCCTATCTACAACCGGATGAACAACCCAAGGTAATGAGAGGAAACATAAAACCTTAAGTCGGACAAAAGTCTTAATGATCGATAAAACAACTAACAAACTTTAACAATAAAGTGTATGAGAAGGGATAGATAAATACATTAATCTACCCACAACACCAGAGAAGAACTCAACCGTATCTTCCCCACATCGGACAGTGATAGCCTTTACTATAAACAATTCAACAATGGAAACCAGAACACCCATTCAATCATGGAAAACACTCATAACATCCAGATAATATAAGTCTCGCAGAGACAACCCTAATCGATTTTAACATCCCCCAAGTACTCTCCCCAGAGGCCTAAACCAATATATGTTAAGTACTCAAAGAACATCTCCCTCGACTTTGGATAATCTATGTGAGATAGTACAAACAGAACAACCAATCATCCATGACTGACTCTGGCTATCACCGCTAATCCTGCTTTGAAACCATCGCTAATCATATGATAGCCAACCTTGCCATATGTCAAGGGCTAATGGTAACCCTAGTTCTAGCATAAACTCCATATGTCCAACCTTAACAACTAAGCCTTTCAACGATGCCCAAGGTACTCGACCAGCAACCTTCTAGTCTTTTGGGTGCCCCCATTGTACCCTGCTTTGAGCCTGCTAGAACTTACGACAACGATGACCTCTCGGCCTTCGCATCTCTAGTCATCCAATCTGACGAATTTCCCTAGCTCGAGCAACCTTCTCGAGTAATCATTATCCACCAACTCATGACCTTTGAGTTGAAACTACATTCGCTGCATCTCCCAACCAACGAACACTCCAACACTTCGAACATCCCCTTTTGGACTCTCGTCGAAGCCACCATAATCGTTGAACCAACCAACATCTTTATAAGGTTCAAAGCAATCGATAGCACTATTTCAGCACTTCCTAACTTCCTCATTGAATTTACTTTGAAGTCACATCATCATTGGGAATGTCCGTCCAGAAATAGCCTACCAAAAATGGCAAAAATGGCTAACCAGAAATGGCCGCCCAGAATAATCCAATCCAACTTTGGTTTGATCCACTTGTGGTCGATCAAGTTCTAGCTGATCCACTTATGACTGATCCACTTCTGGCTGATCCACTTTAGGCCGATCCAATTCTGGCCGATCTACTTCTGTTCTGGCTGATCCACTTCTGGCTAATCCAGTTCAGGCCAATCAAGTTCTAGCCGATCCAGTTCTGGCCGATCCACTTCTAGTCAATCCATTTCCTGCATATCCCAATTCAACTCTAATTTTGACCAAATCTTCACCAAATGATGAATCCGACGAAACCGACTTGACTAAAATCATCAAACACGATCATAAACATATCATAACATTACTATCCACATGAATATGACGATTACCAAAAAAATGATGTAAATCTCACCAAAAACCATTAAAATGAACATATGATCAAGATGATAAACATGTAAAATGACATGAACTTAACGAGTAAAACTTGTTAGATTAGATCATAGGGTGATGCATATGAAAATGGTCATGTAATGGTGTAAATCTACAGTAAAACATCCCAATCTGATGAGAAACATGCACAAACACTCATATACTTCATGCATCCATGTAAGAGATGTAAATCACTTACCGATTTGCCAAAACAAGCTAAAATGGTAGAAACAAGAATCCGAATAGCGAATACTTCAAATCAAACTCCTTGATCTGAAGAATTTGACCTTGAAATGATGTAGATCTATCCTCGAATGGTTAAGATCTTCGTTTTCTCTCCTTAGGTTTGGGATTTTTAATGGTGGAAAGGTGTAGGAGGAAGAAGGAGATTAATGCCTTCAAATGAGAGAATGGGAAAGTAAACTTTTTCACTCTACTCTCACCCCATATTTATAGGATTCCACCATACACTAATGCTCCAAAACTTGAATAGCCAACTGAAAAACCTTAAAACAATGATTTCTCTCAAACCGCAGAGCCAAATTATTAATGTAACCACTTTACGGAAAGGCAATCATAAATTCCTTTCCAATGGCACAGGTCTCACCCTCTAATTCGACCGGAGTCAAAGGTTATGCCCTGTGCAAGAGTAACAGGGGCAAAATGGTCACAAACAAAATCGGTAAAAATTACTGACATGTTTCACATCCCCACAAATAACATATTAACAGATGAAAATGATCCAACCCTCATGGAATAAAATAAAAATATTTTACGATATTCCGATACGTAAAATGCGGGTTATTACACTAGTAATTCTCTTATGTGGAATAAAATCTCTCTCTTTTGGACTGGACGTACACTATCTTATGGAGGATAGCGGAACCAGTATAAATATTGTGTCTCTTTGTTCCTCTATTATAGTTATTTGCTATTTGCTTGATGTAACAGAATAATTGCTACCAGATTAGATTAATGTTCAATTGTAAAATCTAGATCCTGCTTATTGCGCTCCCGCATTCGCACAATTTTTGCATAATAGATTGGTATTGGAGCAATTTTTGCACAACAGATTAGTGTCAGAACGAGGCGATTTGTTTTAAATTCTGCATCAATTATTTCTATAAAGGTTGGTAGATTCAGTGGTGATTATGCTATTAGTTTTTTGGGAGAAAGGAAAGACTTTGGTAAAGGAGATTATGTTGAGAGTGAAGAGCGTTCTAATCTGGGAACTTTGACGTGATATGGAGTTTACTACGTTGAAGGGACCATTGGATTTGGGAACTTTTGATCATGTTTTAGACAGGGGTCTTCATGTTGATGATGCTCGAGGGATCCAAGATGATCAGGAAAGGAGCTCAGGTCAAGTGATAGATGGGTGTCGAGACAGAGATCATTGTGGTTTAGATAGGGGTTTTCACGTTGATGATGCTCGAGGGATCCGGGGTGATCGAGGAAGGAGCTCAGGTTAAGTGTTAGACGGGTGTCAATGTTACTGCAAGCACTATTAGACCGTTGGTTTATGTGTGGTGCATTTCATGGGGAAGATGCATCTTTTGCAGGTGGTGGGTGAAGTTTGTAATAACTAAGTGGCAAGAGAGAGATTTTTTGTGTACAGAAATTTGGATTTTGGCTCTGTATTTGAATTGGTGATGGTGAGATTTATTTTCGGCCTTGGCGGTGTTGAGATTACTTTGGTGTCTGCCTCCTTTTTATTTTGGATATTTGCAACATTTTGTTGGCGGGCCGGGACGTAGTCTGAGCTCGTTAACATGGTGTGATGGGGGGTAGCTTTGCTGGAACCCATTAGGCAAATATTCATTTTTTGGTTTTTATCTCGTGGTGAGATTTTGATTGAAGGTGGAGTTCTGTTGAAGAGTTTTATGATGTGAAGAAAATTTGATTCAAGATGGGGTGTTGTAGATATGTGATTTTGCATCAAGGTGGAGTGTTAAATTTAGGTGATACAAAATCATAAATTGATTGGAACAAATTTTCAAAGAATGGAAAGTAAATATTTTTATAATGGGATTGCATTGATTGCATTTGATGAGATGGTAGAGAAATAAATGAAGGAATTAATTTCTTCCATCTATGCAAAAGAAACGGATTGATTTACTTTCTATCTTTGCACATTTGTTGCTATGGTAATTTGCCTCCATTATGTTATTACCATATGTTGGTAATGTAATTGATGACTTACATGGATTTGCACTGGCTATATATTAAGGGGTAGACTTTAGTGTAAACTCATCCTGGCATGGAGCCAGTGGTCCCCAATAGTGTCTCTTCAAGTTAAGCCTAATCAGAGGTTTGGATATGTAAACTCTTATTTTGTAATCTCTTGTTTTGATGACCGCCCATAACCCCCGAACTATACAAGAGGAATAATGCGCTGAAGGGTGTGCCAGGTAGTCATGGACGATCATCAGAGTAGGTAAACACAAGCGGAACCTATCGTAAACTCATAAAGCAAGGATAAAATATAATAGAACATATATAACAAGTAGTAATAGTGAAGCAGAAACACTAGATTTTTGTGATGGCCCGCCCCGCACCAACCGACATTTACTCCAAAAGTGCGCTGTACACATGTCCAGTTAGCACGGAACGGGTCGTCAGAAGGAAAGGAAAGAAGGAAATGAACTAACAAAGAACCTGTAGAATGTCTCACAGCGCATAGGATAAAATATAATAATAACATACTTGACATAAAAAAGGTGAGACAGTGCATAAGCTGAAACAACTAACATAGCAGCGGAAAATGTAAGTACAGCTTATAATCCAAAGTTAAACATTAATACAACTTTTCAAACTGTCTCAAAGCAAAAGCAAGGTAAAGGAGGCACACTACTAATGCCCAAGTAGCGACCACCAATTACACAGGGAGAATGTATATATATAATACGTGGAAGCCTCCTGCCCGCCTCCGAATCAGCTACTCGCGCATCACCAGCTAACCTGTCTCTAGTCTGCTCGTGTGAGCACCCAGAGTAATAAGAGGAGACATAAAACTCTGGGTCAGACATAAAGCCTGGTTTGAGCGATAAGCATCTAAAGTGAACAATAACATGTAGACTAGAAACATACCTGAACCTGGACCTGCAACCAAAGAGTTAGCACTACATACTGTACAACACTCTAAGGTGCCATATCAAATGGTGTAAAGTTACGGAGGTGGGGGTGTGCATGTCATAGTGATGGCAAACAATCAAACATAGCATCCATCCTCACATCTCTCACTCAGTGCGTAAAGCATACGATATTCACCACTTCGATCACCCCACATACCTTGCTATGATCACTTTGCCCCATGAAGTCATAAATGGCTTCACTGCACCGATAACGTAGCAACTAATCCTTTGCTATGTCCACTTGCCCCATGGAGTTGTTCACCACATCTGCGTTGGCTCATAGCCTTACCAATCCTTTACTATGTCCACTTGCCCCCATGGAGTTATTCACCCCATCTGCGCTGGCTCATAGTTACTATGTCCACTTGCCCCATGGAGTTATTCACCCCATCTGCGCTGGCTCATAGTCTTGCTACCATCACCTTGCCCCTCGAGTCATAATGACTCTAGTGCACTGATAAGTAGCCCATCATCCATTTTTAGTGGTGAATCGAAGTTATGAACGTCGACAACTCCTTAGCACACGTCCCGCAGCAAAGTCCAACCATGAAGTGAACTCATCGGTTCCCAGCTGGATCTTGAGCTCTAACTTCCCATATTGGACTACCTTTGCATCTCGGGTTATTGGTCAACACTGGGTCGGGTTGGATTCCCTTCAAGCCATCAGTTCGGGTCGGGTGTCCCTACGTTGCGTCGTTCATGATCTTCCTCTGGCACGGTTCGGTTCGGGTCCACTTCATCGCGTCGGTTCGGGTCGGGTGCCCCACTTCGGGTCGGGTCGGGTGTCCCACTTCGGGTCGGGTCGGGTGCCATCTCCCATCCCGTTCGTGCTTCCGCTCCGATCCGCTCCTTCGTTCTTCATATGCTCCGATCCGATCCCCTCGTTTAGCCGATCTGATCCCAGTTAAATTAGCATGGCCTTCCTTTTTGCTAGTTTTCTCAAGTGTCAGGTCCCGATCTGATCAGATTCCTTGCCCAGTTCAACTTATCCGATCCGAGCCACCATTTCCGATCCGATCCGAAACCTGCACTGTTTCCTGAAGCTTTTCCAGCAAGTGTTTACGTCATTCGACGACGTTTTCGACCATTCTAAATATTGAAATTAATCACAAAGCATATCATACAGTCATAGCAACATGCATAATCAATCACAAACATCAAAACATCAACATGATAGGTTAAAATGGATCAAACATACCCAAAACCCCATATTTTCCCTTAAGCATGTTTAGGTGAAACTAATGATAGGATTCGCAAAACTTAACCAAATAAACCCAAATTCATATCAGAGGTCTAAAACATCATTTAGGAATTTATGAACATTTTTCCAGAATTTTATCATGTTTAAATTCGCTAATTAACACTAATTACCCTTAATTAGCCATAATTAGTGCAAAACTATGCAAATCACTCACCTTAGCTACAAACAAAACTATTATGACCACTCTACGGAAATGTAAACCATTTTAACCAGTTAAGCAGTTTTTCGCCTTCCAAACCTATTTGGCCCGGTTAAGCAGTTTTTCGCCTTCCAAACCTTATTTCAGCCATATCTCCCAAACGGTAAGTTCGTTTGACTATTATGACCACTCTACGGAAATGTAAACCATCAAACGAATCTAATCGAAGTGGTTTCAGGTTAAAATTCCTTTCCAATCAAAAGTTATGGCCAAAACAGTACCAACTTGGGGTAAAATGGTCATTTAAAAATCGACAAAAATCATGAACATGGGAAATGACTCTAATAGATGTTTCCCAAAGTTACATGACCATACGACTTCATATGTGAAAGAAATAAATATTCTACGATCCTCCGATGCGTAGAATACGGGTCGTTACACTCTCCCCCCCTTAAGAAATTTCGCCCCCGAAATTCCTTAATCAAAACACACAAAGGGTCCCGCATGCCTATCAACCATAAAACAACAATCAAACATGCAAAACAAGCAAGATAAGTCTATCCTAACATGTGGAATAACTAAATTACGAAGTAAATCTTACCAGGCAAAGAGTTCTTGGTACGCCTTCCTAATGCTCTCCTCTGTCTCCCAAGTACAGTCACTCTTGTCCTCGCCCCACTGAACCTTTACTAGCTTCACCACCTTCCTTCGAAGTTGCATCGTATCGTGCCCCACAATACGAATCGGCTTGCGGTTCCCAACCGCTTCGGGTTCTACTTCGAAGTCCTCTAACTGATCAGGTGAAATAGTCATATCTGAGTCGTAAATGAACTTCCTTAATTGGGAAACATGAAATACATTGTGAACTCCCGCCATCTTCTCTTGTAAGCCAACCCTATACGCCAAATTCCCGACTAATTCAAGAACAGGGAATGGGCCAACAAATCTTGGTGCCAACTTGCCTCTCCTGCCAAATCGAATCACGCTCTTCAACGGAGAAATCTTGACAAACACCAAGTCACCAACGGAGAATTTTAAATCTCTTCTCCTTTTATCAGCATAACTCTTCTGCCTATCTTGGTCAGCTTTCACTCATTGTTGAATGATCTTAATCTTATCTGAAGTTTCTCTCACCACATCTGGTCCAAGCATAAACTTCTCGCCAGTCTCTATCCAACATGATGGTGAGTTGCACGGTCTTCCGTACAAAGCTTCATATGGAGCCATACCGATACTGGATTGGTAGCTATTATTATATTCAAACTCTACTAGATGCAAATGGTCATCCCATGATCCACCAAAATCCAATATACAAGCTCTCAAGAGATCTTCCAATATATGATTCACCCTCTCCGTCTGACCGTCGGTCTGAGGATGATATGCGGTACTGAGATGTAATCCTGACCCTAGAGCCTCTTGTAAGCTCTTCCAAAACCCACTAGTAAACAACGGGTCTCGGTCACTCACAATGCTTTTAGGTACTCCATGAAATCTCACTACCCACTTCATATGCAATTCTGCCAACTTGGCTGTCGTTCTGGTCGATTTGACTGGTATAAATCTTGCGCTCTTAGTCAATCGATCCACAATTACCCAAATGCTATCATATCCCGATCTAGTCCTTGGTAAACCATCGATGAAATCCATCGAGACTTGCTCCCATTTCCATTCGGGAATTTCTTATGGTTGCAACAAACCACTAGGCTTCTTTTGCTCGGCTTTAATTAGCTGGCAATTCATGCATTTGGATATAAACTTCCCAACGTCTCTTTTCATCCCTTCCCAGTAGTAAGTCTGCTTCATGTCTTGATACATCTTATTACCACCGGGGTGTATAGTCAGTTTCGAGTGATGACACTCTCTAAGCACTTCATCTCTCAAACCATTCACGTCGGGTACAACTAGCCTTCCCTTCTTTCGAAGCCATCCATCTCGATCAAGCCCATACACATTCATCTCCTCACCATCGATGTTCATCTCTAACTTGGAGATGATTTCTAATAGATTAGGATCGTCCCTCTGGCTGGAACCAATCCGCTCTATCAAAGTGGGTCTGATCGCCAAACTAGCTAGCATGACTGGATCCAATTCGCACTTTAGTCTGAAATCAAACCCCGCGATATACTCCAGTTGCTTCCATTCAAGAAACATTTCCCCTAAACTGGCATGTCTCCTACTCAAGGCATCGGCTACCGCGTTATCTTTCCCAGGTGTGTATGCGATATCAAAATCATACGAAGCCAAGAACTCTAACAATCTCTACTGACGGAGATTCAGTTCCTTCTGGGAGAAGAGATACGTTAACGATTTATGATCGGTAAACAACTCAAATCTTTCTCCCAAGAGATAGTGTCTCCACATCTTCAGCGCAAACACGATCACTGCTAATTCCAAATCATGGGTAGGATACTTCTTCTCATGCGGCTTTAGCTGTCGACTAGCATAAGCTACAACCCTACCTCCTTGCATCAATACAGCACCTAGTCCGGTACCACAAGCATCCGTGTATACCGTCATCTCTTCATTCCCCTTAGGAATGACTAACACTGGCGCATGCGTTAACCTCTCTTTTAGATTCTTGAAGGCATTCTTACACACTCCGTCCCAGACGAAGGACTGATTCTTCTTAGTCAATTGAGTCAACGGTGCTGCTATCTTGGAGAAGTCCTGGATAAACTTACGATAATATCCAGCTAACCCCAAGAAACTTCTTACATCTGTTGCATTCTTGGGTGTAGGCCAATCCTGTACCGTGGCCACCTTCGCAAGATCCACGGCAATACCACTCTCTGAAACAACATGACCCAAGAATCTCACTTCCCTTCTCCAAAAATGACACTTAGAGAATTTCGCTTTCAATTGGTGTTTCCTCAACACCTCCATCACTATCCTCAAGTGTCCCTTGTGTTCCTCCTCTGTCCTCGAATAAACAAGGATATCATCCACGAACACAAGAACAAACTTATTCAACTGATCTATGAATATTCGATTCATAAGATCCACAAAGTAGACTGGTGCATTGGTCAACCCAAATGGCATGACCAACCACTCATAAAATCCAGACGGCATCCTAAATGTCGTTTTCGGAACACTCTCATCCGCTACTCGTAGCAGATGAAATCCTGTCACGAGGTCCAACTGGGAGAACACTCTTGCTCCTTCCAGTTGATCAAACAAATCATCTATCCGCGGTAGAGGATAATTATTCTTCGTCGTTACCTTATTCAACTCGTGATAGTCCACACATAAACGAAGGGAACCATCTGCCTTAGTGGCAAACACAACTGGTGCTCCCCACTCGGAGACACTCCTTCTAATAAATCCCTTCTTCAAAAGATTGCTGACTTGCACCCCGAGCTCTCGCTGCTCCCTTGGTGCCATACGACGAAGTGGCATCACTATAGGTCTGGCATCTTTCAACAAATCAATACGAAACTCAATCTCTCGGTGTGGTGGAAGCCCGGTCACCTCCTCGAAGACGTCCGGATACTGGCCAACCACGGGCACATCTGACAACTCATCCTGCGGGATGTCGAGGGAATTTACAAAACTAGCCATAACCCCATCACTAGGTAGACTACCAAACACTACCCTCCGCCCATCATCCGCCCTCACTGTCACCAAAAAGCCCTCACAGTCTACCATCACCTCGTATCTTTGGAGCCAATCGACTCCCAATATAATGCCATACCCAGTAAAGCCCAAAACAAAGCAGTCACATACAAACATACATCCATGACTCGATAAGACCAAATTTCGGCAAATCATACTAAGGCTAGTCGAACCACCAATCGGGTTCGTCACAACCAATGGTCTATCGGCTATCTCGGGTTCCAGTCCCAACCTATCTACCAGGTCACTAGATATGAAGGAACGGGAAGCCCCAGTATCAAACAAAACTCGAACTGGTACATCATAAATAAAAAGCATACCTTGAATAACAACATTCTTTCCTTTCTCCGTCGTAGTTGGGGCATTCGACGAAGAAGGAACAACATCAATAGCATATGCTTTCACAATCTGCTTCTCTTTCAGAGGTTGCGGACACTTATCCTTGAAATGTCCCACTTGACCACAGTTGAAGCACTTCTTATCCGCTGGCTTGGCCCGACAATCTTTAGCATAATGGCCCTTCTTTCCACAGCGGAAGCACTCAACATCCTTCTTGTTCTTTTTCTGGCCACCCTTAGATTGGTCCTGCTTCCTCTTATTCTGAGAGTTATTCTTGCCTCCACCGCCTGCTTGCGGCTTTGGCCCTCCTGCAGATGCAGTCTCAGTCTTTGACTTAGGGTAAAGACTCTCTGATCTCAAAGCTTTCCCCACAAACGACTCAAAAGTCTCATCGATGTGGTTGATAAGCCTTTCCCCCAAGTATCCATCCAAACCAGTAATGAACTTCTCATTCTTCTTCTTAGGAGTATCGATAAGAGATAGTCCATACTTCGACAAAGTGTCAAATTCAGCAATATAGTCAGAAACTGCCCTACCACTCTGCTTGAGCTCTAAGAATCTCTTAAACAACACTGACTTTTGGGCAGCTGGAATAAACTTCTCGCTAAAGCGAGCCTTGAACTGATCCCAAGTAACCTGATCTTCTGGAGTAGCTGTTCTCATGGCATTCCACCAATTCATCGCTCGCCCTTGCAGCTGACGAGACGCTAGCCTTCTCTTCATCGCATCCTCAAGACCCAAGTCATAGAAGATACGGTCACAGCTATCCATCCAATCTTGAACATCTGTGGCCGACTCCGTCCCGTGGAACGGCTTCCCACCAAGGTTAGTGTAATCCTTGCACAACTTGGAGAAATCGACCCTAGGCGCCTGCACTACTGGGCCAACACCAACTCCAGGATTGGGAACTGCCCCTTGCACTTCTCTAAGCATGTCTCTCATGAGGTTAGTAAACATCGCCCTCATGTCAGCAGCATTCCCCTGGTTGGTCCCTCTACCAGCACCCCTCGTTTCTCGACTCATCGTTAATCTATAAAAGGGAAACGATTAACGACCCCATAGTGGTGCTGGTGCAGTACGACTTAATTCTTATACTACTAATAGTATATACATATATAGCTTTGAAAACCAAAGTAATCACAAATACGCGCTCTCATATACGTACTATCTCTCCTTAGTGTCTTTCCCTAGGTTAACTACGCAACCTAGAGCTCTGATACCAAGTGTGACGGCCCGCCATGCACCAACCGACATTTACTCCAAAAGTGCGCTGTACACATGTCCAGTTAGCACGGAACGGGTCGTCAGAAGGAAAGGAAAGAAGGAAATGAACTAACAAAGAACCTGTAGAGTGTCTCACAGCGCATAGGATAAAATATAATAATAGCATACTTGACATAAAACAGGTGAGACAGTGCATAAGCTGAAACAACTAACATAGCAGCGGAAAATGTAAGTACAGCTTATAATCCAAAGTTAAACATTATTACAACTTTTCAAACTGTCTCAAAGAAAAAACAAGGTAAAGGAGGCACACTACTAATGCCCAAGTAGCGACCACCAACGACACAGGGAGAATGTATATATATAATACGTGGAAGCCTCCTGCCCGCCTCCGAATCAGCTACTCGCGCATCACCGGCTAACCTATCTCTAGTCTGCTCGTGTGAGCACCCAGAGTAATAAGAGGAGACATAAAACTATGGGTCAGACATAAAGCCTGGTATGAGCGATAAGCATATAAAGTGAACAATAACAGGTAGACTAGAAACATACCTGAACCTGGACCTGCAACCAAAGAGTTAGCACTACATACTGTACAACACTCTAAGGTGCCATATCAAATGGTGTAAAGATACGGAGGTGGGGGGTGTGCATGTCATAGTGATGGCAAACAATCAAACATAGCATCCATCCTCACATCTCTCACTCAGTGCGTAAAGCATACGATATTCACCACTTCGATCACCCCACATACCTTGCTACGATCACTTTGCCCCATGAAGTCATAAATGGCTTCACTGCACTGATAACGTAGCCACTAATCCTTTGCTATGTCCACTAGCCCCATGGAGTTGTTCACCCCATCTACGCTGGCTTATAGCCTTACCAATCCTTTATTATGTCCACTTGCCCCATGGAGTTATTCACCCCATCTGCGCTGGCTCATAGTTACTATGTCCACTTGCCCCATGGAGTTATTCACCCCATCTGCGCTGGCTCATAGTCTTGCTACCATCACCTTGCCCCTCGAGTCATAATGACTCTACTGCACTGATAAGTAGCCCATCATCCATTTTTAGTGGTGAATCGAAGTTATGAACGTTGACAACTCCTTAGCACACGTCCCACAGCAAAGTCCAACCATGAAGTGAACTCATCGGTTCCTAGCTGGATCCTGAGCTCTAGCTTCCCATATTGGACTACCTTTGCATCTCGGGTTATTGGTCAACACTGGGTCGGGTTGGATTCCCTTCAAGCCATCGGTTTTGGTCGGGTGTCCCTACGTTGCATCGTTCATGATCTTCCTCTGGCACGGTTCGGTTCGGGTCCACTTCATCGCATCGGTTCGAGTCGGGTGCCCCACTTCGGGTCGGGTCGGGTGTCCCACTTCGGGTCGGGTCGGGTGCCATCTCCCATCCCGTTCGTGCTTCCGCTCCGATCCGCTCCTTCGTTCTTCATATGCTCCGATCTGATCCCCCTCTTTTAGCCGATCCGATCCCAGTTAAATTAGCATGGCCTTCCTTTTTGCCAGTTTTCTCAAGTGTCAAGTTCCGATCAGATTCCTTGCCCAGTTCAACTTATTCGATCCGAGCCACCATATCCGATCCGATCCGAAACCTGCACTGTTTCCTGAAGCTTTTCCAGCAAGTGTTTACGTCATTCGACGACGTTTTCGACCATTCTAACTATTGAAATCAATCACAAAGCATATCATACAGTCATAGCAACATGCATAATCAATCACAAACATCAAAACATCAACAATATAGGTTAAAATGGATCAAACATTCCCAAAACCCCATATTTCCCCTTAAGCATGTTTAGGTGAAACTAATGATAGGATTAGCAAAACTTAACCAAATAAATCCAACATCATATCAGAGGTCTAAAACATCATTTAGGAGTTTATGAACATTTTTCCAGAATTTTATCATGTTTAAATTCGCTAATTAACACTAATTACCCTTAATTAGCCATAATTAGTGCAAAACTATGCAAATCACTCACCTTAGCCACAAACAAAACTAAGATCTGAAATAAATCTCTGATTTGATGCAAATCCCAATGCTAAACAGCAGCTCCAATGTTGATTTGGTGTAGATCTCCCTTGATTAGATGTTGCTAAGCTTAATCCTTGATCAAAAGATGATTTGGAGGTGATTTAGAGGTTAGAGGCCATTTCTAGGGTTTCTTGGAGATAAGTGGAGGCTAGAAAACTGAAATGGAATGATTCTCTAACTCATTTCAGCCTCCCCATAACCCTAATCCCGAAAAGGGTTATGGGCCTATTCACTAATCACCCTATTTGGCCCGGTTAAGCAGTTTTTCACCTTCCAAACCTTATTTCAGCCATATCTCCCAAACGGTAAGTCCGTTTGACTATTATGACCACTCTACGGAAAGGTAAACCATCAAACGAATTTAATGGAAGTGGTTTCAGGTCAAAATTCCTATCCAATCAAAAGTTATGGCCAAAACAGTATCAACTAGGGGTAAAATGGTCATTTAAAAATCGAAAAAAATCATGAACATGGGAAATGACTCTAATAGATGTTTCCCAAAGTTACATGACCATACGACTTCATATGTGAAAGAAATAAATATTCTACGATCCTCCGATGCGTAGAATACGGGTCGTTACAATTTTCATACAGCCAGAAAGTAATATCCACAACTTGGAAATAGTGTTTGTACAAAGTTGCCTCACTACATCAATCAAAAAAGCAAACAGTGAAAACAAATACTAGATAGTAGTAAAATTGGTACGTGAGCCTCCTGCTCGCCATCGATTAGCATCGTCCTCCTTACTAAATCATTACATGTCACCTGTTACTTAGTCTGCCCATCCATAACCGGATGAACAACCCAAGGTTATAAGAGGAAACATAAAACCTTGAGTCAAACAACAGTCTTAATGAGTGATAAAACAACTAACAAACTTCAACAATAAAGTTTATGAGAAGGGATAGATAAATATATTAATCTACCCACAACACCAGAGAAGAACTCAACCTTATTTTCCCCACATCGGACAATGATAGCCTTTACTTTAAACAATTCAACCATGGAAACCAGAACGCCCGTTCGATCATGGAAAATACTCGTAACATCCAGATTATATAAGTCTCACATAGACAACACTAATCGAGTTAACATCGCCCAAGTACTCTCCCTAGAGGCCTAAACCAATATCGGTCAAGTACTCAAAGAACATCTCCCTTGACTTTGGATAATCTATGTGAGGTAGTACAAACAGAACAACCAATCATCCATGACTGACTCTGGCTATAACCGCTAATCCTGCTTTGAAACCATCGTTAATCGTATGACGACCAATCTTGCCATATGTCAAGGGCTAATGGTAACCCCAGTTCTAGCATAAACTCCATATATCCAACCTTGAAAATGTCTAACCTTGACAATTAAGCCTTTCAACGATGCCCAAGGTACTCGACCAGCAACCTTCCGGTCTTTTGGGTGCCCTCATTGTACCCCTGCTTTGAGCCTACTAGAACTTATGACAACGATGACCTCTCGGCCTTTGTATCTCTAGTCATCCAATTCGACGACTTTTCCGAGCTCGAGCAACCTTCTCGAGTAACCATCATCCACCGACTCATGACCTTTGAGTTGAAACTACATTCGTTGCATCTCCGTGACCAACGAACACTCCAACACTTCGAACATACCCCTATGGACTCTCGTCAAAGCCACCATCATCGTTGAACCAACCAACATCTTTATAAGGTTCAAAGAAATCCATAGCACTATTTCAGCACTTCCTAACTTCTCAATTGAATTTACTTTGCAGTCACATCATCACTGGGAATGTTCGACCAGAAATAGCCAACCAGAAATGGCGAAAATGGCTGACCAGAAATGGCTGCCTAGAATAGTCCGATCCAAATTTTGTCCGATCCAACTTTGGTCTGATCCAACTTGGTCCGATCCACTTTGGTCCGATCCACTTATGGTCGATCCAGTTCTAGCCGACCCACTTCTGACTGATCCACTTTTGGTTGATCCACTTCAAGTCGATCCAGCTCTGGCCAATCCAGTTCTGGCCGATCTGCTTCTGACTGATCCAGTTCTGCCCGATCCACTTCTGGCTGATCCATTTCCTGCATATCCCAATTCAACTCCTATTTTGACCAAATCTTTGCCAAATGAGAATCCGATGAAACCGACTCGATCAAAATCATCAAACACGATCATAGACATATCATAACATTACTAACAACGTGAATGCGACGATTACCACAAAAATGATGTAAATCTCACCAAAAACCATTAAAATGAATATATGATCAACATGAGAGATCTAACTAACATAAACATGTAAAATGATTTGAAATTAACGAGTAAACTTGTTAGATTAGATCATAGGGTGATGCATATGAAAATGGACGTGTAATGGTGTAAATCTATAGTAAAACATCCCAATTTGATGAGAAACATGCACAAACACTCATATACTTCATTGCATCCATGTAAGAGAAGTAATTCACTCACCGATTTGCCAAAACAAGCTAAAATGGTAGACGTAAGAATCCAAACAGTGAATACTTCGAACCAAATCCCTTGACCCGATGAATTTTCGCTTGGAACGATGTAGATCTAGCCTCGAATGGTTAAGATCTTCATTTTCCCTCCTTAGATTTGGGATTTTTAATGGTGGAATGATGTAGGAGGAAGAAGGAGATCAATGCCTTCAAATGACAGAGTGGAAAAGTAAACTTTTTCCCTCTACTCTCACCCTCTATTTATAGGATTCCACCAGCCCACTAATGCTCCAAAGCCTGAACAGCTAACTGAAAAACCTTAAAAACAATGATTTCTCCCAAACCGCTGAGCCAAATTATTAATGTAACCACTCTACGGAAAGGCAATCATAAATTCCTTTCTGATGGCACAGATCTCACCCTCTAATTCGACCTGAGTCAGAAGATATTCACTGTGCTAGACTGACAGGGGCAAAATGGTCACAAACAAAATTGGTAAAAATTACGGACATGTCTCACATCCCTATAAGCAACATATTAAAAGATGAGAATGATCCAACCCTCAAGGAATAAAATAAAAATATTTTATGATCTTTCGATACGTAAAATGCGGGTTGTTACACTTGTAATGGGGAATAAAATCTCTCTCTTTTGGACTGGACGTACACTATGTTATGGGGGATAGTGGAGCCAGTATAAATATTGTGTCTCTTTATTTCTCTATTATAGTTATTTACTATTTGCTTGATGTAATAGAATAATTGCTACCAGATTAGATTGATGTTCAATTGGCAAATCTAGATCCTGCTTATTGCGCTTCCACGTTCGTGCAATTTTTGCATAACAAATTGGTATCGGAGCAATTTTTTCACAGCACTTTCTCCTCAAAAAAAATTCAATTAGACTAAAAGAACGCGTAGATGAATATACAAAAGACATGAATAAGGTTTGGATTTGGCAAACTAGAAGAAAAAGTGAGAAATTGGGGTTTTCAAATTAACAAACAATCTTTTCGCAAGAGAGATTACGGTGTATGAATTTGAATTTTCCTGCGGGAAAGGTAAAGAAGACGACGATTCAATTGGTAAGAGAGATTAGAATTTTCAGAATAGACCTTGAGTTCGGCAAATAATGGTTGAGTGAGAGAATAGAATGAAGAGGTAATGTGATTTTAGGAAGCACAAAAAATTTAATGAGTTTTATTTTTTTAATTGCGGTATTAGGAAAAACATATTGGGGTGCCCTTAGCACCACACAAAATAAAAATGGACATAGGCGTCCGTATCTGTTAGAGAACCCCAAATTATCATAAAACCAATTGGCAATGTGAAGGATGAACTCTTAATAGTTATACATGATTTATCTTAATAATTCCCCGATGTGGGACTTTTCTCAACGCGCCTCCATACGTGTGGCTATGAGCACACGAATTAAACCTGCTCTGGTACCATGTTGGAGAACCCTACATTATCATAAAACCAATTGGCAATGTGAAGGGTGGACTCTTAATAGTTATACAAGATTTATTTTACAAATTCCCCGATGTGAGACTTGTCTCAACTGTATCCCATATCTATCTGGATGGTTTTTATCAGGAATAGCAAAATATTTCTAATTTAAGTTTATGAAATCCCTCAAACTCTAGGTTCATGTTCAGTGTTTTATTGCGTCTTCCTCTTTGACTATGCTTATTTGTTATTCATAAAGTCATTGCATGACTGAATTTGATATCAAATTATGGTTTGCTTACGTAATATCTCAAAAATAATATCTATAAGTTCATTATATAAAAGAACCTTTTTTCAAAAGAAATTTGAATTTTTCCATGGCCAACCATATATATTGAAATGTAAATTTATTGATTTTTGCGTGTCCAATGATATTATGCTAAAATTGATGCATGCACAATCCACTTTCATTTTATCCATATCTTCTTTCCCATAAGTATGCATTACATCTAAATAAAACTAAATTGAGATATGCATGTAAAGGCCTACAACCACTGATGAAAAAGATGATCTTTTGATAGTCAAATGACAATGAAAATGACCCAATTTGCACGTCTTTTACACTTTATTAAAGAAAAAGTATGAAACTTCTATAAATTGAGCTCCTGCTCCGAGCCCAATTAATGACCACATTCCACATCGCTTTACTTTTAAGATTTTTATTTAGGTACCGTTTGATTTTCAAACTGCCTAGTTAATGTTTGCATCCGCGTCGGACGCATCTGACACGTCGATGTGGGGTCCACACCATTTGCCCTTTCCAACCGAATAGTTCAAAAGTTATCTTTTGCGTCCGACGTGACGACGCGTCCGATGCAAGTCAACAACTGTTTTTCCCACCTTTTTATACATACCCATACAAATAAAACACATAAAAATAATTAATAAAATAATAATTTTACCCCTTCCAATTTATCCTTTTCATAAAAAAAACGTATTTCACGTTCGTAACAATTCCCCTTCAAATAACCCTTCAAAATACCCATTCCAAATTCCCCTTCCTGTTCAAAATTAAACGCACCCTTAATCTTCCATGTCGGGAAGGTTTATTGCATATATACAAGTTGTCATTGTTGTATCCTCATTTATTCCATGACGATGAGAGCATATCTTTTGCTAGATGTATACAACTTTTTGGTTTCTACACATTTAAAGCATGTGGTGGCATCTTTTGGCCATCTTTTATGAAAAAGATGTCATAATACTTCTCGACGAGGCAAGCATAATCATGATTCTTTTTTCCATGTTCTACTTAACATTTTCGTCTGTGTCATGCCTTATAATATCAAAGAATTCCATATTACTATGATGTTTGAGTAAAATAAGCATTATCTAATAAGCATTTGTATTTTTCGTTTTTTCATACATGACATAATTTAGATGAGGTTGCATAACTTTTTTACATTATATTCTAAAATTTTCTTACTTCATTGCATCATCAATCTGCATTTTAATGTTTCCTACTCATATTACTATTTTAGAACTATCTATAGAAAATGCATATTTCTAATTGACTTCTCCATTTTTTAACTACTAATATTATTTAAATGGTCAGTTTTTTTTTTTACTTTCCCTCGTTCGTTCTCAAGATGACGCTAAATTTACAACCAGTCATGTCAATATTTCAATAAAATATGTTAGTGTTATTTATGAAATTTAAGAAAACCCGATTAAGGATTTCTTCCATAAAACTATTTGTTAATTTGAAGTATACAACGTTTTGGTTACTGCACATTCGAAGCATGTTGTGGCATGTTTTGGCCATCTATTATGAAAAAATGTCACACTACGTTCTCGACGAGGCAATCATAATCATAATTCTTTTTTCCATATTCACCTTAACATATTCGTCTGTCTCGTACCTTATGATATTAAAGAATTCCATATTACTATGATGTTTGAGTAAAATAAACCTTTGTAACATTATCTAATAAATATTTACATTTTTCAATTTTGTATACGTGAACAATATTTAGATGAGGTTGCATTTTTTAATATTACATGTCAAAGTTTTCTTACTTTGCTACATAAACATCCTACATTATAATATTTCCCACTCATATTACTATTTCAAAACTACCTATAGAAAATGCATATTTCTAATTGACTTTTCCATTAATTATCTACTAACATTATTTGAGCGGTCAGCTTTTTTACTTCCCCACATTCGTCCTCAAGATGACTGAAATGACCCGAGCTTCTTGGCCGGCCTAAACCGAACAAGAAGATGGATTTCTTTGAGAGCATTGATGAATTAGAACACATAACAAGAGAACATTTCATTGCTGTTACAACAATTTACATCAAAGTACAAGATATTAGAGTATAAATAAATAATATACAGCAGAAAATATCAGAGATTAATAAATTATATATCGTGGAAATTTAATTACATTAATAAAATTAGCGGAAGACTACAAAATATACCAAAGCCCAGCTCCATCCATAATCCATGATCCTGTGAAAAGAAATATTTGCAAACCAAAACTACTATCTGCCTGTGTGGAAAATATGGGCATTCAGAGTTTAGGTGGGAAACAATAAACTCTGAGTCAGTCATGAGACTGGTATGAGAACCAAAACAGGCATTAACTTTATTTTAAAGTTGGGTAAATCATGGGACCAACCCGTACTACACGAAACAGGTTCCCTCCACATGAATACTAGTTTTAAAACAAAAACAATGCAATGTTTTTTGAAAAATAAAGCTATTATAAGACTCAGGTCCCATCACACAATGCAACACAAACCAAATGATAGAGTTTTACCTTATAGTAGCCAAAGATACTTGATATGCTTTGAAACAAATATTTTCGATATTATTATAAGTGCATAGTGTAGAAAACAACTTCGAATATAAATGTATCAATCCTAAACGGCATAGTAACTCATCCTACTATGTCGCCATATAGATTTACAACTAAGATCGTAAAATCGCGTATTGAAATTTGGATTTCCATCTATGAACCGAGGCAAGGGATCTTCCTCATCCGATTCGAGACACTCTAGCATGTGCCTTAGGGACAGAAAGCAACGATCCTTGGAGTGGCAGAGACGACCCACATTTTTCAGGTGAGTTCGGATTTCTCCTGAACAATACATTCCCCAGTCCTATAGAACCTAAAATCTGGTCAGTACGTCGACCATCTTGGTATGTATGTTGACCCTCAAGGGCCTTGTGCGGTCATATCCGGGGTACCTCGCTTTCCATCATCCAACATGAACATAAGTAAAATGTCTGGGCTCCATACCATGACGTCACTCATAGCTAGAAGGCAACGTATACCCACTTCTCTGCTGTCCTTCATCTTGTTTTTGATTCATACTAGGGTGTGAAGCTCACGAATTAACGCTATACACAAGGCTACGCTATATTAAAGCCACACTTTGATCGTCATCCACAAAGCTCTGCTTTTCAATAAAAGCTTTGATCCATGCATCTGAACATGCCATATTGTCAATCCATGTCATACACCTGATATCTTTCAATATAAAACCTCTAAGCTCGTACGTCTTAGAGAAAGGTGTTAAGCTAAGAGAATAAATTCTCCGCCACCAAAAAGATATAAATATTTAGCAGAAATCAATCAATATAGAATGGAATACAATGTCAGACACACAATGTATTAGTAAGTCCGTTCTGGGTCTGGATGAAACCGAAGACACCTTATTCCTCGTCCCATATGTCCAATACAGGAGAGAGGTCCTCGCATATCCGGTTGATTTCCAAGTATGTCTGGATGACCACCACTTATTACCTCATCTTGGGTGTACTGCCCAATCAAGTCATTAGCAATAGCCAAAACGATGTGAAGATCGTCGGTCATCAACCACCTTCTTCATATCGTCAACTTTTAACAGTCATAACTATTATTCAGAATGGCTTAAACCTGGTGTTTCCAAATAACTCACATATCTTTAAAATCAAATGATGAATAAAGATAACACACATCTCATTCCAATCCAGAATATTCTTTTATTCAAATATTCATTACTCTAGGAAAGGTTCCCATTAATTTTATCAAATATTTAAATCATTTAAACTTATGTTTAAATCCTCCTTTCAATATCATTTCAAAAGATTTTATTATATCTTTTCACGACTTAAACCAAATTAAGGTTTATAAAACTAGTTGTGATTATCGAGTCTTACCGAAGTAATCATTTATTTTGTTATTCCCAGTTCCAACCTATTCTTCCCATGGAGCAAAACGGGTGGTACTCCATATCTAACATCCATTTTGTTATCAGTAAATTTAATTACCATTTAACATTTAAATCTAATAAAAGATTTAACTATCGCATGGAGTAAATTTGGTGGTACTCCATCTTGAACACCTCTTGTGTTTGGTAAATTTAATTACCTCATTTACATTTCAATCTAATTAAAGATTCATTAAAACTCTCACTACACCATAATGGTCATGGCAACCCATATTTTTTTTCAATTGCAAAAACTTATTTGTGTTATAAACTACTGACAATAATAAGTGTTGCTATAATAAAATTATGTCACCAAAATCAGACAATTATAATTATTTTCATTAGCATCACTTATTTGTGTTGACACGCCTGGTCAACACTTCGTTTTGAGGGTAAAATCATAAACAACGTATTTTTTCACTACAACCCTAACAATCCTCTCAATTCCCTCTCAAGTGCTTATTTCCTCCTTGTGGCAGCACGGTCCTCTTCACAAATCAGAAAATCAAAACCTATTTTAATGAAAAAAAAATTCACTACAACCCTAGCTTTCTCAAACCGATCGCAGGTCCTCTTCTCCATCAGCACCAATGAAATGGGCATGGAATTGGGGAAACTCGCTTAGTCGTAAATTAGGGGAAACTCACTGGCACAATATCATCGACATCGAATTGGAGCATCGACATCGAATCATATTTGACTCTATGCGAATCGAAACCAGGTGAAGGATTTTTTTTTTCTTTTCTTAGAGCCTAATTTTTACTTAGGCATATCATAAGGATAGTTGGATTATATACTGATTGCTTGGGTAATCCTTTGGAGTTTATTTTCAACATGTGATAGACTTTTGATATTTTTTGAATGAAAATATAAAATTATTAATGTTGTGTGGCTTAATATTGAGTATTACACTTTTGCCTTGATTTTGACCAAAGTATACAGTGGAAACTAATAAATCTATTGTCCATAGATTGTTTTACTTGTTGTTTCTCATTTTTATTTATATGAATTAACTTTTTAGCATAGTTTGATTTAGTATTCATATTAGATTTGTGAAGAGGATTAAAACTTTATTTTTGCTTGCTACAAATATGAATTTTAAAGCATTGGTGACTATAATATATATTATGTGCCAAAATAAACCATGTGTAAGTCTTGTAATACATTATGAATTTGATCTAGTTTAATGGATATTAAAGTACTGAATATGGTTTTGATATTTTGATTTATGTGCATAAACAACATTTTAGAAAACATAATCACATGAATTAAAATTCAAATTTGTAAGCCTTTAATGGTATAAGTATATATTAACATCATACTAAATTGTGATAATTTATATTTTTATTAAAATATTATGAATTTTAGTAGTAATTAAAGTTTATAGGGAATGATATTTTTGAAAATATATTTAAATGAATGATTATTGAATATTATAAATGTTTTAACTATGAAGCAAACTTTCCAAGAATGAATACTGTTATTTATTAGAGACTCATTTATAAAATAATGTTTTTAAAAGGTATTCATTGTATAGAAATATGAAAAGTTTTTTATTTACAAATTTATCTAAAGTATTTATCATGATATGAGGTCTCGTCTGGAACCGCGAGATCTCATTGAACTCGTACCGGTTTCGGAAGTGAATGAGACAAAATCATACCCAAATCTCGTTTTGTTTAAACCTGTCTTAAAATAAAACCTAAAATCACGAAATCAAACAGAAAAAAGTACACGTGAATTCAAAAAGGAAGACAAAAAGCACGTCCCGTGATCCAACAGTAATTTTTTTTGCCTATAAATAAACAATTGGAGAGAATAAATTATCACGCAGTCTTCATCCTTCAACAATCTTCACTCGATTTCAAAATTCTCCTGAGTCGAAGCAGTAGAGGCTAAATAGAGCAGATGTAAAATCGAGATTCAGTAAGTCTTCCAAACTGCCATTGACGTTCAGGTGATTTAGAATTCCCTATTTTTTTTACCGCCTTCGTCTTTCAAACCGCGCTAGATTTTTCATTTTCCCTCTTCGAACTGCGTGAATGTTTACTGGAAAGGAAGAAATATAATGTGTTCCCCCCGGTTTTTTTTGGTTATTACGAAAATATACTGGACGTGCTCCCTTTTTTTAATTATGTATACCAAAGTGTACTGGACGTGTGAGGGCTGTTTTTTTTGACGTGTACTCATGCATTCCAGTTTCTTTTATGGAACCAGATCATTGTTTTCACCATACGTTATACTAAATTGTTGAAATGACATGTTGTAATGACTTTAATGTTTGTTTTCACTATATGTTATACTTCAATGCATATTAAAATATTGTACTGACTTTAAAATAGCATACAATTTGAAACGTTAGACTTTCATAGTGAACTGACATGAACATTGCATATAAATATGGAATTAAACGCGTTGAACTGACCTGAACACATTGAACATACCTGGATACATTGAACTGACTTTACACGTTAAACTGACCTGGACAAGCTGAACTGATTCGTTGAACTGGCCTGAATGTAACGACCTGTATTTTTACGGTATATAAATAATTTATTTAATTATTTAAATAATGGTTTGGTTATTTAAAATGACCAGAAATTAAATAATATTGAATATTTAATTAAAATAAATAATATAATAATATATTTAATTTCTGGAATAGTCAGAAATAGTGGGATTCACAAAATGGTGTGAACTGGATCATCTGTGATATTTAATTCAGTTCAAAATTGAATTAGAATAACGAATATATTATTTGAACGGCGATTTGAATGTATAATTATAATATAATTAGAATCGAGCTCGAAATGGAGCGGTAGTTTGCTATTTGGCGATTTGAACTTCAATTAAAGATATAGGGCCCGTTTTAAATCGAATTTCTGTGAAACAAGAAACGTTAGGAGCTGGTGAAGTGTATTTTTCTAGTGGAAGAGAAAAATCGGGATTTCATTGTGTAGATTTTGATTTATGTCCAAATCAAAATTTAGAAAAGTCGCTATGGAATTCCTTTATAATTTATGTCGATTTATTTATATTATAAAAGGATTTTTATATATAAATCGAATATCGATATAACTGGGAATTTTGAAATATTGAGTTATAAATCGAATTGGAGCTGTATGATATTCTATTGTGAATATATACGATAATATTTATTTTTAAATATTTAATTTAATTATTTTTAAATATATTTATATATTTAAATGGGTTATTTAGAGCTTTAAAAATAGCCAGTTTTTCAAACGACCTCCGGATTCGACAAAACCAATTTTGTTGGATTCGTAATGTCAAATTATTGTTAGATTTCGTTTCCCATGATTTTTGGGGTTAGTGTGTGGCCATACGGGATTTTAATGTGAAAGACAGTCAATTTTCTGACTTTAAAAAATATGCTGTGTGAGCAAACGGAGTCGGAATTCGAAGAAACCAGTTTCGTTGGGTCTGAAATGTCAAACTGTAATTGCATGTCCATTTCATGATTTTTGGGTTATCGTAAGGTAAAAATCGTCCGTATTTATGTGTGGATTGGTCTTACAATTATCTTTCCTTTTAAAAAGGGTTTTGAAAAGTTAAACCAAATGATTTGAGTTTACTCACACCAGTCCCATGACTGACCTAGAGTTTTATTTTGTTTTGTTTCCCTAAATTCTTGGGTGCCCAAATTTGTACGGGAAGTCAAGTAGTTTAGGTCTTTACAGATATGCTTGGAGGTGCTTGAAGCAGGAGGCTTCAGGATTATATAGCTATTGTTATTTCCGTTGTATGTAAGTGTTGTACTCGAATAAATGTTATTCTATATATATATATGTATATATATACTATTTTATTTCAAAGTTATGTTATATATTATATTTTTCATTCCGCTGTGAGATTCGTATTACTCTGATTATGTTCTGTGGTGATCTTCTTCTTCTTCTATTCTAATTTTGTATCTTATCTATTCTCACCCTCTAACTTCTTTCTATTAATGATCAGGTATTTCCGATGACCGAATAGTCAACATGGTAGTTTTGTGTTGATTTTCGGAGTCGAAAATTCCAGTTCATTATAGTGGTATCAGAGCTGAAGGTTAAGTGATTACCTTGGCTCTGTGGTGTGACTCAGTAGAGATGGGGTTAGTAATACACTAGATTGAGTTTGAGTGTATATATACAAGTGAAAGTATTTGTAGATTTTATAAAAATTATTTTATATTGTGGAGATTTATTGATTGAGTAGTTTGTGAATTCTGATCGATCAGTTGGATCCACTGTATCGGTAGGAGTTTCTAAACACTCGAATACGATGAACCGACACAGTATGTTTTGAAAAAGGGTAAATGAAATAATTTTACCCAAATTATATTTTGATATAAAAGGTTGATATCGAAACGATTATAATATATTGGATATATTGGTTGTAATTATGATCGAGTAAGATTATAAATTAAATGGTTATGTATATAACCAAGTAGAATTCAGATAAGTGTAATATATGAATTGAAAAGAATTAAATCTGAATTCAAATCAGAATTTAAATTAAAACCCTGGAAAATTAGAAAGATGGTTGTAAATGAATTTAAATTGAATATATGAGAATTTTAAGATCCTGGGAGATTTTAAATTGTTTTCAAGCATTAAAAAAGATATTTTGAAATATATTTCAAAATGGAAGTGTTTAGATATGGTTTTGAAAGTGATATAGTATTGAACTCACTTCAACAGCTGGAAAATAACTCCAATGATGTTGGCCACATCATCAGTGTTCATTTTCAAGTTCTAAGTGATGGATTACTACCAAAGATTTTGTGTTGGATTGTTTTGAGGAAAATGAGTTATTTGAAATCCGAAAAGGGAATACTTGGTTTAGAAAAGCAAAGTTATTTAAAACTCCCTAGAAAAGGAATATTTGATTTTTGAAAGAGCTAAACTGTTTAAAAACTACCAGGTGGGATTGTTTGAATAAAAACAAATTTAAACAGAAACTTGTGAAAGCAAAATGGAATTGAATTGAAACCAATTAACTGTAAATTGGATTAGAATATAATATATTAAGTAGAGTTAGATTTTGAATTGTGAGATAGAATTTGAAATGGTATTGGATTGGTGAGTTAGGAGTTTGGAATTAAGAATGAAACTTGAGTTTGAAATGGTAATTGGCTTGTTTAAGCGAATAGCTGTGTTAAGGATAAATTGATCAGAGATTGATTGGGATGACTTTGGTATATGCTGAATTGGCAGCAGAATAAAAGGATTTAATGATATGCCCGACAAAAAGGTACATATTTATTTTTATGGATTTGGTGATTTATGGGCCGATTTGGCAAGCCGCTTGGCTGTTTGATTTTCTTTTGGATTGGAGAAGGCCTAGAGAGGCGGGTTGGGGTTTGAACTATTGACCGGTACAAAGGAGGTGCTGGCGAAATTTTCCGAAAATTTAGAATGTTAGAAAATTTTCAGGATTTTAGAAAATTATCGTTGATAAGAATTAAATAATATTTTAATTGAAATTAAATTAGTTCAGTTGAAAATAAGGCTGGTAAGTAAACAAATAAATTTGTACTAGCCAATAGGGTTTGTTCTCTACCTTAGCAATTTCGAGGACGAAATTATTTTAAGGGGGGAGAATGTAACGACCCATATTTTTACAGTATATAAATAATTTATTTAATTATTTAAATAATGGTTTGGTTATTTAAAATGACCAAAAATTAAATAATATTGAATATTTAATTAAAATAAATAATATAATAATATATTAAATTTCAGAAATAGTCAGAAATAGTGGAATTCACAAAATGGTGTGAATTGGATCATCTGTGATATTTAATTCAGTTTAAAATTGAATTAGAATAACGAATATATTATTTGAACGGCAGTTTGAATGTATAATTATAATATAATTAGAATCGAGCTCGAAATGGTGTGGTAGTTCGCTATTTAGCGATTTGAACTTCAATTGAATATACAGGCCTGTTTTAAATTGGATTTCTGTGAAACAAGAAACGTTAGGAGCTGGTGAAGTATATTTTTCTAATGGAAGAGAAAATCGGGATTTCATTGTGTAGATTTTGATTTATGTCCAAATCAAAATTTAGAAAAGTTGCTATGGAATTCCTTTATAATTTATATCAATTTATTTATATTATAAAAGGATTTTTGTATATAAATCGAATATCGATATAACTGGGAATTTTGAAATATTGAGTTATAAATCCAATTGGAGCTGTATGATATTCTATTGTGAATATATACGATAATATTTATTTTTAAATATTTAATTTAATTATTTATAAATATATGTATATATTTAAATGGGTTGTTTAGAGCTTTAAAAATAGCCAGTTTTTCAAACGACCTCCATATTCGATGAAACCAATTTTGTTGGTTTCGTTATGTCAAATTTTTGTTAGATTTCAATTTCCGCGATTTTTTGGGTCAGCATGTGGCCGTACGGGATTTTAATGTGAAAGACAGTCAATTTTCTGACTTTAAAAAATATGTTGTGTGAGAAAACGGAGTCGGAATTCGATGAAACCAATTTCGTTGGATCCGCAATGTCAAACTGTAGCTGAATGTCCATTTTCGTGATTTTTGAGTTATCGTAAGGTAAAAATTGTCGGTGTTTATGTGTGGATCGGTCTTACGATTATCTTTTCTTTTGAAAAGGGTTTTGAAAAGTTAAACCAAATGATTTGAGTTTACTCACACCAGTCCCATGACTGACCAAGAGTTTTATTTTGTTTTGTTTTCCCTAAATTCTTGGGTGCCTAAATTTGTACAGGCAGTCAAGTAGTTCAGGTCTTTATAGATATACTTAGAGGAGCTTGAAGCAGGAGGCTTCAGGATTATATAGCTATTGTTGTTTCCGCTTTGTGTAAGTGTTGTACTCTGATAAATGTTATTCTATATATATACACTATTTTATTGCAAAGTTATGTTATATATTATATTTTATTCGTTCCGCTGTGAGATTCATATTACTCTGATTCTGTTCTGTGGTGATCTTATTCTTCTTCTATTCTAATTTTCTATCTTATCTATTCTCACCCTCTAACTTCTTTCTATTAATGTTCAGGATTTTCGATGTCTGAATAGTCAACAGGGTAGTTTTGTGTTGATTTTCGGAGTCAAAAATTCTAGTTCGTTACACTAAAAATGTTGAACTGACCTGAATTTGCCGATCTGAGTATGGACTTGAATATTGAACATTGGACTTGACTGAAATATTGAACTTGAACGTTGAAGTTTCACGACTTCGTTGGATGTTTGTTATTCTTTTATATGATTATATTGTATTATTTATGTATAATTTCAGGTATGCGATGGAAAACCAAACTGAAATTGGTTGGAATTATGGTACCGCGATCGATGGCAATATTCAAAAAACAAAATGTAATTTTTGCCATAAAATAGTCAATGGCGGTGGCGTGACTCACTTGAAAGAACATCTGACAGGAGTAGGTGGCGACATATCAGCTTGTTTAACTGTCCCTAAAGAAGTTATACAATTTATACGATCGCATGTCATTCAAAAGAGAAATGAACGAAACAAAGGAAAAGTAGACAAGCAACGCTTACAAGAAGAATTGATGAGCAGACCACATGTACCGGACAATGAGAGTGAAGAAGATGAAGAATTGCAACGTGCCATGCGACAAGCAGATATATGTTTAGAGATGAAGATATGCATAGATCTCTACATAGAACTCATACCACTGGACGATCGGGTGGTAGTTTAAGTCAAACAGAGCGCATTCATACTATTGGTAAATCTGGTAGAGTAGATGAAGATTTTGTCTCCCGTGCTGCTGAAAGAATCGATACATATATGCAGAAACGAGATGGAAGAACTCAACCTTCTATCAAATCTGCAATGAAAGGTATTAAAGATGCCAAAAAACATATCGGTCGAGCTATTTCTAAGTTCTTTTTCTTTAATCATATTCCTTATAACGTTGCAAATAGTCCGTACTATACAACAATTGGAATGACCATGCTTTCAAGTAGAATTTTGGTATGGTTTATTTTTCTATTGGACACAAATGGTTCTCTAATTTTAAATTTATAAGCCAGAGCCAATCTATCCTAATCGAAAATCCAGGATCCAAAATTTTACCAGTATAAAAATATTAGTTCATATAGAAAATATTTTGATATATATATGTTAAGATGTATATATATCCCACTAGCTTTAAATCAGAGTAGAAAGAAAGCAAGAGATCCATTGACCTCATTATAGATCAATGTTGAACACAAATTTAGAACTGATCCTTTTATGCCTTTAAAAGTGATATATGCAAAAATGATACTTCCTTATCTATTAATAAGATTGATATTCTTGAGACTGTAAAAATGATACTGTTGTGCCTCCAGAAATGATACCTTCAAAAATGACACCTAAATACATGCAGAAATAATACTTGCAAAAATGGTACCCTTTAAAATGATATTCTGGTTCACACAAAAATGATCCAGTCAAAACAATGCTATCAAAAATGATACTCTCATGCATTTATAAATGATACTTTTAGAAATGAGGTTATCAAAACTGATAACCTTATGCATGCATAATGATACATTTGAAACAATGTGTGTAACATGTGCATGTTTATTATTCTGATCCTTGGTGCATGGGTCAACATTGCACCCTTGGATAACCTCTTCTGATATGAGCTGAGCCAAGTGTGCCCATGTGCACCACTCATGTATTTGAGTTTTCTGTAAGAATACACCAATAAACCAATGTGCACATTACTTTTCTAAAATGACTCCAGATTGATTAATAAAAATAATATTAGTAACTTTCCGTAATACAAAACATATGTTTTCTCCAGACCGAGCTGCAGTTAGCGAAGATTCCATTGCTTTGAAGATTCCATTATGAAGATGAAGATGGAGCTCAACAGACGTATTATTATTATTATTATTCCGCTGCAATGCATTGGTATGTTGTATGTTAATTTACTCTGATAATCATTGTAAAATATAATAAAATGTATGTTTTAACACCTTCATGAATTGTTATTTTTTATTATATTTTGTCCTTCCGCTGCGAGATTCTGTATTTGTTCTTCTTCTTCTCTTCTTTTTTTTCTTATATAAATCCCAATAACTATCCTTATTTTTGATTTGTTTATGTCAACATTGAGGATCATTGTCGATTTGAACAGTCAAAAATATCGGGATGTTACATTTGATTTCAGTTTGCAAAATGATCATATGTAATACTACTTTAGCTCAGTCATCAACATAACACATTACACTTAATTCTTCTATTATCTAAACATAATTTTCCAGGACCCAACTTAATATTTACAAAACTAATTCATAAGTCTATCCTCAAGGATTCATGCAGATACAATAATTCAAAACTTTTATTTTCTACTTAAGCATGCTAATATCCATGAAACAATCCAGACTCCTAATATAGATCTTATTTAGCTCCATCGTTTCCTGAAAAAGCATTAGAGGATGCCTCACCATATAGTGAGACACCCCATTTGCCTTGAGCAAACAAGGTCAGACTAATGTGTTTGGTATGAGCATCTCAATTGAAACTGATTAATAAAAACTAAGAGAAAGTCTGTGCGGGAATCATATTTTTTAAAAAAAAATGCATACTCCTTGTAAAATTAATTAATAATCTTGTGTTGTTGCACTTTCACTGATTTATGCAATATTTACCATCAGTGTTCAAATACATACAAATCAATCATACACATGTGCATAACAGATAAATCCATCTTGATAACATTATGATTTGTATCCATAACTGCCTTAGGAAATCTTCCAGGAAAACTCAAGTCCGTTGTATTTATTTCCTAGCAAGTATCAGTTTGTTTAAATACCCTGGTCTTATCTGTATAAGTGAATCACTGGGACACATTGTAGTAATCTAATTCACATTATTACACAAAGACCTCAGGACCAAAATTAGCCCATGTGTCAAACATACAACTCAAGTGCAAGCCATTCCACAGCACCTTGTCCAGAAATACCATAGCTAATTTACTAAGTGTTTCTTTTTATTTTCCAGTGACTTTTTACCTAAATATGGTAAACTAACACAACTAGAATCACTTCATAATGCCATGGATTTCATAGAAATCACCCAAACAATCAAAACAAACATTCAGTCATGCACATAAATCATCCAAGCAAGAATATAAATCATCCAGAATATGTATAAATGTTCCAGAAAATTATTTATCATGGCGTTTTAATGAGATAAAACCTTGTCTTAAAATATATCTACTATATAGGTGCATATGCTTGTCTGAATATGCATCTAATATTAATCTATGGCATATATTAATATATTTTTTAAGAGATTTTTCCACAATGCATAAATTGATTTCAAATGAATTTCAAAACCTAGATGAACATAATGTTTGCATCCTTGATTAGAGATCAGCACGTAGAAAATCCTATTGCTCTCTAAATCAACCATTTCATAGAGACTCAGCACCTATACACAAGTATATTGTAGCTCAGATGCATTTTTATGAGAGATTGCCATAGATCAGTACCATTTGTATATATCCATATTTATGGAGTTTTACAAAGTATCATAAAAAGAGTTTTCAGGGTATCATAAATTAAATAGTTTCAAATAAAGTTGAACCCATGTTGTGAAACTCAATCTACTTTTAAATGAAACCAATAATGTATTCAAACCCATATAATCATATAAACTGATTAGAGAATTAAATTCAAAATACATTAAACATAGAAAATATTGGCTGCCTCTTAATCTCAGGACTTAATGCCATTTGTTTAAGTGAGAACATTCACCAAATCTCCTTCTTCTAAGCTAAAGAAAAATCAAATAAACCTTGCTTTGCCTCCAAGCTTTCCTTCTTCCTTTCTAAATAAATTTTATGTATCTTTTCTTATTTTCAATAGGCAGTTCAATTTTGCCCGGCCACCCTTACTTATATCATCAGATTTCTAGGGTTTTCCAGGTTATATGAAGTCAATTTTGCCCCTAATCAGATCATGATATTTGTGTGAGTGTTATTCACATTATTTTGCTTTATTTTCTTTACAATGCTCAGGTGTAAAACTGCATTACTTTTTCAAAAATAAAGAAAATATTTTCAAACTATTTTCCGTCCATAACAAGTCATGAAAAAATAATAATCCCTCCTTTTTACTAAATCTGGCTATGCACTACTTAATCTCGGTGCACTTGTCTTTGCCATATACATGTATATGTATTATCTCCAACTTCCTTTATATTGTGCACTTAATCAGTCCATATGATTTAATTTTAATTGCCACTGGAAATACTTGTATACTCACATACATGAATCATATTATATATCCTGGAATTATGGTGTTGCCTTGTGCATGTCCCCTGTTGTACACATGTGCATACACACTCATATATGCACACAGATTCCAAAACACCACTAACTCCAATTTAAATTCTGCAATCATTTTGAACCATGTTGAAATAAATTTTTACTAAAATTTTTGGGTCATTACAAATACCCCACCTTTTAGGAATTGTGTCCTCACGTTTTTCTTCATAATTGAATAAAATTTTCAATTTGACTCGGAGATTATAAACCCTGATCAAACACATTCATCCAATTAATTAAATTGGCTCATCAAACATATGTACTTTAAAAAAAATATTGATACCTTTATTTTGCAACAGCTTACGATAATTCACCCTAACCTTGTCTTCTAATTCCCATGTGCAATCATTTGGATCAATACTCTGCTGTACTTTCACGAGCTTCAATGTTTTATTTCTCAATTTTTTTTACTTCTTTAGCCAAAATTCCCACTGGTTCTTTTTCATAAACCAGATCTGATTTTACTTGAATCTGGGATGGGGTTTCCAGAATGTCATTTTTATCATGAACCTCCTTAATTGTGATACATGAAAAACATTGTGTATCCCCTGCATATCTTCTGGTAATTCTAATTTATAAGCCAAAGAACCCATTCTTTCCACAATTTTGTATGGTCCTATATACCTAGGTATCAGTTTGCCTTGCTTCCCAAGCCTTAACACCTTTTTCATTGGTGAAATTTTTATGTAGGCAAAGTCCCCCACCTAGTATTCAACTTGCCTCCTCTTCCAATTTGCATATTTCTTTTGTCTGTTTTGTGCAGCTGCCGTCCTTTTCCTTATTAACGCAACTTTTTCAGTTGTCTCCTTTATGTATTCAGGGCCTAAAATTGCTCTTTCCCCAATTTCAACCCAACATACTAGAGATAAACATGGTCTTCCATGTAAATCTTCAAATGGTGTCATACCTTTAGTGCTTTGATAAATGTTGTTTTATATAAATTCAGCTAAGTGGACGTGTTCTTCTCAGTTACCCCCAAAATCTAAAATACAAGCTCTCAACAAATCCTCAAGCACTTTGTTAACTACTTCAGTTTTCCCATCTGATTGAGGATGGTAAGTAGTGCTTATGCAAAACTCACTTCGCATAGCCTCCTGAAAACTTCTCCAAAATTTGGATGTGAAGATAGTGTCTCTATCGCTCACAATAGTTTTGGGTATACCATGCAATTTTACTATATCCTTCATGAATATTTCAGCCAGTTTTGGTGCATTTCTGTCTGACTTCACCGGAATGAAATGTGTTACTTTAGCTAGCCTATCAACTACTACCCATATACTAGTATTTCCTCTTATTGATCTTGGTAGACCATCTATAAAGTCCATGGACATATCCTCCCATTTCCACTGAGGTATACCTAAGGGTTGAAGTAAACGTGAGGGTCTTTGTGTCTCTGCCTTTATCTGTTTGCAAATTATACATTTGGCCACAAATTTTGCTACATCACTTTTCATTCGTTTCCACAAATAATCCCTCTTAAGATTATGATACATCTTGGTATTTCCTGGATGTATGAAGTATTTGCTTCTATGGTATTCATTCAATATTTCCTCCTTTAATTCTGAATTTCCGGGTACCCAAATTCTATTTTTGTTTCTCACATATCCCTTCTCATCAATATGCAGGTTTTTCACTTCTTCTCCTACTTCCAAAAGGGTTTTCTTTTTTAAAATGATGGGATCTTGATTTTGCATGTTTCATACCTTCAGAATTAAATCAGACTGCAAGGTAACCATACTTAATTTCCCCATCTTTTCTTGTGCATCCTGCACTTCCATGGGCACATCATTATTCTGTTTTATTTCCAGATCAGTGAGTATCATTAAATTCTTGAATTCTTCAGTCATCATTAAACTTATTTTAGCATGTTGCCTACTCAAAGCATCAACTACTTTATTTGCCTTTCCTCATGTGCAGAGTATATAAAAATCATATACAGCTAAAAACTCCACCCACCAATGTTGTCTCATGTTCAAGTCTTTTTGTGAGAATAGATATTCAAAGATTTGTGGTCAGTGTAGAGCTCAAATTTGGCTCCTAACAGGTAATGTCTCCATAGTTTTAAGGCATACATAACTGCAGTTAATTCCAATTCATGTGTTGCATATCTAGTTTCATGTGGTTTTAATTGCCTTGATGCATATGCCACTACTTGACCTTTTTGCATCAATACTGCTCCTAAACCATATCCTCATGCATCTGTGAATATTGTTAAATCATGGTTTCCTTCTCGTACTTTCAAGATAGATGCATTTACCAATGCTTCCTTTAATTCTTCAAAAGCTTTCCCACATTTTTCAGTCCAAACATAGGCTTGATTCTTCCTAGTTAGGTTAGTCATTGGTGCTGAGATCTTAGAAGATTCTCTAATTAATCTTCTAAAATATCCATCCATCCCCAACAATGATCTAACTTCACTCACATTTTTGGGTCTTTGCCAAGTCTGTATGGCTATCACTTTACTTGGGTTCACTAAAATCCCTTGTGCAGAGATTACATGTCCAAGAAAGTTTACCTCCTTCCTCCAAAAGGTACATTTAGAGAATTTTGCCTTGTTTTGCCTTAATCTACTCAAAACTAAATGCAAATAATTTTTGTGTTCCTTCATTGTTTTTGAATAAATCAAAATGTCATCTATAAAAATCAACACAAACTTATCCAAATAATCCTTGACTATTCTATTCATCGAGTCAACAAAATAAGATGGTGCATTAGTCAGTCCAAAGGGCATTACTAAACATTCATATAACCCATATCTAGTGTTGAATGTTATGTATTTGATGCTAGACTCTTTCACTTTCATTTGGTGAAAGCCAGAGGCTAAATGAAGTCTAGAAAATACTTTTGATCCAACCAATTGATCAAAAATATCATCAATTCTTAGTAAAGGATACTTGTCCTTTATTGTTAATTTATTTAATTCCCTGTAATCTATACACAACCTTAAAGAACCATCTTGTTTCTTTTAAAAAAACCACTAGTGCACCCCAACAAGAATTACTTGGTCTTGTAAAACTTTTTTCTTCTGACACCTCTAACTGTTTCTTCAGTTCTATGAGTTCACTTGGCCCCATTCCTGTAGGTTTTTTAATCACTAGACATGCCCCTAGAATTAGTTAATTTGAAACTCCACTAGCCTGCTGAGTGGGATACCTTTAACTTCCCCAAAAACATCCAAGTATTCATTTGCTATGGGTATGTGCTCAATTGATAATTCAGAAATTTCATCACCTAACCCACATAAATGAAATAGCCTCCCTTCCTTAGCAGATTCACAAAGAAATATAATTCTTTCTTCTTACCGTTTTGGAATGAAATGGTGTATGTTTCCAAATTAATTAGCCTTGTGTTGCTTTAGCCAATCCATACCCAATATAATACCTATATCTGGGAATTTAAAACATATAAATTGTAAATGAAAACATTTCCACCTATAATTAATTCTGCATCCACGCACATCATATCGAAGACACAAGAACTTCCTAGAAGGCTTTTAATATGTAAAAGTCTCTCTATGAAAATGCAATTCAGTTTCAGGGTTTTAACAATATCATGGGAGATCAAAGAGTGTGTTTCTCCTGCATCAAATACGACTGATATAGGGACTTGAAAAATAAGTAATATACCTTCCATTTGTCCAAGATTTTCTACATTAGATTCCACAATGGATTTGCCTTTTGTCTCTAGAGTTGCCACTTTGCCTTGTTGCTTATTCTCAGGGCAATTCCTCTTCAAATGGCCTTCCTTCCCACAAGTATAATACTTGAATGCTCCACCCTTCAATTTTGGACACCTTGGTTTTATATATCCCTCTTTGCCACAGTGACGACACACCAATTTCTTCTTGTTTTCACCAGTTTTGGCACACTGGTTTTCTTACTTCCAGCATCTTCTTGTTTCTTTTCAAATGGATGGTACTTTCTCTTACCCTTCTTATTACTGTTGTTCTTAAAATTCCAGAATTTTTCCCTTTCTTTATCATGTTGCTAAAAGTTTAAAGCCAAATCTATGACTTGATCAAAAGTTTTGTCTATATAGGGTATCATAGCTCTACTTAAGCTGGGACTTAACCCCTTAATATACCTGCTATTTTTTAGAAGCTTCATCAGCAACTAGCATAGCTCCATACTTTGATAGTCCTTCAAATTTCTGAGTGTACTCAGTGACACTTAAATTCCCTTGTCTAAGCTTTATAAACTCTTCAAGCAAAGATGCCTTAGCAGATGCAGGCACAAATCTAGCTTCAATCAATTCCTTATGTTGGTTCCAAGTAATGTCATTCTCAACTCTTCCAGCTATGACTACTTCCCACCAATTCAAAGCTTCTCCTTTCAACTGTCTAGAAGCTACTTACCTCTTCCTTTGATCATCCAATCGCATGTCTCCAAAAATCCTTTCCAAGGTTCTAAGTCAAACCTGAATTTCCATTACACTTTCAATCCCTTCAAAGTTTTTGCCTCCTAAATGAGTATAGGTCTTTAATAATTTGGAGAGCTCTTCATGTGGATTCTCAATTCTATGCTCTATTCCTTCTCTTAAAGCATTCACTAATTCTTGCATATTCACCATAGGTGGTACTCTTGGTCTTCCTGCCATATTTCTTAAGCAAAAGGAATCTTTGGGTTAGCTAAATTTCCTACTCGTATATGGTATTATTCCCCTATAAATGTATATAATAATTAGGCATACACAAGCAACCAATCATACAGATTTAGTTAAATTATTCTATCACGTAGTAATAAATATTATATGTGTTTTTAATTAACACAGCTCTGATACCACAATGGAATGACCCTGCTTTTAACTAGAATTTTGGTATGGTTTTTTTTCTATTGGATACAAATGGTTCTCTAATTTTAAAGTTATAAGCCAGAGCCATTCTATCATAATCAAAAATTCAGGATCCAAAATTTTACCAATATAAAAATATTAGTTCATACAGAAAATATTTTGATATATATACATATATACATATATGTGAAGATATATAAATATCCCTCTTGCTTTAAATCAGAGTAGAAAGAAAGCAAGAGATCCATTGTCCTCATTATGGATCAATGTTAAACAGAAATTTAAAATTGATCCTTTTACGCCTTTAAAAGTGATACTTTTTGGATCATAAGACTAAAAATGATGCACTGATATATGCAAAAATGATACATCCTTGTCTACTAATAAGATTGATATTCTTGAGACTGTAAAAATGATACTGTTGTGCCTACAAAAATGATACCTTCAAAAATGACACCTAAATACATGTAGAAATGATACTTGCAAGAATGGTACCTTTTAAAATGATATTCTAGTTCATACAAAAATTATTCTATCAAAACAATGCTATCAAAAATGATACTCTCATGCATTTATAAATGATACTTTTTGAAATGAGGTTATCAAAACTGATAACCTTATGCATGCATAAATGATACTTTTGAAACAATGTGTGTAACATGTGCATGTTTCCTATTCTGATCCTTGGTGCATGGGTCAACATTGCACCCTTGGCTAATCTCTTCTGATATAAGCTGAGCCAAGTGTGCCCATGTGCACCACTCATGTATTTGAGTTTTCTGAAAGAATATACCAATAAACCAGCATACAAACTTGTATGTATGCACATTACTTTTCTAAAATGACTGTAGATTGACTATTACAAATAATATTAGTACCTTTACATAAATCAAAACATATGTTTTCTCAGTTTCATTTTGCAAAATGATTATATATAATACTGCTTCAGCTCAGTCATCAACATAACACATTGCACTTAATTATCCTATTATCAAAACATGATTTTCCAGGACCCGACTTAATATTTACAAAACTGATTCATAAGCCTATCCTCAAGGATTCATGAAGATATAATAATTCAAAGCCTTTATTTTCTACTTAAGCATGCTAATCATTAATGAAAACAAGCCAGAATCCTGACCCAGATCTTACTTAGCTCCATCATTTCCTGAAAAAGCATTAGAGGTTGCCTCACCATATAGTGAGAAACCCCATTTGCCATGAGCGAACAAGGTCAGACTAATGTGTCTGGTATGGGCATCTCAATTAAAATTGATTAATAAAAACTAATACAAATTCTATGCAAGAATCATATTTTAAAAAAAAAAATCATACTTCTTGTAAAATTAATTAATAATCCTATGCTATTGCACTTTCACTGATTTATGCAATATGTACCATCAGTGTTCAAATACATACAAATCAACGATACACATGTGAAAAACAGATAAATTCATCTTGATAACATTATGATTTGTATCCATAACGTCCCTAGGAAATCTTCCAGGAAAACTCAAGTCCCTTGTATTTATTTCCTAGCAAATATCAATTTGTTTAAATACCCTAGTCTCATTTGTATAAGTGAATCAATGGTACACATTGTAGTAGTCTAATTCACATTACTACACAAAGATCTCAGGAACAAAATTAGGCCATGTGTCAAACTTATAACTCAAGTGCAAGCCATTCCACAACATCTTGACCAGAAATACCTTAGTTAATTTACTATGTGTTTCCTTTTATTTTCCAGTGAATATTTACCTAAATATGGTAAACTAACACAGCTAGAATCACTTCATAACGCCATGGATTTCATAGAAATCACCCAAACAATCAAAACAAACATTCAGGCATGCACATAAATCATCCAAGCAAGAATATAAATCATCCAGAATATGTATAGATGTTCCAGAAAATTATTTATCTTGGGGTTTTAATGAGATAAAATCCAACAAATATATCTACTATACAGGTGCATATGCTTGTCTGAATATGCATCTAGTATTAGTCTATGGCTTGTACAGATATATTTTTTGAGAGATTTTGCCGTAATGCATAAACTGGTTTCAAATGAATTTCAAAACCTGGCTGAGGCATATTATTTGCATTCTTGATTAGAGACCAGCACATAGAAAATTGCTATCTAAATCAACCATTTCACAGAGCCTTAGCACCTATACACAAGTATATTGAAGCTCGGATGCATTTTCATGAGAGATTACCATAGATTAATACCATTTGTATATATCCAGATTTATGGAGTTTTCCAAAGTATCATAAAAAGGGTTTTCAGGGTATCATGAATTAATTAGTTTAAAATAAAGTTGAACCCATGTTGTGAAACTCAATCTACTTTTAAATGAAACAAATAATGTATTCAAACATATATAATCTTACAAACTGATCAGAGAATTAAATTCAAAATACATTGAACATAGAAAATATTGGTTGCCTCTTAATCTCACGACTTATTGCCATTTGTTTAGGTGAGAATACTCACCAAATCTCCTTCTTCTAAGCTAAAGAAAAATCAGAGCCCCAAGCTTTCCTTCTTCCTTTCTAAATAAATTTTATGTATCTTTTCTTATTTTCAGTAGGCATTTCAATTTTGCCCGGCCACCCTTACTTATAGCATTAGATTTCTAGGGTTTTCCAGGTTATACAAAGTCAGTTTTTCCCCTAATCAGATCATACTATTTGTGTGAGTGTTACTCGCATTATTCGGCTTTATTCTCTTTATAATGCTTGGGTGTAAAACTGCATTACTTTTTCAGAAATAAAAAAAATGTTTTCAAACCTTTTTCCCTCCATAACAAGTCATGAAAAAGTAATAATCCCTCCTTTTTACTAAGTCTGGCTATGCACTACTTAATCTCGGTGCACTTGTCTTTGCCATATACATGTATATGTATTATCTTAAACTTCCTTTATATTGTGCACTAAATCAGTCCATATGATTTAATTTTAATTGCAACTGGAAGTACATATATACTCACATACATGAATCATATTATATATCCTGGAATTATGGTGTTTCCTTGTGCATGTTCCCTGTTGTACACATGTGCACACATACTCATATATGCACACAGACTCCAAAACACCTTCAGCAATCATTTTAAACCATGTTAAAATAAATTTTTACCAGAAATTTTGGGTCATTACAACAATGATTGATGCGATTGCCAAAGGTGGTCGTGGAATTGATCCACCTCCTGCTTATAAAATATCACACTCATACCTTGAAACGGAAACAGAAAAAATTGGACAATATATTAAAACATTGCACAATTTCTAGGTTGAATATGGTTGCTCCTAATGTGTAATGGTTGGAGTACACAAAACCGACGAAAAATTATAAACTTTCTTACGTACTCTACTCACGGAACAGTATTTATCAAATCTGTAGATGCAACAGATGAATTCCAAAGTGGGGAATACATTTGTGGATTAATGGATGATGATGTTGTTGAATCAATTGGTGAAAAATAGGATAGTGTAGGTTGTTACAGATAATGGAGCAAACTACAAAGCTGCCGGCCTATTACTGATGCAAAAATGAGAACATTTATATTGGACACCATGTGCAATACATTGCATTGATTTGATTTTGGAGGACATTTCAAAAGATACAAAGGTAACAAATGTTATAAAAAATTTCCAGTTAATAACAACATTTATATACAATCATGGTTAGTTATTTTGTATTATGAGAAAGGAGATAAACAAGAGAGAATTGATTAGACCGGTAGTAACATGTTTTTCCACTCACTTCATTGCACTCCAATCTATTTACAAACATAAAGATGATTTGAGAAGAATGTTAGCTTCGAGACAGTGGGCATCAAGACTTCCGAGGCTCAATACTAAAGATAAAAGAACCACAGTTATTGTCCCAACGCTAATTTACAACAATGATTTTTGGAATGATATTACTTCTATCATACTTGTTTTTGAGCCACTAGTGAAATTTCTATGATTGGTAGATAGTGACGACAAAGCAAATATGGGATATCTTTTAGAAGGAATGGAACGATCAAAAGAATCGATTAGAAAAAATGTTGGTGCAAGACAATATCAAAAATGGTGGAATATAATAGATAAAAGATGGGAAAGACAATTACGTCGACCTCTTCATGCGGCAGGTAATTTGTTTACTTTCATCATATCATCATACAAATAGGCAAATAAATTACAATTCAATAATATGTTGCACTTTTTTTTCATATAGGTTATTTTCTTAATCCTATCATTCAATATGGAAATCCAACAAATGGTAGAGAAGTAACAAATGGATTTAACAAAGTTCTTGAAAGAATGGTGGCTGATATTGATATGCAAATTAAAATTGGAAAAGAGGTAAAACTAACATCATAATAGTTGTGAAAACCGTTTAACATTTGAGACATCAAATAAACTTATACATCAACAGGTGGAAAGATATAGGATGAAAATTGGTGCATTTGGTTCTGAAAAAGCACACACATCTGTAAAATAATGTTCTCATGCTCAATGGTGGTCAATAATTGGAGTGGCGGATGCTCCAAATTTAACAAATCTAGCAATGCACATTTTAAGCCAAACAGTTTCTTCTTCAAACTGTGAAAGGAACTAGGCCACGTTTTTAATGATTCATACAAAATTAAGAAACAAAATAAAAATGAAAAACTAGAAAAACTAGTATATGTGCATTACAACATGAGACTAAGAGCAAAAAATTCATGACAGCGAAATACTGAAGATCATTTGATCGATCTGGATTACATATTCCATAAAGAAGATCCATTAGCAGAGTGGAATACTAAAATTGAACCACCCTTTTTGGACAATGATCCTTGGCTAACCGACACGCTAAATGATGTAATAACTGTTGTTGATACCTACACGAGCAACAACGAGTCAAAGCAATGAAAATAGTAGTGGTTCGTCAAATGATGATCAAGGTAATGTTGGTGGAAGTGGTGTGGGGTTGAGAACTAATTATGATCCTGGTTATGGTGACGATTCACATATATTTGCTCAAACATATTCAAGTAGTAGTGCAAGTGACATTCCTAGCCGAAGAGATAGTAATTTAAATATTGAACATGAATATCAACATAATTACGAACATTACAATCCATATATTTCGAATTATCCACCAAACTATAGGCACTCTACTTCTGACTATATAAGTGGCAACTCATATTATGGAACAAATGAAATGTATAGTGACGTCTCGAGTGATCAAAATAGTCAATTTACGTATGCAACACAAAGTGTAGAACCATCGACGTTTGATAATATGTTAGAGACATTTATGGGTTTAGGACAAATACAATATGGTTATCCATCATATTATGCAACACAAGATATTGAAGAAAACCACGAAAACAATCCATATATGTAGCTTCAAGAAATAGTTTCCAGATGTAATACTAGTAGTATTTTATGTTACATCATTATATTTTTGTAAACTATGTTTCTATGTGGATTTGCAACATTTATCATTAACATATTCATAAAAAATATAAATTTTGATTTTTGGACCGAAATCGAAACAAAAACCGAAACCGCCAAAACCGTCCGAAATTAGTAAATTTTCAAATGACCGAAACCGAGTTTTTGAACCTTGGTATTTATACAATTCAATTAAATTCAAAAATATCAATTTATTCAAGGTAAAGTGCTTTTAAATTAATGTAATAATTTTTAATTTCGTTTTGAAGTAATGCCAACTTGATTGGAAAGATTTATATTAATAAGAGATGAGTTACTCATATGTTTTAGAATTTTCTTTTTACAGGTTAAAAAATTCAATTGAGAAATTTTTGGAAGTGCATTCAATATTTGATACTTTTGAATTCAAATTAAGATCTATATTATGATGTAGATTTTACAGGGTATATGTCTATAGTATTGAATTTTTAGATTACATTATTTACAAAGAAGTTATAGTTTTGTGATAAGTCACCAAAGGAATATCTAATCATTAATTCTACTTTTTAAATGCCTAGGGCGTTAGTAATGATTGCTACAAATGTTGATTTAGATTGAAAATTATGTGATTTATTTTAGTGATTATTTGATTTTTCATGACCTAAGCATTACAAATTAGGTATCCCAGTGTTTCCGTTTCCAGAGATTTTAGTCTCCAAACTAATCTTCCTCATCCATAAATATAATATGAATGAGTGCATTTTCAGAATTTAGAAAATGATTATAACATTCCAACCCTACATGTCCCCAAGTTCAAATAAAACCAAATATTAAAATCCATATATCATTCTATCATGTAAAATTCATCTTTTATGCATATATTTGAGAGGAAAATCTATTGTAGTAAAGAAAGAGGTGAAAGAAAGAGTTATATATGCATGCAATAATATATTACTAACAATTTTATATGTTCGTGTTGATGATATGTTTTGAGATGTTTACAGTGGTAGTAGTGCATCTCTGTTAATCTTTTTAAACCCACTTTCCATCAACTTTACTGCACCATATCTGTTGTATGTTCATGTGCCGAGGCACTATTGATTTGATTCTTATATATCCTCAACCGTGTAGCTATTTGGCAAGAGAACTATTTTTATTTTCACCTCTCTTTCAATTGAAAATTTACTAGTCGGGCCACCAGTCAAATGCAATACTCATGTTGCATCAGTGAATCATGCATGCATGAAATTTTCCTATGTTTGCATTTGTCAGATGTGCGCGTGTTTTATGCTACTATGTGTGTGTGTATGGGATAGGCATGTGTGCGTGCACTGCTGTGTTTGAGTGTTAGTTTATCAACAACATTTTTAGAATGGTGTTTCTCGTATACTGATTCCTTGGCTTCTTAGAAAGTAAACGAGGAAACTATGCAATCTGCTTACACTATTATGTAATCATTTAATCAAAAATATGCATATCGGAAAGAATATAAAAATGTTTGTGCTCATGTATACACATCTGATTCTACCTTTGTTAAGTGTTATGTTAGTAAATCATGCTTTTGTGATGCAACATTAAATCTTGATAACAATCTATTCTCCCACTCTGAAATCGAGAATAGATCATTTAACCTTTTGATAAGATATTAAACTTCAAATCAGTTAGTTACTAAGAATATATAAAACATGCCACTACAATAGTCCTGATGCAACTAGAAATAAAAGTGTACATTATTGTTCATACTGAAGATATAACAAATAGAGCTATATATAAAAATTACTGAAGATATAGCCTGCATGTTGCACGTTACTGAATCCAAAACTTGAACGCGTGTCAGATTCTTCCATTGACGGTCCTTATTGGCTTGTTCAATCTTTTTTGATTTAAAGTAATTTCGATCATCCTTCCCTAATTTATTACGTCTGTTTGCTTCTAAAACCTATTGTTTTTCATCTGAAATAAATTCTCATTGACTGTTTAATGTACTCTTTTAACCCATAAACTATGATGTGAGATTATCTGTTTTCCCTTACCTAACAACATAATCACAGTTGAATATTTCCATTTAGTCACGGTTAACTGTTTTCCTGAATGTTTCCATTTGGTTCTCAATGTTTTTTTCCTTTTATTGAACGAACTCTCCTAGTTCTTCTATCTTGATCAGGGCTGAAATAATTGAGATGTTCAGTCATTTCTAGTAACTTTGATGAAATATTTTTCTGGCTTGAAATGTGTAAAATGGTTTTCTATTATATTAAATTTCTTGGCATATATGGTCTAGGTGTGAACCATGGTACTGTTGTGACTAGTCTTGCTTTAGATTGGTGAAATAAGTATGTCGAGAGGTAATAGTCACTAACCATAACCGTTAACAAAAGTAATTGTCGTACATTTTGTGGTCCATCATCAGATTAATGTAGTCACTTAGTTGTGCATATTTTTTGATTATTGTGTAGATCAAATCTAAGGCTTCATTAGCCGGTCCATCATAAGATAGGAAGAATAATGCAGGTAATATAGCCCTTTGAATTTATAATATCCTCCACTATTTACTGACTTTCATTTGTATGCTTATAAAAGTGTTGCTTCTCTCCAAATATCCAGTACCTGATATTAAATATCAGTTAACTAATCCAGAAACTAAGCCATAAGCTCAGTTTAAACTGGGTCAAAACTTAGTTTTACTAAGCCATCAGGCTCAATTTAAACTGAGTTGAAGCTCAGTTTTACTGAGCCACTTGGCTCAGTTCCAGTTGTAGTTTGTATAAAGTTTATAGATTTGGTCAGTGTTAATGATATGTTTGGTCCGATATGAGGGTATTTTGGGTGTTCAGACAGACTGTTTAGCGAGTTTCATGAAGCAGAGGGTGGTTTATCAGCAGTGTTGTTAAAACCTTCTAACATGTATAAGCGTTGCAAACAAAAACATTGCAACATGTATAACCGTTGCGACAGAAAATCAACCAATGCTTATAGCCATTGCGAACGAAAATATACTAACGCTTATTAGCGTTGGGAGAGAAAATGTACCAGCGCTTATAACCGTTGTGAACGAAAAATATACGATGCTTCGAAGCGTTGGGAGAGAAAATCTACCAACGCTTATATGCGTTGGAAATAAATTGTCACGGCCCCGTAACAATATTAATAAGCGTTGCTGAAATTGTTTGCGTCGATTATACTCGTTGTGAATCACCTGTTTTGGTGTAGTGTCTAATTCAGTTTTAATATCAAAAATCATTATTTAATGATGATTCAACTTTTAGGAAGTTACTCTTGTCTTTAACTGGGTTGAAGAACAAATGTCATTTAAAACATCATTCACAATAAACTCAAAATCCTCTTCCATTTAATATAAAATCTTACAGAAATATGAACAATTTATAATGTAAATTTCTGTATCCGACTAATACTGCAAGTGGAATAGCGGAGAAGTCTTTTAAATTCCATAAATAGTAAATGTATTCCTTCACAGAAGCTCGTCTCGATTATTAATAATAGAATTCCATTCAATTCCAATTTTATTAAATAAACTGAGAAACTTCCTCAAATCTTAATTTAAAAGATTTATTCTTTTCACAACCGGGTTTAAGAATAGTATTATTTATAATACCACTCACAACAAACCCAAAATCCAAGTTGATATTAAATATAAGATCTTAAATGGAAATCATGCCGACTTACATTCAATACCAAATTCTGAAATCAACAGATATCGTTTTGAAATAACGATACCAAAATCTTCCAAATTCCTCAACATATCTGTATAATCACGGAATCCATTATCGAAGTATCCGAAGATAATTTCCATTCAAATCTATTCCTATTTATTCGTTAGAAAACTCTAGTAATATTAAAACCATTTACAAATCCAATTTATTAATGCAAAATAATTGGATTATTACCCAAGTTGTTAACTAGTTCATTTAGATAAAAATATCTTTTATCTTTACAAACATGGAATATTTCATCCAAAATCTTTCCAAACCATTTAGTATGATTTTATATTATTTACTCATAAATTTAATAATTTTATTAAGGCCTTTACAGTCGGTTTCCAATATCCGTCACCGAATTGCATCCATATCAACCTTTTCCAAAATTGATTTGGACTTATATAGAATCAAACCGTTGGATTTAAAAAATTATTATTCTGTTAGAAAGCTCATTTCACTATGGTTCTAATGATGCCTTTTTCAAGAGAATCCGACGGTCGGATCTCCAGTTACGTTAATTCGAAGTTACGGGTTGACGTCTACGAACTGTCATTGAGCGACGCGTTCTATTCAAGCCCAAATCGATTTATAAATCTTAAATATAAATCAAAACGCTTCTAAACCATTATTATAAATTATATAAAATATATATAATCATCTTTGAAAACTCCTTTCGGTCATTTATCTTCAAATCGCATATTTCACTATCCAGTCAATTTTTTTAATGAATAAAATAATACTATTTTTCAAAACTCATTATTTTCAGTTCAAATTTTCTTGACAGTTGTTACAAACATAAACGAAGAAATTTCGAAAGAAAACTTCTTTTGAAACATTTGAGGAATGGCCTAACTGAGCTTCACTTTTAAAAGTTACTATTCATTTCAATTTGAAAACTTTAATATGCTAAAATTATATTAAATTTACTTCAGGACCATTCGTTATATTTATGAATATTCATTGATATCTTTATATCTACGCGTCCATCCAAAATCGAACTATCAAACTTTGATTTTATTTAATATTGTATTATTAAAATATTCTATTAATTCCGGATTGGAATAACATTTCAACCAATACCCATATAAATTAATTTATTTGGATTTCATTCATCGTATGCATCCAACAATAGTTATAAACAACTACCAAACATCCAGTGTGCACTTACACCTACATAAGCCTTAAATAATTATTTAACGCTTATATTGGTCTGTCAATCAATCGATTAACATCCATTCTAAACACTTGGGATTCATGTAAATCAAATATCATCCTAATACATGTGTGGGGTTTTCAACCAATAAATAATCGATTATTTAAATAATTATTTATTCATTCCAATCTATTATTTAAATAGGTGAACATAAATAAGCCATTTGACTTATAAATAAATGTTTAAGCCAATCTCAACTACCAAAAATAATTTATCATCGTTTTCAACATGTTAATTATTCCCTAATCATGTTCAGTCATAACACAAATAATCATCGATTCATCCATCGGGTTTGCAAACAATTTGTGATGTGGGCTACCATACACCGTATGACAATTCTTGATAAATAATTAAATAAAATTCAACATAGGCAATCCATAAATATTTTAAATATGATTATAATTGCATAATAAAACAGTTGAGTGAGCACATTGATCGGTTCGAAATCATTGTAAAACGATTATTCTAATTAAATTAAATAAGCATTTAATTTAACCAGAAATTACAACTAGCTCCAAATTCCTTTCAGCCAGTTTCATATTGTAGATCTCGTCTCCATGGTCTCAATGAAACTTGTTTCATTCCAATCTGTGTTCATTTGAATAAGATCTGAGCATTTATACTTTAGTTACATTTATCAGACTAATTAAATAATTAACTTTTAATTAATTATTCTCTAATCCATCATTTATGGTAACCTACGTTAATACCCTTTTCCTCCTTCATATTCATCTCCAGGAAAATCGAACCCATGCTCGCCCTCAAGGGCTTCATCGCGATGCCTCCACAGAGGCTCGAAACCTGATCCATTACCACCACAACGTCGTCGCTCGCCTCAGCCACCTCCGCCTGTGGTGGCGCCTCTCTCGAGGCACCCGTTGCCCCAGGAAACTGGTTCGAATTTGATGACTTCGAGCCAAAATTTCTTCGAATTTGCACAACCATAAACGATCATATCCATATGGAAATAAAGATATTGCTTTTCTCTCGAATATTTATTTTATGAGTTTCGAATAATAGTTGATGGATTGGAGGAATTCAACGAATTAAGTTCGGATGATGGTGGCCATTAAAACATGCCTGGCAGCGGCTACAGACGAAATAGAACCAGGGTTTGTGATTTTTGGTTACATATTATATATATAATATTATTTAATTCATACTTTATTCGGTTAACGCTCCGAACTCCAAACGAACCCCAACGGTTGACGTACCTAAGAAAATACCCTCATTTCGGACTCAATGGAATACGTTTCATAAGCCAATTAGACTGTTACGATCAATTTTTATCAAAATTAAAATATAAATCAATATAACATTAAATATTAAATTTAAACGTACGTTTTAATTTATCACGACCACATACTAACTCCAAAAATTATGAAATTTAAAACCTCGCTATGTGTTACGAATACGCTTCTAATCAAACTAATTTAGTTTGATTTGGAGATCGTTTGAAAAATGGCCTTATCACTAGCTTATTGAATTTATAACTGAAATACAACACGCGTTTAAAATTTCTATGCTAATTCCAATTGACTTGAAATTTTAAATCTGACAATAATTTGACGTTTAGGATCCAACAAAATTAATTTCATCGAAAACGGAGGTCGTTTACAAAATGGCTTTTTTTAAGGCATGTATAATATTGAAGTGTTAACAAATTCCATAACGACTATTTTTAATTTTTAATTTTTAATTGGACTTAACTTACAATTTATAAAATAAATTTTCAATTTCTTACATGCTTTAGAAAGATATAATTAAATAGATCCTAACGTTTCTTGTTTTACTGAAATCCGACTTGTTTTGAATTATGTATATTCATTTAAAGTTCAAAACTAATTTTCCAAACTACAGCGATGTTACTAGCTCGTTTTAATTAAATTTTAATTTTATACGTTCAAACTTCGTTTTAAATAAAAAATTAAGTTGTTAATTCTCAAAATAAATCATTTAAAATATTTAATTTTCATTAAAATCAATTAAAAATAAATTTTAAATGGATTCCAAAATTTAGGATTGTTACAATTTCCACCACTTAAAACTTTTCATCCTCGAAAAGGAAGGCAAAATCTAAGGTCATTTACTTAATCAACTCAACCTTCATTCTAGCTCAAGTTCTTCAACTTTTCAGTTGCTAAGAACTTTCCAATTTCTCAAAATTCGGCTAACACCTTAAATTTCCGAAAATTTTCACCATAACCTCCTTTGTACGGTTGATCGGTACAACTATAACTTGCCTCTCTAGGCGCTCACCAATCACAAAGAAATTCCAAAACCCAAGCGGATTGCCAAATGGCTTGTAAAATCATCATACCCAATCAATATAGTAAATATGTACCTATTTGTCGGGCATACAATTTTATTCCTCTTGTTAGCTTTCATAACCTGCCCAACTATATATATATATATATCCAATCCTAACTAATTTTCAATTTAATTCAACATTAAATTTGATTTGGCACAATTTACCTTTTATTTCCATATTTGTTTTATTATTCCAATATTTTATTAGTTAAATTAATTATCACATATCACAACCAGCAATCAATTAGTTAACTAATTTTTCAAACATATATCTTTTATATACTTAAAAAAATCATATTTTCAATGCCAAATCATAAACATTAAACTCTACTAAGTTCTTGGTTCTCACACTAGTCAGTTGAAATCATATAGACATCCCACTTTCGAAACTCGAAAATAAACACTGGTGATACAGCTGCTATCATCAGAGTCACCCCCAGGCGACTAGAGTGTGATTCTATATTTACCAAGTATATTTGAGACTTCGTATACATGTGGATCTGATGTATATGCAAAATCTTCTTATACTTGATAGTCCGAATCCAAAATCAAATAAAATACTTAAATTCTTATAATAAGATATACATTTCAAAACTAAATTCGTTTGTATAAATAACACTCTTCAAACTCATTCTAGGATATTACTAACGCTATTTCTAACGATTCATTCTCAGAGGATATTAATAATCCTATCTTTGAGGAATTTTTTCCTCCGGTTCTAATATGTCTTGTTCTCAAGCTTTGTAAACCAAAACTCTGATACCAACTGAAACGACTCGAACTTCCCAACCGGCCTAAACCGAACAAGATGTTGGATTGCTTTAAGAACACGATGCATCAGAACATAGAACAAGAGAATATTTCATTGCTACTACAACAATTTACATCAGAGTACAAATAAATAATATACAGTGGAAGATATCATAGATTAATAACTTACAATACAATGGAATTTAAATACATTAATAAAATCTGCGAAAAACTACAAAATTAATTAGAGCCCAACTCCATCCATAATCTAGGATGCTGCGAAAACAAATATCTGCAAACCAAAACTACTAGCGGTCCGTGTGGAAAATATGTGAACCCATAGTTTATGTAGGAAACAATAAACTCTGAATCAGTCATAGAACTAGTATGAGAACCAAAACAATTATGAACTTTATTTTAAAGTTAGGTAAATCATGTGACCACGCCTTACTACACGAAATGGGTTTCCTCCATAAGAGTACCAGTTTTAAAACAAAAACAACGCAATTCTTTTTGAAAAATGAAGAAATTATAAGACTCGAGCCCATCACACAATGCAACACAAACCAGAGGATATAGTTTAACCTTATAATAGCCAAAAATGCTTAATACGCTTTAAAACAAATAGTTTTGATATTATTATAAGTGCATAGTGTAGAAAACAACTTCGGATATAAATGTATCAATCCTAGACGGCATAATATCCCATCCTACTAT